>CM017894.1:14532281-16023009 GCA_008369825.1 Triplophysa tibetana | reverse complement strand
GCCATTGTGAAATGATTCAATGACCTCGGATTGCTCGAGCAAACCAATGGGGCTGCCGGACGGAGTTCGTGGAACTGAGCAGAGATTATAATCACTCTACATTAATACTAATGCCTCACGTAGAGAGATCAGAGGTTGAAATCCAGTATTAGTGCATGAGTGCTGGGGAAAATTTGAGGAACATGATGTGCGCTGGGCATCATGTTAACAGCCTAATGCTTTTAAGAGCTTGCGTCTCAATTGACTGCGCTTGTGGAGGGCAGCGGAGGTAAAACCTGAGAAAACATAGCACGTGAATGCCACAATTTCTTTGATAAAAAGAGTTTTCATTTAATAATACTTGATTTGACATTATAAGAGCACTGCAGGTCCATTGAGTCAAATGAGTGTACATGTTGCCTGAATGTTTAATAAGTCACACTTTTGCATGTGTGATATTAGCTCCGACAGTGTTAGGTCTTATTCGGAGAGTGTTTGAAAGGGAATATTAGTTGTGAAGAACGATTCTGGTTTGATCTGTGCTTATGTTTGTCAAAGCAATCCTATGTGACCTGAGAGCAGAATATAAGAGAGAAACTATTAAAATTCTGTTTTATGATTATTGTTCCACACATTTCAGAGCTTAATAGATTTTCAATTATATAAACCTTTTTTTGAAATAGTTATAAATTATGCATGTGTTTGACTTGTAACCACACGTTAAATTATTTGTCTTTTTCTAAAGGCCACCTATTATCCATTCTAATAGAGCATGTGGAAATATGTGCAACTATTCATATTTATTTAAAAGAATAACATATGCTTTCAGCTGTTTCTATTATTTAGGCTGAATTTCTAAGCATTTTTTGAAATGATATTAAAATATCTGCTGATTGATACTTAGAAAAAAGCAATTTTAACTACATTAATTTTAGTGTTTTTTTTCAGTCATTGTTCAAGTTGGGTTTAACCAGTGCTCATAAGGCATTAGGGACCCCGTATAAGAGTTGAAAATTAGACTTAGGGGAGTGCTCACAGTAATCTTTGTTATAAAAATAATTACAAATCTATTAAAATATGGTAAATATTGTAATTGTGCACATGTAGATTGTCTCTTCCAAAAGGGTGGGCTATAAGCTTTCCTTTAGCTCAGTGGTAAGAGGTTGTGGGTTCAATCCCCCGGGATTGCACATACCTATGTAAAAATGTATAGGATAATGAAATGTAAGTCGCTTTGGATAAAAGCTGCTGCCAAATGCATAAATGTAAATGACAATTTACACTGAGTGTAACAAGACATACCGATAATAAATATCTTTTTTACATATTTTTCTAGTAAAAACTAGTTCAAATAAGTTTTAAGACTTTGGGTCTCTCCCAAAAAAGACATCTCATGGTGGGATGCCCATAAGACAAGATTCTATCTGGATGTAACGATTGGTTGGTGTATTTGTCCCTCCCGTCCTTCACTACGATTGGAGAGCTGAGTAAAGTTCTATTAACACACAACCTAAAGATCCTGTCATTTTATTTCAAGTCGTGGTTCTTCAGTTGCATTAAATCTTTTCACCATCTTTTATTTTTATTCAGGAAATGCGAATGTACTCAGACAGTTAAAGTGGTTGATTCCCTTGTCGTTTAATCTTCAACATGACTGAAGTCCCACTGAAATTAGAAATAACAATTCTTATTTTTTCATGAAGTATTGCAGCGTTTATAGCTTATCAATGTGGGTCATATCTTTTTAAAATTCATGTATCCTCATAATCTTCAGTTAAAATCTGAAAATGCACTTCCGCCCTGAAATAACTATCCATCTCAAATGACGTTAACTAGACAGATTGGCCAGAGCATCCGCTAAAATCCCCTTCAACCGTCAATCTGTTCTACACGTCCACAAGCAACACGCCTGTGGACACTGATGCCTAGTGGCCATTGCCTGTCGATGAGGACAGCGACACAAAAGATAAAACAAAATCCGGCACGTTGTCTATGTCGTAGAGACTACGGCGCAGGTCTGACACAGAATACAAATCTGCCTTAAATCACATTTCACCCGACTCACCTTTGACTGGAGAGAAAGAGTGAGTGAGATATATAGAGAGCGCTTGAGGGGCGACATCATTTAAAGGCCATGGCTCCAGATGTGTGCCGGGCAGGAGGCCTCATGTGTTCTGAGTCCAATGTGTGAATTGGATTTGGCACATGTGCAGACAGCGGGCTGCAACATCTTTAAAAGGGCTCAATCTGTCCCGGGTCTCCAGCGCTGGGGAATGCTCTTCTGTCAGTCCTCTTCTTCAGCCAATCACAACTTAGATTTTTAACTTCATCTTTCAGACAGCGATAAACATGTTTGTTTTTTTGCAGGAGCTTGTTGAAGAGGTCGTGATTGGTGAAGTTACATCGCGCATCAAAGCGAGGCGATAATTGTGTGTATTTTATGCCATTTAAATCACACCCTGTTGCTCAAAGCTTTACTCGATTCATTAAAAAACACGTCATATATTTTTTGCTTTTCACAACCGCATGTTGATTGTTTTATCTTTAGTGACTAAAATTTCCATTACCATATCAATGATAAGTAGCAAGCCTTAAAATAACAAATATTTGAGTAGTTTCATTTATTTATTTATCAATGTTGAAATTTTCTCTGGTTTTGGGGTTTAAACAATTTTGTTTAACATCACACAAATCTCTAGCTGTAGACAAAATACATAAACTTATAACTGAATTAAAATGTTAGTATGAATAAACTAATGATTTTTAGATTTTAAAATATTTCAATAATTCAAAATAAATGTTGAGTCTTAATGCTACATACAGTAATGGCCAAAAGGGACTTCTGACTTTGAATAATTAAAGTCAGCACTCTTTATTCAAATATGTTAGATAAAGTAATATTAGATAGATTCAACAATATATTGATTCATTTTTGCCAAATAATTTAGTGAAACACCTCATTTTTGGATGGTTTAATATAGCCTGATGGGACATTAAAAGTCAACATTGTGCCAATATCCCCTCCAGACATCACTTTCATCCATTACTGCAGATTCTCTTTACCAGCCACAGAACAGCGACATCAGCACAAAATTACATCTTTCTTAGCTCTGTATTTGAAGAAGAAGCCGAGGGCTGAGGACGTGTCCCTCTGTGATCCGGAGACTCCGTCAAACATCATCTTGACATCCTCAGTGCTAATGAATCCACAGAGCGCTCTCAGCATACAAACACTGACATCATTAACAGCCTCGCAAAACATTCCAGACATTCCACGTGGAAAACAAGCCTGTCCTGTCTTTTCTCTTCAGTGTTCAAAGCCTTTAATAAGCAGAATATGTCTATGGATACAGATAAGGAAGCACAGAACAAGTGACTCGTAGTTTGCTGTCCAAGTCGGCGGTTCTTGACTGAACTGTGTGTGGTCATTTCACATAGTCTTTCAGTCAGGCATGGCTTCAAGGGGGGGCCTGGGTGGGCTTTGTCCACCCTATCAGAAGCTTTGGCCACCCTGCCTCCATCCAGAGACATTGAGGGAAAGGATCCATGAACCGCCGTTGCTGTGAAAAACTGTTCCATTGCAGTGAATATGTATATATATATAATATAAATATAGTTACCAACCCCCCCCTCTCCGTCCACCTGGAAAATAACTTGGCCAACCTTTCATCTCAGTCAAAGCTGGTGGGTCGTTTTTAGTAAACACAGACAAACCGTGTATAAACGGCAAATCAGAATGTCATTGACATAAACGGGTTGATAAGAGTTCAAGAGGATTATGACTAATCAGAAAGGTGTTGCGCCAAAGTAGACGGCTGAATATTTGATATCCATTAAAGCCCCTTGAATCACGTATCACTTTCATATGAGCACAGAGTGGGATATCTGGAAAACCGGATATCTGCCGCCCAAGACAAAGGCGAACAAATGAAGAAAGCGATGCTCTTCTTTGGCTTCAAAACGGGAAGACAGCAAGCTATCTCTGATATACAGACACGCTGAGTCACTTGTAGACGCCACCGAGCCTCTCTGAAGTAATGAGAGTGGTAATTGAATATTTAAGCACTTAATTAAATTTACTTTTTCATCAGAGCGGGGAACAGTACAGTGGCACTCACTGTGTAAGTAGCTCTTAAAGCAAAGATCCTGCCGTTCTGACGAGAGATGCGGCGCTTCTGTGATCAGTAGAAATGATAGTGAGATCTGAGCGAGGGAGATTCACTTCTGTGATCGCCAAATCACCATCTTGCTTTCAGAGAGCTATTCTTATGGCCTTCACATACTGTAGTTGTTTGCCACGTCAGCCGGAGGAAGATCGGAATTGACTCTCAGAACCTGTTTGCACTATAGGTTGTTTCAAACAATCGATACGAGGATTATAAAGATGCAACAGTCACTTTCCTCAAACTTACAACCAGTCCACTTCTCTCTCAGTCGGTTTTCTTTCATAAAGACTCACAACAGTTTTGACGAAGGAAACTTGAAAAAATTGTGATAAAATAACCAAAAGTAATAATCTCACACACAGATAAAATGACCTGAACGTTGACATCACAGTTTTTGTGACCAATATATTGTAAGAATCTCTGATCGCATCACAGGTTCAAGGACGTTCCGTTTCTCAACATGCATTCTTCAGCGGTTTCGCTCTACGTCCTCGATAACCGTCAAAGTCCGGTTCCAGTGTTTAAGAACACAAGAACAGAGAATGCATAAAAGTACCCGGATGTTACCTCGAAATCAAGGATGCATTGAATACAGCCTTGCGTGTCTACAGAACCGGATTGAGGTCCCAAAATTCACTGCAGTTCTTGGAATTGAGAAACGGCAATATAAAAGGTCCTCACTGATGACATCACAGTTTTTCTGAATAATGGGGCGGTCACACTAGACCTTTTGTTCCATTGACTTCTATTAATACTTAATTGATTGCAGCAGCACTTTAGCAGAATTTTTGCATTCCACTGCGCTCCAAAGTTCAAGTTTGGTGAACTCTGACCTGCTGTTTCGTATCACGTGATGACGCATGCGTGACCAATAGAAAATCGATACGCCTCTGCTTGACCTTTTCAGTTTGAGGTTGACATCATACAATCCAATTTTATACAATAGGCTAAAACTTTAAAATGAGAAAAACAAAAGTATCACTGCAAATATGTTCAAATCCCTGCTGTGTACTGTAAAAAAAATGTTTTTATCAACGTTTTTCTGGTTGCTAAGGTTGCTGCCCATGCAAGTTAAGATTTTGCTTGGTAATTTTGTTGAAAGTCCACTGTAAAAGCAGCTTAATGTAATCTATCTGACTGCAACACAGGCGGAAAAGATGACATCACCGGTGACATCACAGCTTTTCTGACAAATATTGTAATCTGACAGAGACAGACAACATTGACCTTGTCTTTCCACTCAGTTATGCTGCTTGGCAGTAAAATGTTCATTCACACCTGCTCACGAGCTGTCATTTCTGTCTGCTGTCGCTAGGCAACACTGGTCATCTGCATTAGACTGCGCAGACCTGCGATGGCCTCATTACCGAATTTATTCAAAGTGCTAAATTTCAGTAAGTGCTTCATAAATGCCCTCATTAACATCATGTTATGGTGAAAAAACAGAAATGTACAAATTCTCCCTCTACCCTGTTATCTCACTTTATTATTGAGTGAGTTCTGAGCCTCATGGACAACATCACAAGAGTTCAACCTGTTAGAGTTTCTCATTAAACCAGCTTCATTTTGCATCTGTGTATTCTGGAATCTTATTTGCACGTCACTGTTTATAATATATTCACAGAGAATATAAATGATGGTGTGATGGTTTCATGGTTTTTTATCTCAGTCTGTTCAGAGCTCATTAGAGAAATGTGATACTGCAGTCATTAGGAAAAGACAAGATTAGCAAAGCAAAATGTGTTCTTCATCCTTGAACATCACATCTTACCAAACAAACATGCCTGCAGCGGTCTACAGAAGCCCCGACTGTGACACAAAGAAAGGATTCGACACCTCAGAAGTTAGCTCGAGAGACCAAATGAGTTTTTTCATCAGCTTTGTTAGTTTTTATTGTTTGATCATAAAGTTCTTAAGGAGAATTAAAGGTGCCAAACAATATCACAGAAGAACCATTTTTATCTGAATGGTTCCAAAAAAGAAGCTTTAACACCCACTGAACATTTCTGTTGCACGGAACGTTCTTTATAGTAGAAAAAGGTTCTACGGGCTATAAAAAGCGAAGAAAGAAATTGTTCCTGTAAGAACCTTTGACTTAAGAGGTTCAAACGTTTAATGGTTCTTCAATGACATTGCTGTAAAGAACCCTTGAAGAACTTTTATTTTAAAACATGTAGAAATACGATTTTTTCCAGATGATTTGATCTTGAAAGAACTTGATAAGAAAGTTTCAATTTATTTGAAATCGGTCATTGAGCACACAGACGGTCATTGAGATTTCTTTTCAAACTCTAAAGGAGACATTTTCTAAAACCACTTGTTCCTCTCAGGGCTGTCTTAAAGTGTCCTTCACCCAAAAATAAAAAATTCTGTCATCATTTACTCACCTTTGAGTTGTTACAAATCTGTATAAATGTCTTTGTCCAGATGAACACAGAGAGAGATATTTGAAAGAAAGCTTATAACCAGACGGATTTTGGCACCCATTGACTGACATCTTGGAAAAAATATGTTGTTTGTGCTGATGGACACAAAAGAAAACATTTTGAAGAACTTCGGACAGCAAACAGTTCTTTGGCACTTTTAATAGCCATATTTCTTCCTACTATGATAGTCAATGGGTTGCAAAATCTATCTGGTAATAAGCATTCTTACAAATATCTTTCTCTGTGTTCATCAGAACAAAGACTATACAGCTTTGGAACAGCTCGAAGGTGAGTAAATGATGACAGAATTTTTATTTTGGGGTGTAGTGTCCCTTCAAAATAAAAGACACATGTGCGTTTATGCATTTGGCGGATTCATGTATCCAAACAAAAAAGCACACAAGTTACAGTGCATTCATAAAAAAACATGTGTGTGTTTGGGTCAGAAGAATCGAACCAAAGACCTTACTATACTCAACCAGGAACATTTCAGCTCACTGCTGTCTAGAAGAAACAGTTAAGACATTAAAAATGTCTCATTTACTTTTGTACGGGGGAACATTCAATCTTGCATTACAATGGATCGAAAGACATGAACAAAAATAGACAAATGAATGAAACTTTTCAATTCACATTCCTCTCTGTGGTTGTTTAAAATAGCAAACCCATTCACTTCAAAAGCAAATATTATATGTCTGATTGATAGTCATGACTAAACAAGTTATTACTTGATCATCTTTTTACAGATTTATTCTGTCGTTTCCCAATCACTTTGAAGTTTAGCTCAAATGTAGAGATCTGGTGAAAATCTCCATTGCACATGTGAACTACATCCGGCTGATTCTAACATCTTTTCTCTTGTAAAAGTGTTTATTTAAGTTTAGTGAGGAACCGGCTAATGAAGTCTGTAAGTGTCAGTCGTGAGGTTTGGTGAGAAGTTCATTATCAGCACTTTTGCATCACATTTGACTTTTCAACACCATCTACCGTTCAATCGAGTTACAATCTAGGCCTGGCATTTTATCCACAGTTGTCAAAGTAGATCTGAAAACACACCTTGAATCAGATGACACATTTTATTTCCAGGCCTATTATTTATTTCCAGAGTTTCTCTTCTCGGTTTTAGGGGGTAATAAGCTGAAGCAAGCAGGCGGCATAGATTCATTAGTCTCATTGCGTCCTACTGAGCTATTTAACTTGAGTTTCTTAATGTCAGCTTGAGAATCGACCGAGCATCAGAACCCACAGACGTCCATAATGATCACAAGCACAGAAAGTTTCATTCCAGCACGTCAAAGACACCAGGAGAAGATGAAGACAGCTTTGTGTTGTGTAGCTCTTAAAAGGTGTTGCCATGTCAACCGTGTCATTTTCAATGCATTTAACTTCTCTAATGTGATAAAATGCGATTGGTTGAAACAGAATACAGACGGATATAATGAAGGGTTGATATTATCCTTTGGGGTTTAATTGAAACGTGAAAAGTTAGCTGCCGTATTATTGGTTGATATTACTTTTACCCACCCACACAGACTTGGTTGCATGCACAATAAATCCAAGGATTAATATCAAGATCAATTCTTTCATCATTTATACACCATTGTGTCGTTTCAAACCTGTTTGACTTTCTTTCTTCCACACAAAAGAAGATATTTTGAAGAACGTTATTAACCAAAGAACTTTGGCCCCCATTGACTTCCATTACGATCACAAAACCAGAGGACGTTTCTCAAAATACCATCTGCTGTGTTCAGTTTCTGAATGACATGTTGGATTTAAGCCTCTGGTCCGCACGCACACACACACGCAAACACACAGCGCACTTGCTCCAAGCAGCTTCGCAGCTGGAGGTCCCGGGGTCGTCGTGATGCAGGGGTCAGCACCAGAGCGATTGTTAAATCTGCTCTCCATCTCTGCAGGCTGCTGCTGCACGTTTCCTGATAGAAGCTGCGTGGCATCCATCAGCCGACGCGAGGAAGACGGCGAGAGGACTCTGTGGGGAGGAGTTGCTGAACTGCCGCTAGAAAACCTGCAATTTCACGCCTGTTACTGAAGCGCATTCCAGTGCGCCGGATGAATGATTCTTTATAGCACATCCCTGTTACTGCGGTTTTGTTTTCTGGGCTGATGTGAATGCGAGACCCGTCTCTCTCTTCCCACCGGATGTCTTACATTCCGGCTGTAATTGTACTGCCAATAGAGTCGATGTTAAGAAAACAAATCACACAATGCAAATACACATGCCTATGTACGCAGTACAGTATATACTTTTTGAACGAAACAGGTAGAAATGGCACAAATATCTCCATTAGAGTTTCAAAAGAGATCTCAATAAGCTCTCAAACTGAGGAAACAGATTTTTCAAGTCTGCAATCAAAAGTCCATATTGTTGAAGATCTCAATATGAACTCTAATATTTCTCATCAAATTTACTCAAATCCAGATGATTTTATCTCATTTTAACCTCCATACGTGTGTTTCAACAATTACAGTCTGAATTGTATCATTGTATTTCTCCTAAGCAAATATTAGGAGAAACGTCCAAGGCGAAGTTGATACTTAACCGAGACCTCCGTCAAATCTCCCGAGCTATAAAAGAGCAAGAATACTTTCCTCTAGCTCCTCGCACACTTCTGTACACACCGGGGAGTTTCCAAATGTACGCCGGGACTCATAAAACAGCAGCAGCAGCATCCGAATGTTCCTGGCAGGATCCATTTCTCATCTGCTCGGTTGGAAGAGTTGGAATATCAGTGGAGTTCCACAGTAAATAAACCTCATATAGATGAATTCCAGCAGTGTGATATTCCTCTGTATAATTTATTCTTTTGTTTGCGTCTTTGACTGTGGATTTGCATATTTTGATTGTTTTCGCCGCTGTGGGTGAGTGAGAGACAGCTCCAGAGATTTTTATCACACAGCTGCCACAGTTCTCCAGATTTCCTCTCAAAACGTGTGTGTGTGGAGATTTTTCTTCAAAAGCTTATGAATGTTGCATGTTTATATTGAAGTCATGAAGAGTGTTGTTGTGGAATTATTCAAACTCTCATAAACCTAGTGCGCTGCTTTGCTGGCTACTCCCTTCGCGGGGAACATCTAAGGCTGGATCCTAATGCTCCACGTGGGGAACGACGAAAACGTCCTCTCTGTGTTTTTTTGGGCATCTGAAAAAGCCTTTTCCTAAGTGTAATTGTGCATTTATATTGTATGATGATTTTACTTATGCATTAAAAGCAATTATAGCTCATCCTGAAGATAGCCGGGCTGCTGTACAGTTTCATAAAGACAAAGCGGCAGATGCCAGTGAAATGCCAGAGGCCTTTTGGACGATATTGAGTGAATTTTTTCCACACCAGTTGCTATACACGGTTAGAATGTGGCCAAAGCGAAGTTGCGCTTTTGGAATTGGTCTGGGAGGGATTGGAAGCACACATGGAATAGAATAACGTCTAGGTAGGCGGTTCACTAGATTTCTGAAGAGAAGTTGGATGGCTGTGTAATGAGAGTGTTTTTGTGCGGTGAGATTCAGTTGTCAGGTACGGATGTTGGCACCCGCTCACCATCATTTATTTCTTATTTAGAAATAAAAAAAAACAATTAAGACAATCTTCAATTGTGGTAATATTAACTTCGACCACTAGGGATGCATTTATGTTATTTCTTATGAGTGTACCCTTAAAGGGATAGTTCACCTGAAAACAAAAAGGTTTTGATCCTCACTTATATTCAAAGCCTGCAAATGACTCTTTTGAAACCAAAGAGAAGATATTTCGAGGAATGTCTCAGTGGTCTATGGATACTATGGAAATCGAAAGAGTCCAACATTCTTCAAAATATCTTCTGCACAAGAAAGAAATTCACACAGGATTGGAATGATATAAGCGTGAATACATTTTTGTGGGTGAACTGTCTGTCTATACTGATAGTAATCCTTCGTATAGGGTTAAAATATGTAAACATACAGTAAAATTTAGCGTGACGATTTTTTGTTTCTTACCTAAATGACAGGAATTATTGCAGGGGGATAAAATCGAGACACGCCGAATTCACCTCCATAACCCACATGAGCACCACGGTTCAATACGTCTGGAACACATGAGCACAACTCTGACAACGCAATGTCATTTGAATTGTAATTATTTACAGTGCATTCATATCTACCTTTGGAAGGTCGTCCACGTGGATATTTTATGAAGGATTGCACAAATTCATCACAAGCATCTACAGTCAGTCGACTCTTATTTAATAAAGCCTGCGTGTTTGTGTTCACTGAGCTGCAGCACCGACTTTATACATGCTCATAAAACAAAACAATAATCCACCAGTTCATAACAGTTGATTATGCATTCTGATCCTGTCTGACAGCGTATATAAACACACGGTGGGCTGAACTCCACGCATGATTGGTCCACAGAAAAAGACAGTATGGGGGAACATTTTGTCTGAATCACAGCTGTTGTCTCTGTGTTGTTTGTACATTATAGAGTCTGTGCTGAACTTCATTTAGGTATAAGAACATAACAGGATCCAATGTATGTTTCAGTGTATTTCAGTCTAACATCTGCTTGATGCTTCAAATGTCGAATTCTGCTCATCCACTACAGACATGCATTGCTCAATTAAACTCCAATTTAATTAGAAAAACGTTATAAGAATTGAATTCCACAATATCGGTTCTGTTTTAAACACATTACACAATAAACCTGTTCTGACAGTGAAGGAATAAACATGATAGTGGATAAAATATGAAAAATGTCATATTGTGAGAATGATAAAAAAAATGATTCAGTTGAATAAAAATGTCTTTGGAAGAGTTCTTTTAACTGTTCAGCGTGTAAGAAAAGATTATTGATATTTTCTCATGTGACAAATAAACCTTGAATGAATGGGATCTTCAGAAATGGATCAAAGTATTTTGAGATGACAAGAAAACAATATTAAACTGCAAGATTATTTTGCGCTTGTATAGCGTGGTCCATTTTGAGAAACATTTGTTCTCAGACCTTCACTTATAAAAATAAATATTTAACTTGTATAGGCCCTATGCTTAAATCAGTAAAACTTGGTAAAGATACAACTGTATGTAATAAACCTGGATGGTTTAGGCTTATTGCTTTTATAGATTTTACAGTATATTGTACGGACATTTATCTATTCAAGTAACTAAATAAATAAAAGACACGAGTAAATAAAAATAATAAATAAATAAAACATGTTTAACAACTTTTACTATAATAGAAGAGTTTGGTTCCCAAATGAGATAATACCGTATTTAAAATATTTAAAAATCAAATTTTTTTATTGTGCATTACAATTATTATAAATCAAAACGCAGTTGGTTTTTATTCAAGCCATAATAACTAAAAAAATACAGCTAACTAACACAATAAAAACATGATACCATAATAAAAATATGTTTTTTTAACAAAGTTATCTGATTTTGGAACCGAACTCTTCAATAAAAACCATTATTAAATATCCTTTTATTAGGGTTTATTAGGGATAAAGAAATGTATTTTTCATAATTACATTCTACAACATCTAAGCAATTTTGTTCAGTTTGTTCATGCAGCGTATATTAGTGTGAACGCGTACATTAGTGTGCCATGTTCAAACAGGTGCATAGCAAGATTTTAAATGACTTTTACTCCAACATCCTTCTGTTTTCTGTCGTGTGCTTCACTGTCATCCTTCTATAATGTACTTTTTGGAGCTCTCAGCTCATTCTTTGTCCGATGTGTTTTAAATGTGTTAAACATGTAACTTAAAAGTTCACGTGGGTTTGGAGCGTCGTCGTGCAAGAAAGACACATAAAGGGCGAAATGTTTTGTCTCTGTGGAAAAGTCAAATCTAATGGTGTCCATTACAAATACCACACGAACCGTCAGCTGTGTAACATAAAGAAAATTGATAATTGTTTAAATGTAATGCGTTTAGGCCTTATTTCATTTTTTTTTGTTTTTGATTGGTTTAAAAAAACATTACACAAACAGAACCCAACACATTACCAGTAGAGATGCTCTGACATCTATGTTAACATCACAGTATTGTATGTTATTTAAGCTTAGATAAACTAAACTTGGCTCTGTACACTGTAGTAGGCTTTGTGAGACATGTTTTTATTGCTCTTATGTTTTTTGTTGTCCTGATGTTTGACCCAATTGCTTCCATTGTTTACCCAACTTGTAAGTCGCTTTGGATAGAAGCGTTTGCTAAATGTATATGTATCATAGTATGTTGAGTAATGAGATGATAACGTGCCGATAATATGCATTCTTTACTTATTTACTCACACAATACTTTGTGTTAAGAGAAGTTTGTGATGGTTGTCTTGTGATTAACATTTTACAATTTGCAAACATGGTTGGAATATGATGATGGAGCTGTCTCAACATTTGGAAATGTATTGATTTTGAAGAAAGGAGATCCATTATTGTACAGTTGCTCTCACAGTCTTTGACTTTGTATAATCATTTCTTAATTTTTCTTTGGAATATAATACGGGGCGAGATAATGAAACGACATGACATTTCCCACCCACATTGTCTTTGAAAGGAGTTCATTGAACACACCGACTTTAGTAGGAAGCTGCTGTGTATATATGAAGGTTGATCATGCGGAGCTCTCTCCATTTCTCATTTACAACGTGCCAGCGTGCTAATTACAGGTAACTATTCCAGTCGTGTCGTGTTAGGTCAAGAATGAGTCTGTAATGAGAATCGTTTCAGTGCAAGACCCCAGAACTGACTGACGGGAATGTGCCGTGTGGCATGTGCAGATACGGATATCAGGATTGGCGCGGCAGCGTGGTTTCACGTTTTGCCAAACAAATTCAATTAAATTCAATCTCGACTGTTTGCATGCCCCTGTTCACCGAACGTATTGTTTCAAAGCAGCTTTATGGAGAATAGTCTTACACTCCCCTAGTGAGGAAGCTGAGGGTGACAGTGGCTATATAATCTAAGATGGTTATGAGGCATGAATGCTGTGCAGATTTGGATGTGGGGTATTTTACTCGTTAAGTCTGGTGAACAGGCCTGTTGGCATTTTTTGCAGGTTTAGGATTATCACGATAGGGGATCATTCACAATATTTTGGATGTGCATGTTCTTTGTATTTTCACAAAATATATAATCACTTCAACTCATGGTTATGGCTGTTAAATGATTAATCGCATCAAGAAAAATGGTTTGTTTGAAAAATATATGTGTACTGTGTACATTAATGTGCATTTGTGCATATTCATTTTATATTTATAAACACTTACACATTTGGGCTGCGCAATATTTTGAAATGATCAAAATATCACAAATCGCAATATTTTGCAATAACTGGATTATTATAAAAACTTGCATGACCACTTTGGATGCCGGTCTACAAAGGTATATCGCGGCTCACACTTATTATACCTGTCTAGGTCGATATTGAAATCAATTCTGTGTTTTATTTACAGCCCTTCCGTTAACTACAGCTATAAATTATGTAGACACAAACTTTTATTCCGGATGCGATTAATTGCAATTAATTGCGATTAATCATTTAACATCCCTTTCCTGAATGTGATTTTATTTTCTATTTATTACTGTGTGCATTGCTGTTGGTGCCACAATGTCAGTAAGACATCACATCTTGAGTTTTCAAAGTTTACAAAGTTTCAGATTAAGTCTAACTTTAGATGAAATTCTGTTGCAGTTTTTTCAAGTAGTAAGAGTTTAGAAACTCCGATAAAGCATATAAATATAAAATGTTTATCCTTTAAGATACGTTTACCATATAATCTTTCTCTTTAGCATGTTATCACACTGCTTAGCATTTGCTGACGTGTTTTACATATTGTCACTATGTTTAGCATGCTGCAGTCTTGCTTTGACAATTTCAGAGTGTCAACAAAATCCGGGTCTTATTCTAACAATGCAGCCATCTAATGACCACTGACTTTGTTTGTTGTGTGAAATCTTCGTTGCCATGCACGTTTTTTTATTTCCCATCTCTCTTCTGCAGAGGTGAAAGGTGTTAATGAGCTCGCTGTTGTGATGTCACATTACCCACAAATCCCCTGGCTACACAACAACCGCACAACCCGCAGAGAGATCAACGTCCCACTTTCTTCACCGGTGATAAGCAGGAGATTCTGATTTTAGTTTGTTTCCATGGCAACTCAGTCACGGGTAGCAGGATTTAGCAGGTGAGCTGCGGCAGGTAGGCAAAACGGAGACGAGCGCGCATCTGTTTCTGATCTTTGCAGTTTTGCAGTGTGATTAGGATGTGCTCTCATCATGTCAATAGTCCAATGCTTGTTTGTTTTGGGATAAAGCGCCTCGCGTGAGCTAATGGTTGCCAGGCTCAATGCTAAACGCGCACACACGCGCCCATGATAAATTAGCTGGATGCTTTAGAAATATTAATCACTTTGTCATCAGAGCAGAGGAGGGAAGCAGTTTTGCACAGCTAGAGTCGTAAAGACTCATTTATCATATCCTGAAGCACACACACACACACACTCCTCCCCCTTCAAGAGAGAGCCTGGACCACAAACTACTAACGCATGAAAAAGCAGCTGAGACAAACTTGTTTACTGTTAATGAACTGTAACTGCAGTCTTAAAGCTGACAGAGCAGATTTAACACATCGCGGTGTGCCACAACTTTAAGAGAGGGAGGAGCCGGGAGCGGAGGAAACAATACGATTGGTGGAAGGTAATTGGCGGGAAGTGCCTATTGGATCATGCTGTATTCAATCTGTAGCCTCCTGGGGCCCATTTCAGAAAGGAGGTTTAGTGAAAACTCTGAGTATATTAACCCTGAAATGAGGGAAACTCTGGGTTTTCCGTTTCAGAATGTGAGGTATGTCAAACCTGAGAATGGGGGGTAACTTAAGTAGGGGTGGGCCGATACACGATAACTAGGTTGATTCCCCACATATGGCGCAATTTTCTTCATCATGAGGTTCCGCGAGCGTCCGCACATCCCGTACACGTACAGCACGACAAATGTTGACACCCGAAACTTTTCAATGACGACCTAAACTGTGCGTATCCACGATGGCAGAAGAATAAAGAAAGAAATTAAGAAACACAGACATATGCAGTGATAAAGTTAATAAACAATTAATTTAGACGTGCAGTCATTCCTGCCCAAAACCGCTCTGAACTGAGTTCTAAGCGTCGATCAATCTAAGTTTAACACAAGAGTCTGACACACTAACAAGTGTCCTATTCATGATGATGTCACACAAGGTGCACTAGAGAACTCATGACGAGTGAGAGATCGATTTTATTTATTATTTCTGATTTATTTCTGTTGTTTGATTCATTTATTCATTAAATAACTGATTAACTTGTTTTTTTATCGGTATATTTATCTTTTTATCAATTTAAACTCAAGTCATTTACGTATTTTAGGGAATTAGTAAATCCACTTCACGCAGAGCAGAAAGTGTGTCTTGCACTCAAGCGCTTCCTGCCGCCATCTTGCTTTTTTTTGGTGCCGTTGCCATGGTGAATCGTAATATCGGAGCTTAATTGATCATGGCTTGTCGTAGTTCGGGTGCAAGCGCTTAACTCAAGGCTAGTCTTCCTAGAGTTGATAGTACTCATTCAAATCAGCTGTGCTGAACACAAAAACTCAAAGTTTTGAATCTCGGTTTTAAACAACTCTGAGTTCACATTTAACTCGGTGTTGGTTGAACCTCCTTATTAAAACAGGCCCCTAGCATTTTATGCTTTTTATCAATAAAAAAACATAAATGCAACCCAAAATATAGCGTGATCCCCCTTTTGAACATGAAGTCTGTTTAATAACTTGTTTTAGGTTTGTAAGTCATAAGGCGTGTGGCATGTGATGTGCCTCGACAACAAATTTGAATTCCCCAGTCGACGGATACTGTCTCTATGGAGACCTCAAAGCTGCCTCACAGCATCTTCACACTGTCGGTAAAGCCTTTTGCTTTAAATAAGAAACCTTTGATGTCCATATGCTGACGTGAAGGGTAGTGATTAATTTCTCACAACATCTTTTATTCTGGTGTTTATGTCTGCACTGTAACGAATTGCTGTAAAAACTACAGCGTTATTTTACAGAAGCTGACTGTTTCTTAAATAATACGGAATATTGCTGTAAAGTGCAATGCATTCTGGGGTCACGTGACGGATTAACTCCATGTACAGAATATTGCTGTAAATTTCAAATCTACAAAGGCGGGATGATCTTCAACAGTCGAGATTGGGGTAGTGCGCAAAATGAGTGATTCACACCTGTGGTAAGTGACTTATTACGTTTTTTTTTCACATTTGGTAACTATCATACTGGTAACTTTATATAGAGGTATCTACATTCGCGTTTCATATTGGTAACCCCGGATTCAACCTCCATCCGCGGGGGGCGAATAAGTCTTGCGCGGGGTTTCAGCAGTGCCGTCGCGGTAAGATTTCAAACATTCTCCGTCGCTATAGCACCTGACGACAGAAGTTGTTCATATTATTTAGAGTTTGTGTACACACCAGGGGCGAAGGCGGTATGTGACGAGCTACAGTTCATTGTATTAGTAAGTTGACGGTTGTTTTTTTAATGTTGAACATCGCGCCCGCCGTAGACACGGTAGAAGTCACATGCTTCGAATGTTGGGATTCACGGGAATTTAGTGTTGAATACCACACTCGGTCGGGATTATTTGTGTGGTGTAATTCAAATTTGCATATGCAGTTATCCGTTAAATCGAGCGCCCAAATTAAAACGAGTCACCAAAGCTTACGGTAAGTCGATGTTCACGGAGGATAGCCCGGTAAAGTGATTATTGTACGTAACCAGCTAGATATACAGTATATGTAACGGAGGCCAGCTGAGAGCTTGAGCAAAAGACGTTATCGACACCCTCATCGTTAGAGCAGGCCTGTCTCCCAAATACGACCGTTGGAGGCAAGGAGGGAGACGGCCCGTTACAAATACTAGTGTGACAACTTCTTGACCGTGACATCCCTTACGTAAATGGCTTACATTTCTGTATAAGTACGGTTTTAAGTCTAAGTTACTCTGTGTAATTTGCTTAGAGTTTGTTTGTAGAGTCACTTATACTTAAATGTAGTTTAAATGTAAAAAGCTTAAAGATAAAAGTCTATTGTATCTATTAACTGTTGTTACATGTGGTATTGTTTGTTTTAGGACACACTTTGACATACAGGCCACTGGATGCTGACTACTGAAGTTTATGTTGTGTGTGACGGTGCTCAGCACAGCTTCATGTCTGGCCTTGCCACTCTGTTCATAGCATGTTACATATTCAATCTTCAGTACCAGGATGTATCTTGGAGTCCACTGAAAGGTATTAGTTGAACCACTTCCTTACCTGCATTTTGTAGATATGTTAATGTTATATACCTGTTAAGACCTTTAAAACAATATTTCTCAACGAGAGATGGATTTTTTTAGTGCAAATTATTTAGAAGTCTCCCCTATTTAACACTAGCAAGCTGATCATTTAATTCATGTGTTTTAATATAATATATTTTGTATATTTAATATATAACATTTTGTTTTTCCTGACTCTTTGTAGACATTAATCCAGAGAGTGGAACAAGAAGAAGCGTCATCTAAAATGCCAGGATACAGAAGAAACAGGTTGCAGTGAACCCACATGTTGCCGCTCTTCTAAACACAATGATGAATTTTCAGTGAAATCGATGAAAAGTAAGAAGCACGCACGAACGCACACACACACAAACACACACACACAGATCTCATCATTGAATTACATCATTGTATTATTCTCTGTGTCTGACTGTATATGTTGTCCTCTGTTTTTCCTCTGACTATAAATATCTAAAATTATTCTCTTTTTTCTTTTCCATAGTTCTAGCTACTTGTTGTGCTCTGATGGATCAAGATGTGGACCGTTTTACAGACTCACTTGGGCTTTGTTATGCGATGTTGTTACATGAGGGTTATGTTGGTTAACGTATTGTTTAAACATGAATGTTTCAACATTCCATGTTTAAAGAGCCATGTTGGCTACTATGAAGTTGTAACTGAATAAAAATATTTAATGTACAACAAGGTACAAAATTTGTCTGTAATTTATTTTTGTATCAATTAAAACATAAATAAACAGTGTATATCAAGTATGCAAAACATACTGGATACACACTGATTATGTATTTCTTCTAAATACAGTATATTAAAATCAAGCAATTGGCTGTAAAAAATACAGCATTATACTGTTGCTATTCAAAATTACAGTTTTTTTCCTGTATTATGCAATTACAGAAAATGGCTGTAAATTAAATTACAGAACTGTGGCTGTAAAATTTACAGTATCTGGCTGGCAACCCTGCTGCCAGTAATTTACTGTAAATTTTACAGGATTTTTTTTACAGTGTGTATTGTATGTTATGTTAGCTTTCCTGTAGCTCATTTGTAAGAGCATGACACCAGCAATGCCAAGGTCATGGGTTCGATCCCAGGGATTGCACGTACTCGGAAACAAATGTTTAGTATAATACAATGTAAGTCGCTTTGGATAAAAGCATCAAGCAAATGCATTAATGTAAACGTGCATATACACATATTCAGGTTGTCCTCTATAAAAAAGTGCGAACTGCAAGTGATGAACTGTGGGATGTAATTTTCAATTACAGTAATTAAGGTTACAGTTTTATGCTGGTGTTTACTGTATTTCCCCTCTGCTGAGGTGTCGTGTTTATTCATGGATGAGGATTTCTGTTGTCGGCTGTATGATTCAAAGTCTGTGGCAGCATCTATGTATATGATGACAGGAGATGTTGATGAGGTTTATGTTTAAGGCAGCCAAGCAGACAGTAAACCTCTAACCAAACACGACACTTCAGCAGAGCAGAACTTATGAAAGCTTATTACATAAAATTAATTTATGTTGGCGAATTGAACGTTTGGAGTCACTAAATATTTCTCGCGATCTTAAAAAACGTTTGATTCGAAGGTTTGCTTTGATGTTTGAAATTGGTTTCACAGACAACATTGTGCAAACATTTTAATTTCTTTCATTGGAGAATGGTTTCGTTTGAAAAATGTTTTCGAAACGGAAGACTTGGACCGAATAATGAAGAAAAACTTTCTTTGATGTTGTTAAGAAAGCATCTCAGGGTAAGACCTCAAGAAACTGGATGAGAAAATCAAAGAACTTTAAGAATTTAAAATATTGTAAATATATAAACTTTTGAGTGTATGCTTTTGGGAAATACTTAATACTAATATTAGAAACTTGTGACTTTGATTTTATCGATGCTAAAGGTTTCTCATTGAAATCAAAAGAGGTCACTAACCCGTCGGCTTTAAATTGCCAGAGGGCTCCTTAAGGCAGAGCTCTTATACCTTCATACACAGCACTATTTGACAACCTGAGAGTGAGAATGTGGAAAAAATACAGATGCTTCATTTTCTGTGTATTGCGTTAGATTTAATGATTTTGATTGAGGAAGAGCGTATTGTATAAGACGGACGCTATCTAGCGCTCAGGATTTGATTATCGGCCTTTCAGATTTGCCAGTGATTAGAAAAGTGATTCAGGTGCTTCTTAGATTCATCTGTGATTAGATTCATAAGTGATTCAGGTGGATCTCAAAGTCAGCAGCAGACCGTGTCGCATGATTACAGCTTGTTCAGCGCCCGCTCAGGGAAAATAACCCTCACTCGGAATTAACACTCTTCAAATGCATCTCAGAAATGAACCATTACTGCTTACACGCCACACACACACTTACTAATAATCCACCATCTGTGGGTCGAGATACGTGTGTGGCGTGAGACAGAGGGTTCTGGTGAGGTTTTCAAAGCCAGACAGTTGGACAAGTTATGAAGTTTTCAATTGGTGGTCTACAAGTTGCCATCTAAAGCTGCCTTCAACCTTTTATGGAGCTAAATATTTACTCTAGGAAGTAGTCACATCGTTATACTTTGGCTGTTTGTTTGAATAGAGTTTGTTTTGTCCCTAAAGGATACATGGAGTGTTACCTTATTAAGCTTAAGCCAGGCATCTTGCATGCTTAGTTTTTTAAACGGCCTTCACATCAGGCGTGCACCTAGGGTGCCTTTAAATACAGCACGCTAGGTTTTGTAAAAGAGCAACAGTGTTTGCAGTAATGATACTTTGTGTGGGCGCTTCAGTGCACCTGTGATCTTGTGTGTATTTCTGGTAATGAAACGAGAGAAACTGTGTGATCTCTCTCTTTCTGTTTCTCTTCCTGTGTCTCTCTCTCTCTCTCCTGTCTTGTCACTGATGAATGGAAAGCCAGCTCTTAATTAGATTGTTTTACATTGTATTTCTGATGTGGGACTAATTAAACTCCTACAGTAGGACGCTTCTCATTTTGAGTGCATGTGAAACGAGGTATAACCCTTTTTACAGTAAAGGCTTAAATGGATCATTTACTAAGAAAGTTTAAACGTGGTAACCTTCAGAACATCATAACCCTATTCAACGATAGTACAATTTCACTAATGTAAAATAAAATAAAAACATCAAGTGGTTGAAAACCAATCTTTATAGAAAAAAAAATATTGATCCTTTTGAATGGCCTTTAATACAACAATTAAAATATATTATCATTCCTTTAATACCAATATAAAGCCAGATAAACATGCTTTTTTCATGGCCGCTCACAGCAGAGACGCTGTCCTTGGTGCTGAATGGTTCTCTTGTTGCTGTCCGTGGTCCTGAAATGCTTTCTGCCACTTTGTGAGATCTCGACACGTCTTTGATGAAGCTCTCTGTGAATACTGTGCAGAAAAACAAGATTTGTGTCCGGATCTTGAGCGTCGTGGGTTTCGGTGTTTGTGTAAGCGGTTAAATGTGGTCTGCAGGTGATTGCGAGGCCTTGAGTTTGATTGCAGGTAATTGTGGGAAATCAGCAGCGTGTGATGTAATCAGCGCAGCTTTAATAAGACACCTTTCGTTTCCTGAGTATTTGCTGCTCACCTGAAGTCTGTAGACAAAAACAACTTCACATTTGCTCAGATGTTTTTGTTAGTTGTGCAAGTCCTGGAGATGGATGGATTTGATGGTGTGTGAGTTTAGGTCAAAAAGTGAAAGATAGGATGGCCAAGCAGTAGAGCTTTGTGTTAGAATGTAAGACGCATTCTGATAAACTCTACATTTGCTTATGTAAGCAAAATGCATAAATGTAGGTGCAGGTATTTTTTCAAAGGAAGACCCACAATTTGCAACTGTGTAAGCTCCACACACATCTCCCTTTAATTTTTCTGTCATTTTCTCTTAATGTCCTTAAGGCACAGCTATAAATACCACATAGTCACCTGTGTTCCAGTTGTGCCCTGATGCATGCTGGGAGCTGAGAGTGACAGCAAGTATGTGGAGATCATCTGTCAAGTTGCTGGAGGGACATTTCATGTGGCCTCTCTTCTCTCCTCTGCGCTCTCCTCTTTCCTCTCCTCCTTCTCGGTAGCTCACCTTACGAAGCGCTAAACATAGACGAGCATATGTTCACCTTCTCCCTCTGACCTCAGGAGGAAGTGTGAAATGGTGGTGGAGAGAGAGCGGCGATGAGGGAGGCAGACTGCAGATGTTTCTCTGCATATACCTGAATGAGATCTCTGTGCTTGCTGACTCAACATAGGAGCTGAAAATCTGACCAAGCAGGTTTCGGACTCTCCTGTTTTTATCTCTCATGTCACGTGATTATTAGGAGTCTGTGTTTTCAGAAGTATTGTGGCGGTTGAAATCACACTCAAGGCTTTAATGGAGTATAAAATATATTTTCAGAAGTTTGAATAAATTATGTATGAATATAATCCACAGGTCAAACTTTGTTGTGATTTTGTTGCTCTTAAAACTATATGCTGTCGTTTTATGTAATTATGTAACTTAAGAATAATTTTAAATTTGAAAAGACATGAATATTGTAAACATTGAATTTTTCTTTTGCATTTTACAGGCTATCTAGGATTGAAATTTAGTTTGATATGGTGTATATAAAGAATTACAGTTGTGATAAGAACGTTTAAAACGCCTTCGTTAAAACGAATGCATGGATTTTTAGAGACAAAGCCACAGAGTCACGGTTGCAGTGTTCTGTAAGAGTTGCATCAGGCTTCTGGTTAATGAACAGATTATTTCATATCGTCTGTGTAATTTATCTTAATCACTAGTTTCTGGCGAGCGTGAATGACGCCGCTGTGTGCCGGAGGTCTCGCTGAAAGACCCGACTGATGTTTAGGGGGACGTTCAGCTGCCTTCTTTGGTCAAAGACGCCATTCATGCCAATGTTCCGTCTGAAGACCCAGTGAGGTCCCCCGAACAAACGACAGCCTCATTCTGACATGCATGCCGTGAACATTAGCAGAGATTGTTCTGGTCTGAACTTGTTAACGCTTGGAAACGGTCTGTTGGATAATAATGAAAAATGACTGTAATCACGGCGAGCGGGCGGTGCTCAGAATCATCATTTAACTCCCGCCCGCGACGCTAGATTTGATTACAAAGCGCCTTCCGGTTTTCTTCAAACCCGACGGTGGCTTTAGGGTGGTATTAGCCCTTGACTAAAGCCGCAGTCCAGAACCTTTGCTTTTTTAATGAAATATATTGACCTCAGTTAAATAGATCTTTGTGCTTTTTTCAATGAGCGTAATATTTCACAAAATCCACTGATAAAAACATCTCATCGCTGGCCCATAATTGAGCTACATTTCATTTATTCGTCGGTCTGCGTTTAACTTATCTCTATTACGGCAAAGCTGTCCGCCGTGATTACTACCTTACGTGCTGGACTTTATCTCGTGCCTCAAATACTAATAGAATTATCCATCATTTCATTGAGAGGCGACCAAAGGAAATACATCTACGGTGTGTTGAACGTAAAGTCTTGAATGAAGACATGATGTCATTAACATCCACTAGTAGGGTTTGATTGCTAGAAAACCTTAAGAGCTTTACATTTCTAATTAAGTTTAATGTAATTGAATAACACACGCAAAATATAAACAAACCTCTGGTAAATGATATTAGCGTTGGCAAACCGGTCGTGCATAAAAATCCCTCATATTATTTTTTCATATCGTTCTGCATAATTATGCTGTTCAGAGGTTGTTCTTCTGGGGTGTTTAATTGAGTAGTTGATCAAGTGAGTTAATGGAGTTCTCACGTATGTTTTGTCAAAGTATCAATTTTTAAGTATTCATTTTCTTTCAGACGTGTTTAGCATTGGAAAAGAGAATTTGATTTTGAAGTGAATTTGTGTTACTGTAGTTTAGTTGGTTGTTGCCGTTGCGTTGCCATTGCGTTAGCAGCGCAAACGTTGTGGGTTTGGCTCCGATCACATGTTCTGATTAAATGTTTATCTTAAATAGCATTAAGTCTCTTTGAATAAAAGCATCTGCATAAATGTAATTTTGTTGACCCTTCTGTGTTCCATTTGGGAATTCATATAGGTTTTCACAACGACACGGGAGTAAGTAAATGACAGAAATGTTCATTTTTGCCCATTGCTTACACATATCCTCCTGCTTGGCAAGCGCTGTTGTTTCCTCCAGGAAATCTAGTTTAATTCAAGTGTAAACAGAAACGCTTTAATGAGAGATTGATGGAAACCTAAATTGAGTCATTTCTTCAGTAAAGTACAAAGAAGCTCTTGGCATTTCTAGACTCGGAGTAGATGATCTTTCCATCAGTCATGCTTGGTTTAAGCCGGACAATGGGAAAGAGAGAGAAAGATTTCCCTCCGGAACGCAATAAAGATACAGACGGGCCGGCAGCAGTTCACGAATGAACGGCGAACACGCCGCAGGTGGAAAGAGCCACTAAAGTCTTCAGCATCTCTGTAAGGGCTGGTAATAATGCGCCTGACCGTGAATTATGATTGCTATCAGGGCTTTTACATCCTTGCGAGTGCCATGAGCGGAGCTACTGAGGTGTGAACTTTACAGCAGGGTTTAATGCTAGAACTGAAAGAATGACCAAACAGGTCGGCAATGAAATGGTCCTCAGGGGTCTGTGTAGTGTGAAAACCCGTCAATAGTCTGGGTTCTATTTTACTTGAAAAACAAAAGAAAGATAAAGATATTGGATTAAAAGCTAGTTTTTATTATTTTAGAGTGCAATCTTTTTGTAAAAAAATTCTAAGCATCTCTCTTTTTCCCGCTTTGACTCCTGCTCTCTCTTTCTTTTACTCTCTCGATGTGCAGCTGTAGCCTCCAGTTTGTCCTCCTCTGATCTGTGTCTCTGTTCCAACAGTTGTTCCACCTCTGAATGTTTGGCCGTCACCGTCATGCCCTTGCACCCGCGCTGTGTTCCTCGGGCTGAATGTGTTCTCTGTGCCTTTCTGCTGGTTCCTGCTTCTTTGTGGGCAGTGATGTGTTTTAAATGTCCTCTGTGTTCTGGTTGTGAGTGAAATTGTTTTTTTTGAAAGAAATATAAGCCTTGTGTGTTCACGAGTGGGGTTTCTTTTAGTATTGTGGCATTTTTTAATAGCACAAACACAAACACAGAATTGGCATTAATGTAAAGAATTTCTTTTATTTTATAGGCAGGTTTGTCATGTCTATTTTTATAAGATAACCCTTTTATAGATTTTTGCCATTTATTCACAATTCATGCATCTTATATGGGTTATCAGGCTACCCGTAGGATGTGTATGGTTGCTACGCAACTTGCCACATTAATGTAAAATATAAAAATCTCCTCCTGTCATGAAGTAATTTGTTTCGTAAAGTGTCTTCTGCAGTATTACCTTTAATAGTAATTCTGAGTTGTAAAACGCTAAACAGTGGTGTATAGGGACGGTCTCTGATCGACGCCCAAGGATCCGTTCCGTCTCCAAACCGACTCTAAAGTGGATGGACTCCCACAGAGAAAGATGTTCCTGCAGGCTAATACTCCATCTGTCTCAGCTGAACACCCCCTATTTCTCACTCTTTTACTGCTCTGTGAACTTGCTTTTGTCCCGTGAAGCTCGAATTCTGTGTGATTTTGTACATGTGCAGCATTATGGGAAGGTGCTTTGATGTGGGGCGGCAGGAGAACCAAACTCATTTGCGTTTTTATAAGAATCGTTTCAAATATTAATAATTCTTAAAGGGAAAAACGCACTAGCTAAAACAGTTTAATTAAACATAGTTATGAAGCTAAAATTGGATTGGACGAGTTAATATTCGCACATCATTATTAATGTCGCTGTATACCTTAAACCTTGTGGCGTCATTGGGAATGTCTGGATTTATAGCAGCAATAATTCAGATTAGTGGGAAGTTGCTGCGTTTATGTAATAATCTTTGATTGTTATGTTGTTTGGCAGCTTTTAACAGCCTCCGTTTATTGCTTCAATGTCGTGAGCGACAAAATCCAACATGAGTTATAATTTCATAAGGAAATACAATTTTAATGTATACAGATCAATGCTCAATGTAACACTTTAGAAAGAAATCGTATTTCTTACATCCCCGTTAACTCGGGCGATGTCAAAAATTCCATATGGTCAACACCATATAGTATGCAAGATTACGTTTAAGCTTTCCCTAAACAAAATATGCGAAGTATGCAAATGTTTAACGCTAAAGATTTCCAGGTCGGTTTTCATAGCAGGATTCTTCATCACAAAACCCTCCACGAATGAAAATAATGGTTATTTCAGATATTTACAAACAAGCGGTAACTTGTAACGTGAAGTTTCAGTTTGATTTGGGTGTCTGTGACTCCACATGCTGTTCATTCTTGCACATTCTTCTAAACTCGAGTGGGAGTTTCTTAGAAAACGACTTCGACTGGAGTTGTGCAAACACAGGGTTCTCCAGGGGCGGAGATGTTTGGAGAGCTAGAGATTTCGTAGGGTCTGTGCTGATGTTTCAGCTGAAGGGATTTTGGGGTGGAAAAGACTCTTGTGTCCTCGGGCTTCTTTATTTATTCATGTCAGTCTGATCCCGCAGCTTAGGCTGACGATGCTGAAGGGAAGAGAAGTGGGCCAAAAGAGCTTTCATTAAAACCGGCCCGGTGCCGAGTCCTTTTCACAGAGTCTCAAATGCTTATCGAGAAACGCCTAAATGCATCACTAAAGTCAACCGCTTCAGCGTTATCACGTTTCACATATGAAGATGTTTCTGCAGCTCGAACCATTTTTAGATAAATCGTTGGGATTTTAATATGAATTTAAGTGAAATCCTGATGGTGTCCAATGTGAAGTTATGTGTTTGCTTCATGAATCTTTAATGTTTGATGCCGTCAGGGCTGTAATGTACTGTACTGTACTGTATTTCACTTGTTACGATATAGGTATGAGTCTTGGTGTTGGGAAGATGCTCTAACGTATCCGCCACAACCCAACTGGCCTGTAAGGAACGAAATCGCATTTGTGCCATCTTTGAATAATTCCTAAAGTGAATCGGGCGCTAAAACAAAACCGACAATCAGCACACAAACAAAACTATCAGCGCAATTCATTTTCGTTAAATCCTCCCCTACGTTTTTGCTAATTTCTTGCCGTGCTCCCAGCTCATGTGATTTATGGATTTCTCCGGGCACTGCGAATCTCGTGTTCAGAAACAGAGTTAGCTGTTATCGTTCTCATATTTCAGACCTGGTGAGTCTACCCAAAAAGCCCCAAGATAGACTGAATAAAGATTCAATCCAGCCGATTGTCTCAGAAAAGCCTGAATTAATTAGAGGAGGAACGACGGCGTAGCACCTGAGAGCTCCGAATGTAAATGAATCTGCTGGTAGAATTCTCATCATGAGTCATCGAGGTCAACGGCGAAGGCTTTATTAGATATTGTGCCGCATTTTAATGTGATTTTCTGTTTGTTGTGCTGTAGAGTGACGGAGATCCTCATCAAGATACTGAGAGCGATGTTTAAACAGTAAGACGCTTGTCTTTATCTAAAGCACATTACTGCTTACATCACTAACACATGCATCTGCCCTATTACACAGCATTAGTCTAAATCTTCATTACCTCAAAGTACCTTTATTGTGAATGCTTGCTTGAGGCACTCTTTTATCAGATTTCTGCAGTCTAAGGAGACTTTAAGAACCCTTTTATCTTGAATCTAGAACTGCCAAGTGCTTAATGGAGATACTAGCATATTTGATTTTACTTTTAAAGTCCCCATGAAACCAAAATGTTTTTTCTTGGTTTTAGTATGAATATGTTAGTATAACTGGGCGTTCACACCAGACACAATAAATCGTGCTAGTTGGACGCTTAAACAGTTTGTGTTAACCTACTTCATTCGCGTGTGAAATTCACTTCACAACAGACACAATTTTGCGGTATGTGAGGGGCTTCTCCCAGGCGGCTACAGTTTCGTTGCGAAATTGCTGACATGGATTTTGTTGAGACTTACCAGATTGTCCGTCCTCCTCACTCACTTTCTTCCAAGCAAGATTCTTTTTTTATTCCTGTTTAGATAAAAGTACGAAGATGTATCGTACAGCTTTGAGTATCCAAATACAGCAACGATGATTTTGTCCTCCATTGTTGTTTCGGATTTCTGCCTCCGCTCACTACGTCATAATCACGTCACTACTAGAGCAAGCTCCTGATTGGTTAACGCGGCGCAAATATTCGCCGAAGTTCAGATTTTTCGTGCGTTAAACGCCTGAAACGCTCAAATCGCGTTGCATCTTTGCATTGACTTAACATTTAAATCACTCGCGCTTAACGTTTCCTTTGCGTCTGGTGGGAACGCAGCATTAGGACGTCTGTAAACTCGTGTGCCCCAAAAGATTGACCTAATTCACATTAGAAGATATAAGCGTCATCTCATCCACCGATACATATCAACAATTTTTATGATGCAAGTTTCATGCTTCGATGTCAACTAATAGCTTATGGCTATTTTTTCAAATTGTTCAATTAAAACGTATAGACAGTTTCAACAGCATTACATGCCCAGTACTTCCGGTAGTACTTCGCAAAGAATCAAAAACTTTTGAGTAGTTTTAATGCAATTCAATACAATTAATATACAATAAAATATGAATCTAAGTTAAATATAAAGTAAATTGTTATAATATATCAAAAAACAATCGGACGTTAAGTTCGGGACATGCGTTGGGGTCAGAACAAACAGGGCTGCTCTATAAGGGCTGCTCGATTACCAGAAAAATTATACCCATGATTAGTTTGCCTGATTATTTACTATGTTTACTCATTGATTTAACTTAATAACATTTAAAAAATCTAAATAGATAAAGTATGAATTCGTACATTCAAATAAATAATAAAAAAACAATCAAAAGAAATGAGAACGAGATATTAGATAAAACCGAATGCTGCACTATTGTTTTCATAATTGTTGGAAACCAAAAGTGAAATTCAAGATCAATTATGATCAATTGCACAGCCCTACAACACGTTTTATTTACAATTTAAAAAAATCATTATGCATA
Source organism: Triplophysa tibetana (assembly GCA_008369825.1). Taxonomy (NCBI): domain Eukaryota; kingdom Metazoa; phylum Chordata; class Actinopteri; order Cypriniformes; family Nemacheilidae; genus Triplophysa; species Triplophysa tibetana. The sequence continues at coordinate 15,994,076 of CM017894.1, read as the reverse complement.
TTTATATTTTTCAATGCAATCATGCAATGCCTTGATATACAGCTCAACATTAAAGATGATCGATGGGTCTGCTCGACGTCATAACACATTACTCTACGTCATGACCGATCAATCCACACTAAACACTAATCCATCATTCTTCGTCTCATCAGTACGCAATTACTCTCCTATCAGTGTGTTGTGTTACCTCAACCAGTGATGCGTCTCTCCTATAGAGCGATGGAGTAAAGAGCTATTTATCCATTTGTGTTCTTTTATCACGCGTGTCAGATTCCAACTCGCATCCTGGCATCTTAATTAATGCAGCCCATAATCTTAATAACCATAATTTCTCATTTGCATTTTGACCACTCAGGAACCGCATACATTGTCTGGTGAAAAATGGAGTGCGGCTATCATGCGGGATTCTTTCCATTTTAAATACCCGGGTCCTAATGTGCCTGCGTGCCATTGTCAAAGCAGAACGCTGTGTATACCCTTTTCGCTCTCTCTCCTTTCTTTCCTTTTATTCTCGTTCTCTCTCTCGGGGCTCAGCGGGACAGCGGCTGAATGTCTCTCAGAATTAATGGCCTTCCTCTCCCGTGAAAAACTAGAGCAGTCGGATAATTACAGTCATTCCTCTATTCAAAATCAGGATTTGCCTCCGGACCCACTGAACACGACTCGGGGGGGGGGGCCCCACTGTCAACACATACCTGTCCCCAAAGTCTCACAGTCCTGCCCCGCCCATTTCCTTTCACACCTTCAGGTGAAGATCTGCCTCTAGTGGAAAAGTAACCCTGACTTCTATTTTCCCATCATGCATCTGCATTATTCATGAATTCCCTCATTTTCTCGGAGCTGGGCTGCTGCTTTCAAAGCTGGCACAATTGACATTTCGCGGAAAACCAAAAAAAGAAAGCGAGGGGGGGATCGATAGCTCCATCTTCCAGGGGACAAAGGACAAACGGCGCTAGCATGTCAAGGACTCCAGAGCAAAGACTCAAATGGACCCTTGATCCGTGTATTTTAATCACTATTGATGTTTTTCAGAAACGTGCGTCAGAGATTCCCAATCCAGTGCTTTGTGATTCAATTGAAGTTGATGTCGAATCAGATCGGTGAGAAACTGAAGGTAATGCAAGAAAGCGAAATTAGAGATCTATTATAAACTCTATTACAAATGTCCTTATTTCTTAATCAGCATTTGTAATTAATGTTTGATTATATTTTGTTCCTGGCTCATTTAGTTAAAAGATCTTATAACCGGTAGGCATCATTGTTCAGATTGATTCGCCCTTTTGCATTTTCATTGTTGTGTCTGTCAAAGTATTTGCCATCGCTAGATGAAATTTTATGTGGGTTTTATATGCTCAGAAAATATACGCTCTCATGAATGTAAAAAAAATATTATTAATATTGTCCCTCAATGAAAAGCAACCAAAGAAAGTTCAAAGCGAGCTGCAAATGCTTGTCGCAGATCAATCGCGTGTTTACAGCTCTTGTTTATTTAGAAGACCAATTAATTGTGTTTATTAGCATATGCTACATCTGTCTTCAGCTTTAATTTAACTTTTCTAAAAGATTCGACAGAGACGCTAATGGAAATAGTTTGCATGAGTTTACACCTCTTTTACTTTGACTACAGTGTTGATTACTGCTTGTTTGGTATAATAGGAACATTTCACTCAAAAAGAAGAATTCTGTTTTCATTTACTCACCTTCGAGTTGTCGCAAATCTGTGTGAATTTCTTTGTTCTGTACACGGAGAAAGATATTTGGAAGAATGCTTGTAAAATGGTCTGGGTCACCGTTGACTGCCATAGTAGGAAAAATGACAATGGTAGTCATAAGTGACCCAGAACGGTTTGCTTCCCTACACTGTAAAAAATCCAACTTGCAAAATGTTCTCCCTACAAACATAGATAACTAACTTGAACATAGCATTTGTAGTTAGGGGAGTCAAATGATTGTTTTGCATATACTGAACAAAATTAGCCTATACATGTTTCTAACAAAGATCATTTTGTTGACTGGACTTAGTTTCTCAAGTTTTTGGCCAAAATGCGTCAAAGTTTGCCCAATTTACCAAACAGTGTATTCTGAACAAGCAATATTGCAAGAGTTTGAAAGTTCCCAAGATGCATTGCAGCATGTTCAATTCTGTGTTTCTTATTTGTTTTTCTTTTAAAGATCAGTGTTTAAGTTCTCGCTGGCTTAATCTATGCTTTAATATCGTTGATACTGTTTGTTATATGTTGAGTTTAGATTTCTTTTAATGAATGATGGTTATTGATTGTTACCATGGTTGAGATTTGTGTGTTCAATGTTGAGTTGTAAGTGCATGACACTTAACCACTTAACACAAACTGTTTAAACAGTTATTTAATCAAAGTTTGGGTCTGTTTGAGGAAGATTTTCAATTGTACTAAAAGACAATTACATTTGTTTATTATTATATTTAACAGTACTTAAAGAGTACTTGGAATATTTCATTTTTCTTTTTATCCACACAACAGAAATATATGAATTGCCTGAATAACAGTAATTGGTGTGACAATTATATCTTTATATGAAAAATAAGACAATCAGCATTACATAAACAATACATTTAAATTTCCTAAACAAAGTATCATTACTTTGTTTTGACTCAATGGATATTTTTTGATACTTCAAACTCTTACTGCATCAGGTTGCCTCATTTTTCTTACGTTGGCTCAATTTTTTTATGTGTACATTCTTTAAAATTCTTGACATTATTTTGTGTGTCAAACAGAACAGATAAATTTAGCAATTTTTCCTATTACCTCAAAGGGGTCCGATGGGGTAACAAGCATTCTTTTCAAATATCTTTCTCTGTGTTCATCAGAACAAAGACATTTAAACATATTTGGAACAACACGAAGGTGAGTAAATTATTTTTTGGGTGAAGTGTCCCTTTAAGACATCACTTGTAAACCTGTAAGGTTGAAATGGTTTACTTGAATTTCGATGTCATAAATGCACTTCTGGATGAAACAAACAAAAAGTACAGAACACGTCTCCTTTAAAACAGAAATGATGTCAGATACTAATTATCTTTGAGTGTTCTCTTGAGAGACAGTCAGTTGTGCTCCTCCTCTTCCTCTCAGGGAATCCTTTCTGCTCTTCAAAGTAAACCTGCAAGTGTTCTCCCCCTCCAACAGACGCGCTGTCATTCAACAGTCACATCAGCCTTTGTTCCCGAGTGCCAATTATGAAACTGTCATCGGTCAGGAGATACCCTGACCCCGTCAAACACGAACTGTACGCTCGACTAACCAACCTGAACCGCACGCTGTCACATAAGCCCGTATCGCCCACTCCAAAGAGCTTTACATGCGAGGATTCGTCCCAATTCCTTTTGTATTCACCGAGCGGAAATGCTAAATCGTACGTGTTCATCCGCCAACTTCAAACTAATCTGATGCTATCTTTCCGTTGAGAAGAGACAGGGGGAAGGAACAGATTGGGTGGTGAAGTTTTAGATCTACTGGGGGACTTTGGATTGTGAATCATCTATGAATACGTAATGCGGGAACCTCTAAAAATAGATTTGCCAGCGTTCCCCACAGTGTGTCTGACAGCTAGAGACACTAATACAGCGCTGGCACAAGGACCGAAGCCACGCCGGCCTGTCAACTTCTGTCTCCTGCGTGGACGTTAAAGCAGGTCGGGACGCTCCGTGTTTACGGCAGGACGAGAGAATACAAGTCACTTCTGATGATAACATTGCATATCCTCAATGTAAGAGTTGTACTCTGTAACTTTGGTTACAAATAAACAAAAGTCATATCCTTATTCACAACCATAAGCTTGTAGTAATGAGTCGAGCCGTTGGGTTTCACCCGAAATGTCAGTGAAGAAAAGTACATGGAGTAACTTTCAATTGTGTTTCAAACAAATAGAGAGGCAAAAGTTATAGTTTGAGGCTTTACAAAATGTGTTTGTCTTTGGTCATTTTTTGGAGACCCTCTGCTATCCCTGAAGAAGTCTGCAATGCTATGATTTTTTTTATATGTTGCTCAGGAGACTTATTGAGTTCTCAGATAGTTTCATTTAACTATTAACTGGTCCCATATAGGTTTCCTTTTTTGTCAGAGTGACCATCGCATTTAACAAGATGCAAGTCACGTGCCACCGATGTGGTGCAGTTGGGCATGGTGGTCTCCCTCCACCCAACCGGCGTTCCATTACAATGGTTACCCTACGAAATTTTTTTACCAGCGATTTTTACTATGGTAACAGCACAGATTTTAACATTTGGAGGCTCAAATACCCATGTGAGATCTCTCTTCAAAACATTTGTTTTATTTTTAGTGCATGATTTTATTTTTGTAAGTGCCATTTTCAGGATTGTCACATCCATAACACTACACACTCCTCATAAATGGACACTTGAAATTGAATATAAAGTAACTATTTTATGTTCTATAAAGAGGCATCCCTTCTCCATTCATTGGGTATTATTGCTTCAGGATTGTGCATTGTATTTTATAGAAATCCTACAAAGTTTATCGTCTCCCAAAAACCACGTCCTTATTTTGTCACATCCATAACGCATGTTTATTTGCCTATTTAAAAAAATTGTTTTCTTCATAGACTGACATTTTTTTATGTCCAGACTCTAACAACAAGGGTTCAGTTAAATGTAAACAGATGGTTCAATATAATCTTAACAAATTCATTCTCTGAGCATTTTTATGTCACGTCCATAACGCAAAATGTCACATCCTTAACGCTGGAATTGCCCAGTTGGCGTCATGCCAGCACTCCCTGCATTTCAGATGTATGCAAAGCTAGCCTTGTCCGCTTCACCTCGTCCTGACCCGGTTCTGACCCACCGCACCTGCAGAATAAATCATCCACGTTCTCTGGAGCTTTACCGTAGGTGAAGTGCTCGGGCCGAACTGTCGCTTTAGCTTTGAACCCACAACGCTGTCTGTGAAAGTAAACGCGCGAAAAGTTAGAGACCCGTTTAACAGAAGGGGCGCCATAGTGTCCTCCAACCACCCAGGGCACGTTCGTTACGGTCTGTCGCGTGCAGCGCCATTAACCCGGAGGAAAAAGACCCTCGGCTAGATTAATCGTGTTCCTTCCAAGAACTTCACCTTCTGCTGGGTCTGTCTCATGATTCAGTGCCGCCTTATGAGTCTCGTCTAATGAGCAATAATCACACCCGTACGAGCTGATTAATTACTGTAGACGGATCGAATTGTGCCCATACGTGCCATTGCTGGGGGGGAAGGGTGTTTCACGGCTGATAAAGCTCAAATCGCACCCAGCGTGTCCGCCTGGTTGGGTTGAGATTACACACCTTTGTGAGGAGTTACTGAGCGACGCTTGTGCCGGTCGAGGGTTCGAGTGAATCCACGATCAAACCGTCTCATTACAGGCCATTTGGACAGGCGCGCGGAGACTGCAGCGAACCGATAGGCCTTTGATCCCCCCGTGTCGTCCGGTAGCTCCTTGCTGTAATTAAATACTCTCTCGGCGTGATGGGAAGGCATCCACCGTGATCTGAGCTTATGAAGGTTGTGAGTGACATGTGTGATTTTCAGAGACGGTTCATATTGCTTCAGAAGATCTCATATTTCTGCACGAAGTTCCCTCACTGTGTGTTGCCAACAGAGACAGCTGTGCTGGAATAAAACATCCTAAGCGAGCGATTTGAAAGGCTCTACTTAGACATCAATCCATGTGTTGTACAAACACTTATATTATTGTTATTTATTGGAGGAACAACATGGTGGTCTTGTATTTTTATGGAAGTGCATGTAGCATTCCTCCAACAAATAATGTAAATGATTATAATGTATATATAGAATATTAATAATTATACAATATACAAAATTAAGAGAGCGTTCCAGATTAATTTAATTGATTAATTTTGAATAATTTAATCAGCATTTCTAGATGTATGTGGTCAGTGTCTGTTGAATTTCAACAAAATCAAACCACAGGAGTGACATGAAGTCATCCGACAGTAATGTTTAAGACTTGACAGTATGACGAGACACATGAAAACCTGGATTTTTAGCGCAGTCATCACATAGAAAATATATTTTGAGAGCTTTCCCTAAATATGACTGTTGTGCTGCTTGAAAGTGAATATGAACTTGTTTCCTTTGCAGTATTTGAGGTCTAAAAACATTCTGTTATTTTGACCTGTTTCTTCGGTTTTCATTTTCAGTAATAAAGGAAAAGATTTATTAAAAATCTGGCAAAAATATTGTCTGTAGTTCACAGAATGAAACAAAAGGATCTTTGTGTCTGAAATCATCTCTTAAATGTATACAATATATAAATGTATATATTACATTCATACCATGATCTGTTTGAAACCTCAATTCTGATTGGCTGGAAGGTGAAAACACTTTAATGCACGGGTAGCTCCTGTCAGTTTGAGTATATTTCAAATTAACTGGCGAAGATAATTGTCATTTTCACCCGTTTGATCTAAAATTACACTGTTAACATCGATAACATCTTTAACTTTGCAAATGACCATGGTATAAGCAGGATAATCCACAGCTAGCCGTGTGTTAAAGGAGTTTAATGCACTTCACTGTCGTGCATTAAAGCTCTTTAACGCATGGGTAGCTGTGGATTATTACATTTACATATATATATATATATATATATATATATATATATATACAAAAATAGTATTATTATTTGCCAAATGCATTATTTTATATTCAAATATACCATTTTAATATACATATTTTAATTGATAATTTATATAACATGTATATCAAATATATGTAGAGAGACTTTATTTAAACTAATCAACTTTTATCCCGTCGTGCTTCAGAAGGCTCCCTGTGTAGGCAGCTCACTAGGTTTCGGAACAGAGCAACTGACTCATTGTAACGTTTGAGTTTTCCAGCATCAGGCTGTTTAAAGAACATTTCAGGATTAAATTGGAATAAACAGCACACGTTTGTTCTCTCTGTATAATACAGATGAATTCATCAGGTTTAGTGTTGGTGTGTCTAACAGTCTGTGCTCTCGGGCTCTTCGCATTGATCTTAGAGCTGAAGAGATGCTCTCAGAGATGCTGTAGGGTAATGAGCTCTGGAACCGATGGGACATTCAGGCTCAGCAGTTCGGGAATACGCACTCAATACTACAGGAAGGTACATGCCCAAACCGATATATGCCGTTTCAAGCTATTTACTGCTTATACTGTACTTCATATCAATACAAACCCTGGAGAATGTTTTTATCAAGTAAGTGTAGGAAAAGGCATTTGCGGTAGGTACTTGAAGATTTGAAAGATTTACAGTCGCTGCCGGAAATGATAACCAAATGCTCTTAGCCTCCCTGTAGCTCAGTGGTAAGAGCATTGAGTCAACAACGCAAGGTTGTGGGTTCGATCCCAGGGATTGCACATACTGATGTATAAATATATAGGATAGTGCAATGTAAGTTGCTTTGGATAAAAGCATCTGCCTAAAGCATAAATGTAAATGTCTTATTGTGTATTACTGCTCTGATTGTGTTTGAAGAAGTCAATCCAGGCCAGTTCTTCACTATTACCAAAACAGACTGGTGGTACCATGGTAAGTAGCAATGTTCCTAAAATAAAAAAATACATTTCTACAGATTTTTATTTTAAGTAATCTCTAAAGGTGTGTGTAAGAAAGTGATTTATATTTTGAGTTTATCTAGCAAATAACAAAATGTTGATAACTCCAAATCGTATTGGTGTACGTGTGTCTTGACAAAATATCATGACTACAAGTCACAAGACACATGAGAAGCAAGAAGATTTTGACCGATTTTGATCGGTGTGTCGGAATATTTTATTGGTGCCTAATAAATCCCCTATCGCTTTAGTTCAGAAGATATCTATAAACTCATCTGATTTTCATTTTTTTGCTTTATGATGTGTTGTTTGTAGCTCTGACACTAGTTGTGGCCAAAAGTGATGTCCAAGATATGCTTTTAATGTCCTGAAAAGTCAGATTAAACCATAAAAATGTGAGATGTACGGTACAAAATGGACAAAAAAATAACTTTGAATATTTATAGGTGGGACTATGTCTCCCGGCTGGCCTGGGAACGCCTCGGTGTCCCCCCGGAAGAGCTGGAGGAAGTGTCTAGGGAGAGGAAAGTCTGGGCATCCCTGCTTAGACTGCTGCCCCCGCGACCCGGCCCCGGATAAGCGGAAGAAAATGGATGGATTGATGGATTTATAGGATAAAATAGTTGAATACATATGCAAACTTCAGCATATCAGTGAATGTTTGATTTATTAGAAAAATGCACAGAAAAAAAAGCTCACAGCAAGTAAAGCAAACATTGAGTACGGTTTTATCAGTTATTTTTTATCCTCTTGTGTAATGATATTTGTCATCATTCTCCAGAGGAAAGCATTGTAAAGTCACACTATTTTTCGTTTGCCAAGTCTCCTTTAATTCTTCTCAAAGCTGAGTGTCAGTTAACAGTCCAAGTACAACGTCACTGGATGTCACTTTGGTCACGGAGGTAGATAAACGAAAATCATGAAAGTTTGTGTTTGATTGAAGAGAGTCAAGTACATCTGGCATGGCACACAATTGAGTCCGTTATCACTTTTTGGTGAGCTGTTACTTGAATGTCAAAATGACTGGCCGAAAAATGTTTAGCAGTTTCAATAAAACTAGTTTTACTGTAATTTAACTACTTGAAATTAGTTGCGGGATACATGTCCAATAGACTAAAAGGGTCACTTTTGGTACTTGTCTGACCGCTGGTGTTTTTCACCGGTTATTTGCAGATTGGTTATGGGCAGAGTCATTGAGAGAGCGAGTTCTGCCAACGGAAGTCCGAAACACTTGATTGACAGAGCCTTCAGAAAGTTCTAGGAATATATGTTTTCTCTTTAATTTTTTTATTCGTTAAATGGTTTTCGTCTTTAAATGGGTTAGAAGTTTACCTCAGTTGGTCTGTTTAGTTGCAGATCCATGCGTTACTGGTAACTTCCGGGAACTATTGAAACTGTGAAAAAACAGTTCCATTGGAGTCAATGAAGAAGACGCGACTCTCTCTCTTAATGGCTCTGGTTATGGTAGCTGTAAGTCCATCTTGAAGATTTGCCCCACCTGTTAGAAGTCCAACTGAACAACTGTTTAAACCAGCTTAAACCAAATAGTGACGAAACCATGTAGAACAAGATCTCATCAGAAGCCCATTTAGATGGATATTCCAGCGGGGAATAGACCCATCATGACATAAAATTGAAGACTCAAATCAGATTTTTTTTGTGTGAACATTTAGCTGTCTTGACAAAATGAACCTGTCTTTTAATAGCTGAACCGCAGTGATTCGTGCCGAGGCAGACAGTGTCCGATGAACAGAGCTCACAATATAGCCATCCAGGGAATTCATTCGTCAGTCTTTTTTAGACTAAAATGGATTTTCTGGTGGCTTTTTATCCTTTTGTTGCTAGCGAAGACGACGCGCCGCACATCTTTGTAGCCGTTTTTTCCTCAGAGGCTTTTTGAAAAGATGGAAACATAAAAGCTATACGTCAAAACTTTCACAGCCGGAGCTTTGAGACTCTCTTTCTTCCATTGAAAGGAAATGACCCTAATGAAAGAAGGAGTCTGGATGACTAAGAATATGGAAAACATGAAGATTAGCGCAAGATCCATAGACAAAGACAAAAAAACAAAATATAACGTTTGCTGAAGGACCATCAAGAATTATTCACAACATTTAGGCGCCTTGAAATTGTGAGTACGAGGCTTTCAGAAGGATTTTAAGTATGTGATGAATTTGGACCCGAAATCTTCCACAACTACATCCTCGTAAGCTACTTTTGCTTCTTTTTCCATGTTAACCTTTCTCCTGTAATCTTCTGTTTAAAATAAACCGCTGGTGTTTGAGCAAGGAGTCGAGCTTGCCGAATCTCACTTCAAAGTAGCATCGAAATGAGAAACCCGACGGCGGAAGATTGCTTGTGAAACTCCTCAACACGTCCTTCACCCATTCCAGCGTTGCACAAAGGAGTCGCATCGTCTAGATTAAAAGAAATAAACACAATTTCCTTGTTCAATACAGTGATGCTGGACGGTCTGTGATAGCCCTTGGCGGAACGGTGACAACAAGTGACCGTGTTGTGCCGAAGTCGATTCGTGGATTAAAGTGGATGTTGATTCACGGAGGCTCGAACCAAAATAAATCATGTTTTAGTTTAACCAAAGATAACCATGAAAGGCACATCGCTATATTTGCCGAGACATTTCATAAATCCATGCCAAATCTATTTCTTGGTGTGTGTTTTTATCTATATTCAAAGTAAAACGCTATATATTTGTAATATACATCATCATGCCGTTTTGACCCTCTCCCCTGTGTCCCTCAGCGGGTGGGGAATCCATTTCAGAAACCCATGACAGCAGAGTTTCCCCCTGCCCGAACCCAGCCGGAGAGCGAGCGCAGATGAGAGCCGACAGGTGTCCCGCCCGTCTTCTGATTTCATTTGAAGGTCTCCGTGCAGCAGTCCCGGAGACTCGGGATCATACAAGAGATCAGATCGCATTGGCCCGGCTGCTGGAGCTCTGTGCTCGGAGAGGACAGGTATCTCTCCAAATCCAGCGGCACGCCACGCGGCTGCCGTACAACGAGACTGCGTAGTCACTCTGCGTTCACTTTCTCTTACGTCCGAGCATTTAGCACACAGTGACCCTAAACCACTGCTGCTTGTGTAGTTGTGATTGGAAAGCTGATTTAAAGGGAGAGTACACCCAAATGTATTTACTAGTGGATGTTGTTCCAAATGTCTTCGTTCCGATGAACACAGAGAAAGATATTTGGAAGAATGCTTGTAACCAAACTCGTAACCATGTTCTCGGCCACCATTGACTACTATGGAAGAAAATAATACAATAGTAGTCAAAAGTGCCACATTCTTCAAAATATCTTCTTTTGTGATCAACAGAACAAATACATTTTGTAGCAAATGTCCTACTATGGTAGTCAATGGTGGCTGAGAACTGTTTGGCGACAAGCATTCTTCTAAATATCTTTCTCTGTGTTTATCCGGATTTGGAACTACTCGAGGACCCGTAAATGAAGACAGTTTAGATTTTTTGTGAACTGTCCCTGTAAAGTCAATGGCTATTTAGTATTCAGCAAATTGCGCAGCACTAATGAATATAAGCGTAAATGCTGGTACGTGGAAGTCGGCCAATCATAACAAAGGTAATTTCTATATAAACGTCCTTGAGGTTCAGAATAGCCAAAATGGCCTGTTGAGTCCGAGAGGATGGAAAATGGTTATGAGAAACTAAATTACGACTGTTATCGGTGCGAGAAACCTTGACTAATGTTATACTTGGACTTCTGGGAAAAAATAAAATGCTACTAAAGTAAAATATAGCTCCCTTAACATTTTGGCAGCACTAGTGGCTTAGGTTTGTGCTGAAACATTGGATTTGAGTCCTACATCACTCAACGGGCCACATATAATGTAGATTTTTCACATATAATGTATTACCTGTTAGAAATAAGTGTTTGAAAACACTGGACCTCTAGAGAGATTTTGCTGACTTTCCAAACCAAGCGTGAGACTGTCAACATGATTCACCACCACGCACGGGAGCACTGTTGACCACTTCCTGTCTCGCGCTCTTCACACTTCCTGTGAGCTAATCTTTGTCTTCCACATTTAATAAGACTTTTCCACCCATGAGTCAGTTTGGCGGCCTTTATATTGCCTGTGAAAGTGCCTATATATATTCTTGACTCCCCGCAGATATGCTCGATCTGTCATGATGATATTACACACATTTTTCTCTAATCCGCCACCGTAGCTGCTCAGAGATCAGCAAAATGTCTAACCAATGATGCTGATAATTAATTTTGTTATTTAAGGTTATATAAAGGTTCGGAGGTGAAGGGGAAAGCTTAAACTCTTTAAGTGACAAATTTCATGGTCAGTGAATAGAAATGAGGCTCAGACGTCGTCAGGCTGTTTTGCTTCTCGAGGTGCGATCGTGTGGTTCTGCCACATTTAAGGACATTTATTTCACATGTGATTGATGTTAAGGGGGTTATATGTGAGGGAGATGATCGATCACTTCGAGAGGGAAGCTTTGGAATTTGTATGACAGATGAGATGTGCAAAAATATATTATTTATTAAATTGGCATTAATTTACTTTTTTATTATATGAACAGATATTAAAATGTAGTTCACCGAAATTTCTTAACTATCGTTTAGTTACTCTTACAGGTTAAATAATAATAATAAAAAAATTCAATCTTCACATAGTTTTTCAATTTTTTGTTGAAATTCTAAGTGTAAATATTAGTTTTACATATTATTTATTACTTTACATTCCATAATTTGGCTCTATATCGCCATCTCTGTTTGAAGGTAAAATTGCTGGTGACTTTACATACTTAGCTTTATGTGGCCTAAAGTCAATTGACGTTTTCCGGTAAAATCATAAAAATTACACTAAAATTATTATTACTTTCATTGATGTTATTATTATTATTAGTTTGCCATTATTCATCAGGGGTAAGGAGACAATTTTCAGCAAAGATTTTTTTGTATACTTGCTTACTAACCAACTAGTTACTAACTCATTAAGCACTTTTACATACTACATATTATGAGTAACTACTCCTAGGAAACCTACTGTAGTTCATGCAAGGCTAGCGTGTAACTAAAAGATGTTATTGAGCGTAGGTGTGCGGCAAACACATCCAAGTCTCCTTCATCAAACCCGTTCCGACATTACGCTCCGATTCTTCAAACGCTTCCTTTCCTTGAAGTGTCACAGGAGAAAATATTCGTTTTCATGTTTCAACCGCAGCTCGCCCGTAAAGAGGCCATGAAAAATCTGACGGGTTTGTTAGTAAGATGTTAGTTTGATTCAGAGCTGCCATGACGCGACGGTCCGATCAGGCTGAAAAGGATAAAAGCGCCATCTGTAAACTGGAAATCAAACCGGGCTTTCGTCGCACATCGCGTGACCTGCATGCCGAACCATCCGCAGTGGCGGGTCAAAGAGCTGTGTGTGTGTGGAGAGAGAGAGAGGATTTGGCAGCGGCCTTATAACGTGCGTGTCCTAAATCCCAACACACCACAGTTCCATGAATATTGTCCTTAGTAGTTTGGCCACGCTGGATGTTTGTGTCCCTGAAACCGGAGCCAGGTTTAGTTGTGGAGTGTCTTAAACGTTATTACTCGGTTGCAGCCTGTTCATTTTTATGGCTTGTTAATTCAGAGTTAATTGTTTTTGCTCAACTCCGCTCCGGCAGGTAGTTTGGCGATTTTCAGAATAGCTCCTGTCCAGACTATGAGGAGCTGAAACCAGAGTTGTCGAAAAGCAGAGTTACGACACTCGATCACGCTGCCAGGTGGTCATTTTGTCTGGGGAGCATATGAATATAATATCTATGAATATGAGATATTTCCGTCAACTCGATAAAATGTATAAACATGCCGTTGTTTTACCAACTGTATAGCAAATGCGTCTATGTGAGTGTCGTAACTCTGTTTTCGAAGGGCCCTGGCTGAGACTGTCCCCGGGTTTCTCCATATGATTCTTTGAATTTAAAGAGACTACAGGACAGAATCTCACCCCAGAAAGCAAAAAGCCTCAATTTGTTATGTGTGCATAACCTGTTCATTTCTGGCGATTAGAAGTATAATATCTCTGCCGTTTAATTTGAGCCAACATGAGTGGATCACAAGGGTGTCTCTGCTTAAGAACTTTCGCTGGTATTTTCACAGGCTAACCTTTGTGGGCAAAGCTCGGAGAATCTGCGAAATCCTTGCGGATGGGCGCAGTGCCCGGCGGATCCGTCAGAGTCTCGCCGCCGTTCTCATTATTAAGGGCGGATTAGATATTTATGGTCACGATTAAATGTCAGAGAAAGGTCAGGAATTGTTATGCAAATGCTAAACATAAAATGTTTTCCAGTTTCACCTCTCGAGCCGCGTAGAAAAAAACTCGATATGAGGTCATTCATCATCATCCATTTTCAGCTGCCATATAAAGAAACATATTTTCTCTTTGTTTACCAATAAGTTGCTCTGCAGTCATCTGATCATGTTCCCGTGTGGCTCGAGAGCTTTTGTTGTGTTATAGAATGAGAAATGTGGGGAGATACACATACAGATTTTTGTAGGGCTGGTCATCACATTTACAGAGGATAACAGACCCACCTTTGCTTTGGATGGGACACAGTTCTGTACAAGTACGAGAGTTTACAAGTCATTACAAATCTTTCTCTCTTCTGCAGAACACAAAATAAGATATTTTGAAGAATGTCGGTGTCCGAACAATGCCTGGATAGCACACTTACATCTGGAAGACGTCTTACATCTTCCATCTCTTTACATCTACAAGACATAGTTTGTTCATCTGCAATACGTCTCGGAGACGTCTGATGTCGTATTCGTAGACATTTAGAAGATGTCTGTAAGATGTATATGATTTAGAATGGATGTTTTTACACAGCTGATGGTTTCCAGATCTTCAACAGACGTCTATCTGGGTGGCGTTTTGTTTTTGTGTGTTCCGTAGGTTTGATTTCCTCCAAAAACGTTCACATTTTCCATTCCAGTGGCACGTTTTCACATCTGTGGGCCGATGTGAGGTATTTATGTGCCGTACTGTAAACTGTTATTCATATCGAGTGGGGTGCTGTAGCTTGATACCGTGGCACCGCGCTCGCATCCGCCGCTCTGGAGTGGGGCTCGGGAATACAGGTTTCGTGCTGTTGAATTCATTTTCTCAATGACCTGACGATAAATGAGGTGAGCTCTGAATTTAAAACGTAAGAGAGTTTGATAGTGAGGGGGTGCTGTTAGCCGGTTTACAGTATAATGTGGTCCTGCTTGTACGGGCGTAATGGAACATTCATTTCTTGTTTTAAATGGACTGCGCATAACAGCTCCCAGCAGAATGTCCTCGCTGAGCCCTTCGCACAGATACGTCGGATCTCGGCTCGGATGTTTGTTGCAGAAACTTATTTGAAACCAGAATTTTTTTGTTGGGTTGGTAGGTTTGCGGAGTTTGTCGTTGGGCCTGATCGATGTTGAAATATGGAGACGGATGTTGTATCGGAAGGATCGATGCTTGCATAATATTTTGATTTAATTATTTATAAATTATGAAAATGAATGTCTATTATACAGGGTGTGATGTTAATTACAAGTATCGAATTGAGTGAGCAACAAAATAATCGAAATTTTTTTAGCAACGCCGCTGCTGAGCTTGTGTTTCTTGGTTTTGCTTGGTTGTGCTAAACTGCTTCAATGCTTATTGAATTAGAGATGAATGAACGTCCTTTGTCCGGCGGTTGCTGGATGTCTGTGTAATGAATTAAAAATATGAAGACGAGCATTAGGCTTACGAACTGGTGTACAATACATGAGCTGAGTTTCATCTCCAGTGACAAGAAACACAAAAGCAGGCTTGAAGTGAAAGGTTACTAAATTGACCACCAAAAATACCGTTTTATATTCCTCAGCGAGACCGAATCGGATGACTCTGTGGTAACTTTTGGTAACTATAAGTGTAATTTTAGAGATGGTGCATGCAAATATTACACGTGGTTTGTCATTTTTTCACTAATATGTGATTTCAGACCTGTTTGACTTTCTTCTGCAGAACAAAAGAGAAGATATCAAAAAAAAATTGGTAACCAAACATTGACCCCCATTGACTTCCTTTGACAAATATCTGCTTTTGTGTTCCACATAACATGAGGGTGAATAAATGATGACAGACGGATAGTGAATTGTGTATTTCATCCGTAGTAAATACATCGTATTTTCAATGTACCCATCATTGCTTCGTACAATTTTAGAGACAGTTTGTCGTGTCCAAGTTTTTTCTTTGGTATTCCTGGTCCTCCCGGTTCTTGCATGTTGGCATGAGAGTTTCTGTACGGCTCGTCTGTTCAGTGTGTCATGATGGTGGACGCTTTAAACTGTCTGAACGCCGTCATGCTCAAAACTGTTGTGGGCATTAGTGGCCTACACGAGAGATCCAGAGACTGCTGGCTGTGGGTGTGTGTCTCTGAAAACTGATAGAATATGACACACACAGATCAGGTGATTGTGGTAGGTCAGGGCTCTTAGTCATTTCTCCCCAGCGCTGTGGGAGGCGTTTTATTTCAGTCTGAATATTCACGTCTGTGTGCCTGTGTCCTGAAACCTGAGGTATCTTGCGATGTTGGCATCGAATCCATGCATGTACATATTATTTTAAGAATATAGGGGTGTATTGATATATTGCATTTTAAGTATCACTAAACAAAAAAAGCATAAGAACTATGGCGATTGTTTAAAAGTATGACGTTTGTTCGAACTGCCAAGACCTGCATCACTTTTTAACTTGTGCTTTTACAGCTTATTAAGTCATAATTCTCTTCATAATTAAGATCTTGTTTTAAAATATTTTTTAATTATAAATAAATAATTAACAAAATTATTAATTTACATATACAAGGTTCAGCTAAACGTTGTCAATTCTTTAACAATATTCGAACATAAAACAATACATATTTTGGTAACACTTTCCTTGAAGCGTGTATGTATAATGCATTATTAAAGTAGTTTTAAAGAATTGTAATGCACCTTTTAATACATTGTTATGTCTAATAAATAATTGTTATTACATACATTATAACACTTAGCATTTTATTGTTACACTACACATTTTAAACTGGTTATAATTCTTTACAACTACATAATGCAAATTACAACACATTATGAAGAATTATACTACATTTTACCCTTTAATAACTCTTTATAATGCATTATACATACATGCTTCAAGGAAAGAGCATCAGATTGTGGGGATA
This sequence comes from Triplophysa tibetana, assembly GCA_008369825.1. Lineage (NCBI taxonomy): Eukaryota > Metazoa > Chordata > Actinopteri > Cypriniformes > Nemacheilidae > Triplophysa > Triplophysa tibetana. Next base: position 15,977,256 of record CM017894.1, on the reverse strand, counting down.
TATATTTTCTTTATAATTAGAATATGAATATATTTTATCAACACACTGGATGCTTTTTGTATTTTTTAATCATTTCTATGTAAACACACTTAATGGACATCTTCGAGCGTTTTTTGTGTCTCAGCATCTCACGCCAACAGTGCCGTGGTTTAAAAGCACACCTCGAGACCCCTGCACCAGGTTCAATTCCATAGTGCTGCGGCAAGCTGTTTTAACCACAAGAACACCTCCTTTGTGATCGGCCCCTAAGGCAGCACAATTTGGCTGGCAACATTTGGAAACAGCCTCACGTCTGGAGCGCGCCTGTGGTGCCCAAAAATGCAGCGTAGGTAGGCAGCTCGCTCGGTTTGGAGCAGGGCCATCTTCTGTCCCTCTGAGGGAGACCAAAGTGACGCTTTGCGCTAAATAAAATGAGAGTGACTGGAGAATATACGCAGAGGTCCGCTAGCTGACATTTGCGGAGGTGACCACACGGATAGTGCCGAAGCCGGCGATTAGTCTCCGAGTCTGTGCGTTTACGGACGTTCCGACTGTAAATGTCAATTATCATCGCGGTCCTATTCATCAGCTAACCTTCATCTCACGAGCATGAGCTGTCTTTATCTCTGCGGCGCTTGGGTGTTTGACAGCGTGAGCGTCGCCCCGCGCAAGGCCTGTTTGAGATTTTAAGCCTAGCATGATTTGTTTGCTTTCCGATAGGATTCTGGGAGGTTGGATTTAGTGTTGTGATGTTTTGCCAAACGCTGAAGTCCCCTGCATGGGTCGATTTTGCACTTCGGTGATCAAACGCAGCACAGAGGGCATGAGGTGAGAAAATGTTATGTCTGTGGAAACTATGGTACGAACAAGCCCCCTCGTTCGATTCAACATTTCAACTGTGCGCGTGACATTTGCGTTCTTTGTTTTCTTGCAAACATGATTCATCAATATTTTAATGCGTGAATATAGAACGGATGGAGATGGACAGAAGGCCACGGGTTCGATTCCTAACCAATTCCCATGTGAGCAACTCGCCTCAAGGTGTCCGCATGTGCATTAACTGCTAGTTTACAACTGCAAGTTTCGCCTTTTATAGCACAGAATTCAATATCCCAATCTGACGAGGAGAGAGTTCAGGAAGTTGCCGCGTTTCGGTTGGATTTCGCCCCCTGCACAGCCTGTTCTCCAAAACAAAGATCTATTTTTGATGCACGAGGTGTAAAACAATCCCGCTCGCGCGGCACAGGAGTCATTTTCCGAAGGGTTTTCCAGCGAGCAGTCATTGGAGAGGAGGATTGTATTGCTCTCCGTCTGAGAGGTAATTAATTTCAATTCCATTCATTCGTCTCTTCGCGTGACATTCTGAGCGGTGACACTGATGTGGAGTTTATGGGGTTTAATACCCAACTCATTCAAATTGCGGCATTATCCTTCTTTCTTTGTGTTTATCGGAGGAAAACAGACCTGAATGGAGGCTCGGTTGACCCGCATCATTAACCAGAGCCTGAACAAACGCTTACAGGTAATCTCAAGTTAATGATATCTCGTATTTGCTATAAGCGCGGTCTGTTTACCGTCCTTCACGAAGCCATGAGACAAAAGATCATTGTAATGTTTATTAAAGCGGCTTTTGTTGTGAGTATAGGGGCTGGTTAGCAGACCAATGCTAGGGAATGAGAAACCAAGCCGTCTGCTGCATGCCCGGGCCTGGGAGGTTTAAAGTACACACACACGTCCAAGTTGTTTTATTCATTAGTCCTGTGAATTGCAGGCATGTATGACACAACCGGTTCTCGGTTATTTCTTGTTTGTTTGTTTTTCAATTCTGATACGGGACTTGTTGGGTTTTCCAAGGTCTGCATGGATGAATAGAGGCCCTCGATGGGTGAGCGTGAGTGGGCATCGAGAGCCCCCTCAAACAGAGAGCAACAAAAGCATCAGCAAGGATTGCTCTCCATCGCAAATAACAAACACCTCAACACTGTCAAACCCATGCACGTCTCTCCTGATGCACATACTCGCCTAGCGTTAAGAATTGAACCGAGAATAAGTTTAAAATTAAATTAGAATATACAATAATATACAATAAATGGAGATTAAAAATTAAATTCAGTTAAATTTCAAATATACATTTTCTATATAGTTTTAATTATAAGTACTCAATTTTTTACGAGAATCTATGACATATTGTACTTCTCTTTTAATTCAGTAATGCACGTGATATTAAGGAATTGTTTAATTCTTTGCAATGATTAATCTTCATGTATATCGGTTTCCCGTACAGGGATTAAGACTCAAATAAAATGTTGAGCTGTCTAAACTGAAAACAGCTTGGCCTAACGCGTCTTAAAATACATCAGTGCGATCGTTTTGTCTCGAAATTCAGTAATGTTACTTTTGTTATGTCGTTTGTAAAAACGATTTAAATGCCCTAATTGAAGCAAGGCCTAGTCCTGATTTAAACTAATCCCTGTCCCATTGTGTTGTATATTTATTAAATAATAGTAAAATGATTATTTTAAGACCGTAGTGGGAGAACAGTTCTCCAGAATGCTTTCATTTATTGACTATGTGATATAATCAATAGTATATATAGTCACGTCAATAAACCTTTGTTTATTATAATAGATATGTACATGCACAATACGAGACACTTTGCGGTGGTGTACGACAGAACTAAAATCAATTTTTTGGCCGTGTTAATTATTTTCATTTGTATTGAACTTTGGCGCGGAGAAGAAAGTCTAATGAAAATAAATGATGTAATTAGCTGAATGTTTTGTTACATAACTCGCCGGACTAATGAAACTCCTCTGTTGTGTGACACTGTTGCAATCCGCTAAATTCCTCTTCCTGTCAGTCCAATTCAAAATCCACTTCAACATCCTGTGGGGCGTGGCTAATGCCATTTGCATGACATTTCAGCTCATTCATTTAACCAGAGTTTCTGTTTTCAGAATGTTGCCGTGCTGTTTTATTCCTCTGTCCCCCCCCCTCTCTCTCTCTCTCTCTCTGTTTTATTAAAGTCCTGCGCTGCAGCGTCTGCTGTTGATGGATGGTGTGCTTCTCTGGCTTGATCTGCAGTGTGTTCATTGTTCAGTGGCGGGTTTTAAAGGTGCGTGAATCCCTCTCTCTGTCTCAACGCCCACTTACATCGCAGCGCTTTTCAAAAGCCCCGTCTTTGTCATGTTATTATTATGGTTTCCCCAATAAAGGTCGACAGCGTCAGCCCACTACTCTGTATGCGTGTGTGTGTGTTGTCTCGGAGGATGCGAGAGCGCAGGAGCATAATTGATCATCTGCATGTTTTGTTTTGGATGCTGATATGCCCACTAGGCGTCTTAACCAACTTAACCAGGAAGACCTGCAAGGCTAAGCGCTTCCATACCAATTTTCATGATCCAATCATTTCCCACTTGATCAAATGAAGTCCCGGTATCATTTTTAAAAGTTTTTGAGTATCTGGTTCACTTGGGAATCGGTTCACAGAAGTTAAATGGGTTGGGAAACACAATCTCACAGCCATTCGTGACGATTTTTCAAGGTAAGTTATTCGTATAATTTGTTGTGATCTTATTCATAAGTTTAAGGGGCGGGGCTTCATTCCATTCCTTTTATTCGTATATGTCTTATAAACTACTATATATTTTGCATTATTCACATTATGATTCATTCGAAAATGACATGTTGTAAAATATTTTCCTATGAGATAAAGTTGGTTGTGAATGTCTTTGTTTCACAATCTCAAGATTCCTTTAAAGGGATAGTTCACCCTTTTGTCGTTCTACTTGTTGATGAGTTTTGCGTTGAACACAAAAGAAGATATTTTGAGAAACGTGTCAGTGGATTTGTTTCAATGCGATGGAAGTCAACAGGGGCCAACGTCGTTTTGTTATCAGCATTCTCCAAAATATCTTCTTTTGTGTTCTGCTAAAGAAAGAAAGTCACACAGGTTTGAGGGTGAGTAATAAGAATTCCTTTTTCAGTCAACCGTCTCTTTAATAGCGGTTCTGAGTGTGTACATCTTGTTCTTTTTGTTAACCGCCGTGTGTTGAAGTACCCATTTGAACAGCAGTTTTAAGTAGCTGACGTACCTGGATTATGTGTCTGTTAATTGAGGGTGGACTTCTCCTGGGGTGGTCTGAGTGATTGAATTACCGTCGGTCTCAAATGTGCCTTGGTGGCCATTTACACTCTTTTCATCATCAGATAGGATCAATAAAATGCATGAAATGTATGCACGATATTAAAGATGCATGAAGGTAGGTTCGATAACATGTCATCCTTGATCAAATGCAGACCCCTTGTATACACCCAGTAACCGCTTACATCTATTCTAAACCCCCCACCCTGAAAAAAACACTGACCTCTTAGCCTATTCAGTAAGACAAATCATATTTACTCTTGTGGTTTAAATTCCCCCCTAAAGTCAGGACAGCAGAATCGTCTTTATCTTTAGGAGCGAACTCGACGCTTGGGACATCTCCAGCTATGCTAGAATGGACAAACCATTATCCAAATATTGACCATGACAGTTCTGCATTGGGGACACTGTAGATTCGGTGTTTAAGCATAAATATTCACGATATCAAATGATTTGGTCATATGTCAACTGTGGGCACTTGTACAAGACCCGATTTTGAGTCCCAGCCCCAGACTCCTTTTAGCCCTTTCTCTCTGGTCTACACTTCACTTTTCTACATAGGCAAAAAGCCCCGTAATATAATTACGTACATTAAAAAATGATACAGTGTCTGCCTTTGACCCCAACACATCATTACAAAGTGATTATAAAGCAGAAAACTGCATTTCAGCAGACACGATTGTTGCGTTATGGAAATGCACAGGCGCTAAAGAAACGCTAATCTGCTCGTTCCCTTAAAACGGTGTTCTGCTCCGCATAGCTATTCATTTATTCCTGGTGTAATGGAGTTCGTCTGAATGATTCGGCTTTAAAAGCGTTGTGCTGAAGAACGGGTCTCTGACAGCCCCTGCTCCGGCGTTTTAGAGACTCAGCCGAGCACCGTGCCAAACCGGGAGAGCTAACGAGCCCCCTGATGATCATTAGCCTGAATGACTGCATAATGAGCCTGGGAAATATGCAGAGGTCAGGGAGGAAAGCCTCTATTAGAAGCGTTATTAAACCACAGGGGTCAAAGTTCATGAGGATGAGAGCTGGGGAGTGTTCAAGGGACCGGTTCGAGGACCGGACGGTCAGGTGAAACTGTCCGTTCGATGGAGCCTACAGTGAACCAAACCACAAAAACTGGATGAATGGCGAAATTTGGTGGTGGTGTAATGAATATGGTTTTAAACTCAGTTTTATGTAGAGTAATTTTTACAGTGTGCAACGTTGCAAAGCATCTTTGTAAAAAACTGAATAGCTCAAAAACTCAAAAATATAAAGTAAATGAAAAAGTAAAAAAAAAAGATGTATCTATATAATAGAAAAGTTACTTGGCAATTTTAAGTTGAATCAACCTGGCTTACAAGTCACTTGCATTTATAATATCGTCGCTGTCCTTCTGAACCCCGGATGTCCAAATTCGCAGTTTTTCAGGAAATGGAAGAACAGTGTATTTTTTAAATGACTCAATACTATTTAACTTTTTAAATACTTTTTATTAGTTCAATATTTGCAAAACCCAGTGACAAAAATAAAGGGTGACATGATTTACGGTAAAAAAAAATACAGAGATGCAAGGTTTCAGAAGGACACTGGCGATATTTTAGGCTGACTTTCAACTTTATTTAAAAAATGATACGAAATGCAACTATTTACAAATTTGCATAACGATTTTGTTTGAATGAAACAATATTTATGTTTTTATCATAACTGCTTGTGTTGCAGTTTCCCAGTTAGGAAGTCAGAAATTCCAACCTTGGTTTAAAGGACTGCAAGATTATCACAGGACCGAGGAACAATCCCTCCGGTGTAACCTGGAGTTAAGTATCCTGCCGTAAGGCACTGTGGTGATGAATCATTGCTTCTTCCTTGCTTGGATGAACCGGCAACCTTCTGGTTATCAGCCCCGAGCCTTCATCAGTAATAATATAAAAAACATCATATTTCTGATCATTGCAGACTTGAGACCATCATCAGCCAGAACTAAAATAGACAAAGGAGTATTTCTTAAAACTGCACATTTTTTGTGAATTAGTTTGGAACAAAACAACATGATTGATGGAGGGATGCTGGAAACTGGCGTAGAACGTTCACTTTAAATTAACTCCTGCTCGAGCTCCGGGCGAGCCCCCCATTTGCTGTTTAGTGAAGGGAGTTATTTAACTACTGAAGAACCATCCGGGTTCACAGATGATGATAGCGATCTGTAATGTACCATCTTCAGAGAGGTTCAAGCATCCCTGTGCTTGGTTTACTAGTGGGTTTCCCGAGCAGGTTCCTCCCGAGAGACTCTAAGGTCGGGCGTTCTGAGTTTGGGACCCGTTTGGGACATTGCAGCGACTCTCTCTCACTCTGGGATACAGCAGCAAATGCTAAATTAGGACACAAAAAGCCTTCATTCCAATAAAGCCTCACTCTCCTGAGTCAACGGACAAAAAGATCAGGGTTTGCTAGAGGAGGTAGTAAATTATTCATGGCTTTATACGATTTGCTGGGAGCTATTCTGTCTCTCGCTCTCTTTCTCTCTCTCTCTCGGGTTCAGTCTTGAATTCACTCTCTCGGTTCTCTAGAAACTTTCCCTTCAATCTGCCAGTCAAACATTCAGCTTCCTGTCACATGCATGTATCCACTAAGATAAATATTTGGACCAATCTGAAGACAAACTAGATTGGAAGAAATTTGTCATCGTTTGACTGACATTTTGTGACACGAAGTGTATATATGAGTACATGCAAATGCAAATGTTGACACCGTATCCCTACCAAGTTCAGGTGTTTGCCAAGGAGCTTTTTGATTGGCTGAGACATTTGACTGGATGAACTGGTAAGCGTGTTATGTATAGCCGCTGGAAAAATTAAGAGATCATTCCAAATTTTTATTAAATCAGCATTTCTAGATGTTTTGTGACCGTTCCAGTCCAGTGGATTTCAACAAGATCAAACCTCAGGAATTACATAGTCATGCACACTGTGAGGAAAAACCCGGTATCACATATAAAAATATTTTCAACCTTTCCTAAATGCATGTACAAATATGACTGTTGTATTGCTTGAACGTGGATATGAACTTTTTTATTTGCAGTATTTGAGGTCTGAAAAATACAGAGCATCTTTTCTGTTGTTTTCACCTGTTTCTCCCGTTTTCATTTTCTGCAAATCAATGCAAATAGAAACAATCTTTTTATTGGAAATTTTGTTGTTAGTAGTTCACAGAATTAATTTTTATTTTCACAAACCTACCTAGGCCTATAAAAAGTCAAATTTATAATTGCGATAACTGATGTTGAAATAGTCTATCAATTTTGATTGTAATATATATTGATATGTTTTTAAATAATCGATCAAATTAATAATTTGTTTTTTTATTTGGTATTTTATTTGTTTATGTTGGTATTTGCCGATAAATTAAACTCACAATTTAAGTGTTGGGAGGCAGAGTGACTGTGTAACTTGTGTCCTACTTGTGTTATAAGTGTTAAATTATTATCGATATAACCATATATAGTGTTAACACATTATCGATAATTATTGTTTTTTCACAGATATTGTCATTACCACTATATTTTGACACCTCTGCACATAATTGTGTTTTGATTAAAGTGTCATTCACACCAGCTAACAGAACATTCAATCATTTCCTTCGTTAAAAGATGTAACTGAACGTGTTAAGTCGTTAATTGCAATTACGAAGAGTTTTATTTTACTTGTTTGTTTTTATTGTGAAGTGTTCATTTGTGTTTTACAGGTTAGCAAATCAAAATACTTTTCAACGACCACCTAGGGTGCATGTTGGGAATCACAGAAATGAATAACCAGCACCAAACTGGGGTGGGCGTGAGAAAGGAGGGACGGCGTAATGATCACTGCCGGCAGCATCTGATGAGATGAAGCTGAAATAAGTGCAGTCTCGTCACTGATGCCCGTAACATGCTGAGCATGCATCTCTTCAGTATACCTACTATCTTCGTCTATATGTGCACAGTGAATCCTCACACATCCAAAAAGGGATTGAGTAGGAAGTCAGGCTGTCACTGGGTGTGAGCCTTTAGACATGCATAAATAGATGTTCATTTATATTCAATTCATTCAACGCTGCTTTTTTAATAGTTATTTACATACATTGTCTCTCACATTGCCAAAACCCACCTATGGTTTGTCTGCACCACTGATCTATATAAATGACTGGATTGCTCATGGCGGCGCGGTAGCTTCGTTTAATGACGTCATGTATGCCCAAATGTTCAATTAAATAAATAGGGAGTTGTCACATATTAATGATAAAACCGTAACTTACCAGTCTCCGTTTTTATATCTAAAGTCTAACTGAGCGTTCCCACCAAACGTGACCTGCACGAATAAAATGTGTTCGCACGTAGTTGGACGCTTGAAAATTGAAAATTTTGAAAGTTTACTCGCTTCATTCGCGCGTGACATTCACTTCACAACAAACGCAAATTCGCGTCATTGGAGGGGATTCTGGCAGGCAGCTCCAGTCTCGTATATATATATATAAATTAGTGGTGGGCATAGATTAATTTTTTTAATCTAGATTAATCTAGATTAAAATGGCTCATTTGAATTCTGCCGAAGGCATTCAGAATATGTGTGCTACCCAAATAATGACTAAAAGTAAGTCTTTGAGAACGGGTTTCTCATGCCAGGTGGAGCATTAGACCAGGGGCTCATCTCCTGTTTCCAAAATGCATCACAAGCGGCTTTAGAAAGCTGTTCTACTATGATAATTGGTGATGAAAATTAAATTATGTTCAATAAGACGTACTTGTGTTTACTTCCTCATTAGCTAAGGGATGCTTTGCGTTTAGGTGGTACTTGAGACTGGAAGAGCTCCTAAAGTACATTTACATTTACATTTAGTCATTTAGCAGACGCTTTTATCCAAAGCGACTTATAAAGAGTTAGGGAGCAACAAGCGATATGTCATACAGGAGCCATAATACATCAGGTGCCAATACAAAGTTACTGGTTTCAACTAAAGCTAGACCTGTTGAGAGAAAGTTTTTTTTTTAAACCAACTGTATGTAAACCAATTCCGCACAGTAAACCAATTCCACATTGCACAAGGTGCAAACAACCTTAGTCTTGTCGAGGTTTCCATTGGGAAGCTTCTTAAGAGCGGCAGGCGTTTCAATTTGGGTATGTTGTTTTCTCAGAAAATTTAAAGAGAAGTTAAAAATATTTTTTTCCTGAAGCAAGCCCGGCGGCTTAATACCTGCATCCATGTTAGCACGTCACGTTTGATGTGGTAATTTCACAGTAACGTTATATTGTGTTCGGACCAAACGCGAATGGCGCGTCAAGCGCGAGTGATTTACATGTTAAATCAATGCAAAGACGCGATAGACCTACTTGCGGCACGAATCGCGCGAATGAAGCCCTGATTATGAGATGATGAGGCGGCGCGAATGACGCGGATCACGCGAGTTGAAAACTCTCGTTCAAGCCCCCTACAGTGCAATTAAGCTATGTATACATCCGCGCTAAAATATCAAGGTGAAAGTTATCATAGCTTGCGTAGTATAGACCCAGCTCCCAACCCAACTTTGAGAATAGATTAACGGCGACATTTTTTTTATCGCGCGATTTATTTATCGCGCGTCTCTGCGTTAACGCCGTTAACGGCCCACCACTAATATAAATATATATAAAACTCAAATTGAGTGAACAGCGTTTTTTACAACTCACCTGTTTATATAAAAGTAAGATGTATCATAGAGCTCCTGGTATCCAAATACAGCAAAGAAAATATTGTCTTCCATCGTTGTTTCGGATTTCTGCCTCCGCTCGGAACACCCTAATCACGTCAATACTTTCAGCGTGAATCACGCATTTCGCGCCTCGAACACCCGAAACACTCAATCGCGCCGCAGGATGTCCTATCGCGTCTTTGCACTGACTTTCCATGACGTGACATGAACAAGCAGAGCGTCATTGTATTAAAATATTAGGTTGTTTCAACCCATGGTTGGGTAAATTTGGAAAAACGCAATCATTGGTTTAAATTAACCTAGAAAATGTCAATATTCGACTAGACCACAGGTTGAAATAACCCAAGATTTTTCTTGAGTGTAGGTACTTCTGCCCCTTGGTCTCATTGGTCCAAATAGTTAAACAGTTCTTTTTCAGTTTAAATTTAAGTAGAATCTGATCCACTACAGTTTTCCAAATGTTTTACTTAAGAAAGTTTAATTCACTCGCTTGGTCCATTCCCAGTGTAAAGTATCTTAAAGGGATAGTTCATCAACATTATTTAATTCTATCCTCATTAATTCAACCTCATGTTATTCAACATCGCTATGTAATTCATTTTTTTCTCTGGAACACAAGATATTTTGAGAAAAGTCTCATTGGTTTTGTGAAATCTGTGGAATGCAGCATTCTTAGTAATATCTTTTTGTTGTGTTTTGCTGAAGAAAAAAGTCATAACGGTTTGAAATAACATGAAAGTGAGCAAATGATAAAATAAGATATATATGACATTTTTTAGAATTGAGGTCATACTTGTTCAGTCCATGACCAACAACAATAAAAAAATCGAAAATACGATTTGACCAAACTAACAACAACCCTTGTTGACTGTGCCGAACCATGATATTTGAAGAGTCTTTCAAAGGTTATTTATCTGTCGTGCAGAAACTTTCTAAAGTCGCTTTGATCCTCAGCTTTGATCGTGAGCTTTCTGTTCAAACCCATGACGCTCTTCTCTAGGGTGACATGTCTTCTTTCCCCGTTCTCCGGTGTCTCCGCAAGACCATTACACGGTGATAATGGTTGTCCCCTTTTTCACTGTCTATCAGATTCATGCTGTTGTGTCTTCAGCTAACATACTTTACACAACACAGGGGATCCATCACTGTCAGACACAGATAGAACAATGATTGAGGCCTCGCAAATCCAAACCAAGCGAGGTGTGTGGAAGAGACGGTAGGAATCATTTGACGTTTCGCTGTTTGTGTACAAAATCACCTCAGAACGCAATTGCTCCCTTGTTTAGGAGCGATTTTCGTGCTTCAATGAGGTGTCACGTTTGGTGTATATGTTGTTCCTACAATTACTTATGAGGAAGTAAATATAGATAATGAGACAAAATGAACAGGGATTGCAAAGATGAAATTTGATGAGTAGTTGGTAGTGGTATGTGAGCAAAGTTTGAGACATCTTGTCAAATCTCTGAAGCTCAAAAGAAAGACAATTGAGATTATACAGAGATCTCATTTGTATTTTTCTCTCTCCCGTGAGTTAATTTGTTCCATCAAAATACAGCAACTGTGATGACAATGAAAAGAGTGAATTTGATTGGCTCATCTCTCTCTCTCTCTCCCACCCTGTGCACTCTCCTCATTTCCACCACCTTGTGCTGTTCTGATCCCCTTCTCTCTCTCTCTCTCTCTCTCTCTCTCTCTCCCTCAAGCTCGTGCTTTCCGTTCGCTGACTGTAGGTACGCCCTCTGCTCATATGTGTGTGTGTCGGTGTGGTCGAAGCGTGTCTGTGTGTTCGTGCGCTAGAAGCAGGCGGATCTCGGATGTGTCTCGAAGCTCTTAATCAAGATTTTGTCGTTTAGCGGTGCCGTGCGAGGAGCCCTGGCTGCATCAGCATTCTGGATATACAATCCTGCATCCGTGGATACTGACACGCACACTAACACAGAGAATCTGAACATCCGGTAAGACATCCTAGTATTGCTCTGCGATGTTGAATTGGTATATCGATGTGCTTGTTAAGAAAAAAGGTGATGCGGTAGACGAGTCTCACTTTTTTCTAGGTTGCAGAGGGAACCAGGTTCAACCTTCAACGTTAAAGTGTGGAGAGCAGCCGTGTGTGCGTTCTGCTCTGGGATTCATCCGAACTGGGCTTTGATTTGCATTGAATGCTATAGAAGTGCTTTACAAATTGAATGTGTTTTATTTATAGCCTGAAATGTTGTGGGCAGGTGCGCAGAAAACTAGTCGGTAGACAGGCGTCGGAAGGCTGGTTTGGCATCAGCCGAAGCTCTCGTTTTTGGACGCTTTCGAATATGTCAAGTGAGAGATGGTTGGTTTGCTGTAGGTTTCGGAGATCAAATGTCTATATTTAGCCGATCCGGAGAAGCGCTTTCATCGGTAGGTGCATTAAAACAGAGGTATCTTCTGTTTCCACAGGACGGGCAGATCGTTTAAAGAGCCGGATGGGAGGGGTTGGATGGCGTTCTAGGTAGAGCTGACACATCTAGAGAGGGATACAGGTAGAGAACGACTGCCTTCGCAGTCCCAAACATCAATATTTATTAGATTGGGTCACTTCGGAAGAGGAGCCTTAGCTTCACCCGGTACGCTTGAAAACTAATAAAAGCAAAATGCGATTAGGCACCACGGGATGGACGGGGTACTTTCCACTCTGATATGAAGCTAAAACGTTGTCTAGGGGGAATTTAAGAAACACTCATGCAAGAATTGCTTCTCTTAACATTTTCAGCGCCTGCAGCTATGGAGGTTTTATTGCTGAGCTTACATTAACATTCCTCGTTTATCCGGTGATCAATACCCACAAGTTATTAGCGTGCTTCCGAACCGTGCCTTTTGCACGCCTGGCCCAAAACATGGAGATACGTTTTTCCAAAAGCTTTGTGTTTCAGATGAGCACACTGACCGCAGAGCTCTCAAAATGCCATGGGATTATCACCAGTTTTACCGTGATGGAACAGTGTCCCATCGCTGGGGCTACGATTCCATTACCGCCACGGTCACGTGACCGACAACAGGCCGTCTGTGAGGATGTTAGTTTCCTGTGTTTTATTGGCTCCAGGAACTGGGCTGCTCAGAGGAGGCTCATTTATAGCTCAGGAGATGGAGTAACGGAGTCCTGTTAGAATTCGTTGGGTGCACTTTGGATTGCTGGGCTGTTTAGGAGATACAGTTGAGACATCTCAGATGGTTCATTCGATTTCGTTCATTTTGAGATCTTCAATAATATTGACTTTTGATCGCAGACTTGACCAATCTGAGCTCATTTTGAGACAATTTTTGACGTCTCTTTTGAAACTAGACATTTGGTTGATTTCTGGCTTCTTTCTCAGGAGAAATAACTGAGACGCAGATGAGACTTTTTACCCCTATGATGTATTTTTGGCGATAACTAAAAATGTTCCTGTGCTACTCAAGACTGGTTTTGTTGTCCGGGGTCACATTTCAGTTGGTTCATTTCGATGTGGACCAATGAGTCCAATCAACTGTTTCTTCTCAAGTTCTTCTTTAATGCAAATAAACATGAATGACCATCCAGAGGAAAACTTTATTGCACAGATGTTGATCTTTCATAGTTTGTGTCTCATTGAAGTATCAATTCAGTCTTAGATATTTCTTCAAAATCGCAAATAGGAGAAATGGAAATAGGAACAAATGAGGCCTTTGTTGAAATCCATGAAGAATGGACCTGTTAAATAAATGAAGATTAAAAGAATCAGGATTTGGGTGAGTTTGATAAGAAATGTTTGAGTTCATTTTGAGATCTTCAATAATATTGACTTTTGATCGCAGACTTGAGCAATCTGAGCTCATTTTGAGACATTGTTGACGTCTCTTTTGAAACTCTAGACATTTGGTTGATTTCTGGCTTTTTTCTCAGGAGATATAACTGAGACGCAGATGTGACTTAAGCAGAAGTTTCCATTTGCTCTCAATTTGTTCTTTTCTAAAACTTAAAAAAGTTTACTATCGTCGGTTAATCGAACAATGCATAGATCTCAATTTGGTCTTCGTTTAGTCTACTTGCTGTCTGAGGAAAGCAGTTGAGACATTAAAGAGACCACCATTGTGCTTTTTATTACCTATAGGCAGAGATAACTGTCTAATCACGTCTACCGCTGAGAATTTAATTCACTTTAAGAAATATTACCTTCCTCTCAATAACAGAAGCCGTCAGATTCAGTTTAGGGAAATCTTGATATATCTTGATTCCTCTTTCCTTTCCAGGGTGGATATTAGCCATTGATCAGTCAGTCCCTCCATGTCTTACCCTCATGACACTCAGACAGGGCGAGTAAGACACAGACAGTCTGGCAGCTCATTTCCTGCTCACTTTCTGAGCTCGCCGGAGTTTATGGAGTCGAGAGCTTGACGCTTTCGAGATGAGTTCAGTTTGCCCCTGTTATAAAAAGGAAGATTGAAAGAGACTGTGCGGGTTCGCTGGTCTTGCTTGCTGGTTTTAAAGTGGTTTTGGGCACCTGATGGTCAACCTAATTAATGCTTTCAGTCAACCGACTGTTTTTGTGTTTATTCATGTCTGATGCTTTTCGGATCGACTTGGTGAGCTTGACTTTGTGTTCTGATAATTCAAGTTTTGTTTCAGTTTCAGTCTAGAAGGGGGCAAACATGACCAGCAGATGTATTAAAGGGGACATGTAGCACCAAATATGAGATTAGTTTTTAATTTGTGTTTTATGACAAGGCGATGCATGGAGGAATAAACAGTGCTTTGGGGGTTTTATGCTAAAGGGGACACATTTAGTTTTAACTAAACACTTAAAGGGACAGTTTGGTGCAAAATGGCCCTTTTGTGGACATCAGCACTCCAGCGGAAACATGCCTTGCAGCCTCTGGCAGCTTTATAAAGGAAGGCTAATCTTTTGGCAAAGAAAAGGTGACTTTCAGGGGATCATGGAATGGGCTTTAATGCTAGGAAATCATTGTCGAAGACAGTTTAGAAACATTCAAGATTGATTTCCTAGATTGCAACTTGTTCTCTCGGGACCTTTATCAAAGCCGTGGTATCAGTTGAGCAGGTCACAGAAGTTCTGGATCTGCAGCAAGATCAGGATTTAAAAAAAATTCACCTCTTCAAATTCAACTCTGGACAGCATGGAAGACCCCGTGAAATCTGCAGAACTGCAGTCTCTCGAGGGTATCTCTCACAACAGACTCGACGAAAAAATATATATCGCTTTTTTACCAACTGTATTCCCTGCCACTGATTTGGCCAATCATAGTTTAGAATTTCAGGACGGCAATCAAATTTTACGGATGCTTGAGCCACCCCAGGCTAACCTTCTGGACACACCTTTGACTAGTCTGCCATGGTTTCTTTTTCACCAAAGACTGCTACCAAAGCCCAGCTTACACATATTTCTTATTTGATAAACATTTGAATATTTTGTTTGAATTTTATAACAGAAGAATTTTAGATATATTTTGCAGTATTGTTATTTATTTTATATTTTATTCTGTTGTTTCGTTTTTTTTTACTGGATTATTTCTACCACTTTCCCTTATTTATAGATGCCACATGAAATCTTATTATATATTATCTTTTATTTTATTTTTTGTCTATATTTTGCAGATGTTCCTTACATTTTAGGGGTTTTGCTGAGATGTTATTTTTTTTATTAAATTCATTTTTTTACCTCTCTTATTTATCTAACAATATAATTTTTTTTTATTTCATTTCTTTTTTTGTTTTGTTTTAATTCTATTATTTGAATTTATCTCACCTGTCTAATTTTACTTACAATTTTTCCTCGTTTGGAGAGGCCAGATGAAAAGCTATTATTTTAAATTTATTTTTTGTCTTATTTTCTAACAATATTTTCTCATTTTCAGGCATTTTATTGAGATGCTATTATTTGATTTGATTTCTTTTTTATTGTAATTCTGTGATTTATTTTTGATCCGTCTTTTATCCCTCATTTTTTAGGGGTTTAACTGGGATGCTATAAGCGAGTGAGCATCAGATTATTCGTTTAAATCAAGGGTGGGACCCTTAGGGTATGCTCATCCCATGAAAGGTTAAAGACCCCTGATTTAAAGCTCACAATATCCCGTCAGCTAACAGTTCACTCAACCCGTCAACATCATTCTGAAAAAACCAGTACGTGTCACATGTATCATATTTTACATCGTCTATTTTTAGCGTGTATGGGAAATAAAGTCTGCCTCTGATATCAGATGCGCTTCGAGCTTTGGGCCATCACTCTTCCTCAGACCCGACATGAAGATCAGGATGGATTAAGAGATCCAAGGAAGGAGAACATGACCTTATATTCCCTGATCCACCTTAGTCATGTTTAATGTTCTGCGGTGGGCTCACACCAGATCTGAAGCTTCTGAATGGCGCCGTTTCCAGTTGATCACCATCAAACACCCGCCAGTTGAAATTCATCTCTCCGACATCTGTTCTTAAACGCATTTAATGGCAAAGGGAAGGTCTGTTCTTTCTCTTTCGCCAAAGACGAATTGCTACCATCTCAGCGTTTCCTGATCAGAATTCTATAGCAGACGCAGCTAAATTGGGGTGAGGAGTGTGTGTGTTTGTGTGTACGGGGTGGTTTTTTGGTCTAGAGGTGTGTGGAAAGGGAATTGGTGTTATTTTAGAAGCCGTAATGACAGCAGTCACAATACAAGCATTTAAAGGATACAAAAGAATATTGTGTCGAGTCTTAGAAATAGGTTTCGGATGGTATAGACGTGATGAGTCACTAAATATCTGAACAACAAAAATGTTTTATTGTCTTGCTGCCCGGCTTAACATCTTTAAAAAAAATCAACTTAAATGAGAAGCAAAACTGTATTTTGAATGGACTGTATGTGTCTTTTTAGAAGCTTCTATGGACACATGTAAATAATATTATATTTTTCTCTTTTTTTCTTTGTTTTATATATTTTTTTAAGGAGTATTCTGGTATTATCACTGCCAACATTCTGCTTATGTTCTTTGCGTATAACCTAAAGTGGAAATATAGATTTATACACGAATAACATCATCTTTTCTGATAAGATGTATACGCTTGCATTTTATACATATGAAGTAGTATCAATTTTTTTTATGGGCAAGACACAAAATCTACCTTTTCTTGCTGTGCAAAACAAAACACACAGTCCCTGAATGACTTCCAAGTCATTTGATCCTTTGTAATGGCGTATTACGTTTTACTACTAATCCAAACTCATAAAATCATAAACCTGTAAAATCTTTTTAGTGCTGTATTATAATAATAATTTTAGTGATTTATATCATTTTCAACTAGATAGCTTACAACAATTCTTAACTATTTTACGATATGGCTGTTTCGAATTACGTACGATACGATTCATATCAAAAACGTACAATTATTGGAAAAAACAGTACTGAAGCTCCTCCCCTAAACCTGACCATCACTGCCGTGAAAGTAACTTGTACTTAAACGTACGAAAAAGTATCTACAAATCAGCCTCGTCAAATAGTTAAGAATGCTTTCAGAAGATTTTGTCGGTCACTTTAACATACGAACAGACAAACATGATCATATTCATTTATGTAATAAACAAACGGGTAAACAAAAACTTTGTTAAAGAAGCAATTGGTCATGCTGTAGTTTAAGTTATGAACATGAATCATGAACCTATTTAGTGCCGTAAGTCTTGCTGTATTGAGATTTCTTGTTGAAACCGAAAATTGGGGCGAAATGTATCACATTCTGCCTTTTCCCTCTCGTAATCTTGGGTTATCATATTTAATTTTCCACATTGTTCACACTTAATAATTCATCAAGACTTTTCTGTTTCACGATATTACACCGCACATTTGTAAAACTTGGCTCAACATTTGTATTTGCTTATGCATGAAGTGTAAAAGGCCTACGTGAGAACTAAAGCCATCGCTTTTCCTTTGTTTTTCATCTCTGCTTGTTTTTTTATCCTTCTGAGGTTGATTTGATGGCATTTTGCATGAAGGTGCTACAGAAGGGAACGTGTCTTTGGTTGAACACACCTTTGAAATCTCTGCCGTCAGAGCTGATTGCTTTTGAAGTGCTTTGGTAATGAAATGGTTGTGGAGATTCTTGTACGAGAGAAAAATGCTCATTCACGTCTTCCTGTCGTATCAGCAATCAGAAAGAGGTGATTGGATTCTGCTCATTAACAGCACGAGACGCCGTTCTTAATGCTACTGAGCGGCCTGACTAGACAGCATTATTAGACAACTTGGACGCTTTGTTGTAAAAACGTTAACTTTTTTGAGGTGAAATCAAATAGTCTTTACAAGACACTTGGATTATGTAAAACTGACTTTAAAATTCTAGCCGCATTTTGTGTAATGAAAAAATATCCAGTTTCAATTTCAACTTCAGTTATAATTATATAGACCTTTTTTATTTAGCTTGAAAATGTAATGCTGCCTTAGAACCTAAGTTTTTAAGGCGTTTTTTTTGCAATATGTAAGCAAGTCTGTTTTATACAACGTTGTGTTAACCCTTTTATATACCAAATCCAGTGTTTGCGTGTTCCTATCGAAGATACAGTACATTATATTTCGATTATCAGTATTGATCAATCAAAGTGATTTTCCCACTATCGGCTGTCGATAGTTTAAGAACATACGATGATCAGGGCTGATATATCCTGTCAATTATAAGAGGACAGGAAAATGAAATGAATTTATGCTCTGTATGTAATTTTTTTTAAGAAACTGTTATATATATATATATATATATATATAATACAGCTATTATATGTGTGTGTATATATATATATATATATATAATATAACCATTATATGTGTGTATATATATATATATATATAATATAACCATTATATGTGTGTGTATATATATATATATATATAAACAAAACAGTGCATACATCTGAGGCTCCATAAAATAATTTTGATTACTTATAAACAACTTGCAGGTTTACATTAGGCCTCCATTCAATTAAACTTCAACATATCTAACATATAACAATTTAAAAAAGTGAAAGTGCTGACACACAAAATACTGTGTCTTTTTACTTTGCATTAGGTATGCTGGACTTCAAGAAATGCTGCAGAAAGATCTGCAAATGTCTGACATTAGAGTAACGCAAGAACATTTCGAAAGCACACGTAGCTCTGCTCTTGCGGCACTGTGATGTCATACGCTGATCGGTCTGCACAACCTGCGCAACACCTCATAAACGCGATCATAACTACCGTCTTGATAATCTCTTTTTTGTTCGGTTCGTGCGTGGTCAAGACACTTGAACTGCACTGCATGCGTTTATTGGCCAGGTTAATCTGAAATATTCATAGACATATTATGATATTTTTAACAATCAAATGATGGTGAAGGGTTAGACACCTGGACGAGCCACATTTTTGTAAAGAGCCATAGGTTACCGACCACTGATATACAGAATGTGAAGCTGACATCAGACCCCAGGTTACACGTTGCGCCGCCATCTTGGGAGGATCATACTCCACTGCTATCATTGTTTTGATGTGTACCGTTACTTCTTTTGTTTGTTTTATAGAGAAATCGAAAGTGAACAAACCTGGGGCTTTTTTTGAACGACTCTACGTAATGCTCATTAAGTTTTTAACACCGGAAGAACGACTTACCATAGTTATATTTCCTAATCAAACAAGATAAACAAAACTCCGCATGATCTAGCGGCAATTCTCCCAAGATCGTAAAACATTAAACACGGCGTGACAAGCTTCACATTCTCTTTAGTCGGTTTCATCGTAACAACATAAAGAAATGTTACTGTTATAAATAGTTATATTATTAGACACTAGCGAAACACGAACCGGAAGTTAACCAGGCGTGCATGCGTCCGATCTCAATTTTTTTTATTATTATTGCAGTGCACACTCATAAGTACAATGTATTTTGTATCTTTGAGCAAATTAGTTTCAAATTTATTGTAACATATGTTGTTAAGTGGAAAAATTGCTAGATTTCATCTTGCAATTGACCTTAAATAAATCGCTCGTATTGTAAATTTGTCGTGGCTGTGTTCGTCACATACCAACTACATCATTACAGTCTGGTATCATTTTACTCGACTATTGTAGTCAAAAGACTACACAATAAAATCTATTGAGATGTTTTTTAATATATAAATAATGTTAGCAGTCAGATTCCTCTTAAATTTAAAGAGGTGCTTCATTATGATGTGAAGTACAGTAATAACATGTTATCGGTAATCACAGTTACTTACGATACCGGTATATTGCAGCACGCCTTAGTGGTCTTTTTTCCAGACTATTGAAATTCTGATCAATGACTTGGTTTACAGATGTAATAATTTGCATAATTATATAATATCAGCGATTGGCCATCCAGCTCTCTACAGTATACAATCAATATCAGCACAGGGCGTTTAATAGCCCAATCGATCAACCACTAAAGATTTTCATCCAAGATGTCAGACATTGTTGAAGTATTGATAGGAAACAGTTTCATCTATTAAAAATGGCGGTTGCATTTTGTTGAAATGCTGAGAAGAAACCAGTCCTGTCCTAAACCAGTTTGAGGTGGTTCATATGGTGTATTTGGCTGGTTTTACATGGGTAAGGTTGAAGATTTTAGAGGGTTATTAACGTTATGTACTGTAAATGGAATAAGGATCTCAAAGATATTAGTTCTGACCGAGCTTGGCACAGTAATATCAATATTTATAGACTGTTTTTCATTTTGCATTTGTCAGGTCCATGTGCATTGATTTGGCACGGAGGAGCGCAAGGGCGTCCTGGGGCAGTTCGCTTGACCGTGGTCTAAACCAGCCCTCTGTAATGCATCATGCTGTGAACGCTCTTGCCTTGCGTCAGACTGTGTGTTCGTGCCCTCAAGAGTTACGCTATCTGCTGAATGCCAATAATTCAGGTTATAATAAAAATCACTTCCCAGCCTGATTTGCGTTTCTAAACCCTCCATCTGGTGAAATCCATCCTCGTTTTAACACGGTTAATGAACGCTGGGCTCAAGGTTCAAGAGACATTTTCCAATTCCATGTTAATTAAATAGAGTAACTCGTCGCAGGTTTAAATCCAGGACATCTGTTCTCGATGGTAATTTTAGAAATTGATGTTCGAGAAAATGCACGAAAATGTCGAAACCGTTTTTTCCGTAAGCTGTCTGTGACATAATCCTTCATGACCTCATGATGACCTCGGCACTGGATAATCATATTTAAAACAAAAATAGGAGATGTTTTTAATTTAAGAAAGAGTGTATAATATTTGAAGCAAAACATTACTTAAGTGTGTTTGAAAATGGTCATGTTAAGTTTTAGTCATTCACAATGAACATATTTAAATGATTTAAAATATATATTTTGGAGCAAGAAACGGTTACAGAGTTATGTTGGAAACATGTCAAATACAACCTATTGTTTTAAACACACTTGCATCTGTTTCGCATCGTCTCAGTGTTTTGTGACGCAGATGGATAATTGCCGTGTGTAGATAAACTCCAGTTCAGCAGTGATGATCCATAATGTTGGTTTATAAACTCCAGACAACAATTCACATAATGTTTGGGAGATACAGTAATTAGTCACACTTCATTATGAGTCTGACTGAAGGTGAGTGTAATTATTACATTCTGCTTTCACCGTTTACTCCGACACATAAACCTTGGACCTCTTCTTTGGAAAAACAAAAGGTCATTGTCGCTTTTCTGCAAGGCGATCTCAGGAATCTCTGGAGGTAATGGGCCAGAACCATGTAAACAGCCGAGTAAGTCATTAACCGGCAGCCACCTCGCGTCATTGCAGCCCGGTTTACCAAACAGGTGTAGTGCATTTATGAGATATCAGACGGTCGGGGCATGACGGAGGAGAAATTAAATGATGTAAAAGGAAAGAAGAAATTGTGAAATATGTCAGGATTTTGATCTGTGGCCAATAGGAATTAATAGCCTAGAAGCTTGAATCTGTTTTTAGGTAAACAAAAGTGCACCAAAACACAGTTTGTCATTTATATACTTAAAATAGACTTTATTCATGATGTCTCAAAATAGCACAGTTGGTACGTTTGGATGTTCTTAAAGGGACAGCTCACCCAAAAATAACAATTCTTTCATCAATTACTCTCTAGTTGTTCCAAATCTGTATGAATGTCTTTTTTCTGATGAACACAGAGAAAGATATTTGGAAATATAGACAGATTTGGAACAACTCCTAGGTGAGTAAAATGATTTCAGATTTTTTCTTTTTGGGTGAACTGTCACTTTAAGTTTATCTCAAAAGTACTAACGACAATTTTTTTCGTATTTATATTAAAAAAGATCACTTTAAAAATATTGATTTGTATTTCAGTGTCCATTTTTCACCATGGACACGCTTTTCTGTTCTTCTTTAAATAAATTCATTAAAAACAACATGATTTAAAAACTTTTTTTAAATAAGAACTGATGTGAAGATAATGTCGTGCATGATTCAGTGCATATTATTTGAAAGAAAAATGGACGTGTTTTGTAATCTATCTTCAAATGATAATAGCTCCGTGTCTGAAATGAAATGACTTTGACCTATAATATCGCAGTTCTGATCGTGATTAAATTTAAAAGGGTTGTGTCATTTCATGTTGTCTTTAAAAATGTGGAGCTCCTCAATATTTTATCATTAGAAGATTAATTCCTCACTTCAGAAGATTTTCATAGTGTTTCGCAAAGATTTAATTTCCTTTCGTATTCTCGGCGTGACCAGCGTAATCTCTGAAAAGAAAACGGCAGGAGAGAGAAAACGTGAAAACTCATTTCATCCAGGAAGTGAATTTCCTCAGAACGCGTTCATCTCGTATCTCCCTGTCAGTCGTTTGTGTTTGACTCACTTCTGTCCTCTGGGACGTCGACGGTGCTCCTCGGGTTGACTTTGTGTTGAGTAAACAAAGATAAGTGACCATACTGCCTCTTAATTAAAGTCAGAAACTTGCCAGGAGACAAAACAGGACATTAAATATTAATGTGGACGCTCCCTTCCGACCCTTCGCTTAGGGATTTCCACCGAGTGCATGTCACCATGACATCTAGTCACACATGCCGTCCAGAGGGATCCGATGGGCCGTCATGACAGATCAAGTGATGCGCTAAAGAAAGTGACACCCACGAAACATTAGTTTGATGGTGTGTGAATGACTTCCTTTAGTCTGTTTCAGTCGCTCTGTAATGAGTCTGTTTCATTTGGAGAGATCGTGGTGACGTCTCAATGTCTTTTCCTCTGTTTTAACGGCTCTGATCCGCTGGTCTCTGAAGATGAAACCGAGGATTCAGGGCTGTCGTTTCTGATTTGCTCTTTGGCTTTAGGAGATAGATTTGGTGCAAAGGGTTTTTTAGAGTAAGTCTCGAGGTTTTAACTTGTAGGCTTTGGAGTTTGGGGTTTAATAATCGTGTTTATTCAAGGGTTAAAAGTTAAGGAGCTCATTAGGATTTAGATTTAGTCTTGAGGGTTTTGCTTGTTTGCTTTGTAGTTTTGGGTCGGAATTGAGAAGCAGTGAATTAAGATTTTGTCTTAACGCTTTCAGTAGAGGGCTTTGGAGGTTACTGTTGCTCTTTGAACGTAGGTTAAAGTTTAGAGGACACAGTGGGTTTAAGGCTTTGGATTTTTTTTCTGCAATTTGACATTTTTTGAGGTTTATGTTGCAGGAGAAATTTTGAGAATTTTGTTTTTTAGGGTTTGTCAAATTGAGTAACAGTGACTCTGTCAAGGGCTAAAACACATGTTTATACAATCTTTAAAAAGGCTAAACAGCTTTTACATGCTATTGGTAATGTTGGATCTTGAGCATGTTTAAGACTCATTCACACCAACACTTTTAAAACTAAAGGTGCTCAAAGATTTTTACAACAATGCCATAGAAGAACCACAAAGAAATGGTTCTTTAAAGTAACATCTCTTTCTTAACTTTTTCATAACCTTTTATAACCTTTTCCGCCACAAAGAACCTTTTATGAAACAGAAAGGTTCTCCCAACGTTAAAGGTTCTTTATGGAACCATTTAGACCAAAAAGTTTCTTATATTGCACCTTTACTTTTAAGAGTTAAGAATGATAACTAAAGTCCACAACTAAAACATTACAACTAAACAATATCGATGAGGTCATTTTAAGAACGATTTTTTTCCGACCCTGACAGCCGATCAAATACATGCTCCAATTTAAAGCGCTTGCACATTTAAAATGCAAGACGTCTGTGAGTGAGTTAAGAATAAATGTAAACATAACGTTAACGTGTAAACAACATTTAATGTAAAGCAACTTAAAATAAACAAATTATCAGTATATCATTCTCTTATAAGTCATCATTCCTGTAGTAAACAGCCTTTGAAGGGATTGTTCACCACACAAAAAACATTTCGGTCATCATTTATTCACCCTCATTTCATCGGAAGCCTTTCTCCTGTAGAAGATATCTTGAGAAATATGGTTCTGTGTCCAAACAATGGACGTCAATGGGGTTCGATGATATATGGTGACCAACATTTTCTTTTGTGTTCTGCAGAAGAATGAAAGTCATACAGGTTTGAAACGACACGAGGGCGAGTAAATGAAACAATTTTCATTTTAAGGTGAACTCTCTTTAACTTCCAGTCAAAGATTGTCATAATTATAGCAAATTAAAGTGAATGTATAGTATAACAGCTTCCCGGAAAATCATTAATATTCACATTGTTACAGGAAGAAACGGCTGTCATCTTACGAATCATGAACGGTTGGATTAAGTGAACTCCATTAAGCGAAGATATGGGGCATAATGGCCGCGTTTGTCAGTGTACTATGTCTTTAAGAGGGGGCGTCGGAACAGAAAGGGTGGGAGTGGATTTGTAGCTTTGTGATTAATCTGAATAGGAAAGCGCGGAGTGTGGGCGCCACGTTTAATTGGCCTGTTGGAGACAACCTCTGAGGGTAGAGCAAGACTTATGACTGTAGGACACACACACAGACCCACTCTTATCATCCCCAGCAGTTCGCGAGCTTCGGGTTTCAGCATACATCCTTTATTTCCCGTCCTTCACCTTTGATTTCATTGGGCTGTTTGTCTGTTTATTGTAGCGGTGGAGGGCATTAAGAATTTACGAGGGTTGCTATAGTGCACCATGATCTCATCGGACAGGGTCGTGGAATACATTGATAATGATTATGTTCTCCATTGATTCACTCCAATCATCCCTGAGTTAATATGAGAACGAGAATACGAGAACGGAACAGAGCGGAAATATCTGATAAAGTGCTTCCTTGGGTTGTGAAAATGAGAGTTGTGCGCTGGTTACTCTAGTTCGGTGATCAATGAGTTTTGACACCCTAATGTTCTATGCAGCGCTGGTCAGAAAGCCTTCCCCTCAAAGGGAATTGTATCGCTCGAGGTTGTGTTTTCCAAGCTCCTGGTTACACTTCAATGAAGTATCAACTCTTAGAAGTTTCTCCTCAAGTGCATAAGGAGGAAGTCGAATGGAAACGTCCATGATGTGGGTGGTTGCCGAAAGCTTCCGTAAAGTACATTTTGTTAATTTTGAGAAATGGTCATGCGGACGTCTTTGACTTCAGCTTACGGTGTCTCGGAGATCTCTAGAAAAGCTGGCGGGTGTTTCGGATCACTCGGAGAAGCGGGAGACTCCAAAGCTCACTTTTGAAAATGACCGTTGTCTGGGAGATGCAGCGGAGATATTAAAGAGATCTCCGGTGGGATTTGGCTTACGGGCAGATCTGGTCACGGTGGAATATACCCGATACGTCCAACTTCCTTGAAAACAGGAAGTTTGTGTAGTCATGAGCTTTTGTCATCGATAGCTGCTGTAAGGGAGATCTCTGTATCATTTATTTCTCATCCGTCTCTCGTGTGTGCTGAGAGTTTAATTTCCATCTGAGCGAAAGATCAGTTAGCGATCCTAAGGCTGAGAGATACAAATTCGTTTCACATGTTTTCGTCCTGTTCTCTCCTGGTTTCCATGGCAACAACAGAGCGATGAAGGGCAGTCCATTGGCTGTGAAATCTCAGAGTGCACTAATGAAAATGCTCCGGGAAGTGAACTGAACATGTCCACACACACAGACGTACATGCTTAGTCACATTTTGACAAACAATGGCAAAAGTAAAATGCTTTTAAGGACAAATTCAGTAGATAATAAGGGGACCAAAGACAAACACTACAAAGGCGTACGGTATATACAGCAATGGAATAAAATTGAGAGACCACTCCCGTTTTTTCTAAATGTATTATTATTAAGTATGTGTTGAGGCAAAATGATCGTTTTGTATTTGTAGGAAAGGAAAACTAATAAAGTTGTATACTTTTTAAACAGTTTTAAATCATTATAAAATGTGTTTGGAAAAAAGTTATTCAATAAAAAGTATCAAAAAATAAAAGTTTTTATAATATTATATTTTACATTTTTCATGCATTTTTATAATATTATATTATACATTTTTATAATATATATTAATTTTTATTTATATTTTTTTTATATTTCGGTAATATTTTAAAACTTAGATATAGAAAAACTATTTGATTGAATAACCTTTAACACCTAATCACAGCTTTTATGTGATCTGGCACTCTGTCGCATTTCTTTTGGATGATAGGTGACAGTCTCTGAAATCAAATATTGAGAATATAAAGGTAAAAAATAGTCTAGTAATGCTGATTAAAGGTGAATTTGCAGCGGTCTCTTAAATTTTTCCCCGTATACCAGAGTACCATGGTATCACCACCTGATACCATCATTGCACTCTGCTACTACCACAGTATTTTTGTTAGTTCCGTAACATCAAAGAAAACAACAAGATGATAGTAATAGAGGTCAGACGAGAAGATCGAGGATTAGCCGTTTTGTTGATAGGAAATGATTTCAAGAAGTTATCATGGCATCCATGCGGCAGAGGCATGACAGCTGTTGTGTGTAAACTACAAACAGAAGACGTTTCAGACAGAAGACATTTCCTGCTTACATGCATCTGTAGAGTCATGTACAGTTTTAAAATGGTGGCTTTCGTGCGGAGCGACACATGAAATATTGAGATAAATATAGACCTCCGGAGCGTAAATATCACCATGTAACACGGCACCATTTCTTCCTTTAGAACAATGAGCTCTCAGGAACATACTGTGGGTTTTATGTGCTCCAATGCCTGCTGGGTAGACATTCTGTCTGCTTAATACATTTACGAGCAAGTAATGCGTTTAAAGCGGTACGTATGTACGACAGGCAATTTTATGTTAATGGAAACATGAAATCAGGTCTGTTTATGATCTTAGTGTATCTTCCTGGTGTTATTCCTGGTGTTCAATTTTGTGTTTTAAATCTAATGTGATCGATAAACGGATAATATTCTTATATTTTAAAATCACGTTTAAAACATCGAGGCAGACGTCTAAGCATGAAGCACAGATGATTTCTTCAGACGGTCCCCCACAACATTAGAGAGCCCAGCAGTGCTGCAGGAAAATCAATAGCAGCCTGGATAATTGATGCTCGGAGTCTGAATGAAGGTCAAACACAACTGCTGACTTCATGATGTGCAGATTACACCACTGTCTGATTTACTGGGATTGGTTGATCAGCATAAACAAAATATGCCGTTTTTTGTTCAAAACCTCACATGCATGTGGCGATAATTTAGAAGCAGCGTCCGACCTATTAGCACAATTGACCTTGGCTTATCAAATGCTATATTTGGATGTCAGATTTATGGAAATGACCAGGATCTGTGGCGTTCGGTCCTCGGGGGGTTGTACGGCCCTAGGCTTTGATTTAGATCCTCCCACACCATTCGGAGGCTAGCGAGCGGACGATGAATGTGATTATTTTACACAACGTACTTGATACACACTTGAACTCCGCTGGGTCAACTGAGATGAATTATTTTGAGGGCAAAAATTACGTTCGGGCCATAAATAGCGCTCCATTATAGGAAATCTGTTCGTCATTTCCCGTCGTCGAAAGTGACACATTTTTGCCGTGTTTATAAGCGGGTCCTGTTTGTTGTAATTATCGAAGATAATGTCCCGTCCAGGGAATTCATTACAGATAACGGTTTGTTCACAGATGAATTCAAGCTTTTATTCCGGCTTGGAGTCACGCTATACAGAATTTCCATAACATTGTGTTTACACATTATTTTTATTATGTATCATTACATAAAAGGAACAATGCAAACTACTTTAAGCATTTTGCACTATATATGGTAATTTTGTCTAAATTTTAATTTTAATTTATTTAGGTTAACACTACCGAAGCCGTTGTTTTGTATCAGTTCCTACTATGTAAATCAAATTTTAAACGCAACCCTAAACACAACCATCCCTGGAGTGAAAGCAGATTGTACAAAAACGTATGCATGATCATACAAATACTGTTGGGTAATAATTGGATAGAATTTCAAATTGATATTTATTGCCATGACATGTTTTGGCTATAACCTGTAGTTTGACATCCATAATCAAACATGGGCACCTTTAACACATACATTCTTTAAAACTTCAACCCTGAAAATACTAAGGAAACCATCTTGGCTGGTCTGGTTAGCTGGTTTTATATAGAATAGATACCCAGTGCTGAAACTGAGGGGGGGCTAGCGGGATACGAACCCCCCATGAGGAAATTAGGTCCCTTAGACATACATTTTTTAATAATTATAATGACAAAAAATTGTTTGCTGGGGGGACCCCATAAGAGCGCTGCATGAACCTAACTTTTGGAGACAAAAATGGGCTAAACTTGGTCCTGAAATAAGATTTTTTTTTAATAATATCATGATATATGAAAAATCCTTGCTATGGTTTCCAATTTATTTGATATAGTGTCCTATTAGATGAACGAGTTATTACTTTGAATCTCTAGAGGGATATGTATAGTATACAATGTGTTTATTTTATCTACTGAATTGTAATGTTAATGTGCTGTTTATTGCATCTACGCATTTGGCAGACACTTTTATCCAAAGCGACCTACATTGCATTGTCCAACACTATTGTTTTTTAACTATGTGCAATCCTCTGGGATCGAACCCACAACCTTGTGTTGTTAACGCAATGCTCTTACCACTAAGCTTGATTGCAAATTAACTCTTAAAATATCCAGAAAATGGAACGGCTCATATAAAATGTCGTTTTTACCCTTGAGCTTGACAATCATCATTTCATGAGGGTCAAGCAGCTGCTGCGACCATTTGCTTAAAAACAACAAAAGCTTTTTTACTCTTTCATTTTAGTTTCAGGCTCTTTTTTGTCGTGATTTTGGAATGTGCCATCTGTGAATCCCCACTCGGATCTCTGATGCTTATTCACATGTGAATTTGTTTGTGAAGAGCACATTAACTCCGAACACAATCCAGATATTCTTTCTCTCTCTGTGTGTGTGTGTTTCTGATTGTAGTGATGGCTGATCTCTCAGGACGTTGAGAGCGAAATGGGGTGTTCAGAATCACGGTTTGTGATGAATGGATGTTCTGATTTGACGCAGACTGTGCAATCGCTTTCCTGCTGTGGTGGTGTGGAAAGCCGCTGTGTTCTGAAGGACGTTTAGGTGAAAAAAGCACATTTCCTAGCTGTTTCCCTTCGCTCTTCAGACCTTCATTTGTCTGCATGCTGGAAAAACACGATGTGCGGCTGCTGCGTATTTGCGCGGCGTGTTTGGAGTTATTTCCCGGTCTAGAACCACGCACCTCATAAAACAAGTCCCGAACGGATCCCAGTTCTGAATTACGATCTTCAAGGGTCATTTCTCACTGGAGTGTTCGGGTCTGTTTGACGTCAGAGTCGGGTTTGACTGGTTGATGCGATGGCGTTTTTCCATGTGATCTGTGGTGGGATTTGCATCAGAGTGTAACAGTTTTCACCATATGTTTTAATAAAGATTGCATAGATCATAATGCATTGTCAATGATGATTGAATGAAAACCAATTGGTACCTCTTTAAGCTATCGGTATGTAATATCTATTCAAAATATATCGTGAAATATTAAAGGTCCCTTGAATGGAATTTAGCGGCATCTAGTGGTGAGGATGTGAATTGCAAGCAATGGCTCACTCCACCCCTCCCTTTCTAGGGACTACGGTGACTGAGGCAGGATAGAGATGTCGTCACGTTTTGACTTCTTTGCCGAAGGTGGTAACGTGTTTACAAAATGCGAAATATATATAGCTCAAACACATTATGGATTATAAAATCATGCTTTGATTCTAGTATTCTAGTATTTAAGTTTGGATGTCAGTAGGTCTCTCGCGAGGTGCCTGTGTGGATCTGAGTGAAATGTCCTCCAGGAGTGTCCTGATCCGAAGGTCCGCTGATCGTTACGAATGATAAATGACGGTCTTTTGTGCTTCTAAAGGAGCTGGAATGGCTGAACTCACACTCTTTGGTGTGTCAGTCTCCCTGATTGGCAGGTCTTATCTCATGAGTGGGGGGGGTGATGGCTTGACCGAGCCGCTATTTGCCCACTTTTAGCGCCGCCGGCCATACGGCCCGTAGTCCTTCGTCTTTACTTCCAGGACATTGATAAGGGTATTCAAACAGCGGTGATCCACTTTACACACGGATCCAGATTGTATCATAACATGTGAACGATGATATTCCTGCTCTAAGCATTTGAACCATACATTTGACCAGAACGTGTTTTTCTACGTTGTTTTTCATATGGGCTATTTTCCACAAAGGCTCCGCTGAAAGCATCACGTTTTCCTGAAAGGCTAGAAAACGGACTTTGAGAAACGAGAGGAGAATGGACCTCCCTAAATCACTTTCGTTCTCATTAGCGCGACAATGGAGTCATTCCATCCTAACCACTCGTTCATGCAAAGAAAGAAGAAAAAACACTCTCCGTCCGTTGTGCTGGTGCGATGGAGCTAAAGTCCTTCCACAAGCTTTTTCATGCTTTATGTTCACGCAGCAAACCTTCAGCGGCTCATACCATCTGCTGCTGAGCGCATCTCACGAACCCCCAAATCGCTGCATTCGTGATAAAATATTTGCAGGCCGTATTAATCATTCACATGAGATTTCGCAGAAAAATTTGATGAATTTAGTTTTTAATGTTCGCAGGCGGTCTGAACCTCAGGAAGGCATTTTTTAAGTGTGCGTGCTCATCTGTCACCAAACAGCATGTCTGAGAAGTGCCAAGCGCCGGGCGGATCTCGAGCTAGTCGTCAGAGGATTTTAAAAACCTGACTCAATCATCTGAATATTTTAGACATCAGAACTAATCAAAAAACCACCATCTAGGAATTCAGGAATAAAAACACGGATTTAAATCCATCTGAGAATTTAAATATGAATGGATTTAAAGTTAATTGTCGTAAGGCCTGTTCAGATCGTGGATGATAGCTGTGCTATCATAAAAGTTTAAAAATCATTTGAAATAAATATAAGAGAATTGCAAAGTCTGTCTGACCAAAAGATTTCTCTCACAGGTAAATCTCACCGGTATGCTGTTTGTTTTTTTCCATTTGGAAGTAACAGATTGCTCTAAATACGCACAGAAATAGGAGACCTTTTTATGCTGCTGGCAGGATTTCTTCACAGTGTACAATGCAGAAGAGATTTTCGAGTCTGAGGTCATCACATTAGAATCCCTTCATGAGGTTTTGAAGTGTTTAGACACTTCAGTCTGTTCTGTCGGCTTTAGCTTGAATGAACAAGTCATCACGGCTAGTCGGCACAGAAAAACGGAAATACATTTCATGCTCTACAATGAATGTTATGGTTTTGTACAACATATAATTATCATAATCTTCTGTCTTTCGTCAGGGTTCATTGAATCTAGATGGATTTGAGGTGGATGTGAACTGACCGCCATTCGGTTATGTTCTTGAATGTTTATAGTTTCCGTCCCACAATTGCAAATATGTGACCCTGGATCACAAAACCAGTCTTAAGTAGCACGGGAACATTTTGAGTAAAAGACAAAAATACATTGTATGGGTCAAAATTATAGATTTTTTTATGGCAAAAATCATTAGGATAATAAGTAAAAATCATGTTCCATGAAGATATCTTGTAAATTTCCTTATCTCAAATATACAAAAACTTTATTTTTGTGAGTGGATGGCCTGCCACAGTGCCTCTGATTCACAACTTCAAAGGCAATTTTCTCAATATTTAGATTTTTTGCACTCTCAGATTCCAGAGTTTTAAACTGTTGTATCTCAGCCAGATATTGTCATATTCTTACAACTCATACATCAATATAAATCTTATTTATTCAGCTTTCAGATTATATAAAGATCTCAATATATTATATCTCCAGGGTCACATATATTCTAGTGAATTTGAAATATTTGTGCAAGAGATATTCAACCCAGTTGCGCCCCAACTGGGTTGATGAATTGCTATTATAACAGATTAAATTAATGGGATAGTTCCCCCAAAAATGACAATGTTGTCATCATTTACTCACCCTCTTGTAATTTTAAACCTGTATGTCTTTCTTTTGCATAAACACAAATGAAGATATTTTGAAAAATGTTGGTTAACGAACAATGGCGGTATCCATTGACTTCTATTATTTGGACACACCAATGCATGTCAATGGGTCCAATAAAATAAATCGGATGATTTAAAATATTACACTATTCGTGATGCTCAGAGATGGTGAAATGGACTTTCGTCTCTGTGAGTGGGTTGTTTTGGTTGGGCTTGTTGAGGGGTTTTGATTCATGTCACATTAGAGTTCATTACGCCGTCTTTACCTTCACAGAACAGGGAATCATTGTGTCATTGAGTGCATCTCCAGAACAGAATCTGATGTTCCATCTTCTTTGTAAGATAATACGATCAAGTTGAAACGCTCGGTATAATTAGCAGATCCGACAAATCAATCTCAGGTATGATTACTGTAACAAACAGACAAATGTCAGTATGATGAAAGTGATGTCTTCAGAGATGGAGTTGTATTTTCTGTTCTGAACATTCTGAGAGAAGCGTGCTTAAAAGCTTTGCACAATTGAATCTAAATAGACTCCTATAGGTGATTTGATGCCCTCGTAGCTTGCTCAGGTTGCTAGTTTTGTTTATGTGTTTCAGCCCTTAATTAGACTGGAAGACCAACCGAAGGCCACTTCAAATCAGCAAGCATCTTTAAGCTGTTTTCATCAGAGTTATCACTGCATACAGATAAATAAATAGAGTTTGTGAAATAGCGATGAAGTGGGTGTGAAATTCACCGACAACATCTTTGAACAGGTGTTTCAGACCATATATGCCCTTCGCGAATGTTAACTGTGAAACTTCAAAGAGTGCCCAGCAAGAATCCAGTCGAGGAGATTTCTGAAGTTTTAGGTAAATCTCGAGTGTGTCTTTTTTCCTCTAAAGCTGAATATGGCCAGGCTTGAGCTGCAGTTCAGAGAGACTTTAAAACACGTGTGAATAGAAATACTTCACCTTGTAGGAATCAGATGGAAGTCGGTCATCTGTTGCCGTGGGATATGCTTTGCTGTTGAAAGTTATTCCTGGGGCTGTATCACATGTACATACGTATCGTGGTTTGCACTTGTAAATATCACAAATCAAAACACAAGTCCTACCTACCTGCCCTAAACAACAGGTGGTGTTTAATCACCAGAAAAGGATGTTTATCCAGCGTAAAGCCCTAAAACTTTTGTTGTGCTAAATGCCACAGGCCGCCCACATTATAGAAAGTTCAATGATTTCACCCTGGCTGCATAATTGCCCCGCCCACACAGCCTGACAGCTGAATCATGTGACCCCTATACATATACAGTGCATGTTTGCGTGCACTTCAAGGGACATTTCTCACTGGAGTGTTCTGGTCTGTTTGACGTCAGAGTCGGGTTTGACTGGTTAATGCGATGGCGTTGCTCCAGTTGGTCTGTGGTCGGATTTGCATCCGAGTGTAACAGTTTTCCCCATATGATTCCTGTGTATGGGATTAAGTGGCATCTAGTGGTGAGTTTGTGAATTGCAAGCAATGGCTCACTCCTCCCTTTCGAAACACTTCGGTGGCTGACACAGGACAGAGATATCGTCACGTTTTCACTTCTTTGCTGAAGGCGATAACGTCTTTACATAGCGCTAAATATATACCTCAAACACATTATGGTTGTCCGCCCTCAACATGTGACCCCTATACATGTACAGTATATGTGTGCGTGCATTTACGGTATGGAAAGACTGACAGATCTGACAGACCTTACCACTTGTCTCTATCCCGATCACTTCCCCATCCACGTTTCAATACCCCGCCCACCATCCCACCCCATTCACTTGCGCCTGGCACAGAGCTCTGCCTCGCCACACAGCTCGCTGGCAGGATTAAACTCTATTGTACGCAGAGCGTGAGCCGGCAATAGGCCTGTCAGCTTCCTAGAGCCAAGGGAATAATTACGCCTGGACTGATAGATGGCCGAAACTGCGAAAGAAGAATGGGGCAATTCTCATATGTGCCCTACCGCAAAATGCCAAAAGCCATTAAACGGAATGATGGGGAATTAAATTCTCTGCTGTATTTTAAAAGGCTCTCATTTGCGAAGGAAAGGCGAAATATTGCGGTGTACCTCTCAATTTTGTCACCGGGATTCAGGGGCCTTGAGTGACACTCAGCGGGCAGTAATCGCTCCCCCTGCTTGAGACGAGATACAGTCGGGCCATCGAAACGCTTGTAGGG
Source organism: Triplophysa tibetana (assembly GCA_008369825.1). Classification (NCBI taxonomy): domain Eukaryota; kingdom Metazoa; phylum Chordata; class Actinopteri; order Cypriniformes; family Nemacheilidae; genus Triplophysa; species Triplophysa tibetana. Next base: position 15,942,811 of record CM017894.1, on the reverse strand, counting down.
CCGTTTAGTAATTAAAGGAGATTGGGTCACATTGATCAGTGAGGATGTTTTGGGTTTAGATTAGGAGGAAAGAGTTCTGGCCATGGGTGGGATGCTTGCAAGATATTGGATTTGTCCTTAAAGGGATTCAGAGAGCTTTATAAATATCAATGTGATTTTATAATAATTTTGAAATGAACGAGTCCTTTCTAGCTATCATCTAATATCCTGCGTCTAATCGTTTCAGTGGGGCTGATCAGAAAGTAGTGTTGGTTGTGTACTGCTATGTGATCTTCCTTCTCTATAAGTCATTAGATTAAACTCCTTTCCCATGAGGATTCTCGTCAAGTCGAGCAATAACTCAAAAGCTCATTAATTAGGCTTCCGTTTGATTGCTTTTCCAATATCCAGAGTTCATGGTCTGGCTCTTAGCGCGCCACTCGACTTTTCAACTAAGCAAACAAGTAAATTTATGACTCGGTAATTGCGGCTTTGATCTTGTTGTGGGTCATAGTTCATAACTGCGTTGGGGGAATAAAGAACAACATATTCAGAATCAGAAACCCTCTATTCGAAACATTTTTAAAAGGTAGACATCAGTCATCCTGTGTCATTAATGGAAGTTAAGCCTAAAAAAAGAAGGAATTTAGAAATGATGGCGGCTTTTACACATCACAGCTATAAGGTCATATCAGCATCTTCTCAGCATCAGCATCATGGCACCTAACAGGGTGAAGTGGACATGAAGGTTAACCAATCACAGCAGAGGACAGAAATGATCCCTTTGTTCCGGCATTTCTCTATTTGTTTGGGCGTTTCTGAAAGGTTTGGTGTTCTTTTCCTACTCAGCATTTGGTTGCTTTCCATTCACGACTTGGTTGGATTTGGCTTATTGGCATAGTTCTGTGGTTTAAAGCAGAATGAACTCGTTTTATTAAATTCTGTTTTGGCAAGTGTTTTTTGAATAAATGAAACTCAGTATTCGAGTATTAGAGTGGTTTTCCAATAACGTTTTTCTTGCTGAACACTTCTGTATGAGATTTCATGCAAATGAGGACACTGCAGATATTTTGAGATAACTAAAACCTCGGGTTTGCATTTAGATAGTTGACTTGTGATATTTTACTTTAATACTAATAAGTCGAGCTGTCCTGCAGTGTGGTGTGCTCTCTTCCCTTTAAAACGTGGCCATACAGTTTATATGACCTCACATCAACAGACTTCATTTTGTTCCTTTAAATTTTAATTTGTCACACCACAGGACCATTTTAGATGAACTGAAATGGTAATTCGAACAGTCAAACACTATATAGCACATAGTTTATACACAAAAAGATATAAACATATTTTAATAAAATCATCCATGGACACATTATTCATAAGCAGAATTTGGTTTGAAAGCTCTGAAACAGAAAATGATCTTGTCAGTGAACAGGAAAGGCGTATCGTAAAACTTTTGATAGATCGAAGGCATTAGAATTTTTCCATTTTCTCTTATGACTGTGAGTCAACAAACATTGAGAAAAACAAAATATAGTTATATAAAATCTGCAACTATTAAAAATACCCCAAATCCCGGTGCTGTAATACATGAAGCGTTTTGATTACGTGTGCCGGCGGGATTTAGGTGGTGATAAGGCCGCAGCGGGAGATTCACTCTGAAAATGAAGGGTGGGCAAGATGGTCTCTCAGCGTGTGTGCGGCTTCTGAATGAATTCCTGCAGTCGCACCTCCCAACCAATCGGAAACTCCAACTGTGTGGCCGAAAGGAGACAAAAAGATGCTGTCAATAGAGCCAATCAGACCCAGTGAAAGGTTCACAAAAGTCAAAGAATTCAACTAGATTTTTACATGCAAATGTATTACAGGTGGCGTTGCTATGCCGCTTGTTCTGGTTGGTTGCATACTAACCTACGTTAAAGCCCACCACCGGGTCTCTGACATTTTTGTCCCCGGATTTGATTCACCTCCCATATCTAATATCCAGCTAATAGCTTAGAAAAGCAATTGCAAACCTTGCAAGCCACATTTGAGCTATCATTTTTAAATATGCATGATAGATACTAATAAAAAAGAAAGATCACAGATGCAATCTTTTTAATATCTCAAATATTTCTCCTAGACATCAATTAGATGAAATGGGAGGGAAAAAATGCACACTTTGCTGAAGTCTCCTGCGTCTCAAATATTTTTACTGGGAAAAGACACAAAAACCTCACAAATGTCTCTTTCATTAGAGTTACAGAAGAGATCTTAACAATGTCTCAAACTGAGCTCAGATTTGTCAAGTCTGCAATCAAAACTCAAAATTGTTGATCTCAATATAAACACAAATATTTATCATCAAATTTACCCAAATCCTCATTTGTTTCTTTTCCTAAAGGTTAAGAGAAACATCAAAGTTGATACTTAACTAAACTGCCATCAAATATAAAATGTTTTTATTGTATATATTTCTTGATGAACATTCTCTCCTGTTTTGTTTCTCTTGATGTAGGTGCTTTTTCCGCTCTGGGATCACGCACTGAGGAGATATCAAGTCGGGAATGTGGAACCAGAAGAGGAGGAGTCAACAGCACGACTCCCTGTGAACCCGCCTCCATCCTAAAAGAGCCGAGAAGCATTTACTGCCCGTGAGTAGAACTCAGCCTCTCCTACACACCAGATGATTTGTGTTTCTGTGATGTTATGTAAGTGCCGGCGGGGTATTTTTTCTCACCACACTGCCGTTTCCCGCAGCTACACTTTAAATCATATTAAAGCCGATCTGCCAGATAGGAAATAGAGTTGATTTCAGAATAAAAGATTGGGCCGGGTCGACGTCAGATGAGCGAAGTTGACGTTTGGAGTGCATCGTCTTTAGGGATTTACAGGGACCCATCACAACCTAGGAGGGTCATAAGACACGTCCACACCTACGAGCCCAGCCAATATATAACACACCCACTGGCGCTCCGTCTAGTTTAGGTTTGGCCTCAGACGTCACGTCCACAGCCGCCTACGAGACAATCACAGACCGATTGGTGTGTGTCGCACACAAGGAGCAAGAGGTCTCTCAAGTTATTTTTTGGAGTTTTTTGCTTTTCTAGAGAGACTAGATTTTTTAAAGGCAGAATTACAGTACAAGTTCTTGATTTGTTTGAGGCTTTATAGTTTCAAATCTTTTAAAACATTATAGTTCACCCAAATATAAAAATGTTGTATATTTATACCAAATTTATTTATACCCTCATATCAAACCTGTAGAGTATGGCTTTCTTTTTCTCTGCGGAACACAATTTAAGATATTTTGAGAAATGTCTCAGTGGTGAGTCAATGGAAGTCAATGTGGTGCGATATTGACATTCTTCAAAATATCTTCGTCATACTGGTATGAAATGACATGAAAATAATCGGAGAATGTTCATTTTTTGGTTAACTCTCCCTTTAAGAGAAAAATCATTTGGCAAAGCATATACTAATATATTTAGACATTTGTGATTTTGTCTAAAAGTGATTAAATTGCAATATGCTTATTTTATTTTAAAAAAGTGTCTTGTTAGATGTTCTTCACCAAACTCAATCCTAATGGTTAAAACCCCGGCTACGCAAGACTAGATTCAATCCCACATCTTCACTTGATGGACTTTTAGATTTGACACGCTGTATTGACTCTTGTCATGTAATTGGTAGTCGAAAATGTTCACATTATGCCGTGCTGTTTTAGCCCCTGTGTACCCGGCACACCATAAGGTAAAAGAACCATCCAGAATAACAAGGTAAAAGAGTTTTGTATTTTTGTGGTTGGTCATTACAAATGACGTCCAATGAATTCCGACCCATAAACTTGATTTGAAAGCTGTGTCTGTATGGCAGCAGCCCTCTCTCTCTTTCTCCCTCGCCCCTCCTCTCTCACGCTCTTTCTCTGGCTTCTGTTCTCCATCATTTATTGAGGTTGTGTGGAGAGAAAACCAGCCCGCAGTAAAATTGACGGACTGTATTTCGCATGACTGAAGACAAATGACACAGTAGATTCTGCATGTGTGAATCTCTCACGAAAACGGAAAAACACGGCGGCTCAATTTCCCTCTGAAAGGACACGAGGAGGTTGGGGCGTTTTTTGGTGGACGTTTTCCAATTTCGGTCGTCCGCGTTTGGCAGATTGTAGATATTGGCTTAATTTTACATATGTCTTGTAGATTGGACTCATACGCATCTCCCATAATTCTCCTTCACATGGCCGCTAGTAAAACCGCGTCACAGCAGGTGCGATAGTTTCTCTTCAAGTCATTATCTTCTTCTACAAATCACAAGATAAAATCAGATAGTTAAAGAGGGACTGTGAATGAATTCCTTCTCAGCCTATAAGGATAAGTGATTTTGGTCCACTCAATGCAAAATGCCTAGTAATAATTAAACTCTATTAGAGTAAACTCTAAACATTTGTAGAGATTGTGACACTTCTTGACTTATTATATTAAGACTTTATATCCACACCACAAGGGGTTCATTTTCTTTCACGCCACTATAGTGACAATTAACATGGTTAGGATTTATTTCACCTCCAGATATTTAACTTAGATGTAATGATTTGTGATTCCAATGCTCTAACTAGTGTTAATAGACTCACTGAAGAGAGTTAGCAGTCACTGCCAGGAAATAATTTGTGACATTTTGCACAATTACATCAATAACAATGTTGAGGTTGAATCAAAACAATTTAGTCCAATAGCTTACAAAACTAAAAGCATACTACAATAGTAGAAAATGACAAAGGCAGTCAACAGTGCCCCAGAACTGTTTGCTTTATACATTCTTCAAAATATCTTCTTTTGTGTTCAACATAACAAAGAAATTTATAAAGCAATTTTTCCTATTCAATGGTGGCCAAGAACTGTTTGATCACAAGCATTCTTTCAAAATACATTCCTCGTGTTCATCAGAACAAATACATTTATGCATTTGGAACAACTTGAGGGTGAGGAAAGGATGACAGAATAATAATTTTTGTCTCTCAAGACGAAGTACAAGACTGACTAGTCCCCACTACAAGCTAATGGTTCCTAGTTCATGTTCAGTGGTTGCGATATGCGATTCATTCTTTCCTTGACTCTCATTTACAGCAAAATAAGATGAACGGCTTTAATGAAGAGCATAATTTCAACCACATGAGCCAAATGGTGCTGATGCATGCTGGGAAACACTGTGGATCTTAGTTTTTGATTGTAATTGTTATAAAACTCCAGACACGCTGCTTGACTCGCTTCGTGTATGTGTTTAGTGCGTGTGTCTTTGTGTGACTGAAAAGTGTAAAGGTTGAGAATCTGAGCGATACTTTGTGAATATTCATACAAATGTCTGAATATTCATGTTCATGAATCCATGCATGTTTAATGAGATAAAAAATACTGTTTATACCCACTCACAGTAAATTCGACTGTAATCTGAGTGGCCTGTTCTGTTGAATGGCTTCTGCTGAGATATAAAACCATCAGAAGTGTAAAAATGGATTTCTGCGAGCGTGTGTGTTGGAGAAAGATTTGCTGTAATCTGCGTTTAAGAGCGGGGGGACTCGCCAAGGTCAGTCTTTCTCCTCGGAGAGGCGGCGATGTGAAGACGTTTTCTCGGGCGCTGAGGGGGCTGTTGGGAAGGAAATTTTAAGCCAGAAGTGAGAGGGATGGAAAGGGTTTGGAGATTATGGCCCATGTGTGCGAGTCTGGAGGGTGTAATGTGAGCCTGGAAACCAGTGAACAGACCTCTGGGAACTAATCCCAGTCCAAAAATTTTGCAGAAAGCTGAAGTAGACTGGAGATGTATTTAAGACTAACACACAATAAAATGGGGACAATAGTTAATGCAACTTTTCGCATTAAAATGTTTCAGTTTTGTTTTTAAAAACCAAGATTCTTTAAAGCTGTTGAAGTATTGATCATGGTTGGCTTATATTGTTAACATACACAACCTTATTCCAAAACATCACCTGTAATTTAGGCTCAGATGTTTCTCCTAAAAAAGTGAAATAATCGGATAATTATTGACATACAGAACAAATATAAAGCCATTCATGTGAGTAGTCCAGGCGAGACCTTGGAAGGTTTTTAATGAAAAAAGGGTTTTTTGAGTTCATATCAAAAATACAATTTCTCTTGAAGAGATGTGTTTCATCAAACTAGTTTCCAGACCGATGGGGGGCTCCAGAAGCTTGCAAGGGGTCCCCAGAAAATGTAGCGAGAAAGATAAAGCAAAACTGGCAAAAGTCTACTGAACATTATGATCTGCTTTTTGCAACATGCATCATTACAAGATTTGTTTATATTTGTATCTTTCTAGTGAGTTTTTCTCAAATCCTTTTTTTTCGCAACAGTCCAAATACATTTGAATTGGAAACGTCTCTTCAGGGTTGTAAACATCCAACAAGTGTAGGTAACAGTTTAAGTTTGGAAACTTGGAAAATGTTATTGTCTTTATTATATCACATTTATCTAACAAAGTTCAAATGTGTCTCTACACATACACAATTGTAGATGGATATGTTTTTATCAAAGGGCCTCTCACACAAAAGATGCATCTTATTTGGGGTCCTTGGCATCGTGTTAGACTACTGCGCTGTTTTTTTTCAAGAGAAAAGCATAAGAAATGAGAATAAACATCCCCATTTGGACTTCCTTTAACATAGTGTACAAGAAATAGCATTTCATTTGCTTTTTTTAGTTTTCTCTTTTTTTGTGATATACGCCTGCTTCACGCCTCATGCAAAGCAACAAATACTATAGGTGTCACAATGATGTCATAGTTGGTCAGTCTATATCGCCATCTTTGTTTGAATCAAGTGGGAGGTTACTAAACATAAAGTATAACTGTGTATAAATGTGTGTTTATGTCAAACTACTCTGCGTCAATTTCAATTTTCCGTGAATTTGTACCCATTATTTGAAATTATAAATGAGTATAAATAATGTACTGTTACGAAGATTTTTTTACAACATTTTTTTATGTTCTTGCTAAACAACTTATTTCTGTTTATTCCTAATTAAAAAAAGTTACTTGAATCTTTAAGGAAAATCTTTCATTTTGGCTAATGTGAAATGACATTGTTGGGTTTGTGGTTACACGTCACCGTTGGCTGTAATTCAACAATGATAAATAGACGACAGCTTCGTAGTATGTAGGTTTTTAATTTCTCCTGCTGGTTATAAATCTGGGATCGATCCAAACCAGCGTGCGACTGATTGGAATAATCTAGTTTTATTAATACACAGGTCTAAAAATACATCCGTGAGACGTTGCTTATCATAAAGACCTAACTGTGACACCAAACGTTATTCAGGCAACGCCGAAATGATTTGATTTGCCTAATATATCTCTGCACAGAATTCCCAGATACCTTTTCAGGTCACAGGGGAATCTCAACACCTTTCTTATGGAAATTTCAGACAGGCAGTATTTCCAGATGAGCACAGCTGATTAGAGCATCCGCGGGAGGCGCAGTCGGGTAAATCTGCGATTCCCACCCTCTGTGTGGTCAAAGCGAGGCCGTCATTACATTTGGGAGATGCTGCAATGGCTTTTTAATCATCTCTGAATTACATCAAACTCTGCAGGATTATCTCCCCCGCTGCCACCTGCCTGTTAATTAAATTGTCTTTGGACTCAGTTTGTCTATAGGGATGGAATGGGGGGATCTACGTAAAGGAGATCGATCAAATGGACGCGGAATCCCTTTGAACTGTTTTCCTGTGTTTTCTCTCCTGACCTGCAGCTTGTTCTTCTGCTCCATGTAAAACACTCAGTGTATGGATTTTTTTATTTATTTCCACGCCACCGTTTTACCAATGCAGTTTGCTCTATCACAGTATCCCTGAGAAGCAGCAGATGTTTTCTTTTGAGTCTCATTTCTGCACACTGTATTGTAATGTCTTTTAAGAGAAGTGGAGACGCTGGTATGATGAGTGTTTTCCAGCACACACTCGCCACCATCCATCGCAATGTTTTTGAGAGACATAATACACTTGCACTTGAAAGCTGATCTTCTTCCAAATTCCCGTCCCTCTATGTTTTGTTTCTATCATTTTTCATGAATTTGCCTTCGTCAAAACGAAGTGGTTTATAATTGATCACAACTTGAGCGTTCATCTGGGAAACACTGTAAAACAGTGTCGTAATTGAGACGAAGGGTAAAAATAGATTATTGGCATCCAGACAGATGCTGCAAGATCAGTTTTCATTTTAACACTGAAACCAGAAGTGATTTAATATTTTAAGATTTCAATACTCAAGAATTGGTTTGTTAGATTTCAGAGATTTTAATCATGCGAGACATCAATACTGTAAAGTTTCAGCGCTGTCGGTTTTAAAATTGAATTGCGGCACACTTTCAATACTCTGACATGTTTTGGTATTGTGTGGTTTTTGTATTATAGCATTTTATTCTTGTGTGATTTGAATTCTGTGGATTTTCTTTTTTGTGAAGCCTCAATATAGTTCAAGGACTGTATAGTTTCATTGTGAGGTTTCATTTCTGCTGGCTTTCACTATTGTGAGATTTGAATGGCTTCCTCATATAATCTATGTGAAAATGGGTTTCATATCGTGTTAAATCTGATTTTCGGGAGAGAATTGAAATATAAAATGTGTGCGTGGACCGCTAGTGGGTAATGAGGACAAAATTGACGACACAACTTCATTCAAAGGTTACAAGGTTTGTGTGTTGAGTTTATCGACACACTTTGTTTTTTTTTAGCTCATAATTCAGTGTTTTTGATATGATTTGAAAAAATCTGATCTTTTATACGGATAGCCTCAGTCATTGCAGGAGTTTAGGTGGTTTCGCTCGAAACAAAGCCTCTTTATTTATGTCCTCTGGACTCACCGTTGCCCTCGAAATCAGAGAAAAGCAGGTCACTACAAAACTGGTTCAGGGGTTTTCATTCTGCGCCGAGCCACGTGACCAGGTTCCAGTTTTCTTGGAACTGCGATCATAAAATTAGACGCAGGTAATCCTGACCGCCCTTGACTCCGTGAGAGATTGGTTAGATAGATTCGATTGTTACCAACATAGCAAGAGAATATAGGACATGGAGGAGAACAAGAGAATGAGATTTTGTTGTTCCAGAGTAGATAGGTGTTGGAAACATCTTTTAAAGTAGCTATTGCTGTGTCTGCATTGCAGCCCGGGGCTGGGAAATGCCATCACTGAAACGGAGAGAAATATCTCAACGTAGAGGATTATGTGCTGGGGCTGGCTGAACTGAGCCGAGCCGTTTTTCTCATGTCTTAAAAACGCCAAACCGCAATACATTAAATGAATTATCCGGTCTTTTATTACAGTACCAGTTATTTTACATAAATCTGCCCTCTTAAAATATTTGTTTCATTGCTTTGCAAGTCAGATGGTTTCATTCTGTTTAAGGGGGCAGCTGTTGTGTAGCAGACTTCATGCTGGTAGACAAAAGTCTGGCTATGCGAGACGGAGCCAAAATAAGTTACAATGGGAATGTCAGTCAAAGATCTATCAACGCAAGACTGCTCTGACAATAATTTCATTATGGTTCGGTATTCCGTGTGTGTTATTTTGACCTCTCTAGACCCGTCAAGCGAAGATACAGATATGAAGAAAGAACCAGACGTATGTTATGGAACTGAAAGCGTGTCTTTGCGCAGACGGAGTTCGTGTCACCCCAGCCTTGTAGATCATATCAAGTGTCGCTCAAACGTCAGATTAGGCCTAATACGTTTCTGCCCGCGTCACCACGTTCGGTGCCTTACAAACTATTCAAATTTGTCACGCCATTCCAGCGTTAAGTGTGAAATAAATCATTGGATTTGGAAGATGCCATTGTCATTGTTTTCCCAGCAGTGGGCTCTTGTTCTGTCTGCGTCATGTTCCCCGAGTCACAAAGACTAATACACACATCCACACACAGGAAAGACCGAGCACCAAAGAGAATAAAAATGGTCTTTGGTAAGCAAAGAAAATCAAAGATTCATGAGTAAATAAGTGAATTACTCAACAGTAGCTGGGAGCTGTAAAAATGTAACATAATATAGTTCGGGTCCAAGTTTAAAGAACTGCACTCTGTATGAGAACTTTTTTCCAAGAAAAATATCTAAGCCTCTTTAAAACGAGATGAATTTGAGAAGCTAAATTGCAGGATTTGTTTTAATCTTAACTTGTATATCTTTCACCCCATTGGCAAGCTGTTTCGAGCTTCAAGAATACATCTAACGAATGGATTAAGATTTATGCTTAAGAACACAAATGGCGCCGTCCACACTTCTGCCAAACCTAATAATTACGAACAGACCTGCTGTTTTGTTCTCACAACACTGCAGTCTCTCTTCCTCTCTCTCTTGTGATGATACAGTTTTCATCATTTGACAACGTTCGCCGTCTCACACACAGGTGTTAAGCCCGATCCTTCAGGTTTGCATACTCAAGGCGTCTGCAAAAATCCCCCATAACTCATCCGTTAATGCAGGCCGACCGGAATAAGGCCATTGATCTAGGCATATGTCTGTCTGGAAAACCTCCTGCACACGGCTTTAATCTGATTTATCACGCAGTGAGAAGCTGAAACCCCTGAATGCAGTTACGGGTGCGTGCGATGTGAGCTGACCTCTGTGGATTTAAACAGACAGCTGTTATGTCAATGGACGTCGTTTGTTTATGCTGCTCATACCCATTGTGTGTTCAGACGGCGTCTTCGAGCAGATGCTTAAAGTGCACGGAAAATTATTTTCGGGCTCAAAAGAAATCTGTGTGAGACCAACAGCGCCCCCAGAACCTCGTCTGCGGTACTGCAGCCAGCAGGGGGAATATTTATGTGACATTGCTTAAAGATTTTCTCCCGTTTAACTCTCATTCGTATGTCAGCAACATGAATGCATGTTAAATATAAACAGCATGTCGAATAATACTATGGTTGTGTCCGTACTTTGTGAAGGTAAGCTATTACTGATTATTGACGTTTATGAACACACGACGGTGTAGACTTGCTCGTGAGTTTCTCTGATGTTACCTCATAAATACGCCATCTATTTTTATAAAATAACAATCCCTAAACGACAATCATCCACGTTTAATGGTTTGATAAGCCATATATATTTAGGCCAACATTATTATGAATTATTAGGCTATATTCTAAATTTGATCCTAACTGTACAGTTGCTGTTTTTTGAGGGAAATGTGGTAACAATTGTAAAGTAAAAAAAAACTGTCACCAGTACAGACGGTCACACCGTCTACAATAAAAAAGATGATTGTCTCACAAACAATTTAAATTGCTAAAACCCCTAATTTTTCTTTAGATGCCTTATAATAGAGACGAAAAAATCGGAGACGCGCGCGCTCTCGCGTAGCTACGCGCGTCTGTCTTCCCGCGTGTGCGCGCGTAGCTCTCATTCGGCGCTGACTGGGTGAGTCCAGACTGCAGACGGGAGAAATTCACCGCTGTGCTTTTAACAGGACACTGAGTAACAGAGGCAACGTTTGTGCGATTCTTCTTATAGTCAAAGTATGACGTCTGTGATCATTTGAGGAGTTTATTTAAAGCGTATATATACAAATGAAACGTGCGTTTCTGGACGGATCGTCGCGTGTTGTAAGATGTAACGCCGCACTGCAACAATACAAAATAATGCTGTAAGTTCACAACGATTTGGAAATGCATGTGTGTGTGTGCGTGCGTGCGTGTTACAGTTTATTATTGGCAATTATATTGCAATGACACTATTCCCTTGATGTGATTAGTGCATCTGTGACTTAAAAGTAAATAAATGTTTATGTATTTCATAAGTGTGGAGCTGTTTGTTCAGTGTTAATGTGCTGTCAGATTCCCAGACAGTCCAGCATCAGGCGGGTCAGTCTGTTGTCTGTCAAGCCCCCCTTCAGAAAAAACAAGACGTTTCGAAATCATTGTGACTTTTATATATTTACTATTCTTGTAAAGGCTTTTGAACTATACACGTTGTTCCACATTCAGGCATCCAAAGACAAGAGGTCTTTTATGAGCACAATAGCATTCAGTTAAGTTTATTTCTGACTTTAAGATTTGGTGTCGAGCGTGGTTGTGTTTCTCCACAGAACATTAAATCAGTCAATTTGGCTCCAGCTGGCTTGAGCTACGGTCTGCGTGTGGGCTTTCCATTATGTCTGCTGTTCTGTTTGGATTCGTTCTTCATAATAATCTCTCAGGAGCTCAAAGGTTTTTCCTGCAGAAATAAAGGGTCCAAAAATGACTTCCTCGATGCGTTATGAATTTGGCGCTCTTGTGTATAAATGTCACGTTTGAACAGCTTGGCACTCAAGCTTTTGTCGTATTGTACACCCACTTGGGCACTTACAAAAGCACGCTTGGCATTGTGCTTACCCTCATTCAAACTTTGGAGCATCTTACATGTGCTAGTGTTATCCTTTGATATCTCGAGGGTGACTACTAGTCCATGACGTTGACTTGAATAATATATATTTCACACTGTGAAGTATTCAGTTAGAGATACAAACATAATGAAATCACTTTGATGGAAAATAATCTCATTCAGAAATACAACTGACCAAATGTTGTTCGAAAGTGCCATCGGACTATCTTCTGCAGTTGATTCTAAGCGGAGTGTTGGGTAGCAGTGACAAGATCTGATTTTAAACTCAAGCTGTGGTTTGGAGCGCTGTGTGATGCGATTTCAGCTGTTGCACACTTGGACGATCACATACAATCTGTTACTCACTCAGCTCTCGGGTAACCGTACAGTAGGCACCTATTCAGAGATCGGCGGCCCCCAGACGTGATGGAATTGGCCATTACTGTCAGCAGTTCATCACAGTTGTGGCAGTGAACAAATTCTGTTCTCCTCTGTAACTATATAGTCTTCTGAAGTTTAGAAGATGTTCACTCAGCATTTTCTTGTTTTATGAGAAGCTCCTGCAGAGAGACCAGCAAAGAGATTTGTTTTTTGGCACTGTTTCTGTAAGACCATTACACGTGTGCACATTATCTTCTATATGATTTTTTGGTTCTATATAGGAAGGTTTCTGCAAAAGAATGGATCCATTAAGGCAGGGGTTTTCTAACTTTTTTAAGCCAAGGACCCGAAATATGATGAACCGTTTGCGAAGGACCCCTTCTCTAAAATACTACAAACAAATAATTTGTCAAAATTGAACTGTTATGATCTTCAATACCTCAAATTTTAGTCTTTTGCTCAAAACATATTCTGGGGACCCCTTAGAATATCCAAGTTTGAAAATCCTTCATTATTCATGAAAATTTAACAAAAATATGTTTAGTTTTAATTTAATTTCAAGTTTTGTTTGTCTCGTATATAGCCATACATAGTATGACATGCAGTGAAATACTCCTTCATTACAAAAATTGTAGAAACTATTAAGAGTATAAAACTAGAATGTATAGATAGAATTGCAGTATAATGCAAATATATATAATATAGTATTTATTTATTTACTATACGAAAAGATCGGATAGAAACTAATTACCTAAAAAGATAGAAAAGGATAGACCCAAACAGAAAAAGGATAAAGGAATGGAATAGAATGTATACAAAAATGAATAACAAATGATATCTAAATGTAAATATTAAAAATCATATTAACACACAATTTTGTATATACATTTAATTTCTTGAATGAGCTCTATTCTCTGCCTGCACATCAATTTAGAAAAGTAGTAATATTTGCAATAAAGATTGCCATTATAGCAGATGAGAGACGTTTCAAAGGGAGGGGCTTGTTAAGCCACACCCACTCAGCTCTTATAGCAAACACTCAAACTGACTCTTTGAAGTAAAATCATTTACAGTCTCATTGTCAGAGTGAGAGCAAAAATGGAGCAGCTTACCGCTAATCTTTAAATGAAATGCTTTTTGCCCGGGATAAAAGCCCTGCTGAATAACTATTATTTTACCCATTAGTTTTGCTTTAGTTGCCTGAAATTCAAATTGCTGTGTGTTTAGAGAACAGTCAGCCGCTGAATATCCAAATTTAATAATTTTAACATCAGGATTTGCCTGTACTGTTTTGGTTAACTCTCCGTCTCATTCCCTTGCATTACGAAGTCATATTCTTCAGCAGATTGTTAATGCGGCACCATCGTGTTCAATTTAATAAAGACATTATGTCTAGACGTCCCTGACACGTGGATACTGAATGTTATTGTGACGACTCTGAAAATGCCTACCCGCGATGGTGCTAATACGTAATGCAGGGAGATGTTAAACTCGTCCATTTGTCTAAAGGTTCTTAATAATGGACGTCTTTAGGGAATGACTTGGAAATGTCAAGTAGATGTGGAGCTGTGGGCGGAGCTTAAATTGTACTCGAAGGCGGGGCTTCTTCTGCTAGGAGAGCCTATCGTTAATATACATTTGTTTGTCCATTACGATAATGAGCGGTTCTTGTGTTTTGACGGTCAACACTTGTGTGTGTGTTTCCCGTTTCTCTCCTTGAGAGATTGTTGCTGCTCTCAGAACAGTGCGCGAATTTGATCGGTATTCGTCTCAGGCCAGTGGATCGATAGAATCTCAGTAGCTGGTTTTGCTTGCTGAATGAGATGGCAACATCCATCAGGTTTGTGTCTGTGTGAACGTGTGTATGCATTTGTGTGAGAGTGTGATTGTGTGTTGCCGCTGTGTGTGTGTGTGTGTTATTGGGGTGATTGACATTTGTGAGCTGTACTTCAGAGATGTAATAAATTGCACAGGACGGCCGCACAGCGATGCTCAATGTCAGCCTGCTTAAAGCTCAGATTAAGGTGTGTGTGGATGTGTGTTAAAGAGGCTGAGGTAAGCATTCCCAGACTAACGCTTTCTTTAATTGGATTTGTTTATTCATCAGCAGTCCTTCTGGATTTACCGTGTGCAGTAAATATGCCGATAGCACCAGCAGTTGCTCCAGATCATCTACCCGCAAGAGAACAGACCCTTTTTGGAGAAGTCGTGCTTCTGGAAGTTTAGATTGAGATAAGCGTGCGTCATAACTATCCCTAAACGGGTCATAATTTGCTATAATTTCCTATGCTGACAATGTAAGTTTTTTTTATCTCATGGAAATTCGTACATAAAACTGCATCATATTGAAGAACCTTTGGTGCACCCTTATTTTTAAGAGTGAAACTATTTTACAAGGTAGCAAATTTGTATGAATTGTTCAAGAACGTATATGATTATTAAATAAAAAGCAATAATGAAGATCCGCCCCTAAAAGTGACCGTCAGACACAAAAGACAAATGAATGAGATCGAATTAGCCTCACATACATCTCGATGATGTCTAATTGTTGTATTTACATCTGCAACAGATTGTTTTACTGTTTGGTCATCTGTAAAACGTCTCCGAGACGCTTCCTGTCCAACGTCATATGGACATTTTGAAGATGTCTCTAAGATGTTTATAATTGAGAGTTGATCTAAACCTGATATATTAATCTGATGTATTCCAGATCTTTAGCAGACACTTTACAGACATATTTGTGCTATCTCGAGTCTATTGCGTTCTGAGATTGTGTTCTGTTGACTCGCACCGAAAGAGTTTGTATGAGTGTGTTTCGTGGATCGTTGTGTGATCTTAGAATTGATTTGTGTTGATGAACTCCACTCTCTGAATCGGAACCGAAATAGAAGCAAGCAAGGGTTTGTTTTATGCCGAGAAAGCAGACGCTGTAGAGGTGGTGGAGGTCATGTGAGCTCAGCCGAGAGTGTGTGTTTCAGGAGAGGATGAGTGTGCGCTGTTCGCCAGACGCCTGGAGACAGAACGCGGTTGGTGAGTCTGACCAACAGAGACAGAAAACCGTTGGTGAAAACTGAGCTAAGTGTGTGTGCAATCCCTGGAAGCCACTGTTAAAGAGGGAGAAGAAAGGCTTGTTCCCTTTCTTTCTCTCTTTAGATAAGGTTGATACAGGAAGAGCTAACAGCACAGACAGGAAGTCAGATGGAAACTTTTACTTCGGTGCTTATTGATGGATGGTTTTGATATCCAGAGTCGTTCCATATTAAGGCTGAATGCACAGTTCAGTTTCAACTACTCGGAGTCTCTGATGAATTGGAGAGGAGAGTAATGGGGAGAGAGAGGAGGGAATCCACTCTCTGAAGAGCAAAATTAGGCCCAGCTCTCAGGGAAAAGTCTTGCAAAAGTGGGTGTTACACTTCCTCTACTGAAAAAAAGAGGTGGTCAGGATGGTTTTGGGTACATGATAGCTTGATGAATCTTTTGGGGTTATTGGGACACAATTGTCTTTGTATAATTAATAATTTAATGATCTTTTTGGTAAACAATATTGTTCTCCAGTATTATATTTTATCGCCATAGTGTGATAACTAGCCCTCATCTCTCCGATTATTTTAATTGATCAGAGGTATAAAAATGTATTGTGGCAGGACATATATCATGAAACAAAAAATTTGACTCATATCATAGATCAAGGCCAATTTTTTCTGTTTATGTGGCAATTCGTGATCTGTGTCAACATGAATATTGTTTTCTGCCTTAAGACGCTCTTTCTGTCTTATCTTTCTTAATTCCTTTCTTGTTTAAAATTTTATGTTATGAATCCAATTTTCAGTTCCAGACCTATTCAAGTTTTTAGGTTTAATTGAACCAGTACTTTAACGGATACATCAGTTATAAAAATGTATTTAAAAATGTTTTGTAAAATAAATCTTTTATTTAAATTTTTTATTTCCCCAAATATTGTAATAAGGTTATCGTAAACCCGTATAATGTACAGTACCGAATCTTGGGCTGAGCATATTATTACACCTCAAGTATTTATAGTCAATAGCATTGTTTAGAATGTATGCTCATCATTGTAATGCAAAGTATTATTTTATTACGTTTTTACGTATTTTAAATGTAACTCATTACAAATCATTTTACTACAGAAAATATATCTATGGCCTTGTAATGTACAATTATTGTTTATAGCTCATGAACGAAATCACAAAAGAAAAGTGTTCGCTAAGTGAAAAAAATGTAATGTTAAGAATAGAAATGAAATTAAACTATCTAAAGCTATCTGACGCCATAAGCGGGTTAAGGTGGATTTTCCAGCAAGGTTGTGCGGTGTTAATCAATGCTGATCGATACTGTTGATGGCCATCAAGACATTAATGTGTTCTGTCTTTAAAACGCTCGAACTGACAGCGGAAAGAAAAGCTTTTCCCAATCTGATGAAAGAGTGCTTTATCTAGGCAGACGTGTCAGATCCGAGCACGTCATTCAGCACATTTATTGTCAGTGTCTGCGTCTATCCCTGTGTTAGTGATGCAGGTATGATTATTTTATCTGATTCAGAGCAGAGAGTGACTCAGACCAAACAGTGGGAAGGGACTCTTGAGAATGACTCTGACAACAAATCACACACAGTTATATTTAAATGAAGATAATACTAAACTAAAGTATCTCTCTGTCTGACTTCGATATAAAGAAAATGTAAAAATAACCATATTAGACACCTGTGTATGATAACAATATATATGATCTATATAATTCTTTGAGTGAGCCCTTTAAATTTGAATGGATCTTGATTGGTTAATGTTAATGTTTTGAGTCTATAAATGTGTATATGTGTATATAGATTTGTTCATATGTACAGGAAAAAATAAGGTCTTAGAGAACAGAACAGAATTAGGGTTGCACAATGTATTGATATTATAGAAATATCAAAAATATGCATTTTGTAATGGTTTGCAATACATATATAAAATTATAAACAATTATGTTTATTAAAGTTTCAAGTTGCCTTATGTGTGGAAGATGATCAAAAATGTGAAAGAATGTATTTTGGTTTTATATTTTAAATGTTTTAACATATTTTGATATAAATATATTTGTATATAAGTTTATAAGTTTATATTATTATTTATATAAATATCAATTTATTTGTGTATAATTTTTTAAGTAGAATAAAATAGAATAGAATTGGATTGCACAGTTGTAAGTTTCAAGTTGCCTGATGTGGGGTAGATGATCAATAGTTATAATAAATGTATGTTGGTTTTATAATTTTTCATTTTTAATTATTATTTTTTATAAGTTGATTTTTAAATAAATGTATATAATTTATATAATCAATTTATTTAACAGACTTATCGTATGTCCTATCACATTATTCTTCAATGTCTCACAGCACTGCATAGAATAGAAAAGCAAATCTCTAATCAATATATTACAAAAATTGTTTTCTGATGTGAAATGGTAAAAATTTAGATTTTTGCTGAATGTCTGTTAAGCTCGTAAATGTTAATTCAACATGAATGTTCATTTATAAGTGAGCTATCTCTTTAAATTTTCTCAGTGTTACCCTGACAGGCCTCAACTGTGCAAAGCACCTAGCCTTTGTGAAAACTATGTTCTCCAACTTTTTGCCAAATTGTTTCAATAAGCCAGAGAAAATGTGTTATTAGATTCATAAAGAGAGTGGTTTACCGAGCCAATAGCTGCAGAATCGGCAAATTACGACCGATCAACTCCACGCGAGAGCAAAATTGCGTTTTTGAACTGGTAATCACCCTGCATGCGCCTGAGAGAGGCCTGGGGCTGGGATTCAGAAACGCATGCTGGGTACAGTAATTGATTGTTTCCTTTGCATCTGTCAAAATCTTACCGAGACATTAGAGCTCCGGATGAGAGCTGTCAGTCTGATGCATCATGGGAGATTTATGAGCAGTGCCTGTCCAGTGGGGTCATCCTTAGTGAATGCACCGCCGATGCGAATCTGACAGAACAGGAGCCATGTTTAAACTCTTAAAGTCAGCATGAGCACCACGGCTTGCTGTAGATGAATGTGTGGTAACAGCTAGAGATGCGTTCAGCCCGTCCTCATGACTTGCATGTTTTAATTTATGACGGCGGTTTCTAATGGGTTTTGGGGGGCATAGTGGTCTGAAGATTCGTCTTTTCATGGTGTATGTTAACTTTGGGTCTTTTTAATGCCAACGTGTGGGTAGCCCTGTTGGGTCATGATGTGGTCAGTTACGGTGGTTTTGTTCAGTCACTCTGCAATGCCGTGAAGACTAATAAAGCCAGAACTCGAATGGTTTATTAGTTTATGTAATGATGTACCTGTCAGAACATGTTTACAGGGTGTTTGTGGATACACACGCACACACACACACACTGAGCTGTTCTAACCTTATAAGACACATAGTGATGAATCGTGTTGTATAATTTGCACAGGAAACCATCCCACACTCTGTTTGTGTGTTTCTGAGGTTGTGTTTTTCTTTGTGTGTGTGTTTTTGTAAGTGTCTGTCTCATGACTCATTCACTGTTCTCTGAAGTATTTCTCTTTTGAGTTATTCAGTGAAGGAAATAAGCTAGAGAGAACAAAGAAACGTATTTAAAAGAAAATAATAATAGGAGAATGTGTTTTTACAAACAGGTGGTCTTTATGCGAGACAGATGGAGGCGATCATAAAACGTATTTGACTGAAATCGATTTCAGTGTGTTGTCAATGTATTGCCTGGTAGGAGGATCTACTGACAGAAATGCAAGTTAATATACATAACTATGTCTTCAGATGTGTATAAAGACCATACATAAGGAAGTGTTATGTAGGGCTGGGCGATACATGTAGCGATGTCTATATCGATTCTGAAAATGATTCTGGGTTTTATGCACAGCTCTAACGTGAACTACGGCTCTTTGATCAGTAGGAAGTACTGCTCAATCTAAACGTTTATTTGAAAAAAAAAACTCGTCAAACATCACCATTATTATTAACATGAAAATACCTGAAAAGGTTTGAAGAACAGAGATAAAATACCATTGTCATTTCCTGGAGCCGTGTGTAAAAAGTTCTTCTTCTGTGTTCCATATTCGGAGTTTCTGTGCAAGAGCGCACTCTGGCTAAGATGTTGCGGCATTTAACCGTAATTCATTGAAGAACTGAGCATAAGAATTGCACAATATATCGCCCAGCCCTAGCGTTATGTTATATTACCTTCAAATTAACTTTTTTATCTATATGGCAGTTCTGCTTGCATGGAATTTGCCATGTTGTTTTTACTGCTGCCCTAAACGAACAAACTGCTCAGTAGGGCACGTATCGTTAATACGTTATCTCCTTCAGAAAAGAAGGGAAAACGTGACAACATCTTTGTCCTGTGTCAGCCACCGTAGTGCTTCGAAAGGGAGGGGGAGTGAGCGTTGGTTGCAATTGGTAACCTCACCACTAGATGCCTCTAAATTTCACACACTGCTCCTTTAATTGAATAGTTCACCCAAAAATCTCAATTCCGTCATGATTTATTCACCCTCATGTTGTTTAAAACCTTGTATGTAACAAAAGAGGATATTTTGAGAAATGTCTGTTTTATGCCCATACAGTGGGGGTCAAATTTGTTTGGTTACCAAAATATATTCTTTTGTGTTTTGCTAAAGAAAGAAATTCATAAAGAAATGGAAAGACATGGTACAAAGCATGTCCTGTGTAATGTTTGTTCCTTGTTTCATCAAACTTTTCATGTTCCATTTCTACCCCCATCCTCAGAACGTAACTAAATATTCATGTTTTTTCATCTATATTTATGTCTCTGTATTTTTCAAATTTCATCTTCTAAAGGGAGTTTTTATTCCTACCTGACCATAGAGGTGTACTTTTTAAGATTTTTAAACATCTGCGAAGTGTGAAAACGTATAAATAAGCGATGTTTCCACTTTTGTAAACACCTTTAGATATTTATGAAAGCCCTTTAAATAAGGCAACATCATAGCCAGCCTCAAGTATCAAAGGCTCTCTTCACAAAGTCACAAGGCTCTACTATAACAACCACTATTTATACTTTCTGTCATAACCATGATATGTCAACATCATCATCCAAATAATGGGAATTTTGTATTTCTAGATATAGATATGTCACTTTAGTTGATCTTTTAAGCAGATGGCTTCCGCATTTATTGTTCCTGCGGCGTCAGTCCATTCATCTCATTGTCAGTATTTGTATTGTATATATTATCATCTCATCAAGTTGACCCATATTGAGTTATTGACAAGGAAAATGTTTGGCGAGAAAATGTTGGATCAGTGCAGAGAAAACCCCACCCATTTGTTGACCTCCATATTCCCGATTCTAACTCTCCTTCTAGGCTTTTGTTGGTGTTTTTTGTTCTTCAGCGTCAGTCTCGATGCCCTCAGAGAGAGAAAATCAGAGCGTGAGGGGAGGAGAGCGAAAATGGGAGTCGTTTGTGCTCTGAGGAGATGTTAGGGAGGCGAGCTGAAGCAGGATTTTTGGGAGGAGATGTTTTAGAGTCGTGCAACTGATGCTCAGTTTGTCTTCTCTCGGCAGAGATCCTCTATAGATACAATTATAACTGGGAGAGGAAGAGAGGAGATAATAATGAGGTGCAGAAGAGAAGGTCTCTAATAGGGAACGCATGGTCACAGTTCGCTGATTCAGCACTAAGTGCACCAAATAAATGAGCAGGTTCAGCCGGAGATCATGCGAGAGAGAGTTTGAATGAGTGTGAGAGACTATTACAACATTACAGTCTTGTTCACATATTTACTGTCTCTTATATAAATGCAGCTTGTTTTCGTGGTTGTCTCTCATTCAAAGACTTGAGCACAAGGTTACAGGGGATCTTGAAAAACCTGGAGAAAAATTGCATTGCTCAGACGTTGGTATAGTAGAACATCAAACATATAGAAAGACCACAGCATTTTCATTTCAAAGCAAATTATCTATGGAATGTCTGCACTTTAAAGCAAAAAAATGTACATTTAAAAACACTTAATTATTATTTTAATTATTGCATTTCAGATTATTTGTTTTTATTTATTTGTTGCATTCATTTAATTCATTTTTTCATTCATTTTCCATTTAATATGCATTCGACTAATTACCTCACACATTAAAATAACATTAACTGGTCTGCACTGAAAAGACAAAAAAGCAGGACCATTTACACAATAATAAAATAATAAATGTAATCAATCATCAAATTATTATCATCATTGTATTATTAAAAAAATATATTTTCATTTGTTGCATTAATTTAATAAAATTTGCTCGGCTGATGACCTCACACTACTAGAATAACGTTAACCTCAAGAGAACATGAACTGGGAGGACAGGAAGTCACTGAACTGGTAAATGAATCTGATGTATTGGGGAAAGGATTGGAGCGTTTGTGTCACTGGAATGACTCAACGTCGCCACCGCTACACCGTCCAGACGGATCTTCGTTACTTTAATTAATCCGATTGATTTACGGATCAGTTGTGCAGTTCATGTGTAAGTGTGCGTTTAACTATGCTTGTCCTGTGAGGTGTCCTGTACCGGAGTGACCTACAAGAAGCTCAGCTGAGGTGAAGTGAGCTTGTGTGTATGTGTGTATGTACAAGATTATCAAGCAGGCTGATTGTGGACTAGATTAGACTCCCTCTTAGCAAGCTGTTCCTCTAAAGCTTACAGATGTGTGGAGGATTCCGTTGCTCAGGTATTTATCTTTAGTCTTTAAAAGAGATTGTTATCATTGAGAAACACTGTCCTGCACCACAGTGCAGTAATTCACAACAGACTGATTCAAGTGTAGCGTAATGATGCAATAAGTTGAAATGTGATCATGGAGATGCTCTGTTACCACCTCTCTGTCAAAACGCATTAACAACGTATTTTTAACATGTAGCTTGCAATGTGGGAAACTTTATACACGTTATGTTGTTTCTATGTGTTTGGCAGATGCATTCAGGTTGTTCATCCGTATATGACCTCAGGCTCGCAAGCACCGTGCGTTACTATAGTAGCATGAATATAGTTTACTATACGCTAAAAAGTGCTGGGTTATTTTAAGCATTCAACATTTCCATATGTTTTGAGGTATGGCAGCACAGGCTGCAGGTCATTTTATTGCTCCGAGCATAAACCGGAGCGTCCCTCAGCGGCATTATCGGTTCACGCCGCTCCTTCGCCACATGCCGAGGGTTCTCAGCCAGATTCTGTCTCTACAATGGCTTCATCATTGATCTCGATGAACAGCTGGGCTCGCAGTGGGACGACTGCTGATTATTCATTACAAATCAACAAATTACAAAGTAGCCATTCAAATTGGCTTCATCTGCATTGGTGTAGCATCTGGCGCATGGTGTTGCATGGCAAAATTTTCACTTTTGGATAAAAGTGTGTGCCTACTAAATAAATGTAGGGCTGGTAATATAGCACGCTAAATAAGTAAATGATAAATTAGCGTAATCAATGATATACTTCCAATACAACGTTTCTTAAAGGAATTGTTCACTCTCATCATACATTTTCATGATAATTGACTCATCCCTGTCGTCATCAGAGAAGTTTATGTAGTTTTCCGTCAGACGAAATGAAATGAAGGTTTTTGATGAAAACATTCCAGGATTATTCTCCATATAGTGGACTTCAATGGACTCCCAACGGTTGAAGGTCAATTTTACAGTTTCAGTGCAGCTTTAAACGATACCAGACGATGAATAAAGGTCTTATCTAACGAAACGATCTGTCATTATACACACAAAAAAAATGTATATGCTTTATAAACACAGATGCTCTTCTTGCTCTGTTCTCCGCCTGATCACGACTTCACGTAATACGTAATTACGTTGAAAAGTTCACGCTTGACGTAGACAGTATAGTGTCTGTGTTTACAAATGTGTAGAAGGAGGACCGTGTTCATATCACATATTCAATTGTCTTTGTTTCAGTTTTTTGTTTAAAATGGTAATTTTGTGTGCGTATCGTTGATTCCGCCTACGTCAAGCGTGACCTTTTCAACGTAATTACGTAATACGTCATTATCGCGCTTCGCAGAACTTTTTTGTTTTTTTTTAGAAAATGGCGGATCGATTTGCTAGATAGGACCTTTATTCAACGAACCGGTATTGTTTAAAGCCCTTTGAATCTGCACTGAAACTGTTATTTTGACCTTCAACCGTTTGGCGTCCATTGAAGTCCACTATATGGAGAAAAATCCTGGAATGTTTTCCTCAAAAACCCGTAATGTTATACATCTTGGATGACAACAGTGGCGACATAAATTATCATGAAAATGTATGTTGAAAGTGAACAATTCCATTAATGAGGCAAAATTATATAAATCTGGAAAAATGTAATCGTAACAATTTAACCCTGATCATCATATTCAAAAGTGTGATCTTAAAGTGATAGTGTGTCAATAAACGAAAATGTTGTCATTGTTTTCTCGCCTTCCTGTCATTTCAAACCTGGATGACTTTCTTTCCTTTGCAAAACACAGAAGACGATATTTTGAAAAATGTTGGTGACCGAACAACGACGGTTCCCATTGACGTGCATTGGTTTTGTGTCTATACAATAGAATAATAATAAATAAGAATAATTTCCCTATATAACATTTTATATAGCACTTTTCAATCAAAGCGCTTTACATGGAAGGGGGGGAATCTCCTCAACCACCACCAATGTGCAGCATCCACATGGATGATGCGACGGCAGCCATATAGAATTGAATGGGTATGGCCGTTGTTCAGTTAGCAACATTCTTCAAAATATCTTCTTTTTTGCAATGCCTTTGAAATGCCTTCTTGTGCATTTCTCCCACATTTCTATTGAAATATGTCATTAATTTGATTAATCGGCATGTCATGTAATTAAGTTAATTACACTTTTTACAGAAATGACAGCTCTCTCTAAAACGTTTGTGATGTTCGTCTTCCACCCATTTCCTTAGAATTACACAGTATTTCGTGCTATACTGTTGATCAGAGATGCAAATTAATAAAACAAGATTTTAATTTGCACTTGGGAATTTGCTAACAAGATCGTTTCAGCTTCTATAACACACACAGACTCGTCTCGCAGATGTATATAACAGGGTGTTTGTGTGGGTGGTCCTACACAACAATGATTCTTTTTAATGGTTGCGGCTGCAAAATTTGCGAGTCTCTAAAGAGCCGTTTTAAGGATTACAAAGGTTCTCCAAGGTCTCTGAACTGAAAAGACTTTAGTTTGTGGGGTGCGCCGAGATCGACATCGGGAGATGCGATATTTACCAGAGTTGTGGAGGGCAAAAGTAATCATCGCTAGCATCAGGATTCTTAATGCATGTTGTACGTCTTTTTTATGACCGTGCGACGGGGTTGTGATACGACAACAGGAAATGAACAGGCATTGATGTTCTCAATAAAAGGATTTCTGTGCTGTGTAGGTGGTTATGAAACCGTACTCGGAATCACATCTGGTCTGAGGTGAATAGCGTGACGACACCCTAAATGAAGTGTAAATCTGAGATCCCTTTGAGATTTAAACTCTTACTAAACTAACTGTAGTGGATTTCCTATCTAGACAGCATTTTAAGATGACATAGGTGTGGTTCTGGAAACTGTTTCAAAGGGTAGCGGATATGTTTTTTAGCCTAATCGTAAGGCAGCATAGCACATACTTATTGTAAAGACGACAATCCCAGAATGCATTGCTTATAGCTATGTAAAAACGTTCATCTGACATAGTCAAGAGAAACGTTGAACATATTTTAATGCTAAGGCCCACATATTGTGTTTTAGAAAATTTCTGTATGACGTGTTTTTAAATGTTTGTTGGAGTACAAGAGTAACATGGTAATGAAAGAGGAATCATGTGTAGAACTTTGCATAATTTCATAATTAATAAGTAAATTCAATTAAAACTAGGGTTTTTTTATTTTCCAGAACATATTTTTTTATATTCTTAAATCAAGAAAATCTTGAAAAATTTAATTTGTTCTGAAAAACACGTACAATTATAAGAGTTTATGCTTAAATGCCAACGGGAAAATAATCTTGAATGAAAAAGAGATCGAACATAATTTAACATAAGGTTGATTTTTCTTTACTAACCAGCAATATTTTGTGTTTTCTATAATATCAAATATATCAAACTTACAGATTAACATTATATATTGTCTCTTCTTTAAAGCTTAAACTCACTTTATTTTAAAAAATTTATCACATATTATTTTGCTTCTGAGGTCAATAGAATATACACTAAAACTAAAAATTAAATTGAAGAATTTTAACAAGACTGGAAAGGTAGACAAAAAGGCTAAGAAAATTTTTTTTTGCAATGCACTTAAAAGTGTACATAGTGTGTACATAGTTTATTTCTTATAAATGCTTATATGTGCGTGAAAAATTGCGTATGCATATTCCATTGGCCATATCACGTGTACGCAACATTAATACATCAGGCCCTATCCAAACAATAAGGCAAACAGGCTTTTCAGTTCACTTAAAAAGGATGATGAAATGCACTTATGTTATTGTTCAGGCAAGGTGTTCATTTGGTGAGATTTGTCTTGTTCGTCCACAAGAGAGAATCAACCCAACCAAACCTTTGAGACAACATGTTGAAGTGAACGCTGATTTTTAGAAACATGGTTTAATGCTGAATCAGGAAACATTAGACCATCTGTGTCCACATTTTCATGGTCAGCATGTCTTTATTTGCACTTCTTTAGATGAAATAATAAAAAAGCAAAGAAAAAGAGTGTCAGGTGTAGCTTTAATGGGTCCCTTATCTTTTTGTCTCTCTGATGTGATGCAGAGCAAATTGTCACACGTATGAATCAATGCTGTGATTTCAGATGGTTTATTCGCGCGAAAGTGTGAACTCTCGCAGGATCTGAGAGTGGAAAAGCTGGTCGGGATGCAGGCAGAGCCTTGTAACTCACTGCTCAGCTGTTTTGATGCATGTGAGGTTTAAGACGATTCATGAATAACTTATGATGGTGATGTAACCCTTGCAATGGAGTCCAAGTCCCTATGCTCTGCGCACGAGTGTTAAAAGCCTTTGAAGTTGAACTCGAAGGGGTTCAAAGCAGAAGAGATAGAATGCAAAAGTGCCGTTTCGCACCGTTACGCAAACGCGCGCCAATGCCGTCTTCTCAGAGTTACAAATAATCCAATGATCCTTGGGATACTGCATTAGTTTTATGAGCCTTTAATGTAATAACGCATGCAATGAACACTTTGGAAATGGAATATTATCTCTGCGATGTAGAAAATGTCTTTGTAAAACACTCTTTCACCCCTGTGCTCAATGAACAATGTTGAGTAAATACCCATTTTGCTCGTGTTTTAGAGCCACATTCCACTCACAAAAGAAAATTATGCATTAGATTGTTTAGTCAATACTGTGAGGTATAATAGTTTATTGATTTGGTTGCTCTGAACATATTTTTTATAAATAACCACTCTTGTTTCTCTCTCTCTCTGCGCAGGTAACCGGTAGGATGGTAGCAGGGGAAGTGAGTGGGCACAGCTTCCTGGTGGCATGCTGGCAGCCCATTCTGATCTTGATGCTGGGCACGGTGCTGTCCGGCTCCGCCACAGGCTGTCCGTCACGCTGCGAGTGCAACGCTCAGGAGCGCGCCGTCATGTGCCACCGCAAGAAGCTGATATCTGTTCCAGAGGGGATCCCGCTGGAAACCAGACACCTGGACCTTAGCAAGAATCGGATCAAAACCATCAACCCGGACGAGTTTTCCGCCTTCCCGAACCTGGAAGTGTTGGAGCTCAGCGAAAACACCATCTCGTCCATCGAGCCGGGCGCTTTTAACAACCTCTACGGCCTGCGGGCTCTGGGACTTCGCAGTAATAAACTCAAACTCATTCAGCTGGGAGTGTTCACAGGGATCAGTAACCTAACAAATCTGGATATCAGTGAAAATAAAATCGTCATTCTGCTGGACTACATGTTCCAGGACCTGTATAACCTGCGTTCTCTGGAGGTGGGGGATAATGATCTGGTCTTCATATCCCATCGGGCATTTCACGGCCTCAGTAGCCTCGAGCAGCTCACTTTAGAAAAGTGCAACCTGACCTCTGTCCCGACGGAGGCGTTTACCCACCTCCACAGCTTGGTCACGTTGCGTTTACGGAACCTCAATATCAACAGCATCAGAGACTACAGTTTCAAACGGCTGTACCGCCTCAAGGTGTTGGAGATTGCCAACTGGCCCTACCTGGACACCATGACCACCAACTGCTTGTACGGATTGAACCTCACATCCCTGACAATCACCAACGCCAACCTGACGGCGATTCCGTACTTGGCTTTGCGGCATCTGGTGTATCTTCGGTTCCTCAACATGTCCTACAATCCCATCCAGATTATTGAAGGGAACCGGCTTCATGACCTTCTGCGGTTGCAGGAGTTCCACCTGGTGGGTGGTCGGCTGCTGATGATAGAGCCCTACTCCTTCAGAGGCCTCAACTACCTCAAAATCCTCAACGTGTCCAGCAACTCCCTGACCACCCTGGAGGAGTCGGTATTCCATTCGGTGGGCAACCTGGAGACCCTCGCGTTGCATGATAACCTGCTGGCTTGCGATTGTCGTCTGCTCTGGGTTTTCCGACGCCGGTGGAGGCTCAATTTTAACCGTCAGCAGCCCACCTGCGCCTCCCCGGAGTTCGTTCAGGGTAAAGAGTTTAAAGACTTCCCCGATATCCTTCAACCCAACTATTTTACTTGTCGCAAGTCAAGGATTCGAGACCGCAAACAGCAGAAAAAGTTCATCGACGAGGGCACCACCGTCCACTTCGTTTGCCAGGCGGACGGAGACCCGACGCCTGTCATCATGTGGCTGTCCCCACAGAAACAGTTCATCACCACCAAAACAATAGGAAGGCTGACAGTTTTCCCAGACGGGACGCTGGAAGTGCGCTACGCTCAGATTCAAGACAACGGCACGTACGTGTGCATCGCTAGCAATGCGGGTGGAAACGACACGGCTTTGGCCCACCTCCACGTCCATAGTTACTCCCCGGACTGGCCTAGTCAACCCAACAAAACCTTGGCATTCATCTCCAACCAACCTAACGACAACGGAGCCAATGGAACGAAAGCGATGGTCCCGTTTCCATTCGATATAAAGACACTAATCATCGCCACCACAATGGGTTTCATCTCCTTCCTGGGTGTGGTTCTGTTCTGCCTAGTTTTGCTTTTTCTCTGGAGCAGAGGCAAAGGGAACAGCAAACACAACATTGAGATCGAGTATGTGCCGCGCAAGTCAGATGCTGGGATGAGCAGCAGCGGTGCCGACGCCCCTCGGAAATTCAACATGAAAATGATATAACCGAGCCCGGGAGCTCAAAAGACCGTTTTAACGACAGACTCATAAAAACAAAAACGAGATTCCCTGCCTGAACGACCTCCCCAAAGAGGAGTCGTGTTTTACCCTCTCTTAACTTTAAAGATGGATGTAAGGCACACGGGTTGCGCTTTTTGTTCGGCAGTGAACGTGAGAGAGGAGGAAAATACTCCTCGCGCGCGATGGCCGCTTTGATTCAGCCTACGGGACCAATATCTCCTCGAAAGGATATGTTTTAAAACACTGTTCCTGTGGATTTGTATATGGGCAAAAATATGAAACAAAATGTTTTGTGTCGACCTCCAGAATGCAAAGGCAGAGCATCCTTCTCCCTGCTGCCTGCATCCTTTTTCGTTTGTTTGTTATTTCTTTAACCCATCCGTTTCTTGTTTTTTACTAAAATGCACAGTTTTGACAGAGAAGAAAAATCAGGGGTGAAATGCACATTAACAAAACTAACAGTTGCCCAAATACGTCTTATGTTGTGAAAAATAATAGATATGTTTGATCTGTTGAATGCCATTCCAGCCATATAGTTCTAGAAATGCTTTCTTTGCTTCTTTCTTTTGTACTTGTACTCTGGTTTTTATTTTGCTTTGGCATCCGTGTTATAGATGTATTTGTTGGCTTAGTCAAAAAAAAGAGCAATGAAGCATCTGTAATGACACCTGGATGAACAAGCACAGGTTGGATAATGTCGGATTAATGACAAAGGAAGCGAAAACAGCGAATAAAATGTTTGTCTTTTGTTCGGGACAGTCCACAGCGAGCCTTGTGCCTGGTCACGTTTGACCCCTACAATGCATCGGCAGGTTCTTAAAGAACCCATCAATTCTTCTGTTAAACCTTTGAAAGCCCCAAAAGGAATGCAGAAGATGTGTAGCTGGGCTCGAGAGTGCGAGTTTCTGACAGACTCAATCATTTCATGAAAAGAGGAGAGTGTTAATGTGCTTGACAGCCCTCAATGACCCCCAGCGGCCGCCGCTGCTGGATCTCACACCTGTCTGTGGTGCTTAGATCTGTCTCGCTGTTTTCAGATCTGTCTGATGGGTCTTACACTTGTCTCGTGGTCTCAGATCTGTCGTTTGGGTCTTATGCTTGTCTTACGGTCTCAGACCCGACTCGTGGTCTCAGATCTCCTCATTGGTGCCCAAAGAAACTTTCTCTCTCATTATCGCATTATTTCAAAGTTCTCCAGCACTTCTAAGGAGGCAAATGGTGCTGATTTATGATGACAGATGAAAGCTGGCACACTCAGGGTGAATTCACTAAGAATGAGTTGCGGTCATTTCCAGCAGTTTTTATGTGCGCATACAGAATATCGCTTTATACTTAGACATGTAGACACTTTCGTACAGGTTCCAGATGGCTGCGCACTGCAAAAAATGCATTTTGTCTCGTTTTCTAGTATAATTATCATAACATTCTCATATTCATGTTTGAAACAAGCAAAAAATATTAGATTTTGTACTAGAAAAAGCAACAAAAAATGCAGTGCATCCACATTGATGTTTTTGGGAGTGACAACTGCATTTAAATATGGAGGTTAATCCCTTTAAATAATATTTTGTGTGTATGCACTTATGCATTAAAATGTGGTTTTTATTTGTGAAATAAATGTGGTTGCCACTACTCGTTTTTGAATATGTGGACTATGACATGAACGAAACCAAAAAAACGTGACATTGGCTTTGTTCGGGAAAAACATGACCAGCTTTATGATTATTTTTTCCGTTTTATTCTATTTTAATATTCAAGTTGCAGAAAAAAACAGCGTCTACAAAAGTCCTGAACTGGATTCAATGAGACCTGTTTTTCGATTTCTGCATTTGACGAATTGGCATAAAACCTATCAAAAGTGAATGTGGTTGTCACTTCTGGAAAAAAAACAATTTATTTGAATTCAGCACAAGAGTGACCCTTGTAGTAACTACAGTTATTTAAAGGAATAGTTCACCCAAAAATTGAAATTCGGTCATTGGTTACTCTAGTTGTTCCAAATCTGATGAACACAGAGAAAGATATTTGGACAAATTCTTGTGACCAAACAGTTTTTGGACCCCATTGACTACCATAGTTGAAAAAATGACAATGGTAGTCAAAAGTGCCCCAGAACTGTTAGTTTTCACACATTCTTCAAAATATCTTCTTTTGTGTTTAACAGAAGAAAAAATTAAGTTATTTTTCCTTACATGGGAGTTATGGAAATGGAAAAACAAAACTTTAAATAAACACAATTTTATTTGAAAAGCTTACAGAAATACGCATTGAACAACATTGGATTGAACTGGTTTACAGGTGGTTGGTGTAAGACCCAGGTTGAAATGTTAGTCAAATGTCGCATGCAAAACGCAACAAGTGTTTAGTGAATTCACCCTGCTGTATTTCATATGCAGCTAATCTGACCCGTAAGAAGCAGGTGATATGTTTCGGACATTGAGGTGTATTTGTGCACCTGATTTTTTGAGATCGGTTTCACCGCATTAAGCGGTTTGTACCGTCGACTGAAGCTGCGGATTGAGAACTGCACAGATGGTTTAACCGTTACTGATCCACCTTTAGAGATAATCTGTAACACATCCACACGCTCCTGAATCTCTCCGATCCTCTGCCTCTGTGCTCTACCTGCTGTTTCTATGCCATTATGTCAACAAAAAAAAAGATCTGACCTTTGCCCTTTCCAACATTCAGCCCAGGATGATATGTGCATTAATGTGGTCCATAATATTCTTTTATACTGGAAAAAAAAGATCAAAAAGGTGAAAAAAATCTAGTATGGAAAATGTTTAAATTGTTCTGTGCAATAAAGGTAATATGCATTTTCTTTTCGTTTTTTTAATTAACACAATTTTATTGATGTTGAATTGTTGAAAATATGGTATGTTGTATTAAACGATCTATGGAGATTTTTTTACTAAAAGAAACGTGCCGTGTTTATTTTGCTGTGTGAAAGTATGAAATTCTGATGTATCGAGCAGGTCAATTAAAATTATTTTTATGACTAAAAAAATTAAGGACAAAAGTTAAATGTTGCATTAAACCTTCTGCCATCATTTACTTACATTATTTTCTTTTTCCTTAAAGTCGACAAGCCAACTGTTTACAAAGGGACCAGGGGCCGGTCAATGCTTGAAATAGCATCTATAAGGCATCTTGAAGTCTATCACGTGACTATCTTTGAGAGGAACAGATGAAATTTAAGTGGTTATTCACAGTCAGGATGCATTAGTTCTCACATCTTTGACCTAATGACTTCAATTTCAGTCTTGTGTCTCACACAGCGAAATATCGGGTGACTTAAGAATATATACATCTATAATGCCTTGTACGAGAGTCATGGCCATTGCCATTCATGAGAGATTGACAGCACCAGTTGTAATTCACCTTCATTCTGAATGTTTCAGCGTTTGTGCTCTGTAGACAAAAGGTGGCAGAATTTTCTTTATTTATGAACTCTGATAGTTATTTTCAATGGAATGTGAAGTTATAAGATCTGTGTGCATTTGCCAGGCACTTATAACACAATTTATTAACCGTGGGACGGATGACATCTTGACTGCTTTAAGGTGTCTTGGTTTTCAGAGATTAGTTTCTAGGAGTTTTTTTGACTTTTAGAGCTTTGAGAGTGTAAATTTAAATTCAGTTCCTCACTACAGATAATACTGTCATCATTTAAAGACGGTGAAAGAGAGATGAGCGGCGGAGAAAATGGTTTTCTCTCGAGATGCATAATCACCCGGAACTTCCCGGAATGAGGCATTCAGTCTAATTTATCTAATGAAAAGAAAATAACTGTTTTCATTGGAGACTGATTGACAAACAGAGAGATCTCAGAATCTCTTCTTCATGTTGTTTGCATTTGTGATTTACTATGACAGACGCGTTTCATGATTCCACTATAGAACCGAAAATTAAGATGTAATTATACATTTGAAAGGCTGCCGTCTGCCTCCATGTAACATGGGAATTAAAACCTCTAACTTGTGTTTTAAAGATTTTATGTTGTGAACACAAGAAAATCGACAGATGTATCAAATTGAGAAGAAAAACACATAGACATATTTTTTCGGTAACACATTTTCATCTTGCATTTTCATACGTTCAATAGCAAAGTTTAGTTTTTAGACACACCACCTATCAGTACTGTACAGTATTCCACATTTTGCCCAATTTTATTTGTACTGGGATTTAATTTCAACTATAGTGGGTTTTTATTAGGGCTGTCAAGCGATTGAACAAGATTAATCTAATCCAGAATAAAAGTTTGTGTTAACATAATATCTACGTCTGTGTAGAGTGTACTGTATTCATTTAGTATTTATAAACACATACACATACATGCATATAAAATAAAAAAATGATAAATGTTTGCATTTTATATAAATTATTTGGTAATATAAATACATCGAATTTTTTTGTAAATATTCATGTACGTATGTGTGTGTTTTTGTTTATGTTTATACAAAATGAATATGCACAGTGCACAGACATATTATGTAAACACAAACTTTCATTCTGGACGAGATTAATTTCAATTAATCGTTGGACAGCCCTATTTTCCATTAGATAAATCAGTGTCGATCACAGAGCGTATCACATTATATTGCACTTAAATTTATTTTTTGCTGCATTGATTTTGAAATCAGATCAAATTGGTCATTTTAATTTACAAAATTTTGTCTAATAGTAATTTTGGGCAACTTATAAAAACGTTCGATA
The DNA here is from genome assembly GCA_008369825.1 of Triplophysa tibetana. Lineage (NCBI taxonomy): Eukaryota > Metazoa > Chordata > Actinopteri > Cypriniformes > Nemacheilidae > Triplophysa > Triplophysa tibetana. Next base: position 15,909,048 of record CM017894.1, on the reverse strand, counting down.
CCAGTAATGTACAATATTTAAAAAATGTAATTTCATTTATATAGTGCTTTTCACAATTTAGTTGCCATACAGCTTTACATAGGCTACATCAGGCAGTGCTCGGATTAAACGGAAATAATTATCAGTAAATAAATGTTGCAAAATAAAGTATTAAAAAAATACATGGTAATATCGCCATCTTTCTCAATACTGAAATAAATACTATTTTGAGTTGTCAGAAGCTGTCGATTAAAAGCAGTATTACAGCATGCATCAATATAACTAATCATCCTTTGAATCATGCTTTCAGCTGGGTTATTTCAATATTATAATGTGCATAACAATTTAAATAGTGATTTAAAATGAATTGTAAAGCCAATTTTTACTTAAAAATTGATGCCAGCAATTCCATACTTGTTTTCTGTATTTAAAATGTTTAAAGTGTTTTAAACATTTTCCGTGTTAATCTTAGTCTATTAAAATAAGAAAGATGCTAAGAGCCATTTTTGTAGTTTAAGTTCATTCACTCATTTAAAATGAATGGCTGCATTGCATTAGTGTGCTATAAAAGTGCAGTGTACTGCATACTTGGTAACAGAATGCTGCACACAGTATAGCCTACGTAATGCAGGAAAAGTTAGTGTTCAAGCCACTGTTTTGAGTCCTCCTGACTGCACATACTTAGTGCACACGGGCGCATTTTAATATTCGTAATTTTTGCACTGAGTTTAAATATTTAATTGGGTCGATGTAGTAATATGGGTGTAGTGGAGAGTATGTGAGTGTAATTTTAATGTATTAATTATCTCCTAACGTTTCTCTACCGAAGGCGAACGTGTTGCATAATTACTGAGCGTTTGTAGCTCTACCTCGGCTGTGAGCTACACGCTCAACACTTTAAAATGTCAAACATACTAGAGGAGACGTGTGAACAATATTTAAAGACCTTGAATAAGCGAACAGCCTCCGGTCAGCGATGACACGCATGTTAATTATGTTACTATTATGATAATTTTGTCTGCAGGATAAACATGCTTCTTTAAAAAAAAGACCGAAGACCTTTATCACTGAAATCATCTTGTCATTTGACGTAGAAAAAAAGTGCTGTAATGTTCAGGACGCGGGACGGTGGTTGAGATTAAAGTACTGTGGTTGTACCAACTGATAGCATCACTGTACCATAGTGCTTTGTACAAGTCAGTTTGGGGGACTTTGAGAACATTTTAGACCCATTGAGGAGGGTGTATATGCACAAGAAGCTATAAATGTCACCATTCATTTCTTTAAATGCTCTGAGATACGTTTCAGAAGGTTTTACGTAGTATAATAACTCCTGTGAATTGAGGTACAATTTTTTAATACGAATATTTCTGTTCTCATTCAATTGAACGTGCCGCAGAATTGACTGTGGAACAGATACATCTGCCAGATTGCTTTGAGACATGAAAGGAATTTAAACTGCACTTTTTTTGATCAGTCTCCATTCTGACACCGAGCTCTACAGAGGTTTCATTGTGTAAAGTAATCTGCGATTAATACACGTAGAGAGACAGATACCCTCCGAAGGATTGAAAAGCTAACTTCACGTTAACCATTTTAATGGCTTTCTTATGTCACCGAACGGATTTACAATAGAAGTCCATTTAACCCCATTTAGTTTATTTTTATTATCTCTGCAAATAAACCATTACCTACAGACATTTACGACATATAAATCAATTTAAGGTAAATATGTCACAATGAAGGTTAGTTTACAAAATAAGTGTCTTCAAGTGGGCTATTAGTATTTCTTTTCAGCTAAAAAAATAAGTATACATTTTTCTACTTTATGTATACTCAAAATTACATTTAAATGTTTTCAACATGTATACTGACTTACACTTGACACTGAGTTCACGTAAATGAAAATTACAAGTATACTAAACTAGAAGTTTACTTCAAAGTGTACTTTCAGAAATTAAAACCATGTGCTACAAGTATTAAACTAGAAAACGAGTATAGCATGTTGTTGCATAGTTGCACTACAAACTAAAAACTTAATTGTAAACTGTTTTCTATTCAATTTTTCGTACTGTGTACTTAAAGGAGTATTTAAAACATAATTTCATTGACTAGAAAGTAGAACAATTTTGTCCAAAGTTGCATTGAAATAGTACATTTACAAGTAGACTTGGTCTTCATTTGTATAAGTACACCATCTGGCAAATGAATGACAAATATGAGTATACTTATCGTGTCAAGTATGCTCAAAAATAAACTTGGGCTTTCCTAAACTGTACTTTACTTGTAGTTCATTAATATTGGTAAATTACTATATGAAGTATGTTAAAAATATATTTGAGCTTTACTTAACTGTACTTTAATTGTACTTCATCGATATGAGTATTCTTACTATACAAAGTACGCTCAAAAATGTTATCATACTTTACTGAAGTGTACTTTACTAGTAGTTTATTGATATTAGTATTCTTGCCATACAAAGTATGCTTTAAAATATACATGAGCTTTCCTAAGCTGTACTTTACTTGTAGTTCATTGATATAGGTAAATTTACTGTGTAAAAGTATGCAAAAAATATGCTCGAGCTTTACTTACCTGTACTTGTAGTTCATTGATATTGGTATACTCAATATATGAAGTTTGATCAATAATATAGTTGAACATTACTTAAGTGTACTTTACTTGTAGTTCATTGACATAAGTATACTCACTTCATGAAGTATGATGAAAAATATAGTTGAGCTTTACTTTAGTGTACTTGTAGTTCATTGATATTAGTATACTCACTATGTGAAGTATTATCAAAAATATAGTTGAACTTTACTCAAGTGTACTTTACTGGTAGTTCATTGATATTCGTATCCTTACTATATGAAGTATACGAAAATATACTCAAGCTTTACTTAAGTGTACTTGTATTTAATTGCTATCGCTATACTTACCATGTGTAGTATGATAAAAAATATACTTGAACTTAAGTGAACTTTACTTGTAGTTTATTGATATTAGTATTTTACTATATATAATATGCTAAAAAATAAACTAAATGATTACTAAAATGTACTTAAGTGTACTTGCTTTTGTAAGGATTATTTTAAGAGATACTGTTCACTGGAGGCACCTTTACACAATAAACCTGCTTAATTGCAGTAAAATTAAAAAAATGACCTTTAAAGACATTAAAAATGCTGGGTTGATTCAACCCACAGTTGGATAAAAGATGAACAAACCCAGCCATTGATTTAAATTAACCTAGAAAACATCCATATTTGATCCTTTCATGGGTTAAAACCACTTTTCATTTTTACCGTACAGTTATTTTTTTATGCAAGTTATTTTTTCAGCACTTACTGTTGAAATTTGGAACAAGAACTTTATTCCTCTCAAGCTATGCACGTGACCGTCTGACGCCACCGTAACCGCTGACAGTTGGCTATGATGTGATAAAAAGCGTGTTCTACACCAACAAATGTTCATCACATTACATTAGCAAGTACAGATTTAGACAGTGCTGCTCGCCTACGGCAAAATCCACGGATCTGAGATGCCTTTGAAAAGCGGTTTGCTCAACAGACATGTCTGTATCTAGTAAGGAACGCAGTCAAGCAGCTGGCAGATAAGAGACTAAAACATCTGCGCAGAGAGGAACACCTGCCAAACTAACCAATCTGAACCAAAACACCAAACGTTATTAAACCCGCCGAGAGGTCAGATATTTAAACGATTCCTATTATTGGTCAATTCTCGGTTTAAATAGTTGTTTTGTAAGCCAATGACTCTGAGGTCACAGTGTTTTGTCTCAAGCGTTTGGTGTCTGAAAGCTTCCCTTTGATGTTGAAACGATCATGTTTTCTGGTCACACACCTGCGCTGGGAGGAACAGTGATAAACTGGAAATGTTTTGTCCCAAAATGAAGTCAAAAATTGTCATGCAGTATCAGAAAACATTCATTTGTTATCCAACGCTGCTCAAATTCTACAAGGGGCATTGTGGATCGTCTTTCAAAACTGGAACTGGATTATGATTATCTTGATAAAGTGCTCTATCAATACTGTCAAATCTTCTTTGTGCCGTGACAAAAAGCATTTTCATGGATCAGTTGAGCTGTAAGGGACAAACGTGGCATTCGGAATCACATTAGTTTCATGCTGTTTATTGTTTGGCAGTGTTTGCTGGTCGTGTCACATTTGGTCTGCGCTGTGGGCGTCAGGCCGGTGGCTCACGGTCAGACCGATGGAGTTTACACTGGGTCTTCAAACATCATATCAAAACAGAAGTGCTGCCAATACTCTGAGTACGTACAGCACCACGAAATCCATGATACATCCCATAATTTTGTGAGGGAATGAGCAACATTCATTTATTTTTAAAAAACGTGGGACAATGAGTAGAGACTTGAGGTTGTTTTTAATTTTGATATTTTTATCTCTTTGTTTAGTGTGTCGGAAAGTATTAAAAGTATAATTTATTATATAAAAAAAATCATAGGCATAATAAGTGTAATATATTATGTGCAGTTAATTTTTGTCATATGTCTAAATTGTTAGATAAAATATATTATATTATATTATATTATATTATATTATATTATATTGTATTGTATTGTATTGTATTGTATTGTATTGTATTGTATTGTATTGTATTGTATTGTATTGTATTGTATTTAGTGGTGGGCCGTTAACGGCGTTAACGCAGTGAGACTCTTATCGCGCCACCTGGTTTGAGAAACCCGTTCTCAAAGACTTACTTTTAGTCATTATTTGGGTAGCACACATATTCTGAATGCCTTCGGCAGAATTCAAATGAGCCATTTTAATCTAGATTAATCTAGATTAAAAAAATTAATCTATGCCCACCACTAATTATATTATATTATATTATATTATATTATATTATATTATATTATATTATATTATATTATATTATATTATATTATATTATATTATATTATATTGTATTGTATTATATTATATTATATTATATTATATTATATTATATTATATTATATCATATCATATCATATATCATATCATATCATTTCATACCATACCACACCACACCATATATTATATTATATTATATTATATTATATTATATTATATTATATTATATTATATTATATTATATTATATTATAGTATAGTATAGTATAGTATAGTATAGTATAGTATAGTATAGTATAGTATATGACATAACATGACACATCACATCACATCACATCATAACATATATTACATTACATTATATATATTATAGTATGTTATTTTACATTGCGTGAAAAAGGGCGAAATCAATAACTAATATTGGTAATATTTCTTTTAAATAATGTAAACTTTTTTTCCTAAATAATGTAATTTTATATAGTAACCTTTTGTGTCCGGACTGGCAAAGCCAGTTGTACTGTTTGTATAGAAATTCTTCTATAAATACCAACACAAACATATTTCAAACAGGACTACGGGAATGAAGCATACTGCAGTCCTTTAATAGATCTGTGAATACACTAAGGCATCTCCATATGCTTCACATCAGATTCCAAAATCCCACCACAAACTCCGGTTTCCACGCAGCTGCCAGCCTCAGATAAAGCAGAATATCTACCCGAGTATATATTGTATATCAGATGTCATGCTGCTCACAATCCCAGAGGATCACGGCTCTGGCCCGCGGTAGGGCCTCCGCATTAATGCGCTCTTTTGTTTACTCACTGCTGCCCTTTTTTGGCCAGGCCTCCGTCGCAATACGTTAGCTTCACTTTAAGTGCACCGATGTTACGTTTCTGCATGCTTCATCAGTTTTTGTTACTTTGGACTAGAGATTAACGTTCCCTAAACCGTGAGCACTCTGCAGGCACTGCATTTGGATCCTTGATGCTCCTGTACAGCTTTATTATTCCGGATTGGGTGGCAGAATTGTCATGGATACAGAGATTATACATGCACTTAATACGGTTTCATCTCAACCGGAGTCTCCGACAGGGTTTAGTGCGACATGTAATCAGAATATCCATTATTTTGTAGAGAAGATTTGTATACGTTACCCTCACGTTTTAATTTGTGAGATGCCTAAAGGAGTCACTTTCACACGAGGCGCTTCATTTATTTCTGTTATCAACAACACTCAGTTTTGCCTTGAATCCTGCTTCCCAAACTGGGTCACTTTTTTCAAAAGACTAAATTAGCATTCAAACAGTTCCTGTATTTCCCACGGTCAAAAACAGTGCTTGTGTCAAACTGTAATTTTCCAGAATGTTCCTGTTTTTATAATACTGACAAATTACAGATAACGACTGCAAATTTACAAGAAAAACAGGAAAAACACATATTTTATTACGGCTGTCAAAAGATTAATCGCGATTAATCGCATCCAGAATAAAGGTTTGTATTTACATAATATATATCTGTGTGTTGTGCATAATAATTTTGTATTTATTAAAACATACACATGCATGCATATATTTAAGAAGACTCTAAAAATTATTAAACATTTATATATAATTTCAATTGTTGGTGAATATAAATAAATACATGTCAATATTTGCTATGTATGTACAGTATACATGTGTATGTTTGTATTTATAAAACATAATTAATATGCACAGTACATAGACATATATCATGTAAACACAAACGTTTATTCTGAATGCGATTAATCGGGATTAATCTTTTGACAGCCCTAATATTTATATGTAATTTTTAAAGGTAGGCCTTTATTTCTGATGCCCCAGCTACCGTAAAATGTATGTTTTCATTCTGGATTTTTTTACAGTGTATTGCAATCGAATCAGACGATTTGAGATCAGAAATTTTGCAAATATGTATTTACATATAACTCACTATCATAAAGATTAAACACAGATTGCTGTATGTATAGAAAATAACTTGAAGGGATAGTTCACCTAAAAAATTTTTTTTTCATCTTTTATTCACCTCAATGTTACTCTTGACATGTAGGACTACAGTATCTTTCTTCTTCAAAACACAAAAGAAGATATTTTGAAGAACGTTGGGAAAGAAACAACACTGATCCACATTGACTTCATTGACACAAACTACGGATACATTTCTCAAATTATGTTGTGTTTCACAGAAGAAAGGTTTGACTGAATCCTCCTAAATTCCTTTAAAACATGACCGAAGGGACGTTTTGGTAGCACCAGACAAATGTTGCTATGACACTGTTTCTCTCCATTGATTTATTCATTGCCTTCATCAAATCCGTTTCTTAGATGGACAAGTTTTCTGTGTGTTATTTAGTGACATTGGCAGCGATATTGCATGGGATTATGTTTAGTACCGTCTGTTTTAAATCACTCCAAGGTGAGTCTGAAGCTTTGGGGAGCGGACATCAATAAGCGTTCAACTTTAATCTATTTCCCTGATTCACATTTAGATTATTCTGTTCATTTAAAGTGGTTTAATCTCTTTGTGCCAGTCTCTCTGTGAGTAATACTCCTGCCCGCTCATGTTGTTCCTCTCTTTCGGATTTGTGTCAGGCTATTCTTCAGCTGTTCATTAGATTAAATGAGTATTTGCTCATCCAGACGAAGCTCTGTTTTTACACGTGCATACGCAAGCAAAATGAAATGTCGTGGGGTTTGTTGATTCTGTAGGATGTGTGACATTGTTTTTTTTGTTTATTTAGCAAACGTTTGCATGTCCACACCGACTTGACGTATATTTTTACATAAGGACCATTGGACTATCGTCCTGGCATTGATTCGTCCCATATAAAGAATTCTATTTATTATAGGTGGTTTCATATTAACAACACAAACAAACGTTACTGCGCATGCACACTTTTGTGACCCGAACTGAACTTTCAGTACGCATGCACAAACAATAGAGTCCCTGTAAATGATATCTGACAACGTTTAGAAGAAACTGAAAAGAAGCGTTACTTGGCTAAACTTGCCTCACCAATATTTTGAATTGAGACTGCGATACCACGCTCAACCACTAGATGTCAATGCAGCATACAGTTTGTTTGAATGCGACCAAACTACAGCACCCATTTAACAAATTGTTCATTTATTAAAAGCAATCATTATTAAAAAAAAAATATTAAAAACAATCATTTATAATACAATAATACAATTCTCATACAGTAAAATATTTAAACACGTGCGCGTCCGATGAAACGGTCTATTGTAAAGCCAAAAAGCTCAGGTACGTCTTTAAGATGTCTGCTAAACCTATTTGTGAACATTATATAATCTGTATATTTATCGTACCATTGAATAAATATGTTTCCAACTCAAATGTTTATGTATTATTTTTTTATTTTATTTTTATATTTTTATTTATTTTTATTATTTTTTTATGTGTTGTTAAATAATACATTTAATTCTTTTTTTCTTTATTATTATAATTATTTTATTATTATTATTTTTGTATACCCTATACACTGTTTGTTGGATGCACTTGTTTCTTCTGTTTCTTTGAAAATATATAAATAAATAAAAATATATATATATAAAAAAAAGATGTCTGCTAAAGATCTGGAAAACATTTTCTGTGAAAAAACATCTGAAAGACGTCTTAGAAAGATCAGTTTTACATACATTCTAAATCACAAGCATCTACAGACATATTTTTGATGTCTATATAATATCTGACAGAAGACAACTAAAGTAAGTAAGTTAAGTGAACAATAAAAGATTTGTCTTGCAGATGTAAATGCAGACATATAGATGTCTACATTTATGTTTGCTATCAGGGAAACATAGTAAATTGTAGTATACTGTAGTGTGCACTATTATGGTATAGTATACTGTAGTATTAACTATAGTGAATTGATAAACTGTAGTATAGCGACAGTAATATACTGTGATATATACTATGGTAGAAATATTCAAAAACACTGAAGGATCTAAAATATTTACCACAGTTTTCTTACAGTCTCCAATACACTACAGTATTTGTGATGTGGGGTGAATTCCTCTTGTGACGTTTCAACCTATTTTTGATCTTTAATTGGTTGACTACAACCCCCCCCCCTGCCTATAATCTTAATTAAAAAGAGCCACTCGGTCGTTAATTGTGTCTCACTGCAGGAGCCGAGTTTAAAAAATCCTACGGCTTTATTTCAAGCTCATGTTGTTCTAGATCATTTTAAGAATTCTGATCTCAGCTGTTCCCCATTCTGTCCTCACATGCTCTCAGTGGGGCCGTTTTTGATCTGCAGTTGTGGTATTAATATTCGGCCTGTGGGGGGCAGTAATCTTGAGCCTTACAATTAAAATCACACTGATGTATGGGGGTCGGGGCACATTTAGTCTAAAAATGTGTTCAGGTGAGAGAGGAAATTATTTCTGATGCGGTCCGGTGGGTTTCAATTCGTTTGAAGGTACACATATCAAAAGCAAGAAAGCAAGCGGTAGTCATAGCAACAGTCGGTGTCAAAAGTGCAATGCTTTCCTAGTGGAAGCCAAAGCTAATGACCTCAATACCTCAATACCTCAATCTTTGGAGGAAGAAAGAAACAGGAGCACGTGTCTAGTGTTAAATGAAAAGTAATATCTGAATGTATAATACAGTTCAGATCTTTTCAGGACAATCTTTGGATACGGATATTCACAGGTAGCCCACATTCTTCTTTCTTCGTCGCTGACTTTGTTTTCCATTTCAATTCTATACAACACTACACAAAACCGTCCCATGCCCACGTGTGAATGTGATAAATTGAATTCAATATGCATGCTATAAAAAACCTTTTGTATTGCGTGTCACACTAATGCATACTGGCATTTATTTTATTCAAGATGTTTTCTCATCTTTCATCATTTCTGTCTCATACCTGTGTATTTTCTATATATATTATTTTATGTGGTCTTTTTATCGTATGCACCTCCTCAGGGTACGCTGTGATTGATCTGTTTTTATAAGGGTCCTTCAAAAAATAACAATTTCTTTTTATTGGATCTTTATAAGTCACCATATAACAGTCTTGTGCTTACATGAACCATTAGTCTTAATAAGCAAATGCACGCTCACATGAAAAAAGAAGAACGTGGAATATAAAACACTGACTGTAAAGTAAAGAATAAAGATAATGTGTAGTATATATATGTGTGTATATATATATTAGATGTATATACTGTGTATATATATATATATGTTTGTGTGTGTCTGTCAGTTTTAAAGTTCACGTCTTTTAATGGTATTTATGAATCATACGGCTAATTCGTTTGTTTTGACTTGAGGCCTTTTTGTGTTTCAAATACTATAACGGAGTTGATTATGAAATAATGTGAGTTTGATGAAAATAAATCCAATTATTTTGCTCGTTTTAAACATAACAAATGTATAATAAACCTTATGGCTTCCGTTCTAACACTTAAACACCTGCTCTACACACCTGATCACCTTTTTTACACCCCTCACCTGTTCTTAACACCTGAACCTTTCATTTCTGATTAGCATCTGCATTTTGCTCTCGTCTTTACTCCCCACCTCATCTGGCATCATATTTGTCATACTCCAAGCTCCGCGTGTGCGGGGTTAATGGTTTTTGTGTGATGGGATCTTCAAATCGCCGGAAGGGAAGATACCGTAGAGACCTGTGCAGACGTGACACATTTTAAAAATGGATGGAGCTGAAAATGGGACAGTTATGGTGATTTATTGTCGTTTGAACGAAACCGTACGAATGTCTCATTTAAATGATGAGCCATGTTTTCCAATTAAATTGTGGGTGCAAATCCTGTCAGCGTGATGGCTCTGTTCCTCGTTTATCACAACCGTGTGTGTGTGTGTGTGTGTGTGTGAACTGTACACGCAGAGACGACATCTGTCTTAAAAGAAGATCTCCTGGTGTGTGTGGATGTGGGTTTCACTGCTCGTTTGAGGGCATTTGAACATCGTCCACATAAATATGATCCTCATAAACACGTCAGATATTTAAGGTGGTGCCGTCTGGGAAAAGAGGCTCGTAAACTGGCAGAATCAAGTTTATTTTAAATGTAATAATTTAAACATTGGGATAGATGATATCGTTACCCTGGTGTGACAACAATGAATGTCAATGGGATTCGTTTTAATTCACAGGTTTTTTTCTGTAGAAGTAAATGTGTTTTTGTCAGTTTTATTTTTTGTGTGTTTTTAAAACATAGTCTTCCATAGTCTGGAAAGTGAGTCATCACATCCATAACGGTCCATATTGCTTATAAACTGACACATGAAAATTAAAATAGCAACTATTTGTTATTGGGTATAGGCCCTTTTCACAATGACGTCACTTAACTTCCGCCTTCTCGCAGAACACTGTATCATGACATACATCTTGCAACAAAGAAGAAGAAGAACACTTATTCAAGTACTTATCCTAGCCCCCTCGCTAACACAAAAAGAAAACAAAACACATACCTTCATAATCAAACTGGTACTTTTCAACGATACATTTGTATCCTTTATCTAGCTTTGATTTTTGCATAAGCGAAACTTTGTCTAAAAGAGGTTGGATATCATCTAGCCGTTTTTGTGGCACCAAGGTACTTGATAACCATAACCAAGACTTTTTTTTCAAAGACATAATACAACAACGTTACATCACACTTGCAAGAGAGAGAGAAAAAAATAATAATAAAACAAATAGAAAAATAATCATTAAATAAAGTTAAGTTTAAACTATTACATGTTTTCGAAGCTATTTTGTTATCCAATTGTTTCAGTGTCACAACATATATTTTAAATTATTAACAAAGTATGAAATGTTTGGTTTACATGAGGCCCATTTCATTTTATGTATATGATATTTACATTATACAATAAATAACTGTATAATATATTGTTACTTCGCCGCAGAACGGAAGATGCATGACGTCATGTGAAAAGGTTGTATTCCTGCACATTTTAATTCCCAGAAATCCAACAAATCTTGTCTCTTAAAACGTGCATCTGTTTTTTGTGACATCCGTAACCCATTCAATTTTCCTTCTTTTAAAAACACTTGTTCAGACTGATGTTCTTCTGATGTCGTCAGTGGTTCGGTAAAATATAAACAGATGGCTGAATATAATGGTAATAAATACACTTTCTAAGAATATGTATTTTAAGTTTTGACTGAAAATTTCACATCCATAATTGGCCACATGCAGTTGAACATGTACAATCTGTGCTGTTCGTAACTTAACCAACACCCACAGCACTCAGTGGGTTCTTAGCTGAATAAAATCTGATACAAAGAAAGATTGGAAAGTCTTTATTTAAAGAGTGAATAAATAAAACTCTCAATTTCGTGTCTACATTCAGTATATTCTGGAATTGAACACACGACCTTTCCAGCACCTTCCATGTTATTCACCGACCACTTCCCTGAGATTTACCACCGTGCGCAGGAGCAATCTGTGCTTAAACTCTCTCAGACACCTGAAACACATCAGGGTCATGAACAAGCGCAAACAAACCTGCAACCTTTCTATCAGGTCTCGCGTCCTTTACCATTAGACTAAAACAGCAATGAGTCTGAGTCACACTTTGACATTTACTGCCACACACACACACACGCACACACAAACATCATGTTTAATCTTTCAATGTCCAAGTGATTTACAAGCAGATCATGCATGACTGCAGCATCAGCCGTGACCGGAATTAACTTACCAGACACACACACACCAGGTGTCTGTCCTGAGAACTCTTTTACACGCAGTGGTCACGATGCAATCAAATTTCCGTGAACCCGGTGAATAAATCTATCAAAGGGTACCTTGCTATAAAGTGGTAGTCAATGGACTCTAAATAAAATGTGTCATCACGTGTCTGTATCAATAAACAACACTGACCGCAGTGCAGAAAGACCACAGCGTCCACATTTCCATCAATCAGATGCTGATTCGTTAAAAATATTATAGGCATTTGCTTTCTGCAAAATTCTTTAAGAAATATATTAAAGATGCTTCAACAGCTTAACAAGAACAATACTTTTACTAAAGACCCAGATGTTTTCCCTTAAAACAAAAAATACTTCTGGTTTCCATCCACATAATAACATCCCCATCACATGCAAACCACACAAACTGTTATACTGTAGTTATAGCTTCCATTAAAATCATATTACTTTGATGGTTTTCATTTGTTTCATCGCATTTAAAAGAATAAATACAAATATTAAATGGGTATTATTATTAAAGAATGCATTAAAATCATTACTACATTAAATATCAAATCATATTAAATATTTAACTATTAATTAAAAGTCATTCATATTAAAGATAACAATAAAATTATTTCTTAAATATTAAATAATTAAGAATTAAATCATGTTGGATAATTGAGCAATCATATTAAATAATAATAATAATATTATTATTAATTAAATAATTACATTTTTAATCATATTAAATAAATGGGCTTACATATTACATATAAGAATAAAGATCAAAGTAATCCTGCAAACCATTCGACCATCTATTCGATTATAAATGGTTCAAGAATGATTTATTAGGGGACATTAATAATAGTTACAATACAACAGCTAACAATAATTTGTATCAACTTAAATGTATTATAAAATCAAATATCCATATGAAATATTGTATGTGTTTTGGAAAATAACTCAAATAAAATGGCTATAGAATAAGGTACTTTTTTACCAAAATAAATATAAAGAATATTAACAAATGACAAAAGTTATCAATTAAAACACTGAACAATATTGTTTTTGGTTAAGAGTGTGAGATTCATAGTTCTTTGAGCTTTTAATTACTTCACACTATTTAAACATCCAAAGAAAAACTGAACTATAAGATACGGTCTCCATCACTTTGGAAATCCACCGTACAGTGATGCAGCTTCATCACTTTGACCCAAATGTCTGCTGTTGTCTCTGGGCTCCTACTTGAGCAATCTAAATGCAGACATTGATTTCCTCTCGCATTAAAACACGCAAAGTCCATTTCTCTACTGCGTGATAGCTTCAGGCATTTCTCCCGAGAGCAGCTCCTCTTTTTATTTTTTCCTTAAATCAATGACTGCGGTAACCTCCAACAGGACCCTGAGCCAGCGCGAGGGCGGAGAGATTCCTTAAATGCCCTACAGCAATATTATTGGCCTTCGATTACTCACACCAAATCTGAACATCAGAAACAACGTATCTTCTCTTGATCGATAAGATCTACAAACTCAAGCCTGCTAAAAACATCCTGATGGGTGTTACGTGACAAGTATGTGTGTGTTACTGACCTATACTTGTAGAGACTGTAATGCTAAAGCTCTCTCGCTGAAGATGAAACCACATTTGGACCACTGAGCGGTGTGTTTGGGGGGATGAGGGGGGTTCTGGCACCTTTCGGCAGCACCTGAGCTCTGTGACACAGCTGCTAATTACTGCAGCGTGTGACACACACACACACACACACTGTGATCTCGCTCGTCTCTAATCACCAATCACGAGCTCCTTACGCTTCTAGCCCTTCATGATCCCAGATGCTCCAGACATTTCTACCAATTTGCTGGGCAGCGTTTTGGCTGTGATTTTCATCAAAACATGCATGTTCCCATTCTGTTCTTTTAATGGAGCTCAGCACCTAAACGGGTATTTAAATGATTGTATACAACCAAGAGAACATCGATTTATGTAATGCTGTGCAGAATTAAACCGAAATATAAAATATTGAATATCTAAATATTACAGGTAAATGTACATGTAAATAAACTACCCTTTAAAATAACTCAATCTATTCATCAATCACCCTTTAGGGTAATGAATGACGAAAAATGCCCTTTAAGTGTGCTATAAGTATACTTCTTTAAACAAAAAGATAATGAAGTATAATTTAGTCTACTTTTTATGCACAATATTGGTAAAATTACACTTGACTTTTACGAACAGAATACAAGTATTTTTAATTTATACAATAAAATCAGAAGTATGTTGTAGTATTTAAAGTACACTTGCCTTAGTTGTGATTACTCTTTGGATTAAGTGGCCTTAAAATATTTTTCACATTTTACAAGTTTACATAGTGACCAGCTTTGGGGTGGAATAGCTTAAATAAAGTACACTTTATATTTCAAGTATTAAAATCAATACCTAAATAGCAACGTTGACGTAGTTGTATACCTAATGTACAAAAATAATATGAATAGTACTCTATAAGTAAGTTCACTTAAAGAAATCTTAAAAACATAAAAACTACTAATTTAATAGTTGACTGAAAATAAAGGCCTACTTTCATAAACTAAAAATTTGCTAAAAGTATTGCACCAGTAAACTATCCGTATAAGTTCAATCCTAGTGAAGCAGGACTAAATAAAAACATAGTTTACACTACTCTTGTAACACCTGAAGTATACTTAAA
The DNA here is from genome assembly GCA_008369825.1 of Triplophysa tibetana. Taxonomy (NCBI): domain Eukaryota; kingdom Metazoa; phylum Chordata; class Actinopteri; order Cypriniformes; family Nemacheilidae; genus Triplophysa; species Triplophysa tibetana. Next base: position 15,893,769 of record CM017894.1, on the reverse strand, counting down.
ATTGTGTTGATTTTGTGCAAAGCAGTATTGAAATAGTTTCCTAATGAGTATACTACAAGTATAACAATTGAAACTTGACTTAAATATGCATGATAAAATGGACGTGAAGCACAAACAAGGCGCTTCACACCCTCCTAACAAACAGTAAATAAAGTGGATGTAAATATCAAATTATCGAGTAAAAATGTAAATAGGAATGTTAATTAAATTAATACACGGTAAATTTTATATTAAATATAGTCTGTGGAAGTTTCAGAACCATATATGTTCAGTACATACATTGATAATATGCAGTGCTGGTTTTGTGATATCTGGAACATAAGGTCTGGATGTGGAAGACTTCCTCTCTCTCTCTCTCTCTCTCTCTTTCTAATTAGAGCAACACATGACAAGAATGTAGGCCTATGTATGTCAGAAGGAGTCACCTGTGGCACTCAAACATCTGTGAGTGTGTTGTTGTGTTTGGCACACCTCAGGCTGAACACATCTGGGTGATGTGGTTTAAATTTAGAGCTGTTTTAAAAAATTGTGTAACACTATAGTTTAGTTCCAGTATCAGATAGCTCTGGTTTAGTTCAGCTTCAGGAATCTTGTACAATTTCTGTCAGTAAAGTCTCTGGACTTGTGTCAGGGCGATATATCGATCCTTCAGCTCTGTGTGTGTTTGACTGACAGCGGCTCGGGCAGCGGGAACACTGTGTACAACATTCTCACTGCCATGTTCGCATGCATGAATTACCATTACGTTTATTAAAAAAGAAAGTTTATGGAAAGGATAGTTTGCCCAGATTTGGTCAAAATCTCATTCAATTCCAATCTGATGAGTCAAAAGTACCAGACACGTGGTAACAAGGAACCATGATGGAACGTGACCGTGTGTTTGTGCCCTTTCATGAAGGTGAGGCCGATTTTTTGATGACTTTAATCTTCCAGACGCCGCTGAGCGACGGTAATTATGAGCCCTCCAGAAAGAGAAGATTAACAATCTGCTTTTCAATTAACGGCCTGGAAATGTGATTATACAGCAGCACGCTTCTCAAGGGGCGAAAGTTTGTCCTGGCCACTTGATTCCTCTCTACCGCCTTTGTTTTAATGGCTCTCGGTGAAGCTAACAGCGGAGAGTAATTCTGGCTTCATTATAGATGAAACTCATTTATTATCATTCGTAATCTCCCAACTTTCAGAGCTGGGAAACCAATGCGTGTGTCTGCGGATTAGACTCGAGGATTAACGTCGACGCAACAATGAGTAACCCACAATTAAAAGAGATTAATTATGAGGGAAATTTACCTCGCAGGGGTCAAAAAAAGAAAAACCCTCCCGTGGCCCTGGAGGAAACAACAAGCGGTAAACAGGAGAGCTTATGAAGTTCAGATAAATGAGCTGGCAGATGTTCGGCTCAGGATGTCCTCTGAGTTGCTCTTGTTGGTAATCCGAAGTGAATGTTTTGGTTTCGGAGAAGGGCTGAGAGTGGTCCTTTTTAACCAGATGGCATTTGAGATGTCTGTGACAATACATGGTTTAGAGGGATATGGTTTTTTTAGGGTTTCATTTTTATCTCTGTGGATTTGATTGAATTGTGTAAACATTATTTTCTAATAAAGAAAATATAATACTATGAAATAATATATATTTTTGAATAACATGCACTCATGAATTGTGCACATAAAACATACGTTTATTAAAAAATATATTTATATATTAAAAATAGAAATGTTCAAAAGCTTTGTTTATTTTATAAACTTCATCACTTTTTAAAGGTCCAGTGTATGACATTTAGTGGTGAGATTGTGAATTGCAACCAAATGCTCACTCTCCCCTCCCTTTGACGCGCTACGGTGGCTGACACGGAACTAAGATGTTTTCGTATTTGCTTCTTTACCGAAGGAGATAACATATTTACGAAAGACGGTCTTGTAGAGCAGTTTGTCCATTAAGGGCTTCTGTAGAAACAACATGGCGAATTCCATCTAAGGGGACCCGCGGTGTATGTAGATAGAAATAGCTCATTCTAAGGTAATTAAAACATAACGCTTCTTATGTAAGGTCTTTATACACCTCTGAAGACATAGTTATGTAGATAATTTTGCGTTTCTGAAAATGACATACTGCACACTAAGCCTTAAACCTGCAGCCACATGGTTTATAGTCCAGATCTTTTTCCTCAAACCTATATTACACTTTAAGTAAACAAATATAATTCTATGAGTGATTTACACAATGTCAGGACTCAAGAATTATTATAGCATCATCTGTCTGCTGCTGCTTCTACTCTGAACTTCATAACATCTGGTTTATAGACAGACATTTGTTTAAAATTCCTCCTTTGTACGAAGGTGCTGAAGGTCTGGAACGTATCGTTGCTTTCTTTGGCCAAGGCCCGCCCAAGAGGCCTTATGACTGACAGGAAAAGCAACCAATCACTTTTCGTGTTGTGGCACAGCATGATTGGAGGCATGGAAATGTCCCCGCAGTCACAGACCGGTGGACAATCACGAACCTGTTAAACGTTAACAGCAACAAAACGATTATAAGTTTATCCCGTGAACCTCGCATACTTTAAAGAATGAAGCGTTTAGTCGATCGTGATGAATTCTTATAGCAACCGTTGTAAACACGACAGCTTCCCTGATAGCACTCGTTCATCTTTGATCTGCAAGACATCTGGCAGATGCTGTTTGCTCATGCTGAGATGTCTGCTGTCATATAGACCTCTAGAAGATCTCTGCAAAATGTATATGATTTAGAATGGATGTACAGCAGCTCTTTCTAAGATGTTTAGCAGATGTTTTCACACAGCAGATGTTTCCCATCTTACAGATTTACCTGTGTTTCCCATCTTTACCATGTGTTTACCATGTTTCCCATCTTACAGATTTACCTGTGCTATCTGGATTACTTAGATCATACGGCTTCGTGTTGTTTCCAGGCGGACCGTTAAAGAAGGAGACAAGCACATCTCCTGGAAATCCTGTGAAATTCAACCAATCAGACGACGACTTGGAACGTGCTGAAGAGTTTCCAGAAAAGTGTGCTTTATGCATCAGACATTCGGTCAACGGTCCGTAGGCATGACGTCTGAGGCTGAGACTAGCACTGAAATGCCGAACAAAGATGGAGAAACAAAAGAGAGCAGCACGTCATTTAAAGTTTGGTGATTCCAAACTTTAACTCCATAAAAAGAAACAAACACACAAACCTTGGAGGGACCTTGTTGGAGAGCTTGGGATCCCTATCCAACTGAGACAGAACTCTCTCTCCCTCTCTCTCGGTCTCTCTCTCTCTCTCTGTCTCTCTTTCTCTCTCTCGCTTCACTTGTTAGAAGGGTTCTAAGGCATGTGTCATTTGGCAAATGTTCCACCACAATGAAAGGAAGGGTAAATATTTTCCGGGCAAATTTTGCCATCTGGTAGGCAGCTGGGACTTTTGGGTGGTGTAAGAGAGAGAAAGAGAAAGCGATGACACACTTTGCAAAAACTTTCCATGCACACAATATACTTTGGCATCACTGTGTCTTTACAACAGTTCAGCATGAACACCAGGGGTCACTAGACTCAAGATGCTGTGGATGTGGTAAAAAAGATGCAGATGTAAGAACCACATAGCATTTGTTTTCAATGTTGAATGTAAAGAAAAAGGCAAAAAATTGCATTTGCAAATTCAATCCTGTTCATCTAATTACTGTCTTGATACATTCAAGGTGTAATTCATCCAAAAATACAAATGTCTTTATCATTTATTCACCATCTTGTTATTCAAACCCTGTAGGTGACACTTTCTACAGTGGAACACCAAAGAGGATATTTTGAGAAAGGTCTCAGTGGTTTTATGTCAACAAAATGGGCGTCAATGGTTCTGCTGTAACAAGCCTTTTTTGCAGAATCACATACACGACGCATCTACAAAAAGTCTAGACATAAGAGATATAAAATATATTATAGATGTTTTTATGAGCAGGGAGTTCATTAAAAGTCTCAGTCAGAGTGCCTTCTATGCTGACTGTGCATTATTGCTAATATTTTTATGCAGAATATCAAAGACATCTGGACGGACAATCTGTTTGTCTTTTAAACGTTTTTAACCTCTAACATTTTGCAGTGATGTTGTCCAAAACGTTTTCATGAATTAACCATCAGAATTACTCATACAGTTAATAAATTGCCAAATGTCTTGAGGCTTACAGGGTCACAACAACTTATAAAAGTTATTTCGAAAAATATGGCTGTGTTTTAAAAAACTAATGAACATTTGGTCATTGTCATTTTGCATTTTATTTATTTGAATGTCTGATCTGATTTGGTAACATATTGCAGACGAATGAATTCAAAACAGATAACAAGATACCTGATATTATACAGGTTCATAAGATCTGTAAGTTTGCAACATTTCCTCCTTTATTGGACATTAAACACAGACTCTCTCTCTCTCTCAATGTGAACCAACAGACTCAAGCTGCTGTCAAACACCTGTCAGGAACACGGGTAAAGAGAGATGCACACATCACACAGAGACATTGAGTAAGAGGTTTTGACCCACTTCTGCTCTCTGAAACGTCACCTGACTCAGAGAAAGACAGCAGGCAGATATAAGACGTGGAATATTTACAAATCTGCTTCATAAACCATTAGGAGACAGTAAATATTGTTATGCTCCGTGAGTTACCACATCTCAGTAAAACTACAATAATTTGATTTACATTTTAACCTATATTATACTCACTATTATGAAAAAATCTCTTTTCCATCCTTGATGCTTCTGTTAAAACTCTATTAGTATTTTATTTCTGTATTATATGTATATGATTAACTGTTATAGCCAAATATAAGAGTTCAATAACATATTGGACACCCATGCATGTTCTCCGGTCTCATCAAGAGAAGAACAACTTAGCATGGTATCACAATTCTGCCCAATGTTACTGGGACAAACAGTAAAGCAAAATTATAATCCATCAGTCCTCTGGCCAGTGTGACTCTAGGGACACTCACAGCTCTTCCATTGATCTGCTGCACTGAATGGCAAAATAACAATAATAAAACCACATAAAATTTATATCGCGTGAAACTTTGATATCAGCAGGCTGTCATTGCTAGAGTTCAGATGAATTTCACTGATAGATTAAATGTAACTGAGGAATAATCTTTAAATGATTTGTGGGTCATACGACATGATTCCAACTGGCTCACTACTGACCCCTAAAGGTCGTCACATGCATGTTCACGTCCAGATATCATTTCTTCCAAAATTATAAACAACAACATGCCATGGTTCCATTCAGCTACGGGTTACCTTATTAACTTCACGAAATGATGTTCACATTTCTCAGATCCTGAGGCCTGAGCAGTATCAGCACAAATACAGTTTCATTTATGTGCACCTGGATTAATTATAGCCTTTAGCACACTTTCCGTCTGCCTGTAACTATTTCTGATATAATGGAAATGTATAGAAATGTATAGAAAACAACCATGGCGTGTGTGTGCTGTGTGGGTGAAGTCAAATGTAATTTACACCTTCACTCAATTCTTGAGTACAGGCAAATATTTGGAATGGCTGTGGGCGATTCTCTTCTATTCAGAGCTACTGAAATTATATTTCTTAGTCCTTTTAACAACGTGTGAAAAGAAACCTCTTGATTTGATCTCTCATTTGAATAAAATAGTTGTGATTTATTATGACCATGCAGAAGAGGGCCAGCAGATGGCAGTGCAACAAGTTTATATTTTTACATGAACTTCTTTATTATAGGCCGTTGAAAGATACTTGGCATAAATAGTGTCATAAACTGTAATTCTTGCTTTCACAAGTGTTTTTCACGCTGGCTTCGGGGCACACTTTCATTGTTAACCTCTTTTTTATTGTATTTTTCTCCTAAACACGTTTTGTCTTATTAATAAGTGTACACATGCAAATAAACGCAAAATAACTTTATTATAAAAGCAATTCTGATATGACAATTCTGGCAATGGCAATGAGGCTGATCCATTGGCACCCCTCGTCCAGCAGATGGTAGCACAATTCCTCAAAACTCTCCTTTGCATCTATTAATGCTGCAATGTTGTTTAGACTATTGCGTTTTAAAGAACGCGACTTTATTAATGTCGTTTCATTGAAGCTCAGAGAATGTTGATTGCTGAGCTCCTTATTTGAGAATGAAAGGAGCGCATGACGGAGCCGTCCGCTTCCTGTCGCGGCGTGATGACGTCACCCGGCTCTCTGCATTGTTTTGACTCGGACATTTTTCTCTATTAAATTTCCCCGCAAAACGCGTGGAAACACAAGTAATCCCGCGGGTTTACATCAAACTGCACCTTCAGATTACAAGTCAGGTGAGAAGGTTAATGTTTGTCGGGTTTTACGTTATTCTACTGCATCCGACGGGTTGTGAGAAAATACAGGCTGTGACAGCCTTTACAAAACCTACTGTGGATTTAACCGTGGTATCAGATGATTATACCTCGATACTTTATCATATATTATGATTTGTGATTATTATAATCATTTACTGTGGGATTAATTTGGTATTTTGATGTCCAAAATGCAATTGTTTCACCATGGTGCCATTATATACAAGATACAATTATGATAATACCAAGGAGATTACAAACATATATTTTTATATATTTCTAAATATTGTATGATTTCTTGTCATTGTATCCACTGGGCAGTTTTATAATATAACACAATGATGTAATTATATTAAATACAATAGAATCACACTCATTAGATCTCTAATGTACTTTTGTAACGTTACAGCTTTGTATTTTATTGTGTTATTTTCGAATGCTGAGTATCAAAGTTAAATGGGAATTTTTGTCTTGCACACTGCTGTGTGTGACACTAAAGGTCAGAGGTCATGGAGGAGCAGAGTGGGTCACCAGGGGTCAACACGGACCACAGCAGTCAGCGGAATGGAGATGAGGTAAGCAGATCACATGATCATTGACCCAGAAGGTCGCTGCACAGGTTCCTCAGCGTTAATGAGGATTGAAATGATGTTTTGGTCAGAAACCTCGCAGGAGCAACTGGACCAAAGGCCGGAGAAGGAAGAAGCCGCTGAAAGACAGCAACGCCCCAAAAGCTCCACTAACAGGGTACGTCCGGTTCATGAACGAGCGCCGCGAGCAGCTGAGGGCGGATAGACCAGACATGCCGTTTCCTGAGATCACCAGGATGCTCGGGAACGAGTGGAGCAAACTCCCCCCGGAGGAGAAACAGGTCAGGACACACACGTGGTCTCTGAAAACCCAAAAGTAATTTACACACAGTGCCATGAATGAACTTGTCTCTGGTTTTGTCTCAGCGGTACCTGGATGAAGCAGATAGAGATAAGGAACGTTACATGAGAGAGCTGGAGCAGTATCAGAAGACTGAGGCCTATAAACACTTCACTAGGAAAGTGCAAGAAAAACAAAAAGGAAAGAGACACAGGGGAGGTACGAGCCACACTTTCCACACTGTCTTGGGCTTGTGTGGTTAAGAACTTGAACTCGTTCTTGATCATATTAAAACAATATCATGTCTAATACAAACTTTCTTATTCTTTATCAGATGCTGGAAGACAAGCACCTGGTGAATCCCATCATGAGGTGAAACATAAATAATGATCGTTTTTGCATCATCTTCACATTCATTTCGAGTATAGGTCAGTGAGCTTGAGGTGAAATAGTAAACGTAGCATCAAAAAATGATAAAATTATCATAATTGCTAATTGTTCAAACAGTGCACGGAACGCTTAGATCATGACTTCCGATGCTTTCATTTTCCTGAAACCCCGCCTAGCTTTCTCTTATCATTTCACTGGCACAGATCCTGTGCCAACCTATCTGTGACAGATCTCTGACAGTTTGAGCCTCGGCCTTTTCTCAATATAAATGATGTCTGAGCACTCACCCTCTTCTCTCTCTCTGTCTCTCAGAAGGATCTAGAGATAAAGGATCGCTCCGTGTTTGATATTCCCATTTTCACTGAAGAGTTTCTGAACCACAGTAAAGGTGAGAGCTGCGTGCCGTCAAGTGTGTGTGCGTACCTGTAATAGCGGGGAACATCTTATCTTGCTTGTGTGTGTTTTAGCACGCGAGGCTGAATTGCGACAGCTCAGAAAGACAAACATGGAATATGAGGAGCGTAACGCGGCGCTGCAGAAGCACATGGAGAGCATGCGCTCGGCCGTGGACCGTCTGGAAGGAGACGTGCTGCAGGAACGCACGAGAAACAGCCTCCTGCACCAGCACCTGGAAACGCTGCGCTCGGCCCTCACTCACAGCTTCTCTACTGTCCCTCTACCTGGTACGACAAAATGACGCACTATAAGATACTGTATAGATTATGGTTACAACATTCTTTGCAAATCTATTTAATTGATTATTTCAAAATGGACCCTTGCAGGCAGCGGAGAGACGCCCACCTTGGAATCCGTCGACTCCTACATGAAGAGGCTTCACAACATCATTCTCTCCAACCCACAGGAGCACCAGCACCTGATTAACACCGTCAGGGATGTAGTCAACCGCCTGGACAGGTAACCACACTCCTTCATGTCCTCAGATTTTCAGTGGTTTGGCAAAATCCATCTGATAAAACTGCTTTCTCCATCTGCAGGTAATTGGGAAGCCCCGCCCCTCACTCAGTAGCCCCTCCTCCATCTCTGCGACAGCCACATATGTCCCGCAATTATTCAGCTGTTTCTTATTTATTTTTTTACAATGCCGCTTTTATCTGCTTTTATTTAGCATTTGACGTACATTTTTTGCCACATTTAGAGAGCTGACAAACAAATAAACCGTGCGTGTTGATTTGTAGGTTGCTCTGCATGCACACATGCCTGTGTATTATTTTGATTTTAAGCTGAATTTTATACTTGTCGTTTTTTCATGTCGTTGAAATGTCGTATTTGTGTGACGAACGAACGCTTCGACTGTAGCTGGTGTCTTTTGTGATTGAAATTTTGAAGCCAATTTCCTATATGTTCTTCACAGCTTAATAAAGCTCATTTACAGCAGACGTATGAAGATGTTGATGAGTTCTCTCTCTACTACAGCTCATTTGCTAGATAGTGTCTATTCATTTACTAGATATAGTTCCCTTTGGGATGGATTCTTAACTACTGAACTGCGCAGATCTGGCAAGCCAGTACTGAACAGCTGTACTCCAACTGGGTCACGGCTGGTGTGAATTGATTAAAAGGGTGCCAAGGGGTTTGAATATTAACAAAACTGAATCTGTCTGGTGTGATACAGAGATCATATGGTTTTTGTGTTTTAAAGTGGGTCCCATACAGGAGTGGTATGAGACACATTTATGAATCACTCTTATTACTCAACATTATTTGAGAATTTATACAATATCAGCTTATCTAGATCTTTAGGCTGTATCCTCAAAAAATTTAAGAACATTTTAATGTCAAGTTTGGACGGGACTGTGATTTTCTAAAGAGACGCTTTAAAGCAATATGTATTGGGAAATAATGATACCAATAAACTAAATAAGTAAATCTTTCTTGAAGCTTTCAGTCACAAAACGCCCATTTTATAAGAATGACCCATCTGAGAGGAGAGGCTGCCTCCATCTGCACTGGACTCCCGGACACGTGTTATTTCCTTTCCGTTGTCATGTCCATTTCCTGTCAGACTGCCGGACTTCCTGTCATCTGTCAGGAATGTAGATTGTTTCCATGACAAAAAGGTCAGATGACCTCACTTCGTTTTAGACTGTGTGTCGTTCATTGAGTGTCAAAAAGAAACTACTTGAATGTAGTGAGTAATAAGTTAATGAGTAATGAAAAAGGAAGAATTAAGATTTGAATTCTGTCACGTCATCCTTTAATCAGCATTATGTTGTTGCAAATGGACGACATAATATAGTATATATGTGTTGGGTAAGTTACTCTGATAAAAAAGTAATTAATTACTAGTTACTAATTACCATTTAATAGTGTAATTTGTTTACCGTTCAAATTACTCTCTCCAAAAAGTATTTAGTTACTTATTACTGATTACGTTCTATATCCTATATCAACAGTTAGTTAAGTGATTCAATGATAGACATGAAATGGCTTTCTTAATTCATTCAAATAAATAATATTAAACTATATACTAGTAAAGTACATTATTTATTACTATTGAAGCACTGATTTTAAAGTTAGACTTAGAATTTTGATGTCAATTTCACTATTGCATACACATATATTGCACAAAAAAATAAGTTTAATTACATCAAAAGTAACTAATTAAACTACAGATAAAATAAGAGTAATCCCTTACTTTTTCAAGGGGAAAGTAATTAAATTACAGTAACTAATTACTTAGTAACTAGTTACACCCAACCCTGAGTATTAATATATGTATATGCATTAATGAGATTTAATGGATGACAAGAAATTAAATAACTAGCAACTTGCAGTTTGTTTCGCACAAAAGTATGACTTGATGATTTGGAAAACTCTTTTTTGCTCACTGCTAAGCAACGAAGTGAGAGCTTTTTAAGAGAGAGCTGCCGCGTCTGTTTTCAGGGTCCAGCTGAATGCAAGAACTCATAATCTTGAAATGAGATTCTGCCCTCAAGATGTTTTTCATTTCTTCATATGGAGAGACCGGGATAAGAGGAGAGCAGATCCATCAGGGTTGGGATGTGGGTTGTGAGTCATGATTTGGTGCTCATTTCCTGTGTACTCAGCATCCACCCTGAACCCACAGACAAAAGAAGTCACACAAACCAATAACCCACAGCCAATGAGCTCAACAGCACTTTCTCTGAATCAGCTGGGCTTAGGCCGGTCAGCAAGCCATTTCCACAATGACGACAGTCTAATTATGTTCTTGTATTAAGTAACTTATCATCATTAATCATTCATAATCATGTCAGAAATGCATTAATGATTACTATTATAGTGGTGGTTATTAATGCATTTCTTCTCATCTAGAATATATAAATAAATAATAGTTGCAAAGGTTGGTGTACAAAGGTCATTAAGGGATAGTTTAGGCTTTCACTTCTGTGAAACAAACATGTTCTACTCTTTTCAATTAAAACGTGACTAAATGCTGTTGGTGTGGAGCTCCAATGCATTCCTCAAAGCATTTATTAAAATATTTGTATGTACTGAGAGTGTGTAAATGTAAATCTGTATGATTTTTGGACACATTCTATTCATTTATCACTTGTTTACATCCTCTGGTGGGCGTGGCTATGGGGACGCGTGAATATGGTGGGCGGGGTTAAGGATTTTACCCAAACATCGTAACAAACCTAACTTTCTAACGCACATTGTCATTAAAGTTTTTGTTAAGTTTACCCTTTAATTCGCATTAAGTTACGACTTCCGATTTTATTTAGTACGATGTATGTGATTATATTGTCTCCTTGTTAATAAGGTAAATTGTCATCGAAATAAATTGGTTTAACTATTTATTACTATTTACGTATTCCTCAAATCAAAAAGCATAGATAACAGGTCGGGAGCAAAGCGCGTTTCCGACATTCCAGCACGAAGTGCGCGTCCATAGCGCCCTGCCCTCTGCGCGTCCCCGTGCAGAAGGGCTCGAGCTGTTAACGGAACGGCGTATCATCGACGTGCGGTCATATATTTCTCGTGATCAAAATATCAATCAGACCCCACGTTCAGTTAAACGACAGTTCCCCGACGCCGGGATTATGACGACCCACGGGGATTCGTGACGAGAGCGGTGTCGTTCGCTGACGGTAAGTACGGAAAGTTCGTAGAGAGTTTCACAGAAACATCCACGCGGCGATTCGCGAGACGCATCAGGTCGTGAGAATGGCGCATTTGTAGACGAAAACCGCCAAGCGCGAGAGACGCGCGATCTTTTTGTCAGTTTATGAAATGTTTCAAAAAGGCCCTCAGCGCGTAGAAACGCGCGCGCCGTGGCAATTTAACGGTTAAACTCTGTCAGAACGGATTTCGGGACGCGTTTTCGGTCTCGTTTTGGTATGCAGCGGGTTCTGGAGCTCCTGGTATGTGAAAAGATAAAGTGTCCGTTTTACTGTCAACTCCCTGAGAGAAAATCTGAGGAGACCGACGCCGGTTCTGGAGAATTCCTCAGTGTCACAATGTGTGTGAGAGGCTTTTTCTGGGTGTACAATACATGTGTTTATAATCAGTTCATCAAATCCTTAAGTGACAAAATTATATTTTATTGACATAGATTTTCAAACAAGTTATGCAAGTTGTCATTGTGGTAGTAATTTTCCACAATTTGTCAAAGTAAATTGTATCAGTTCTGATCCCATGTGTTTACACTTGTGTAGTTTTTAATAACAATATCTGTGTATGAAGCTGACATCTTTGGTTCTTTCTTTTCTATTTAGGTTTCGAGCCATTTGAGAACCAAAATACCTTAGTTTACAGTTATTGGACTTTTTACATTGTGTCGTTTTGTGATCTCGCATTGTTGTTTAATGTCTTTTTAACCACTTATCACAGTTTTACCATAGTTGCAATAGCTGTAGTAATTAAAGGGGCGGCAAACTTTGATGTGTCAATTCCAGTAGCGTGGGTTTTCCGGGATTTTCTAGTGTCTAACCATTTTTAGGGGTTGTGTTCGGGTAAATAGTTGTCAAAAGGTTGTGATTTGGTTGTAGGGAGGATTTGAGCCCTAGGGAACAGGTGGGAGTCAGCACCCTGGGGAGAGGTGTGTGTGCATGCATGCGTGCACATGTGTGATTATACTTTACAGAGCGAGGGCACTTACTCAGATTGACTTATCAGGACCTGACTGAGAACAGGGTTGTTTAGTAAAGATCATACTGGATCAAATAGACACACTCATCACTGATCGCTATGCTAGTTGAGTAACATGTTAGCGACAAGTCAGTCAAATCAATCCAATGAGTTGCTATTAAAAAGCAATGTTCACAGTGCTATAGTCACCCATTTCACTATCTAGTAGGCGTGATCGTTCTATGCTTTAGATCTCGTTTTTTTTTTAGTGTTTGCCTTATTGACATAAAAAAAAAAACTATTTTAATTTGACATTTTCAGTGTATGAGACTGTATACTTAAGTTCAGCGTAAATTTAACAATTGGGAAGAAAGAGCATTTGACCAGCACATAGAGCGAAACATACTCAACGCAAGTACGTGAATGCAGACGGATCTTCCTACGGATGTGTCTGAGAGCATTTTATTTATTATTTATCTTAAGAGAGCGTTAATTGTGCATTGGTCAAGTAAGGAACACTTTGGATACAGTACGTTCTGGTCTAAAAAGTGTGCATGTGCACATTTTTTTAAAATAACATGTGAAGAGTTTGTGACACATACACATGGACAAAAAAGGTGATTGTTGTCTTTAGTCGGTGTTATGCCGTTGATGACAGTCGGTCAGACTGAGTTATGGGAGCATTTTGCCTCAGGTGTTTGGTATGAGACACACATAATCTCTAGTTTCAGCCAGACAGGTTTAAATATACACCTCTGCTAGCCCTGTGCCCAAACACTCCCACAGGGCTCTGACTTCCTCGTAAGTTCACATTCAAGTTCAACAAAGCTTTGTTGCATGAAGAAGTGCAGAGCAATATTTCAGTTCTGCACATTAAGGTGAGCGTAAAAGGTTAATTCGTGAAAGGATATAAAGCCGAACTCCATTTCTTTACAGAAGTCCGTAACCTCTCATGTGATGAGCGAAGCTGTAATAAATAACTTCATATTAATTTAAGTTGTGTCCTATGACTCCAATCAATCCTAGTTGTGGGCAGTATTACAATAATCGCATATCACAATGAATTTTATTCAGAGAATCTTACCCTATAATATAAATATAAGTATTATACTATCTATGATTGGTCTTTTTTTAGACAACACATGTTGGTGTGGTACGTACCCCCCAGGTGTAATTTGTCCTGTATAGTATAAGTATCCAAGAAAGGGATTAATGTGTACTGTACAGTAATACAGTAGTTTAAAGAAAGATTGAAATAAACACAATTTTTTCAGTATACATCATTGCACACATTTTTGCAGTTATGTTACCCATAATCCTTCAAGCTATGTAGAAAATACTTTATGCATTGTATCATGCCATTGCCTCCGTTTCGCTTTGCTCTCCTTATTTAAACGTAAAAGTACATACATTGACATTGTGAAAATATGAAAAACAGCGATTCTGCTGTAGACCCAGGTGATAGACCGTGTAGTTTAGAGTTTCAGTCTTTGTGACATCATCACAACAGCAGCAGCAGTTCCCGTGGCAACAAGTTGCCAGTAAGCAAAGGCTGGCTTGAGGGGATAGCAGCGAATCCTAGCAGGGTCTGCAAAAATCCTAACGAGAAAAATGAATTCAACTCTCTGATGTTTTCACTTGATGTTGGAACTCTGAGTCAAACTGGAGTGTTTTACCTTCTGGCCCAAAATCTGTTTGTGTCTGCATATGTCTCCGAGGATAACACGCACCATCTGCCTGTCATATCACCTCAGGACCTAAATGTGATTTACTGGCAGGATTTATGATCTGCTAATCTACAGTGGGAATATTTGGTTTATTATTGGAGGATGATGTCATGCATGATGTCATAATCAAGACATCTTCGACATTACGACGACGGTGTACTTCTGTTTAAATGATCCCTCTGGAAATCTTGATATCGAAAACATGTCGCCTCTAGACGGGCTGCCGTAATTGTCATGGCGAGGGTTCGTCCTTGTTCTCATGGAAAAGGAATTTACAGGAGGGCTTTGATTGGCTCCGTCTCAAGTGGGTTGTGTCCAGGCTGAGGTCATGTGGCAGTGCTATTGCCCCGCCCACCGTATTGGTCCCACCTCTGTTGCACCACCCACACCGGCTCAACTTTGCCTGTGTATCCTTCGGTATCAGGTCTAGAAAACATGGCCGCCCCCTAAAGTACTACGAAGAGAGGTTTATAATCATAAAGCAAGTTTCCAGACTAAGTCCATTCCACCCTAAGTGTTAGAAAACTGTGTTTGCCTTTGCATGAGAGCTGGGAATGGTCTATATTTGGTCTAAACTCTTCACTGGAATGACAAAAATCTCATCTTCTTTACAAAAACGCTTTAGGATAAAAGTAAGGGAAGATGTTATCAAAAAAATGTAAGCAAGATAGAGTAACACAGCTCACGGGCAACCAGAAGGAATAACAGAAGGAATGTGATATAACAAAGGAAAGGGAGAGATACCGCAGATAGACAGGGAGAGAGAGCGGAGGTGGTTTGAGGTTGGCGTCGAGAGCCATGTAGCCTGAAATTGTGTTAATGTTGATATTTTAGAGCTGATTTTCCGACACCACTTCACGCTAAATTTTCCCATTGAGATTGCATAATTGCCTCCCCCAGTTAACACACACACCTGAACAAAAGGTTCTTGGTATGAATCGTTCGGACCCAAAACATACTTTTGTGAATTCAAATGAATGCTAGCTGCGCAATATCTGCCTTAAGTTTACTTAAGGTTGTTAATTATATGGGCTCATTTATCCTACAGGGACCCCACAGGAAATGATGTCAGAACCTCCACCCTGTCTTAATAGTCCCATAAGAAGTGATTATCCTAACAGGGGTTTGTGTGTAATTGCTCATAAATGACACACACACTCTCTCACTCCTCTGTAGTGTAAATATTAGCAGTGCAGCCTTATAAAGCATAAACTGTGACTCACAACCCAGTGAGACGCCTTATATAGAATTGGACGTTTTTTGTTTACGTGTCCAGTAGAGGTACTTTCCTACATGTGAAAATATGGACTTGTATTTCTTTGTCTTGCTTTCTGTTTATCTCCAGGGAGATTTTGAGGTCGCCATGCCATAATTGGTTCTGGATGATGATTGGCCGATTGTGAGGCCATTACAGTGGATGGGGAATGCGGGAATGAGATCTGTTTTCCCAAAGCCACATCCTGTGAACATGAACGTACCGACTGAACCCAGAAACCACCGCAATCTGTATTAATTCAGCATCTGTCCTCAAACAGAACAGTCGGGGGTGGTTAATGGTTTGGTGTTACAGAAACCAGCCAAATTTTTGTTTATGCCCTTGCAAAGACCCCGCTCACTCACACTCGAGTGGGTGACAGAGATGAATTCCTCTGGTTTCTGTCACTGTAGCTGCTGTTTAGTTGTAGACATTGTTGGAATGCGCCTTCGGATGAGAATGTTATCAACCCTCACGTACACACAAGCCGAGCGAACCACACATCTTTGCATGTAAATCGCAGTACAGTTATCCTTTGAACGGCATGTCGAACAACGTAACGCACCTGAATGTTTGTAAAGCACCATTTCTTTATATAATTCTGTAGTGCTCGTGTCTTTGAGGCTTTAAATGAGAGGGCGGGTTTATGGTTTGGTTTAGTTCACTGTCTGTTTGTGTTTAGTTAGGCTCGGCCTATGACAGCTCACCCACAGACCACCCTCGCACCATTTACGGCCACTGAGTTTATGATTCGGGTTGCACACAAAAAAGGAAACGGCTTTGAATGATGCAAGCTTCATTTTTATTCGCTGGATTTACTTTATTTCAGTGAGTGAAATTACAGTTTTGTATTCAAAGCTTTGTTTGGGGAACTAAGTAGGAGGTGAACTAGATAGCTAATCTAACATTTGTTATTTAACCCTGAGATAAATGGTTTTACAGATGTTTATAAAATATGGAATAGTTATTAAAGCATGACAATGTGGTACCTTCTCTCTTTGTTTCGGTTCAGGTATTGATTAGTCTTTGAAACTTGCAGACAGAGAGTTCAGAGCATGTGTGTGGGTTAGTAGTCTCCCAGTGTTCGCTCAGGACAGCTGCTTTGACCGGCTTACTGTGTGCAGGAAGATCACAGGCATTGGTGGCCCCAGGGGTGCAGTATAATCCTGAAGGCTTTTTGTGTCATCCAGCTTCACCCAGACCTGCTCTGTTATTGCAGCTGTACATAAGGATGCTAAAAATCGGAGAACCTGGTTTTCAGTCACTGTCTCTCTTGCATTAGATAACAACGGCCTTATTTTCAAAAAGAAATTGGGACTTCATGTGCTGCATGTCTGGTTTAAAGCCAAATATTTAGTACTGAATTTTGGGACTTGATACTTTTGCCTAAGAAGTCTGATCCTTAAAATTAATTCAGTTTAATTTTTTTTTGTATTTCCTTTCCCAATACAGATTATTCCAAAGCAAAATGCCTTAAAATCCTTGGCAGCGAGCAAAAGATTTTTAAGGAATGTTTTAAATTCATTATTTTTCTCTCGGAAAGATATAGTCCTGCTTGGGAAAATATGAGGCTTGTCATATGGATTACATTTTTAGTGCATTTTCAGTTAAGTGTTGTCAAATTCGATGTCATGTTTTCTAGTAGTTCACTTTAAAACAAGCCCCTATTTACTTTCCACAGTAGGAATAAAAATGACTACGTAAGGTCAATGGTCGCTATTTTAAAGTGAATTACTCCTTTAAATGCATCTAGATTTTGCACAGATTGTTGTCTAAAATATCTTACAGATTGTTGTCTAAAATATCTTACAGATTGTTGTCTAAAATATCTTACAGATTGTTGTCTAAAATATCTGACACATCTAATCATAATTCTGCTCTTCTCTGTGATTTGGAGCAGCTGTGTTATCTGGATGCTTTATGCATTCATGAATTTCCTGTCCTAGTTGCACTAAGCTCACGTCTTCAGTGAACCTCGACTGTTTGAATTATTTTCAATCTTGCCCGTGTGGTTTATGTGGGTCGATGCAAGGAATTGATCTCCTGCTAAGAGAGAGGAATGAAACGAAAAAGGCAATAAAAGAATAAGATAAAGCTATGTGTCGTAAAGATGTGTTGGTTATGTAACGCACCCATATGGAAGCTCCATGCACACTGCAGGGGATTCCTGTGCGTGTGTGTAAGCTGCAGTTCGGTCTCTCATTATTATTCACTGTGTGATTAGAGTAAAGCTTTGATTCTTTGTTCTGCTCACCGAGGGAATCTGTCGTCTCTTTGATACACACAAGCTTACATATAAACAACGGGCAATCTGCATGGTTCGCACTGAACCTGTTCTTCTCGCACCACCCTGTTAAACATAAGAAACATGCTGTACTTCCATCAGGGTTCACAAAAAGGCCGATACAGCTCTGGGATTTGAGAAACGACAAGGTGCCTGTTCAGCCATTGTTAGGTCAGATTACAAGAAATTTGACTTGGCAGCTGCTGATATTACATGAGGTTGCAATGAATATTTGTTAAAGGGGACGTATGAATATGGGAGGGTTTCCCTTGCTGTTTTCATGGGCTTGATAGATCTTCAGGTGTTCTTTTTATTTCATCAAACATCCCCTTTCTGTATTTAGATAACTGTGGGAGCTTTTGCCCCAAGCCCTAGTGAGTTTTTACCCTGGTTTTCTTACACGCTTAGTTTAAGTTTCAAGTCTATTGGTCAGGGAGAATTTGGAGCAGCTGTTTGTACGTTTAGTCCCAGTGAAATAAAAAATTACAATGCCTAGTTTTTCTCGAAATATTGCAGTTTTATTGTAAATGGCTAACCAATGTGGGTAATTTTCTTTTAAAATTCATGTGCCCTCTTAATCTTCGGTTAAAATCTGAAAATTTGTGACTGTCCATCTCAAATGATGAAAGTTAAACGGCTTGGCCGGCTGCTTCTAGTTCCATTTCAAAATGCAATGGCTATTTTTATCCATCCAATAAAAACGCAGTGAATAAAGAAGCCACGCCTACTTTCATTTGAAATTCTGTTTCACTTGTAAATGCTTCAGAGTACTGAAGTAAAAACAATGACAACTTCCGGCTCACATGGACTTTGAGAAATGTGACTCTCTTGGAAATCCAGGCTCATAAATTTCATAATCTCATTATGAGATTAGTCACATTAAAGTTTGATTTAGATCATTAATTTTAGTATGAATTCAATCTTTGACACAACCTTAGTCAGTATTAAAGATATCATAATTTTAGTTTTACAGAATGTTCTTTAGATTATGTAGGATGAACCATCAAACCATCAAAAAATAGTTTTCACAGGCAGGGTCACAAAAGTGTGTATCTTATATTTGTGTTTTTTTATAAATCTCTATTTGTAGCATCATTAACGCTGTCTGTGAATGATTTAAGATGAGTTGTTTACACATTCTTCTTTTAAACGTTTCTCTTTTTTTATTGGATTTTGTGCTGTAGGGGAGGATTGTTTTTCATAGTTCTTCTGGCCAGAACTCAAAACCCCAAGAGAGATCTGTAATGCACAAGCACAGCGTAAACCTTTTAAATCCCATGATGCATTTCTTTTGCTGAGGTTCTAGATGCTTCCATCAATCTGCAGATTCAATTAGACAACAGAACCAAAAGTAGCTGGCTATCGGTGTAGATTGAAGGAACGTAAGGACTCTGTACTGCACTTTACATTACACTGACAGATAATGGTCTTTGCTGTCCAGGAACTTCACCCTAAAGATCCCATTGGTCACCGAGTAACTTCCTGGTACGGAGGAGCCATTTAAACATCCTTTAAACGCAGGCCGAACAAAGAGCTTCTAATGCTCTAATGGATCTTACCCTAATGTCTTTCCCTTTTTCTCTCTGTACTCTCCATCGACTCTTGTTTCCTAAGCTAATTTGTTTAGAAGCATGAAGCAGGAGGTCACGTTGTAAGTACTTTCTTCATGCCTTTTCTTCTGCGTGCGCTCATTCATGGATTTGTTTCTTGTTTAAAAGCCCGTGGGCTCCATTTTGCCTTCATAACAGCCGGTGATTGAGATGAATCATGTGTTATCAGGTGCTGCCTGTTTTGGAACAATGGCTGTTGTGTTTTGGATGCTGAAATTCAATGTTCTCCAGTGATCCAAGACGTGTGGCTGTACTCTGAGCATCTTTAGGATGTTTGTTGGGAGGAGTGTCAGGAATAGGGTCATAGTTCAGGTAAATCTAATTATTTAAAGGATCTTAAAGTTGCTGTATTTCTCGCTCATTGCATTAAGATGCATTCGAACCCATAAAACATTTAAGGGTTGTGTCTTGTGTGCATGTGCTCTTTGGTTGCCATGGTAACCCAGCAAGACCTGCCAGCAATGTTATTCTAGCGCAGCAAAAGTGCATGCTGCTGCGTATGAGTAAGCATCACTATACCATTGATTGTGTGTCACGTGGTTAGTTCTTACAGAGCCGGCCACATTAAAATGGTAATTGCTTGTGGGTGTAATACGAATTAATCAGATTATCTTCATCACAGTAACGCAGATGAATTGGTTTTCTTGGATTCCTGTGGATTGGTAAAAAAAGGCTCTTCCTCTAGACCATAGTCCAGAACTCTCTAGTAATTTCCAGGTCCATTTGCTATGTTTTATATGTTGAGACCGTAATATCTGCTTGATCACCTTATATTTCTGTATCTTCTCTCGGTGCTGAAAATATGCTCTTTACAGACTTTTTTGGCATAATTTATATATGAACAAAAGGGCCTAGTCCACCTGTGTTGAGACTTGGTGATGACGCAATAAGAACCTCAGTTACCTGCCTAGATCTGTAAGCACTGGGCCAACCCACGACCTGCTTATTTAGATGTGATTTCAAACATTTATTCAACTCTGGCATGCAGAAACCAGAGGCTCAGGGTGCGTCTCTAAAGTGTCTGCTTCTGCCTCAGTCTGCTATCGGAAGAAACGTTTCATGGAATAAAGCGCACTGGTCTTGTCATTTACTTAAGGAATCTGGGAGTGTTTTCTGAAGCTAGACATTGGTGCAATATTTCATAGAGCTTTCCTTTTTTGAAACCCAAGCTTTGAACATCCCATCTGCCTGTTCCCTGCGCGTTAAATTTTGTTCTGTAGTCAGCTGGTGTCACCGTACTTTAAGAGTACATAACAAGGGCTTTTTAAGGCTCTACCTTGGTTTATGGAGTGTCCAACAACATTATTATTTCGTAATAATTGGCAGTTATTCTTACCTTACTTGTTGACTGACTCTCAAATGATTCGTTCTATGATTTATCCGTCTAATCCCATCATTTCCGCTAGCCTAGTCTGATGTGATGGTCTACCGTGAATCAGGCTCACAAGCTACAGTGTTTGGGAGAGAAGAGTGAAGTAAAATGTAGACTGGGACTATATGTAGAGACGTAAATCCGCAGCAGATCGCGAATCGGACTAGGGACGATTCGTTTGCATGATTAAGAGTCCACTCCCTTTTCCAAGCCAATAATGTTGTTTTTCATTCACTTTCGGATTTGCAACTTGGCAGAGTGCTTACTTTCAAACACGGCAACATTACAAACTGCATAAAGTGTAATTTTCATGATCTCATGTTATGTTTTCTTTAAGTTCAATATGGATGAGACTAGTTTTCTTCTTGAGAAAGTTTGGTCAATTTGTGTCTAATCCCAGTCTGATGGGAATTACTATGATTGCAGTACATTATTAGTTTTTGACTCTTCTACTTATGCAGTGTTTCCCCTACCATTATATAAGAGGGGCGCCCAGCCCTCCTAACGGCTCGCCCCGCCACCCTTGAACGTCAAGTAAATTTGATTTGATTTTCTTTATAGCGCCAGATTACAATTTGTTATGTTATTAAACAAACTAAATAGCCAATCTAATATGTTATTTATGTTATTTCCACGATGGCATGTCTTTTCTGTCTTTGTTTGCGCGTTTACAATTATCCCAATGAGTGCGCACGCGCGCACACTCACACACAAACACTAGCGGACAGAGAGCGCGCGGCTGGAAATATGTCGCGTCAATCAGATGAAAACCAGATGAAAATATTTGCGTTTTTTAAGCGCTCACAGGGAACTGAAGATGGCAATACTCACTCTACTGCGAGTAGCAGCCGGAGTAGCTATTCTGCTCCAAGTCTATGTGTTGCGCATCCTGCCCCTGAAAAGCATCAAAAGTCCAGTCATCACCGGATGACAAATAAAATGTATATTAATGAATCACATACCGCTTACTATTTACATATGTGTGTTTCAAATGTTTTTAGTCAGGACATTGTAAATCTGCTGATTAAATAAGACAAGAGATATTTAATACGCTATGCAGGCCGCTCTGTGTTGTATGGGAATGTCCTGCGCACATGATGACGTTCAGAACAGCACACGTGATGACGTTCAGAACCGCGCGCGTTCACATGTCGCTTGACAGGATTATTCTCCAATAAATGCATCATATAAAAAAAACGTATCACAAAAAAAGCCCATTTAAAATTTGTTTATCATATAAATGTATTAACTAACATTAACGAACAATGAATGAGCAATATATTTGTTAGTATTTATAAATCTTTTTTAGTTGTTAGTTAAAAAATAAAACTATTTTAGCTCTGGTCCATTAATATTAACAAATACTTCTATAAATTTAACAAAGGTTATTTGCAAAAGTCAATTTTAAAAAGATTTAAATACGTTTATTTAAGTTTTTTAAATAGATATCTTATGTTAACATTTTTTTACTTTAACAAAGCATTACCCTCCCAGACAACCAATTTAAGTGACATAGAAATGATTTAAGATTTCTCGACAATTTTCCCTAACCAACCAACCAACCCCCCCCAAAGCTGTAAACCTAGGGGAAACACTGTGATGTATTAAGACCTTGGTTGAATATAGATAAAGCTACATTTATTGTTAAACCAGATTTCTGGTTCATAGCAGTAGCAGTGTTAGTATTCACGTCAATAATTTCCATTCTTTAATTATGTTATTATACCTTCTTGCTTAAAACTAATCACATAATATATTCACACATCCTATGCACAACCATCGCTTCGCCCACATTCATTGACACTCCCAGGTTATTATAACAGTCCAGTCATGCAGATGCCAGTCAGTACAATAATTAACAGACTGTTTTAATAACTGTATCTTTATTTAGGAAACAAATTCTCTCCAAATGGGGCATTAGGGACAATCTTTTAAAACACAATTACAAAATCTAGTGTTCATTAAAAATCTATATTGAGATGTTTGCTTTTTCACAAGTTCTTAACCCCGTTTTACAATATTTACCAGAATTTTATCTGTATTTCATCATCATTGAAACTGGAAGTGCAGACTCAAGAGTCACCCTGAAAGAACAAACAGAACAGAGGAAATAAATTATCACTGTGGTTGGAAATGAAGGGTGAAGAGAAAGTTCTTGTTCTGTCTGAAAGCCATTAAGAGGTTCATTAACACACAAGCTGCTGCATCCTCCTGAGAACTCTCTGTCGCTCTTTCTCTCGCTCCCTCCTTTCTTTCTCTCCCTCCCTCTCTCTCTCTCTCTCTCTCTCTCTCTCTCTCTCTCTCTCTCTCTCTCTATCTGTCTCTCTCCCATTAATCTCAGATGTTGTGCAATGGAATGTTCTTGTCAGTCTGCAAATGGTTTTAGCAGAGCACAAAAATATATTTGCCCCTAGACACACACACACAGACTTACTCATACACGCATGACAATTGAACAGATCTTTGTTAACATTCAGTATTGGAGTGTGTGAGTTTGAAAGAGCAAGTTGACCAGGTGTTTTTCTAAATTCTAATTTATGTTATTTGTCATTAGCTGGATTGTAAAGAAATGTTTATAATTGTTATTAGATTCAAAGTTAATGAGTGTCGGGGTTTTGAGTTTTTTTCACCTCTATTCATTTTCCCAAACCGTAGCTAATTGTTTAAATTAATTATAGTGCAGCCTGCTGTTCTGTTTTTGTAGCAAATCAACAATTATGGACTCTACTTTCAATAAAGGTTTGGAATTAAATTGATTTATGGATATTCACGGACTCTTATATTCATTATGAATTCGTAGAAGAAAATGTTTTATTTTAGGGGCAGAGGGCAGTTCTGTCGATGATGTGTGCCACTTAAGAGCTCCTCTGTATTGTATCAAGAGAAATCAGACTGCATTTTTAATTCTGTGTCGTGTGGTCAGATGATAAGCCACCTGGGTGCCAGTCTTTGCAAAGAAAAAGCTAAAAACAACTGGTCACAAATTAGAGTTTGACAAATTCTATAAAATACTCTTTTTCAATCATTTTCTTGTATTACATATATTATGTCTATAGCTGAGTCTGGTGGTGTGTTGGAGGACAAGACAAAAAACAAAGCCAGCACCCTAAGCCCAAATGTGTAGGTGGGGCATTTCTGTTTGAGGTTTGTGGGGGCTTAGGAAATGTTTAAAATGTAACAAACCACCGGTGTAATTGTTACAGTACATTTGTGGGTGTCAAATATATAAGAATGTGCTGTTATACATTGTTAAACCATGCAAGAATGGCCTTTATTTTACAACTAAAACAATATAAACAGGGCAACTGTCATAAAACCTACATCTCTGTACAAATGAAAGGATTGTTTTTCAGCATTTTCTTCTCTGACGATGTTAACTTGGTAAAATTTGTTAATTACAATAGTGAGCACTACACTCCTAATAGTAGCTGAAAACATTCATTAAACTATTCATTTTAGGAATTGTTTAAAACATGTGACAAAATGAGTCAAAATTCTGCTGACATTCTTTGTGAGTCTACCGTAAGTAAACTAACTGTACTGTTTAGCGTGTTGACAAAATGTTTATATGCTCTCCTCTTTGTAAGTCGCTTTGGATAAAAGCGTCTGCCAAGTGAATAAATGTAAATAAAAAAATGAAGTATTCGTAAATCTAAGGACATTAGAATATTATAGGTTGCTCTCGCAAGAATAGGCATAAGTTTAAGTCTGTCTGTGTATATGCTGTCTGTATGTCATAAGGCATGATGATTACCTGCAACTGCTCAGTGCTGTGTTGTGGTCCAAAAATAGAGCTGTGAGAGTCTGGCAGCCTGTGTTAATGTGTGTGTGTGTCTGTTTGTGTGTAAAAGAGAAACACTAGAGCGTCATGTTAAGTAAAACTCTGACCTCTGCTGGAAAGAATGAACAAAGGCCAGTCCATGCTGAATGTTTACTGTTTAAAATTTAGAGCAATGATTTGATTTCAAAACTGTCGGATGTGTTTAATTTTAGCTGACTTTGTTTATCTGTTTTGCAGGTGCTGAGAACATAGTTGACTTGTGGTTGTGACGGCTAGTCTGCAGTTTGTTTGTGTGATGGAGGGTTTTCCGGTCCACTGACACTGCAGCACTGCCCTGCAGTCATGTCTGCATGCAACACTTTCACGGAGCATGTATGGAAACCAGGGGAGTGCAAGAACTGTTTCAAGCCCAAAAGCTTGCACCGGCCTTCAGAGCAAGCCATTGCTGCGAGTGAGAGCAAGACGAATTGTAATGCTAAGTTCACAAACAACAAACAGAGGAGCGTCTCCTCATCCCGTGCAGGTCAGGTCCGGCCACCGGTCGCAAAGAAACCTACCATCGCAGTGAAGCCCACCATGATGTTGCCGTGCTCTCCGTCAGGACTGGACTCGGAAGGAAATGTTTCCAGGCTTGCTGAGGGGGTGTTGGTCAATAAAAACTCACTTTTCTGGAACCACAACAGTCTAAACAGCTCAAGACTCACAGGCACAAACAACAATCAAAGAGAGGATTTGGTTATGCAGACCGAGGCGTACGGCCCTATTTCTCCTCAGACAGCTAGCAGCCGCAGCAACAACAACGGATTGACAGATGTGCTTAAAGAGATTGCTGGACTGGGACCTTCTCCAAGTTCCAGCAAAGATGACTTCTTCGGGCGAATCTGTAGTTCTTATAGACGCTCACTAGAGAGAGGTTTACCGGCTTCAAGCTGCCTCAATGCTGGGAGCAGCGGCCGAGGAGCAATGAAACGCGTATCCCTTAGTGACAGTGCAGAGATCATCAGCTTGGAGGGAGGACGTTTCTGCTATCCAGAATTCGCCAGTGATGGTGATGATGAAGACGAAGATGATGAGAGCGGCGATGAGGATGAGCATGACAGTTGGGATGAAAGCGACGAAGAGTTGTTGGCAATGGGTATCCGAATGCGCGGTCAGCCTCGCTTTGCAAACTTCCGCGCCGCCACGCTTTCTCCCGTTCCCTTCACTTTAGGAAAAAAGTGGAATACGGTGCCTCTACGTAACCGCTCGCTCCAGAGATTTTGCGCTGTGGATTATGATGACAGCTATGATGAGATTCTTAATGGCTACCCGTCTGTTGACTCAAATGGGGCACCTGCTCTTTTACCATACAGGTCTGACCACAAAGGTAGTGACTTTTTTTCAACCTCTGAGTCCACCACATCACCGGAGTCCTTGACTTCATTGCCCGACGAATCCTGCGCTGGGAGCAGTAGGGGCAAGAGAAATGGTCTTTCAGTCCGAACAAGCAAAGAACCATCAAGCAGAGGACTGTGCTCACCAAAATCCAATGAAACGCATAAAGCTGTCCTAGCCATCCGTCTGGAGGAGCAAGATAATGGGCAAAGAGAGGGCGGGGCGCTCCCACAAGCTCTTCCAGGCCAGCCAATCACAATCAGTTTCAGCCCAACTGAAGAGCAGGCCAAGCCATATCGAGTAGTAAATCTGGAAAAGGCTCCTATCTGTAAGCCCTACACAGTTGTAGACGTGTCTGCCTCTATGGCCACAAAAGATAATCAATCTTATTCTGTTGAAAGCTCCCCAAAACCAAGTATGTCGAGTGTTGCGGTTCGTTCCTCCCCTGACCCCCATCCAGTCTCACCAACCTCCCCTCAGTCCCTCAGATCTCCTTGCTCATCTGTGGTGTCTCCATCCATGTCTTTGTCTCCTGTAATGCCCCAGTCCCCTAGAGCCGCATCTCCCGCAGCTACATCCCCCGCAGGACCCTCCGGTTTCCGCACAAAACCCGGGAGCATCCGTTACCAAGAAGTGTGGACGTCTTGCACCAGCCCACGACAAAAGATCCCAAAAGTCGATTTAACTAGCGGTGAGGCAACTTCTAGACTCGTCAACCACAAATCAGCTCCCACCTCTCCAACTGCAGGGTTCAGCTCTGCCCGCACGGTCCCAACCAAATCTCCAAACCTGTCTGAGATCAAATTTAACAGTTACAACAATGCTGGCATGCCCCCGTTCCCCATCATTATTCGTGATGAACCTGCATATGCGCGCAGTTCCAAGAAAGCAGTGAAGGTTCCAATTGTGATCAATCCCAGCGCTTATGATAATTTGGCTGTGTACAAGAGTTTTTTGGGGCTCAACGGTGAGCTTCCCCATTCCAAGACCGGGGCGGGAGAGCGAGTAGCCAGCCACACGTATGAAGAGATTGGGTCTTCTGATAGTACCCAACCCTCTCCTACTGAACAGACACCTCTGAAGCACATGTCTGAGACTGTTTCTGTGCAGAGGGTGAATGAAGGCAAAGCAAGAACCACACCAGGTCTTTCCGTAGGTAACCTGAGCCCCAGTCCTTCCTCCCCTGTGAACCAAAGCATTATAGATCACATTTATAACTCGAGCGGTGAGCAACCACCAGATGGTACCAAAGAATGCCAGGTCACGTCCAGCCTAAATTCAGGTCATAAAGAGAAAGCAAGTACGGTTCTGTCTCAAATGGTGGCTTCAATTCACCCTCCGACATCACCTCCGGACTCTCCTGCTGGGCAAAGCAAAACATGCAGTGCTGAGGAGCTTTACTCACTACCACCCGATCCCTCCAAAGACACTCTTAGTAGACCCAAATCACTTCATTGTTCGGCAGAACCTCACAAAGACTCGCCAGCCAAATTCCTGCCCAAATCTCACAGCGCCTCTGCTGCTGTACCCCCCACAAGCCCCAAATCTGAACCCACTGCACCATTCCCCCCTGTAAGATCCATCTCATCCCCTTACCACTCTAGTAATCTGCTCCAGAGACACTTTAGCAACTGGACCAAGCCTGCTGTTACCAAACCTAGCGATGGAGAGAACAGCCCAGGTGCGGAAGGAAGACGTTCAGTCGATGCCAACAAGCCCAAACGCTGGATCTCCTTTAAGAGCTTCTTTCGCAGGCGGAAGGATGAGGATGAGCAGAAGGAAAAAATGGAACGTGAGAAAGAAAAAGGAAAGCTGCTGGGATTGGATGGGACAGTCATCACTGTGTTGCCCCCACCGCCTGTACAAAAACAGCACTGGTTTGCTGAGGCCAAGGCGGATAACCCTCACCAGAAACCCACTATTATATTCACCTACAAATCAGAGAGCGCCAAGAGCGGAGAGGAGGCTGAACTTCGGGTCGAGGAGCACAAACAGAGTTCAGGTCTTACAATGGGTGGTGGGGTCTCCAGCCTGTCAACTCCACCGAAGAGCAGAGCCAGTATTCTTATTTGCAAAGTAATGAAGTAAGTTATATTTTTTTGTCAGCCCCCTTGTACCTCTATCTTAATAACTCTAATTTTCATTTTTTTATTAAGGACCGTAAAGAATGATCTGTTCTTACCTGCCATTAGTGCTGTTGTCTCTGTAGTGCCAGAGTTGTGCCAAATGGTAACTTGTGAACATTTTGAGGTAGCTTTTTGTAAGGCCTGATAAAAATTGTCTGGTTGTAGCTGATCAAAAACAATGTCTGGGCTGATAATATCATTTATTTACTAAAATGTTGTGTAGATGTTGCTTTAACATAGTTTTATGCTATTGTGGTGAATGAAAAAATATAATAAATCTTTTATTATATACACTGCAAAATACTAATTTATGGTATTTTTGTCTTATTTTCCAGTACAGATAATGAAACATTTCTAAATCATAGAAATTTTTTCGAAAAGCACAATTACTAGACTAGTATTGCTTTCTGAAAAATAAAAATATAGCAAAAGATATCTGCTAAAGTAAGAAAGGGAAACTATATTTTTATCTTTACATATTGGCAGATATTTTTTTGTCCTAAGCAAAAATGCACAATATTTATTTGTTTTCCTTTTACCATTAATATTTGTAATATTTTTATTTTAATGATTTTGTCATTTTCTTGTCATGATTGAAGATGTTTAGATATTCCTGAAAAACAAGACACAAATACTGAGTAAGAATTTTTGCAGTGTACTACTACAATGTTTTTGATGACGACAAAATACTTGCTTACTTCATTAAAGGTATAGTTCACCTTAAAATTCTGTCATCATTTACTCGACCATTTCTCATTTACTCCAGCGTAATAATCAAGGAAGTTTGATGCCGTAGTATGGCCGTAGCAGGCGCAGTGTTATCACGCAGGCGCATGTGGAAATAGGCAAATTCAGTTAACATGTACGATAACCTAGCTTGGGACTAATAGTTACCATGTTACGGCAGCAAACTTCCTTGATTATTACGCCGGAAGGGGAGTAATTTGTCTAATTGAATTCAATGATCTATGCTAAGTTATGCTTAAAGGGCTATTGCCAGACCCCGAGATTGGCTGAATACATTACAAAACGGTAAAACTCATTTTATTAACTCTTGGGGATTTGGAAAATGAGCATATTTCCAAAAAATGTGGAATGTTCCTTTAAGGTATGTATAAAAACACCAATAAATATTTTAAGTGTTAGTTAGTTATTCAAAGATTGTTACATAGGTGATTTTCAAACCGAAAAAAAAAACCGTTTCCTGTTGCGTCACTCATACCTTTGCGTATCCTGTGACCTTTGATCCTGATGTTTCATAACTGTGAGCTGACGCACAGCCACAGGTAAAGGACAAGTAAGAGTTAAACATGTGAGTGAAACATTAAGACGGTTAACGCGGAGAGGAGGAGTAAGAAAAGCAGACAATCCAAGAAAGATTCAAGCAAGGATTTTTTGTATTTCACTTTTATTGTCTCTTTGATTTGTCTGATGGGTGACTGTGTGAGCCACTATGGTGGGTAAGCATTAAACTTCAACAAATACTTTTTAACTTAACTGAACATATAGTCGAGTGCTTGTTTCAGCTTGGGTATGTGTTTGTAGAGTGTTCTCTGCCTCAGTAAGAGGGGGAAATACATTGGACACGTTGATTCAGGTTCTTCTAACAAGTTCAAACATTGAGGTCTGTCATTAGTTTAAAAACTGCTTCAGTCTGGTTTAGTCCTTTAATACGTATTTAGTATGCATGTATATTTGTTGAATGAATGTTTGAATATATGAACTTTATGTGTTACATCTTCAAGTTTGACAGAACACCTCTTGTTATATACCAAGTGAATGGAACAGAATTTTGTTATGTCCAGACATGCTCTACCTGCAGAAACCTCCTCACATGTAGCGTCCTTGAATGAGTTCCTCCACAAAATGAAACTGAATAAAGATTTTTTTTACACCTCATTTAATTCCTTTTCCTCATAAAATAGTGAAAAAATAAAATGTATATTTGTTGTTAAATGTTTTGTTGTACTGTACTTTGTTCCACATTAATTTATAACATATACCGGCTCCAAATAAAGTCTTTCCTATATTTATATTTTAACTGCATATGTATGTAAAAAACAGTTGGATCTTAAGCTTCTTAATCCTCTCTCCAGTCAGCTTCCAGTTCAGGATACTGAGATCGCCCCTGCCATCTCCCGGCCTGCTAAGCTGGAGCTGTCGCCCCTGTGCGAGCCGTCTGCCTGCTGTCCGCCCCCAGCATCGCCCACATCACACAGCAGCAAGCTAGGAGAGCGAGAGGAAGAGGGAAGCGTTCGCACCATATCGCAGTCTTCCACATCCAGCAGCTGCAGGGCCACGTACACCAACCTGGGTAAGTCAAGCAGACAGATGTTTGACGGGTCACTTTCTGTGCTCTGTCTTTTTTGGGGCCAGCGCTGAGAAGTTTTGACCTGATTCGGACAGCTCACACAGATATATTTGGGTTGTCATGGCAGCAGTTATTTTAGAATATTGATAGAGCCATAAATAACAGATGTGATGTGACCATCATTCTCTCATGTTGGTGTAAGTTGATAGGGTCTTTCTGAAGTTCGTGGTAAAAAGTGGTACGTGTCTCTCTCTCGCTCTTAAGGCCATTGCACATTGAGCTCGAATTTTGCGTTCAAAATTTCCGCGCATTAAACAATAAATACGACCTCACGTTGTGTCAATCCCATTTACACACTGCCTCTGATATTTTCATCTGTGATAAAAAAATTCGGACTGGGTTAGATTTTTCTGCGTTTTTGCATCCGTAGCAAGTATTTTGAGAGGGGTATGGACAATTCAGAGACATCGTACAAACGAGTGCCAAATACGAAAAAACTTGTACGATAATTTCGGACTGTATGTGCGAAGACCTCTACTCTTCTGTTTTGTCTTGCCTTCGTTGTTCTGGTGTTCTATATCTGGTGAGGTTTTTTTACTTTCGTAAATTGTGTTTTTTGTATTAGTTAAGAGACAATTGATGACAATGTTGCTTTTCAGGGTTTTTCTTCATTTAGCGTATTCTGCATTTTGCAGTGTGTTCAATACAAGCAACAATTTAAGTGAAAAATTCATTGAAATGTCAAAACTTTACTATTATAGTATTTTGTGTGTTCCTCTCCTGCGTTAAAATAGACATTCATTCATTTTAAAAGTACATCAAAAGTTTATCACCTAATAAATCCTAAATAAATCAAAATATAGATGACAGAATACATAATCGTGGTGTTTGTAATAAAACATTTTTATAAGGATACTAATTATAAACAGTTGACTCTTTGGTTGCTTTATTGACGTGACCTAAAAAAGCTAAAAGAGCCTCAGAGGAAGCCGCAGTCTGAGATTATTAGGAGATTAAAGCAGATTAGAGACAAATGTTCGATGAGGTTTCACGTTGTTAAATAACTCCAAACTCACACAACATCCCTGTGAACTGGGTGTGTGGCAACTGCTTTTAGAGAAACCGCTGATGTAAGACACATTTGTTGATGGTCACAATTGGGTTAAAGTTAAGATAAATTAGCTCTTCCAGTATGTTACAAATGTAGATGTCTCCTAACCTCCTCTCATTCAAAAACCATCTTGTTGGTGATGCCATTTGCGTCTTTTCTTTTTCCTACAACTGGCTTGTTCAGTAGGCCAGTTTGCCACCTGGTGGACCTTTCAGTTAGTGCACTGTTACGGAAGTATGCAAGGTTACAAAAATTGTGCCGATTGATTAGCATACATGTAAAAATCCAAAGCATACATTTAGGCTCACAAGCTCACCATTGCCCTTACAAAGGTTTCTTGTTTCTATTTCTTTGCAGGTCAATCCAGGGCCAACATGATCCCTGTGAAGCATCCCAGACATCCTAAAGCATCCGATGACACGTTAGCCTCTGACCCAGAGGCCACCGAACCCACCTCTAAAGCCACTCCTCCCCCCCTTCCCAAGAAGTCAGTCCCGCGTGCTCAAACGGA
Source organism: Triplophysa tibetana (assembly GCA_008369825.1). Taxonomy (NCBI): domain Eukaryota; kingdom Metazoa; phylum Chordata; class Actinopteri; order Cypriniformes; family Nemacheilidae; genus Triplophysa; species Triplophysa tibetana. Next base: position 15,861,627 of record CM017894.1, on the reverse strand, counting down.
AGCATCCTCTATGGGTAAAGAACTCTCAGGCCCACAAACCAAAGGAGAGGCCAGACCGGGCGGGACCAGTCTGAGCGTCGCCAATCCGCTCTATGATCTCGAGTCCACGTGGGACACGGGCAGTCAAAGCTCCTCGGTCAGCTCAGAGGCACGGCATCCCGATGAATCCGGAGACTCCTTAGAGCGTCCCGTTGCGGGACGTAGCTTGTGTTCGCTTACCAATAGCAGCTCCATTCAGGGGTGCGACCGCCGTGGCTACCGCAGTACAGAGAGTTTGACAGCCAGGGCGCGAGGGGCTGGGAGACCCGCTATGGTTCAGAAGCACGTGCCGTATAGAGGAATGGAGAGTTGGGAGGAAGTGGTCGGAAGGATTCGAGGACTGCACACAGATACGCTCCGTAAACTGGCAAACAGATGTGAGGATCGATTCATGGCTGGACAGAAAGATCACCTGCGCTTCGGAACGGACAGTTGGTCTCATTTTCGACTGACTGCTGGAAAACCTTGTTGTGAAGCAGGAGATGCCGTGTACTACACGGCGTCGTTCTCCAAAGAACCTCTGACGAATTATGCAGTCAAGGTAAAGTTTTGTTTTAAAAAATATATATTTTTAGAAATTGTTAATATCTATAGTTTTGGGATAGATCCAATATATGTTGTGTTTTAACTATTCATTTATTTTTAATTTATTATTTGGTTATTCATAAGGGGGGATATAGTTAAAAAAATATTTTATTTTGTAATAAAAGAAAGTATAATATATAACATAAATGTATCAAATTAACAAAAAACATAAACGTATTTTATATTTATAGATGATTTCTCATGATCTTAAAAACCTTTTTAAGTGACAGGTTTTTATCATTTTTAATAAATTTCTTTAATTCCATCTGATCTCAGATCTGTAGGGGTGTTGTGAAGGAAACTCAGCAGCAGTTTTTCCACAGTCTTGCTGTTCGACAGAGTATTGCCGTGCACTTTAACATTCAGCAGGACTGCGGTCACTTCCTGGCAGATGTTCCGGCCCGTCTGTTACCTTGGGAGAAAGATGAAGACAGAGATGACGGGAGAGGCAGCACGGAGGAAATCGAGGAAAATGCATCGAAAATCCATGAGAAGGATCCAGGAGGGGAACTGTGCAGCAGTGTCGTGGTGATCACACGCGAGGTGCCGTTTCAAACAGTGGCAGATTTTGTCCGTGAGGGCGTCGAGCGCCACAATCGAAACCCGGAGCTGTACGAACGTCAGGTGTGTCTGCTTTTACTGCAGTTGTGTGCAGGACTGGAACACATGAAACCGTACCACGTCACACACTGCGACCTGCGGCTCGAGAATCTCCTGCTGGTTCACTGTCAACCCGGGAACCCGTGGAACCTCGAGCTGCTGGAGCCCAACAACAACGCAGCATCCGGACCATCTGCCGCGGCCTCCGCTTGCCCCGCCCGCCTCATCATCAGCAACTTCTCTCAGGCCAAACTGAAGAACGCTGTTCTGGAACCCTCTTCTCTCCGCGACCAGTCTCGACTCGCGCCCGAGCTCCTCAGCGCCACCCAGTATCGCAAGTGCGACGAGTTTCAAACCGGAATATTGATCTACGAGATGCTGCATCGGCCGAACCCTTTCGAGGAAAGTCCAGAGCTTAAAGAGAGGGAATACTGTAGCTCGGATCTGCCCCAGCTTCCCCTGCGCTCCCTCTACTCCAGTGGCCTTCAGCAGCTCGCCACGCTGTTGCTCAACCCCAGCCCTTCCGAGCGCATCCAGATGGCGGATGCCCGAGCGTGCCTGCAGTGTCTGCTGTGGGGCCCACGAGAGGACCTCTTCAATACCTTGAACCCTGTGTCTGGAGCGATCCAGCGCCACACGGTCCTGCAGAACTGGCTGGATTTAAAGCGAACGCTGATGATGATCAAGTTCGCAGAAAGATCTTTGGACTCGGGCTGTGGCGTTAGCCAGGAAGACTGGTTGTGTTGCCAGTATCTGGCCTTTGCCACCACGGAGTCTCTGAGCCGAGTGATCAAAATCTTACAGCAGCCGCAAGGCGTGCTTATCTAAACCCATGGCAGTGACCAACGGACTCCTCTACAGGCCGCCGGGACATGTGTGCGCTGTACAGATGTGTGTTTTTAATTTGGCTTTAATAGTGAATGTGTTTGAATTTGGTTTACCGTGCAGAGAGTCAAAAGCAAAACAGTTTACAAAGGTAAAAAGTGACTAACGTAAAGTCGTATTTAACTCCACAGATAATGGCACATTTATAGAGCTGCTTTTATAAACAAAGTGAAACTGCATGAGACATGTGCGTGCGTGTGCGTGTGTGTTGTGGGTTTTCTGGCGGTGTGTTTTGTTTGGCTTGCCATTTTACTGGACTCGTGAATATTAGCAGGAAACCACTGATTCGACATTAGCTGTATCATTATTGGTGATTCAAGTAACTAGATTATTCTCTTTCTGGAGAAATACAATAACCATCACATATTGCATAGTGTGTGTTATTGGTTAAAATAGAGACTCAAAAGAATCACTGTAAGGTTGTGTGTCTGTGGCAAAAACTGGCATTAGGTCAATTAATTAATGTGTATAAGATGCCTTACATATAGTGTGTGCGTGTGAGAGAGAGAAAGAGAGAGATAGAGAGGCAAAAACTACGTTCATCAGTCATTTCACTCAGATAGATTTTTCCCCGATCCTGAAATAATATACAGAAAGGACTAAGATTGCAGATTGGATTATAATATTTTTCTACCAGAGCACTGTAGAGTTTACCAAAGACTAAACTAAACTAAACCAGACCACGCAGAACACGATATTTTTACATTTTACGACATAGTAAAAGAGAATATATTTCTGATCTCCCTCATAAAGAAAGTGTCCTTATGCAACTGTTAAAGAGGGTTTGTTCTCTAAGGTGCTTCGAACGATTTTCTCTCCTTAGGGGAATAAATAGCACAATGAACATGTACCTTCCGCCTGATAGGTATCACTGGAATAGGTGTTGTGGGAAATCGTACCTGTCTCAGTCCTAGACTCTGTAATGTAGTCAACAAGTAGACTTTTCAGCGTTGTCTTGTCTCTCTTTAAGACATTATTATGTCTGGAGGGCAGTATTTGGTGGCTATAAGAATGTGAAATGGACAGTGTTGTTCATAACATTTCGAACCCAGTAGATAATATAAAGAAGTTTAGCGTTTATCATCATAAACTGAGACACTAACTGAACTACACTCTTAAAAATAAAGCTGCTTAAAAGGTTCTTCTCAGCGATGCCTTAGATGAACCATTTTTGGTTCCACAAAGAACCATTCAGTCAACGTTGCTTCAGTTAAATATCTCTTTCTTACTTTTTTATGATCGGAAGAAGATTTTTTCGCCACAAAAAAAACTTTTATAAAACAGAAAGGTTCTTCAGATGTTAAAGGTTGTTTGTGGAACCGCAGGTTCTTCTATGGCATCCAAGAACCACTTGAAGCAACTTCTGCAGTAATATCAGGAGAAATCTCACCCTAACTTCTGACCTTGTGACCTTCAAGGTTTAACCTTGACCACCATGTGAATCCTTACTTGGATTGATGTGCAATTTTTAAAGTGTTACCATTGTTGCAGTATTTGAGATGTATTTAATGCACTTGATGTTCTCAGCATGCCGTTTATCTTTCGTCTTTCTTTTTCTGTCCGGCACATAGGGGGAGTGTGATCTCGGAGATCAGCGGCGAGGTGTTGTGTTTGAGGAATTTTGAAGGTGTGTGAAACGTTAGCCTGAATCGAGAAAGACACATTCTAGAGTCATTTTGTCCTTGTTGTATATTGTCATAATTGACATGGTTATGTGTTTGAGGACTGCAGCAGTATTCAGAGTCAAGTATATTTCAGCATGTAGACAGATCCCCCTCTCATTCACACACAAAGGCTGCAACTCAATTTGCATACTTCTATGTCTAAAAGTATGTACTTTATATTGGTGGCTCTAAACCTTTGCCCCCTACTGTCCGCAATATTCAAAGGCTCCACACATCAATGAAAAATTGAGGATGATGATGAAAGAAATATCTTCATTTTGACTTGTTTTAGCCTATTCTAATGCTTCTTGTCTTATTTTAAATAAGACAGGTTGAGAAGCTGCTTTATATGTATGTTCTTGATTCAAAAGTGCATACTTAAGAGTATGTATTAAGTATGTCATTATACCACGGACTTGTTTGTCACATACTTTGTGTCGCTATTAAATCTAAGCAACTGTAAAACATTTTGATTCGGTTCGTCAACACTTTCTCCCTTTCAGTGACCCAAGGTGTTAGGCCCAATATTGGCCCAAAAAGTATGCATCGCTCCGTAATTCAGAAATTTGTGGAAAGCGTATACCATCTAGGCCCTTTTGGCATACTTGTTTTAATAATATCCGTTTTTGGGTTGCACTAAATCACATTTACTATTTTATAGTATGCATAGTTTGAGGATGCAGCCATACTCAATGTTCCCCGTTTCATTTCATTTTATCTACACATTCAAATCAAAATGACAATCTGCATATTTGCAGAAGTGCACGGATTTATAGGATTGGAGTCTCTGTCGGTTATCAAGGGCGGGACCATTGGATTACTCCCAATGACACACCTTCCATTTCCAAAGCATCCGTTATACTTCCATAAGTAGAGAGAGGCAGGAATATTGTGTGTGTGATGTGCTGAATGTTTGCGGGTCACACCGCAGGCTGTTCTTGTCCTTGAGTCTGAGAGCAATATGTTGAATTATACTTGTATATAATAATTTGTGTACTTTATTAAATGTTCTTCACATCATTACAGGCACGATTTTGTCACAGAAAGAGTTTTGACTTTGGATGAAAGCATTAGCAGATGTCTGTAACGAGGAGAAAGTTTGTGTGCGTGTGTATGTGCGATTGTTCACACGTGATCATTTTATCAGATTTTATTCATGTATTTACTGTTATTTACGAATGTTTATTGCCAGTGTTGATTTGACAGAACTGCTTTTTACATGCATATCTTATGGTATTTAGCTCTCCGTTACGGAGTTAACTGCTCATAATAAAACTATGAATATGTTTTTAAACTGTGTGTCTGCGTGATTTTGAAAAGTGTGTGGAAAAAGTATATCTATTTTGTCCATGAAAATATTTCTGTGTTTGTTTACAAACTGTGTCCGTGAGGTCTTTCAAATAGTTAATATCACTCCAAATAACTTGCAAACAGTTTTATAAAATTCCATAAAATATGCTCACAAACATGTGTTTCTTATCAATAGAAAGAATCAAAAACTGATTTGCCCGAAAGGAAAAATAGCATTGCTCAAAGGTTGAACTTTCATAGTTTATAGCATAGAGTTCTCAACTGTGTTTCATTTAAGTATCAACTTAGTCTCGGATGTTTCTTCTATAACTGAAGGATAATAAAATAATGTGTTCCTGGTTTAAACAAGATATTTTTTCTCTTGATCTTCCGTTTTTTCCATCTTTAGCACCCTGTGAAAAAAAGTGAGAAATGAAAACTACTAATGCTTGTGTATGTGTGTGTTTGTGTCTGCAAAAGATATGAAAGGATTATCGTGTGAGTCAGTGAATAAGCCAGTTATAGTGTGTGTGCGTAAGTCTGTGTTGATACACTCGGGAACATTATGCTTCTGGTATTATGTATACGTGAAGATTATACTCTACGGACGAGGAACAGCAGACATACACACACAGATTCATATCAACACACTCCAGGTGAGTCACTTTCTTTCTGTTCTGAAACCAAATGATCTACAGAGATACTGAATTACAAAATAGTACTCAATTTTAAATATTGAAGGTGGATGGTTGACTTACTTTGCTAAGCTGTGTATGTGTGTTTCAGAAGAATGTGTACTCTGGATGAGATTTCATTAAAGGTTGCTCTGGATTGCGTGGAGATAAGTTTGAGCGAGAAGGATCCTGAAATGAAGATCCCAGATTGCACCCAAATATTGCGTGATACAAAGGTCAGATTATAAATGACATCAGACATCGCAGAATTTATTATTTATAAAACTCAAGTAAATCACATTTATAGAATTAATTCTCAGGTAGTGTTTAGAACTGCATTAATTAAGATCTATAGTGTTGCTAAGATTAATCTTATTTAAATTCTTCTTCCTCTTAATGCTTGTGTTTGTGTTGTTATTATGATTTTGTCTGTTTTTATGCTTATTCCCGATGTTTTTTCGTGCTTATTCGCAATATTAAAAAATTAATTTGAATAAATAAATGCTCTCATTTATTTGTAAGTCAATAAATTACTTAAAAATATTTTTTAATTAGCTGTACTGATTTTTTAACTTAAAAATGACTTAATGCATTTTTTAAATAAAATAAAAAATTGAGAAAGTATTTTTTGTTTATTTTTTTCACATTTTATTTAATATCTATTTTACCATGTATTTCCTATTATTGCATTTATTAATGAACTTTCTATATAATTCTATATAATTTTTTATCTTAATTATTGCACATTTGATCCTTCATAGTATATGCAAGACATCTAAAATAAATTGTCTGTGCATCTTCACCTGCAATTTTCACACATAATTGTTGTTGTGTTATCCAGTATTCATTTACTCTCGAAAAACGGATCATGGCCGCATGTGAAGAAGTGCAGCGGAAGAACAGAAAGGCCAAAAAACTCCCCCAGAGTGTTTGTCCCACCTGTCCGCCGTATTGGCTGATGTTCAGAAGCCCGCAGCAGAGTCGTGTGGGCCGCTCCGGGAGCAGAGAATCATGGGAACTGGGCCCACGTCCCCGCAGTTTAAGCCTGAATGCTGCCGACTCAAATAGACTCCGTCCACATCGGGCGGCCCAGTTTGTCATCGCTGACTCAGACTTCGAGGGCGGGTACAGCGAAGACGACGAGGGGTCATCCACTGAGGAAGATGCTTCTCGTAGCAAAAAACGACCACAGAGTAGTGGGCCACAGTCCAAAGCTCACATCCAGCGAGTCTCCACCCCTCAAATGACCCGTCCCGGTGGTTCGTCAACCCGCCCAAGCTCCGCTTCTGCTTTGAAGGAAACATGGAAGCCCCTCCCCCGGACACCGGAGGGCGGTCCTCACACTTCCAGAGCCCCCCGCAGGAAACCTGCTTCCATGAGAACCAGCGGGCAACGGAGCTCACACACCCTACCGCACCAAAGACCCTCATCCGCAGGACTGCTGCCGTCCACACTGCAACAGAAACCAACCTCTCATGTAACACAAGCACACTGTTAACCCACATAAATGTACAATGTAAGATTGCTGGGTGTTGACTGTGTTTGAATACAACAGGGTGTGCGTCCACGGACGTCTGCAGGGCTACAGGACGCTTCTGCGGATCTCCTCTGTGCTTTGAGCGAGGAAGAGAGAGATCTTCTAGAAGCTGTTACAAAGCACGGATACACACTGCACACTGCCATAATGGCCCTGCAGAGGACCGGAACGAAAAGCCCTGACCAGGTACTGCACACAAACAAATACACACAAACATATATGCACACACTCTCTCAACCAGTCCTTGCCTACAGATTTTGAGTTACCTGAGATCATGTGACCGTCTTTGTCTACTGGGTTATGAGAAGACCCAGGTGGAAGAAGCTCTGGAGATGTATCCGAACTGTGAGAGCAAAGTAAGATTCACACACCCAATAGGAGCTCGCCACCAAACTTCAGCGTATAGAGCAAATTATATATTTTTGGATCGTTCCTCTATATTATTTGTTTCTTTCAGGCAGCAGAGTTCCTGTTTTTGCTCGCTCAGTTCTGCGAGATGGGTTTCCAGCAGAGCACCATTAAAGAAGTTCTGCTGGTGCATGAGAACCATAAAGAGAGAGCTCTGGAAGAACTGATGACCCGCAGCGGCTGAGACATGAGGATCATCACCCGGAAATACTAATGAACCATCACCTTCGTGACAAAATTAATTCATTCCTAATACCATAAATCCTGAACTTTATGAATAAATACTCCTGTTTCATGAGCAATTAAATCACTCATCATCTCTTTGAATAAACCAATAAATATACATCAGATTTAGTCCGTATCGTTTTAATTATTACAGAATTTCTGAATTCTCATCGCTATGAATGAATAAATGAATCTTTCACGGGTTTAGTTGACCAGCAAAGAACAATATTTTGTTTATTGTTGATTAATTGTAGATCAGACTATGATTGTGATTAATCAGCTAGGTGTTGATCTATTGATCAGACTTAAACATGACTGTTTACCATATTAACAATCATCACTTAAAACTGATGTGTGAAAAAAAAGCATGAAATATTGTGTTATTATCTGCTATAAAAAAAGTGTTTTCAAAGCATCATCGACCAATAAAACCAGTGCAAAATTACTGTTTTCTAGAATTAATGTTTTAACCTTTTTTTATTTATATTACCACTATAACATTACCAGTAAAACGCACCAATACAACTCGCATTAGAACCATCAATGCACTTTCGTCAAAGGTAAAGAAGAGCTTTTGTTTTGTCGTCGTACTGAACAAAACGAGTGTGATTAAATTATATAAAACATTTAATTTAAAATACATTATATTCTTGATTTATTTCAATACAAACGAAGTATTTAAAATATTAATAGATTAAGTTTCGGTGACGAAAGCTTCTGAAACTGGCCGCTGACCGGTTCTCAATGCGTCATGGCAGCCACTCATCTGTTCGACTGGGCAGTCAGCTGGTTTGAATCATCAGCCAATCAGAAAGCTAGAACGGTTCCTACGGCCGATGTCAGCCTATCCGCGGGTTTACAGCAGTTGCTTAGCTTGTACTCAGCCAATCAGGAATCAGAGGCGTTTCGGTGCGGCGTTTGAATTTTTAGTCAGTACTAGTTTCTAGCCCAGCGTCTGATATCAGATCGTGGATTAAAGCGAAGAATAAACTTAATAAAATAACAAGGAGGTTAAATCTCAGTGATCTGAGATCTGCGACGATAGAACAAAATGAGGAAGAGGTAAGAGAGAGTTTAAATGAGTGTGTTTAATTAAAGTTACTGATACACGAAACCACAGACTGCATGTGTTAGGTTCGGTCGTTTTAGTGCGAAACGACTTTATTTTGGATTTAACCAGAGAATAAATAATCGAGGCTTTTCATTATTTATCGTTTATTTGTTATAAGTGTTGATTGGTTATTTTGAAAATGTCGCCTGGATAAGTCATTTGCATTTGACCTATAAAGCTTCTGTTGGTTTAACGTTACAAATCTGGTCTATTTTTAATAAAAGTAACAACAATGTTGTTGTATAATATATAAATACTGTTAGTAATACAGATCAGACGAGAATCAGAGATAACATTACGGCTGTATGATCAATAAAGCGACATACGATGACGATGTGCTTTAAAATACTTGAATTATGTACAGTCAATATTAACTATATTACAATATATAACTGAAGATACATCTGAAAATGAAATAAACTAAATAAGTTAAATGTTTCGCATTCTTTCCCATTTTTACACTTCATACAACGCGCATGCATGTGTGCGCGCATGGGCACTAACATTCACGTGCCAATTGTTACTAATATCGTCATCGATCTGGAAGATAGGTGATTTTGAAGTATTAAAATCATCGGATTTTATTAGTTCAAGTCTCATGTTTTGATTTCACTATGTGTTCAGTAAGTATAACTGTGTACAGTTTCAGCATTATTGTAATGGCCAGTGTTTTTTCTTTAAATGTAATAATGTAAACAAGCCTATAGACACTCACAACCTAATATAAAAGCAGTTGACATCTATGAAATGCCTCACTAATGTAGTAAAACATGTGTGATGCAGTGAGATCCACGCTGCAGAGTCCGTATCAAGTCTCAACAAGGCTCTCTGCCAGCTGAAGGATATCTGGGAGGAGATCGGGATCCCAGAAGACCAGAGATTCCAGCGCACGGATGCCGTTCACATGCACATCAAGGTGGGTATAAGTCACTTAAGTGTCTCTAAGACTGCGGACTCGAGAACGGAGTTACGAACATCACATCTTTATCACAGAACCTTCTGGACATGATGATCGCAGAGGAGGAGGGCCTAAAGAAACGCTTGTTGATCAGTATCGAAGCATGCAGGGAAGAGATGATCGCTCTGTGTGATGAACTCCAGCTGCCTGTGTGTCAGGTAACTAAATGCGATCCGTCTTTTGGGTAAAAGCATGAAGTCTGGACAACGTTGTTTGAATTCTTGTAATCTGGTTGGCCTCAGGGACCAAAAGAACCAGTTGGAGTAGCTAGTGTTTGTTAAAGCAAGTGTGTGTGTTTGGTAGGAGGAAGATGCCCTCACCATGCTGCAGCTGGAGAAAGATCTGCGCACACAGGTGAAGGCCATGCTGAATGAGAAGGGCGTGCGTCAGAGCGAGCTCAAGAATCTCATTCAGGTAGACCAGGATCTGTGCGATATACTGTGCGAAGATCTTTTCCCCATCCACCCCGAACAGATTCCTTCACACCAGCAGCTGGAGAACTACAGGCGGCACATCGCCACGCTTAGCCAGGAGAAGGTATGAAGCGCACCAACATCTTAAAATTGAGTTCTTATGAGCGTGTCTGTGTAGCAAAGTTTAGTCTGTATGGTCATGTGTGTTTACAGGAGCACCGTCACACTGAGTTTATGGAGATGAAGCGTCGGATCACAGCATTGATGGAGGATCTGGAACAGCCTCCAGATAGCACCTTTGAGAAGGACGCTGTGTGTGAAGATGAAGAAGCTTTCTGTCTCTCCGTAGAAAACATCAACTCGCTCAAAGTGCTGCTGGGTCAGGTACACACCCATTAAACAACTGTTGTTGGCCAACAACCGCGTCGTCCTCAAGGGGGCGTCTGTGAGCCTTTAAAAAGGATCCGTCAGATTTGCTGATGTTTGGTTTTGGAGTTACACCTGCGTGTGCTTTATTTCAGCTGGAGACTCGTAAAGCAGAGACGGATGCCCAGTGCGTGTCAATCCGTGGTCGTATTGAAGAGTTGTGGAGGATGTTGGAGATTCCCGATGAACAGAGAGAGAGTCTCATTCACCAAACACACACCAGCACAAAGAGCAGTCTGAATACAGTGAGTGTACACACACACGACACCTGTCACGAATGTAGGTCATCCTGTTCAGATGAGATTCTTTGAGTGTATTTGGTGTAACCGTGCCTGTTTCTCTCTCTTCACAGCTGCAGGCAGAGCTTCAGTGTTTGGAGGACATGAAGAAGAAAAACATAGAGCGTGTTATTCGCTCGATCAGATCGGAGATCGGGAAGTTTTGGGAGAAATGTTACTACAGCCCAGAGCAGAGACAAGCCTTTACTTCCTACAACAGTGGTAGGCTAAGGGCTAGATTCTTGATTCTATTCGAGCTTTTACATACTTTTAAAATCATTTTACAAATACTGTAGTCAAAAAAACTACTGTCATTTGAACAATGGATACCTTTCACCAGTGTTTCTCAAACTTTTTTGGCTTAAGTACCCCTTTTTATGATTTTTTCAAGCCAAGTACCCCTTGACCAGACAACAACATTTTACTTTAAAATACAGTGAAATGGAGTCAAACCTTTATTATATCTAAATCTATTAATTTTTTTTTGCATCTTTGTGAAGTCCTAATTTCATATGTAAATACTATTATCATAATTTATTGATTTTCATTATTTATTCCTAAACGTCGGTTTCTCTCACGTACCCCCTGCAGTACCACTGGGGGAATGTGTACCCCCCTTTGAGAACCACTGCCTTACACATTTGACCACTAAATAAAACCATCGGTTTATATGAAAGGGAATTGGGAAAGCAATTATTTTAAAAATATGTCGAGTTTAACTTGATTTCACATGATAAATCTACTGTACATTGCCTTTCCTAGCACAAGGGCTTGGAAAGGCATTAAAAATGATGCCGTCTCGCTCTTCAAAATGGGATACTATAGCTGAATAGTTTGCCAAATTGGATTTTCAAACTTATTCTGTTTGACACTTGTTTGTTATGTGCTTTTAGGTGATATGGATGAAGATTTGTTGCGTGAGCATGAGCATGAACTGGAGCATCTGAAACTGGATTATAATGAACATAAGGAGTTATATGATGCCGTTTCCACCTGGAGCACCAACTGGACTCTTTATCAAGAACTAGAGGCAAACAAAAATCATGTTACTTTATAGCAAATTTTAGCCTTTAGTTTAGTTTATAGCTGTTACAAAACAAAAAAGGTGTTTTTATCACTTTAGATATAACAATAATATTGTGTATTTTATGATCAAAGGTGCAATCCAATTTTTTTGTTAAAAATAAAACAAAAGTTGTAAATCTCGGGTTAAATAGAGTAACCTGCAATGTTGTGTTATGAACAGAGATGGCGATAAACGCCCAGAAGTTACGGATCGCAGCTATTCATTTCTATTCTGTACTTTATTTTAAGTTTTGGATCTAACAGTAGACTGTAACAACCAGTTAGCACCTTATGTGAAATGAATGATAAAGATTGATTTATTTCTTGTTCTCCAATCAGAAAAAAGCCACAGACCCATCCCGATTCAACAACCGTGGTGGAAACCTGCTGAAGGAGGAGAAACAGAGGGTGGATCTGCAGAAGAGTCTTCCGAAGGTTTGATCCGAGCTTCACACACAAACGTTAATGTTCCAATCGTCTCCCATAGTTCGTATGCTAACGTTTCTCTGTGTTTTGATTGGTCAGCTGGAGAAGAGTCTGAAAGCTCAGATCGACCAATGGGAAGGAGTGTACGGTAAGGAGTTCCGCGTGAACGGGCAGCCGTTCCTGCAGTATGTAGAGGATCAATGGAACCAACACCGCATGGAGAAAGAGAGAGAGAAACAAGAACGAGTATGATCTTCATTCTTTATAAAGTTATTTCCGTCAACGTTTTTTATATTTCGGGACGCTTTAACTTTGTGTTTTGCCCTGGGCAGCAAATGAAGAAAGTGAAACAGACGGAGGAAGATCTGCTGTATGGCACGGTTCTCAGAACCCCCACTAAGAGAAGACTCGCTGCCACACCGACACCGGGCAAAACACGCAAGGTACTTGCGTCGTGTAGATATTTACATTTCAGTTTGTTGAAATGTGAAGATAACGTGTGTTTGTAGATTTATAAAGGTCAACCAGAAGCCAAAAAAACTTGACATAATTACCAGTATTTGCATGTTCTTCTCCTTCAGCTGATCTCAACGTCGAGCATGTGCAGCTCCACCCCCAACACGACGCTCCGATCCATTTGCTCCTCCCCCTCTTTGAGACCACCCCTTTCCTCCAGCAAGGTGAGTTGAACCGCACGACTATAAACGATGTCATTCTAAAGCAGATGATTATTGTAAACCGCTCTTCTGTCGCTAGCTGGGCCAACGGACGCCCGCTCGTGGTCGAACCCCTCGCGGTCTGGAGAGGAATAAGGAGAATATGTCTCAGCTTAGCGGAGCTTTGCGCACTATGGCCGCCAGTCCTAACAGAAACTACTCCATCACATCTGTGGCTTCATCCTATTCTGAGTTTGCGGTAAGTTCTTCATCACCATCGTCCTAATAGACTTTGTTAACAGTTTAGAGGCAGTTAACAGTTTAGATACAAGCAGCCGAAAAAAGATGGAATAGACATTGAAATAGCGTGCCTGAAGGTATAATTCTGCCTTCTCTTGTAGAATTATTCTGAATCCACTGCAGTGTCCAGGTCTGTATGGGTATTGTTTATTATACAACACACTAACTTGTTCCTCTATATCTCTGCTAACCGTACTAATGGCGGAGGGTCTGTTTGTGTGTAAACATTTGGGATCCAGGAGTTAAAGGACAGGAAGTTATTGTGCTCTGACGATCTATTTCCAATCCTTGTACTTCCTGTTTGTGCAAAGGGGGAAAAAATAGTCAAGTTCACAACTAGCGGCCATATTTGCAACGTCTCAGGGAAGCCCAGACCTTTTCAGAAACTAAACTTAGCTCAAATTGCACTTAAAACACTTTCAAAGTTGCTTTAGCTGCTGCGCATGTGCGAACGTTCACAGCACTCTGTCTTGTTAACATCTGAAATCTTTTGTTGGTTATAATTTGATAAACGTGGCCTATCTTGGTTGTCCTGGTTTTGTTTACATTAAAGGGGTCATATGGCGCAAATGCGTGTTTTCTGTATTAGAGACGTAAAATTGCAAAAATGCAAAAGATGCATTCTATCTAGAAGCGAATGCTCACCCAGACCTGCCTGAAACGCCTCGTGTAACCACACCCCACAAATCTACCTCACTTTGATTTGATTAAAGTCACACTTGAATTTTCCCTCCATTGCGACAGGCCGGAAACGCAAGCCGGTGCAGAAATACTTTGCCGCGCTAGCAAAGTTCAAGTTTGGTGAACTCTGACCTGCGAATTGGCATCACGTGAGTGCGTGAGACCTATAGATGATCATAATGTCATAGCATGACCTCTCATTACAAAAAATCCAAAATGGAGGAATCGCGGATTGTAGCAGTGTTGCATCATCCAGTTTTGTACAACACAACTTTAAAAGATTACAAAAAGAGAAGCGGCTTGGTTTGCGCTCACGATAGAAACTGGAGCGGATGGTAAAGTTTAAACAGTGAAACATGTAATTTTATGTGATTGTGCGTGTATGACGATCAACTGTAATTTTCGCAGCACCGTCCAAACGAATTTCGCATGCGTAAATTCAAGCATGACCTCCGCATAAGAAGCCCAAATGTATAGACAAGTAAGGTGGCCGTACCTGTCAGTTTAATTACTTTGGAACCTGCTGTTCCAAATATGGTAAGAAGCTTTACATTTCCGTCACGCGGTTGCAGTATTCGACCAATCCCTACGCACTGGTTAACTGGCCAATCATAGCACACCTCGCTTTTCAGAGCGATGAGCTTTGTAAAATATCTGCGCATTTCAGAGAGGCGGAGCAAAAAGGAGATACAAACATACAGGGTATGTGAAAAATACAGCGTTTTTTGAGTAAACACATCTATTAGACATCTTATACATCTAAACCAAACAATAATATTCGTTTAAGCCATGTCATATGACCCCTTAAAGATTTTGAGACATTTCTTGACCTTGTTCAAAAGTAAACACTTGCAGATTGAGGGGGAAGAACCAGAAAGGTTGTGACCTCTTATCAATTTATATTTGATTTTTTACAGCGGGAGCTCTCAGGCACCTCTAAATCTAAAGTCAAGACTGGACTTTTGAACTCCACCCTCACGCACTAAATACTGGAGGACCGAACCTGTTCTGCTGAACTGATGGTCCACATCTTTGAAGACTTAAAAAGCTTTTATGGATATACTGAATGTAAATCGTTATGAATTTGATGAAGAATTGTAAATATTTTAGCCTTGCGTTTTACCTTTTTCCTCTTTAGCTTTTTCCCCTTTATTTAACTCCTACATTTTGATTGAATATTTTGTTTTGCGCTTGTCTGATGATATTACGTGATGCAGTTTTTATAAAAACTGCTTTAACACTGATCTTATGGCCAAACTCTTTTATACTCTAATTTAAGATGGAGTTTTCTGTATTTAGTTATTTCACAGCGACACTAAGTTGGCATCACTCCTGTAACATTACTGCTAACTGTCTGGTTGGCAGCTTGTAAATAAATGTCCGTTTTCATGGAATGTTTTTTTTTTCTGAGGGTTTTTAATTTAGTGACATTTTAATCATTGAAAGGTTATTGATATATTCATCAAACTATTGTGGTGAATGTAAATCTTGAAACCATTTGTCCAATGAAAGGTATAGAAATATAAACCAAGGATTGGTGATTTAACTCAATCGAACATGCAAACCTAACATTTTCATTAATTGTTTTAGTTTGTAAATGACCGAAAAGCTCAACGAGCAGTTTCAATGTACTGAAAGGATTTAAAGCAATAGTTAACCCAAAAATTAAAATTCGGTCGTCATTTATTCTCCCTCGTGTGGTTAAATTTTTCTGGAACATAAGATATTTTAAGAAATGTCTCTGTGGTTTTGGTTCTTTGTTTGTTCTGCAGAAAAAAAGAAAGTCATACAGTAAATTATTAAAGAAAACTTGTACTTCTAAGATGAGCATTTTGTTTGACTGAATATAGCCGCTGTTGGCGTTTCATTTCTCGCCACTTGAGGGCGTTCGTGAGACTGAATCATATTAGAAACATTTCAACTTAATTCGTATAAATGTAGTTTTAGTAAACACGCATAGGTAACATCATAACATATCACACAGTTTATGATGTTGTTCTGTTACTTTTAATATGTTGGCTGTATAATACATGTTTTGAAATAGTTGTTATTGATAATATGGTTCATTCCCCATCCTCACATTTGGTTTCATATGTAAGATTTCGGTTTAATTTTAACCATAAATTATAAATATAAAACTTCCATCTGAACTATGATCAAGTTTGTTCAAGTAAGTTTCCTCGGCTTGATATGAAAAAACAACATGCATGAATATTGTAATCATTCAATTTTATTCTGGACATCGGATACCTTCATCTTAAATGTATATTACTGTTTTATGTCAAATTATCCATAAAACCAGTTGTATGTAGATTTTAAGTTGTTATTATAAAAGGGCACTTGTTGTCTAGAAGTAAATAATAGAGATATACGTCTTTTGGCAACGCGCTTGACTGTACGTGCGGCGCTGCACAATTAGATTTAATTGAAGATTAGTCTGCGCGCGCTCTCGCGTCTTTGCGTGCGCGCGTATGTGTGTGTGTTGTTGGTGCTGAAGTTGCATTGCAGGGGTGGGACTCCTGCGTTCACATCTTCTTCATCATGCGCAACGGAAAACACACACACTTCAGATCTAAAAACACATATCTGATCTGACCCGAGCACTCACGCGCATCTATCAGATCGAATCGGATCGTGCACACCCATCTGATGCTTTAGTGCGTGATAATTGATGGATGAAAGTGTGAGCACGAGAGGGAGTCACAGAGACTCCTAAAGGTAAGCACGGAGATAAGCGCTCATAATCGCATGTGTTTGAGAGTATGTGTGGTCTCTCATAGTTATGTGATCGCGATGTAAATATCATTTGCATTCATATTTAGCGATTTTGTCGTAATACGTGTCTGAATTGTTTAATGATGTTGCGATATTTCGTTTAAAGGTGCAGTAGGTGTGCAATACTGTCGTTGATTTCTGTCTGTTGGAGATGAAGTTCGGCCCGTTCACGTGCTGGTACTGATGCAGTGCGCGTGCCCGCGGCCATCTGGTTGTCATGGTCACCATAATGAGCCCCTCTTGGGGGTGGGGGGTGTTGGTCATTAATTTAACACCCGAGGGTCAAATTAAACACACTGCAGCCTTTTAAACTACAGTAATGAAATGAAAAGTCAAGTGTGTGTCTGTGCGATGTGTGTAAGTGCACATGCTGTGTTGTGTTCTGATTTATGTCAGTTGTAAGTCAGCTGTGCATGCTTTGTGTTATTCTATGTTGTGTGATTGTTGTGCACTTATTTTGTGGTCTGTTGTGCATCAGTTCTGTGTGTCTGTTACATGCACATACTTTACTTTGTTGTTGTGTGTTGTTTATGTGCCTGTGTGTTGTGTTCTGGACGATGAAAATGTTTTGTGTGTTTGATTTGTGTTGATGTTTGTCTTGTGTACTGTGCAATTGTTGACTGTTGTGTTGTGTTCTGTTTGTGTTGTGTGTGTTGTGTTCTGGACTGGTATATGTTTTGTGTGTTTGATTTGTGTTGATGTTTGTCTTGTGTACTATATGTGTTGTGCATTTGTTGTCTGTTGTGTTCTGTTTATGTTGTGTTGTGTGTTGTGTTTTCTTTTGTTTAGTTGTGGTTGTGCATTTGTGTGTGTGTGTGTCTTGTGTGGTGTGTTTTGTTGTCTTTTGTTTAGTTGTGCATTTATGTTTGTGTGTGTTGTGCTATTATGTAAATCAGCTTTTTTGTGTGTGGTGCTCTGTTGTTTTTCTGTTATACTGTGTGTGTGTGTCTCTGTGTGTTTTGTCTTGTTTTTTTTATATCTCTCTGTTGTGTGTCTTTGTTGTGTGTTATGCATCACTATGTGTCTATATTGTGCTTATATGTGTTGTTCATCCGTTTTGTCTTTAGTCGTGTTTTTGTGTTTTGTCTTTTGTGTGTTCTTCTGTGTGTCTTTTCTTCCATCTTGTATTCGTTGTGCATCTGTTTTGTGTCCCTGTTGTGCTCTGGTGTTTCATTTGTGCTCTCTGTTGCGTGACTGTTATGTGCGTGTGTTGTTCTTTTACAGCTATAAACCCCAAAATACTTGCGCAGAGACTCAGGGTCTGCTGTCGGGTCTCCGAGCGCTTTTTTCTGCAGGAGGCATCTGACTCCCTGATGTGCGCTTGTGTTTCAGTGAAAGTGTTATTATGAGTCATTCTTGAGATTAAAAGCACACTTGATTTATTAGCGTTTGCTTCCTCCAGACCTGCGCGTGCAGAAGCTGACAGTGCAGACTTCACCCCCCACCGGCCCACCGCAGCACCACTTCTGTTGTAAAAGAGCCTCTATTTCATCTCCAGTGAATGCAGCGCTGTCCGGTGGAAAATAATCATTCCTGAATTATTAGGGCGACAGGCTCGCTCAAAGCATCTTGATTAGCTCTGGTGATTTAGGGGCAGTGTCGCAAAACTCCAGATGGACTCCAACAACCGCTCGTGCAGTTACGGGCACTTGTAATTTCAGAGCTCGTTGGCTTTTCAGATGATCAAATTCATCATGTTTTCCGGCTTTCTATATTTGGTTTTGGATGTTTCTTGCTTAGATGTTGACCAGATTTGAATCCAGAGATTCAAGATGAATGATTCATCCAAAAATAAAAGTCCGGTCATCATTTACACTTGACTGAGGACTTGATTGAGGAAAAAGAAAATCTTTTCTATCCGTATGTAAAAGCTTGACGGCTCCAATTTCTATTCGCTTTTATTCGTTTTCTTTCAGAAAAAATCAAGGTTTAAAATGTGACAGATGTTTTATATTTGGTAAAATGACGTCCTTAACCGTGGCTAACAGATACACCTTAAAGTGACACTTCACACAAAAATCATCATTACTGCCATAGTATTTATTTTCCCTTCTATGGCAATGAATAGTGAGAACTGACATTCTTCCAAATATCTTCCGGGTGAGTAAATGATGACACAATTTTCATTTTTGGGTGAAGTATCACTTTAACCAGACTCTCAGTTATTCTGGAAACCTCTGATATAAAAAAGCAACATGATTCTGTGTTTCTCCAAGAGATGATGGTTTATAGTGTGCCATTTGGGAAATTATTTTTGGATATTGGCTTCACCATCCAGACATCATCACAGGGTTCTGTGTTCCAAGCTCTGTGTGTGTGTGTGTGTGTGTGTGTGTGCATCCATCTGTGTTCCTGTAGTTATTACAGACAGAGCGTGGGCAGTTACACACACGCTAGCTTTGGAAAAATTTATGTTGATTTTAATGACAGTGCGACTTCAACACAAGTTCATTAAAGTGACAGCACATACACATACACACACACACACACACACACACACACACACACACACACATACTGTAGATTCATTAGCACTCACAAAATAGACTGACACACACATTCACATGCTGTACATTCATTAACACACACGCACACAAAACAGACTTTGGTATACATTCATTTACACACATAATACACAAATTACATATTTACCTACCTCAGCCATTAGGTTTCAGATGTCTATTGTGTGTGTGTTTGTGTTTGTGTGTGTGTGTGTGTGTGTGTGCGCGCACGCACGCTCGTGTCAGTCTGTGTTTGTGTATTTTAGTCTATTTTTGTCATACTAGTCTGTTTTGTATTTGTGAGAGTCTTTTTGTGTTTAGGACATCGGTGTTTGTGTCTGTGTGTAAGCATAAGCATGTTATTACTTACACACTGTGTGTGTGAAATCAATGTGTTGGAGTGTGTGTGTGTGTATATCCTTGTGTGTGAATGAATCTAAACATATGGATGTAAGTCTGTTTTCTGTATGTGTGTAAGAGTCTGTGGGTGTGGGTGTGTATGTGCGTGATTTTGTAAGTCGGTGTGTGAGTCTCTGTGTGCTCGTGTGTGTGACGGTAAGTGTGTAAGTCGGTGTGTGTGTGAGTGTGTGTGCGTGAGTGTGTGAGCAAGGGTGTAAGTCGGTGTGTGAGTCTCTGTGTGATTGTTTGTGTGCGAGTGTGCGAGTCTCTGTGTGTCTGTGGGTCTCTGTGTGTATGTCAGTGTTTGTGGGAGTGTGTAAATCGTTTTGTGAGTCTCTTTGTGTGTGTGTGTGTGTGTGTGTGCGTGAGTGTTTGTGCCAGTGTATAAGTTGGTGTGTGTGTCTCTGTGTGCGCGTAAGTGTTTGTGCGAGTGTGTGAGTCTCTGTGTGTCCATGAGTGTGTGTGCGAGTGTGTAAGTCGTTTTGTAAGTCTCTTTGTGTGTGTGTGTGTGTGTGTGTGTGTGTGTGCTTGTGCGAGTGTCTAAGTTGTTTTGTGAGTTTCTTTGTGTGTGTGTGCGTGAGTGTTTGTGTCAGTGTATAAGTTGGTGTGTGAGTCTCTGTGTGCGCGTAAGTGTTTGTCCGAGTGTGTGAGTCTCTGTGTGTCCATGAGTGTGTGTGCGAGTGTGTAAGTCGTTTTGTAAGTCTCTTTGTGTGTGAGTGTGTGTGTGTGTGTGCTTGAGTGTTTGTGCGAGTGTCTAAGTTGTTTTGTGAGTTTCTTTGTGTGTGTGTGTGTGTGTGTGTGCGTGAGTGTTTGTGCGAGTGTGTGAGTCTCTGTGTGTCCATGAGTGTGTGTGTGTGCGAGTGTGTAAGTCGTTTTGTAAGTCTCTTTGTGTGTGTGTGTGTGTGTGTGTGTGTGTGTGTGTGTGTGTGTGTGTGTGCTTGAGTGTTTGTGCGAGTGTCTAAGTTGTTTTGTGAGTTTCTTTGTGTGTGTGTGTGTGTGTGTGTGTGTGTGCGTGAGTGTTTGTGCGAGTGTGTAAGTTGGTGTGTGAGTCTCAGTGTGTGCATGAGTGTTTGTGCGAGTGTGTAAGTGTGTGTGTATAAGTCTGTTTGCGTGTGTTCGTGGCGTTCCGCTCTTAGCTTCTTTAATTGGCTGCTTGTCATAATCTCTGCAGAACTTTCATCTGATTACCCACAAGTCCCGGCTGACTCACAGCACACACGCCTCTCACTGCGTTTACTTTTAGACCAAACATGATACTTCCTGTGTGAAGTGTCTCTCGCTGGATCTGATATATAACACAGTTGCTGCATTCATTACCTCTACAGAAATGTACCATGGTAACCATAGTGTCAGCCACCCTGAACCATTATTAAACAACACAACTGTAGCAACTTCTCATTAAGAAACATTGTTGTCAAAAAGGAAGTTCATCAATTCATCTCTTATCAAATCTCGCTGATCTTCTGAAGGGCCACTGGAGAGCCCAGAGATCTTTAAATATTATTTTCCTAATGTAGATAACCATGTTTTTTTGACATGATACCTTAGTCATACTGTTTTTCTTTTAACATGCATTTTAGAAGTACCATGCAAATAAATTAATATTGATCTTACACCATTACATTACCATGACACATTCATAGCACTTATTATAATGGGGCTGCTTATATTTATATATTAGAAAAGCTTGCCCACACTTGAAAATCGGTGAAAATCTACATCTTAAAAAATGACTGTTAATATCAGAGCATAATTTTGTGGCGGTGGCTTGGCACAGGCACGGACATGCTTCACGAATATATAAAAACCTTGTTCTGCTTTTATAATTGAAAAATGCACAATCCATATACTTTTTTTAAATTATTATATTAAATGTGTTGTGTGTTTCAGGTGGCAGTATGTCTGTGCAGGGTCAGGATATTTCAGAATATCGTCTGAGCGGTAATAAAGGCACATTCATGTGTGATAGTTTTAATATGAATCATCTAAAAGATTTTCTGATTTTACTTCTGTGTGTTTGTGTGCGTCAGTGGTGTTGGATCCTCCTGGATGGGAGGTGTGTTTGTATGTGTTCGGGTTCTTGGTTCTGTTTGCTGTGGTTATAGCGAATCTGTGGAAATTATATAAATCCGGCTCCTTCCCCACTCCATCTCCGTTTCCCAACTTCAACTACCGGTACCTGCAGGAAAAATATGGCTCGTCCAACACAGAGATCAGACAGAAGGTAATAAAACCGGTTCTTGAAGGGACAGATCATCCAGAAAAATAATTGTGTCATTTTTTTATGATTGTTGATATTTAACATATAAAAATGATGCTTATGTGTCTAGAATAATCGCGTATAAAATTGATTAAAGGAAAATGAAGAGAAAAGGTTGATATCCTAAAAAGTCAGTAGCTTGATATAATTGTCATTAAAATGTTTAAATGTTTTGCCTTTCTTTCTTGACATTTGTTACGTGATGTTAAAATGTTTTTATGCTTAATATGGTACCTTGGATCACAAAACCAGTCTTAGGTAGCACGGGAACATTTTTAGTAAAAGACAAAAATGGGTCAAATTGATCGATTTTTTTAATGACAAAAATTATCTGTACATTAAGTCAAGATCATGTTCCATAAAATATTTTGTCAATTCCCTACCTTAAATTTGTTACAATGTTGCATCCCTGCCAGATGTCGTCCTATATCCATACATAAATCGAAACCTTAATTGTAAATAAATGTAAAAATCAAAATTTCGTAAAAAGGGACCCACAAGACTAGCTTTGTTGTCCATAGTCACATATTTTCTGTTATTTGAATCTCAAAATAACTACAAAGCAAGAGAAAATAATAAATCTTATTTGATATTTTATCATCCTCAACTTGTTTTTTCCCATGTAGCGTGTTGCAGCTAACAACCAGCGGAGGGTGTCCTCAGCGAGTCGGAAACCCAGTCTCCAGCTGTTGGACACCCCCGATGGGTTTAGAGATCTGGGGACGTTGGAGCTGATGAGCCGAGAGCTGGATCCCAGCGGCACCCTGAATCGCTCCATGTCCTCCGAATCGCTGTGTTCCATCTCATCTATCGCTCAAACATTCGGCCATGACTTCACGGTGGGGCAGCTGGAGGTCACGCTGGAGCTGGACTCTCGAACCTCGTCTCTCATCGTCTCGCTGCACCAGGGTAAAGATCTGCTGGAGAAGGAGGAGGAGAACTTCCCTGGATGCTACATCAGCGTCATGCTGGTTCCTCAGCAGATCAGTCTGGGGGCCACAAAGGTATATATCTGTAATCATACCTGTTTTTAATGATCTTATCAAAATCTTTAAACTGTGTTTGTCTCGACTGCAGGTTCAGAGAAACGCCTTCACCGTGGTGTTCGATGAGCGCTTCTCTGTTCCATTTGAGTCTGTGAATCTGGAGGAGAACAGTCTGAGGTTCTCTACGTTCGGAGTAGATTCAGATGAACGGAAGATCAATGCTGGAGAAGCAGAACTTAAACTGTCAGATCTGGATCTATCCTTCCGGCCGTTTAATGCTTGGCTCTACCTCCAGGACCTGAATAAGGTGCCGTGAGCGTAACTAAATTTAAAAGATAAAAATTAATGAAAAAAAGAACCAGTACATGTGTGTGATTAGCGTATAAAACCAAATATGCTTTGAGGTCAAATATAGATCAAGCAATTGTTGTTTACGAAAAAAAAAAAAATTCAAACGTTTCCTTGCCAATAAACAAAAATAAGTTTAATTTTTGCACTGAAATGTTTAACTGAAATTAAATAAAAAACAACCAGAAATAACAATCATATATTGTAAAATTTATAATAAAACAAATACAAATAATAATGAATAATTAACTAAAATAATGTAAATAATTGAAATAAATATAAATTAAACTATATGCCAATATAGAAGATAAACTAGTGTTGTCAAACGATTAATCTTGTCCAGGAGAAAAGTTTGTGTTTACATACCATCTGTCTGAATACTATGCATATTCATTTTCCATTTATAAACAAGGAAAAACGTAAAATACAAAAATTATTTAATGTTTGTATGTAATTTCAATTATTGGTAAATATAAATAATTAGATTTAAATATTTCCTAAATAAATATATGCATGTATATGAATGTTTTGTGTTTATAAACATAGACATTTATCATGTAAATACAAACCTTTATTCTGGATGTGATCGTTTGAAAGCCCTAAAATAAACAAATAAATAAAATAAAAAAAAACTTAAAAGTTGTAATCAGAGGTTAAGAAACGTTTAGACATTATTGCATAACCTACCTAAATTGTTTGAAATGAAATATATTTATATTTATTATATAAATATATTTATTATATAAATATATTTATATTATATAAATTTATTATATAAATATATTTACCTATAGATTGTCCTCAATTTATCTCATGGTTCATGTAAAGAATGACTGTCATAAATGTGTTGCCATCTAATCTGATGTCATTTTCCATTTGTCTTGTAGGGGCAGTGTTGCCTAACTGTTAAAGATCAGGAATGAGAACCTATCGGTTAAATGCTTTAAAATGGTCTCTTCTGTCTGGTTTTACTCAGGCTGTGGATGCTGTTGGTGAGATACTGTTGTCTCTCAGCTATCTGCCCACAGCAGAGCGTCTCACCGTGGTCGTGGCCAAAGCAAAGAACCTGGTCTGGACTAATGGAAAGACCATGGCAGGTGTGCAACTGACCTGTGACTCATTTTGACATCTATTAAAAACATCTACTCATCCATTCTCTTTTCTAATGTCAACAGATCCATTTGTGAAAGTCTACCTTCTTCAAGATGGCAGAAAGATCAGTAAAAAGAAAACCTCCATGAAAAGAGACGACACAAACCCCATCTTCAATGAGGCCATGATCTTCTCAGTACCTGCCATCGTCCTACAGGTGAAAGCATCTACTTGTCTGTCTGTCTATCTGTCTATCTATATTTTGTGAGTAAGACGGTTTGGGTTTTCTTCAGGAGCTTTCTCTGAGAGTGACGGTCGCGGAGAGCACAGAGGATGGGCGAGGTGAAAACGTAGGTCATGTGATCATTGGACCGGAGGCCAGTGGAATGGGAATAACCCACTGGAACCAGATGCTGGCCACCCTGCGGAAACCCGTTTCAATGTGGCACCCGCTCCGGAGGACCTAATTCTTGACTTTTGACCCCTAACCTCTGACTCTCGTCTGCATGGTGCCTAATGTCTAACAGTCTAAGACGTTTGAACCTTGATCAACCTTGAGTCCCAAAGCAACCGTGTGGTCTCGCACACAGCAGATAGGGGACAGATGGATCCATAAAGGAGATGGAAATCATTTTAGTGGCTCAGGATGACTCGTCTGCTCCTGGAAGGGTCTATGAAATCCAGGTTTTATTATCCAGGTTAAATCCATTTGTAGATATTGATAACAGGGTGGCTGATAATCTTCTGCAGTTACGGGGCGGTGAGACGCAGGAAGCAGTAGCCACATACTGTTGAGCTAGATATTTAAAGCATTAAAAGTACGAGAAAATTGTTTGGGTTTAAATATATTTTGAGGAGTTGAGTGCTATTATTTTCTCAGCTTGAAAAAGAAAAGGCATACTAACAAACTTGGGGTTGTCTATCCCTTTCCTCAGGCAAGTGTAATGACATGTATTAGCCTAATGGTGGCACCAATGAGCAGCATTGATTTTTTCCCCACAAGACGTTTTTCTTTTCCATTTTGGCTTTGATGTCATTTAAAATCAAAGCACCAAACTCTCAAGAACTTTCAATAACACATTCTACAACTAGGGGGCATTGTGCAAGACCTTTATTATATGGAAAATACTTTTATGAATCACTATTTATTTAAATCCTAAAATCCAAAATTGGGCAGATTTGTTTCATCTGTCAAAACCTTCAGTTCACAATGATTATGTTGTTTAGTGTGGTTGAAGAATGTTTTTGCCCATGTAGACAATTTACATTATACTATAAAAATGTAAAAACGATAAAGTAATGTATTTATCATTTTGCAAACATTTTGTAAGTGTCAAATCCAAATGAAAAGGAGTGCAATCATTTTTATCAAAATATTTATTGTTGGACGTTAAATATAGTTATCTAAGTAAACATAGTCAAATTAAACCATATACTGTATGTAGCGCAAGTAACTACAAAACAACGTACAATAAGTAGTTTTACATTTTTTCATTAAAACATGTAATTTGTATTTTTGTACACATTACACTCCCCAACCCTTGCCATTCACATTTCCATATTCCAGTTCTTTGACTTTTATTTGGCAAAAGACAAAATCCCCCAAAAAATGTTCAGACTGCCGCAATAATAACACCTTCTGATGCCAGATTGTACAAACGTCAAAATCTGTGAATGACATACTAACCACACGTTTTTTCTTGCAGATCTCAGATCTCTAACAGATGCCGGTTCACTTTTACTAACAATATTAAAAGCTTGACACCATTGAACTTCATTCCGTGCCAAATTCACTCTAATAGAAGCAATATTCTCATTTGCAAAAGACATCTAATGTTTGTGAACTTTACAGATTTAAATGCTAAGACATACTTACAATGCATGCACATGTAATGTACGACAAAATGCAATCGATTGAATTGTTTGAATAAAAATGATTTGTGTGGTTTGTTTCAAATCCTTGTTTTCTTTTTTTATTTGCCCAAGTAACGTTAAATACTATATTAGATGTGCAGGACAGGAATGTCTTTTGTTATATAAATAACATTAAAGGGATAGTTTAACCCAAAATGAAATTCTTTCATAATTTACTCACTCCCATGTAATTTCAAACGTGTGTAGATTTCTTTTTTCTGCAGAACACAAAAGAAGATATTTTGAAGAATGTAATGCTCCCCCTTTGACTTGCACTGGTTTTGTACCCACATGGGTCGTTTTTGGTTACCAACATTCTTCAAATCGTCATTTTTCAAGAGGGTGTGTAAATGATGAAAGATTTTTTGGGGGTTTTGTGTTGTTATTTCAACACAGCTACCAAATATCAAAATGTTAAGGAAATCTGCCATCGATGAAAAAGGTAACAGAATCCATCACATACCTCTGTAACTTGATATAGAAATGTTTAAAGTGTAAAATATGTTTAATAGAAAACAATGTAGAAACATATAATATAATGAATATATTCTGAAAAGGAGGGGTCAGCTGGGTCTGTCATCATGCCAGTGCCACCATGTTTAATCCAGACTGGCAGCGAGTTAGGGGAGGAGACCAGTGGAGGGTTGAAGTACAAAAAACGACATTATACAACCCCAATAAAAGCCATACTTCGGTTCGGTCTCAGTGTATGTTTGGATCAGAGGATAAAGTGTCTTACTGTCAGAAACTCAGCAAGATTCATAATGGCCGACAGAGAAAAGGCGACGGATCAGATGAAGCTGTGGAAGGAAGGTCGCGGCTCTCAGGTATGATGCACATCTAATATACATTATTAAATATAATGTGGGTTTTAAATCGTTATTTTCAAGCTTGGGCCAAACGCATGCATTGCGCAGTGAGAAATTGTGCTCAAGGTCGCGAGGTTTTAGTGCACAAACACGGAGTAATCCGAGTGTATCTTGGGTAAAAATGTGCAAAATGG
Organism: Triplophysa tibetana; assembly: GCA_008369825.1. Classification (NCBI taxonomy): domain Eukaryota; kingdom Metazoa; phylum Chordata; class Actinopteri; order Cypriniformes; family Nemacheilidae; genus Triplophysa; species Triplophysa tibetana. Next base: position 15,834,128 of record CM017894.1, on the reverse strand, counting down.
ACACTAAAAAGAGTCCGAGTGTTGCATTATTAAATTAATTTTTATTAAGCTGTGAAATATTTAGATCGCAGTGACATCATGTTGTGCAAAACATCACAGCAAGAACACGTGATGTATCTCGAACACGCCTCAAGGCACCTAAAACTGTTTATAATGTAAAGAAATATGGATATTGAACACGCGAACTGGCTGTTTTGTACTCTGAATGCTTTGAGAAATTAAGAATACAAACATTTAAAGGTTTTCTCGTTAGTTTCACGCAGAACGGTAGTTTATGTGGGTCAAGTTTACGTTACATTCTATATAAAAGAAAGTGATATCCCGCCCCTTGAACGACGCCTCTCTAACGCGATTGGCCGCTGACATTGCTGACACCGCTCTCAACCAATCAAAACCACCTGCAGACAGGTCTCCGCGCATTTATGCAACCAAGACGTTCACCCAGTTTTTTGTTCAAACAACAGTTGAACTTTGACCAGATAACAAGATGGTTATTTAATCACCATATTCAGGCCATTAGAACACCAGTCTTGTGAAATTATTGTTTTGCTATTTTAGTTTTATTTACACATTCAATGAACAACAATGGAAAATCACAACAGTTTAAATGTGTTTAATATTTATTCAAGTGTTTTTTAATTTGTTTTAATGGAAACGTCAATGGTTCCATTGGTGGGATGTTACCTGGCAGGTGTAAATTGATAGAAACCCATTAAATCCTTATTTAATGAAGCCCTATATAACGTTCATTTCCATAAGTGTTATTGTAATGCAAGCCATTAGGTTTGCATGTAAATAGCCATGAAATACATATTAGTTTTGGCTTCAAAAAGACACACATTTTTAGAAATGACATATTTTTAGCAGGTTTTCCCTGGCTCAAAATGAGGCGGAGGTGGTGCCATCCTTATCTTGTACAAACACGCATGGGTGGGCACCTTAAAGTGACTTAACCAAACACTTTACATATCAAAACAGAAAAAATGGATGAAAACAATGATTATTGAGTTATATAAAACATTACTTTTATTCAACCAAACCTGAATTAATCCTTTTCAACTAACTTTTCAGGCCACAACAACCAATTAAAGGGTAACTCCTCATTAATTACTCACCCTCAAGTACCCTTTAAACTAACCAGTCTTACTAAATGAGCAAAGCTCATTCACATCCTGCGTTCTCTTGCGGTTTACTGAGCGTTGAATGATTCACTTGCTCTATTATTCGCTAATGAGTGAAAAGTTTCAACAGATCAAACGGATCGGTTCAAACGAGTCATTTGATTGCGAGTCGTTCTGATCGCAGTTTGCATTCATACTGGCGGATTAACATATTCAGTGAAACAACGGCACTGCTTAATACATTACAATGATGTACGGCAAGTTAATTTGAGAAAACATTGAAGAAATGGACACAAATGACAGTCTGTTGACACAATACACGCAGTGATTTCGGGAAGACACCCGACATAATTTTGGTGAGTCTGAGGCGGCACGAAATTTGACGGAGGCGGCCACCTCCAATTTTCCTATGCAGGAAAAACCTGTTTAGTAAAATTACGTTTTTTCATACTGTCATGTTATGGTTTTGTCTCAGCGGCCGGACGTCCTGACTACTGGAGGTGGTGTCCCGATCGGGGACAAATCAAACGTGATGACCGCCGGTCCGCGTGGACCCCTCCTGGTGCAGGACGTGGTGTTTACCGATGAGATGGCACACTTTGACCGAGAACGGATCCCAGAGAGAGTCGTGCATGCCAAAGGAGCAGGCCAGTGTGAACACACACAATTTTTGTGTTTCTTGCACCACAATTGGGTTGAATCCATCAAAATAATGAAAAAGCGATGCAACTTCATGTTATATTAAAATGAATCCTCTATTTACAGGAGCGTTTGGTTATTTTGAAGTGACCCATGACATCACACGCTATTGCAAGGCCAAAGTGTTCGAGCACGTGGGAAAGGCAACGCCCATCGCTGTGCGCTTCTCCACCGTGGGTACGTCTCTGTGTGAAATTGTGAAGCGAAAGATGATTGTTAAATCACATAGTGGGGTTCAGAAATGTTTTAGGGCTGTCAGGGTTTGAAATGCGTATGATGACGTAACACAAGTCCTGACACTCTGATATGAAGCCAGATGGTTTTGTAAGAGGGTAAAGAACACATGCAGAAGGGTTGTACGCACACTCCAGCTTAAATTATCAAAAGCAGGAAGAATAATATTTATATCTTCTTTCATACCCAGAAAAATAAATACTTTAGGTATTTTTACAACCCCCTATCAAACACACACACAAACATACACACACAAATACAATCAGTTTCCTCTATGTAAGTATATAGTAAGCTTCATGTTTTAATTTGTGATTTTTTTTGCTGTTTTGGAAGCGGGTGAGCTTGGGTCTGCAGATACGGTGCGAGACCCTCGAGGGTTTGCTGTGAAGTTTTACACTGAAGAGGGGAACTGGGACCTTACGGGAAACAACACCCCCATCTTCTTCATCAGAGATGCTCTTCTGGTAAGAGACACGCGTGCAAATACACACTCACACGCATGCAGTTGATCTATTTCGATGTATCCTTATTTTGTTCGGCGTGTTAGTTTTACATAAGAACAATAAACCAATTCACGTTTTAAAAGTTTGTCTGTGTGTGTGTAGTTTCCGTCCTTCATCCACTCTCAAAAGCGGAATCCACAGACTCATCTGAAGGACCCGGATATGGTGTGGGATTTCTGGAGTCTGCGTCCAGAATCTTTGCATCAGGTACAACTGAAACCTTGAATGCGGCCTGCGTTCTGATGATCTCACAGTGCGTCTCGATCATGATTATATGTGTATGTGCAGGTGTCCTTTCTGTTCAGCGATCGGGGGATTCCAGACGGCTTCCGTTTTATGAACGGATATGGATCACACACCTTCAAACTCGTCAACTCGGAGGGGAATCCTGTTTACTGTAAATTCCACTTCAAGGTCATTTCTGTTTGCATGTGCAAAAAATAACAGCGTCACAGTCCTATACAACATATCTAAAACTATGCAAAACTTTCTTTTGCAGACTGACCTAGGCATTAAGAATCTGACTGTGGAGGAGGCGGACCGCCTGGCTTCTTCTGACCCAGATTATGCCACCAGAGATCTCTACAACGCCATCGCCAATGGCAACTTCCCATCTTGGACCTTCTACATCCAGGTCATGACCTTTGAGGAGGCCGAGAACTGGAAGTGGAACCCGTTTGATTTGACAAAGGTAACTGCATTGCGTCTGCTGACCTGTGAAGATAAATGTGATAAAAACAGATTTTCAGAATTTGGTGTGACCAGTAAGAATGATTTGTGAATGATTTTGTTTCAGGTCTGGTCTCATAAGGACTTCCCTCTGATTCCAGCGGGCCGTTTGGTGCTAAACCGAAATGCTTTGAACTATTTTGCTGAAGTAGAGCAGCTCGCATTCGATCCAAGTAACATGCCGCCTGGCATCGAGCCCAGCCCGGACAAGATGCTGCAGGTATACTTTTACCATGACTGTCTCTGAATGTAGTGAGCTAACCACTAAGACTGTATTTTTAGGTGTCATAGGTACATTTGGACACCCTTTTATTAGCCCAGAATGTAAATTGCTTGGGATTAAAGGATTAATGACAATTACAAGAAGTTCTAGAATGACTAAATACTTGTTAATGTTTTCTGCTTCAGGGCCGTCTTTTCTCTTACCCAGACACACACCGCCACCGGCTGGGTGCCAATTACCTCCAGCTGCCTGTTAACTGCCCCTACCGTGCCCGAATTGCTAACTACCAGAGAGACGGCCCCATGTGCCTGAATGACAACCAGGGTGAGAGATGCACATGAAAGCCAATGAAGCGGCGTAATCCAACATCTGTGGGTTATGTAAATGAGTGGTCTTGTAAAAAATGTGAACAAGCTCTTAGCCGCTTACAGTATTCATATGTTAAACAGTTCCTGATTTATCCTGTAGGGGGAGCTCCCAACTACCACCCCAACAGCTTCAGTGCTCCAGATACCCAGCCACGCTTCATTGAGTCAAAATTTCAAGTGTCTCCTGATGTGGGCAGATACAACAGCGCAGACGATGACAATGTGACTCAGGTGCGTCAACAAAATGCGAGTACGGTCGTGAGTGTAGATGCCCATGTAAAGCACTTGTGTGATATTTCTGCTCTGTTTTGTTCCGAAGGTGCGTACGTTCTTCACTCAGGTGTTGAACGAAGCCGAGCGAGAGCGTCTGTGTCAGAATATGGCCGGACACCTAAAAGGAGCTCAGCTGTTCATTCAGAAACGCATGGTAAGGATCTTTAACGTGTCGTGTAATGATGTTCAGACGAGTCCCTGGAGCCAAATTATAGCCTAATGTATTTTTGAATAAGAATTCATTTACATTTTTTAAAGTTGAACTTAAAGTTCAACTAGATGTGTGCATTTTGTGTTTGTGCAGGTTCAGAACCTGATGGTTGTACATCGGGATTACGGGACCCGTGTTCAGAATCTCCTGGATAAATACAACGCAGAAGGAAAGAAGGTACAAAATACACACAATGAGTCACATACAGTTGTTTGTCGTTTAAGTGCATGGTATTCATTTCGACTCTCTGTTTGTCTAGAACACCATTCATGTTTATTCTCGTGGTGGAGCGTCCGCTGTGGCTGCAGCTTCCAAGATGTAAAATACATTTATACAGCTTCCAAGATGTGCGACCGTCTGAACACAAGGCAAATACTCGTGCTCATGCACACATGAGTACTTTGAATGCGCTGTTTCAATGCGCCGCAAGTCAAATGTTATTAATGCATCAATTTTCTTAACAAAATAGTCTTGAGTTCAACCAATAAGAGGCCTTTAATGCACGAATCAGCATAAAAGCATGAAGTTTAACATAATTAACTTCGTTTTGATTTTGTGCAGGATAAGGAATAACCTAAAAAGTGAATGTTTGTTTTTTCATTTAGAGTAAATTCTGTGTGAGCCTTTTGATTTTCTGTTTCATTAAGGAATAGGTGAAATTAATTGTCCGTCCATTTTGCCTTAGTCGGATGTAACTTATTTCTCATGAAATGAATGTGAATATTTTTGTCATTTTATAATGTAACCAATGAAGTTTATAATAAACAATAAATTAATACAAAATTAATAAATTTGAATATTTCATCTCTGCGAGTTGTGGTTTCATTTGAAATCTTGGTTGCTTCCTTTATTGCCGTTTGTGTTTTGGTTTATCATTATTCAATGTTTGAAGAACTTGAAAATCTCATACATGCACGCCCCAGTGATGCCTTCTCACAAACATTAATGAGAATTGAGATCTACGGCAAAAGACAAGATTATCAGTGACAATAGAAAACAAAGGTATAATATTGCTTATATTGGTTCTTATTAACTCCTTTTGGAAGTCATTTTGTCCGTTAAACTTTGACTTTTCTGCTGTTAACAGATCTGTTTACCAAAGGCTGAGGAACCACATTTTCAATGATGCCATGAGCTTCTCCTACCATCCTCCTGCGTGTAATGCATGTTATGATTATATTTGTAACTGTTTTTGTTTAATAGAAACTTACTATAATGGTCTCTGTGGTTCTCTAGTGGAATTTGTTTTGATGAAGGGTTGTTACCAGTTGTGTGTTTACAATGACACAAAGTTTGTCTTCCTCCAGGGGGCACATGGCGACTGAAAAAAAGCAGAATTCTCGATAAGCCCCGCCCACTTAGGAAGTCGGTTTCGTGTTAAAAATCGATCTGCCATCATTAGAGGTGGAGACCAGAAAAGGGTTGAAGTTAAAAGTACAGACATTTGACAAATACACAAGTTGCTTTAGTTTAGTGCAGTGTGTGTTTTTCTTTCAGAAGCTAAGATACATTCATAATGGCCGATAACGTTAGAGAGAAGGCGACGGATCAGATGAAACTGTGGAAGGAGGGTCGGGGCTCGCAGGTCTGATGCACAATTTGTTTTATAAGTTACGTCATATGACTTCTTTGGGTTATTGTTTCCTTGCTTTTCTTTAATGCACGTAGTTGGCACTGAGAAATTGTGAAAAATGTCGCTGGTTTGTAACTTAATCCACGAACTGCAAAGTATACGTTGAGTTACAATGTGTTGACTTTTCACAAAATCGCTCTGAAGCTCATTCATTACTTTAAAAATAGATTTGATTATTAAGAAATTAACATTGAAGAATTTGACAAGGATAAATTGATGACGTGCAAAAACCTCGCCGCAAATAGTTATCTAATTATCATATGTTTGATGTATAATATCCGATATTCCTGAATGCATAGAAAACTTTTTGTATTTTCTGATTGTTGCATAAACTACTATATTTTTAAAACTAGCCCGTTTTGAGTAATAAAGTTACTCGCAATTTTTTTTTTAATAAGTTAAGCGCAATTTTTATATGATTTAATTTCAGCCGAGAGGTTTTAACACGACATCTAACCGGAATAAGGCGAAATCCCCGCCTCTTAACCCACTGCTTTAAAGTTTGATTGGGCTATAGTATGACTGACACCGCGCTCGACCAATCAATCCCTTTAAATGCCTGTTTACGTTAACGTCAACATGCTTTCCTCGGTGAAAGCTGATTTAGGCTTTTCTTTGTTTGTTTAAGAGACAGATCAAGTACAAAAACAGTTTATGTTTAACCATACACAAGTTAACTATCTGTGGTTATTTATTCATCATGTATAGAAGTCCCAAGATTTGTTGTACTATTGCGGTTTTATTAGACTTTTTTACATTACGTTTCTCATGAATATAAAAGTCATACATTCCCGCCTCTTATCCCACTGCTTTACAATTTGATTGGCCTATATTATGACTGACACCGCACTCAACCAATCAATCCCGTTAAATACCTGTTTACGTTAACGTCAACATGCTTTCCTCGGTGAAAGCTGATTTAGGCTTTTCTTTGTTTGTTTAAGAGACAGATCAAGTACAAAAACAGTTTATGTTTAACCATACACAAGATAACTATCTGTGGTTATTTATTAATCATGTGCAGAAGTCCAAAGAATTGTTTTACTATTGCAGTTTTATTAGACTTCTTTACATTTCTCATGAATATAAAAGTCATACAATATGGCAGATTTTAAGAAAATACACAAATTAATCATTTTAATTGAGAGCAAACGTTTTGTGGGTTTTTGCTGCTTTAAATTACTTGACATTGTTTTATTGCTTCTAATTAAATTATAATGTTTTGTTATCCCAGCGGCCGGACGTCCTGACCACTGGAGGGGGTGTCCCGATCGGTGATAAACTAAATTCGATGACCGCCGGTCCGCGTGGACCCCTCCTGGTGCAGGACGTGGTGTTTACTGATGAGATGGCACACTTTGACCGAGAACGGATCCCAGAGAGAGCCGTGCATGCCAAAGGAGCAGGCCAGTGTGAACACACACAGTTCAGATCTAAATAACACGAAAACAAGGATATCAAACTGCTTCTGTTGATATTATGATGGTGCATTATATTAAACTGTTTCCTTCGAACAGGAGCGTTTGGTTATTTTGAAGTGACCCATGACATCTCACGCTATTGCAAGGCCAAAGTGTTCGAGGACGTGGGAAAGAGGACACCCATCGCTGTGCGCTTCTCCACCGTGGGTACGTCTCTGTGTGATACTCTTAAGAGAAAAATGATAGTTACATCACATACTTGGGTTCAGGGAAAGTGTTTGTGCTAGTGCAACCTGTACTGCAGATATAGATCAGGTTAGAAATACCAGGCAATGATGTGGTAACAGAGGTCATGGCACTGAAATGATTTTGTAAGAGGGTAAAGAGCAAGAACAACTTCTTATACTAGTAAAACTTTTCTGTTTTTTGTTATAATCTAAAAACTTTGATCCAACTTTAAACATGTGCATTTATATATATATATATATATATATATATACATTCAGTAGTATGTGTATGAACTTTTGTTTATTTTAAGCTGGTGAGGCCGGGTCTGCGGATACGGTGCGAGACCCTCGAGGGTTTGCTGTAAAGTTTTACACTGAAGAGGGAAACTGGGACCTTACCGGAAACAACACCCCCGTCTTCTTTATCAGAGATGCTATGTTGGTGAGAGTGGACCATAGCATTCAGATTAATCACATTTATAACATGCAGATTTATTTACGTGTTATGATATGTTTCCTTTATTCTGTTCAGAGACATTCATAGTGTGATGGCATGTGTTAAAAGTGTTTGTGTGTCTGTAGTTTCCATCCTTCGTCCACACTCAGAAGCGTAATCCGCAGACTCATCTGAAGGATGCGGATATGGTTTTTGATTTCTTGAGTCTGCGTCCAGAATCTTTGCACCAGGTACAACTGAGACATTACACTTTTGTGTGTGGCACACAATTCAGATAGAGTCATTGTTTATATGTGTATGTGCAGGTGTCTTTTCTGTTCAGCGATCGGGGGATTCCAGACGGCTTCCGTTTTATGAACGGATATGGATCACACACCTTCAAACTCGTCAACTCTGAGGGGAATCCTGTTTACTGTAAATTCCATTTTAAGGTAAACAGAAGTTTGGACCAATGTTTTTTTTGGGGGGGAGCTACCCGTTGCATTATCCAAAAAGATAGACATCCATCAAATGTCTTGATTTGACAAAGTGTCTTCAGCATTGAAGAATACAAAGTCTAAATAGTTCAAATTAAGGCACTGTGTAATATTTGTTATTTTTCTTTTAGACCGACCAAGGCATAAAGAATTTGACGGTTGAAAAGGCGGCACAGTTGGCTTCTACTGATCCGGATTATGCCATCAGGGATCTCTTCAATGCCGTCGCCAATGGCAGCTTTCCATCTTGGAGCTTCTACATCCAGGTCATGACCTTTGAGCAGGCCGAGAACTGGAAGTACAATCCGTTTGATTTGACTAAGGTACCAGCATTGCGTCTGATGACCTGTGGAGATAAACTGTGATCAAATAAAACAGACATACAGAACATGCACACAGAGAAAATGATTAACTGTTGTGGCGTAGGTCTGGCCTCATACGGACTTCCCTCTAATTCCTGCGGGCCGCATGGTGCTAAACCGAAACCCTGTGAACTATTTCGCTGAGGTCGAGCAGCTCGCCTTCGATCCCAGTAACATGCCGCCCGGGATCGAGCCCAGCCCCGACAAGATGCTGCAGGTATGTTTTTATATAGACTGTAGTTAGACTGTATTTTTAATGCCTGTGTCGTTACATTGCCTTAGTAATTTTAATAAAAGTAATTATTAGTTTTAAGTGTACTAATGTAAATTGCTTCGGATTAGAATGACTAAACACTTAAATTGATCCTATTTTCTTCTTCAGGGCCGTCTTTTCTCCTACCCAGACACACATCGCCATCGACTTGGTGCCAATTACCTCCAGCTGCCTGTTAACTGCCCCTACCGTGCCCGCATTTCTAACTATCAGAGAGACGGCCCCATGTGCCTGACTGACAACCAGGGTAAGAGATTTACCATCAGAACAAACATTACAGAATAATCTTGACATTACAGAATAATTATGTGATTTTAATAAAAATGTGAATTCATCCATGTGTATTACACTGTAATGTTAAAGATTCCTAATTTATCCTCCAGGGGGAGCTCCTAACTACTACCCCAACAGCTTCAGTGCCCCAGACACCCAGGCACGCTTCGTTGAGTCAAAATTTCAAACCTCCCCTGATGTGGCCAGATACAACAGCGCAGACGATGACAATGTGACTCAGGTGCGTAAAACAAATGTCTATGTGTGGATTATCATGTAAAGTACATGTGTGATTCGAGCTCAGATGTCTTCCGCAGGTGCGTACGTTCTTCACTGAAGTGTTGAGTGAAGATGAGCGAGGTCGTGTGTGTCAGAATATGGCCGGACACCTAAAAGAAGCTCAGCTGTTCATTCAGAAACGCATGGTAAGGATTTTTGTTATCCCAGTGCAGCTCATTTTTCATTAAAAATTATTTTTTTATGAAATATTGCAGCGTTTATAATTAATAGCTTATTAATGTGGTCATTTTCTTTTTAAAATCCATGTACCCTCAAAATGTTCAGTTAAAATATGAAAATCTACCTATATAAATGTAAGTTTTGTGTTCCTGCAGGTTAAGAACCTGATGGCTGTTCATCCAGATTACGGGACCCGTGTTCAGAATCTCCTGGATAAATACAATGCTGAAGGAAAGAAGGTAGAAAACACACACACGTGTCACGTACATAAAAATTGCTTGGTATTTTAGTGCACGACATTTATTTTTTGATTCTCTATTTCTCCAGAACGCTGTTCATGTTTATACTAGTGGTGGAGCATCTGCTGTGGCTGCAGCTTCCAAGATGTAATTCAAAAATGCCGATTGTCCGCACATGTTGTTAAATACACAACAAATATACACATTTGATCGTACTAACACACAAATATTTTAACCAAAACAAATACTTACACTGTAATCCATACACATTTTCTCCAACACACACGGTTGTTTGGTGAATGATGATGATGCTTAATTCATTCCCTGTGTGCTGTAAAACACAGATGTCATATATAATATGGCCAAATTACAACAAATATAACATTAATTTTCCAAAGCATTAAAAATTATCATCTCAATCGTCTTGTCTAAGCAAAAAGAGGCCTTTAGGGGGATACTTCACCCAAAATGTTTTATTCTGTCATCATTTACTCACCTACGAGTTGTTCCAAATCTGTATAACTGTCTTTGTTCTGATGAACACAGAGAAAGATATTTGTAAAAATGCTTATGACCGATTTCCCCCCCCTCCATTGACTACCATAGTAGGAAAAAATGATAAACAGAACAAAAAAATGATAAAGCAATTGTTCGTATGATTGGAGTCAATGGGGTGCAAGATCTTTTTGGTTATAACCATTCTTCCAAACATCTTTCTATGCGTTCATCAGAACAAAGATATTTATACAGATTTGGAACTACCCGAAGGTGAGTAAATGTGACAGAATTTTCATTTTTGGGTAAAGAATACCTTTAAATGCTACCAAGCATCCTTTTTTACCTCATTTCCCCTCAAAAAATGTGAAATTGCAAAAAAAAGTTGAATACCTCTGAATGAGCCTTTTGATTTCTTAATGCAGTTTTATAGCTGAATAAGTGAACATAATTGTCTGTCCCTTTTGCCTTAACCGGACATAATGCTGTTATCATAATATGAATGTTAAACCTTGTATCATTTTATAATTCAATAAATCTGAAAACCGAATCCCCGTGAGTGAGTTGTGAATTAAATGGTCGTTTCATGTATTCTTTTTTTCATGTTTTCATAAAATCTCCCCCAAAACCATGTACAAGAATTCGTATAACCTGGTGACATGATGCCAAATAACATTTTATCAACTATATTATATATTAAAAGGTTTTTGGAACAAATCTTCTTTGGTCCTTTTTGGAAGCTTGATGACAATTTGTAACGCATGTGTAAGATCAAGCATCTTGGACATTTTTGGGATAATACAATTCCTGTTTTATTTCTATATGAACAACTTTTGAAGAAGAATGGCCTCCTGTTTGCTGTCACTGAGTGTTTTGTAGTCCGAATGAAAAAAAAACTTTAAGAAAATTGTTAGTAAATGTGATCTGGATGAAGGATACAGCTTGCACACGTCCCTTTTCTTGGGGGTTTGGATACTTTGATTTTTAAAAAGACAGGCACAAACCTATAAAGTCAAGCCCCAGTCTGGTAAGATCACATATAAATGTGTCTTATGTGTGAAGTTTTATATGTATAACAAGACCTGATTTCTGTGTGTGTAAGATGTCTGGAGACAGAAATGACAGAAGCTCCCTGCCCTGCCTCTCTCTCTCTCTCTCTCTCTCTCTCTCTCTCTTTCTCTCTCCATTTAACTCCACCCATCTTCAGTGTTGTATAAGTAGGGTTCTGATCTTCCTCTTCATAATCCTCCTCAGATTCTCCTACAGCAGTTGACCCTTGACCTCAGAAGATGGATAACGCTACATACAGCTACGTGAACGACTGCACTCCGCTCACTAACTGTAAGTCCGGCCGTAAGGCGGGTGGCTCGACGGTGGTCAACATGAGCAACGCAGGCAAGAAGCCACCGAGCGACTATCTTGTCTGGTCCCTCTGTAACACTCTCTATGTCAACTTCTGCTGCCTGGGGTTCATGGCTCTCATCTATTCCATCAAGGTGAGGTTCGGTCGTTATGCCTCAGTTGTCTCTGCTTTTATCAATATTTTGTTTTCTTAGAATTCCTAGAGAGACATATTTAGAACAAAATGACAGACTTTGAAATAACACGCGTCCGTAATTAATATGTAGAGAATCTGAATAACTAAATTTTCTTTTTAGAACCAAACACACAATATTCTTGAATGTGATTTATGGGGCTGTAGGATTCACAGAATGTTTCTGTTGAAAAAGTTATTTTTAGTGTAAAAAAGTACTTAAGGGATTAAAAAGTATAAGAAATGGTTCCTTGAAGAACTAAAATGGTCAAAAATAGCTCTGAAGAAAAGTTCTTTGGTATCTAGAGAACCTCAAAACCAATATAAAGATCTGAAAATTTTGTCTCAATAACTTTTTAGATATAAAGAACCTTACAGGCAAGTCTAGAGATAAAAAACATTTTTTCAAGTAAGAAGGGTCTTAAAATGCTCAGTTGCAGAAAAAGTGCTTTATTTTTTGTTTTTTAAGAACCATGTTTATGTAGGACATAAAAGTGGTTCTTCCATTCCATTTGTTTTTTAGCATCTTCATTGAGCGAAATCTTTGAAAGTGTAGTTATGAAAAGAGTCCTGTGTTGGGGAAGCTTTTTTATAATATTAGACTTGATACACAAATGACACAAAAGACTCACTTGCATTGTGGTTTTGTGTTTAGGCCCGAGATCAGAAAACCCTTGGCGACATGCGGGCAGCGCAGGAATGCTCAGACAAGGCAAAGTGGTACAACATCTTGGCATCGGGCTGGAATCTCCTGATTCCTCTGTTGTTTCTGGGTCTGGTGGTTCTGCTCATCGTTCATCTGGGGAGCTCGCAGGGAACATTTGATTTCTTTGGTGAAGATGGATTCCAGAGCTTCATGAAGCTGTTCAGCAGGTAGAAGAACAACACCTGGAATCGCACCACGTGAACTCAACTCCCGGGACTTTATACTCCTACACCACTTTGGCAATGTTTTCTTGGGCTATGTCATGAAGTATTATTATATAGATTTTTACATTATAATGTCAATGTACTGTATACTGTATACTCCTAGGTATATCTGCCTCACAATTCTATTTAATGCTTTAAATTGGCTTAACAGTATTTAATAAAATATTTAATGTCCTCCATACTTTTTTTGCATGTGGTTCTTTGGACAGATTTAATTTGGGCAGATTTCTGTGCCATTGTATAAACAACCATTAAATGAGTCAGAATTACTCTGCTATGATATTTTAATCTGTCTGATTTGCAATAATCCCATAAAACACAAGAATGCAAGAAATTTGCTAGGGACTAATTTGGTTTTTACAACGGTAAAAGCAACTTTTTACTATCATCTTACCAAATTACACTGAATATCACAACAAAATGCTGTTAAGAGTGGTTATATAGATTGTCTCATATAGATTGAACGGCGATTCAATGCTGGCTTTAACACTGTTGAAAGGTTAACATGGTTAAATTTGGAGATTACCAGAAATCAGTAGATTTGTGTTTCTCGTGTTTTAAAAACAGAGCAAGCCCTGTGGTTTAGTTCTTATGTCTGTGTGCTCTGTAATGTTCTGCCATGCGGCCTGTGCTTACAGCGGTGACCCCTCCCAGCCGTGTGGGTATTTTTACCATTTAAATGACAGAGCTTTGTGCCAGCCTTCACTACCCTTCTATTTCAGTCTATATGAAGAGTGGACACAGATGTGCAGTTTAGAAATTAGAAAGCAAACACACATATATATAAGTGCACACACACCCTCATGTAGACCGGCTGCATGTGAGACGTACTCCTGTAGCTGCCATGTATCACTTATTACTTATAATAAATATATATGTAGAAAATAAGCATGTTGGTTAATTATGGAAATGAGATTGGCTATCTTAATATTTTACTATAATGCAAACAATTTTATAATATTATGTACTATTGATGTGATTTTGAAATAAAATCAATGTACAGTAATTAGTGTTAATTCCATTTAATAGTTAGTTTATTTACAGTCTCGTCTTCAAATTCCTGGCACTGTAATTTTATTAACACAACTAAGTTTATTAAATAACAGGTTAGTAATTCAACATTTTATTTATGGGTCATAAGATTACTCGTTAGAAATCAAGGTTTAATAAACGATCATAAACTTACAAAGGATATGCAGATGATCTAAAGACCAAATCTGGAATGCATGCTTAACTAATGGTAGGCCTACTTATTCTCAATCATATGCGGACTATTCTATAAAAATAAACTGTATTTGTAAATATATGTATTTAGGTGATATGTGTGTACGAATATAACATTACAAAACCTTTATTCAAGTATGCTATTAGTAGGCCTACTTCTTTTAAAATAAAGTAAGAAAGTATAATTTTGGTCAACTTATATGTACTTCTAAAAATGTATAGTTGTTCATGAGCACTTAAAGTTAACTACTGTTATGCCTGAAGTATAACAGAACATTTTAAATGAATACTCCACCTAAAAAAGAAAATTCTGTCAATACCCTCAAGTTGTTTTAAATCTTTTTTCATTTATTGGTTCCATTGAACAAAAATAAAGATATTTGGGGGTAGTATCTGACAGTTCAAAGGCACCAATGACTACCATAGTAGGAAAAAATATTGTATATTGTTTTGTTCTGTTGAATACAAAAGAAGACATTCTGAATAATGTGTGACTCTGGACTTCAAAACCAGTCTTAAGTGGAAATGTTTTGTAAAGATTTATACATCATCTGAAAGTTGAAGAAATAAGATTTCATTGAATACATGGTTTGTTAGGATAAGACACTATATGGGTGAACAACAACTGTTAACAACACTAGAATTTAAGGGTGCAAACAAACAAAATATTGATAAGATCGCCCTCGAAGTTGTTAATCTGAGGCACTGTTGCAGGCCATCAACTGACAAAAAGATTTTTATACATTTACAGTAGGACATTTATAAAATATCTTCATGGAACATGATCTTTACTTAATATACTAATTATTTTTTGCATAAAAAAAAATAAAATTGTTGCATTTTTGGCAATAATTAGAAATGTTCCTAGACTGATTTTGTTGTCCAAGGTCACATTTAAGAAAACCGAAAAGGTGTCACCTTTGACTTCCATTCTATTTTTTCTACTGTGGTAGTCAATGATGTCCCAGAACTGTCAGTTGCTAACATTTGGACTCGTATTTACAAAAGTATAATAAAGTAAACTTAAAACATACTTGATATTTGCTTAAGTATACTTCATAAAATGAGCTTGAAGTGTTGTTTCTCTCTGAGGAACCTATTTAGTATTTAGAATTTTGTGTGTGTCTGTATCAGCTGTCCATGTTTGTCTCTGACTGTGATTTTATTAAAGTTTTTGCAGGATTTCTGCTTTCAGGAGGAGGCAGGAAGGTTTGCAGCTCCTGTGGTTTGAGCACAACCACACTAGGGAGGATCACACACATAAACACCCACCATCTGAAATTATCCACTGGAGGAGTCGTCTATATGCAGCAGATCTGTGAGTACTGAAGGATAATCTTACCCTTCCGCCTGCTCTGAGCCTCTCGGTCTGTAATGAAACTCACTAGTTTCTGGGTGGTTTGTAGCTGCCGCCCAGTTTTAATAATATATAGGCATACTAAGTCAAATGTTCGGCCTATAAGATCAAGGTTTAAAACACTGGTAACTATGGCCTTCTTACACATACACAAATTCTTGAAAGAATATCATAATGCTGCTGTGTTCTGAAATGCAATGACACCACATTTTAGGTTCAAATTTTAGGTGCACTAACTTTACAATGGTCACACTTCATTTCGTCATTGGGATTTGTCGCCCTCTATTGTCTATTAACAGAAGAAACATTTTAGTTTTGACTGTTGAGTCACTAAATTTCTTTGTTTTTTATTTGATTGTTTATAAATTCTTTGTTAAATAATGTATTTTCATTTTAAATATTTTTTTATTCAGATGCAGTGACCCTGTGACTCTAATGACTTAACATTAAGACTCATTTTAAATTATTTGAAGTTATATTTAACTATACGTTTACTGTATAAATTAATGTATTATTATTCTTCATATATTATACATATTTAATATATTATATACACTACAGTCCAGTTTTTATTCGATTGTCTGTATTTGTGGGTTCAACTTTGCCGACAGATGGTGCTATTGTGTTATTGACTGTGTCTCTTTAACCAGTCACTTCTAACCTGTTAACTTAACATCTTAATAACATGAATTTTAAAAGTTTACTGTTTCAAAATAATTTCCTTACATTTACACCTTTTTTCTTTATGTCTCTACGGCAAAAATGTGAGTTTTTTGCAACACTGCAAAACTGAAAAAAGCATTAATGAAATACACAATAAAAAGTTATTAAATGAATCAAAAGAGACAAAATCCTAAATATGCTCGAAATCCTAAATATGACATATATTTCTTAATAATCAAGCTTCGTGTCACAAAAAAGTCATTATTTACAGTCAGAAAGCTTTCCCACGGAGAGTGTCATCCTGTCAGCTGCTAATTCAACATAAATGCTGCCTGGTCACATGTGTCAACACTGTGACGTCACAGTAGAGCCGATCCTAAATTTGATGCGCTTGAATGATTTGTGTCAGCTGGTGCATCACACTCTCAGCTGACCCCTCCCCCTGCTGTATGTGGTTGGCCAGCTGGTGTCCATGGAGACACAGCTGTTGAGTGGGTGAGAAAGACTGAAGAACTCAGAACTCATACAAGATGACATCTGTGTGTCCTCAATGAACATATTTAATTTTCAGATCTAGTTGGGAGAACATTTGTGGACGCTTCAGAAGACATCTCTAGTGTCAGTATTCGTTTATCTTAATGCTTGAGATGATCTTTAACTAAATCTTGACACAATCACAAACTTATTAAATACCACATATTAGGTCATTAAACAACAGTTCAGGATCCCCCCCCCCCCCCCACAAAAAGAGTTCACCTCAATATACAGATTAATGCTTGAAAATGTAGATATTTTAATAAATGGTACATAAAAGAGAGACATCTGGTCCATTAAAGGGATAGTTTTTCTAAATTATAGTTCTGTCATCATTTATTCACCCCCTTGTTGTTCAAAACTATATATTTCAAGAAATGTCTCAGTGGTTTTGTGTCCAAACGTTCTTCAGAATATCATATTTTGGTGAATTGGTGAATTTTAAATGAAAGAATTTTGAGTGAACTACGCTTTAAGATGTTATTAAACTTCAGTGTATAAAGACTAAGTTGTTAATGCATAAAAAAACCTCAAGACTAGACTTTTATTCGTGAATTTATACATTAAATATCGAACATGGGACAAATGTCTTTTTTACAGTAGTGAATGTTTAAGAATAACTTGCAAAAAATGGTTAAGACTCATTTCATCCATTTGGTAATGCTCAACTTAAGTATAGTGTTGTCTTACGTCTATGAACGACTTTAATGGGTGGAGTAGTTTAAATAGTGATTTAAAGGGATGTAAACCTTCAGTAGTTGGGTGGTTTCTGAAGGATTACATTGCTAAATAGGTAAAGAAAAATAACCTTTGTCCAAACAAAGGCGTTTAAAACTACTGTGGAGTCTCCTGAGCTGATGTGTCGACAGTGCAGATGATCTCTCTGTCATATGTTAAACGCACACATGAATGACTTTTATTCTGTATGAAGCCACGCGCCGTTCCGATAGTTACATGCCCGCAGGTGTTCGCGCGCATTCCAGCAGGTGTTTACGCGGGGAGCCGCGCGCGCTGCGTGGATTTGAGCGGGCTGTGGGAGGAGAGCGCGGGTCTCATTAGCAGGTCAAAGCGACATGGCACGCTCTTCTTCATGCTTTTAATCTCCTCTTTTCTCCTCCTCTCTTTTCTTCTCGTCTGTTACTCGCAACGCTGCCTATGTGGTCCTGAAAACGTTGACTCCCCTCATCCTTCAACGGATCTTGTACCCCTCCTCTCTTTTTAGTGGACTTGCTAGAAAGTAGTTGGAACTTAATTAAGTTATAATTGTCCTCCTGTGACGAAAATATTTGACTTTATTCGTCCAAATATTCACGAAATACAGAAAATCTTTCTCGGTGCACCTCATATATATTTTCTCTACATGAAAACGAAAACTATTACTGGTAAAATGCAGCAAAATGGATATTGATGGTATTTATGGTGTGGCGAAAGATTGTCTTTTTTTTAATAAATGGAAAAGTATTGTGAACAATTAAAAGTTAGTGAGAATTAAAAGTAAATCTACAGTGTTCTTGTCTGAAAGACCTCAGTCCTCATAATTGTGACTTAAGGTTGGACTAACTTCGAGCTGATAAACAAATATTGGACGACACACAGTAAGAACATATGTTTATATAGTGTATATATTTATTAAAGCAGCCTTTTTTACAACAGTGACAATATGGCTCAGGATCATGATTTTTGAACGTTTTCAAGTGAAAATGACAAAAAAGCTACATTTGAGACTACAAAAAACTGAACTGCAAGCAAATGTGAAAAATAAATAAATAAATACAATACAAAATATATACACATGATGAGGAATATTCAACGAAAATAAATACTTGTCCTGGCTTTAATATAAAGTCACTTGTTCAAATGGTTTCAGACCAACATTGTGCCTTTATGAACAAACAGCAGAAAACGGAACAATCATCGTAACAATGCGATTGCAGAATCACACTTTGTGACGTAATGACATGAGTCAGTAAATTCCGAGGTGGTTTTGACTCGGTGACATCATTTCTTCCGGCCTTTTCCCGCCACTATTCGATGACGTAGAGGCCGGAGCTTTCCTATTTTCACTCCACGCTCCTGCTTTCCTTCGGCGTCACGGTGCCCGTTCTTCTTCGCTTTGTGTAGAAATCTAAAAGAAAACATTCATTAATCATATTATAAAAATAAACGCCATATACTACAGTTTATTAATTGACTACAGTTAATACTGAAGTATGATGTACTATGACTTAAAATGTGGTAAATTACACGATGCAGTTTGCTATAGTATTTACTATTGTGTACTAACGTTATAGTAAAGTTAGTTTTATTTTGGGTTGTCAGTCATGTATCTAGTGATGTAATGTGTGAATAATTATGAGCATCTTACCTGTAATGCGCAAATCTGTGAGCCTTTTCGTCCGGGCGTGAGCTGCCGTTTTGCGAGATTTCCTTGGGTTAACGTTACGTTTATCTGCCTCGTTCTCTCGGTTTAACATGTTCACAGATGTAGGACGACCTCCACAATGTGCTGGAACCTTTGCCAATATTTCTCTTTTCGGTTCTTTAGACACGGCAGTCGTGATTCTCTCCCGGTAAAACGTAGGACACTCCCCGGCCGGACTCTCCTCCCATTCCAGTTCACCGTCCAGCGGGCGCCCTTCGCTGAAGTCGAAATTCCATCTCAGCCGATCCCGGTCAGAAATGTCCTTAAGTTTGGACGTCAACTCTCGCTGTAGCTCGTCGTGGTCAACGGGACCGAAGAGATTTCGGCAGGTTCCTTTGCGCTTCACTACGGGGAGAACCTGAGGGGAAATATCGCCGCTCTTCTGCCCCGAGACGGTTTCCCTTGCGTTCAGCCTGTCCATGGCAATGGAGGACAGAAGTACGGTCGACATCGGCGATTTTGTCGAAATCCAGATGAGAAAACTGCCCAAATTGGTGTGAAGGCACATAGGTCAAAAACCAAATCGGTGTGGAGTTGAACACACGTCGTTGTAATTTGCTCTCGTCGTGATCTAAGCGAGTCAGATTTAAAGTACTGCGCCTCACCAGCGTAAAACCACATGCTGCTTTGCCATTGGTCGCTACCCTTTTCATTATGTTTGTCGGCCCGCCTCTGTTAAGCTTTAATTGGTTAGACCCACCCGTAATTAATTCTGATTGGCCAGAACCGAACGTATCTGGCTGTGATTGTTTTTGCAACACTTTTTGCTGATTATGCCCCACACCCATCACGCGACTGAGGGTGACTAACGCACTTTATTTTTAGTCAGTAATGCACTAAATTTTAAAGCATTACAGTTATATGTATTTTATAATAAAGTGTAATTAATAAATGGTCGTATTATATATTTTTTTATTCTTTTCTATTTTCCCTTATGTTTCTACTGGTTATGATACTATGCATTTTCTGTGACAAGCACTATATAAAATGACTAAGCTGAATATTTAAAAAAAATAGTTATTTGAATCGGTGGACAATGAATCCTTTCAATAAAATTGAACTACCGTGTGAAGCAAAAAGCAATTAATTGGTAATAATTACTAGGCAAAACATGGCATTTACGTTTTTGGCTCATTTTTTTCTATTTTAACTAAATGCTATTAAAATACACGGTTACTGATAACATATTACTTACTGACAATCCCGTTTTCAGTTACAGTAAAATCAAATCAAGTATGAAGAAAAATATTTACAAAAGCAAAGAAAACTGTTAACTATCGCATCTGTGTATCTAGTTATAACAAAGCATGCATTATAATACTGGTATCATTTCCTTTTTTGTTTTAGTAGACAGGCTCAGAAATTATCAGTTTCTGGTCTTGTTACGCTTTTAGTAGTAAAACAGCGCCCCCTAGTGATAACAATAGGGTTTAACGTCGAAAACACACTGCACGTTCTGATCGACAAGGGAAAACAGCGCCCCCTAGTGATGACAATATGGTTTAACATTAAACACACGAATATACTGAAACATTTTGTAAAAATCACGTTTTTATTCTGCAACCTTCCTTTGTTCACATAACATTAAATTAAATAACTGTGCTGGGCATGTATTTCAGTTTGATAAATTGCACAAACACTCAAAATTCTCTAAATATGAATATTTGGACGCAGTGGGTGCTGTTTTGCGCTGACAGTGCGCTCTCTCTCTATAATGGGTCTTTTAGAGTTTACATAACAGTTCTATGATGAAGGAGGAAACTGTTAATGTGATCAAAATAAACAGACTGCTTTTATGAGAATAAAGGTCCACATGCCTGGCTATTAGGGTTTGAGTTGCTGTTGTAATGTGCTGCATTAACTGTTTTTGCAGCTTTGTGAAAGGTGAAAATGACCTTGAAAGAGTCCTGTGATCAATGTGATGTAGGGCGGAATTCGGATGATTTAAGGACACCATTTAGGCCTAATCTAATCAATAATCTCATCCAAAGTGATACCCGAGACCGGCAAAAGACATAACATATGAAGTATATTCTGAAATCATGCATTAGAAATTTCCACATGTATAGGCTATATGTAATTTTTATCACAATAATGAAAAAAATACATAAAACCCCAACCACCCTGATTCGGATGTTATTTGAATAACGTTACTTGTTTAGCTTATTTTCAATTACAATATTTAATTACGTTCTTACTACTGTATATTCATAGCAACTGTATACGGCAAAAAAAATATGCAAAAATTAAATAATTGTCTAGTAGCTCGCAAAAGTGCGCGCTGTGCGTTTTCGTGGGTTGTGACCCAAACCACAACTCTGTGACGCCGCTTGTAACATGAGCGGAAATGACGTTATGACGCGCGACCTTACGATGGCAATATTTTCTGGGGCGCACGAGAGTTGCGCGTGCGGACGGCACAGCAGCAGCAATACATGAAATCGTTTTTATAACCTTTGAGTAAAACGCAACCGCGTACCGTTCACGTATAACCCCCATATAAGTTATTTTCGCGTTAGTTCTAAAAGCGTCTCGCGACCGTGGTTAACGCGCTCCGTTACCGGGCAGTGGAGGGATGCGCGAGCTCCCGTTTCCCGAGGAACTTCTGTGATTTTAGTTATTTTAACGTAAACTCCGATTTAAACCCGGCTCGTGTGTGGTTGTGTAGGTAGTTGTCGGTGCGTGACCGTTGTGTGGAGCGAGTTATTGAGTTGTAGTGATTTATTCAGCAAAATCAATGCCGCGTTCGTTTTTATATCTAACGTTACCGTTGAGTTTGGGTTAGTATAACATAACTTTCTCCGTTCAGTCAAGTTTAATTCGTTCGGGTGTGTTAGTTTGGCACACGTGGATTTAGTTCAGGTTAAAACAACAGGGACAGCCTACTTCATTGACAAATCAGGTTTAGTTGGTCAAGCTTGTGTGTTTAGATCAGGTTGAGAGCAGGTTTTGGGGCAGGAAGCTGTCAGTTCAGGTTAAAATAGCACGTGGGCTCTGTCAGGTTTGTTAGTACGGGTGTATATCACCGGTGTGATGGCTAAAGGCGAGGGTAAGAAATCAGGCGCAGATGAACTTCATCCGACCGGCCACACCGAATCTGAAGTGTTTGACGATGGGACTAACACATTCTTCTGGTGAGTAAAACACACCGTCACGAACGCATTCATATATTTGTGTACGATTTTGTTTACGTACTGACGTCTTGCGCCCTGATGCGCGTGTGCGCGAGGCTGTTGGTCAGGAGTATTACGGCTCGGATTTTCTCTCTTCTGCAACCTCAGCAGAATGGGACTAGATCCATTAAAAGCTTTAGGATGGACATATGCTGTGCCATAACATCTCTCTCCCTCTCTCTATCTCGACACACATGTCAATAAACACTGTAGATTGATCTGTAGTTTACATAATGTAACTGCTGTCATCTCTTATCTCGTATAAATCTGAAAACTACACGTGCATCTATATTATGTCAACAGTCTCACCACTTCACTTGAAAGCTTTTTGATGTAGTCCTAATGTTTTATTTGCATTTGAAACTAGCTTTAGATGTTTCTTTAATGTGGATTAACAGTACAAGTTGAACTTTCCTGATCTCTGCTCTATCATTGAGATGTGTGTGTTGTGTTGGCATGTGGGATTTGAGGTGTGGTTGCGTTTATGATCTCTATACCAGCTCAGCAGGTTTTGAAAGTAAGATAAATGCTAACACTTAGTCTATGATCCTGCTTTAAAGGGATAGTAAACAAAAAAAAGTTGTTTCATAATTTATTCACTCATGTTATTCAAAATCTGTGTATGACTCCTTCGTCTGTGAAACATTGAGATGTCTCGGTGCTTTTGTGTCCATACATTAAAATATAATGGGTTTAAGAAACTAAGTGTATTATTGCCCCTGTATGACATCGCTTTATTGCTTCCTGAACTCTCTGTAAGTCGCTTTGGATAAAAGTGTCTGCTAAATGACCCAATGCAAATGTGAGTCAAGGTGTGTTGTTGGGTTACCAGCGTTCCTAATACAGCCATACAGATTTGAAATGACATAAGGGTGCCTTTGCAAAAGTAATAAACACATTTTAGTTGGAACTATCCCTTTAAATAGAGCCTTGGATGTGTGTTTTATAAATAGAAATTGTGTAATCCTGAAACCATTTGAGACTGCCAATAGCTGCAATATCGAGTGTACATGTCCTTCATTGTCTATCTGTGTCTCTTTCTGCAGGAGGGCACACACCTTGACAGTTTTGTTCATTCTCACCTGCGCACTGGTTTATGTGACGCTATTGGAAGAGACGCCACATGACACTGCGTACAACACTAAAAGGTACAGAGTATTCTGTGTGTACTTAACCTTTAACACTTCAATGTTCAAAATGACCAGGCCTAAGTGGAACAACAAGAGCACAGTTTAGAGCATCAGAGAACTCTCACACACTTGTGAGCATGAGCTAAGGTTTAAGTGGTCTGATGCGGACGGTAATGTCACATGGGTGAAGTTGGCAAATGTCATGGTTTCTATTGGCTAACAGGATTATGTGTCACATCTGCTGCTAAAAACGAAGTCCAGGTCACTCACCCGCCATGCTATAAAACACCCGACCCTTATCAGAAGTAAAAACTGTTGACGTTTCTTTGTGCCTGTCACATTTTGGTTTTTATTGGCCTTAGCTAAGAGACATATTTGAGATTTGAATAAACCACAAACTATTTATAGTAAACATTCTTGCATGAAACTCATGTATTTGTGCTTCCAACATTAATGGTGCCTTAAATGGTGTAAGTTTTTTTTTAAGGGATTTCTATGTAATTGTTTTGAAGTAAAATATTTATGCAAATGATATTGACACAATAAAAAATGACCCAGGCTATATCTAGATACAAGAGAATAAAGTTTTTTTTGCAAGATTACAAACACATTTCTCCAAACTTCCATCATCACATACAAGTCTGTTTATTCTTATAAGCGTCTCTTATCTCTTTTATCCTTGTTTGTGTGTTTCAGAGGAATTGTGGCCAGTATCCTGGTGTTCCTTTGCTTTGGCGTGACACAAGCAAAAGATGGTCCCTTCACACGGCCTCATCCAGGTCAGACCTCTAAAATTTCTATGATCTTATCGAGATCAGACCAGTAACCTTTACTCCACTAACCATAACCTTAGTCAGATATCACATGACCTTCATTTTATCTTTAGCTTTTTTCTCAGCGCAGTCTAATACAATCTCTACAGTCGAGTTGTGATGGCATATTTGTGAGATGACATGGAGTAGTTGTGATTGTGTGACCATGAGGAGTGACTTATTACCATGATTTCTAGTGGCATGACATAGCTCAGCAGTTTTTATAAAGCAGAGCTTTTCCAGGTACATGCAACTCTTTTCCAAAAGGTGGCATTGAGGCATGACTAAACACTGTTTGGCTGTTTCTGCCTGCGTTATATTGTAAACGAAAGAGTTTAATAATTAAACTCGTACCTAGAATGTTCTCGCTTTGATAGCATTGGAAAGTCACGCTTGGCGAGTCAATTTGAAATTTGGGTTTGTGCATTAAAAAAGTAAGACACTACCGTATATCTATTTGTGACTTCTTTAAATTACAAATAGATAAGGTTCCTCAAACACTACATAGAACTAGACTTTGAAAAGAAGGAAACTGGGATTAAAAGGTTCCAGGTTGGTTAAGAATATCAAAACACAACACAAGCGTGCGTAGCAACTATGTATAGAAACACTGCTTCCTCTAACAAACACACACATAAACACACACAAACTCTCTGTTGTGCTGGCTTGACATGCATGTTGTTATGCGGGCTTACTCGCTCTGCTGGACAAGCTGGTGTTACTCATTGCAAACTTAAAAAGGGATTGATCAAAAGCAACAACCCGCAGAAGAGTGACACAAAATACCTGACAAATGCATATACACACAAGTTAAGCTTCCTGTTGAACTGTCAACAGTGATGAATTTCAGTCCCTGTTAATTAGAGGTTTGAGAGGAGATTGTTCAGAGAATGAGGGAGGCAGGGTGTGGTTGAAAGAGTGTTTGGGGAGTTGATTATAGAGACGGACTCTAGGGATACAGAGAATTAGGTACAGAGCTGCAAACAGACTGTTGTAACCGTGTCAAACTGTCAAAGCAAAAAAATCGCACATTCTTTATAACAAGAATGATCCGGTTTCTTCTTTTTTCCAACTGACTGGAGGAACAATTTCCACAAGCATGATTTGCATTGGCTTAGTGAATGTGCCGTCTTAGCTAATACCTCACAGGAAGTAAAGTGCTGAGAGATGCTAAGAGCACAGGTGAACATTAGTAGACTTAAAAACAGACTGTAAGCTCAAATTCTTACTTGATAATTTGTATGTTTGTCTGCAGCATACTGGCGTTTTTGGCTGTGCGTCTCTGTTGTTTATGAGCTCTTCCTCATCTTCATCCTCTTCCAGGTTTGTCATTAATCTCAGAACATACGGGCTGCATTTTGTTGACATTGTGTAATTTCTAATGACTTTTTTTTGTGGTAGACTGTACATGATGGAAGACAGTTCATGAAATACATCGACCCAAATTTAGGCGTCCCGTTACCAGAAAGAGACTATGGAGGAAACTGCCTCATTTATGATCCTGGAAATGCTGCAGACCCCTACCACAATATCTGGGTAAACATTGTGTTACATCCAACAATAGAGTCAGTCGTCGAAGGTATTTATTTGTGTGAAAAAAAGTCACGCTTCCTCATTTAAAACGTTTCTTTGGATCAACAGGACAAAATTGACGGGTTCGTTCCTGCCCATTTTCTCGGCTGGTACATTAAGGTTGGTTACATCCTTACATAACTGAATCTCTTCAAAATGATTTTGACATCTATTGCCATGGCAACAGGTTCCTGATTTTTTGTTTCTCTCTGTGTGTCAGACTCTTGTGATCAGGGACTGGTGGATGTGTATGATCATCAGCGTGATGTTCGAATTTCTGGAATACAGCCTTGAACATCAGCTGCCCAACTTCTCTGAGTGCTGGTGGGACCATGTGAGTCAACAACACCACATACACACCCTGTCAATTCATGAGGTCATGTCATACACAATTTCTGCCAAAATTGAGTTAATCTGGGCTGTGTTTATTTCGAGGTATGTTTGTCTGAAATGTTGTAGGCAAATTTGAATACCCTTTTTAGGGAAACATCAACAATACTAATACATGGAAGAACATCTGCATGGATTAAAAGTATCAAACTCATAAAGTATTTCAACATTTTTATGTCTTGCTCCAGTGGATCATGGATGTGTTGGTGTGCAATGGCTTGGGCATTTATTGTGGCATGAAGACCCTCGGCTGGCTGTCCATGAAACCCTATCAGTGGCAGGGATTGTGGAATATCCCAACATACAAGTACATTAACAAACGCTCTATTTATCCAAATCAATGTGCTACGTTTAGTCCATGAATTCACCGTGAATCAAACCAACATTTCATTCTGTGATCGTGTGTTTCAGGGGGAAAATCAAGCGTATCGCTTTCCAGTTTACCCCCTACAGCTGGGCGAAGTTTGAATGGCGTCCCGCATCAAGCCTGCGTCGGTGGTTGGCGGTGTTGGGCATCATTTTCATGGTGAGTCACACGCCTCATTTTATCACTGCAGAATAACTTGATTTTAAAAAAAACTCTCCTTTCTTATGCAGTTCTTGTTGGCGGAGTTGAATACGTTTTATCTGAAGTTTGTGTTGTGGATGCCTCCAGAGCATTACCTGGTGCTTTTACGGCTGGTCTTCTTCGTTAACGTGGGTGGAGTGGCCATGCGAGAGATCTACGACTTCATGGACGATCCGTTAGTACAATTTAGAGCTCCGTTTAAAACCATAGTGAGCTGTCTGTTGTCTACATAGAATCCAGGTCTAATCTGACAAATCTTTGATAGGCAGAATTAATATTTATGACACGTTTTGTTGTTTATTTTAAATAAACAATTGGGATTTATTTTATTCGCAAGGATACACGCAGTGTACTATTAGGTAAGCAGCTCACTTGTAACAAAATCTTCTCGCAGTAGCTCCATTTAAACATGTCATTTGGATTTTAGGAAGTTCCATAGGAAATTGGGGCAGCAGGCGTGGATCGTGGCTACCATCACTGTAACCGAGTTTCTGATTGTGGTGAAATATGATCCCAAAACCATCATGCTACCAATCCCCTTCTTCGTCACTCAATGCTGGATACTCGGAATCGTCCTCATCCTCATTTGGACCCTTTGGCGATTCTTTATTCGGTAACGACCGTTCATACAGTCGTCAGAAAAGGCTGCACGAGTTTGTGTGTTTTAACTGACAGTTCTGTGTGTTCACAGTGACATCACGCTACGATACAAAGAAACATGCCGTCGTCGGCAGGAAGGGTCCACAGAGAGGGAAAGAGCCCCTGGAAATGGCGACAGCAACACCGCAAGCTCAGCCACATCCGGCCGCAGCAAACTAAACGGCAACATGGACACTGTCCGACAAAGGAAGTTGTGAAATCGTCCGTCGGACGTATGGACTGCTTTGTACTGCACATCACGACTGGACACGTTTGTGTGTAAATGTGTGTGTTATTTGTAACCCCCGTTCAGGTCGTACCAACGCTCACGGTGTGTGTTGGGCTGCATCCGAATGAGCCAAACAAACAAATAATTTTCTCTTCTAATTCAGTGTGTATATAGATAAAAAATCTAGCTGTTAGATAAGTGAGGCGTTTAAGTTCAGGTTCCATGGTCACGCCGGTGTTGGGTTTATTTTTGATTTGGTGCTATGTTAGACGTATATCAACACTATTTTGTAACACTATGCAGTCAACTGAAAGTGGTATACACATAGCCAACAGTGAATTTAACAATTCTTATTTTTTCTGTCCTGTACGTTTCAGTTAAGGGAAAGAACAAATTAATGGGGAGAACATTTGTCTGTTACACAGGAATTTTAGGACCAACATCACGACCTCGCATGTGAGATGCAGTACTATTTATAAAGCACTTAAGAATATGACTATTAATTTAGTTTCCTTTTGAGATGAGCGTGCTTGTGAAGTGAGCACCTCATGCACTAAGCAGACAATCTTTCTGATCTGCTTCAAGATGGATCAGTGCCAAAACTGGACCAAATTCTAACAACTTGACAAAGTTTCTGACGTTGTTTTTGCATGCATCAAACCAAACGGCCACAACGCTCAACTCGCTGATGCTTGTAGTCATGCTTTGTTTTGTTTGTTCGCAGGATAACCTCACAGTACCAAACACCTGTCATGTTTGGGTCAAATAAGCTAATGCTGTTATTGTATAGCTGCTGAAGTACGTCACAGTGGGTAGGTTGTGTGATGTTGTGTTTTGCTAACGTGTGTCTGTTCCAATGATGTGCGAGTCCAAAAAAACTTGATATGATATATCAACGCTATAATATTCTTACTGTGAATGTAAACGTGTAGTTCTACTTCAGTGCCGATGCCTCCGATGTCTCGTATGTTGTTACTGAAGGTGGTTAGAGGTCAGATTTTGATTTTATTGTAAAGGTCAACGTCCAAATCGTACATGTTCTCATTCGAGTTATGATCATATAGTTTCTCGCTTTACAGATGTTGAAGTGAGACCATTTGATCATTTGTCAGCCTCTTGAAGTGGTTTATGTAATCATGTCAAATGAGAAATATGAAAGGTCATATTTTATATTGTTTCAGTAAATAAAGGGATTGTTTTTCCCTGCCGTGTTTTGAACCTCTGAGATGACTTATTCCTACTAAAGAGAACCAACTGCTGTCTAGAGAAAGACTTCTGAGAAAAAATACATGAGGAGGAACATTGAAATGTGGGTGGTATGGAAATGCAATGTGTGGAAGTTAATAAACGATCAATTCTGAAGGATCTCCAGCTTTTTCAAATAATAGCTGAATGGGACTCAAAATAATGCAGAAAAATAAACAACGTTCATTCATTCTTGGCATCAACAGTATTTTCTCATTCTGACAACTATAAATGTATTAAATCTGCTTGGATGTGTTTTCAAAACTGCTGCTTATTCTGGTTAATGTTCACCTTTCTGCACATTTTATTACTTGATATATTGTTTTTGTTATATAAAATTTTAATTAGATTTAGAAACCTTAGGAAGCGATGATTTTTTATTCATCATAAAACTGACCAAAAAAGTTTACGTCCTATTAAAGCTAAGCTATTGTTATTCTTAAACTACATTAACCAGCGGGCTGTGCAATTTGTAGTCCGGAAGTTTTGATTTCCTCTGTTGGAAATCGTACAGTATGAACGATGTAATTCGTCATCAACATTGTTAATCTAATGACAGATGGTGATAAACCAGAATTACGCGTCGCTCGTCTTTGACTTCGCTGGTTAATCTGTCAGATGTGAAATACAAGCGCAGAATGGCAGACGAAGTGTTTATGAACTGGACGGTTATTGTGCTGACATGTCAACATAAAGACAGTGTTTATGCTTTCCAGAGAGGTGAGATCATCATTTTTTTAATATCCCCTGTGCGTGCAGATGGATTAAAACGTGCATTTATTTTCCGAAGAATTTAGCGTTGAGTTAAATTAGTTTTATTGAACCTTACAAGACAAATGTGAAGATGTTATTAAACATGTTTTTTATATATTTAACAATAGTAATAATGTATATACGCGCACAACAACATCGCGGTATGAAGTTCCGACGCGTAGTAATACCGTGGTATGAGTTTGGTTTCACACATCACCATTGTAATAACATCTGATACCATAACTGGATTTGCAAAAATTGCTATTTTAAAATGAAACAAATATTGTTTGTTTTTACTTGTGGGGGTTTTACTTAACAGTTAACGTGTTTAAAAATTACCCGGCATTTAAAGATGGGCATTAAAGTATAGAGTCATATGTATGTTTGTGTGTTTCAGAGCTGGAAGTGAGACAGAAGCGGGGTGTTCTTCCATCTGGAGCTCTCCTGCTCACCGTTCCTGACCCGCACGCCCGGCTGGGCAGCGGTGGGGCCACACTGAACGCCCTCCTGGTGGCTGCTGAACACCTGAGCGCTAGAGCTGGATATAGTGTAAGGTTTACATGGCAGTGATAAGCTGTGTGTGTTCATATAGTTTAAATAGCTGGAACTCTTAAATTTTAAAGAATGTGTGCAGGACAACCAATGCATACCATAATTGCCAACTAAAGTTCACCCATGAATGAAAATGAAGACTTTTTTTTCCTCCACAACACAAAAGAAGAGATTTTGTCAGTAAAAGAAAACGGTTGGTCCCCATTCCCTTGCGTTGGGTTTGTCTCCATACAATAGAAGTTATTGGAGACCCACGTTTTTGGTTAACAACATTCTTTAAAAGAAATTGAGTGTTCTGCAGAAGAAAGAAAGTTATACAGGGTTACAATCAGTGTTGGGTAAGTTACTCTGAAAAGTAATTCATTACTAGTTACTAGTTATATTTTCAATAATGTTATTAGATTATTGTACAAATCACTCTCTCCTATAATGTAATTAACAACTTATTACTTATTACGTCCATGTCCTACATCAACCTTGATTAGATTCAAGGATAGAAATGGCTTATTTAATTAATTAAAGTAAATAACTACACAAATTATTTTTAATAACTGATCAACGTATTACAAATGTGAGAGGGATATATTAAAGCATACATTTTAAAGTTAGACTTATCATTGTGATTTCATTTCCACTTTTGAATACATTACAACCTATTTAGTTCAATGACATCAGAAGTAGCTGTGTTAAATTACTGAAAAAACTAGACTTATCACTTACTTTACTTTTTCAAGGGGAATGTAATTTAATTACAGTAACTAATTATTTAGTTACTAGTTATACCCAATAATGAGTGAGTAAACGATGAAAGAATTTTCATTTCGGGCTGAACTCCCTTTAAGGATCCATAAATAAGCATAATTATGCTGTATAAACATCACTTATTTACACTTCTTTTTGTCAAGTAGGATCATATTTGATGAAACTTTTAAAGTCTCTTCTTATTCAGCAAACATTTGATGGTTTGTGGAACAGATAATATAACTATAATAATATTATTTCCTCCAAAACATATTTCAATTTAGTGTGTTTGTTTGTGTTTAGGTGGTGAATGCCGATGTTCTGGACGATGCTCGTATTCTCATCTTGCACACGGTCGGTAATGAAATCTACTTGTTAGGTAAATATGATTGTCAAACCTGTCCTGACAGGCTTGTGTGTGTTTTTAGGGTAGAGATTTCCCATGGGATGGCTGTAGTAGGGCTTTCTGCTGGATGCCTGTACAAAGATCAGCATCTGTAGAAGGACCGGTTTGCTGCTTAGATCTGCTGTTAGATTGTTTGTCCACGAAGGTTAGAAACAACACTGCTACTGTATACACACACAAATTGATTCGTGTACACACACTTTCTGAGGCTCATTATTTTCATATTTTTGTGTTTTTCAGATTTGCCTTGGGTCTCCGCCAGGTGTTTGGGTCTGCAGCACTGATATGATCCTAAATATTCCGACACGACAGTGTGAGCTAACTATAAATTGTTTATAAAGAATTTATAAACTGCTTACATGCTGACATCTGCTTTTATTCACATTCAAAGTGTATTGAACCAATGGATTCGTTGTTAAAAAACACTAAATGTCATAAAGTTTTAACAGTGTCTTTCTTGTGAGCTAGACAGATCATTTTAATCTCGCTCTCTCTGCAGTGATTTCATGGGACGGGTTCTCTGGTGTCCGAGTTGTTGCGTTGCCGGGTGATGTTTCCTTTGCTGTTCAACACGGCGTCTATTTTGCAGATAAAGAGGTGCATTTTGGGAAATAAGCTTAATTTTTGATGAGATCAGTCGATGTTTTTGATATCTTAAATAATTGATTTTACAGGCCAGAGTGCGCAACATCATCTATAAGGGCTCGAAGGACGAGATCATGTTTGCCGCAATGCCCGATGGGAAGTTGCCATTGGTATGAACTAGATACATGTGTCTTGTTTACTTAAAAAATGAAATGGTATAAAAATGATGTTGGGGCTTTCTAATCGAATGTGTCTCTTTGTATTCAGGTCTCAGGGCCTGTGTTCTTCTCCAAGCCGGTTGCAGAGAGACTCTTACAAACACATGTAACGTCACCGTTGGATGGCTGCACTTATCTCGGCATGGACTCTGGAGCTCCACCTCTTGAGGTAAACAGACCCTATAGCTCTCTTCTCTGGTTGGTCCCACCTCTCACCTTTTCTTAATTTTTCTTGCAGATATCTCTCTTCCTGGATATCCTGATGTGCCTTTGCTCTGATCTGACAGAGAATGAGTTTATCAATGGAGAGAGACCAGGCTGCACTTCCCCATCTGGACATCAGGGGGCAGTAGTAAGAAGCGGCCGTGCTGTGCTGTGGAGAACCCTCAGAGGAGCCTCAATATCTATGTGTATGCATTTCTTGTTCTGCTTTTTAAAAACTCTCTGTCAGGCACTGACTGCATTGCATTATGGGATACGGTACTCAGTGCTGTATGGTTTGTTGTTGTAAACTGCAAATGGGTAGTTAACAAATAAATGTGAGTCCATGTGTCCTCTGTTGTGACATAGCAAAAATGTACAAAACAAACTGTTCATGATACAGGAATTACCTTATTAATATTTATTTTATAATACAGAATATAAATCTCTCTTATGCAATTTTAGCAATCACACCAAAGGACACATGGTCACATTTATAGGGATAGTACACTCAAAAAAATACTGTCATTATTTACTCACATCATTTCAAACCTGTATGACATTATTTCTTCTGCAGAACACAAAGGTATTCAGAAAAATGTTGTTAACTGGAACCCATTCATTTGCATTGGTTTTGTGCTGTTCGGTGAACTTTCTTCAAAATATCTTCTTTTGTGTTCTGCTGAAGAAAGTAAATCATAAAGGTTTGAAATGACAAGAGGGTGAGTGAATGAAGACCGAATTTTCCTTTTTGGGTGAACTATAATTTTAACCAACAAATGAACTAGTAAGTTTAGTCATTCAACAATGTAATGGACAGCGACATTTATTTGTTAATTTTTATACAATTTCATAATATATTCAGTTTTTGAATGCTACAATTACTTGAATTTCAGAATCATTTTTAAAATTTAGTTCGAAATGTTTTGATATCGTACTAGATCTCAGAATCATGTATTGTATTGAATCGTTAATTGAGCGTTAAATTAAATTTGACAAAGTAAAGTTTTTGTCAGGCTCGCACAGAATCGATATTAATTGTTAAAATCGGACAAATAAAATTACATCGGTCCCTCCCTATTTGGAGAGATAGTGTGAACATAGACTTTGTTTTTATTTGCAGTGTATATTCCAGAGGGCCGCTATGACTATTTGACTCAATCGGGGACAGAACATGTTGTTCGACTCACAGAATCCATTTCTGAGTCTATGATTCTCTCTCATGTTCAGGTGGGAATTGTGATTGTCATTTGGTGTCGCTCTCGTATTATTTGATGTTGCTTATTGTTTCTTTTCTAAAGCATTCTTTTTTATACAGAACGAAAAGTCTGTGTCAGAGGGAAGTAAAGTGATCAACAGCGTGTTGGAAGGAGATGTTCGTTTATCAACAGGAGCTGTCGTACAGCACTGCCACTTACAGGTCTGGAGAGTTTAAACGCATCAATCATTTGTTCAGTGATGAACATACACAAAGAACAAAGAAAAATATTTTGGTATCTATAATGTTTCTAACTTTGTTAAAAACGTTTCGCATTTTTAAAGGGTCCAGTTCAGGTGCCTTCTGGGTGTCTGCTGGCAGGACTGGATCTGCTCTCATCACCTTGCATCCAGCGTCTACCTCTGTCTAATGACAACATCATTCAGGGACACAGAGTGATGCTTGGAGACATGAAGATAACAGTGTACACTGTTTTTGGAGCTCATGACATTTTAGAG
This sequence comes from Triplophysa tibetana, assembly GCA_008369825.1. NCBI lineage: Eukaryota > Metazoa > Chordata > Actinopteri > Cypriniformes > Nemacheilidae > Triplophysa > Triplophysa tibetana. The sequence goes on along the minus strand of CM017894.1, from coordinate 15,799,857 downwards.
GTGAGTCTATAGACGGTTTCTGTAAAAGCACATGTTTGTTGAAAGAATCAAAGCTAAGAGAGATTTTTATTTCCACACAGGCTCCCGATGATGATGTCACTGCTTCATTCCTCAATCACAAATGGAGCGAGTTTTATAGTCGGACTGGAATACAGTAAGAATAAGTCTTCCTTCATATCCTTTTACCAGAAGGTCTCACAAAAGTCTTTACAGGGAACACGCATACTGCTAAAACCTATACAAATAATGTATACAAATCTATAATTGTTGCTTAAAAATAAAATCAAATATAAACGCATTTACAAATGCATAAATGTAATAAAATGTAAAGTTTTGTATTTGCAATTTAACCAATCCTATTTCAATCCTATTTAAGGCCTCTGGACCTTTGGGGACCCGAGAAGACAAAGTCCTGCTGTCTCCTGGATGCGCGATTGTTCCCGGTATTCATGCCTCATTCAGGACCCGTCGGACTGGAGGGTCTCGGTTGGCTGTTGGGGGGTCCTGGTCAACTAAAAAACTGGAGAGAAGCCTGGAGGCTTTCGCTCAGAGATATTCTCATCCTGACTGACCAGCAGATGGAGCTGCGCTGGAGAGAAGAACTGTTCTTCTGCATGGGACGAAAAAGAGTCGTTGATACTTTGCAGGGTCATACAGATCTCAGTTTGCTACCGTTCTTTAGAGCAGCAGCGTTGGCCGGCCAACACGAGGACCTACTGCGCACGCTGGACTCGGGTGAGAATCGTCTTCAGGGTTTCGCATATGTTGGTTTGTGAAGGTATTCAGAGTTTTCTTTGTTTTTTTCAGTGGCTGCAGGCAGCAGTGGTGATCTGGGAATAGCTGCACGTTGTCTCGCCTGCATCGCAGATGTTCTCGGGTGTCTGGCAGGAGAGGGAAAAGGGGGTTTGCGGAGCGGCCCGGCTGCAAATCCTTTATGGGCTACTGCTTTTAAACTCCTTGAAGATGCAAACTTACCTGCAGGTGTGCAGGAACTGGCCGAGCAGAGAAACCGTTGGATCAGCAGGTCAAAGCTTCACCCCAAAATGAAAATCATTCACTCACCATTATGTGATTACTTCCCTTTTTGACTTTCATTGTTCTGCACGACACATAAGTGTAACCGAACAACATAGGCCCCCATTGACTTCTATTATATGGACACAAAACCTCAGAGACATTTCTCAAAATATCTTCTTCTAGATAAATGATGGAATCATTTTTATTTTTGGTTGAACTATCCCTTTATGTGATTGTTTTTGTTGTCTACAGGCCAGATTTACTGGTGAGAGCTGCCAGGCATTATGAGGGGGCGGGGCAGATACTGCTGCGAAGGGCGGTGATGTCAGCTCGTAAGTTTGTGTTCATTGCTCAAGGCGAGATGCCACCCATGGGTGAATGGCAAGAAGTGGAGTGTCCTGCTCGACTGGATCTGTCAGGTGAGAACAACAAGTACATAACAGGAGTTTTTTTAACTCAGTTTCCTTGTGTTGTGTTCTATGTGTTTCTGATTTAAACAGTACAGGTTTACCTTTTCTTTCATTTGCCATTGCTAGTTGGTGGTATGTGATGTGTATGTTTTAGGATGAATTGCCACTTTAAAGGCAAAATCTAATTAGACAAAGTGTTTTTTAGAAACATGCCTTACAAAAAGCATTACTGGTGTGTATCCTGTTTGCGTAAAGTTTTATGTTTTCAATTTAGACAGCTCTAGCATTTATTTTAGTCTAGGACTAGTCTTAATCCCTATCTGGGAAACCGCCCCTTTAAGTTACACTTATTTCTCAGGAATACATGCATACATAGTCACCTCCAAGCTAACGGCATGTACGATAATATTTGGATTAAATAGATTTGAAGATTGTGGGCTGTAAATGTGTTTTTAAAACGTGTTTTTGAATAATCATAATAAGTATATATTATTGAATAAATAATATCAGGTGGTTGGAGTGACACTCCTCCTATTGCGTTTGAGCATGGTGGATTGGTGGTCAACGTGGCCATCAAGGTGGATGGCAAACAGCCGATCGGAGCACGAGTTCGACGGATTCCAGAACCTCATCTGCTGTTGGTCTGCACCAGCGGAGAACCAGACTGCAGTATTACCACAGAAACACTCTGTGAGGTTCTTACAGACCTGGAAGACTATTGCCAACCACATGCTCCTGGTGAGATGATGTGTTGTTTAGGAATAAAATGTATGTACAAGAGTTTTTGTTTATCGCTAATCCCATGTTTGTGTTGTAGGTGCTCTGCTGAAAGCAGTGTGTGTGTGCAGTGATGCGGTGTGTGTATCGTCTCCTCTCTCACTGAAAGATCAGCTGTTACAGCGCTGGGGTGGAGGACTGGAGCTGCGCAGCTGGTCTACACTGCCACATGGATCCGGTCTCGGTGAGTGAATAACATCTCAAGTTGAAGGGTCTTTAATATCCCGATCAATTCCTGCTTTCTGCAAACCCAGAGTTGCATTATTGGATAAAAATTTCAATGATCTATGATGGAATTTGTGTGTTTGTAGGCACCAGCAGTATCCTGGCAGGTGCGGCTCTTGCTGCTGTGTACAGATGTACAGGACGGCGATACGACACAACGTCTCTCATTCATGATGTGCTTTATCTGGAGCAGATACTAACCACTGGTATGAGAGACTGCATGAAAATATTGAAGTTTGTGATGTTTAACCTCAAAGTTAAAACGATGGGTTAACCAATAGAAGACAGAGGGAGTGGTTGGTAAAGTCTTTTTGTTTTGTGATGTAGGTGGTGGATGGCAGGATCAGGTTGGCGGTTTGTTTGGAGGAGTGAAGGTCGCTCGATCCGCGGCTCAGTTGCCTCTGAGAGTTGAAGTAGAACAGCTCGCTCTCTCTCAAGACTTCCTGTTTGTCCTGCAGCAACATCTCCTGCTGGTTTACACCGGAAAGACGCGTTTGGCACGGAATCTTCTGCAGGTATGAGGTGAGCGACTGATCCTTCATTTACACTTTCATTATGTTGATTATTAATAAGTTTAATGTGTTTGCAGGATGTGGTGCGCAGCTGGTACGCTCGATTACCCTCCATCGTACAGAACGCAGAACAGCTGGTGACCAATGCAGAAGAGTGTGCTGAAGCCTGCAGACAAGGTCAGAGTCCACCGTTTTTAAAACTTTACGAATGAGGTCATCCCTAAAAGAAGATTTAGTCAGGATCTAAGTACACATGTGCAATAATAAATCATCTTTGCGGTTACTTTGATGTACAATGCACTGTGCTGTGTTTTACCTTTTCTGTTTTTCCTGTTTGCCCTGTAAAGCTGCTTTGAAACAATACACATTGTGAAAAGCGCTATATAAATAAACTTGAATTGAATTGAATTAAACTTGAATTGAATGTGTTTGTATCAGGGTCTCTCTCCAGATTGGGGGTCTGTATGGACAGATACTGGCAGCAGAAGAAGCTGATGGCTCCGGGCTGTGAACCAGCAGCTGTGAGGATGATGATGAATGAACTTCGACCTCTGATCTTAGGACAGAGTCTTGCAGGAGCAGGAGGAGGAGGATTTCTCTTCTTGCTCACTCGTGAACCTCAACAGAAAGAAAGAGTGAGAGAAGTTCTCAGCAACATACAGGTGAGTGAGTGAAGCAGGTACAAAGTCTCCAGGACAAGAAAGTGTGATGTATTTTAAGTGAAGGTAAATCTGAAATATGTGACGTGTAAGTTGTAGCTTATTTGGTTAAGCGTGTAGTGTAATGTATTTAATGTCTTCTTGTTCTCTCAGAGCATTGGTCTATTCAGTGTTCATTCAGTGGAGTTAGATATGGACGGGATCACCATCATCCAGAAGAGCTCTGAACATCCTGACTGACATCAGCAACTCAAATATGATCCATAAACACACATGATCAACAGACAACATGAATCTGAGTCACTGACTTAACTTCTGTAAATCTCAAACTTTAAATTAGTCAATTTTGCATTTCTTGAATCTTTTTTAACATTTGTAATTCCATGAAGATGTTTAAATATACAAACGTATTACTGTAAAATTATATTTAAACACTACAAAGAATTAAAGGCGGGCTGTCTGATCTCTGAATTAGCTTGTTTAGACAAAGTCGGGCCAAGTACCAAAACAATCTTTTAGCCAATCAGCAGTAAGGTGCACAGTGCTCAGGACGGACAGAAGATGAGTCGAGCGCTGACGAAATCAAATGCTGGGGGTTGGGGTGTGTCAACAACGGTTAAGAGAAATCGGACACCCCGCCTTTAAACAGTATTGTGCAATAAATACAAAACAAATGGCCTTAAACCGATATTTCTATGTTATTTTTTAAGTGTGTGTTTGGCTGTCTCTTGTATCTCTTGCTCATTTATCAACTTTTTTTATTCATTCAACTTTGACTTATAACCTGTATCTACATTAAAATAAATCTTTTAGCTTTGGACAATGTTATTTACGTTTATTTTATTGCTATCGACTGAACATATGTTATTATTTGTAACTAGATAATTGAAATTGTAATGTAGCCTATTTTGCTTTAACATAATAATAATCACGTTCTTGTTTAATGTCAATAAAGAACACAAAGTTAAAGATACTAATTTTACTTGATACGAGATAAAACTTGGACTTGCATAAGCATTCATTTATTTGTCATGTGAGACACAGACCAGAGATGTAACCACAGAGGTATTTATTATAGAAAACATTTAAAAACACATGAGAATGTATAAATACTGACGTGACAGGACAACATTGGGGAGAATAGATTGAGTTTATATAGTTGTGGGGATGAACTGCTGGAGATCGCAGCATATTACTTCAATTATTTATTTTCGTATGCATTTAGAATTTTTTTATTTGTCTGTCGTGTTTCTTTTAACACACTACTAGTTTGTTCAGACACGCCCTTCTGGGCACCTGTTAAGTACTAGATATGCCTCCTTGTTTACTTTCACTGAAAAACTGAAAGTAAAAACTAAAGACAGTGGAGCCGAGTTTACTCTGAAACTTCTCCTGGGAAACATGTCAAGTAAGAAATATTTTTTAAACCAGTTGCATTTTTACTCATAATACAAGCAAAGATTACCAACTTGGTTAAAATCTAAAACTTTGATCAAACACAGAAGTCAAATGTTGTCTCACTGTAATGATCTGTATGTGATACAAGTATTAGCTTCAGGTCATAGCTGCTGTTCAGTAAATAAATCATGTTTAGAAATTAACTATAAATACTATCAATGATTGTTTTATAACTGAGTTTAATAGTGACATGTTCATCTTATTCAGTTGTACAACGATTTGTCTTTGACATTTCAGATGTAGCAACAGGAATTATTTCTTTGAGATTTTCTGTCGTGTTCACTCTTAAATACAAAAGTGCTTCACGATGCCATGAAGAACCTTTAACATCCGAAGAACCATTTAGTTTTATAAAAGGTCCTTTGTGGTGAAAAAAGGTTTCTCATATTATACAAAGGGAAGAAAGCGGTGGTTCTTTAAAGAACCTTTGACTGAATGGACTGAAAATGGTTCTTCTATGGCATCGCTGTGAAGAATCTTATAAGCACCTTTATTTTAAAGAGTGTACAAAGGGCTTCTTAATGTGAGTCGATATGAGTGATATGATGAGATGATAATGTTCCCAGCTGTGTTTAGCCAAATAATTCTGAATAAAAGTCAATAAAAATGTTATAACATTTTAAGACTAAATAAAATGGTAACAAAGTTTTAAATGTGCTTAAATGACATTTCAAATCTTGTGTTTTATAGTTCTTTTACAGTAAGTGTATGTTTCATTAACTAATATAATGTAAATATATCAGCATAGAAACACAAAAAATCTGCCATTTTTCACGATTTAATGTACAGTTAACCCCTATAATACAACGGGTAAAATAGACGATCATATAATGAATCAAAGATCATCACAAGTGCCATTTATATTAAACTCTCTAATACTTCAAGATGGTGCACAATGTCATACACAAATACAAAACACCACCTGAGTAACACATAATACATTACAGTAATACATTACAAAATACAATGTAATGTAAAACACCCTAATACACATAAAGAAGAAAAATACATGAAAAGAAAAAAATAAATTTAAAAATATTAAATTTGTAAGTTAAGGTGACGTTTGAATTTTGTTAAAATTATGCATTTGAAAAACATATAGATGTATTACCTTGTTGTACATGTACTGTCTTGTTCAAACGTATGGTAATCTCTATTGTAAAGTATATGATAATTCATATTTTTACATGTTTTGTGTATTTGTTACAGGTAAGAAGCTCTCAGAGTTGAGGATTGTGTTAATGGGGAATAAAGGAGGTGGGAAGAGTTCAGCAGGAAACATCATCCTGAACAAAGAAGAGTTTGACCTGAAGACAACTGCTCAGTGTTTGAAGAGACAGAGAGAAGTAGCAGACAGACACATCACTGTCATAGAAGCTCCAGGATGGTGGATTGATGTTCCTGTAGAGAAGAGCTCAGAGTTACTGAAACAAGAGATTTTACTCAGTGTGTCTCTGTGTCCTTCAGGACCTCATGTTGTTCTACTCGTCATACGTGTGGACATTATATTTAAAGAGGACAAGAGAAAAGTATTTCAGGGTTATGTGAATCTTCTCAGTGAGAGAGTCTGGAGTCACACTATAGTGCTCTTCACCTTTGGAGACTTTCTAGGAGACACATCTATAGAGCAACACATTGAGAGTGAAGGAGAGGATCTCCAGTGGCTGGTGGAGAAATGTGGGAACAGATATCATGTTCTCAACAATAAGAACAGAAGTGATGACACTCAGATCAAAGATCTGCTGGAGAAGATAGAAGAGACAGTGACACAAAACAACGGCTGCCATTTTGAAATAGACAGAAAGATTTTACAGGAGCTGGAGGAGAAAAGAAGAGCAGAAGAAGAGAGAGCAGAAGAACGAGTGAAGAGGATGAAGAAACAGAGAGAGATGATCAGATCACAGATGAGTGAGTAAACATCACAGATCTAAACACTGAGAACATTCATCTGACTGAACATGAAAACAACATCACACTTAGCAGTACTGTTGGACTTCATCATGTCTGTTATTTCAGACTCTACAGATCTTCTGGTTTATTTCATTACTGATCAAAATACAGTATTCCAGAGAGCCGTGTAATAATTGGGTTAAATGATTATTTTTTTTAGTTGTATCTCAATAGATCACAGGTACAGTAGGTCTGTCATATAATTTCTGATGTAACTAAGTTTATTAGTTATTGATTTAAGAAGTTTTTGCTGCTCATATACAAATGCTGTAAAAAAGTTGTAAGAGTATAAGAATGTTCACTGGAATTTAATATTAAAACTGACAGCGGTGTTTGGCAGAATAATTCTGAATAAAAGGAAAGTCAAAATGTAAAAACATTTTAAGACTAAATAAAATGGTAACAAAGTTTTATATGTGCTGAAATGGCATTTCAAATCTTGTGTTTTATAGTTACTTTACAGTAAGTGTATGTTTCATTAACTAATATAATGTAAATATATCAGCATAGAATCACTAAAATCTGCCATTTTTCACCATTTAATGTACAGTTAACCCCTATAATACAACGGGTAAAATAGACGATCATATAATGAATCAAAGATCATCACAAGTGCCATTTATATTAAACTCTCTAATACTTCAAGATGGTGCACAATATCATAGACAAATACAAAACACCACCTGAGTAACACATAATACATTACAGTTATACTTAATAGAATACAATGTAATGTAAAACACCCTAATATACATAAAGAAGAAAAAAACATGAAAAGAAAAAAATAAATTTAAAAATATTAAATTTGTAAGTTAAGGTGACGTTTGAATTTTGTTAAAATTATGCATTTGAAAAACATATAGATGTATTACCTTGTTGTACATGTACTGTCTTGTTCAAACGTATGGTAATCTCTATTGTAAAGTATATGATAATTCATATTTTTACATGTTTTGTGTATTTGTTACAGGTAAGAAGCTCTCAGAGTTGAGGATTGTGTTAATGGGGGGTAAAGAAGGTGGGAAGAGTTCAGCAGGAAACATCATCCTGAACAGAGAAGAGTTTGACCTGAAGACAACTGCTCAGTGTGTGAAGAGACAGAGAGAAGTAGCAGACAGACACATCACTGTCATAGAAGCTCCAGGATGGTGGATTGATGTTTCTGTAGATCAGAGCTCTGAGTCACTGAAACAAGAGATTTTACTCAGTGTGTCTCTGTGTCCTCCAGGACCTCATGTTGTTCTACTGGTTATACGTGTGGACATTATATTTAAAGAGGATGAGAGAAAAGTATTTCAGGGTTATGTGGATCTTCTCAGTGAGTCAGTCTGGAGTCACACTATAGTGCTCTTCACATTTGGAGACTTTCTAGGAGACACATCTATAGAGCAACACATTGAGAGTGAAGGAGAGGATCTCCAGTGGCTGGTGGAGAAATGTGGGAACAGATATCATGTTCTCAACAATATGAACAGAAGTGATGACACTCAGATCAAAGATCTGCTGGAGAAGATAGAAGAGACAGTGACACAAAACAACGGCTGCCATTTTGAAATAGACAGAAAGATTTTACAGGGGCTGGAGGAGAAAAGAAGAGAAGAGGAAGAGAGAGCAGAAGAACGAGTGAAGAGGATGAAGAAACAGAGAGAGATGATCAGATCACAGATGAGTGAGTAAACATCACAGATCTAAACACTGAGAACATTCAGCTGACTGAACATGAAAACAACATCACACTTAGTAGTACTGTTAGACTTCATCATGTCTGTTATTTCAGACTCTACAGATCTACTGGTTTATTTCAAAACAGATCAAAATACAGTATTCCAGAGAGCCGTGTAATAATTGGGTTAAATGATTATGTTTTTTTAGTTGTATCTCAATAGATCACAGGTACAGTAGGTCTGTCATATAATTTCTGATGTAACTAAGTTTATTAGTTATTGATTTAAGACATTTTTGCTGCTCATATACAAATGCTGTAAAAAAGTTGTAAGAGTATAAGAATGTTCACTGGAATTTAATATTAAAACTGACAGCGGTGTTTGGCAGAATAATTCTGAATAAAAGGAAAGTCAAAATGTAAAAACATTTTAAGACTAAATAAAATGGTAACAAAGTTTTATATGTGCTGAAATGGCATTTCAAATCTTGTGTTTTACCGTTCTTTTACAGTAAGTGTATGTTTCATTAACTAATATAATGTAAATATATCAGCATAGAATCACTAAGATCTGCCATTTTTCACCATTTAATGTACAGTTAAGGCCTATAATACAACGGGTAAAATAGACGATCATATAATGAATCAAAGATCATCACAAGTGCCATTTATATTAAACTCTCTAATACTTCAAGATGGTGCACAATATCATAGACAAATACAAAACACCACCTGAGTAACACATAATACATTACAGTAATACATTACGAAATACAATGTAATGTAAAACACCCTAATACACATAAAGAAGAAAAAAACATGAAAAGAAAAAAATAAATTTAAAAATATTAAATTTGTAAGTTAAGGTGACGTTTGAATTTTGTTAAAATTATGCATTTGAAAAACATATAAATGTATTACCTTGTTGTACATGTACTGTCTTGTTCAAACGTATGGTAATCTCTATTGTAAAGTATATGGTAATTCATATTTTTACATGTTTTGTGTATTTGTTACAGGTAAGAAGCTCTCAGAGTTGAGGATTGTGTTAATGGGGAATAAAGGAGGTGGGAAGAGTTCAGCAGGAAATATCATCCTGAACAGAGAAGAGTTTGACCTGAAGACAACTGCTCAGTGTGTGAAGAGACAGAGAGAAGTAGCAGACAGACACATCACTGTCATAGAAGCCCCAGGATGGTGGATTGATGTTCCTGTAGAAGAGAGCTCAGCGTTACTGAAACAAGAGATTTTACTCAGTCTGTCTCTGTGTCCTCCAGGACCTCATGTTGTTCTACTGGTTATACGTGTGGACATTATATTTAAAGAGGATGAGAGGAAAGTATTTCAGGGTTATGTGGATCTTCTCAGTGAGAGAGTCTGGAGTCACACTATAGTGCTCTTCACCTTTGGAGACTTTCTAGGAGACACATCTATAGAGCAACACATTGAGAGAGAAGGAGAGGATCTCAAGTGGCTGGTGGAAAAATGTGGGAACAGATATCATGTTCTCAACAATAAGAACAGAAGTGATGACACTCAGATCAAAGATCTGCTGGAGAAGATAGAAGAGACAGTGACACAAAACAACGGCTGCCATTTTGAAATAGACAGAAAGATTTTACAGGAGCTGGAGGAGAAAAGAAGAGCAGAAGAAGAGAGAGCAGAAGAACGAGTGAAGAGGATGAAGAAACAGAGAGAGATGATCAGATCACAGATGAGTGAGTAAACATCACAGATCTAAACACTGAGAACATTCAGCTGACTGAACATGAAAACAACATCACACTTAGCAGTACTGTTGGACTTCATCATGTCTGTTATTTCAGACTCTACAGATCTTCTGGTTTATTTCATTACTGATCAAAATACAGTATTCTAGAGAGCCGTGCAATAATTGGGTTAAATGATTTTTTTTTTAGTTATATCTCAATAGATCACAGGTACAGTAGGTCTGTCATATAATTTCTGATGTAACTAAGTTTATTAGTTATTGATTTAAGAAGTTTTTGCTGCTCATATACAAATGCTGTAAAAAAGTTGTAAGAGTATAAGAATGTTCACTGGAATTTAATATTAAAACTGACAGCGGTGTTTGGCAGAATAATTCTGAATAAAAGGAAAGTCAAAATGTAAAAACATTTTAAGACTAAATAAAATGGTAACAAAGTTTTATATGTGCTGAAATGGCATTTCAAATCTTGTGTTTTATAGTTATTTTACAGTAAGTGTATGTTTCATTAACTAATATAATGTAAATATATCAGCATAGAATCACTAAAATCTGCAATTTTTCACCATTTAATGTACAGTTAACCCCTATAATACAACGGGTAAAATAGACGATCATATAATGAATCAAAGATCATCACAAGTGCCATTTATATTAAACTCTCTAATACTTCAAGATGGTGCACAATATCATAGACAAATACAAAACACCACCTGAGTAACACATAATACATTACAGTAATACATTACGAAATACAATGTAATGTAAAACACCCTAATATACATAAAGAAGAAAAAAACATGAAAAGAAAAAAATAAATTTAAAAATATTAAATTTGTAAGTTAAGGTGACGTTTGAATTTTGTTAAAATTATGCATTTGAAAAACATATAGATGTATTACCTTGTTGTACATGTACTGTCTTGTTCAAATGTATGGTAATCTCTATTGTAAAGTATATGGTAATTCATATTTTTACATGTTTTGTGTATTTGTTACAGGTAAGAAGCTCTCAGAGTTGAGGATTGTGTTAATGGGGGGTAAAGGAGGTGGGAAGAGTTCAGCAGGAAATATCATCCTGAACAGAGAAGAGTTTGACCTGAAGACAACTGCTCAGTGTGTGAAGAGACAGAGAGAAGTAGCAGACAGACACATCACTGTCATAGAAGCTCCAGGATGGTGGATGGATGAACCTGTAGATCAGAGCTCTGAGTTACTGAAACAAGAGATTTTACTCAGTGTGTCTCTGTGTCCTTCAGGACCTCATGTTGTTCTACTGGTTATACGTGTGGACATTATATTTAAAGAGGACAAGAGAAAAGTATTTCAGGGTTATGTGGATCTTCTCAGTGAGAGAGTCTGGAGTCACACTATAGTGCTCTTCACCTTTGGAGACTTTCTAGGAGACACATCTATAGAGCAACACATTGAGAGAGAAGGAGAGGATCTCCAGTGGCTGGTGGAAAAATGTGGGAACAGATATCATGTTCTCAACAATAAGAACAGAAGTGATGACACTCAGATCAAAGATCTGCTGGAGAAGATACAAGAGACAGTGACACAAAACAACGGCTGCCGTTTTGAAATAGACAGAAAGATTTTACAGAAGCTGGAGGAGAAAAGAAGAGAAGAGGAAGAGAGAGCAGAAGAACGAGTGAAGAGGATGAAGAAACAGAGAGAGATGATCAGATCACAGATGAGTGAGTAAACATCACAGATCAAAACACTGAGAACATTCAGCTGACTGAACATGAAAACAATATCACACTTAGTAGTACTGTTAGACTTCATCATGTCTGTTATTTCAGACTCTACAGATCTTCTGGTTTATTTCAAAACCGATCAAAATACAGTATTCTAGAGAGCCGTGTAATAATTGGGTTTAATGATTATGTTTGTTTAGTTGTATCTCAATAGATCACAGGTACAGTAGGTCTGTCATACAATTTGTGATGTAATTAAGTTTATTACTCTTTGATTGAAGAAGTTTTTGCTCCTCATATACAAATGCATTGTTGTCATGAGTTGTAAGAGTATAAGAATGTTCACTGGAATTTAATATTAAAACTGACAGCTGTGTTTGGCAGAATAATTCTGAATAAAAGGCAGAAAAAATGTCATAAACGTTTTAAGACTAAACTAAATGGAAGCAAAGGTTTATGTGCGGAAAATTACCTTTCAAATCTTTTGTGTTTTATAGTTCTTATACAGTAAGTGTATATTTCATTAACTATAATGTAAATATATCAGCATAGAAACACTAAAATCTGCCATTTTTCACCATTTAATGTACAGTTAACCCCTATAATACAACGGGTAAAATAGACGATCGTATAATGAATCAAAGATCATCACATGGCATTTATATTAAACTCTCTAATACTTTTAGATGTTACACAATGTCATAGACAAATACAAAACATCACCAGAGTAACACAAAATACATTACAGTAATACTTAACAAAATACAATGTAATGTAAAACACCCAAATATACATAAACAAGAAAAAGAGAAGAAAAATAAATTTTAAAATATTAAATTTGTAAGTCAAGGTGACGTTTGAATTTTGTTCAAATTATGCTTTTTAAAGACATGGATGTATTACTTTGCTGTACTGTCTTTAACAACCGTATGATAATCTCCACTGTAAAGTATATGGTAATTCATATTTTGACATGTTTTGTGTATTTGTTACAGGTGAGAAGCTCTCAGAGTTGAGGATTGTGTTAATGGGGTGTAGAAGAGATGGAAAGAGTTCATCAGGAAACATCATCCTGAACAGAGAAGAGTTTGACCTGAAGACAACTGATCATTGTGTGAAGAGACAGAGAGAAGTAGCAGACAGACACATCACTGTCATAGAAGCTCCAGGATGGTGGATTAATGTTCCTGTAGAGAAGAGCTCAGAGTTACTGAAACAAGAGATTTTACTCAGTGTGTCTCTGTGTCCTCCAGGACCTCATGTTGTTCTACTGGTTATACCTGTGGACACTAAATTTAAAGAGGATGAGAGAAAAGTATTTCAGGGGTATGTTGATCTTCTCAGTGAGAGAGTCTGGAGTCACACCATAGTGCTCTTCACCTTTGGAGACTTTCTAGGAGACACATCTATAGAGCAACACATTGAGAGAGAAGGAGAGGATCTCCAGTGGCTGGTGGAAAAATGTGGGAACAGATATCATGTTCTCAACAATAAGAACAGAAGCGATGACACTCAGATCAAAGATCTGCTGGAGAAGATAGAGGAGACAGTGACACAAAACAACGGCTGCCGTTTTGAAATAGACAGAAAGATTTTACAGGAGCTGGAGGAGAAAAGAAGAGCAGAAGAGAGAGCAGAAGAACGAGTGAAGAGGATGAAGAAACAGAGAGAGATGATCAGATCACAGATGAGTGAGTAAACATCACAGATCTAAACACTGAGAACATTCATCTGACTGAACATGAAAACATCATCACACTTAGCAGTACTGTTGGACTTCATCATGTCTGTTATTTCAGACTCTACAGATCTTCTGGTTTATTTCATTACTGATCAAAATACAGTATTCTAGAGAGCCGTGTAATAATTGGGTTGAATGATTATTTTTTTTAGTTGTATCTCAATAGATCACAGGTACAGTAGGTCTGTCATATAATTTCTGATGCAACTAAGTTTATTAGTTATTGATTTAAGAAGTTTTTGCTGCTCATATACAAATGCTGTAAAAAAGTTGTAAGAGTATAAGAATGTTCACTGGAATTTAATATTAAAACTGACAGCGGTGTTTGGCAGAATAATTCTGAATAAAAGGAAAGTCAAAATGTAAAAACATTTTAAGACTAAATAAAATGGTAACAAAGTTTTATATGTGCTGAAATGGCATTTCAAATCTTGTGTTTTATAGTTATTTTACAGTAAGTGTATGTTTCATTAACTAATATAATGTAAATATATCAGCATAGAATCACTAAAATCTGCCATTTTTCACCATTTAATGTACAGTTAACCCCTATAATACAACGGGTAAAATAGACGATCATATAATGAATCAAAGATCATCACAAGTGCCATTTATATTAAACTCTCTAATACTTCAAGATGGTGCACAATATCATAGACAAATACAAAACTCCACCTGAGTAACACATAATACATTACAGTAATACATTACGAAATACAATGTAATGTAAAACACCCTAATACACATAAAGAAGAAAAAAACATGAAAAGAAAAAAAAAAAAATACAAATATTAAATTTGTAAGTTAAGGTGATGTTTGAATTTTGTTAAAATTATGCATTTGAAAAACATATAGATGTATTACCTTGTTGTACATGTACTGTCTTGTTCAAACGTATGGTAATCTCTATTGTAAAGTATATGATAATTCATATTTTTACATGTTTTGTGTATTTGTTACAGGTAAGAAGCTCTCAGAGTTGAGGATTGTGTTAATGGGGGGTAAAGAAGGTGGGAAGAGTTCAGCAGGAAACATCATCCTGAACAGAGAAGAGTTTGACCTGAAGACAACTGCTCAGTGTGTGAAGAGACAGAGAGAAGTAGCAGACAGACACATCACTGTCATAGAAGCTCCAGGATTGTGGATTGATGAACCTGTAGATCAGAGCTCTGCATCACTGAAACAAGAGATTTTATTCAGTGTGTCTCTGTGTCCTCCAGGACCTCATGTTGTTCTACTGGTCATACCTGTGGACACTAAATTTAAAGAAGATGTGAGAAAAGTATTTCAGGGGTATGTGGATCTTCTCAGTGAGAGAGTCTGGAGTCACACTATAGTGCTCTTCACTCATGGAGACTTTCTAGGAGACACATCTATAGAGCAACACATTGAGAGTGAAGGAGAGGATCTCCAGTGGCTGGTGGAGAAATGTGGGAACAGATATCATGTTCTCAACAATAAGAACAGAAGTGATGACACTCAGATCAAAGATCTGCTGGAGAAGATAGAAGAGACAGTGATGAAAAACAACAGCTGCCATTTTGAAACAGACAGAAAGATTTTACAGGAGCTGGCGCAGAAGAGAAGAGCAGAAGAGAGAGCAAGATCAAATATAAGTAGGTGAATCAATGATTATGTTTACATGTGCACCAGTAATCTAACTGCACGACAAAGGCCAGATTACTGGAGATGGTTAAGGCATTTAAGTAGCATTTACACATATACAAAAAAACACTACTAACTATATGTACATTTTGAGAGAAAACAATGCCAATGATGTTTTCAGTTAGCAGCTCCAATGTGGGCAGCTGGCCCATTACCTCAGAATTTAGTATCTCTTATTTCCAGTAAATAGCAAAGGTTTGGTTTATGTTCAGAACAATTGATCTTTTTTAAGAATGTTTAGATAAAGTAATCTCAGTCAAGGAAAAAATGTTAAAACAATGTAAAATATATGGAACATGTTCTCGTACGATCTAACAATCTTTCGTGATTTATATTTCCAGTGAGTGAGGATGAGACGTCTGATACAGCCTCTTTGAGAAGTTTTGATTATGATTCTTTCAGATCAGTTACAGACAATAATTACATTTCTACATCATCACATTCACTCACTGTCGTCTAAAACAGTAGTTCTCAAACTTGGGGCTGCAAGAGAGATGGATCCAGGGGGCCACAGATTTTGTGGCATTTTATGGAATATAGAAATCTATCATAAAGTACACAACAGTACAAAAAGGGGGCCTTACAACAAAACATTTTGAGAACCACTGGTCTTAAACACAAATAAAAAAACATTTTAATATCATATTCCTCTTTACCCCTCAATGAGAGCAGAGAGTTTGAAACTGAAAGCAGAAGCTTTATAAAAAGTCAGGTGCACTGCAAAGCTCTTAAAGGGGTCACACACCGAAAGCTATAATAAAGCCGAATAATACGTTGTATTTATATTTTTGTATCAAGTCTTACTATATGTGGTATATTAATAAAAACTTTTTTTAGTATAAATTGTTCTCATGCTATCTAACAAGCATTTTTCTTGTTTCTAGTTAGAGGAAATAATATAACTGATACAGTCTCTTTGGGTAGTTCTGGTTCATTCAGATCTCAATCAGACAGCAGCTCAATTTGTTCATCATCACACTCTATAGACAGACCTATCAACTTTGGAAATGGATCCAAATATAACAGGGTTATAGGACAACCATTTGGTAAGTATATATAGAAAGACCTATTTATTTGAATACAGTGACCCCCCTTAATATATGAGTATTCAGGTATTATCTAAATATTTTAATTTCATTAGGTCTTAAAACATCTAAAAATCTAATCAAACAAAAATGTCGTTTTTAAATTTCTAAATATAAATTGTTCTCATGCTTTTTCTTTATTTCTAGTAAGTGGAGAAAATATAGCTGATACAATCTCTCTGAGAAGCTCTGGTTATGGCTCATTCAGATCTCAATCAGACAGCAGCTCAATTTGTTCATCATCACGCTCTATAGAAAGACCTATCAACTTTGGAAATGGATCCAGGGTTATAGGACAACCATTTGGTAAGAATATTTTCTTAGTTAATTAAAGACAGTGACTCCCCCCTAAAAATTTGAATATTCAGATATTTCCTAAATATTTGAATTTCATTAGATCTTAAAACATCTAATAATCTAAAAAAACTCAAATAAAACCGTAAATGATTTCATTATTTACAGCACATTTCTTTTTTGTTTGAACCTAATGTTTTAAAACTTGAGCAGATCATTTATTTTCTAAAGCTGTGACATTTCAATTGTTTTTTACAATTTTGTTTTTCTGGAGAATGCATAAACATAATTTACCAATATTAAATATGAAATTTATGTGTTTTGGCACTCAATTCAATGAAAATATGTTAACAAAAATGCGCTTAACAAAATTTGCACAGACAGACTGTAAAGCATAGCTTTAACACTGTTGTCCAGATGCATGAATCCATGAAGGATTTCTGAATCTATATCCTGCATCACTTTATTATGAAAATTACAACACCCCTGCCAAGATAAAATACACAATCAACTTTCTTACCTCCCTTTCTGCTTTTGTGTTATTTGAATAGCGACAGCTTCATACTTTATGGTTTCAGCCATGATTTTTGCAATACACATTTTAGGGATCAGAAGACTTCAAACGTCAGTCTTGAAATGTTAATGATTCATTCAATTTAAAAAAATTGTGTACACACAGTCAATCTTTGGGATTGTCAGGTATAAAATGTTTCAGTATGGCATGAGTCTGTGATCTCACTGGGATCATATTTTACAGTTTGACAAGCAATTATCATAAAGGACAATAAATATTGTTCAACCGTACTCAGGCTTGGTCTGACAGACAGTGCTCCTGTCCAATATTACACAAAAAATGCTGGAATCATTGTTGGGTCAAAAGGCACAAACTCATTTGTATGTTTATAATTGAACCTATGGGTTGTTTTGATCCATTGTTGGCTCAAGTATTAACATTTTCTTGGGTTAATTATCCCAACTGCTGGGTTTGTCCCTTTAAAACACAGTATTTTGTTTTAAATGTAGTTATTATATTTTTTATTACACATACCTGTATATAAAATCATGACAGTATATTCTCCTAAAAATGAAAAATCAACCAATATTCTCTTGATTTTTTCTTATTTTCAGTGAGTGAGGATGAGATGTCTGATCCAGCCTCTCTGAGAAGTTCTGTTTCTGGGTCATTCAGATCTCGATCAGATGCAGACATGTTTGCATCATCACGCTCTAAAGACAAACCTATCAGCTTTAAAAGGGGATCACTAAACCCCCCTTCGGAGTCTCTGAAACATTCAGGAATGGAAGCTCAAAAGAACCGATCCATGATCTTACAATTATTAAGAAGAGCCGAGGAGAATCAGTGATCTGTAAAAATAATGGCAATGTGACATTAGTCATCAATTAAGTATATGACTTGTAAATATTGTAAAAGGAAATCGAGTGTAAGGTAACACTTTATTTTACAGTGCCTTTGTTACACATGTTAGATGTATTTACTATACATTTTTCATAATTACTTTTAGCCAACCTCACAATAAGTACATATAGTTCATTATAATTACTCAGTACTTAAATATATAATTACTTTATAACATAAGACACTTTAAAAAAAAGTATAAACTTGGTGTGAATTGCATTATTATATTCACAAGATAAAATATGATTGAACTGATGAAATGTGAAACAATGCGAATTCCTGTACAAAATATCAAAATTCAGTGTCAAGTGTCAGTCATAGCTGACTCCATATAACAAGTGATAATGACATTGATTACAGACATTTCTAGTAATGTTACAAGTTGTACAATATGCGTTATTATCATGTCTCTGTAAGTGGGGCTGGAGCATACTCACTCACGATGTCATAAAAAAACTCTGTCCTCTTTAAGGTTTAAGGGTGTAGGGGAAAGACAAATACTATTGAAATCTCAATCAGTGTTATTGTTTGTGTATGGACACTCGAGGTGTTTGGTTCTGTATTTAGGAATGAAGCCTTTATCACCATGAAAGCATAGTTTTGAAAAATGTTGCCATACTAATGTGTAACTACATAAAATCATGTCCGATTATAGAATGTTTACGGGCTTGTTTAATCTTTGACCTTTATTTTAATATTTTATCAAGTAATGAAATGCATAAGTTGAAATTTACCAGACTATAATTTTGATCATGTTTTCTTTTATTGCTATTGTTAATTTTTTTAACTTATTAACCAGATCAATGGACTTTCTAAACTGTTGTTTCAAATCTGTAACAATCAGCTGACTGTCAAATTCCACCTCCATTTTATATAATATAATAAAATACTGTACACTTGATATGTCTTCATAGTTGTTTACATCAAACCTGTCTTTGTAATGTCATTTGAAACCCACTAGGCATTGATCTGTATAGAACATAAAAGATTCTTGGCAGAATATATACAGGCTTGTCTGGATAAAATGAAAGTAGGTGGTCACAGGAGCCATTAGGCCCCAAAAGTGCTTAATAAGAGTGTAAACAAATGCCATGAATCTATTTTTTTACTGAACTCACACAGTTCTCAGATGTCATTTGACTCATGATGAACGCAAGGACAGATATACTGGCGGCAGAAGTTGATGGCTCCAGGCTGTGTTCCAACATAACCTTTATAGCTTAAGTTATACTTCAGCGCAAGTTCTGCCAGGAAGACTCAATCTTTCATCATTCATTACGTATAGACCTAACCAATCATCACCTAACCAATCACCATCTAACACTGGAATAAGATCACCACTTACCCTCTGTTTGCGTTTGCAGATGAAGCAGGATTTCTATAGCCATTCATTGCCATGTAGGAACGTCTGTGTCGCTGTTGTGCAGTGTGACTGCTCCTATAGGACGCTTGGGACTAAAGTCTGACACAAAACACTGATTGTCAAATTGTGTGCTAACAAAAGGCATTTTGAGACAGACAGGAGGTTCTGCCTATTATTAGTTATTAATTTATATTGTTTATTGATAAAAACGTGCCTGTATTCTTCCAAATTCCACTATCTAACAATCTTCTTTCTTAATAATTGTTTCCAGTGAGTGAGGATGAGATGTCTGATTCAGTCTCTGTGAGAAGTTCTGGTTACGGTTCATTCAGATCTCAATCGGGTGCAGTCAACAGCTCCATTTTTGGATTCATGTTCTAGTAAATCCAGAGAGTTATCTACCTTTGAAGATGGATCTGTAACCAAGTCTGAGGAACATTCAGGAATTGAAAGAACAAATAAAATACTCAAGGTCTTTAAAAATATCAGGATATTGCAAACAATATCAACCAGAGAGAAAAAATAAATTTTGATTTAACATAAAGAAAAAAAAAACATTATTTGGATAGAATTCAGCAAAAGGATTTCAAACGAAATTACTTCTTCAGTGTTTTGGTAAAATGTGAAGTCCAGAACTGGAAGTATTTTAATATCATTGGGTAGCAGACATCACTAAACCACAGTTACTCAGAGCAGGTCAGAAACAGTAGTGTACACATCATGTGTTCTTGCTTTACAAACAGCTTGATGTGCAGGATCGCAGTGCAATTGACTGAATGCCAAGCAAATGATTCACTCTAGTGCAAAATCGCAAAACCTTGAGAGCATTTGCTAAGAATTCCACTAAATGGCAACACATACAGTTACTTTACAAAACAACAACAGCAATTTTAGCTTTTAAATGTGTTTGAATAATTTTTGACCAAAGTTGGCGCGAAAAGTGATTCTGTGCTTGTAAACCAGTCCTATTAAACAGCAATTATTTCATGTTGTTTAGTTTAGTCTTTGTTATTGTAATGTACTATTGACTAATGATAAATGTATTTATATAGCATTGGTGTTTGGCAGATGTTGTTCATATGTGTAGAGACACATTGCTCCATTCATCCTTTTTCTAATTTATTTGACCCATAGAATCACAAAACATTACAACACTTTATAAAACTAATATAGGTATTCGGTCGGTTGTCATTCAAAATCAAAATGAATTGAGAAATCAAATCAATACCGTTCTTATACAGTACGCCTGAAATAGATTGAATTAATGTATCTCTATGGCATTTGCTATAATTGTCAAAATAGATTCTCAATAGTTTGTTTTTTTAGAAGCATGCAGTTAACAAAGTCATAAAAAAAAACATTCACACTTGATAAAAAAGCCATAAAATGAACCATGTTCTTTGAAATAAAACACTTATATTTTCTTCCATTATATAGCAAATATTTATTTACGTATTTATGTGAAATGTCTATGTCAAAGTGTAACAGACTTAATGTTTCTGTTGGTTTTAGACACTCGTTCAAATAAATGTCAATGATGAGAAGATGACAGATTCTCTGGATTTTAAACTTTTATGTTATTTTAAAGTGAACCATGTTGTTCTATGGTCTTTCAAAGTCTGGACACTTTATTTTATTATTAATGTTTTATTCGAGCATGTGAAAGGAGAGTTACAGCAAGTGTGAGTATTAAGGGTGTGTTTTGTATTTTTTTTGCAGGTGACACAGAGTTGAGGATTGTGTTAATGGGGTATAAAGGAGCTGGAAAGAGTTCAGCAGGAAACATCATCCTGAACAGAGAAGAGTTTGACCTGAAGACAACTGATCAGTGTGTGAAGAGACAGAGAGAAGTAGCAGACAGACACATCACTGTCGTAGAAGCTCCAGGATGGTGGATTATGTTCCCGTAGGAGAGAGCTTTGAGATACTGAAACAAGAGATTTTACTCAGTGTGTCTCTGTGTCCTCCAGGACCTCATGTTGTTCTGCTGGTCATACGTGTGGACATTATATTTAAAGAGGATGAGAGAAAAGTATTTCAGGGGTATGTGGATCTTCTCAGTGAGAGAGTCTGGAGTCACACTATAGTGCTCTTCACCTTTGGAGACTTTCTAGGAGACACATCTATAGAGCAACACATTGAGAGAGAAGGAGAGGATCTCCAGTGGCTGGTGGAGAAATGTGGGAACAGATATCATGTTCTCAACAATCTGATTTTGCTGTCATGGTTCCACCTCTCCTTGTCAGGTATTTCTTGGTTTAGAGGTGGAATCGTACAGAATCCTCTGTTTCTTGTGGGGAGAGATGGTTGTGACACCTGCGGTCTTCCATATTCTCCCCGAGTCACGTCATTGTTGCCCTACCCTCCTGTTTCCTAGTTTGTGTTAATTACCTTACCTATAAGAGTCCTCATGTTTCTTTGTCTCGTCGCTCGTTCATTGTATGATGTACCTCGTCTACCTTGTTTGCTACTTGCTGTTTTGAGTCCTGATGTCCCTCGTCTGTGTATGCTATTGTGCTACATGCTATACGTCTTGCCTTGTTCCTGTTCCCCGTGTCTAGTAAGTCTTAGTTTAGTGTTTGTTCCCAGTGTTTGTTTTCTTAGTTTAGTTTAGTCAGTGTTCTTGCTTTTGTTTATAATTATTACTTTCCTGTTTTCCCCCTCGTGGGTTTTGTTTTGCTGTTTTTGTAGTCTTGTTTGTTATTAAATTATCTGTTAACCCCTACCTGCCGTCTCGTGCTTGCCTGCACTTGGGTTCTCCCTTGAAATCCCTAACAGAATGAACGAGCCAAAGAGAACCCAGCAGGCAACCGAGGTGAACTGCTTGCGGTCCCGCCAGGCACGCCACCTCTGCGGCATCCGTCAAGGAGACGACGACCTGGGGACCTACGTCGATAGGTTCGTCGATGCCGCAGAGGAGGTAGTCTTTGGGGAGGCGGAGCTGGCGGTATTGTTCAGCCGCGGCCTCAGGGATCCTCTTTCGCCAGCGGAGATGAGGATGCTGAGACCGCTGGACTTCGATGTCGTGTGGCGGTATGCCACGAACAGGTCGGAGTCCAGGGTCCCAGCACATTCCTATTATCCATCTCCGCTGGGCGCTATCCCGGAGGGTCGTACCCTGCAGGTCGGGGTTATGGGCTTTGCCGATCCCTCCGCCTCATCCGCAGCAGCTTCACCTCCACCTACTGGTCGCCGTGGCAAGCGGGGGAGGAGAACGTCTTCGGGGTCATCCTCGGAGGCCTCCAACCCCGAACCAGCTGTGCCCTTCACCTCCTTCCTTCAGCCGACCACCAGACGGGTGGCTCGGCTGAAAAAGAAGAGGCAACGGAGGACAGCCCCGAGTCCTGTGGCCCCGAGTCCTGTGGCCCCGAGTCCTGTGGCCCCGAGTCCTGTGGCCCCGAGTCCTGTGGCCCCGAGTCCTGTGGCCCCGAGTCCTGTGGCCCCGAGTCCTGTGGCCCCGAGTCCTGTGGCCCCGAGTCCTGTGGCCCCGAGTCCTGTGGCCCCGAGTCCTGTGGTCCCGAGTCCGGAGCTTTCCAGCCCCAAATATTTTTTGGGGGGGCGCCGTGAGGGCGGGACGGTCCGAGAGGACACTACGGCCGTAGATTCCTCTGACCAGCCGGCACCCAGCCCGGCCCAGCAGCCGGCACCCAGCCCGGCCCAGCAGCCGGCACCCAGCCCGGCCCAGCAGCCGGCGTCAAGCCCTGTCCAGCCGGCCTTCCGACCGGCGTCAAGCCCTGTCCAGCCGGCCTTCCGACCGGCGTCAAGCCCTGTCCAGCCGGCCTTCCGACCGGCGTCAAGCCCTGTCCAGCCGGCCTTCCGACCGGCGTCAAGCCCTGTCCAGCCGGCCTTCCGACCGGCGTCAAGCCCTGTCCAGCCGGCCTTCCGACCGGCGTCAAGCCCTGTCCAGCCGGCCTTCCGACCGGCGTCAAGCCCTGTCCAGCCGGCCTTCCGACCGGCGTCAAGCCCTGTCCAGCCGGCCTTCCGACCGGCGCCAAGCCCTGTCAAGCCCCCTGGGGCTCCGCGCTCTGGCGCGTCCCCCAGGGTTTGGACTTCCCCTCCCAGCCCTGCCCCTTCTGGACTGCCTATTTTTCCTTGTTTGCCCCCACCCCCCCTCCCTTGTTTGTTATTTTTATTGTGTCACCCTAGTCCCTTGATTGTTCTTGCCTGTCTGCCCCTAGTCGTGTTTTCCATGTTTTGTTTGGTCTTGTCTTTGTCCCAGTCTGCCTTGTCTTGTTCGTGCCTTTAGGAGCATCAGGTTGCTGCTCCTTAAGGCGGGGGTTCTGTCATGGTTCCACCTCTCCTTGTCAGGTATTTCTTGGTTTAGAGGTGGAATCGTACAGAATCCTCTGTTTCTTGTGGGGAGAGATGGTTGTGACACCTGCGGTCTTCCATATTCTCCCCGAGTCACGTCATTGTTGCCCTACCCTCCTGTTTCCTAGTTTGTGTTAATTACCTTACCTATAAGAGTCCTCATGTTTCTTTGTCTCGTCGCTCGTTCATTGTATGATGTACCTCGTCTACCTTGTTTGCTACTTGCTGTTTTGAGTCCTGATGTCCCTCGTCTGTGTATGCTATTGTGCTACATGCTATACGTCTTGCCTTGTTCCTGTTCCCCGTGTCTAGTAAGTCTTAGTTTAGTGTTTGTTCCCAGTGTTTGTTTTCTTAGTTTAGTTTAGTCAGTGTTCTTGCTTTTGTTTATAATTATTACTTTCCTGTTTTCCCCCTCGTGGGTTTTGTTTTGCTGTTTTTGTAGTCTTGTTTGTTATTAAATTATCTGTTAACCCCTACCTGCCGTCTCGTGCTTGCCTGCACTTGGGTTCTCCCTTGAAATCCCTAACATTTGCTGGATAAGATAGAAGATACTGGCGCTGGAGGAGAAAGGAAGAGCAGAGGAAGAGAGAGCAGAAGAACGAGTGAAGAGGATGAAGAAACGGAGAGAGATGATCAGATCACAGATAAGTGAGTAAACATCACAGATCTAAACACTGAGAACATTCAGCTGACTGAACATGAAAACAACATCACACTTACAGTATACAAGACGTGGGTAAGGTCAAGAGGACATCATGCTTTTGCAGTTGTTGGACCAAGACTGTGGAACAGTCTCCCATATCTTTGAGGTCAATGACAGTCAATATATACATGAGTTCACATTTAGGTTAAAGCTTTACCTATTAGATCAAGCTTTCAAATGTAGATGTGCAACAATTGACCGGCCAGAGACCGGAATTGCCCGGTTTTCCACATGATTGCCGGAACCAGTGACCGGCCGGTCAGTCTCACGTCTTGCTGATTCCAAGCCAATCTTCTGTTGCCCGCGACTCAGGAAATAACGTTATTTAAGAAGATTTTATTAAATAATGTTTAATAAAAAATGTATGTTTCCACAATTCTATTTTTTCCACACAAGTTATTTCAAACATTGAAACATACACCTCCAGATTAAAAGTTTTTTAAGAGAAGGAGAAACATTTTTGTCAAGTGATCCCAAACCTTTAACCCGTAATGTGTGTTTATTTAGACAGATTTCCTATCTTTTACAATCAAGTGTGTTTTATGTATTTCTTGCAGGTGACAGTCAGAAGCTCTCAGAGTTGAGGATTATGTAAATGGGTTATAGATATTCTGGGAAGAGTTCATCAGGAAACATCATCCTGAACAGAGAAGAGTTTGACCTGAAGAGAACTGATCAGTGTGTGAAGAGACAGAGAGAAGTAGCAGACAGACACATCACTGTCATAGAAGCTCCAGGATGGTGGATTGATGTTCCTGTAGATCAGAGCTCTGAGTTACTGAAAAAAGAGATTTTACTCAGTGTGTCTCTGTGTCCTGTTCTGCGTCATGTTGTTTTACTGGTCATACGTGCAGATATTAGATTTAAAGAGGACAAGAGAAACGTATTTCAGGGTTATGTGGATCTTCTCAGTGAGAGAGTCTGGAGTCACACTATAGTGCTCTTCACTCATGGAGACTTTCTAGGAGACACATCTATAGAGCAACACATTGAGAGTGAAGGAGAGGATCTCCAGTGGCTGGTGGAGAAATGTGGGAACAGATATCATGTTCTCAACAATAAGAACAGAAGTGATGTCACTCAGATCATAGATCTGCTGGAGAAGATAGAAGAGACAGTGATGAAAAACAACTGCTGCCATTTTGAACTTTTACAGCAGGTGAAGGAGAAAAGAAGAGCAGAGGAAGAGAAAGCAGAATCACAGATGAGTGAGTTAATCATATGTAGATGATGAAACGTTCTTCTCTCTTTCACTGTCACTATATTGTAATAACAGTTAATCGGATCAGTTAGAAAAGAGGAGTTACAGTGTTAAAATTGGGGTTCAAAACAGTAAGCAAAAATCGAATATCAGTATGTTATAATATAACTAGCCTATAGAATTATAAAACTGTTGTGTTGTTGGTTTGGCAAAACGTGGCCTGAAAGTGTAAAGTATTTTGACATTTTGAAATTTATCGAAAGGTTAAGAGAAATCGTTCAGTTTGTTCAGCTCATCGTCTAAAATGTTGTTATCATGTGTTTAATGTTTTCTAGCATGTTTTCCCTCTTCAATTCCACTTCTATGTCTTTGACTTCAATTATATTAAATGTTGAAGTCTTCAGTTTTTTATTATGGACAGCAGGCTCTTTACTTTTACCACATTAGAACTGCATTATGCTTTGTTCTCTTATGAGGAATTAAACATAAAAATTATGTTTTAAAATAATGTTTTTATTATTGCCAAATATTAAACATGATCTCTTGTTCTCTAATATCAAATACTGTAGATACAATCTTCTTTTTTTATCACTATTTTCAGTGAGTGAGGATGAGATGTCTGATTCAGTCTCTCTGAGAAGTTCTGCTTATGGTTCATTCAGATCTCGATCAGGTCCAGACAAAAGTTCAGTTTTTGCATCATCACACTCTAAAGACTCGCCTCTTTTATTTGCTGGTGGATCATACAACATGAAATTACAACAACCATTGAGTAAGTATTTTTTTGAGTAACTATTTGACAGTGCCCCTAAAAAAACTATTGAAAACTTGAACTGGGCTGCGTTTCCCGAAACCTTCTGAACGCTAGTTATACCTTAAGCTGTACCTTGTAGTTAATATGTGGTTCCCTAAACCTTCTTAGTTAAGTATACCTTCTGCAAGTCATACTTTCGTAAGGTTGGTCTGGACCGCTCTTAGCTATACCTTAACTCCTTCGATGGTTCATACCGCTGTGCAAAAAGCTTTTCTAAATCGCAGTTTAATTTCACATATACAAATTTATATAATTATTTAATGTAAAATTCTATTCAGTATTCATTTAGGAAAGGCTTAGTCTTTATAAAGCCATGAATGTTATGGAGAGTTTGGTCATACTATGGCAGCGAGACAGCGTATATTTGTGGAGCCAGTTAGTGTATTTGCACAATTTGATTAGAGAACATTTTTAGTCGATTGATTAATTGATTCTCGAGGCATTGATATCAACCTATTCAGCATCACCACCCTAGACAGCACCTGCTAACCTTGCACTTAAGAAGGTTTAACTAAATAACCTCAAAAGGTATAGTTCGGGGAACACGCCTAGAAAAAGTATAACTTGAGTAAAGGTGTACCTTTAGAGAACAATCAGTTTCTTTATGTTTTGCTTATGTGTTCGTGCTCACTTGTCTGTAGTGCAAATCTGGATGCATTTTCTAACAAGTTCATCACATTGTATGGTGAATTCTCCCTGGCTTAAGCACCAGAAAACATATATAGTCGACTCAACAAACCTGCCCTTCTACTTTTAGGCAATGTGGGCAGAGTTTTGTAAATAATGGCAGGTTTACACTTTGTGAAGAGAGAATTTTGCTTTGCACATTTTTGGCGACATAACATGATTTTTTATAAAAAGTGCATTTTTCACAATGTAATTATTTACTGAACGGTAAGAAATATGCGTCACAGTCGTGCAGTGTAACTGCTCCTATATTCAGGATGCATAACACCATTTAGTAAGTATCTTCATTAATTCCAGGGAGTGAAGATCAGATGTCTGATTCAGTCTCTCTTGGAAGTTCTGGATATGGATCATTCAGATCTCGATCAAGTGACAACAGTTCAATTTTTGCATCAACACGCTCCAGTGACCCCAAAGAATTTCCTCCCAATTTTGCAGATGGATCTGTGGAACATTTACAAATCAAAACAACAAAGAACACATCCACGATCTTAGAATTATTAAGAGGCAAACAGAATAAATGAGAAGACAAAAATGAAATGTTATTAGTCCTAAGAAAACCAATGAATGAAGTAATTTGTAACTGACTCAAAACAAACTCTGTCACAAAGAATTTTCCTTCTATTTAATAAATTCAAACTAAACTTGTACCTTTTTTCCCCAATAATAGTGTAACTGATAACTAACATCACTAAACCACAATTACACAGAGCAGAGAATACAGTTTGTGATCAAGGTCATTTACACGGATGACATTGTTGATATTGTGTACAGTAACATGTTATGTTTTATCATGTAAATATAATAATGGAAAATATTTTTATGTACTAATCTCAATCAGAAATTATTCAATAAATTGTTCAGTTCAAACATAATGATCAAGCATATGGAATAAATATTTTAAATGTTTCTAAATATTTTTACGACTTGATGCTCACTTACATTTACATTTATGCATTTGGCAGACGCTTTTATCCAAAGCGACATACATTATCCTATACATTTATACATTGGTATTTGCAATCGCCTGAGATCGAACCCACAACTTTGCGATGTTAACTCAATGTTCTTACCACTGAGCTACAGGAAAGTTTTATAATGCTTAGAAATAATATTCATATTCCTAACTAAAGTATTTGATGACTATCTTTGTTTTACTCTTTTGCATTTATTGTATTGTTTGCTTGTAAGGCTTTTTTTCTTTGAGCTTTTAACTTTATATTATAACAGATAATGAACTGTCTCTACTACTGTGAAACATTACAAATCCACCTTTTATATTAAAAACATTAAAAATTCACCTGTGTGTTCTTTTACGTAATGAAACGATCAGCACTTTTTATATATGTACAAATGTATATAAATGCATGTGTATATTTTACAGACATTATTTTAAGAATTAAACGTTACATTTCAGTACAGCATTTTAATATGTATTTTATTCTCATAGCCAAAATAGTTCATTTAGCATTCAGTGTTCATCCTTTGGCGTTAGATATGGATGATTTTAACAATCCTGAAATGAATGACCATGGTTAATGTTTAGTGGCTTTGTTTTACTCTCTTAAATAGTGTATTGACTTTATCACTGGAATTTAACTTTATATACAGTGATAAACTAAATTATTGCTCAACTTTGGAACTCTTCGTTAAATGTTACGTTTTATTGTTACGTTTGTTTTTATGTGGATCTTGTAGTTCTTCCGTCATACATGTTATTCACAACCTTATGCAAATGCTCTTTACGCAAATAAGAAGCAGCTATTTTTGTCCTTTTTTGTGTAACTGGACTAAAGTAGACTACTAAAATTACTCAGACAGGTGAAATGGACTTTGGTAAGATTTTATTACTTTTATAGAAAGTCATGTGGTTATGCAGTCGAATATGTGAAATGAATTTAAGCTTTGACTTTATGCTTTGACAATGTACATGCTTGAAAGATATGTACATTAAAACTTTTTATTCTCGGTTACAAACGGCATAGTCACAACCTTATGCAAATAGTACAGCAGATAAGAAGCGGCTCACCCTGTTTTAGTCCTTGTTTTGTGTTTCGCCATATGAGAGTAAAAACTTCAAGTGGAACTGAATTGTGATATTTCAAGATGCCACTTAAAACAGGTAAGTATAAAGCCTGATAAAAACTGCATTATCACGCGTTTAGGCTATTTATAAATGCGTAAAGATGAAATACAATATTTTTGATCTCTTCATGTGATTCCAAAGTTAGATTTTCTAAAACGTTGCACTTTTTAAAATGTCTGTCTGCGTTTGGAATGTTATTTAATTAACATTTAACATGCAATGTTTGGTATTTTAATTAGATATTTTAATTACTTCAAATATTAATACGTATAAGCTGATCTTTTAATGCACCGATGCCAGTCTGAGCATATAACAGCGCGCGCCTCAGATGAACACAATAAAGCGCCATCAGACCTGCTTTAATAGGATACTAAAGTCGTTTCTGAAGTTAAACCGCGGTTAAGTTTATTAGTGAATTAATAAAAATTGTTGCATTTACTTTCAGCCAGGGAGACATTATTTTCAGAATCCTTTTGTGTGTTTGTCACAGGTGAGTGTGAAACCCCGAAGCTCTCAGAGTTGAGGATTGTGTTAATGGGGTATAAAGGAGCTGGAAAGAGTTCATCAGGAAACATCATCCTGAACAGAGAAGAGTTTGATCTGAAGAGAACTGATCAGTGTGTGAAGAGACAGAGAGAAGTAGCAGACAGACACATCACTGTCATAGAAGCTCCAGGATGGTGGATTGATGAACCTGTAGATCAGAGCTCTGAGTTACTGAAACAAGAGATTTTACTCAGTGTGTCTCTGTGTCCTCCAGGACCTCATGTTGTTCTACTGGTTATACGTGCAGACATTATATTTAAAGAGGATGAGAGAAAAGCATTTCAGGGGTATGTGGATCTTCTCGGTGAGAGAGTCTGGAGTCACACTATAGTGCTCTTCACTCATGGAGACTTTCTAGGAGACACATCTATAGAGCAACACATTGAGAGTGAAGGAGAGGATCTCCAGTGGCTGGTGGAGAAATGTGGGATCAGATATCATGTTCTCAACAATAAGAACAGAAGTGATGACACTCAGATCAAAGATCTGCTGGAGAAGATCAAGGAGACCGTGATGAAAAACAGCGGCTTCCATTTTGAAATGGACGGAAATATTTTACAGATGATGGAAGAAAAAAAGCAAGCAGAAGAGGAGAGAGCAAAGGGACGCATGAAGAGGATGAGTGAGCGAAGAGAGAAGAACAGATCACAGATGAGTGAGTAAACATCATAGCATTTGTTAACCTACGTTTAAACAGTATTGAAAAATGATGTTTTTGTTGCAGGTGACTCCCATCATCTCTCAGAGTTGAGGATTGTGTTAATGGGGTGTAGAAGAGCTGGGAAGAGTTCAGTTGGAAACATCATCCTGAACAGAGAAGCGTTTGACCTGAAGAGAACTGATCAGTGTGTGAAGAGACAGAGAGAAGTAGCAGACAGACACATCACTGTCATAGAAGCTCCAGGATGGTGGTGGAAACCCGTAGAGCAGATATCTGAGATATTACAACAAGAGATTTTACTCAGTGTGACTCTGTGTCCTCCAGGACCTCATGTTGTACTTCTTGTCATATGTGTGGAACATAGATTTACAGTGAATGACAGAGAAGCATTTCAGGCATACGTGGATCTTCTCGGTGAGAGAGTCTGGAGTCACACTATAGTGCTCTTCACTCATGGAGACTTTCTAGGAGACACATCTATAGAGCAACACATTGAGAGTGAAGGAGAGGATCTCCAGTGGCTGGTGGAGAAATGTGGGAACAGATATCATGTTCTCAACTATAAGAACAGAAGTGATGACACTCAGATCAAAGATCTGCTGGAGAAGATAGAAGAGACAGTAACACAAAACAACGGCTGCCATTTTGAAATAGACAGAAAGATCTTACAGGAGCTGGAGGAGAGCACTGCAGAAGGACAGCGAGCCAAAGAACGAAGAAAGAAAATGCATAAAAGTAGATCACAGATCAGTGAGTAAAACATTAAACTGTGTGTTTATTGAAGCATTCTTTTTTATACTATAGTCAAATTCATACAAAATGAAAAGTGTGAAACATCCTCTATGTTCCTGTTAATAAATTACAAAGTCTTCAGAGGAATTCTGCTTTTGTACATAAATTATCATCATTATTGAAAGTTCTCATGTTTGTTCCTCAGGCAAGAGAAAGAAAATGCTAAAAACATATGATGTTATGATATAAAAAAAATAATTTACTAGATATTAGTTTGTTCTGTCATGTATAAATAAACAGGAAATTAATGTTTTCTCTCATATCATTTAACAATCTTAATCATTGTTTGCAGTGAGTGAGGATGAGATGTCTGATACAGTCTCTCTGGTAAGTTCTGATTATGGTTCATTCAGATCTCGATCAGGATCAGACAGCGCTTCATTTTCTGCATCATCACGCTCTAAAGACATACCATTCGACTTTAATGGCACAGAATTACCAAAACCTTGTAAGTATTACGTGTTTAAAATACAGTGACCCCAGAGTATTTTAACATGAAAAGAAAATCTTTTCATTAGACTAGAACTAACTTCATAAGCCAATAATGAATTTAAGTTTAATCAACTGGTGATAGGCTATTGATATAAGCATGCACAACAACATTCACCATCATTTCATCATTTGGTGAATTACTACCACCACGATCAATAGAAAATGAACTCTTTTAAATACATATTTTTTAATTAAATTAATCCTTTAAAAAAATGAACATCGAACACCAGATGCATGAGAGCCATGATCCCGTCACCAAACAATCACCAACATGACTGAGATGATAAAATGCTTTTATTGGCTGATGTGCAATGGCTTCGAACCTTGATCATCCAATATATATATTTTTCCCCTTCTTAAGTTTTTAATTCAAATCGTAGCTAGAATTATTTTTTGTTATTAAATATAATAAATATAATATCATTTCAATCTCTTATCATTGCCAAATATGAAGAGTGTTTTCATTTAAGTCCTCTTTTCTTGTTTCATGTTTCCAGTGAGTGAGGAGGATATATCTGATACAGTCTCTCTAAGTTCTGATTATGGTTCATTCAGGTCCCATTCAGGAATAGACAACAGCTCAGTTTATTCATCGTGCTCTAAAGACTTGCCTTACAACTTTAGAGATGGATCTGTACACTCAACTTCTGAGTCTGTTGAAAAATCAGGACTCAAAGGAACAAAGAATTCACCCATGATCTTGAAATTATTAAAGAGAGGCAAACAGAATCCGCCCGAAGGGATTGAATATAATACATTACTTTAATGCAATTAATAATAAAGAAAATAATGTCCGATGAACACACAGGTTATCATCACGCGAACATCATTTCACAGTATTATTGTATAGATGTATAGGTTATTGTGTTATGATTATGATTTGATGTGGGTGAGGAGACAATGACAATATAGTGTTCAAATGGTGTTTAGTAGCTGAGTACAAGAATTGAACAGAGACTTTGAAGGTGTCAGAT
Source organism: Triplophysa tibetana (assembly GCA_008369825.1). Taxonomy (NCBI): domain Eukaryota; kingdom Metazoa; phylum Chordata; class Actinopteri; order Cypriniformes; family Nemacheilidae; genus Triplophysa; species Triplophysa tibetana. The sequence continues at coordinate 15,766,923 of CM017894.1, read as the reverse complement.
TTATTGTTTTGTGTATAAGTTTATTGGTCAATTTATTTCATAGTATAACTTACCTGTCAAAATCTCCCTTTTCTATAAAGACATCCCGTACATTTTACATTTATTATGACCTTTATAGTAATACGTTATTTAACAATTCTCTACTTCAAATCATTCCTCCATTTTCCCCAAACTCCACACGTTCTCAATGGCGTAGATGGAGGAGTTCAGAATGGAAAAAAGTACCTATTATTTATCAATATATACTTCACAGTATCTAGACAAACCTTTTAAATGTTTTCTGTTTATTATCCTGACAATTTTGTAAATGGACCGTAGTTTTAAAAACAGAATTGATTTATGTTCATTTCTGATTCGTGGCATACAACCACAGGCTTAGTTTGCTCAATTTGGCAAAAAAGATAAAATGACTATCTTTTTATACCTCTTTTGTTAATTGAAGAGCAGAACAGATCTCCTAAGAATTGAAGCGCCTTTATTATTAAGCTGTCAAAACTGCATCAAACTTTGTCTTTGTTTTCCGTGTTTTATTGTTCCCGAGTGTCTTGCTGTCCACTCCTTTAGTGTTTTTATAGTCAGAGAATGTTTTGTTTGTATTAATTTTGGGTCACTCATAACCAAACCACAGCACTGGAACAGGTACTTCATAGCCTACAGAAAACAGGAACAGATCCCATGAATTACAGTGTAAATGTTTTGCATTAATAATGTTTTTTATGTAATCTTGTCATGCAGTCATATGTTTACCATATTTAAAATATATTTCTGATTTTTTAATCTCACAATCTTAAGTAAATTTAGTTTCCATCTTCAGTTCTTCATGATTCTTTTTTTTTTTTTAAGTTAACACCTTAAAATAATTTGTAGCTTGTCTTTTCAAAAAGGTCTAAAAATAAACTTAAATGATAACAACTTGAGTCCTTTGACTTTAATATTGTTTACTGGGTTAATAAGCATGGTTTAAGACATAATAACATTTCAGTTTACAATGCACAAGTTACAATCTACACTATATGCCACACTTTAAGTGACTTCATATATTGCATCAATACTTTGTTTTTCACAAACTTCGCATAAAATACTTGATATTCCTAAATCAGGGCCAAAAAAGGGTTGAGTATATGACAAATATTTTAAACCCCACAAAAGAATGCACATGTAATACAAAGATATATATATGTGTTCAATCATGACAAAACGTTACAACATTTACAAACCTTTACAAGTGTCTCATAAATGTATGACAAGCTAACAGTGAAATGTGCTTATAGTTTTAAAAAAATATCTAATTTGAACAACAAGTGACAAGATTCTGTGTTCAGAGGGTCTCTAGCTACAATATCCAACGCCTTTGCTTTGCAGATGAACAATGTTCTGTATGACATCACTAGTCTCTTTTCAAACCCGTGTGAGGAAGTTCAGATTGAGGCTGCTGGGCAGCTGGATGGTTTCCAGGGCTACAGGTGAAGGGTTGAAGGGAAAAGTAACTGGGAAAATGATCTTCGCATCCATCAGCAACTGAGAAGATTCCTTACGGTCCTTTAATAAAGTCTGTAGAGAGGAGGAAGAGTTTTTAATGTAAACACACATGAATGTAGAATATAACTTCTGTTAAACACTATAAAACAGTAACAGCTCAAATAACTCGCCTGTGTGGACTTGATGAATGATATAGATACTCTCTCCTCAAACTCATTCATGGGTGTGTACAAGCTGAGAATCTTCACAATCTGGGAGAGAAACAGACACACATCAGAACTGAGGAAAATCTGAGAGGGTCGAATATACAAACACACATTCGCTCAAACACACACCTGTTGTGATGTGAGCGCAGTACACATGGTACAGATGGCCTCAGCATCATCCTGGCTCTTCTTTTTGATCTGTAAAAGTTGAGCGGCCTGGATCAGAGGCTCCAAACTCTCACGTGCTCCACTGCTCTGAAGATCTTTATCCAGCAGCCACTCCTCCAACTGACAGACATTGTACCTGATGAAAGAGAAAGAGAAGCAAGGCATTGAGTTTCAAGCTTACAGTGAAATAAAAGTGAAAAGCCAAGAATAAGATCACTTAAGGGTGATGTGTGAGTACCTGATCTGTAGGCCTTTACTCCAGGAGCACATGTCTTTGCGCAGCAGCAGGTTGTTCAGCGTGACGCAGCAGATGATGTAAAACTGCTGTTTGATGACTCGTCTCACCAGCTCGCCGTCATTGCCGTGCTGCAGCAGCGTGTAGTAACACACATCCAACTGTTTTAAAATTGACTCCAGAGTGTGAGAGTGGTCCTCGGGGAAACTGTAGGTTCGTTTCCTCATGCCGGTGGGTTTGACGCCCATCACGCCCTGGATGGTCTCCTGCTCCAACATAGCTGGGGCTGAGGAGATGGTGAGAGGAAAAGAAAGAGTGAAGAAATGAAGGTGGAAAGGAGAGAGAATGATAAGACCACATAATATATATGATAAATACATCATGAAAAGATGTAAATGTGTCATTGGTCAGACAAAATGCCATTGTCTTAGCTCAACAAACGGACAAATGTTTTGATGTTCTGAAGCGAGGTAAAAATGACAAATTGTGTTTGCATATTAGACCAGTAGAGAAGTATTTTATAATCCAAAAGTACACACTTTAAAGTCCCAGTGAAATTAAATATTATAAAGCCTATTTCTTTCATGAAATATTGCTGCGTTTATTGTAAATAAATGATCAATGTGGGTCATTCTCTTTTAAAAAAAATGCTGTGCCCCCTAAATCTTTAGTTAAAATCTAAAAAGGCACTTCCTTCCTGTAATGACCATCCATTTTATATGACATATGTAAGGCGGCTTGGGCGGAGCATCCATTAACTCCTCCCTTCTACTGTCAGTCTGCAGCCAGTTCCATTTCAAAATGCAATGGCGGTTTTATACATCCAATAAAATCGCAGAAAAAGATAACAGCCACGCCCACTATTTTTCTCATAAGAAATTCCATCCATCTCAGAAATGCATCAAAATTCGGAAGCAAAAACTATCCCAACTTCCTGTTCACAGAGACTTTAAGTGTCACAATCATAACCACCGTGTCTCACCGATCATGGGCTGTAGAATATTCTCCATGACTTTGATGAGCTGTTGGTAGATCTGAATGGCCAGATCGCTCAGAACCTGACGGTACTCGGAGAGGTCAAAATTTGTCAGGGAGTGTTCGTTCTGCCGAGGCGTGTTGTACTTTGTGTATTCCTGAAAGATTGAGATTATGTTATGTCAGGGCAAGATCCAAATGATAAAACATGCATGCACAAACACACAGATCCCTCCTCAAATAGTTTATTATACTCAAACATTCAGTGGACTGAATCAAAACATTAAACATGTTCAATTCTTGTTAAAAAATACCCATAATGTTGAAAGAAAATGCTTGGAATACACTTATAGACACCATGCTTACCTCTTCTCCACTGTACTGCTTGAGACAATGTAAGAACCGACAGGTGTTTGCCAACCAGAAGGAAATGGTTTCAAAATCTCCCCTTTTCTATAAACACATCCCATACAATTCACATTTATTATCACCTTTATTGTAATACATTATTTACAATTCTCAACTTCAAATCATTCCTCCATTTTCCGCACCTTCAGCACATTCTTAATAGCGTAGATGGAGGAGTTCAGAAGGGTGGAGACCCGCTGGTCATCGTTGGCGTAGTCGGCGTGCCGCAGACACATGAAGAGAATGTAAGCGGGCAGACCTGGGATCAGATTGACCGCTACACCTTTGGGTTTGAGCTCTGAAAGAAACATCATAAAGTCTGATCTGAGGATAGTTATCTACAGAGACAAAACAGTGAGGTTGTTTGAGTTTGTAAATGTTTTGTGTGCGTTTGTGATTTTCAGATTACCTGTGATTAGAGTTTTGTTCAGTTTGTTTTCGTCCTCTTTTCTGTACTCCAGCATGCCCCGGAAATCTCTCTCTTTACGAACGATACTGACCGTGCGACCGCTGTCGCCCACGTGACTCTCTGGAGAGGCCTGATCCTGACCTGAGGCCATCACCAAAAAATATATGAGAAAAAACAGCTGCAGTGGAAATCCATGAATCTTATTGTATGTTAGTTTAGTTTAGTTTAGCATAATGTAAAATTATATAAATATATTTGATAAAAAAAAAGTACAACAATAGTGTGCAGGAAGAGGCAAAAAAACCCCCAAAGGGCTTATCTAAAGCCTCCCCCATAAGTAAACAAAAATTAAATTAAATTAAGCCTAATTACATAATATAATTATATCAAAACCCCAAAACAATATAACACCCAGAATATACAAAACTAAAAAAGACTTTTAAAAACATATATCAATGACCCTTTAAACATAGATTAAAATACTGGCTTAACATGAAGGACCACATTGGAAAGTCTATTTTTACTTTTTTGTGTTATCCTTGAAAAATGTCTTGTATTTCATCACTTATTTGTCTAATAAATCAAATCAACTATTCTGAAATGCACAACAAAAAATGTGTTAAAAAAGCCTTCAGATAAAAAGGTCCTCAGAAAAATGATTTCTTACTACTGAGATTGTTGTTTATGCGATTACCTTCAGCCTCCCCAAATTTTTTTGCATTGTTCTTCAAGTATTTCTTTAATTTGCGGATCATTTTGTCCTGTTTCCCCATCTGCTCCATAAGGTCCTACAATTTATATGAAACATTTTAATATAGTTTAAACACAATGTATTGTCTTCTCCATCCCTATAATACACATGCACTGTGTATGTGTGTGTGTACGCTCACCATGTTTTGCTGCGCGAGGCGACTGATCTCGTGCTGAAGGCTCGCTTGTATTCGGGCATCTTTCGGAAGCTCCAGACTGTCCGAAAGCATCTGCTGCTGCTGGTTGAGCTCCGCCCTCAACCGCTGAAGCTCCGCCCTCATGCTCTCCGCCTCCTTCTCGCGGGTCTCTCCCTGAGTTTGTAACTGTGTCTCCAGTAACCTGAAGAAAGAATATCAGAAAATTTTGTGATATTACACTTTACCTACAATAAAAAAATTTCTCGTGGGTAACTTTTGTGTTGGTGTATTTGTGATCATTCAATCTTCTTCTCGCCTGTTTGTCTCCTTCAGGCTCTCATAGGCCATCCAGAGCTCTCCATCCTCATTGAGCTCGTGAAGATCCAGCGTGGGCGATCTGAGAAAGTTACACAAACTTGTCATGAGTGCTATAGTGTTGTGCAACATCTGAATGACAGATCTTGAATACAGATTCATGAGAAGAATGAAGGATGATGTACCTGCTCGAGTCACCAGAATCACCTTCTCTTTCCTGTAAAGTACAAGGATTTATAGAGCTAGCTGTTTGCTTCAATGATATTAAGGATTAAATTCACTGTGTAGTGAGAGGAATTAAAATATATTTGACCTATTGAAATAAATCTGCGTGTTTTAAAGCTTTACCTTGTATTTGTAGGTCTCCTGGCTGACCAGCTGAGATCTAAGTATAAGCACCTCCTCCTTTCGCACCTCGAGCTCCTCATTGGTGGAGTTGAGCTGCTCGAGGACCACGTTATAGGCCTGACCTCCACGGGATGCTTTCGACCCCGCCCCCTTACCAAGAGACTGACGGAGCTCCTGAAGATCTTTCTTCAGTTTCTTATTGTCAGACTCCAGCTCCTGACGCTGAGAGCAAAAAATAAATAAAAGAAACACATTTATTACTCCAAATGGAAGACTAACACAAATATTTCTTAAGTGAGACCGTTTTGAGGGAAACGTCTGTTTTTCGTACCTTCAAGGCTTCGAAATCTCGCTCAGCCCCTAATACTCTCTGACATTCTTCAAGTTCCTGTGAAAACGTACATGAGTGGTGAAATCAGTTTTTTTCAAACGATGTGGATGATGGGATTGTCAGGTGTGTTTCTTTACTTTCATCCTCTCCTGTTGTGTCTGCTCTTCTTTGTTGTCCATCTCACTCTGCAGGTCCATCTTCTCATTCTCCAGCTCAGTAACTCTCCTCTGTAGTTTCAACAGGAGGGACACGTCTGCTCCCGTCTGCGCAGCATCCTAGAAACATTAAACTTGAGAAAACCTGAAGAACATCTACATATGGAGGAACGTCAGGAGAAACATCTCTCTTCTACCATAGTCGCCCTATCAAACGGACCTCTTTAACCAGCGAACTGACCTCTGACCCCGTGAGGTCAGAGACGTTAGCACTCTCTGATTGGCTGTAGCTGTAACCGGAGTCTGCTCGGTTATGACCAAGCTTGGGGAGATCCTGCACAGAAAGACCATTTATCATTGAATCGTTACATTTCCTCTACGGTAACCGTAAGACATGTTCATCTTACTGCAGCAGGTTCTTTTTCTGATCTCAGATCAGCGTAGCGCTCCTCTAGTTTAAGATGTTCGGTCAGAAGGTTCTGGTATCGGAAGCGTTCCTCGTTCAGTTGTGACTGAAGTTCCTCAGTGATCTCCTGATTGGTCGAGTCCAACGTTTCTCTTTTGGTCGAGTCCAACTTTTCTGTTGTTGAAGAAAAACAATAATTATAAATCATTTTTCAAATATGACTGAAATAGCTCACATAAGTTTATGCTGATATGAGAGCAGCTTTCGCAGATTAAAGCCATGAAAACCCACCTGTTAATTCCTGCTCCTGTTCCTGGATCAGATTCTTCATTTCCTCTTTCTCGCTCACCAGGAGTGCGTTTCTCTCGTTCAGCTCAGTAACCACCTGCAGAAAACAGTGAGATGACTTACCACACTTTCATCATACAGCTGTTAATGTGTAGATTATAAAAAGTATTTCTCCGATTCACCTGTTTGCTCTTCTCCAGCTCTTGACGGACCACCTCCAGCTCCTCCTGCAGCGATGACACTTGGTCTCCACGGTGACGAGCATCCTCTTCAGCCACCTGAAGGGTCCTGAGCTGCACGTGCAACTTCTCCAACTCGGCGGCACTGTGGCTCTCCATAATGCTCGTTCTCTCTGAAAGCTCTCGGTTCTCCTTATGCTAAAACAGATAGATTGTGAGTCTCCATGAGAGAACATCAGGAGAAGAAAGCTGGAGGTCATTTACCTGCTCATTCAGTTTCCACTGCAGCTGCATGATCTTGTTCTCCATGCCGACGTTGAGTTTCTTGAAGTGCTCGACGGATCTGGCCTCGATCTTGAGTTTCTTGAGTTCTCGTCTGGCCAGCATCCTGCGCACGCAGCACTGCAGATACAACACGGCACGTCTGATGCGACGGTAACGCCAGCGGGCCAGGAAGCCTCGCACCCAGCGCTGGATCAGTCGAGCCTTGTGCTCATACATCAACTGGACACAAAACAAGACGACATGGTTTTTAATGCGACTTTCATCCCAAACCTCAACAAAAACAAACATTACATACATCCGAAAATTAGCAATTCGTTAGCAACATTAGCAAAAACTGAACATCAAGGCTTGATTTCTAATTTCACGTTGAGTCACGCTAAATCATCTGTAAATAACAGAGGTTTTGGTCTCACACCTGTTTGTATTCCACTCTGGCCGCGTAGCCCCGCAGAAACCTTTGAATGAGTATCGCTGAAGCTTTCTGTCGCAGGAACTGTCGTCTCGCCGCCCACATGCGAATATTCTTCTGAAAGATCATTGCTGCCCGTGTCCGTCTCAGGGTCTCGCACAAACTGTAGGAGGGCAGTAATTGTACTTAGAAAACGTTTATTTTTTGTGACAAGCACACTCAGAACTACATGAGGATTTGGAAATAGTAATACAAGTTGTATGTATTTATTGACTCTTGGCACCCACCGGCGAGCCTGGTATCCCCTCACGTATTTCTGTATGGTGATGGTCGCCTGACGGATGCGCAGGTACTTCTTGCGAGCGAGCCAGCAGCGAATGGTCTTCTGGATGTGGATGCAGGCTTTACGGAGTTTGTCTGCCCTCAGCTTCTCCAGATAAGCCACCTGTCCAGACCGGAAGAAGATCTTTGTTTTTCCAAACTGGTATTTATCCTTGTCCTGGAGAGAGAGAGAATAAAATATCTTGTATTGTCAACCTAAACCTTACGGTTTTGAAAGAATACGATAGAAAAATGAATATGATAGTGTGATCTTTTTGTACACTAATGTGTCTTCCCGGTTGTTAAAGGTTTTACCTCCACCAGCCGCTCTAGAACATTCTGGCAAGTGAGTTTTCCGTCGGAGAGGATTTCTTTTTGCTTCATGAGAACACGATAGCGACTGAAGAACTCCTGATAAGTCCACCTGACCAGATCGAAAGAAACATTATGATGGAGAATCAGGTTTGTTGTATATGTACGCTTTTTGGTGCTCAGTCGTTTCAACTCGTACCTGGAAGGGAAGCCGGCGGCTGAGATCCGAATGGTCTCGAGGACTCCACACGCTCTGAGCTGCTGAACCGCTCGATGAGGGTCCATCCTACAGACACAGAAAGAGAACTTTAATGACTTCATATTACACGAATGAAAATGTTTGTGGTTTTCAGATGACCAACATGAAGGGAGCTTTGATGTCATTGGGTTTGATACAGCGCACGTAGTGTGGGGTGGTGGCGTTCAGCGTCTCCATGAGCAGGTGCAGAGAATTTCGGAACTGAACGGAAGACAAGCGTTAGATTTTTTAAATGAAGGTTGTAGCTTTTTAACCCACAGGTTTTGGTTATTGGTCATTTCTAACCTGGAGTCCGACAGATTTCTTGTGCTCTCTGAATGACTGGGTGGTCCGTCCGATCTTTGCGCGGCTAGACGGTGCTGTGGTTTTTGAAGCTGGAGGGGATTCTTCATCCTGGAAGAGCTCGACCAGAAGGGGGAACTGTGGGTAAATAGTAGTAAAGCGTGTTTGACATACACAACACTTTCTTTATGGTACTTGTGATCATATGTGAACATTTTAGAGTTCTAAAGGTTCTCAACTGCTTCTCCTTCAGGAGCCAGATTTTACTTTGCATATAAGTGATAAATAAACACAGTACCAAACGTGTTTACTGTACAAAAATAAATAAAAAGTAAATAATTCATATATAAAAAACAAAAATTCATATTTTGTTTATTCATCTATTATCGTTGCTTTAATTATAATTTATGTCAATCTGCTTTGCAGCAATAATAGCGGTAGAATAGGGCTGTCAAATGATTAATCGCATCCACAATAAAACGTTGTGTTTACATAATATATGTCTGTGCACTGCGCATAATATTGTTGTATTTATAACCACAGAAACATACAGATACATGTTTATATATATATATATATTTAGAAAATATTTGCATGGATTTATATTGACCAATAATTGTAATTATTTATTAACGTTTATTAATTTGTTTATTTCATATTTTTCTTAAATATATACATCTATGTGTTTATAAAGACAAAATGTATATGCAGACATAAATTATATAAACACAAACTTTTATTCTTGATGTGATTAATTCTAATTAATCGTCTGACAGCCCTTAAATATAACTGATTTGAACTGAATGCTTATTCCTTCTTTATTTATTTATTTTTCTCATGTCTGTCTTGCTAAATATATAAGCTAAAGTCAAGTTTTGACTGGTCTGTGATTCATAAACTGAACAACAGGTGGCGATATTTCTCCAAAGTCATGGTCCTTGGCAGCAGAAAATAAACCTTCACAAGCTACAACACGTTCACTGTTCTCTACGTTCTGCATGAGAAGCAGAATATACGTGGCAGTAATGTTTGGTGAGCTGTCCTCACGTTCACACACCTTGCTGGCCTTTAACACGTTGATTTGTTCCTCGTTGACTGTGTCTTTGTTCTTCTCCAGAAACCCATCACACTGATATTCGACCTGAAACAGAATGACTGAAAGATGAAGCAGTACCACATAAAAAGGGCCCGTTTGTGTGTGTTTTTTGAGACTCCTGTTTACCTTGTCTGCAAAGTGCTGAATGATAAAAGCCGTGTTGGACATACGTGGCTTCTCAAAGTGAGAGCTTTTCTTTAAGTGGGTGTTGTACAACTTCTGCGCCCAGGACTCATCTGAACCTCTGGGCATCTGTAAAAATTAATCCCGTAATTTAACACATTCATCATGACCAAACCGCAGAAATTAAAAAACGATTATGACTCCTTACAGTGCATTCTTCATCTAAAAGATCAAGCAGCCCCATCTTGGCTTCGATGAGGTTGATGCACGGCTGGTTGTCATAGAAATCGATGAGCGTCCAGGGGATCTGCTCTTTCATGTACTCCTCCTGCTCCAGCTTGAACACGTGCTGGAGGGGAAATGCTTTGTGTGAGTTGTGATGTGAACGGACATGACAGATAATTTCATGAATGTTCGTTCACAGCTGGTATGTGTTCGAAAATGCGGACCATGTTAAACTGCTGCTGGAGCTTTTCATTGGCGTAATTGATGCAGAACTGCTCGAAGCTGTTCACCTCGAAGGTCTCGAACCTGCGTGACGGAAATAAACAGATGCCACAAATGCTTATTACTAAACAAAACATTAGATCTGATCTTTAGCTTTAAAGTCTCGACAATTTACAAACAAAGTGAGCTTAAACACGCACAAAGATGTTTTTCAGCCGCGTGCAAACATTCAAACAAAACAGTGAATGTTTACAGAATGTGTTTGTCTATTGTTGTGGATATTTGCGTATCAATGATGCATAAACACGCAATAACAGAACCTCACTCACCCATAGATGTCCAGCACACCGATGAACGAGTGAGGTTTTGAAGAAGTGCTCAGAGCTTTGTTGACCTCGCTGACGATCCACGAGAACAGTTTGGCGTAAATGTGTTTGGCGAGAGCGTCGCGGCCGTTCACCGCATCTGTTCTAGTGATGGGCTTGTTTAAGGTCTCCGTGGCGGTCTTGAGTTTTTTGTGGCACAGCCAGTGAGCCATGGACTCGTGCGACACTTCTGTGAGGTCACAAAACACTGCCAGGTGGCCACTTTCATCCTGGAGAACCACAAATTTAATGCATTTAATAAATAAAAAATGCTGTAAATTGTGGGCTATAATTTAAAGTGGTACCAAAGTTGTTTTTTAATTTAAAAAATGCATAAATGTAAAGATAATATAGATATTAAGAAAACTCACAGAGACGCCGCAGCTAGATGAACCCCTCTCTTTCATCTCCACATTACCCAGGTGAAGGATCGCAGACAGGATTTGGAATAAACCCATTTGGTACATCTCAGTAATTCCTGGTATGAGAAGATATGGACACATTAGTGAAGTTATGTACAGATAAAAAAGTATGATATGATCTCTTTAACATATTAATATTACATATAAAAGACAATACTCCGAGGACAAGTATGATCTGAGTCCACAGAACACCTCAACATCACGGCATTATGAAAATAGTTCACTCATACCCAGAAGTGAAAAGGCTTTCCTGGTGGCGTTCATCTCTTTAAAGTCATCCACACCCTCTATGATAGGACTGCTGCCTTGATTCGTGTAAGGGAAGTCCTCAGTGCTACCTTAAGAGAGAGACTGGTTACTCACAAGAAGATTTTGACACTTCCGGCACACAAAATACCAGTTTTCTATTCATATAAATCTGCCTTCCACAACCCAGTCTAACCATCAGTGCTGATATTTGTTTACATGATAGAGAATTAGAAACACAGTTGTGTATGAGGTACAATAGATAGCATACCTAACTTCAGAGGGGCAAATTCAGGTAGATGAGCACAGGCACAAAGCTGATAGAAGATATGATAGTTTCTCTCCTCGCTTGCCTAAAGCAAGAAACCAAAACCGATCGCTTTACTCGAGAACGAGAATATCGCTTTTCACAACTTTATAAAAAGATAAATGTCTCTAACCTGAAATACGACTCTGGATTTCTCCAGCAGGTACGTCCTCATGTTCGCGCCGATGATCTGATGCCTCTTGTCGAACCCGATCTCAATGTACTTCCCAAAGCGACTGCTATTGTCGTTTCGGGTTGTTTTGGCATTTCCAATAGCCTGAACACAGATACAAGAAAATCTGGCACGTCAGTTTAAGGTCTAGATCTGTTAAGTATCTAAATTGAATAGATCCTTAAAGTTCTATGTTTTTTGTAACATATCCTTATAAGAGTCGTTTTAAATACCTCCATGATGGGGCTGGACGCCAACACTTTTTCCTCCACACAGGTCTCGGCCGTGGAGCCGCTGACCGTGGCGAAGTAACGCATGGCGTATTTGGCAGAAACCGTCTTCCCTGCACCAGATTCCCCACTGACAATGATAGACTGATTCTTCTCATCTCTAAAAGGAGTATGGATTCATGAAATTGCCATAAATAACAGACAATGAAGTTTATGTTCTTTCTATAACTGTTGTCAGTAAGACAGGTACTTTTTACATGAACAAGCGTCTAGATTTTCACCAAACCCACCATATATGTTATGATCCTGAACATGTAATGAACACGGGTGCATATACCTGGCCATCTGTTTGAAAGCCTCCTCGCCCACGGCAAATATATGAGGGTCCATATCCCCCATGTTCTGCCCACTGTATGCATTGATGATGTCTGATTGATAGATCGACAGCTTTTCATAAGGATTAATGGCAACCAGAATGATCCCTGTGTTTAGAGTAAATTAACTATTAGTTAGGATGTCAAAGGTCAACATAAGTCTTGAAATATCTTTTTGACTTTGAATACTGTATGCAAAGTCTTATAATCTATAAGCATGAGTCCATATCTCAAAGTCTAAATGTACCAATGCATTACAGATGACATAAGACCTACTGAGTCATATTTTATGATTCATAACTTGAGCTTGGAGCACAGAGGATATCCAATGTCTATTTAACAAAAAATCTGATAAAATAAAATCTTGTTTTGTGAAATGAAAGAAACAGTGGAAATATACAGAATATTACTGTGTAAAGTAAAAAAATAAAACCAAACAGAAACTACACAGAAAAACAGGTCTGGAGTTATGTTGGCAGTCATCCACCGATCTGAAAGTCTGATCTATGATCTTTATATATCCACTCTGCAACGTCACGGCCAGCTGATGTGATGTGTCAGCGGTTCATGATTACCGCAGTAAGTGTAGATAAGCTTGCAGTCTGTGAATCGGACCCGGAGGTTGTGCAGCACGGCAGGTTCGTGGAGATAGCTGAGAGCCGTGAGGTCATTCTCGCCCACCAAGATGTCTGGATTACGGAGAGGGGGCAAGACCGTATTCTTTGGATCCAGTTTGTACTCAGTCTCCTGCCAAGAAAACACTAGAGTTGGAAAAACTATGAAGGTGATCTATGATGTTCTTAATGTAAGTTGCACGTGACCAAAGGTCTGGGAGAGGTTCTTTAGAGCATCGTGTTCTCACATGCATAAATGCTGAAACATGCAAAGAGCTTTTCATCGGCATGACTGAAGACCATTGAAAATCAAATGAGAAAACCTCCTCATCTAAGTATTTCCAGGAAAACAAGCTCATTTTAGAGTTCCTTTGGCCCAGTGAGTTCACACTCTTTGATAACATTACACCAGTTTTCCCCAGTAAACCATAAATTGTGCAAACAGCAGCGGGTGCAGTTACTGAAATATGCCATCGGGTTCCAATCCACACCCAATTTTTTTTTCACAACGCTCTGCTCTCTCCACCAGCCTGACTCAATTCTGACTCATTTCTGCCTTGAACTTGATTCGAGCCGACCTTGCCATTTCCTTCATCAAAAACAGCAGATTAGTGTATGTGGAAAAAGTTTCTCACCGTGCCATCTTCCAGCTGTAGATGAAGGACATTATCTACAGGTCTGTAGTCAGCGGTCAGTTCTGCTGATCTCCATACCTCTGCGGTGTCTGGGATCCAGATCCGAGCAAACTAAAGGAGAGGAACATTTCAGATACAGAACTTCTGTATGAATAAAAATAATCTCATTCGAAGTGTTTTAACATTACTTTTGTGAATTATAGTAATTGTTGTTTTTGTAACTTTTCCGTTTGTCAGGCATCAACGTTTTATAAATGCAATCCATTCATTATACATTATACATTACTGGTTCCTATTTTATGAATCATCAGATGTTCACTATTAAAACCATTACAAAATTCCTTTATGTGGTGTGTTTGGGGACTAATTCCAGTAGGATTTAATGGTGTTTTATGGGTTCCCATACAGCCCTTCTGAAAACAACTATAGAAACCCAATAGAAAACATTATAGAAATTCTATTGGCATCCATTCATTTTTCAGCAGGCCGCTGAAAAAAACAATAGAAACCTATAAAAAAAATGTATAACGGTTTTAAATACATTTCTGGTTTCTATTTTATGAATCATCAGATGTTCACCATTAAAACCATTACAAAATTCCTTTATGTGGTGTGTTTTGAGACTTAAAGGATTTAAAGGTGTATTTAAGTTGTATTTAAAGGATTTGTATTGGTTCCCATACAGCCGTGCTTAAAAAAACATTACAGAAATTCTATTGGGTGCCATTAATTTTTCACCATGCACCATTAATAACGTTATAATGGTTCTACTGCTATGTGATGGATTCTATTGGTGGGATGTTACATCCGACTGGAATAATGCCCAAAACACACAACACAAATGTCATTTTGTAACGGTTTTAAAGGAAAAAAGCTAGTGGTTCTTAAGGTTGTTCATTGTAAACCATTAGAATTTCTGTAATGGATTCTGCTGGGGTTCTTTTTTCAGCAGGGATCACACCACTAAAACTCAACACATTACAAATATAGACCCACAGAGACCAATGTTTCCATTAAAACCAGTTTGGTTCATATTGGTTTCAACCGGCTTTCATTTACATTTACATTTAGTCATTTAGCAGACGCTTTTATCCAAAGCGACTTACATAGAGTTAGGGAGCAACAAGGCTTGTGCGAAATACCAGTCCCTTTAAATTAAAGTGCATCAAAGTTGCAATGAGCAAAAATGTTTCACAACTCACAAATGTAACATGTAGCGGTTTGGATAATTTAATGTTTCAACCCTCATACCTTTGAGTACAACTCGGGTGCTGCCATACCACTTCACTACAGCTTCTTTTACCCCAGAAACATCTCCTCTCTCCGCGTCTGCAGTCGTTTACTAAACAGAGACATTGAGAAACGCCAAAGTTTCAGCACACAAGGCTGCTGGTGTTCAAGTGTGACAGCCGCCAGGAAACCGATAGAGCGAGCGCTCGCACGTGTTAACAGTTTACTATGATATATAAACTGTCCTCTAGGGTGCGCTGTGTGGCTCAAACAGCGGAAACTTCCATTATAACCGTTCATGTTTTTAAATATTTTTGTTTTATTAGACATATTCGTAGACTAAGAATTATAAGAAGATCATTTTTAGTTTAAGTGATTGATATGTTAAAATGAAAATAAAGTGCAAAAAGCTGCGAAAGGGGAATGGCGACTCATAGTCATCGCAAACCACTGTGATTGCGTAATCTTGATCAGCGCTGAGAAAAGTAACAGTTATCATGTGACGTCGCAAGACGTTTGCTTTTTGAGCAGATATCAAAACAATGAATTAAATGCGAGTAATTATAATGAGATACGTTAATAATCCATGTATAGAATTGCACCATTAAATTACTGTTTTATAGACATTATATGAGAACTAGAGAAAATTTCCATGTCGCTAGCCCCGCCCATTCAATATTAGTCTCTTAACTGTTACCATTCCACGCGCTCGTTATTTTCAATGAGGAAAAGCCGCCGTGGCAACGAACTGATGTGGAAACAGCGACACTTAGTGGCATTCATGATTTTCTGTGCTCTTTTAACAGAAAATGATCTTATGATTGTTTTCATACATGAAAGCTTTTGTTGCAAGACCAAGAGACAGATTATTAACAAATTGTACATTAGTCAGCACATATGTTATGTAATATGTTTGTTAAATAACCTTATTCCCCTTAAGCTATTCCAAAATTACACAAAGACACCATTTATTTTGCCTGAATGTCTGTTATCTAAATTATTTCATCACACGGGGTGGTTACTGAGAAAAGTAAAAAAACTGCCTCATTTTTAAACCACACAAAAACTTAGCATTCAGACAGTACGTGTGCATACTATTTTATTTACATAAACAAGTGAAACCGTTGTGCCAGTAAACTTTTGTACAGCTGAGATCAATCATTCGACAACAAAAACGAAGCAACCAAGAGAAGGGCTCAACACACTAAACGTGGGCAACCAAATATCACCCACAAGAGACAGACTGACAGTTTAAGGCCATATCCATAATTCACAGGTAATGGCAAAGTCAGCAAGCGTAACAATATTTGAGAATAAAACAAGAGCTTCTTCAGGTCAACCGACAACGTTTATGAGGTACGGCCTTTTGTTTCATATAAAAGGCACAGTTTTGGTAGAAGAGGTGAATAGTAGTCCAGTAACTTTACAAGCATACAGGCAATATTGTGAGAAAAGCATCAAAAAGGTAGTGAGAAAGAGAGAAAAACGTGTAAAACCTTTAAAAAAAATGCCACAAAGAGTCATATAACCACGTTCAAATCTTGGCAAGGATGCTGTTAATACACCCGACTACACAGTCAGATCCAAGTTTGATGGTAGCAGCAGTCTACACATAATCTTATCAAAACCTATTTATGTTATACTGAGAGCAGTGTTACAGGCAAAAGACAGGAGAGTTAGTAATGCAAAGGGAAATGAAACACACACACACACACACACACACAAATACATCATTAGGAGGAAAACAACAGGAATGGCATAGAGACAAGTCTATACAGTCTTTATTAGACTGCGAGTTTGCTGGCCACCAGAGATTGCTTTCTTTGCGGGAGGTCCTGAGGGGTGAGAATGTGGTCTCCGGTCATCTCAGTCTTCTCAGCCGCCGCCGTGGGAAGCTGTTTGTTCTTCATCTTGGCTTTGGCCATATTGTAGTCGCCCGAGTCAAAGTACTTTTGCTGCAACGAAATATAGATCGATGAAAATACAGATACTGACCCACCCAAAGAGGAAATGAGACCTGAAGGATCAATGTTTAAACATACCCCCTTCTGTAGTCCTCTTCCGCAGTAGATCTGACCCACCAGGTCTTACACCCAGATGGGGGTAACGAGCCTTGAATTTAGCCTCTTCAGCCTTATCCGGGCTTACAACAGTGTCCTGCATTTCCTACATTAGACGTGGAAAGAGTTTTTACTGCATTCTGGTGTTATTAAACAACGGTTGGAGGCAAGATATTACCCAAGTGCTTATCAAAACAAGAAACCCCATCGTATTAATATTACATCACACAAAAATAGAAATACGATAGAGCAGATAACAAATACAGTCTGTGAAAATATATACCATATGTTACATTAACCAAAGAGAGTAGGTTGTTTACATGGCACAGCATCTTGCATTTAAACATGCCAAACCCGGACAGATTTAATGGCCTAACCTCGCATGCACCAAGTAAGATAACTACCAAAGTAACACAATGTCATTGTGAGATGCGCGGCGGCCTCATATTGCACAACGTGTGTGAATGTTCGAACCTGCTGCTCGACTGTGCTCGCTTCCACTTCACTGGACATTGTGATAAATTAAATGCTAAACAAAATAAAAGAAAACAAAATAGAAAAACCGCTTGGCTTTCTTTCGCCGTGAGAGAGCCGCTGTACCGTAACGTTAACTGTCTGTGTAGGATGTCTAGAAAATACTAAATATCTTCTTTTGGCGCGAGAGGAAGCGGCAAACACGGTCTGTGTAAACTCTACCGCCGCCTGCTGATCTGGATGCGCACAACTACGACATAAAAATTACATGATAACGGAATAATTTTATTTACATACAAATAATTTATATATTAATAAGATATACTAAGATTATAAACAAAACCTATATCCTGAGGAAAACTGGGATTATTGAAAAATACTTAAGACATAATTAATTACATACGTGACCCTGGACGACAAAACCACTCTTATGGGTCAAAAAATTGGGATTGAAATTTTTAACACATCTGAAAGCTGAATAAATATTGATGTATGAGTAGTTAGAAAAGGAAAATATCTGGCTGAAATACAACCGTTTAAAACTCAGGAATCTGAGGGTGCCGAAAAATCTAAATATTGAGAAAATGTCCTTTGAAGATGTTAATCAGAGGCACTGTGCCAGGACATCCACTCACATAAATAAAGTTTTGATATATTTAAAGTAGGAAATTTCTAAAATATCTTCATGGAACATGATCATTATTTAATATCCTAATGATTTCTGGCATAAAGAAAAATCAATCATTTGACCCATACAACGTATTTTTGGCTTTTATTAAAAATGTTCCCGTGCTAAGACTGGTTTTGTTTTTGTGATCCAGGGTAACAGACAGATATTGTCCTTTTCTAACAACTCACACATAAACAGAAAGCTTATTTATTCAGGTTTCAGATTATGTAAAAATCTAAATTTCGAAGAATTTACCCATAAGACTGGTTTTGTTGTCCAGGGTCACATATTTAATAATCTATGGTGTATCTACTATGTGTGCAAGTATTCATTGGGGCTGAAAAACATCAACGAGAAATAAGACAAACAATATAAAATTGTTGTAATGGACAGAGTGTATCATATAAATTATACTAAAATAATCAGTTTTTTATTATATTATATAATTATACCCAAGCAAATAACACAATGACAACATTACCATTAAAAATTATTTTATTGCACACAATTACCAAAAAATATTAAAGTCTGTTACATTCTCTGCAATGGTACAAATATAAATCATGAGAATAAAAAAAAATGCTTTTATTCAACTTTAAAGCATTATGTGAATGTTGGTCCAACGCATGTTTGTATGACTACGAATATATACATTCATTCAATATGTTACTGTAGAGAATGCAAGATTAAGTTAATAATAATAAATAGTAAGTAAATAAAGGTAAATGTTAAACTTCCTCCAGCCCCAGTCATCTCTTTTCTTAAAGGAAAGATATGGATGTATTCCTCTTTGAAATCTGCTCATAATGGGATCAAACACAGCATCCGCGTCACGGTGGGAAAACATTTCTCATAAAACTGAGAAACCAAGTAGCTGTTCTAAAACTTTACTAAACAACTCATTAGTTCTGGATCCGTGTTACTATGTAGTACAACAAAAAGAAGACCATCACCAGGCCGATGGACACGTAACAGAGGATCTTCCTGTTGTCTCTGCCCGATCGTACCATCGTGGAAAACCTCTTCACGCTTCCAGTCAACAAACCAGTTGCACTGAGGAAGTTGGAGTCCTTAGTAAATACAAAAGTTAAACATACGTTACTAATGTGTTAAAGGGAGATGTCACATAGCTTAAAAAGAAACCACACCCCATGTGCCAACACGGCAAAGGTCTCATGGACATTTGGAGAATACCTACCATGCCATCTAAATATGAATTCTGTTCTTCAGCTTCTTTGTCGATGTCATAAGCCAACTGCAGAAAAGAAAAGCCATATAACAGATATTCATTTGAAAAGTTATTACACTTTTATATGATGACAATGTAAATGATTTAAGTAACTTTAAGAATAACATACAGATTTCAGTCGAGAAACTTTACTGGCAAGATTATCAGCAATACGCTTGTTTTCAACATCCAGCATATCGTCCACAGCACCATGTCCTGTCAATAACACAAAACACAATTTAATTAAGCTTTTTATATCCAAAATTACACCAACAGGAATTCATATCTGACTACTAACATCAGCACCAAGAAAACGGAAACGTTCAACGTATTTGTAGAGAAGACATGCATTACAAAGCCTGTATTATATCTTTAGATATACTAATTTAAAATCTTAAATAAGAATATAACTACATTTATAAAAAGCAACTCAAATTGCTACGTGTCACTCACCTCGATTCCACGGATCCGCCATTTTTAAAGAGATAATATGCTAACGACCCACAAACTGTATAAAACGAGTTTAATATCGACAGACTCGTTTTACTTTATAGACACTTTAAAACTATTTCAGTAGCGTACAATTGTTAAATGAATGCACTTTCGTCAGGAGGCGAACAGCTGAGACGACACTAGCAGCGGATCGGAGCTGCGGTGCATTGTGGGATTTGTTTGTCCTCCAGCAGTCATTCTTTTTTCATAGGGATGCTGTCCGATTGCATAAGGTTTCCAGCTGCCGAGCCAGCTATCTGCTTACATTTACTTGAAACGTTTTGTTAGTTATAATTTATCAGTGATTTTAATATGAAATAAAGCGTGCATTTATATGTTGTGCCGGTAAGCAATTTTATTTTTAAGGTGTCACCTTCAGTATGATGATTGTATTGATCTTGGACGACGAATAGCAAAATGCATTTAGAGGCGATTCCATTAAACCAGGCAGTTCTTGCACGATTAAATGATTTAGAGGGTTTTTATAATAAAGATACATTATATTTAATATTGCGAATGCTCACTTTGAACAATGTATGACGATCTATGAAGATGCAAAGCATGGAGAATCGGAGACTGTCGTTTTTGGAATATCATTCATATGTTTTTTTTTGTTGTTGTTTTTCACAGGACAGGTTTTATGACACTTCAGGGTTTTTATTCAATGAATTTTTCTACATAACCCCGACGTTCACCTACAATGAAGATTGCCGTGTCCTTTGAATCCGTACCTTGAAAAGGATCTTGGTAAATTTAAAATGATTACAACATGCATTGCTTTAACATAGATATAAAATGTTTTTGTGAGATGTTTAGGTTAACAAAAAATATTATTTGCAATTAGGATTTCTAGGTTCGTGTGACAATTTGTGACATTTACTGCTTAAGCTTTTTGGGACAAAAGATCAGATTCTGGAAAAAGTATTTTACAGAACCAGATGTAATTAATTATAAATGTATTCACGCATAATATTATGGAAGCATATAGGTAGCAATTTTCAAATTGAAATGCAATTTGAAGAATGGCAATGCATTTTACTTAAATCTCCAAGTAAAATTCCTTGTGTGTGTAAAGATACTTGTTAATAAAGCTCCTTATGATTTTGATATAAAATGCATTTAAATATACATTTAAAATAACATATGTGCAACATTTGGTGTTAAATGAAAATTCAATCATATAATTTATGTCTGTTCCTACACTACTTTTAATATGTCATTTGATTGCATATTTTAAGTTTAACGCTCTTTTAAGATATAAAATTAAAATGTATTCCCAGATTGATAATATATATTTTTAAGATAGCCAAGCAAAACTGTAACAAAATGTTATATTACATAAAATGCATTAACATTCACAGGTTGGACATTTCGGATTGCATTTAATTTACGCACAACGAGCTGAGTGTTGAAAAATCCAATGTGGACTTTAAAATGCATTTCGAGCTGGCCACGCCCCTCCCCATACAGCGTCATTACGTGAAGGCGGAGCTTCGGAATGCATTTTAATTTTGCAAAACAAAGAACGCTAAAAAATATTTTTAAATTACGTATTAAAACGATTCTATGAACTGACAAATATAAATTATTAATATTATAAATTATTCAATATTCATTTTCATTTCGCACCAAATGATTTGGCATATTTAAATACGTAAATTCATTGTCGTTTTACATACTGCATTGCCATTTTGCGTATTAAATATAATTGTCAAAAATCATTTGAGGCTCCAAATTCTAGAAAAACAATAACTGCATATATTACCCCTTTTCCTTTGTTTTTCTTTTTTAAAGTGTGAAGCACAAAGCAGCCACATATTACCAAAATGTTGGCTCGCAAAGGCCTTTTACCCGACGGATACCTGTTGACGCGACTTGCTGAGGATGCCACACAATCCAGTCGCATCCGTCCAAAGTCACAGCGGGCGCGTTTCATCACCAAGAGTGGGTCATGTAATGTTGCCCACAAAAATATACGAGAACAGGTGCGATTCTGTCAATGCAAATAAATACTGAATCGGTTTCACAGATCTGTTGTGTTTTTGTTTTGATCAGAAGCAAAAGCGACAGGTTTCTTAATTTCTCATCTATTGTCGCTTCTCAGGGCCGATTTCTCCAGGATGTTTTCACAACTATGGTGGACCTGAAATGGCAACATTCCCTTCTCATCTTCACTTCAGCATTCCTCTGCTCCTGGATGCTCTTCGCCATGGTGTGGTGGCTCATGGCGTTCGCTCACGGTGACTTGGAACCTCGAGATCCCAATGAGCCTGGACCTGTGCCCTGTGTGACCTCCATTCACTCCTTTACTTCTGCTTTTCTCTTTTCTATTGAAGTGCAGGTAAGGAACATTTGGGAGGCTTATATGCTTATGATGTCATCACCCATTATATACTATTTAAGGAACAGTTTTGCAACAGTTCACATAAAAAACAATATTACAAAAATGTATTTTCAATATAGGTGAACTATTCCTGTTACCTCAGTGTATTTGCTATGTTGTCAACAACGATATTAAACAATTTCTAAGTTAACTTTTTTGTATTTTTTTGTAAAATTAGGTGACTATTGGTTTTGGGGGACGAATGGTGACTGAGGAATGCCCGTTTGCCATCATTGTCCTCATCATCCAGAACATTCTGGGCCTGATCATCAATGCTATCATGCTGGGCTGTGTGTTCATGAAAACAGCTCAAGCCAACCGGCGAGCAGAGACCCTCATCTTCTCCCGTAACGCTGTAATCGCACCACGCAACGGCAGGCCCACGTTAATGTTCCGAGTCGGGGATTTGAGGAAAAGTATGATCATCACGGCCACCATACAGCTGCAGGTGAGAAATAATTACACATTTGTTGATTTCAGTTGAACGTCAGTCCAAAGTTTGGCTCTAATCTGGACAATGTTTTTCATTCGTAGGTAATTCGACGAACGGTGACGGCAGAAGGCGAGGTGATTCCAGTCTGTCAGCTGGACATTCATGTGGAGAACCCACTCAGGAGCAACGGCATATTCCTCGTCTCTCCGCTTATAATCAGCCACACTATTGATAGAGGAAGCCCGCTGTATGAAGTCTCGTCGCAGTCGCTCGCATCCGAAGATCTGGAGATCGTTGTCATTTTGGAAGGTGAGTGGAATTCATCCAAGTTGGTGACATGTGCACTCAAGAGGAACAGTCTGTGCACTAATCATTTTTCGTTCTAATAACAGGTGTCGTGGAGACCACAGGTATCACCATGCAGGCACGCACATCCTACACGCCCGAGGAGATCCTGTGGGGTCGACGTTTCGTCTCCATTATGACCGAAGAAGACGGGCGTTACTCCGTCGACTACTCCAAATTTGGGAACACCGTACCCGTACGGATGCCAGCTCTCAGCGCCAAAGAGCTGGACCAGACCAGGGGCATCCAGGACAGCGGACCCCACGAGGGCAAACCTCAGGGATGGGGGCTGGTTAGGGCGGGCCGAGGCGGGTACCGGAGGGGCGGCGGCAGATCCTGCGACGATGCGGCAGCTAAACCGTGGTACGTCACGGCTGAGAGGGAGGAGGACAAGGAGAAAAAGGGACAGAAGAAAACATTCAAACTTGAGGAGATTGGCAGAGAGATTGAAGAGGAGACAGTGGAAGAAATGAGTGATTAGGGAAACATTTTGGTGGATTCTTGTAACCTAGAATTAGAAATGACTGAATAGAAATTAGTAGTGACTGGTTCACGATATAGTCAAACATATGACCAACATCATGTCAATACTTAAAACATGTCAACTACTGTAATATTTATGAAAAACCAGACAATTTTATCCTATTTTGCAAGTTTCACCCATATCTGTCAGAATTGATTCATCCTCATGTCAAATATTTATTTCTTTTGTGAATTTACATTTTTCATTTAGCAGACGCTTTTATCAAAAGTGACTTACAATGTTACATTGTGTCTGAATGGGGACCAACTTTTCAAGAGCACAATAAGATGAGAATAAACGTGGATTGTACATTTAGGTCTTAATGTGAGTAAATTATGAATTTTTTCATTTTTGGGTTACTGTTGCTTTAAAGAATTTCAGTGTTTTAACCGAAAACGTGGAGACACTCTTTTTCAGGTTTTTTTTGGCAATGACAGTTAAATGTTTGCTTTCCCTGTTGAAGCAAATATGCGGCAGCTTTATTTGTGTGTTGTGGTTTAATACCACTATACTATTCTATTTCTGTTTGTCAAAAGCTATTGTCCATTTGTTTGAATTCTGTCTATTGTAACTACGTGTTAACATTGTGTGTGTTTACATTTCATTGTGGGCTTGTGCAATTGTGTGTCATTTACCTCTCACATTGTTTGTGGTCTCTCTTCGATTTCTATATTCACAACTTTTTAAAGACAATTAGGTAGTCTATGTTGTAACTTTTTAGATCTAAGTGTAATTATTTATTTGTGTTTTACGTGCACAATAAAGATCTTGACTTTTTTTATCTGACTAAAGGAAATCCTGGAGTTTACCTTTTGAAAAGCCATGTGTTATATCACAGGATTAAGATTTATCGAATAACTACTGTCTAAAATTAGAAGGATCTCATCTCCGATATAGTTATCTTTATAAACTCACACAAAGACATCTAAGACCAGAAATTGAAGCAATTAAAAGGAAAAGGATTATGTGTGGAACATGCCCACATTTTATCACACTTCTTTCCAGCACATTCACTGACTTTGAGTTTTATTATAAAATGAAAATAATCTATTTAATATTGTTTCAACATTAAATAAATTAACTTTGCTATTTGGGATAGGTCCCATGAAAGAAGTGTACACTGTACTACATACTGAGACTAGACATCTATTCACCATTTTACAAGAGATAAAGTAAAGTTAATAAACTCAACCGAAGACATTTCTATAACCAGACATTGTAGATATGGTAAGTAGTGGATTTGGGTTCAAATATTGTAGATGTTAAAGTTGTCTTCAGATAAACTTCAGGCTCATGTCGTAGTAAGATTTAATGGACTGGAGCTCTCCACGGTGCTGAACTACGCCACCTGCTGCTGGTGACTTAAAACCGGACAACTGCCCTCTTGTGACGAACCCTTGTTTTCCGAGAAACTCGCATTAATATTTTTGTATAACGTCTAGATTAGCAGTGAAAAAAACACAAAAGTTTGTTTTTGAAATAGTTATATTATTGATGTAAAAGTATAGGATTACCTCATACAAATTCATAGAAAACAATCGAGTATTCTTAATGCGTTCTTTATAACATCACCCAACGTGACCCAAAAAGAAAGATAAATAAAAAGTTATGAAACACGATACGGAAAACAATACATATAAAAGAATCAAATTAGTATTACAATAAACTTGTTTAAAACGAAATTCAAGCCGTTAGTTAAAACAAAATGTTCACTAAATATCGATGACTGTAGATATCTATAAGTGTTATGAGAACATACAGCTTCCGAGCACACAGCATCATAACTCAAGCAGTAAAGCAGAAGCACCAGAGGCCGGTGAGCGCCGCCAGCAGCGGGATGATCGACGCGTGCGCCACAGTCACTGGAGCGCCGTTACACAGATCTGTGTTACAGCATCTGTATGTGTATTGTGATTGTGATATCGACGGGAACTTCTGCGACAGACGAGAGTTGTCGCAGTCGGTGTAACGAATGCACCTGCGAAAGGTTTTTCCACCTGAAAGACGAAAAACACATAGGAAATGATTTCATATGCATTTATCAGTTAGTGCGTAAGGGCATTGGAATTACAAGTCAGTTTGGTTTTATTTTAATGCACTAATTTTAGATTATGATTTAATGTACTATAATAATATAAATTTGTTCATTTTATTCTTATCTGACCTTTCAAGCACTATTTGATATTTTAATGTATACAAATAAATAAATAAATACAATAAAAATGTGTAATATATATATTATATATACAGAAACCATCATAAATGTTCTATTCTCTAAACACCCTCAAATTCTACTTGAATAAGAGCCAAAACATTTTGGAATATTTGTAATGGCAAACAATTGTTAATTCTATTTTAGGAATACTAGAATTCGATTTTTTTTAAAAGCCATATAAACCTATTTGTAAACAAACTAGCAAATACCAACATAATTGAAAAAAATACATCCTCAAATGGACACCTAGCACTACTTACTAAAAGCATCATTTAATACTATCATACTAACCAAAGTTACCTTTCTCATGGAGATATAAACATGCGTCCTCATACGAGCATGTTTGCTGTGTCGAGCATCGGGCCCCAGTGTAATCCTCACACTTATAGCATTTGAGAGCTGAACCTGCAGAGGACAATCTCATCCCATAATGTTCAACGCCTGTGTCAAAAGCATTGAAGTCATGAACAAAAAACAGACAACAAACTTCAGAATAATAAAAATATGCCTTAAACTCACCTAAACTAAGAGTCACGCAACAGACCAACAGAAACAGCCCAACAAAGAACTTCATTATGAGAAAACCTTCAAGACATAAGACGTTAAAATAAACCATTAAAATCACCCTATACTGTTTTTCTCCAACTTTCATATAAAACTGGAAACATTTTTAAAACTTTCCGGTGTCAGTGAAGTAAATATTTAGATATGGGGCATGGATATTGATATATAACTACATTGATACAAGAAGTTTTTTAATACGTTTATAAGTTACTGAAAACAGCAGATGACTTCATTCTGAGAAATCGTACAGGCTTGAAAGAATGAAAAAATTATTTGAAGATTGTTTGTTAAATAACAAAAATAAAAACACGTTCAAAATAATTGCAAATAGCCTTTGCACAAAATCATGTCTTTTGCCAAACCTATAGAAGTTAATATAAAACATGATATTAAATATCACTTACTGTGCTTAAAATGTTTGGATATCACGAAGAATCAAGCTCCTGCGTTGAAGCAATCCAAAAGCATTCCTCGTGCCACCTCTTCCCAGCTCAGCTCTCGCCCAACCTCACCCTTGCCCTACATGAATGATGTCATTGATGCTGGCCAAGACTGAACGGATCCCAAAAGTGTGACGGTACTTCGCAAGATATTTAAGGCTTATTATCACTATTTTTTAGAAAACTATCATTTTCAAAGTAGAAACAAATTCGACTGTAAATGTGATGTGCGTTTCTAAAGAATAAATAACATTATATTAATTCATACAGGATTTGTTTAGATATATTTAAAAAATGTGCATTGCATGGACTGTGTGCCAAAATGACGCTCAAAAACCCCACAAAAGTGTCAATAACCAAAATTGGAATTTACTTTCACAAAGACTGTATTAAGCAAAAGACTTGCATCAAAAAACGTTTTAGCGGAACATAAGTGTAATCTAATTGTCTTCTCTGTCGGTACAATTGTGACGATTGGTCACCAGAAATAAAACCGAATCTCTTCTGCTAGTTGTTCAACGTTGCAGCTGGTGGCCACAATAAGGCCTGTGTCATATGTCCCAGAGCTTTGCTGCAGTCCTGGAAGCGCTCAATCTGAATGCCCCCCTTATTTCAGGCTGAATCTGAAAGGCCACACCATACAATTATGAAACTGTATCTCAAGACAGCAGAACAATCAGGGTTAAGTGAATGAATTTATTGGTATTTAAAGGACAAAAGTGTGGACAGAAGCGGCGATGTTTGCACGGCACCCCACACAAACACTCATGTTGTTGATTTTCCTCCACATAATCAGAGGGAACATAAAATCATTAATCACATGTCAGAATGTTAATATCCAGGGAATACCCAGGGAACAGGGTGATGATTGGCTACCTCCCGGACATCAGGCACGGGTGTTTACAGCTACAGGCACGAATAAACAATGAAGCAGTGGTCAGACAAACAACAAAGAGCGCTTGATCTTTGTTCGGTCTGTGGCTTTCTGAGCAGAACTTCAAATAATGCGTGCATGTGTCTGGGTCAAGAGACAATACGCTAAAATACATATTTGGAAAATGTGCATTAATGAGATTTTTTGGAGAATATTAATAATTAAATAACACAATGACACTGAAAATCATGTAATAAAAACTTTATTAAAGCTTTATTTGTTGAATATAGATTCCATATGCTGTCATTTAAAATGGGTTTCTAATATATGTCCACATTCCTCTAGTATACATTTATTGAAATTCACATGTAGTTCATATTCTTGAGTTTCCAGTGTTGTGTTTTCAGGAAGATAGGCAAAATGTGTGTGATTTGTAAAATGAAGCAATCAACGTTAATGGATTTTTCTCCTTGCGAAAAGATACCGAATAACAATATAGAACCATTTACACATTCCTTTAGAAAATAAACTAAAGTCTTTTTTCCTTAGGCCTCACCAGGTCTCTCCCTAATGCAAAAAGATCAACAATAATACATTTTCATAATACATTTAAAATAGCATGCCATAATAATTCAAACGACAAAGTACATTATTGGGATTACATGAAAAGATAACAAAAAGGAATATTGACTCATACGTGGTACAAATAATGTTGGATAAAAGAGAGAGACATTAAAGCTCTTGTGAAACAGACTTCAATTTGGCTCATTTTATGAGAACATTCACCGTTAAAAGAAAGACAACAAAGGAGACTCTGAAGGTCCAAATACAACCTAAGAAACACTGTGGAGACAATCCACATTTTAACAGAAGAAAAATACAAGTATTTTAGCACTCATCCACAAACTATAGATGTTTCCCCACCTTAGGATTCCATTCTTAAAAATGAAAAAGAAAACAAACAACATTCAAAAGCATCTGGCACATTCACATACTGGAAGAGTTCAGATAAAAATATCAGAATTTTGGCAGCTTAAGCTGTATATTATCTTCTCTCAAATGAACCACTCACCCAAAAATGAAAATTGTGTCATCATTTAACCACCCCGTGGTTGTTCCAAACTTTTATAAATGTCTTTGTTCTGATGAACAGATCTTATCCTCCATTGACTCCCATATTATTTATTTTCCCTATTATGGAAGTAAATAGGGGATGAGATCTGTTTGTTTGCTGACATTTTTCCAAATATCTTCCTTTGTGTTCAGCAAAACAAAGAGATTTGGTTTGGAACAGCTTGAGGGTGAGCAAATGATGACAGAATTCTCGTTTTTGGGTAAACTGTCCCATAAATAGAAACGTATTATTGCTCAGATTTCAGATGTGTGCACGCTAGGCCATTATTCACTGGGGGACAAGTGATCTGCTTTTAAACACTACTGTATAGTTTTCACAATTTCTGCTTTTGAAATGATCATTGATTAAAACATGATAAAAATGGTTACATTGAAATGGTACAGGCATACTGTTTCTATAAACACAATTCTGTTCAAACACATGCTGAATTATAAGGAGCAGAATATTGTCTCTCATATTTAGCATACTAAATGTATTTCAGTGCAAACTATGCGTGTGGACAGTAAGAGTTAATGTAACTTGACTGCATCTGCCGCCTCTTTTAGATTTGACAGACAGTGAGAACAATGAATTCTATTCACATACTGCATGTTTTCTCTATCTGGTTCTCAATCAGGTGATTTGTTGTCGATATACAAAAGATTACAACACATTATAGTGAGGATAATAAGTTTTCACAATATAACAGAAACCAGACAAATGCAGCATTGTGCCAAACAATTACTGAATGAAATGGAACAACAAACCGAGACGAAAAAGTCCGTAAGCCTTTGGTAAAAACATGCTCTATCATGATCCACTCGAAATCCAAAGTTTTGCATTAAGGAACATTATTAATAAGTATTTGATGCATTTGCATTTAATAAAACACAATGCAAGAGTGAATATATATTGCACAGTTACAATCAATGGAATTTAGTGGCAAGGCAAGATAACGCAGGAATTTTGAGTAAAATGTACACTGCTGGCCAAAAGAGATGAAATGTATAAAATACCATAAGTGTAAAGCATGAAATAAGACAATCAAAAATCCAAAAGCTTTGTTCTTATATAACTCTGAATCAAAAGCGACATCTACTTCTACTGACTTGGTTTAGGATCTCCAAGTCAAGCACAATGTTTTCAGACTGATGTGAATCAATAATGAACAGGTTTCTTATGACTGTGAATCAAGACATGTCTAAAATCTTCCCAGTCTATAAACTACATCTTTATGTTTTTTTCTGTGTTTAATCATAAGTAATCAGCACAAAGTTAGGGGTCCAAGGATGTGCACCAGTGGGTGTACATTGTGTACACCAGTGGGTGTACATTTATGTACACCAGTGGGTGTACATAAAACACAAACCAAACAACCACATGAAATGCTAAAAGCTTTTTTTAAATAGCTGTAAGGCATTTAAACCCTGGCATATTTATATAGTTGAAACTTATAGATCGGTTTAAATTGGGTGTAAATGGCACATAAACACATGTGGCACATCCACATATTTTCGAATAAGGATCTGCACGGAATCTTAAGAATAATGGTGAACTTGAAATAAAATAAAAATATATAAAGAATGTCCGCTACATGGTAGAAGTAGGAATATACAGCATGGCAAAATAGTGGCTATTTCCATTCCAAAGAACTATTAACAACAAACAGAACATGCTAAATAAATGAAGTGCTTTTTGTAAATAATTCCCGTACACAGTCAACAGACTAATACAGAGCGATTGCTTTAATTATATTGCAGATAGAATAACAAAAACGTTTCTAACTAGTATACATTGATAAAAACAGAGGACTTACCAACAGACGTTTCGTCACACAGACTGATCTGTTTGGACAACACGATGTAATGTCGAGCAAATTACATCACAGAGTTTTAATGGCAATGCGATGCTAATGTATGTATATTAGCACTACTGAAATAAAAACAATGCCTGTGTAAATAGCACATGTGGTACAAAAAACGTTTACCACCATTTTACCTCAATTAAAAATGTAATGTGTGAAAGTGACTCATGCCTGATGAAATGATGAAAAGTTGTTTTAAGAAACACTCAGTCAAACATTAACCACTAGAAAATAAGCTACTTCCTCTTTGGAACAAAAATATCAACCATGTCAACACCTCGGCACCACATATGAGAACATTTTAAAGTATTTCATGTGCCTGTGACCTGCAAGGTATTCCTACCTTCTCTCAGAAAACGCTGAACCAGGCCATTTTAGCAGCAGAGCCAATGTCAAAGTTCTTGGCCAATCACATTACAGTCCCGATCAGCCATTTTCCAATAAGATTGCTTTTTGTAATTCTTATGGCTGAGCAATCGTCTCCAATCAATCCGGATAAAACTCTGCATTCATATCCATATTGTGCAACACAGACTTTTGTTCGGTGGTGGACATTCTACTCAGCACCTCTGCCGAGAGCGAGTAGCTGTTCCCGGATTTCTCTTCGAACCAGCTGTCCAGCGCTCGCTTTCCGTCGAAGCTCCCCATGGGGGGACCGTTGATGGCTAAGGCGAGCAGATCGTTCGTCTGATCCACAGTGAGTCTGGAACGACAATTTCTGTGCATTCTCTGTAAACACCCCCTTCCTTTATCGCAACATACCATCGACGTCGGCAAGACCCTGACGACCTGCAAGATGTGATAAAGCAGAGGAAAACGTTGCTTGTATTTGAAGAGGTGGCTTATTATCTCTTTAAAACCATTCACACTACAATAATTGGCTTTCAGGTCTCTCCATTCAACCACGAGGCTTCCTCTGGCATCCGCTCGTTCTTGCGACAGCTCACGGCCAGATGATGGAACCCTCTCCAGGTGGTCAAAAATGAGAAGAATCTCATCCTCTCCATACGCACCTAGCTCGTCCCTGTTGAGGGGCCACGTGGCCAGGTCGAGGACCTTACAAGCTTGTACGACCGTACGGCTATGCGGATCAAATCGCTGGGCGAGGATGCCCTGACTCCTCTGGCAGATCTTCTCTCGGATGGACTGGAACTTGGACTCTGCAACGCGTAGGTTCTTGAGGTCAACGCCGTTGAAACTTTCCCGGAAGTTGTCCTCGAACTCTTGAAGATACTCGCCCGGGGAGTCCACCAACTGACCGATCTCATAAATGGCATCCTCGATTTTGGCATCCACCTGTGAGACCAACAGATAGTCGCCTTGGAAGACGAAAGCCAGCCGTGAAAAGACAGCAATGATGTCCAACAGAAAATAAATGAGCTTCACCGATTGATAGTCCAACAGGAACTGTAGTAGAGACAAGGCGATCGCAGAAGCATCACCCCTTTGGGTCTGGTTGCTTATGCTCTTCAAATGAGCAACCACCTCCAGGTAATCCTTAATAAGGGCATTGAGAACATTAGGCTCCCCTATGATCCATCGAGTGCCTCTTATATCCCCGAGAAACTCAGTTTCTTCTGACAGAGTTGGCGCGGTTGACCTCAGCTCAGCCATCATACGCGGCGAATACCGATAGAAGCTAAGTAGCTGCTTTAAGTTGTTCTCCAAATCTTCCAAGCACGACAACTCCTTCCCACTAATGGCATCCAGTACCTCCAAATGAGGACGATGGATCATCACAGGCAGACACAACACCCACGGGATTGTCTTTCGTGCAGCTACGTAAAGATTTGCCCTTAGACTAGTGGACACGTTGGAGCCGTCGATTCCCAAACCAACCACAAGCATGTCCTGCAGTCTCAGGCCGAGGCCACCGAAGGCGCGATCCACCGCCTGGAGATAGCCTTCCACGTTGCCTCCGCAAAGTCTTTGCAAGGAGAGGAACTCAGTGGCGGGAAGCCCATCGGTGGTTGTGAACTGAACATAAACAGCAACGGTGTCAACCAGAAGATCATCATTATGCCCGTCCATGATGATGCTTAGAAACGGCGAAAGGCGGATCTTCTCCGCCAAATCTTCTTTGAAAGCTCGAGCGATGTGTTGGATGAGAATCTGACAGTCGTTCTCATTCATGTACTGATCCACCACTTTCAGCTCACACTTCTTTAGGAGCTCCGCCAAAGGTCGCAGATCAGAAAAAGGCCTTCCTTCCAAAGCCAAATGATAGGCGGCATTAAATAGCATCATCATGTTACGACACATCTCTTCGGTCTTCTCCGGGTGCATGCGTAGCTTGTAAAGCTGCAGACACTTCTTGTGCAGATTGCTTTGGCTGTGCAGTTTAATGGTGTGGATCTTGAACTGCTTGGAGCCGATGATGAAAGCAGAGGTGCGGGAGGATTGGACGGTGTACTGTCGGCAGACGTGGCACCACATTTCGTTCAACGTAGGTGAATAACGGAGAAACCAGAACTTTTTTAGCCATTCCTGTTTGAAGCGGCGGATCCGTCGACCCGAGCCTGCCGAAAACTTCAAAGACTCTTCCGTGGCCACCATGAGGTCGGCAGCAATAGATTCATCTGCCGAATCGACATCCTGGTCTTCGTTTTCCATGACCATGGGTGTCATGGCTTCTACTACAAAAAACAGAGGACAAAATTAATTTGAATCCAATATAAGATTACATGCATTGTAAAGATTACACCACAGAAGCAGATTTCAAAAATAAAACACGCATTACGATTTTAATCAATGTTTTAATTTGCATTTCCATGTCAAACATCTCAACAAATGTGGAACTCACATGATCAACAGCAAAAAGACATCAAACAGCAAAAGAGTTTAGCATTTAGTAATGCCAAAGCCATACATTTCAACCAAACATACAGTATGAAGTACGAGTCTCTCTTCCATAGAAAGGTTTTTCATCCAGGTATAAACCTACCTTTGAGATTTTCACTGGGTAGGGGCTCAGATGGAGCTTCACCCTGCACCGGTCCTCGGACACGAAGCAATTCGGCCTCCAGCTCACGGATTCGCTTTTTTAGCCTCACACAGTTTGTGCAGAAAGATGTTGAAGGCCCTTCGCCGGGCAGAGACACCTCTTCTTCTGTATCTTCTGTTTTAACGCATTTTGCATCAAAGCTACCCTTATGCTGTTCCATGGAAGCCAATCCAGAGGCGAGGACTGACTCTTTGCAGTCTGCATCAGGCTGGATGAGAACCTGGCACACGTTTGATCGTGTTCTCGGAAGAGACAAGGTGCTGTTGAGGGGGTTGTTCTGACTTTGATTAGCCTCCAGAGATGCTTCCACGACATCTTTGAAAATGAGGTCGATCTTCTTTTTCTTGGCCTGGGGCTGGTTTTCTCCCTCGTCGGTTATATGCTTACTGAGAGTCCTTCTCCCGTGAAGAGCAGATCTCAGAACTGGACCTTTAGGCTCGTCTGGATGTTGGTCTTCTGATTTTACGGCTGAAATACAACAGTGAACATATGAACGAGGGAAATAAACGCAATACCGTTTTTTTCAATATGTTTTTGGGGAAAGTATTAGGCAGGTCAAGAACACAAATAGGATTCGATTTCACGTACCTTTGAAAACGAAGCCGTTCTGGAAAACTTCTTCTTGGTATTTTTTTGTTCATCAAAATGCCCAAATTAAAATTTCTAATCACGAGCGGATTGTAATAAGAAATATTTCTTAAGGTTTGTACATACTAAATAAAGGATGTTTTTAAAATGGTATAATTATGGTCCTGTAAACTAACCTGTCAATAGTGGGTACGCACGTGACATCACTTTCCCACATGAGCTCTCCAAAACAAGCTCCCTTGAGTGGCAAAACACATATCAGAGTCCACAGACATCTGGTTCCTTCTTAAGTTCTAAGGATCACCATATAGTCAAACTGTTTTTCATTTCACCGGATAATTGCGTATTTTAGTCTCGGTTTCTTTGTTTCCCATATTTAAAACAGTCATTTTGCTGCATGTTTAACCGCTTAAGGGAATGTATCCTTGCACTTAAGGGGGAAAGTGACGTCAATGCATACCCTCTATACAGCGTTTTATTCGCACTTAAACACAAAAACAATATTCCCTGGGTACTGTGTTTATCATCCATAAAAACTATTCTATTATTGATTCTACGTCAGTGACTACAACACCTATTAGTCATGACAATAGTCACTATACAGCATATTCATTTTATTGCACATCATTTTGTTGCTTACAACATTGTTTTTAAAATAATCTTTTTATTTGTATTTACGACGCAGCAGAGAATCTTGTCTATTTTTAAGAGTACCATATAGCGTAACCATTGAAACCGGTTATGGATCCATACTTTGCTACTTGTCAATTAAAATATTGTTGTGAATATTGTGACTAAAAGCCTCAAAGAGACTGTTTTAGGTGATTTTAAAGTTAATTTTGATTTTACGCTGGCTTTCATTTGAAAAATTGGTTTTGAATTTTTTTAATTAGGAAGAGGTGTCTCACCTGTGTCCAGGTTGCGGTCAATGCTGTCCCGTGACACACTCTGCAGTCTTCTCATGTATTCGTTGTTGTACCACACGCACAGCTTCTCGCCCACCTTCAGTTTCCGACACACCTGAAAGTAGATGTGCTCGTCGTGCTGAAACGCACTTAGGTTCTTCTCACTTTCATCAGAGGAAATCCGAACAAACCTGAGAGATAAAATTAACTATGAGCATGATGCTTTATTAACCTTGTGCAATTATCGCAGTCTGTTAGTTTTTATTTTATTTCATTTCTGTATTTTTCTTTAATTTTGGTCTTATTATGAATTGTTATTTTAAAATAATAATATGGTATTGCTCACAACTTGTTTACATTAACGCAAAAAAATAATCTCCGTAGCATTGTATTACCTCATCCAGTTAGCTGTAGTTTCATCACTTCCATCAATAAATCTATATTTGTTGTCCTCATCAACGATCTATAATAAATGAACACATTGAATTTATAAATATTCTTCACGAAGTAAGGTGTTGAAACACATGCAACTCACCATCCAAGAATATGGTCCAGAAGGTTTATCCAAGTCTATCAGTTGGCCTTGATAAGGACCAAACAGCGCCCCCTTTGGTATGTTTTCATCAATACAGCAGACATCCACGTTATCTCTATTTCTGAGGACCTCTGTGCCCGATGGTACAGTGAGAGCTGCCCGGTTGGGCACCCCATATTCCACAGGGGTGTCAGGCACAAAAACAGGGGGCCCATGGGTAGGGCACTGTTCCTTGAAATACTTCTTGCATTCCTCACAGACTGTGCAACATTAAAAAGTAATAATGATTAAAACAATATACTATGTTTCAGTTGAAAAATGTTTACAGTTCTAGAAATATACTTTACATTTATTACAATTTAAATTTATCATTGACTCAAACTCCTGTTACATCAAGAAAATGATACTTACACCAAAAGTTGGCACAATGTTCACGGTCAACTTTTAATCTTTTCTTTGGCTTCTCAGAAGACCTGTCATTTAGAGCACTGGGGTGAAAGAACAATGCACTTCAAAAGTAGAGTTTGTATTGTTTATTTTTTTATGCACTTTCCAATCCCAAGTGAATATGAACACGACTGTAATAAAGCCTTTTAAAAATATCAGAAAAGTGTGAACAAT
The DNA here is from genome assembly GCA_008369825.1 of Triplophysa tibetana. Classification (NCBI taxonomy): domain Eukaryota; kingdom Metazoa; phylum Chordata; class Actinopteri; order Cypriniformes; family Nemacheilidae; genus Triplophysa; species Triplophysa tibetana. The sequence continues at coordinate 15,730,673 of CM017894.1, read as the reverse complement.
GGGGCTTTTAAAACACTGCAGATGAACCGATCGATTTTGTGAGCATGTCAGGTGATTCATTGAACAATAATGGCTCAAAAGAATAATTTACAAATCAATCTAAAGGCGCAGAAATTGCACCCTTCACCTTTACTAATTTTCTAGGGTTCACATTTTGTGTTGCTGACCTGGAGTTGCAGTCAGCCTCGAAGTCCATGGATGGATGTGCTGGAACTGTGGAAGAATTCGCCATGGTGTGGCAGGGAGAGAGATTTTAAAGCGCCCCGTTTCACTCCAACATCATAAAGCTAGATTAAAATTACAAACCCAGTTAAAATACTAAACATTTACCAGAGAAAAATGAACATAAGAAACTGTGTAATGGTGATGGACATGGTTGGGCTGCAGACTATTGACATCATATGTATTAAGACATATTCTTTGCTTAAGCAAACTTTTCATTCAACACATACTATAAAGACCGGGGTTAGTTGTCACATTTACTCAAGGGAATATTTCCCAAAATTCATTATATTGTTTAAAATGAGTTTCTTTGAAGAACTTTAATGACTTAAAAAGTCATAAATGTTTAAAAGCCAAATATAAAAGTATAACACACAAGCCAAAATACAAAGTAGCCTATAACAAACGCGCCAACTAGCACCAAATCGGTCTTCTCTGGCGCAGAAATGTGGTTACAATAAAGTGCATAAATATGAATTTTCAGCAATTTATTGATTTAAAAGCAACAGCAAGATGATGACATTACGGCGTCCTTCAACTATCTTTGCATTTGGATAATGTTTGTGAATGTTAAGTTTACTTTGCCGGAGACAAACACGTGCAGGTGCAGCGCGTCCAGTAAACCCTGGAAATGACCCAAAGTAACCCCGAACCCGCTGCTAAAACGCGCAAAAAAATTTTTCCTAAAAAAAAATAACGCGCAAAATTTCCTGACGTTTCCTAATCCAAATCACCGATTCCCCAAAAACTCTGTCAGAGATGGTTGTGCACTGATTGGTCCACCCCCTCAGAGAGCGCGGTGCTCTAATAGGTCCGCCAAGTCGTCGCTCAAAAACTACCCGAGCTTTGGACAGAGAAGAGCGCAGTAAAACAGAGCAACTATTAGATCACTCAAAAGACAAAACTGTCGAAGTTAACTTCGTTTCAACATCGTTCGCAAAAAGTTGCACCGGAGATCAAACCGCGGCAACACCAATGTCCGTGCGCTTTGCGTTCTGCGCGTTCTACCCCTGTTTGTCTTCTGCAAGGCAACTGGCAATTTGCCTAGCGCTTTCGGGAGCCATTTTCATTGGCCACAGTGGCTAGTGAGTAAAACTCACCGTCTGTAGAACATACGCAGTGCGTCGGGTGGTCTCCGGTGGTCTCCTTCAACGGCAACGCGTCTCTTCGTTGGCCGCTTTGGGAAACGCGGCGGTGACGCAGTGGCGCACGGGGATTCCAGTAGTCCTGGGCGATGCAAAGTTTATCATCTCCAAATGTTTGTAGCGCAGTCAGCTGCTTCTCTCTGCTGTGACCACCATCTTTTTATTACAGGAAATGACATGGAAAACGGAAGAAAGCGGCGTTTGTGCAGAGCGGGCACAAAATTTCAGGAAAGGGAAAGTTTGATTGCGGGTCAAGTTTTGCGCGTTCACGCGGTCCATGACGCGCCGCTGCCAAGCTTTCACGTTCCATACAGAACATTATGCGCTGATACTCATGCTGTTCATTCATTTGACGTGTACTGTACATCATATTTTGTGATGTATCATGTATTTCTGCGTTTAAAAAGCTGCTCATACCCTAAACCTTTACATCAAACGTTAAATGTAACACTACTTTAGCTTGTTACATGTTGTTAACACAACTAACCCATTTAAAATGACATCATAAAGGTCACGTGGAGGTGCAGCTATTGACATAGCGTACCTTAAAAACCCCAATGTAATTTTTTGAATTGATGCGTTAAGAAACATGGCTCTGCAGTGGATGTGGGTTCGAATCCCAGTAAACGCAAAAATGCAAAGTTCAATGCGCAGTTTTCAAAATCACAGAACTGACCATACCTAACAACTACATATAGTCAAACCTTTTTTGTTCGCTGCAATTTAAAAACCTATTCTTGTGTAGAATTTAAAACACAAAGTTCAGTCGGTGTATAAGTTTATGTAAACAGAATATATAACCATATATTATCCCACATATTGCCCAAGACAAACGGGAGGCAAACGTTCTTTATCGATTTATTAACAAAATGATAAAATAAATAAATACAAATTGATCAAATGCTCCTAATATCAATTTCTTCCCATGTTCCCTACAGTATTTTCAAAACACTGCATACAAAGGACTCATCACAGGCTCAATACAGGAGAGAGGTAAGACCCAACTGACTCACTTACAATGTCAGGTGAACAAACAAGGAAAAAAAGAGCAGAGAGAGAGAGAGAGAGAGAGAGAGTTCTGTAACAGAAAGAAGTCAAAAAATAAAGACACTCCTTTTTAAAATCATCATGAAAAAATACAAACAATTTTACAAATATTCATATTGTGTAATAAACCATTTACACATAGTTCAGCACACCAGGCGAACTTGTTTCTTTTTTTTTTTTTATAACTCGCTACAATGTATCCTGTTTTGTGTTTCATCAAGTGGAAGATTTTTTTTTTGCACGCGTAAACAAAATGTTTTCCAATTGAACAGTTGACTGTAGATGAGGTAACACACACACACCTTCTCAAACACACTCACACAGTGCACAACACCAGGGAAGTCACAACAATAGAAATGAAATGCATCAACAGTACAAGAAGGCCACGATCATGACTCGAGTAAATAGTATGAAAATTGAACAAAACCTACACTGAAACTACCATGTCCTCTTTGTCACTGTGGAATTGCAACGCACCAAAAAGAATAAGGATGATCTACACACTATTAAGATCAATGTGACAGGATGAACTGGAATGGATCTGAAAGTCTTTCAGTCTTTCAGTTTTATGCATAAATGTACACCGGCACCTTTCGCACCAAAATCAAAATTGCAAATTCATACAGAATGTCAGACATAAGCTGGTGGAAAGCACTTCCTACACATCAGCGCTGTACGCTAGAGCAGAAAACAACAGTGAAGGAAAGATTTTCAATGATATGTACCATATCTCGAATGTATATAAAAAAGTCTCCCTAATAGCAATCTCTTTGGGTTTACTTAAGAACTTGGATACTTGTATGCGTGGCTTTCAGAAGTTCCCGCCCCCTTTCTTCTTTACGCCCCACCCACGACATGCACTCTGCAAGATCAGCCATGTAAGACCGTAAATATCTTCTCACAACACACCTGGCGCCCCTAGACAACAAAAACATTCAGCATGGTGTGCTAGCGAAGGCAGAGAGCAACGGTCCTTAAGATTCCTACAATTTTTTTTCCATACAACAGTCCAGTAGAATGGCCAGCAAAGAAATCCTATTTGTAACTGTACATGAATGAACTATATCCTACAGATGCCTTTGGGAAAATGTCTATTGTTCATAATTGAAACGTTAACCCGAATACAGTGTTTTAAGAGATGTACATATGTATACAGTTTCATTTTGGCATCGGTTTTGCCAGACGTGTGAAAAGGAAGTTCACATAAAAATCGTCACAAAATAAACTCAAAACTAAATGCATATCAAAATGGTCTGACAAAACTCATAAAAAATTTGCATAAGAAGGCATGCTATTGGTCGAACCGATCGGACAGGTGGTGCTGTGGAATTTTGAGTATCCAATCAGATTGCTGGTTTTCATAGCTCAGCTTTGCTAACAGCTGATGTCCAAATACCCGATTCAGGTACCGATATTCTAACTCCGTGACTAAAGGAGAGACAAAAGACGGGATAAGGAAAGTTGCATGTAGACTTAAAAGCAGAGTTGTGACATAACAGTCACTGGTCTGAACAGTCCTGGTGATACGCGAGAAAAAAAGCAATTTTACACTGATAGAGAACTCAAAACGAGCAGACACTTCAATATATTTAAGCAAACAAAACCGAGTAATACTTAGGACATTCCAAAAAGTGCATAAAGACAGAAAGCATAACTTTGTAATGTCATTTTTTCAGCAGACGTGCCCCAACGAACGACTCCAAAAATGTCAACACACTTAATGTTCTGGAGATTCGCTGTAACAGGAAACATTTTTACGGACCAATTTTGTGCAATTACTAAAAATCTTTTGTTCAAGGCAACATAACCAAAATATACTCTAGTGGGGATGTTAAACTTCACAGCAGATAACTACAAGGGCTTAATAAAGACAGACAGGACCAGACCAATACAAGCACGTCACTACAACCAGTTCACTTAAACCATGAAATTACAACCTGCAAATGTGCTTCAAATCGAACTAAATGACCTTTAATAGAGAGTGAATGAGATAAATACGTCTGGTTTCTTTCTATTGTTTTAGTGACAATCGTGAAGGTTTGAGGGGGTTTTATAGGATGTAAAAGGTTGAAGGCACTCTGGGCACCTGTACAGGAAGGTGTAAAAGATTCCGTCTGGACTGACAACGGTGACTTCTGAAAGGCCTTGAATATTCAGTATGCCACAATAATGGTCGCTGATATGAATGTTTATCCATCCTACCCAATCCTGGCTCAAAGGGTAACAGGGCATTATGGGAATGTATTAAAGAGGATGTAAATGTTCACAGTAGATTGTGAGGAATTGCAGCACATTATAGATATAACCCTCACCAAAACCTCCATCGCCAAACGGTATTTAAAGCCACGAACTTAAGACTGAACAGGACAAACTTAACGGAAAAATAATCTATGTATATCATCTGTATTTTGGTAGGTTATATCTCAACAGTCAGAATTAGCAATGCATCATTCGTTTGGATACATTTCCTAAACATCTTTCCTAAACAAACACGTGGAATTTGATATGCGTAAATTGTTTAATCCTAGCCTGAGTGGCGCTCACCACAAATATAAAAAGGGATATGTCATTTTGGAATGGCCTGACATGTAAGATGCAAAAGAGGTGCCAGCCGTGCATTGCTGTTAAGACGAAAGGACGGGTTAAGAATCTGTGCAACATGAAGACGTCCGCCATCGGGTTACATGGCAAGCATTGTAAAAGAAAACAGAAATTTCGCTCCACCAAACGGAAAGCCTTTAGTGCGTTTGCTTCAGTTATCTGCAATAAAGCTTGTGCTTTAATTGAAGGGTTTTCGGTCGTTTCCTTATTACTAAATTTGGCTCATATATCAAACCCTCGAGTTTAAGACAGCAAATCGTGACACATCGTCATTATTGTTTTTCTCAGAAAACGGGGGACACGGGGATGGGACGTTTCCATTATATTCTAGACTAAAACACACAGGATCTATCCATTGTTTCGGATTAAAACAACCATTTGGCAGTTCTTGAAACGAAAACAGACAGTTATTAAGCAACGGGCTTCCCCGTGAGGTCGAGAAAGCCGCCCGCATAACTCGTGCCATTTTTAAACACCTTTGATAACAAACGACTGTTTCGTGAAACAGAAAAGCACTTATTTTTCAATGCAGACTAGGAAGACCTGAATATATTTTCCGATAAAAACAAGAAATACTCCTCAGATACAGACACTGTCATGTCTTTTTTCTTCCTCGAAATGAAAAGGAAATTACAAACAGCATCCAGACACACTGATTTCAGAACAAGACAGAACAACCAACAGCGTTCCTCAAGCTAATCATCCACGCGAGAACTGATGCGGTTACCGAGATGAGTCGTCTGCCGTGGCTTTCTCGTCCAGCCCTTTTTCAAAGACCTTGCGGGGCTTTGCCTTGCGCTCTGCCGCTGGTTAGCCTGAGATGACTTCGAAACGGGACGCTTCATACTTCGAACTGGGAAATGCCAACAGGTGGAGCAGAGAAATAACGGGGGGTTGCTATAGGCCGTCCTGGTCAAGTCCTGATTTAGTCGAACCCACAATACTGATGCTTTGTTTTTTGTCCTGCTTGGAAAAAGAAGCTTTTGGTTTTGTCGGTCCACTCAAGCCTGGAGGTGAACGGGGTGTCAGGCGCAGTCTTTGGATACGTCCGCCCTGGCTTTCTCACCCCGGAGAAGACAATCTATGAAACAAACCACATGCTGGAGGCACACACTGGTCTGATGTGATAAATCACCCATCGTCATCTTTATCACCATCATCATTATTATTTATTATTATTATTATTAGTTAAACTGCTATTATCTTTTTTATAATCTAAAATTGGCATGACACTCTTTCATAAGTCACCCTTTTCACCCAGACCTTTGGGCGCTGTTGGTCTTCAAGAATAAAGACTTGTTTCGTCTTGGTTGTAGAAGAACTGCCGACACAGTTTTACCATATGTTTAAAGAAAAAAAACCCAACAACATTTATTTGGATATATATAATATATATATGTATAATATATATATATACGTATAGATTGGCAACTTTGTGCACCGGTCCAAGGTGCGATCTGTTTGAAATGTTTTGGTGATGTAAGTGTGTTAACGGCGATGCTGAGAACTATTTGGGGTTGTCCACACTGCTTAGCGGGGCTGGCAAAGCCTGTTGAGAAGGTTCTGAGGTTTTGCCGTTGTTGTTGAGGCCGTGACTTCCATCTTCTTGCCTGTCCACCTCCATCTTCCCAGACTCTTCTGCACAGCTCCCGTCATTAGGCGGGATGTTCTCAGAGTCCGCGACATCAGCCCCGCCCTCCTCGCTCAAGCCGGTACAAACGCAGTCCGTCCCCCCGTTGGTCTTAACGTCTCTGACTTGAGTCGGTTCCTCCGGCTCTGCTGTTGTTGCCACGCTCGTCATCTCCTCGCTAACCGTGGTTTCGGGCGTTCCAGCTACTCCCGATTCACTCGCAACAGCCTCCGGTGTGACCGCGGCTGCTGGCTCTGCCATTTCTCCAACCTCGGGCTCCGTCTGCACTTCTGGAACTGCTACGGCAACCGGGACCTGCACGCTGGGCTCGGCGGGGTTCTCCTGTACGCACGCTTGCGTCGAGTCTGTGGGGTCTTTGATGGGTTCTGACTCCGTGAGGTCCGGTTTGGAATCCTGTGGGATGTCCGTCTCCATGGTCTGAGACATATTAAAGCTCTGGATGAGACGGATCAGGTGTTTCACCTTCTCCAGAGAGACCTGCATCTCCTTCTGACAGGCCAGGATACCGTTCTTTTTCTCCATGCATTTCTGAAGAATGGGGAACACAATGTTACATGATACAAATAATACACAAATATCATTAATTAAAGGGACAGTTCACCTCAAAATAAAAATGATGTCCTTATTTATTCAGCCTTGAGTTGTTCCTGACTACATTTCTTTGTTCTGATGTACACAGAGAAAGATATTTGGAAGAAACAGTTCTTGGCCACCATTGAGTACCATAGTAGGAAAATTGTAACGGTAGTCAAAAGTTCCTCAGAACTGTTTGCTTTCCTACATTCTTCAAATTGTCTTCTTTTGTGTTCAACAGAACAAAGACATTGTATACATTTACTTGAGGGTGAGTAAATGAAAACAGACTTTTAATTTATGGTGAACTATTCCTTAAAGCGTTCACTGCGAGTCATAGTACATGGAAATGTCAGATAAACAGGACAAATAAATAAAAAAAAACTCACTGTTATAGAGTTGCTGAGTTGTTTGACTCTCTGTTCTAGTTGCTCTCGTTCCAACTTTAGCTCAGCACTCCATTTCATTAATTTTTGCTTTTCCTCTTCTTTCGCTGTTGGATGGGGACAAAACACTTTTCAATTTAATGGGCTCTTGGGTAGATTCACATTTACACACCTGGAAGGAACCCCAAAGCGACTTGAGATGCACTCGACGTTTACAATTGTAGCGTGCATTTCCTCAGTCTCAAACCTGTGATGTTGTATTTCATAATGGAAAGTTTTCTAAGTCTGTGATAATGTAAAACCGACTTTTACAAAAGACAGTTACTAAAAGAAGAAGCAGCACACTTTTGAAGAGAAAGATTCCATAAAAGTCTCTCTCATGAGCTGTATTGTTCCATAAAGAACATTTAAGTTTGACATGTTTAAGACAAATTTCTACAGATTATAAAAATGAAAGAAAGAAACTGTTCATCTGGGAACCTCTGAAAGTGCTTTGGAGAACCAAAGGACACTTAGAACATTTATTTTAACTATATTGGGCTGTAGAGTAAAGCTGCAATCCTCATGCAAGCATTACTAGATAAATTGACATACAAAGTGGTTAGTAAGATATATTTGAGATGGTTAAAAATCTTAAAAATAAACGCTTGCTTATGAGGGTCAGAAAGATAGAAAGTGATCAAGTGTGAACTGGTAATCCAGCACACCTGCATATAACAAACAAATATAATATATTACAATAAATACTTATATATAGGAAACAAAAGAGAAAACAGATTAAAAATTCTAAAGCTGAAAAAACCTGCACATTTTTTAAACTTGCGAATATACTATTTTAATATAAACGTTTTAACGTTTTGGTCCCATAAATACCAGATGAAGTGTTAACTGTGTGTGAAATGATCCCCTTGACTATTCTAAGAGGAAATCAATAAATAAATAAAAAAATTGGAAAATGTATACTTTACACACATAAATTGAGAATTCTGAATATCCCTACCTTCTTTGTAAGCAATGTAGGAATGCACAATGGCTAGGGTTCCCGGCCAGGGAATGGCCTCTTCCTTCTTGAGAATCTGTAACAGAAATTCTCTTAATACCTGCGAGCACTGCTGTGCCACTTGACCTCTGGATAACCGTGAGAGAGACACTGTGATCAACTGTATATGACAACAGCGATGAATAAAAGAACTTCAATGGTAGTGCTGGATGCTGTCTAACACTTACATGATGGGTGAAAAAAGGCACGATCAATACCAAACCATGTGAGATCTTACAAAGGATGAAACAGCCTTACACCTGAAGACAACCCCTCTGTTTTAAGGCAGGGAAAGGGAACTCTTAACTGATCTCCCATTTTTTATATTTAATATGTAAGAAAAAACACCGACTAGGCAGGGATACGAGCGGCCAAGGGTTGTGCTGCTTTTTACCTTGTCTTGACATTTTGGACAGATCCACATGCCTTTAGGAATGTTTTTGAGGGGCGGGTCCAGGCAGTCGAGGTGGTAGACACGCGAACACGTATCACACATAAGCAACTGTCCACTGCGTCTGCACACAGTGCAGAAATCCTCGTGGATGTCTCCCTGTCGGGAAGAACGGCAGGTGTCAGTACCACCGCCCCCTTCTGTTCTGGACCAATCAGATCACGGGAAAGCTGGGGAGGGGAGGAGCTGACTGCTGACTGAACAATTTTCTTTTACTGGTGACTTGATCACATAGTTAGGGCACTAGCTAGTAAATAATTCATTTACGTTTTAATATTAGGTTTTACTTATAAGAATTATATCCTATTTATATAATATTTCTAATTACTTCAGGTGTGATGTTTGCGGGTAGGGTAGAGAAAGACTGTTTACTTTGTAAGAATGCTGACTCCAATTAAACAAATACACCAAATAAACACATGAATGACAGTGCAGGTCTTTCTTTTCTTCCTGGGTGTAAAGTAGAATCTAAAGGCTATTGAACACTTAGTTTGTCCGCCAACCGCTACGTCACATGCACAGTTGAGCTTTTCCAAGTACACTTGTTGACAGAAAGACTAGACTGATTATGATACCCCACCCGTCCTGTAGGGGACAGTACAGAGTTGTGTCGTCTACAGGACTTCAAAGAAGAACAGGTTGCCAAGTTTGACAAGGTTTCGACCCCTGCGTTAAAATTCGCCTACTTCTACTAGCCCTAACAGGAGGTACTATTTTTGTGTTGGAATAGTAAGTACTGAGAAGTACTAATAGGAAGCGGAGGTTGTTGCCTAGACAACATAGTGGCCAACAACAGTCAAAATACAGCTTTTCTTTCCATTAAGGTATTTATTCATTCATTATTTCGTATGTAATGTTTACTGCATACTTACTACGTTAATTTGTTAATTTAGTGACGCGCAATTATACATTTTATTAATGCAGTGGAGCGTCACTCAACTCATGCCTACTCGCGGTAAGTTGTGGGTAATATCAGCCGTCATATTGTGCATTATTCTTCGAATTTCTACAGGAAGTAGAAAACCGTCCGGGAATCTTTGGAATACTATTTTCAACATACTACGATTTGGGACATACTAATCTACTTTCGAATACTATTAGGACACATAGTATGCTGATTTGAACGCAGGGATGCATTTTTTTTCAATGCAATTTCAGCTTCTATGGGCAGAGTTTAGGGTGAGAGATGGGTTTAAAAATTAAAACAAAGAAAGTTGTTTAATATTGTTGTAATACAATTTTTAGGGAAAAAAGTTAACAACTATAAGACTACATTTAGATTAATTAAAAACTTTCTTTCAAGTATCAAAATATGCATTTTAAGTATGACGGTGACATATTTTGAATATGTCATGAATAGGGTCATTAGGCTAGTTCTGATAGTTCAATGGGCTGGTTTTATTTGAAGATTTGCAGATCTGGCAACCCTAAAGAAAACAGCCTTAGATGGAAAAGACCTTCTTTTTCTTGCTGTTCTTATAGGGGAAAAAAAGAAAAATGATGGAGAACATTTAGGATTCAATCCTCTTCTTCGACTACTACTTAAATTTATGGCCCAACCTTGAGTGTTGCCACCCAGTGGACCCTTCTATCAATGCTTAAGCCACAACAAAACCTGTCTACATGGACTCCGGTCTCTCACTGACAATTGCGTATGTGCACAACGCACAAGGAGTAGCGGCAGGCGGACAACTTGAGTCTTGCGCCGATATACTTTAAGGTATATATTATGAATGCAGTGTAAGGTTTGGGGGGGGTGGGGGCAGCCCATAATGGAGAGATACTAGAACAGTAATCAGAATTGGGGGCTGTCAATAACACCATCACCCAGACTTGGCTCGTTGGCTACTTACATCCCCGGAGCTGGGGCTGGGCTGGGGGAGAGAATGAGGGTGGACAGGGAGGGGAAAGCCCCCCGTGTCAGGCCGCTCGGGGGCCGGGGAGTCGGGAAGGCTGCTGGTAGGGGAGAGCAGGGGGTTGCAGCCCAGCTCCGTGCTGCCGCTGGTGGTGGTTGTGTTGGTGGTGCTGTATTTGGGAGGGCGACCTGAGTGAAATGAGACAGACAAAAAAGGAAAAAACCAAACGAAAGGACAAAAACCAAAGCAAAAACAAAAAGGACAGAAAAATGGAGGAGGAAAAAGGGAAAAGAAAGAAAGAAAAAAAAACACAAAGATGAAATAAAATAATGGCATTTCTGCTTGCAACATACCTTAGAGAGGGGATCCTCATTGGCTAGCATGGAAACAAAGGGGCGGGAAGAGAGCGGAGGTGGTAGAGAAGGGAGGGTCACAGAAAGCAGTTAGTGCAACGGACAGACGACCACAGCAGCATGCAGGGAATATGCAAAGCGAGAGAGAGAGAGACAGAGAAACCTAAGCCAAAGCCACAATCAAACACTTAATCTCCAGTCAAGACCTCAGACTGAACTGTACTTCAAATCAAAACCTTGCAAATTAATATCATTTCCTGCTTGTTGTGCAATCAAGAATAAGCAGCCAATACATCATGTGCTTTTACAAGTAGGCAACACAACACAACAAAGTTCTAATGTAAAAGTTTGCACAGGTCAACCAAAGCACAAACTTTTAACCATCAATGTGTCTACAAACTTTTATAAATACTAAATCAGGTCACATAGTCCGAAATGAAACCAACATTCTGTCTCTGGATTCACCACTAAATGCTCTAATTCAGACTCATTTATTTCAATGAATTATTCATTAAAAAAAGTAAAGAGAAGTCTGATATTATAGAGAAATTGTTCCCTCTGACAAAATATCATAACTAGTCACAAGACAAGCAAAAACGAATGAGATCTAAATTTGGAATTTTGCAGATTTTTTGCAGAATTCCAACTTTTAATAAGTTGGAATTTTAGCTAATTATAAATGTAATGAAATAACTTCAAAATGTTTTTGGGTCTCAATATATCTGGACATGGAATGGATAATTAAAAAAAAAACGTACATTTGTATACATCGAAAATGTTATGAGGCTGAGTAAATTATACAAACTTTCAGTTATGGACCAACTGTTCCTTTAAGTCAAATCTCTCTATTCATGTCTTTCAAGACCAATAGAAAGTCAAGTTATTAACAGTCAAATCAAGTCCTTCAAATTCAAGTCATGAGTAAACGTTATTGACCAATTTAAACCCAACTCTAACTCTTAAAAAACAAACCAACCAACTGTTCTTTAACCCCAACTTTAAACGCATCCCACATGTCATCTACGGTCTACCAAACAGAGAACTACAGAAATATTAAACCCTGGCAAAGACACGAAGCAGAAATGCAAGAAAAAGTGACGAGGTGTCTATTAGGTGCCTGTTAGATGGTAGACAAAAGCAGCAGATCTACAGGACATCAACTTAAGCAACTGATCGCACGTCAGGTGTAAAGGCTGACCTCTCTTCCTGGTGCCTTGATGCAACGGAGTATTCAAATACGTAACGGCAATCTTTTTCCTCTAAGAGACAGAAGAGAAGTCAGATTGTTAGATGAGGTATAAACACAATTGGATCTCAAAATCACAGGAACCGCAGAAGATGGTTACCTCGGGTTCGAACACCGCTCCGCTGTACACCGGGTTGGCTGTTGTCCTCCTCTTGCGTTCCTGTCTTCTGCTCTGAATCTCTGCAGAGAGCGAGTATTGCAAGCACATCTGGTTACAAAACATCCTGTTTGCAGGTTATATAACTTTAATTTCACAACTCTGAAAACTCCTTCAGGCTCCTTGCTCAGAACAAGCAAGGAACTCATAATGCACTCTAAAACAACATGAAATTGTGCCAGAGAAGCAGCAAACTCTTCAATGAATCGTGAAACACTTATCAGTACAAATTTAGCACAACTTTCAGTAAAACATGGCTTAAAGTTTGCATTTTTAGTTTAGATTTGAACCATTTTTTGGATAAAGAAATACCGAACTTATTAATATTGTCACAAATTTGCAAATTCAGCCCACGACTTTGTAGGTCAAAATGACAATTTTTTATGGGAATTTAGGGCCAATTTATCGTTTTTTTTAAATAAATGATTGCATTATTATTATACTTTTACAAAGAGATTGCTTCGTCTTTTAGTTGAATCTGTTGATTGTCTCAAGTCGTGTTTCATTACATGCCAATGGTGACCGTTCAAACATGAGGAAAAAGCACATTTTGTGTTCCTTTCCGAAGTTTGCACGCCTATAACTCAAAAAATATTACACTCATCTTAATAACCTTTGGTGTTCTTGTTCCAAATATCCTTTAGTGTTTACATGATTAAGCCTTTACATGGCACAATACATGTTGATATCAAGATCTCAATACGGCTCCAAGTGCAGATTGTGTTGTACTCAATTTCACTGGTTGAAACCAAATGTGGTTCCATTAGCATACAACTGATCCTTTAAAAAAAAAAGATTTGACACAAAACAACCCAGCAGAGCTTACCTTCAAGGTGATCATGTGTGACCAACCCGAGAGACACCATAAAGGCAAGTTTCTGAAAGAGGAGAAATGTACCGGTTCATTATTCATAACTCAAGCGAGTCCTAACGTTTGCAATTTCAGCAGAGTTATATCACCTCATTGGAGACGCGCGGTACCTGCAGGCTTTCTTCTCGTTTGACCTTAGCGGGAGGAAGGGGAGGCAAGGTGGAGGGTGGTTTGCTGGAGACCACCTGTTCTACTACTCCCTGGGGTTTCACAGTCTGATGGAGGGAATTAGGGAAAAGGAGCAGAAAACCCAAATGTGTAAATTTCAGAGCAAGACAGCCAGGCTTACCACATTGCATTGAATAATTTGTCCTTGAGCGCAAAAATATCAAGTCAATGAAAAAGCAAACCACATCCCATCTACTCTCGGCTCGGTCAAACAATCGATAAGACACAACAACTGATCAAACAAACATTGTTCTCCATCATTTCTCACCCTTGCGTCTGAGTAAAGGTTGCTGATCTGAAGTGTCTGCGCAGGGCTGATGACTATTCCCGTGACTTGCGCTGTGCCGCCAGCCAGCACAGCTTTCTCGACCGTGGCGCTCTGCTGTCCGTTCACGATGCGCACCTGGTGGATGGGCCCAGCGGAGCAAGGCAATGATGACGTCAGCTTGGTGGCGAGCATAAGGGGCGGCTGGATCAGAGGAGCCGCCACCATGGGGGGAGGCGGGGCAGGAGCGATGGGCACGTTGTTGGGCACGGGGAGTTTCGGTCGAACCTGTGAAGTGGCAGGAGGGGGCTTAATGAGAGAACAGGTCAGGGTTTGATCGATCACGGAGGCACTCGGTGTCCATGCTTGTAACAGCCATGCTATTTCAGGTTAGGAGGCAACCTCAGCCGTAATGCCAACACTGAGCTATGGAACGCTGGAGCAGCCTAAAGGATTTTTTATTTTAGGAGCATCTTAAAGTCTACAGAGCTCTATTTGGCAACAAAAAAACAAAGCCTTTGTAAATCCATTATATTGATCTGCAAAGCCAGGTGAAAAAACAAATTGACCAAGTTAGAACTTGTCACATTGGTTTAAAAGAACCAAAGCCGCATTTGTATGGTAATTCTACATCAGCGGCAAAGTAAAAGTTTACAAAAAATCGACCTGAATTAAAATGTTATCAAGTGTAACTTACTGAATTACAAACATAAGTTAAGTAAAAAAATTTTTTTAATGATTTTGAATCAAGTAAATGAAATAAATATGTGCACCCATATGCGAAAATAGATAGACATGCAAAGGGGGCTCAGATTATCATAAAAAACCTAGGGGGGCTCCAAAGAAGACGGTTGGGAACCACTGGTCTTGTGCATATCATACAAGTGCCACCAAACAGGTTTGTCTGAGCTCTTTTTAGCATTACGTAGCTTTGTGAGGTCAAAGGTGATATAATGTCACTGTTTAAGGGTAAGGGGGTTAATGATAGGGTCAGCCAAAGCAATACTGAAAGCAACATAGAATCGCTGCATCAGAGCAGAACAAAAGCAGAAATGAAAAGCTTCAATACAAAAAGTTTCTCATACGGTTAAAACATCAACGCAAAGACAAAAGCTTATACGGACAACGTCACAGGAACAGCCAGTGCTGGTCAGGAGGAGGCGAGCGTGAATTATATGTTGGATGAATTTGGGTCTCTAGGTGTGGAACTATATTAAGCTCATATGTCTTCAGAAGTTTGAATCCATAACATCACATTCAGGTCTTTATTTTGTGTTTTTGGAGGTGCCCTCTAGTGGCATGGGTGTTGTACTGCACATACTGGGAAGAAGAAGAGGGAGGGGGCAGGTCTTACAGAGACGCACCTGTGGCTGAAAGGTGGGTCGAGGCGTCAGTCTAGGAGGAGGGACAAACTGGGGAACTTTGATAGGCTGGGCAGAGGTGGTGGTGGCCTGCACCTGTGATAAAACCAGCCGTTTATTGTGGACTTCACATTTGCCTTGTACACATGTCTCATTTCCCTGGTTTCATCACAGACGTACATCACCACACACCACAGCACAGCACATCATCGTCAGAAAGGAAGTCATTTCAAATTCTGAGACAGTAACATCCTGTTCTATACACATCAATGCAAAGTGGGTCTGACTATATTACTAGTCTTCAGCGAGCTATGCAAAACGGAAAAACACACAAATCTACATCAATGGAAGACAGATTTGTTTTATCTACGCTGGAGCTCTTATCAAAGAAAGTTGCAAGTAGAAAAATCAATGGAAGCGATTCACACTCACAACAATGACATTCTTCGATACGATCCGCGTGGCGGCATCTGTGTCCTGATTGGGTAATTTGCTGGCCACCTGAAGGTTGATTGGTGTGCTCTGCGAGTTGGAATTGGCGCCGGGTCTGGGGAGGTTGCTGATGGCAGTGACCATGGCTACGGTGGGGCGTTGCGTTGCCATGGAAGCAGGCATGGTGGAGGTGGCAGCTTTCAGCACGAGAGGTAGTGTCTTTGCGGTGATGACTGGCGTCACGGTTAGAGTCTTCTGGCAAAAGGTTGGAAGACGACATAAACAATTTGTTTAAACTAGCTAATAGTACCATAAATATGTATTTGTCATAATAAAAAGCTTCGTACAATCACAAAAATGGTAAGCTTGTAACCTTTCCACCAATAAAAACAAACAAATATTAATATAACTACAATAACAATATAATCATAATATGAATCAATTAAAAGGTGTATTAACACTTTACGTTAAAATACACATTCACAGATTAACATAAATACCCTTACAAGAAAAAGGATAAATACTTTTAAAATAAAAATAAGCTCATTGTACTTAGTAATTACAATGAATCGTAAAAACGAATGTTTAAAGTGTAAACTGTACCTGTATTGCCCCCTGGTGGTGTGGAAGCCCCGTCTGCGCAGGGGGGCAGGCAGGCGTGAGCAGCAGGGCTTTACCGTCTGCAGATGTCGTAAGGATCTGGGGCTTCAGTTCGGGCTCCTGCTTTACCATCAGCTCTTTTCGCAACTGCTCG
Organism: Triplophysa tibetana; assembly: GCA_008369825.1. NCBI lineage: Eukaryota > Metazoa > Chordata > Actinopteri > Cypriniformes > Nemacheilidae > Triplophysa > Triplophysa tibetana. The sequence goes on along the minus strand of CM017894.1, from coordinate 15,714,095 downwards.
ACCACTTTTTTCTGTGTGCGTACGAGCGAGAAAAAGAAAGATTACTGAGAGCCTACAAATCCATTCACACATTTTGATTGTGGCTTCGAGGAAAAAGCGACTGCCGAGAACACATACGTTTCTGAGAAATGAAAAACGTAAAGGCCACATCTCGCCTTTTCAATGTTCTGTTTATATAAGCCATCAACAGATGCTAATAATAGATCGTTAGTCACCGAATTTCCGGGTTTTCTTTTTTCCGATGGAAAGCGGAGCCGTGGCTTTCATTCAGTCTAAACACCCATCAGGTGTGAGACCATCTTAAGTACAGTGAAATTGCTTTTTATAAAGGCCCGCTGAACGCCACACACACATAGACACAGACAGGAAAACGTGATTGAAATTCATCTCACACACTCCGCTGCCTCAGAGTCCTCTGGAGCCAAAGCACACCTCTGAGAGTACAGACACACACACACATTCCTCAACAAAGCGCTTGCGCTTAGCACAACAATAAATGAAAGTCTCTTCCCCTAAATGAATTTTGACAAAACTATTTTCTCTGAAAAGAAAAGATCAATTGCACTGTAGCGGATAAGACCGGCAGAAAGTTTACATACAGCAGACCGCTGTGGGCTTCACGTATAGACTAAACTGCATAAATATGGATTCATGATGCGTAAAGAGTTAAATAGAATTCCTCTTTAAGTTAGACTTGCGTGAAGTGAATTAGCATTTGCCGGACAGTCTCGCCTAGTGCTTTAATCCATGTCATGATTGACGGAGGCAAAAAGTTGAATAAAAATAAATCAAATTATGTGTACTTATACTGATTCATTCTCTCTCTCTCTCTCTCTCCGCCCAAGAATAAAGCTCAAAGCTAAGCCATTGTTCAGTTGGAGTCAGTAAACTGGGTTAAATCTTTGACGAAACTAACTGGAGACTTTCACAAGTAAAGAGCGAGAAAATGTAAACATTGCCTCATGACAGAAGAATTGGAATTAAGACATTTCAAGACGGAATTTTAAAATCTCGAACAATCGGTGGCGTTTTCATCTCACAGCAGGATATAAACCCAAACACACAGGTTAGACACACAGTCCCAGGCCTGGACTGCTTACTGCTCTTTCTCAAGCACAAAACAATAAAGCATTACGAAGTCTGTACGATGACTTTAAAGCAAACTTTCTCAAAAATGTATGCACTAAAAACTAATTCGATTTTGAGTTTATAATCTCAATTATAAATGATAATTCTGCAAGCGCAAGTTACATCGATCTTAAAGGGACAGTTCAACCAAAAATACAATTTCTGTCATCATTTCCTCACCATCGAGTTGTTCCTAATCTGTAAACATTTCATTGTTCCGATGGACACAGAGAAAGTTATTTGGAAAAATGATTGTAACCAAACAGTTCTTGGCAACCATCGACTAATAGACATCTGCTCGATGAACCGAAAATATATATATCACGTGATTTATGCACAATTTATGAGAAGTACGTTAAAATGCTGCATCGGAAAGCCAGAGGGCGCTCTCGTGCAGAAACTTAAAAAAAAACGCACCGAAGAAGACCATAACACACATAGTTCTAGGAAATGCCCAAGGACATATTTTATCAAATGTAAATGTACTATGGTAGTGGGCAAGAACGGTTTGGTAAATAGCACTCTTCTAACTATCTTTCTCGGTGTTCATCAGAAAAAATGATACAGATTTAGAACAACTTGAGGGCGAGTGAATGAAGACAGAACATTTATTTATTAGTGAACTGTTCCTTTAACCAAAACGATGTATGTGCACACCCTCAAAATGTCATTATTACCACAATTTAGGATTTTTTCCTTGAAATATACACTCTCGGTTTGTTAAAGGGATAATGAAACTTCACTCATCATTTACTCACCCTCATGTAATTTCATACCTGGATAAATTTGAATAATTGGAAGAATGTTATTAATATTCAGTTCCTGGACATCATTTGATAACCATAGTAAGAAAAATGTAAAGGTAGTCAAAGGTGCTACGTTGCTACTATGGTAAAGGACTATGGCCCAGAGCTGAAAATTGCTAACATTCTTCCAAATATATTTCTCTGTGTTAATAAACGTAAACAGGTTAGAAACAACCTGAGGGTGAGTAAATGATGAGATTTTCAATTTTGGATGAACTAATCCTTTAAATGCTACAAAGTCGTGAAACTACCTAACCAAGATATTTCCCAAACCAAGGAGTTTAAATGCAAATCACAACATCATTTCAACCTCTGTGCTCAAAGCAGAAATTTCCCTGGAGAACTTTTTAGATGTGAAACCAGTTGAAATTTTGCTCATCAACAGACATTAAAAGGATTTAAAATGTTTGCGTTTCATAAGTTTTGTTCTCTCCAGCCCCCGCAGCAGTGAATGACCTGTGAAATGTCTTACCTGTTTCTCACTCAGAGAAGTGATTTTCGCCTGGAGCTCGTGAAGTTGCTTTTTCAGATCGGCATTCTACACACGAGAAAAAACAGTACTTCAATACAACTTGAAAACATTTTGGCATTAAAATAAAAGTAATAAAAAATTAAAACTTTTCAAATACAATTTATTTGTAAGAAATCATGAACAATCCAAATTTGTGATTAGGAAAAGCTAAAACACTAAACAAATCCTCCTTGATAAGAAAATCTGAGGAATATAACATTGATTTACCTGTGGGTCCTGCTTCATCTGGGCAACAAGTTTCTATGGCAACAGAAGAGAAGACAGGATGGTCAAAACTTCCAGTAAGTTTTAAGGGGAGTCACAGACATGGTGTGCCATCTACAGGCCAAAATGTGAAACTACAACCTACTGCACCTGCCCCATATTCAAACAAAAGCAGTCAGCTCTGGTCGGCAGCGTGCCAACATCTTTCTGTAACTGTGCTTTCCAGTTAACAACGGTTCGTTGTTCGTCGTTTAAGGTTAATTTAATGATCTTGATTTAAAATGTTTCATTAGTGAAAAAAATATATTAAAGCTGTGTATCTAGGCTACAATACAATTACTATTGATACATTAAACCAATTATAGATATTATAGATATAATGTATACATAGATATATATGAAAAATCCTTAATTTTATGAAATAGTTTACCATAAAGTAAAAATTCTGTCATCATTTGCACCTGTGTTGCTCAAAACGTTTGTGACGTTTTATTTTAAGCAGAACACAAAATATATTTTAAAGAACAGACAAAAGTCATTCATGTTGAAATGACGTGAGGGTGAATAAAAAAATAAAAGAACTTGCGTTAAAAACTAAACTTTGTGCTTCTAAAACGTTTTGGAAACAGTGAACAGGTTGTTTTTTGTTCTCAAATGACCCAAACACAGTTTTGTAGGATTCCCTAGAACAGACAGAAACCCCGTTTCCACCTGCTTGTCAAATATTTGAGTGTGATATCAAGACAAAGCTCGCAGTTGGCAACACACAAAAAAACCTGTATATTTGAGAACACCTGCTTGAAATGATTTATTACAATTGAAGTAATGGCTTATGCTTTATCTACCCAGTATGACCCCTATTCTTCTATTTTCCCCCCTTTCTCTGCCTCCCTCCTTTCTCCTCAAAATCTATTCCTTTCTTTCTCCCCACTCAGGCAGCTCAGCTAATTTTCTGCCTGCTGGGACACGTCGCCTCTGACTGGGAGAGACATATCTTCATTTATCGCAAATCCAGCGACTAACAGTCAGGGAAGAACTGAAATAAGGACTCGTCGACTTGTTCTGCCAGATCCAGGGATGGCTTGAATCGCCTATAAAGCCTACAATCACAACACATGTCAACGTAGCAACAGATGGATCCATGAAAGTCATGGAAATCCACCATATGTTTGTTGGGAACTTGGTATAGTGGTGAAAAAAGCTTTCCTTTAGCTCAGTGGTAAGAGCATGGCGTTGACAACACCATTGTCGTGGGTTTGATCCCAGGGGATTGCACATACTTAGAAACAAATGTATAGGATAATGCAATGCAAGTCTCTTAAAAGCGTCTGCCAAATGCGTAAATGTAAATGAAATCCCCCTGCAAAATCTCCTACCTGATGGACTTGTATTTCCACTTTCAGGGCCTCCTGTAATGTTTGCAATTCCATCATTGATCCAGTTCGGCGGAAAGAGAGACTCCGGAAACTTTCAGCCTGTCCTGAAATAATCAAAAAGAATGTCGCTCATTGGTTTTTATTTCATGTATTATACTTTTATTCAGCAGGGCGTCTGAGATGTTTGGAGGCTGACTTGATCCGATGCCACCTCAGGGGAGAGCAAAAGTCGGTGTCTAATACGGTTCGAGAGAAACATGCACTTCTCAATCTAGGCGCGATGCACGAAGTCTCAGGTGGTCTCCGTTCGTGCTCCCACAGCAAATCTAAGTCGCGGCGCAGCCGAATATTTTGAACCTCGCGTTTGAGGTCAAAAAGTCTCTCGGCAAAACAGGGCTAAGAGGAAAATAACTAAATGGAAGTTCTTGCAGAAAGCAATTCACTGAGGTTGGAGATCAAAACTCGTGACAATCTAGATGGCGGCGGAACCGCTCACCCGTTAGGCAACTCGTAACAATTCTGTCCCGAAGACGTGTTTAGTGTTACAGTGAGCGAAACGAAGGCAGTGTTACAGTCATTCTTTGACTTTCATTGATTTTTGGCGTGTGGCCTTGTGCCAAGAGGACAATTATAACAGAAGCTATTAGAGGACTTACCAGCTGGCACTGAGACTATGTTCGTACTCTCTCTCCAACTCCCTGTACAAGACAAAACACACACACACACACAGCATATTAGATAGGGCTGAGACACTCCAATTCTCTCTTACACAGTCTGTGAAAAAAGGGGCAACATTGCAAGCGCAGCATTCAGCGTCCGTCTAATTGCTTGCACCCTCTATGAACTACATGACACAAACTCTTGAGAATCTTCACAGACGCAGACCCAAAATATATCATGAGTTCAAGATAAAATATATTCTGGGATATTAAGGGAAGACCGTGTTAGGCAGACATGACATCTGTCAAGACCACGAAGCTCAGGGCCTTAAGATTACAATGGACAGGAAACAACACCCGCACAAATCCGCACATCCATGAGTCACTCCACTTGAGTCTTTGATATAAAGTCCGCTATCAAGCACAAAAATTATAAATTACTATCACGGAATCTTTTGAAAAGGAGAATTGAGAAATATGAGGTCAACTTGCAATTCCAGGTCATGAGTGCCCACGGATAATTGGGGCTGATAAACAAGTTTCACAAGCACACAATAAAAATGTATCTTCCAGCAAAACAACATTGTATTAGATGATTGGCCCTGCACTGAAAAGCTGATATTTGGATTCTGAAGTAGCCAAAGACCAAGTCTACAGAAAAAAACTGTGAAATAGTTCCAACCAGTACTATTATCTACTTTCAACTATGTATAATAGTGAGGGTACCAATTTCTCATAAAACACAATGCTGGTGCACTATTTCATGTGCAAGACAATACGTAAAAAGCAAGATTCATAAATTGTTAAATTGTTATAGTCAAATTGATTTACTTTTGCAATGATTAACAATTATGTCAGAAAATGGTTAGAGGTAAACAGAAGAGTTAAAGAGGAACATAATTTGAGCAAATGTCAGAATTTCGAGGTACATTTTAAAATAAAGTATTTGCATCAATAATTTAACATTTATTTTGGTATGGATGTCAGATTTTACATTTAATCTGATTTTCAAAGATTACAACTACTGCATGTTTCGTTAAACTTGTTATTCTTATTTTGCTAATTAAATAGGACAAAATTCGATAACCAGAAATTTAGCGTAAAGACACTGTATTAAAATTATACTTACATTTAGGGTTATATATCGGATTCCATTCTGATAGGCAGTTGCACAACACCGAAGTACTTTGCGCAAAGTTTTGAAAGAGACCTGTTGAAATGTTTTTTTAAAACTATGACAACAAATGTGGACCAATACTGTACCCAAAACCTAACGAATTTAACTTTTCTCTGTACTTAAAGTCATACTTCACCCAAAAATTAAAATCCTGTCATCATTTACTCACAGTCGAGTGCCAAATCTTTATAAATGTATTTGTTCTGATGAACAGAGATAAAGATATTTGGAATAATGCTTATAACCAGACAGATTATGCCCCCCATTGACTACCAAAATAAAATGGTAGACAAAGTGCCCCGGAACTGTTTGCTGTCCTACATTCTTCAAAACATCTTATTTAGTGTTCTACAGAAAACTATTTTTCAAACTATGGGAGTCAATGGGTTGAAAATCTGTCTGGTTATAATCATTTTCCAAATATCTTTATCAGTTCATCATTAAATGATGACAGAATGGTCATTTTGGGTGAAGTATACTTTTAATCATTTTAGTTTCAAAGAAAAAGCAACAGTTAGAGCTTAACAATTTAAATAACGTTGGAATAACAGAAAAAAAAAATTTGTGGTCAATGGATCATATTCTGCTTAAATGAAACAAAACCTTTATTGTCATAAAGATTATATTATTCTTCAAAGTGTCAACAAACTCCTATTTGGAGTTTTAGAGTTCCCTTGAACAAACACCAATAACTCAACAACAAAATAGTTTAAATGCAATACTGACAACTTGAACATCAGCGCTGCGACTAGATTCAACTTTATTTAAACAAAGAAAACTGATAAAAGTCAGCTAATAATAGACTTTACGAAAAAGTAACATAAGTGTCTTTCATAAATAGGACACGGGCCAGAACAATAACACAGCTCCACCTGACAGGTCGCAATCCATTCAACAAAAATATTTCACTTTCATGTCTCACAAGCCAGCAGCAGTTTGTTTTGCATAATTCTTTCATAGCCATGGATGACATTAACAATAAAACTTCTGTGAGTTTCCAATTTCTGGAAAAGGGCCCAGGTACAGTCTTAAATGCACGGATCAATTTCTTAGATTGCACAAGTGAAACCAACAAAAGTGAAACTATTTAGGAAAAGAAAACAAAGTTACAATAAAAACAGGCACACGTATCAACAGCAACCATAAAAAGGAAGAAAACATTGTGAAGTGCAACAACCACATCAAATAGCAACAACGAGTTTAAAACGTAAAGCTTTGAAAAACTAAAAGTTTAACAAACAAACAAGATCAAACCAGCCCGAGCATAAAACAGATCAAATGAATTAAAGTAAACCATCAACAATTAAGGATTAACATAACAATCGGTTAAAATATAAACCAAAGACATTAAACAAGTTAAAAAAATATTTAACAGAAGTTCTTCTAACCTGATCCCAAGCCAACAAAAGTCTCGAAAAATAGACAATAAATTTACACAAGTACCATATTATTATACGTATTGTGCATCATAAATAAACCCTAAACACGTGAGGGGCGGGTTGTTGCCCTCCGGTTATGCAAGTGCTTCATTTTGCACCTGTAAAACTACAACAAGACTACAAAAAGTACAAAACACTTTGACAGGCTGTTATGATGCAGTCTGACCCCAAATCAGCCCGAGTTTCACTAGTTGTGATCGGAGATGTGCTAAATGACAAAAAAAAAAGTTCGCCAACACTTTCATTAGGCCACCACTATTAAAAACCTCAGGAGGGCAACACGGAAGATGCATGAGATGTTCGCCGACACTATACTTTAACCAAGATTTATCTTTGTGGGGCGAATGCACGCTCGATGATTCACAAAAAGCATTTAACTTTGTTTTATTTTTCATTAGCCTTATTTCCCCTTCTTAAATAGAATCCGGTTTTAGTTGGTGCAAGCTAAAGCACACCAGCTCCAGAATAACTCAGCCTCACCAACCTCACAAAAAAGCAACACCAAAAAAATCACTTTCTCAACAAGCAAAAATAAAATCGCGATGCTTTGCAGGGCACGACTTAACCATCCACCCACGGCAAGTTCAGGGACTGGATGCGTTAGAAACTATAAAAATAGGTGTGAATCTTTTTATGAAGCTGATGGTAGAAATAAGAAGCTTTCACATTGTGCTACGGCTAACCCAGCTAAAGCTAACAGGCCAACAGCACAAATTACAGTTAGATGGACTCGACTCAGCCGCAACCACTAATTCAAGCCATGCACGAGCAAAAGATCAACGTTTCCCCCCTTTTATCCCCCCCGCGTCCATCGGATACATTGTTTCCACTGAGCTGCAAACAACCTTTGCGGCAACAATGTATCCGGAGAAGTTTAAATTGTTACAAAATAACAATACGCGCGGAAGGTTCGACCCCTTCACGCGCCGCACTTAGAAATACACCACTTAACTCCTGGAAATAAGGGGGGATTTTTGCTACAAAATTCCGACTTCTCTACCTACCCGATCGCGATGGGGTTCGGGTGTGGAAAAGCTACGGGGACTCAACGAACGACCAAAGTCCATAAACGAGGCGCATAAAAGTTGCAATAATAAAAAAAAGATCCCAAGGTGCACTTACCCTCCTCTACTCACTTGAGCAGTAGTGCTTCTCTCTCTCTCTCTCCCCCCACAAATTATTTAAATAAATATTTACAAACACGCCGAGATCTCGGCAAAGATCCTCTGACGCGATCCCTCACATAGCTGTAGCGGTGCGCCGGGCCGAAATTAACTACGCGAGCCGACCTTATTTTTTGTTTGTTTAAATTTAATTTGCGCGTATAAAAAAAGAGAGAAACTGAGATACAAAACAAGAACTCTTCTTCAATCTCATTCACCACAGCCGCAGCACCCAACGATTCATCCGCGCAGGAAGAGGGAGACGAGGGGGTAGGAAAAGTGGGCTTTTAAAAGCACAAATGCTCGCAAACATGCACCCAAGCGACTCGGAAACGTCGCGATTCTCCCTAAAGTGAGAATGCTCGACGTAAAAGTAGACGTAAAGTTTCGACAAAACGTGTTTGGGAAGAGGACTATTTTTTGTGACGGTGCGGCGAATTTATTTCACTTTGCCTAAGGAACGGCGGTAGTGCGACCCCCATTGCCTAGGGAAAAACCCGGATGTAAACTCGGCGAAACTCATCTGGAGAGAAGTGGCAACCTAACTCGATCCAACTCATGCTCACACAGTCACAAGAAGTGAGCGCATCCCCCATCCAGACCACCATGTCTGCCCGAGACCACTTCACGTCAAGTCAAAGTAAACCCTGCCATTGTAAACGGCGCATCCGTGCGTTTTGTAGCCCATCTCGGTCGCACCGAGCGCACGTGCGCCGCCGCCACGATGCTTTACGTATTTTAGAGTAAAAAACAGGATTGATAATAATGTACGCAGCGCTGCCATGTTATGGAAGCGGTGGCCGCCACGTTCACCAATAAAAATGTCAGGAGTTAACAGTTTCTCCTGGGCCGCCATGACATTTTTGAGGCTGACTTGAATAAAGGCTTTTTCTGCTGAATTTGTGCTGAATCGACACACACTGAATCAAAAGGTTTGCGATGTATGGCAGGTGCCTGTAAATGCAGCAGCGGCGGAAATTGCTTTATTTTTATTCACGTTTACCTTCAATCGGAACTTAGTTGGGCATTTTAAACACGGTTTTGTTGAATGCTGCTGCTCGCTTTTAAAACCGTTTGATTCAAATCTCGCGAGAAATTAAGATGTAGTTATTTTTATTCGACGGATCTAACTGTAATTGAAGTAAACGAATGGAAAGAACAAAGATTATAGTAACGTAAGTATCCCTACGTCAAATGTAAAAGCAAGATACACATTATAAACTAATATATTTATATCCCAATAAAAAAAGTTTAAAATGACTAAATTCCAAATTATTAGAATTTGACGGAAAATGAACATAATGTTTAAATGCAACCAAAACAGACAAACTCAAAAGCCAAATTGCACATGAAATCTAATCTCTCTGCAGATGTATCTTCCAACTCACAGTAAGTATCAACGTTAATCATTTTCATTTTTCTTTATTCCCAATTCAGCCAAATTAAACAAATCACTATGCTATATACAGTATACATCTAAATATATGTCATTTGTATATTTGTATTGCTCTTAACATACAGTTATGTATATTTCATCCAAACGTATGGATACTGTAATGGAGAATCCAGTCTGCATCCTGGCTTCCAATGTTGTAAGTTTCACCACAGGCTTTTTATTAATTACCAGATTGTGAATATGATTAATATTAGGATCTTGGCCCTTTGGTTTGAATTAGATGTTGTTTATTGTTCTGATCGGTAGATGGAGCTATTGTACAGCCTAACATCTCGGCCGTAGTGAAAGTAGAAACATGGCACTGAGATAATCCTAAACTTGATCCGATGAAGAGCTTTCTTGCTCTTCTACTTTTTCAGACTGGAAGTTACTCTTGCCTTATGCATGCACATAAGCGAAAATGGGGGAAAATACAAGTCTTTGCAGAGTCAACTTTCTTTTAAATAGATTCACTTCAACAAGATAAGTTTTTTGTTCACCTACACACTTTTTGCAATTGTACATTTTGTCGGTGAGTCAAGGCACAGGTTATGTGGAGGCTTTATGTATTGCTGCTGTGTAGGTGGATGGTGGTGTAACAGGATTCAAGCCTGAACTCGAGCCGATGTAACGGTGGCCTCTAGAGGGCGTTCTAGTGCAAGATTTGATCGATGCTGAAGATTCACCGTACCATGATAAAATACCATATGTAAAGGGGAGTTGTTTTAGCTGTTTATTGTGTGAAATGAAGCATTGAATCAGTAACTTCCAAATGCTTTGAGTACAGTACCGCCACAATACCAAAGACGTTGTGCAAATGTCTGTGGGGATGCGCCAATTGGATCTTTTTGCAAAGCATTCATTTGCGTGTTCTGACTGTCATTGGACGAAGAAATGTGTTTGTAGTTACCAAGAATCTTGGGATACTAACATCTAATGGAGCTATATTTTAGTAGGTTATTAATCATAGAACAGAAGATATTAACATTGCCCTACAAGCTTTTTCCAAAAAGAAACATTTTTAATAACAGCGTAATTTTGAAGAAAATTAATATGTCTCATACTTTATGAGTTACCAGTGTGAAAGGCCAATCCAGCAATAGGCTAAACAGCTGAACAGGTGGCGAAGGAAACCTTCAATGACATCACCAGAATGAAAAAGATTCCCACAACTAATAATATAACATAACAATTGTATTGTATTAAAAAGAGAGGCTTTCTATTGGTTAAGGGAGTTATCAGACCAGCTTGTTCATTTAACAAACTACAGGGTGTGTTTTACTTCTAACTTGAATTACCTGTTGTCATATGCTTTGTTTGTTATGCCTGTTTTAATTATAATGGACACACAGTTAAACAGATCTCCTCTCTCTCTCTCTCTTTCTCTTTCTCTTTCTCTCTCTCTCTCTCTTCCCCTCTCTCTCTCTCTCTCTCTCTTCCCCTCTCTCTCTCTCTCTCTCTCTTCCCCTCTCTCTCTCTCTCTCTTCCCCTCTCTCTCTCTCTTCCCCTCTCTCTATCTTCCCCTCTCTCTCTCTCTCTCTCTCTTCCCCTCTCTCTCTCTCTCTCTTCCCCTCTCTCTCTCTCTTCCCCTCTCTCTCTCTCTTCCCCTCTCTCTATCTTCCCCTCTCTCTCTCCCTCTCTCTCTCTCTCTCTCTCTCTCTCTCTCCTTCTCTCTCTTCCTCTCTCTCTCTTCCCCTCTCTCTCTCTCTCTCTCTCTCTCCCTTTATTTATCTCTCTCTCGTCTCACTCTTCTTGATGTTTACTATCAAATCTAAACAGGTCGCTGTAATCACCCCAAAATCAAAAGCATTCAATGACATTAGTCCATCCTTTCAGGTTAAATGAGATCCAGAGTTTCCTCTGTAATATCATTTTGTTGGATGTGAAGGGATGGTACATTGAGCAGAGCACGTCATGATTCTGGCTCTGACCTTTTCTGTCTTTTGAACATTTGCTCTCATATAAATTTCCCTTTTCATTTCTCTAACACCCAAGATATAGCCTCACATTCTTGGCAATCTTATAGCCATAAAAGTTTGTTTTATAACACAAATGCCTCTATTTAGTGTTGCAGTACTCGAGACCGGTCTCATGGCCCTTTTTATGATGGTCTTGTCTCGGTCTCGGTCTCGACTGTCTTTGGTCTCCGTCGTGTCTTGGTCTCAGTGGTCTCAGGATTTTATTTCAAGACCACATCTTTGGGTATCACACAAAATTTCTGGTGCATTGTCTGATTTATGTGTTAACATCATTCATGTGATTAGATTTAAAACTTCTGGCTTTAAAAGCATTCACCACTTGTTGCTTATTTGATTCTTTTGTTACTCTAGCTGCTGGTAAGAGAAGAATGGGAGATTGTCTTAAAGAAATCTGTCAACAAAATGAATACACACGAAGGCCAACAATATCCGAGACGCGATTGCAAAAAAGGTACTTGTATGAGATCTTGTTTTTTTATAACATCTGATGTGAAATTGATTTTGTATAATTATTCAATAAACCTTGAGTAAATTGTGACTCAAGTTTAAGACACAATTAAACACAAGTTTTTGTTCTATTATAAATTTGAACGTTTGTGCATTTCTGAGCAACGCACAGCTATTTTGCTATTTATTAGTTAAAAAAAATAACAATACTAATTAAGTCACTAAATGTTTTGTTTTGTTGAAGGTCACAGACTTAAATTTATCTCGGGTATTTACCATTTTTTTATGTTTGGTTGTTGGAATTTTTACCTGTTACAGTAGCTGGATGATAAAACATGGAGCACAAAACATCCTAAACACAAATTTCTGCACAATTATTCACCCAAGTTACTTTTTATTATTTTATTATGACATTTTAGTGTTTTGAGGATCATTTGAATTAACTTTGGGAGTGCTGGTCTTGGTCTTGGTCTCGGCCCCTCAAAGTCTCGGTCTTGTCTTGGTCTCGACAGCCTCTGGTCTGGTCTGGTTTTGTCGTCTTGACTACAACTCTACCTCTACTTTCTTAAAATTGTGAAGTAGGATGTTGTGCAAGTCTGAGATTTCTTTGAAATTGAAAACATGGGCTTCAAACTCTTATTAAAACCTCAAACCATAAAATTTATGCCAAATTGAATCAATATTTACAGTGATATTTTACTAATTTTTTCCAATTCTGTGATCATTTACTCCTCAATCTTGTCATTTCAAACCTTTATGACTTTCTTTCTTCCGCAGAACACAAAATATATTTAGAAGAAAGTTGGTAAGTGAACAGCGCTGGCCCCCATTCACTTCTATCGTATGGACTAAAAACCAATGTAAGTGAATGAGGGCTAGTTAACAGGTTCTTCAAAATATCTTCTTTTGTGAGTCGTAAGAGTGACTCAAAGTTTGAAATGACAATAGGGTGAGTATATGATGACATTATTTTTATTTAATTTTCAATAGCTTGTTTTTAGTGAAGCACACAAGATGCACTCAAAGCATTTTCAAATCAGGGTCAGATAAAATTTATCATTAGATTTCACACAAACCTAAACAAATCAAGTTAAATAATAAAAAAATAAGCCTTTCAATTTTGAGATTAAAAATCATAGGTGAAAATGTAATTTTTTTCTAATACGATCATATAGTCACATTGCACGTTCTACATGTTGTTTATAACTGGTGGTCTGGTTATATAGGAAGGACGTTGTTTTGTCAGAACAAAGGATTTCCTGCCACACCTGTTCTGCCACATCAAAACCGTCGGCTCTAAATTCATCAAGCGAGATCGAGTTAGTGTCCCGGCACTGCCGAACCTCAAAGCGGAACGTGAAGCTGACATGAAAGCTGTGGCATAAAAGGAAATGAGCTGTAGCACACGCTCTGCGCTTTGGTCTGTTGTGGTGGTCAGGCTCTGTGTTCGGCTCATGTGAGGCCCGATCCAGCTCGCTGCAACTGCATTAAACACCCAAACACAGATGAAGGTGGACTAATACGGTTGTGTAGGTGCCCAATTCACCACCTGCTGAAAAATGCTTGTGCCATGCTGAAATATTTGGGGCTGTATTTGGATCTGCTGTACTTGATGCAGTTTTGTTAGAATGACCCGTGATTGGGAACAAAATGCTTCTCAGATGGACCACAGATATTTGGTGTTGGAAAAGTCCTTTGCAGAAACATAAATGATTCACATAGAGAATAGTATAGAATAGAGAGCATCATGTGTGCTCTAGTGGAAGAAAAATAATCCGATGGTTAAAGGAACAGTTCACCCAAAAATGAAAATCCTGTCATAAATTTCTCGCCCTCATGATATTATGTATACATTTTTTCCACTGAACACAAAGAAAGATATTTGGAAGAGTTTTCAGTTCTGGGACAGTTCTAGGAAAAATAAATGGTAGTCAACGGTGCCCCAGAAGTGTTTTTTTCCTACATTCTGCAAAATATCTATATTTTTTCTACTATGGCAGTGGATGAGGGTGAGTAAATGATATCAGAATTAATTTTTTTTGTGAACTATCCCTTTAAGAAGATTTAGGTTGTTGTGTAGGTAATTTATTAGTTATTTGACCCATCTCATGTTTGGTGAATGTGCTGATGTGTTTCATGACATGCCGCCGTGAGTGGTTTGGTGAGGTGTCACCTGGTTTTAATCTCAGATTTAGATTTAAACATGTGCAATCACATTAACTGACAAAGAATTGTTCACATCCAGTTTTGTGTGTGTGTGCGTTCACTTAAAAAAATGAGTACTCAGATAAACAGTATACTAGCGCAAAAAGAGATCCTTCTTTCTTTCTTTCTTTCTCCTCCCACTATTTTGGTCTATTTTCCCTACCTGAGCAGTCCAGTATGTTATCTAACAGAACCAGCGTGTAGGAGGGGATTATATCCATGCTCTTATGAATATCATCTCCGTGGATGGTGCACAGAAGAGCTCTTCTCTTCCCCTCTGCCGTGCTTCGTGCTGCTGGAGATCTAAATGCTCGTGAAATACGATGAACTTTGACCTCGCTGAACTTAGCAACTAGCAAGAGTTGTAGTTATGCCATCTCTGTCAGGGGCAGAACTCTGTGTGTGCTTGAGTTTTTGTGTAAATGTGAATGATTTGTGCACAGATATTTGGCTTTGTCAACATGTAGATTTGTAGGTTTTTAGTGACAGAGATTTATTCTGATCAAGCAGGCATTTGTGGTTAAGCTATAGCCATACAAACCTAGACCAACATGGCAATTTAAGTAAACTCTATGTTCAATCATTTTTTCTACTGATTTATTACCCAGACGAGTAGCACTGTGGACACCGCCAAAACATCCCATGAGGTCACTGAAAAAAGTTTGGAATGATGTTTGAATTCAACTGGGATCTACCAATAGTTTAAGCACCAATAGTTGACGATGATACTGTTGATGTTCATGTCAAGGATAGTTGACCGAAAAATGTAAATTGTTTCAGATTGTAAAACGGTCAGTTGTGGTCCTTGATCCTGATTGGCTGAGCCGAGTTCTAAGCCGTTATAAACGGCTTTATAACCGATTTATAACAACTGACTCCATTACATTGCCAAATATCACTTTATTTACTTGATTTTATGAAACCTTGCTAATCATATGGACAAACAGTTTATTAAAAGCAATAAGTCCAGCGAAGCAGTGGGTTACAGTGCATTTTATAATAGCTAAGAGGCTGTGTCCACCGAGGCGCGATTACGCGGCTGAAAGCCTAGCGTTCTGACCAGAGTCTAGCATTTTTCAACTCTGGGCGCCCGGTTGAACGCCGGCGCTGTGCAAAAAAAATGTCAACTGATGGCTTATTTTAAAAGTGCGGCGTTACCGTTGAAAACAATTGAAAAAACACGTCGGCCGCAGACGTAAACGCCTCGGTGGACACACGGCTTAAGGGGATTTTTAGGCACTCTGCTCGCGTCGTGCCACAATGACCTTAGCTGTTATTAAATGCACTGTAACCCACTGCTTCGTGGGGCTTATTGCTTTATTTGACCCCTTCCTCATGTCTTTCCAAACCGGTATGACTTTCTTCTGCAGAACACAAACGAAGATCTTTTGAAGAACGTTGGTAACCAAACAACACCGGCCCCCATTGACTTCAATTGTATGAACACAAAACCACTGAGACATTTCTCAAAATATCTTCTCTTGTGTTTCACATGTTTTGAGTGACGTGAGAGTGAATAAATGCTGATAGAACCATCTTAAATGAGTCAATCCGAGAAAAGTTTTCATTTTTTGCCGAACTAAAAAAGAAATGCATTTGCAGTGTTGAACAGGTTCGTATAGGAACCCATGGCTAGATGCGGTCCTGCGCAGCATAGCGAGTGTGGCGTGGGCCTTGCTCCACCCGTCTTTATGTAAAGTCGTGGGAGGGAGGCCAGATCCGCTGCGCTGTTCCCGTGTTACAGCAGTACTGCAGAAATGCAGCTTCAGCCAACAATGACTTAGTCCAACGTGAACAAAACCACCCACTCTGATCATGCAGGAGATCTCCTGTCTTACAGTTTTTCACTCCTCCTCTCTCTCTCCTTCACACTTTTACTCTTTATACAGTACATGAGGAAATAACCATAACCGTCTCTCCTATTACGTAATGCTGTCACAAAAGGTGTGACCACTGTTACCCACTAATGTGATTTACCACCGAACGACCAGTTCTTATGATCTACCAATAGATGGTGACACACTCCTGTCCTAACTTGGGCCGGTGAACACGGGGGAGGTGTCAGATAGAGAGAAAAACTGATAAAAGTGTGCGTTTGTAGGCGAACGAGTCAGTCGGGCTGTCACGGCAGGAGAGGACGTAAAAACCTTGAAAGCGGCATGTAGCAACATGTCAAAGTCCTACACCTGTTTCACTTCCTGAATTGAGTCCACACCACTGTGAGTGCAGCGAGTGTGAGCGGAGAAAGTGAAAGAGATACAGAGTTCAGCCAGAAGGAAGCTTCTTGCCAAACGGTTGTAGTAGGTGAGCTGTGGAGGAGGAAGTCAGTTGGCTGCTGCACGTGGACCAGGAAAGCCGTAGCTTTAACTGTCAACCCCGTCGCCAAGCTTCAAAATCTACTTCCTGGTGGTGTACTGTGCTGCACGACCGAAGTAAACTCACGGCTTCTGTCTGTGAGACGTTTACTTAAGCGAAAAGACAGAGTCGTGTTTGTTTCTTCTACCTCACAGATGGGATTCTTGCTTTCTTTCACATACTCTTTCTGTTACTCACCCGGCACGTTCGTTTGCAATGGGAGTCTTGACGGACAGTGTTCTTGAAGTTGCGAGAGGAAAAGCCGGGGAGGACATCTGAGATGGAGTCGTCAGATTGGCAGTCGGACGGAGAGGTTGAAGAGCTCTCCGGATCTCTGGAGACTCTGCTGAACGATGAAGAACCTGGAGATCTTGATTCAGAGTCGTCGTCCTGTTCAGACATGTCCATCTCGGCTCCTGTACCCCAACCAAATCCAAACAGCTCCAAGAGCTTCTCCGGACTGAGGATCTTTGGTATGAGGTGGGTGACATGGGTTGGCAGACACTTGCATAGACATCATCCTCAACTTGTTTAATAAATGGCATTGCTGATTACAGTTTGTTTTAGGGAAACGTGCATCATCGTTTTTCTTCTCTTTAAATGTCGGTGACTTCAAATCTGCATGCGCGATTTGTGCATTTGCAATTTAAAACTGTGTTTTGCTTGGACCAGCCTCCTGGCGAAAGACACCACCTGAAGTCATGTCATCTATGTCTGTTCAAAATTTTAGGAAAACCCTCGCAAGAGAATCAGAAACCTCAACGTAACCGTTTTAACCACTGAAACCGCTGACATTCGTAATTCCCATTACACACTGCAGGCTTATTTTAAGTGCACTTTGGAATTTTCATCAAGGCGTCTATATTAATCCCACGTCCTCTTGCGATTATCTGAAAATAGGCGCCTTTAATGGACGAAAGAAGAAATTAATTATGTCCTATAATTGTCCGACCTGTTGGGAGCATCTTTAAATCTACCTGTGCTGCGCACTCTTGACCTCACACACCTTGACCAAACTTTTGAGAAGGATACATAATAGCAAGCAAATCTTCTGTGGTTGTGGGAAATTAATCACTTGGGATGTCTAGTACATTTTTTTGGGGGGGATCTTTACATCACACCACTATTTTGTATCACAGATAAGGGTGATGGTAGAATTTGCTTGCCCCAAACCTCAGCGTGGCTGTGTGTATGTGTTATGTATGTCATGTGTAGACATGGCTTTGTATCCCAGTGGCGACCTTAACCTGAATGTACACCAACACATGGGGACTCGTGTCACCGTGGGGGCCAAAATTGAGGTCTCAATGGGCAAAAAAGCTTATAAATTGTACAGAACAATATGAAAAATCTAAAAATGCAAAAACTTTTCTAAGATCTTTAGGTTTAGGGGTTGGGTTAGGTGTAGGTGACAAAATATACAGTTTGTAAGGCATAGAAAACATTACGCCAATGGACTGTCCCCACGGAGATAGTAAACCAGACTTTTGCTTGTGTGTGTGTCTGTTGGTGTGGGTGTCTGTGTGTGTGTGTGTGTGTGTGTTTGTTTTAGGAAGCTTTACTCATTTATTTGCATATTTTACTATACCTACTTTGAATAGATTGTTCCTAGATGTTAAATAAATCAGGAAAAACCTTTATTTGGCACGTTTAAAAAAGACAAGTCGCATGAAGTAAAAGAAGTTTTCTTTTAAAAATATAAAGATAGATTTTCTTAAACTTTCAGGTTGAGAAATCGTCATCATTATTATGTATAAAATTTTCCGGCCTTCACAGCTTTGCTATATTTTGTTATATATTTGACTCTGACCTTCAATTTTTGATTGGCATGTGAGTGTGATATTCTAGTGTGGGGCAAAGGTGGTCCATTAGTTACAGGTTTGTCAGCCCCGTGTCATTTCCTTTGTTATTGCAACGCTTTCACTTTAGTCAAAACAAGTAGTTTTCCTCCCTGATTTTTGACGATAAAGTTTTTATAGCTGACGCTTTTCTGCCTTCAGTTAGTGACGAATTCACCTCAAAATTATATCTATAGCTCTTCTTTCAATTTGCATTAATGTAAAGCAGGTTTACATACAGTATATGTAGGCAGACGCTGGAATGTTTGGAGTTTTTGCAGTTGGCTTTCATTGCACTGCAGACAATGGACGTTCCCGTGCTCTATTTCTGAGCGGGAAAAACCAGTTTTTCCAAATGAGAGTTTGAGAAGAAATTTACCTGTAGTCCGGAATTCATCAATGAAATGATTGACATGTTTTTTTGTGTGGGCTTTTGATTTGCTTTCTCTAAAAATGTAATAGTAGCGAATTCTGCGGCAAGCATCACTATTTTTATTGCTCATATATGGTGTTAGGTATTCGTTCAGCCTCTTAACCTTAATAAATGTATCTGCATACTTTGTTGTAGGACAGTAATGATTTAGAAAATGCTGTCATTATATTTTTTTATCCAGAATTTTCAATTCTCTAATGCGTCTGGACATTTTAGGTTTGTCAGTTTAACAATTACACAAATATAATAATTTTTAGTATACAAAGAAATAATAAATAAATCAGCACAAAATATATAAATAAAAATATTTAATTTCTTGTAGTTATCCACGTTTTCAGAAATTTTGCATCTCGGTAGTGAAAATCTCATTTTACAATGCTAACAAGTCTAATGGTCTCAAAAACAGGCTTGAGTCAGCAGGCAAAATATGTGATCCAGTCTGTAAAAACCAGGCTAAAGTCTCAAAATCGAATTGTGATACAACAAGCGTCAACGTATAATTTCGAGCAATAATTTGATCATGATTTCAATCTTTGGCATACTCAGGCAATATTAAAGATATTAATGTTATGTTCTTTAAATCATGTAGGACGTATTATTTAGAAAACACTAAAACACAAAAACACAGGCACAAGCAGGGTCACATGTCTTCTTTGCCTTTAATGAAACCAGTCGCATGAGATTCATCCACCGTGCATCTCACAAATATCCGCAGGTCACATATAAACCCTTCCATCCAGGTGTGTGTATGTGTGCGTGCTCCACCTGTTCTATGTGCTGATGAGGCACCTGTTGATGTGTGTAATCTGAGAATGCCACACAAGGTTTGGACACCTGAGGCACACAGGACGTTTATCACCCGGTACAGAAAGTTCCACCCGGATTCCACAGGGCGAAAAAGTCCACCTACTTCGTCCTGGCCGTTTTAAGGCACCTTTTAATACATTTGGGTTCGTAGTTAGACAAAGGTTTCCGTTAGCACCCTGCGTCCCAGCTCGCATGACTTCATTTGCATGGTTGCGCTGTTCCAGCCCGTAGAGGAACAGGCCCATTTCTGCAGCTATCTTTATCATCACGTTCTGTGCTGCGGCTAAGTATGGATCAGGGTCAGAGTCTCTGGGTGAATCTCTACGTGGGCGATTGAGCATGCGGGCGTGTAAAAAATGTGTTTCTCTAGGAGCTCTGCGGGTACCAGGATGCACCCCACCATGGAACGGGGCCGATGGTGAGATTAAGAGGAATGAGCAGGAAGTGATTTCGTACACCTGTAATTTGTCTGGCATCTCAAACAATCTCTAAAAATAGCTCTGCCGTGCCTAAAATAGAAACAAAAACATTCAGCCCATTGATTCTTTTTTTTGTCTTTTTGTGAAGAGTTCGGTTACGTATAGTTTGAGCGTGTCGAGTCATGTGACTGTGGTTTCGGTTGTAGGAAGTAAAATTATAGGAACGGATAGATTTAGCAGAACAATGATGATAAATTAGGCGGTTTCCTGACCATCAGTGGCGTTGCTAAATTGTTGACATGTTCACAATTTGCAAATGGCCTCAGATATTTTTAGTACATTGTGGCATTGTCATTTGCATTCTTTTGTGTGGCTTTTAAGATTTTGGTTGGCCTAGATGTGGATGACTTGAGTGCTATATGTCCAGCAGGTGGTGATATTGTCTCTATTTTGAAAAAGGAGAAGATGCTCAACTGTCCTCTGACATGCAGAGAAAATATTTAGCCAAGACATTGTAATTCAGAAAGTACTTGAAATTATTGAGCTCTTTTGTCTTTGTATTAGTACAGTTATTTCATATAACCACAAACATAAATAACAAATAAATAATTGTTATATTATAATATTGGGGCTGTTATATATAATATAAATTATATTGAAACCTTTATTGATTTTAATATATTCCTTAAATATATACATGTATGTATATGTGTTTATCAAAACAAAATGAATATGCACAGTGCATATATAAGACATATATTATTACAAGCACAAACTTTTATTTTGGATGAGATTAATTGTGATTGATCGGTGAATAGCCCTAGATAATATATAATATTACATATAATTTAATCAAATAAAAAATAAAAATACTATATTTTTTAAATGCCAATATATATATCTTTAACATTGAAAGATATTTTTAGAATTTTAAATATATATATCTGATAAAGTATATATATATTTAAAATATCTATATCTGATATATCTTAAATATATATTTATGATATTACCCTTTCATTTTGATGCTTGTATCTGGATATGTGTTTAGAAAGTTTCAATTACCAAGAAAAAATATTTCTGTGTTCAAGCATAACTGGCAGTAAAACTATGGCTGATTCTTAAAGTTCACAATGAAAATTCTGTCATCGTTTACTCACCCACATGTCATTTCAAACCTGTATGACTTTTTTTCTTCTGCAGAACAAAAAAGAAGATATTTTGAAGAATGGCATTGGTTTTGTGTCCATAATAGAAGTGAATGGAAAAATTAAAAAAAAGATATTCCCTCTGCTAAAAAAACATTTGTTTTATTAAAACTGTAAATTGTTCATTTTAACTCTACAGAAGCTAACTGTACTGTAAATAAGTAGCAACTGAATGAAATTTTGTTTCATTAACACAACGCTATGCCACCAGTTTCTATACCAATGCCAGTGCGATCCTGTTCATCAGAGTTCACCCTGAAGTATAGGGACAGCTAAGCAGATTTGGTTGCCATGATGTTGCACTCCATGGAAACAGCCTGTCAGGTCTCCCCCCCCCATCCCTTAAAAGACAATGATTACATCCACCCGGAGTCTCCGGTTGCACGCTCGTCCATCACCCGCGAAAGAACAAGGGGCGCAATCAAGTGCTCACTTTGACGCTGTGTTTTTAAAGCCAGACTGATGAAAGACCAACCGTAGCGTAACACATTTGTTACAGGTTGCTAGATTGATATTCAAGCGTATTAACCCGTCGCTCATGTTCTCTCACCTGATCCATAATGCAACAGCGCGAGGGCCTTGAAATGGAAATGACCTGCATTGTGCTTTCGGCGTGGAGTGGTGTCGCCATGTCGTCATATTAGGGGACGTGAATAGACAGAATAAGCTCTGGCAAAGCCACGATTACCATCGTCTTTATGATGAGCTTTACAATGGTTAAAAATCATACGTGCTTTTGTAAACATGTTGCTTCTCGGACGGCTTCACAGCTGTGGGCGTTCAGTGCCTGAATTGGTGCCATGTCGTGTTTTTTAGAGGCAATATGCATAACGGTCTGTTCAAACGCAGAAGCATGTTTTCATGATGCAGAAGAGGAAAATAACTATCAGACATTGGGTGTTCCTCACAAACGTGGACCCCATGGACCAACCAAATATGCACGAGCAAGATGGTGTAGCGTGATATATATATATGTATAAGAAGATATATTTATAAGAAGTGATAAGAGGGGCTGTTGGGGTTAAGCTGATTATTGGTCATTATTTTAAAGCAGAGGCTTTGATACGCCCCGTGTTCCCTCCTGCTGGTTGTATCCTGCACAGTCAATGGTTCTTCCTTCTGTGATGTGTGCCACTGGTGGGCTGCGTGTTTTTCGAAAGTGGGACTTGTCTTCCAGGCTTGGGTTGTGTACAGTTTATCTCTGGCTGTGCATGTGTGTGTGTGCGTGGTTGTGACGCTCTCACCTGTTCATCTCCTTCCTCTGCCAGTTTGAGCAGACGCTTGGTGAGGCAGCCGGGGAGCTCATCTCGCAGGTCGTATATGTCTTTTTATTGAATATTAGTTATTAGGATAGAAATTAGATTTAGAACTTTATTGTTTGGAGAGGTTTTGGACTGGTTGGTTAGGTTGTATGAGGACATGTGGAATTGAGTTTGGATCAGTTGATGTTTCTGTAATGGATATGAGTTGTTATGAGTATTGATCATATTGTCATTGCAAAAAGCATCAGTAATGCAAATTTATTGATGTATTAAATAAGTAAATGATGCTTGTATAGTGTCCTTACTGTAGTGCGTATTTCATTTCTAAATATGCTGAACATTAGACTAATAATTTTATATTTGTTTTATATTAAATATTTTTGCATTCAAAATAATAGAAGTACATACATGTATTATAGGTATTTGTGTACATTTTTTATTAAAACACCCTAAAATATATTTTAGTAAATTCTACAAAAAATATTTTATTATTATTGTATTATTGTAAAAAGCTTTGTTTATGGCAAATATATTGATCTTTCAAATAGATAAATGATGCTAGAGTTGTAATGCTGCCAATAATAAAATACATATGCATATAAAATATGCATAATTTTGTCATTTTGTTTATTTCTAAATTATAATAAAATAAATTATCTATGGCCATAATTAACATTAAGTACCAATCCACAGTTTCACGTTTTGTAGATTCACAAAAAAATCATAATTGAGCCCTTTGACGAAATACTAATTAAAATGACTGTAATTACCCATATTTAAAATATATGAAAATGCACAAAAAGCTTCAATTAAATTTACCAATAAAAAGTACTATATTAATCTATCAAACAGATACATAATTCAAGTGTACCTTTGTAGTGCACTAGAATATATGATGAATATGATAAGAAATAATACGAATGATATTCAAAACCATTATAAATTAGCATTAGCAATCATTCAAAAGTGTCTTTAGATTCTAGGAAAAAAAGGTTTTATGAGTCACTTTGCTTGTCTTATTAAAGTCTGCTGGGTGCTAGGTGTTAGCTGGAGATTACAAGTGTTTACCTTTTTGCTGTTTAATGAAGTCTGTGGTTGAGTAAACACACACAAGCTTCAATCTTCAGATAACCAGGACAAACACAATGTCCCATCATGTGATGGCAGAAGATTAAGACGGAGCTAATTTAACATAGTTGTTGGTTTAAGTGCATTTTTTAATACTGAAGGACCTGTTTCATGACGTGCAGTCCTCCCAACCTACCCAGGGTATAAAAATACAGCGTTTATATTCAGACACATCTAGTAAGGACAAGAATGTGTTTGTTGTTTCAGTCTTTAATGTCACAATTACTGTATTTATTTTGCAGTTACATAGTTGTGACTGTACGCTTACTCCTCACTAAATGATGTTATAAAATATGTGAAGAGTTATCCTTTCTTTTCCTAAGAGTTCTGTCTAGGTCATGCCGTCTCTAAATGAGATGAGACTTGTTAGGTAGCTATATTTAGTACAGTCAGGCCCTGGTGAAGGGTCAGAAAGGCCTGATAATCTGGCCCGGACATCCCCGTGTGATAATCAGGTCGCCTGTGAGCCGAGCACAGCCTCATTTCCTTGAGTGCCCTGAACGTCATTATTCTGTGATGTCATTGGGTGTGTGTTCACAATGCACCTTTGTAGACAACCGGTGTTTTGAAGTACTAACATGATTTGTAAGGCAAATTTTCGTTGTGTAAACGCCTGGAAAAAACAATGAGTAGGGAAAGAGTTTAAAGTGACCAGTACGAACTCTCGCTCATTTCCAATCAAATTCACCCAAATCCAGATTATTTTGCCTTTACCATCTACATTTACATTAGACCTCCGTACTCTTCACATATTTTAACAATTGTCTCTTGTATTGTTCTCCTGAACATTTGTGAAACGAAACGGGATGATTGTGAAGTGGATGGTGTGTGTGCTTGGTTGTATTAAGTGTTCCAGTATCTCAGAAATTCTCCATCAGTAAGTGTCAGCGTGAGAGTAGATTCAGAACGCATATCTCAAATGTGTGAATTTCGCTCACAAGCTCAATTTTCAACCAACAGCCTCTACAAATTTAGAAAGCCGACATGGACACTTTTTTCAGACGTCATTTTAAGAGGAAAGACGCTGGAGATGTGTTGCACGACGGGCCCGAACCCTGCCGCCACAGAAGGCCGAGCATCGCTGTGCCAACCAGCCGTGCTCGGCGCCGCTCCAGCATCGGGCTTCCATCCACCGCACTAGCCCAGCGCAGACGGTCGAGCGTCCAGCTCCAGCCCTTGCCTCGAATCGCCAATCAATCGTCGCAGAAAAGCTACGTCAGGCGGCGGTCCAGCACCACCACGCCAAAGGCCAATCCACGCTTCGCCGTACGGCGGAAAAACGTCGGCAAACTACGCAACATCGACACGCATCTCCTCGGTCCATCAATGCTGCTTGCCAGCCTGATCCAGATGACGGAAGAAGAAGAGGAGGAAGAAAACGGTCGCAATCTGCTACCAGGCCAAGTGGAACTCAAGGGAAGTAGCCCGAAGTTTAGGAGCCACACGGATGTGCTTTCAGAGGGAGACAGTTACAGCGAAGACTCCAGTGAAGATTCAGATGACAGCCGACGCACAAACCCATGCCACGAGTTCTCGGAGGAGGCAGACATGTCGGATTGGGAGATGAAACGTTCTGGCATCTTGTGCCAGGAGGAATGTCTTCCTCTGTCTGCGATGGCGGAGCGGGTCCAGGCCCACCCGCTGATCCGAGTTCCGCGCTGCCTCCGGAGGAACTCGTCGCATTATGGGCACGCGGAGCCGGGCCCGCACGGCCGCTACTGCCGCACCAGCCAGAGGAGGCGCCGCAGACGGGTTTCAACCATCTCTAAGGCGGGAAGCCCATGGCCCGGGAGAGGTCTGCCGTTGCCTAATCGAAGAAGCTCCACTTGCTACAGGGGTCAAGGGCCTCTCAATCCTCTACTCGAAGCTTATTATGACCCCAGACTGGAGTCTTGGAGTGGATTTCTGTCGTACGTAAAAGATTTTGTTTCGTTAAACCTAACGGTCACTTAAAACTTGTCGGGTCCTGAGATGAAAATAACATCAGAAATCTATAATAAGTGAAAAACAATAAACCCAGTCTTCTGGTGCATCTCAATATACTGCTTCTGGTTTGAGATGGTACTCCTAAAAAATATCTGAGATAATTGATGAGCTTAAACGGAGAGCAAATGGAAAGGTTTGCTTTAGTCAAATCTTCTTCTGAGAAAAAGAGATGGAAATCTCACAAATGTCTCAATTAAAGTTTCAGAAGTGATTTAAAAATGTCTCACGCTGAGCTCAGATTTGTCAAGTCTTCAAGTAAAGTCAATTGACCCAAATCCAGATAATTTCACTTCTGGAATCTACATTCGTTACACCTCCAAACTGTTCATATATTTTAAAGGGGTCACATGACGCGGCTAAAATGAATATTGTGGTTTGTTTTAGATGTTATGCAATGTGTACGATATAAGGTTCAAAAACGCTATATTTTCCACAAACCGTGCATGTTTGCAAGTCCTCTCTTAAACCCGTGGATTTATTACAAAGTTCATCGCTCTGAAAATCGAGGCGTGCTATGATTGACCAGTTAACCAGTGCGCAGTGATTGGTCGAAAACTGCAAGCGTGTGACGGAAATGTAACGCCTCTTACCATATTTGGAACATCAGGTTTTAAAGCAGTTGTACTGACAGGTACGCCTACCAAACTTGCGTATAAATTTGGGCGGTCTTAGTCAAATCATACCACGAACTTACGTGGATTTGTGGGGGTGGGGTTACAAGAGGCGTTTCGGGCAGGTCTGGGTGAGCATTTGCTTTAGATAGAATTTCATATTTTGTTCCGACACTTTAATTTAAGCAATTTTGCATGCCTTATACATGCATGGGCAACTTATAACACTCCAAGGACACAGAAAAACAGGTATTCGTGCCCTATGACCCCTTTAAAAACGCATTTGTTTCTGTTTCTATTCCTACTCAGCGATTTAAAGAGAAGTATTTGAGACAAAGTTGATATCTAAATAAAGCGCAACTAGGAACTGAATTGAATATCCTGAGCCATAAAAGAGCAACCTCGGAGCAATAAAAACATTCCTCTGTGACATGGTTTTGATTTGATCATTGTTACTCATTTCCAGAAGTCAACACTCTGAAGTCGATATCCGTAAGTGATCAAACGTTCGTTTTGGATGTGAGAGCAGGCGGTTGTAACGCAGTTTTTTACCGCGTTGACCTTCTCGTTCTCCGTCCCGTGGATACGAGCACCATGGCGCTAGCTCATTAGCGCAGCTGCTAGCGTAGCGGGGTTAATGTGACTCATCATCGCTGCTGAACGCCCGGTGGGCTTCTCGTCAACAGGTTGCTAAGCTTCACTGATCTGCCCTGTAGGGATTAGGACACAAAGGTCAGAGAGAGCAAGGTTTTCATTACAAAAGGTTGACAAAAAACCTTGGAAACGCCCCACCTGAAACTGCCTGCTGATGTCTGCCCTTACACTTTCTTAAGCACTTTTTTTCGTTTAGTTGCTGCGAGATGCACAAGTTGAGGCAACACCTGCGTTCTCTCTGTCTGTTGTGCTCCTGATCCATGATAGATTTGCAAATAAAGTCTTCGTTTGGTTAGTTAGACTTCTTTTGTTTCTTTAAGTTTGATGCTATGTTCTGTGTCTGACAGATCGGTAAATATATAATGAAAATCTGCTCTTTTTGTTTATGGAGTATGGAAAGCAGACGTCAGGCCCAGAGATCTGTTTGCTTTGCTCTGTGTGGGCGGCTGGTGAAAATAGTCTTATTGATTGATATGGGCGTTAAACTCACGCATCTTATAGAGGCCTTCAAGGCATACCTGGTAAATAGCTCGAAACAGAGAATTAAACGGAAAACTGGAAATTCTTTCATGCACAAGAAGTTTCACATTATGCGTGTTATTGTTCATTTGAAGGCTTTTTCATGCAAGTATATTTACAAGAAAATACAGGTTAACTTGATATAGTCTGTTTAATGTCTCTGTGTGTTTCTCAGAAAAGCCATCTCCAAAACTGGTGTGCCACAGAACGCTGCCCACTCCAGTGCCACGGCACCCGCCAAAATTGAACCCAAGAAGATCTGCAGCACCATCGAGTGGACTGTAAGTTCTTCTCACCTGTCCGGTTTTTATGCTTTACTGTGTTTAGTTTAATCATTAATGAACTAAAACAACTGTTTGATCACTCTTGGTCACAATTTAGAAATGTCTTTTTTGGTTACTGGTTTTTTATCCTCCACAGGAAGATGCCCAGTATGGTCAACACGTGTGGTTCGGTACCAGTCCAGCCGGAGACTTCTGTTACGTTGGGGAGACCCACTGCTTTGCAAAGTCACTGGTAGATACATTGTGTTCTTATTCATTGGTGTGAAACATCAGCAAATGTGCATCAGATAAATTCCCCCAATGAATCCTGCTTGAGAGCTCCCTCTTCTGTTCAAACGATGTGGGTGCATCAATAAATTGCCATTGTTTTTTTCTAGCAAAAGTCTCTTCCTCGCCACAAATGCGCAGGTTGCAAAATAGCAGTTCACACTGTATGCATGGAACAACTAGAGAAGGTTAGAGAACTCTAAATGGACTTCCTGTTATGTTGAATTAGAATATATTGTAATGACTATCACTATCCTTCTGAAACCTTGTATCTCAATATTCTGTGATTTTTTTTGTTGCCATAAACCATTATTATTAGTCACCCTTAATGCTTGTCACCGAGTTTCGCAAATACCCAACCATAAAAAAGTATTAAAAAGTGCTTGTTAATTTTTTTGGACATCCAAGGTTTTTGAAGGACAGCGACAATATATTATATGCAGAATGAAAACAAATAAACTGCGCTGTTTCCACAGATTAACTTTAGGTGTAAACCATCATTTAGAGATTCAGGGATGAGAAACATCAGAGAGGTAAGTCACCCGTTTCTTACTTTTACTCTTGCACTCCCAGCATCACCAAATGACATCGTCTGTTTTGTGTTTTAGACACCAAACATGAGGCATCACTGGGTCCACAGAAGACGGCAAGAGGGAAAATGTCGTCAGTGTGGAAAGGTCTTTTACCGACATCAGTCCAACACTCCAGAATATGAAATGTATTGATAGAAAAATATTTCACGCCTCCTCTCTCCTCAGGGTTTCCAGCAGAAATTCTCCTTCCACAGTAAAGAAATCGTGGCCATCAGCTGCTCGTGGTGCAAGCAGGCAGTAAGTGTTGAGCATCTTTTGACATCACTTTGCAATGCAATGGTTAATAGAGATGACTGGCTTAAAGCTGTTTATAGGCAGTTTTCTTTGAATCAACGGTTTGTTCGCTGTTGATTTTTCAAACTGTGATATGGGGGTTTGTGGGCGTTTTTTTCAAAATCGTGGCAACATGAATCACACTTAAATGTTAATATGAGCAGTTCCGATCCTAGACGTCTTGGGCCTTATGCAAACATTTGTCAGGGGCTCTTGTCATAATAGTTAAAATTCGATAAGCATAACTGTAAACTATAAGAATTAAAAATAACAAATCAGTTAACACTTAAAATGAATTAAAACTGAAAGACTAAAACAATTTAACACTCTCATTCACATGTAAATAATCCTTCACCTGAAGTAAAACCTGTCTCTGGAACCATCTTCTGTAGCTTTATACTAACCAAGTGATTAACCAAAAAATATCATAAATATAGTTTCCTCAAGAAAGCTAAGCATTCAAAAACACATCAATAATTCTCTAAACGAAATTAACATGTTATCCTGGGCAAACGAAATACAGTTGTTTCCCTGTAAAAGCAATTGAAGTTTGGATGTATGTGGATGTAACTTTGGAGACACTCCCTAAACTCACGACCATCGAACATCCACAGTCAAACCAACTGTATGAACTATTTGTAAATCACTTGCATAGTTTGGCAAAACTAAATGAGACTAAATAGTACAAAAACACGTCGTCTTGTTTTTTTCTGCACGTTGTTGGCATTTTTTAACTACAGACGGGTAGGTTCATTGTATATCTGTGACCATATGTTAAGACGCATAATCACATTACGCACATGTCATCACCTGCGTGCACTGCATGATGCAGAAAGTTGAATTTGGGGCTTGTTTACATAATAGTGTTTTGATTGGAACTCAAGGGGGGCCCCAGGTGGTGCAGGGGCCCTACGCAGCTTGCATATTTTGCGTATAGTAAGCATCGACGCTGAATATAAGCAATAATAAAATTCTGTTCTGATCTCCTCACAGTACCACAACAAGGTTAGTTGCTTCATGATGGACAAAATCGATGAGACGTGTTCCCTTGGAGCTCACGCTGCTGTGATCGTTCCTCCGACCTGGATCATCAGACTCCGTAGACAGCCGGTACCGTATAACCCGCAGAGGACTGAGCTTATAAGATTTTATAATACACAGAACATGACACGTGTAATTTTTCATTTATGCTGTTTAGCACAGTTTTAGAAGAAAAGTAAACTCATCAAACTAAATAATACGCTAGCAATGTTAAACAAATTCAAACTGGTCTTCTTTAAAGAAAGCACCCTTTGTTTTGATTATAGATGTGAACCGTCTTAACCAGTTTCATGAGGTGTCAGCACTTGTTATCTTTTGGTTTGCTTACTTAAGATGTTTTAAAACATAAGACAAACATAAATTCAGTCCAAACTTTGACTAGTGTGCATTCCATGTTGACTTAACAACCTACTTGACATATTTTCATAGCTTACATTTGACATTTGTTTTGAATGCTTCATAATTAAAAATTGACTTTGCGGTTTCATTTATTTACATATATGTTGCCATATTTAGCCTGTATAGATGTTGCCAAGATAAGCCTATTGTAAATTTTGTACTCTGCCAACGCTCCAAACTCCTACTACTAATGTTTATTTTTACAATCGAGTCTCTAAAAATAGTTTTATTGCTAGAACGGGTTCATGTGCTGTTTAACTGCATTCCTATGCTTAAAATATCAACACTCGTAAACCGACACGTCTGTAAACATCGCTATTGTACTGTACGCAGACCTCATTAAAAAGCAGTAAAAGAAAGAAGAAGACGTCTTTGAAAAGCAAGTCCAACAAGAAAACCGGAGAGGTAACCAAACCCCGACCTGAACCATCTTTAGTATCCCTGAATGAATGCGTTGATGTAAACAATGAGGTATTGATATTCAAATCTCAGCAGGATGGGAAATGGAAACACTTTGTCGTGAGACCGGTCTCTTCTATTCTCACCAAACCACTGCTGGTGTTTGTCAATCCGAAAAGCGGAGGAAACCAGGTCAGTGACTCATGTCGGGTGTCCTGATGGCCAAGAGGGTTTCGTTACGCTGGAGAAGTTATATAACGCTCTGTTTTCATTCAATAAAGGGAACGAAAATCATCCGCTCTTTCATGTGGTACCTGAACCCTCGGCAGGTGTTTGACCTCAGTCAGGGCGGCCCGAGAGAAGGGTACGTCATGACACGCTTGCATCTCTGTTCGCTAAGTGCTTTGCTTTACATTTTTCCCATTTTTGTGTTTTTAAGGTTAGAAATGTACAGCAAAGTGCCCAACCTGCGTATCCTGGTTTGTGGAGGAGATGGAACGGTGGGTTAAATGCATAATCTGTGCACACCGAACGCAATAGAAATTCTTTTTACAGTCCATTTGATTCATTTTTACAGTCATGATTTTAGATGCAAGGATGGAGTGACTTTTATTTAATCAGCAAAAAAACCAAAGATGAAAAAGGTTTATCCTAACCGATCATTGCCAAATTGAATTCATCTGGCTAATGAAAATTGATTTCACGCTGACTCTGGTTTGTAAGATTATGAGGTTAATCGTATGATGTGTTCGATATGCTCTGTTTGCGCAGGTTGGCTGGATTCTGTCTGTACTGGACGAGCTCCAGTTGAAACCACAGCCTGCCGTGGCCATTATGCCTCTCGGGACAGGAAATGACCTGGGCCGAACTCTCAACTGGGGCGGGGTATGAACATTTATATATACAAAATTATACAAAAATGCATTCACATTAGCTTGTGTCCTCAGTTCACCCGTGTTCTAACCTTCAGAGAGTCCAGCCTCTGTGTGATTGAACTTGAAATAAGTCCCTTTTTGTCCCCCCCAAAAACGGTTTGTGGTTCTGCTAGGAAGCTGTTTTTCAACCACAGTTTTTATTGTACAAACCTTCTGATATAGAACCAAAGAGTTTTCAGCCTGAGGTTGGGCTGCTCGATTATGATAAAAAACATAATCCAGATGATTTGGGCCAATATTGAGATCCCTATAATTTAACACGATTACTCATTAACTTTTAAAACAACATAGACAAAAATAGCTTTACTTTTAAACAGTGAATATTAATGTAAAGAAATAGCACAGCTGAAAGACTGTAGAGGAAAAGGGGTTCGCTGTGGATTTATACCACAAGAAAAGAGAGGATCTTTGCAAAATTATTTAAGTACACTGTAATACTATAGGTACACGTACTTAAAATAAAGTGCAAACAAAAACATTTGTAACAACTACCTTTTTTGATCAACGTTTGTGGACTTCAGGGATACGCAGATGAGCCGGTGTCCAAGATCCTGTCCAATGTAGAAGAAGGCAACATTGTCCAACTGGACCGATGGAACCTGAGCGCAGAACCAAACAAAGAAGCCAGCGATGAGGAAAAGGACGAGCAACAGACAGACAAGGTCAGCAGATATCAGCAGAGGGCGCTAGACGTCAGCATTAATGCATGTCCAAACCCTTTTCCATTTACAGAGGATTATAATTTTTTAAACCGTTTATTTAGTGTTTGAGCTAATATTCCAATCCAATTTTAGCTTCCCATCGACATCTTCAACAACTACTTCAGTCTCGGGTTCGACGCACACGTGACGCTTGAGTTTCACGAGTCCAGAGGTGTGCCAACTCACTGTCTTACAATATGTGATGTTCACTAAAAGTTAGCAAAATTTGTGACACTTTTTGTTTCCTCAGAGGCTAAACCTGAAAAGTTCAACAGTCGGCTTCGCAATAAGATGTTCTACGCGGGGGTGAGTGTGTCTGGTAATTCATGGACATTTCGTTTTCACGCGTTGTGTGGTGTGTACACCCAACATGCTTGTTCTTTTGCAGACGGCGTTTTCAGACTTCCTGATGAGAAGCTCCAAAGATCTTTCCAAACACATCAGAGTGGTGGTCAGTAAATGTGTTTGTATTTACAATTGCATTTTTATAATGTGACCCAGAATGTTTTGTACTGGACTGATTTAGTCGAACTGAAGTTACAAGTCATTCGGATCCTTTAAGTCTTATTCACATACCCCAGAATGGCTGTTGTATAACGTGACGAGTATAAAATCTGTATACAAGATTAAAGGGATATTTCCCCCCAAAATGAAAATAACGTCATTATTTCCCCCCCCCGTCATGCCATTTAGAACCTGTATATGACTTTTTTTCTGTGCTACAAAACCGAAGATATTTTGAGAAATGTCTCTGTGGTTTTGTGTCCATACAATGGAAGTGAATGGGGGCCAGCGCTGTTTGGTTGCCAACATTCTTCAAAATATCTTCTTTTGTGTTCCGCAGAAGAAAGTCACACAGGTTTGAAATCACAAGAGGGTGAATAAATGATGAAAAAAATCTCATTTTGGGCTAAACTATGTCTTTTTGTATGTAATATTAATAAATTAAATAAAAATATCGATAGAAATGAATAAAATAATATTTTAAAATAAGCATTACATATAATTTAAAGTTTAAATATTGTGAAATATATATTAATATCATATAATTTTTGATATATATGAATACTTAAGAAAATTAATTTTATAAAGTCAGATTTATAAAGAGATGAAACAATGTGAAGATCTCTTTACACTTTTTCTCGTTGTTGCTCTTGTGTATTTTTTGGGGTCTCTGGCAGTGTGATGGTGTTGACCTGACCAGTAAAGTTCAGGATTTGAAACTTCAATGTCTCCTGTTTCTCAACATTCCCAGGTAAATCTTAAACTAAAACGTATTAAACAAATAATCTATAATCTATATAAGTGATTGATGCATTGCGTCTATATTCATGTTCTTGACATTATTCTGACCAATCTTTGCTGTAGATATTGCGCCGGTACGGTGCCGTGGGGAAACACGAGCGAACACCAGGATTTCGGGCCTCAGAAACACGACGACGGGCTGATCGAGGTCATCGGATTCACCATGACCTCCCTGGTGAGTTTAAGGGTTTAGCATTTAAACGTCTAACAAAATAAAAGGGTCGTATCACAGAAATGCAATGGCAGTGAATCCAAATGTCTTTCTGTAGGCAACCCTTCAGGTCGGAGGTCATGGTGAGAGGCTACATCAGTGTCGAGAGGTGCTCTTGACCACCTTCAAGTCCATTCCTGTTCAGGTGGACGGAGAGCCCTGTAAACTGGCACCGTCCATCATCCGCATCACCCTCAGGAACCAGGCCAACATGCTGCAGAAGACCAAGAGAAGAATCTCAATTCCGCAGCTGAACGAGTGAGTACAATCACCTGTTTGTTTGTTTGTTTGTTTATGCATCCATCAAACTTTTTAATCATCCATCTGTCATTGATCCAAACATCCTCCACTGCTGTATAAAACTACGAATCCATCCATTCATGCATCCATTGAAGCAATTGTACAAAACTTTCAAAGTAAATTCCTGAATGTTGTTTCTTTTGGTTGTAGTCAGCTGCCCATCACAGAGAAGGTCCCGATCCAGGTGAACCGGATCAGCATGTGCGATTATGAAGCTCTGCATTATGATAAAGAGCAGCTCAAGGAGGCCTGTGAGTATCTCCTGTACATTCAAATCTGCTGCTTTTCCATCACGAGCGCATCTGAACCTGACGGTATTTTCTCTCTCTTTTCACCTCGCCAGCTATTCCTATTGGAGTGATTATGGTTTCCGGGAACAGCGATCTGGAGGCGTGCCGGCAGCATATCGAGATGTTACGTGAGGTGCCTTCAGCTTGTTAAACGCCTGTTAGAACCGTGCCAGCAGACAAAGTCCTCCTGTAAAGTGCATGGGGAGGAGCTTTGTCGCCAAAGTTTGACACAAAGTCAACAACATTTTTTATAAAACAGTGTCATTGGCCTCAATAATATATGCATTATATAACATTAACATGTGTGCATTATGCAGACGCTTTTATTCAAAGTGATCTACATTGCATGATACTAGACATTTGTTTCTGAGCATGTGCAATCCCTGGAGTCGAACCTATTACCTTGTGTAAATGGTTTTTAGTGTGAAAACTATCTGATTCAGGTCAAACATGTGATAATGTACATGTGACGCTCGTTGCGCGTTTACTTCCTGTTAAATTATGGTCCGATAAACACATTGTGACTAATTGTACTCGCACACAGAGTCTGTGCTGGACAGGAGCCATTTTTCGCTTGTGCCATCTTCTCTCTCTTTCTCGCTCTCTCTCTTTCTCTCTGTCATTATTTATGTCTCTCCCTCTCTTTTAATAGGAGTGGGATCGTGTTAATACAGACACACAACACGTGCCAAAACTTTCACCAAAATGGTGCTTCCTGGACTGTAAGTGCAATCTTTTAAGCTATTTGCAAAACATCTGAGAATTCATCAGAGATGTAGTTAGAATTTTGTTTTCTATGTAAAGCCGCACATCTCATATTTGTTGCCATAGACATTTTATAAACCTGAAAACATTTTTGAACGTGACGTTTGCATACCCATGCAAAACCAGCTTAATCTGCTTAAACTTTAGTTGGTTTAAATTGACCATGACAAATCGTATTTATGTTTGATTTCTTTACAGCCACAACTGCAGATCGCTTCTACAGAATAGACCGCGCTCAGGTAACCGAGAGCTGTTTTACGACGGTTTTGCATGTCACGATTTTCCGTCTCGCTCTAAATGTCGCGTCTCTCCGCAGGAGCACCTCAACTATGTGACGGAGATCTCCCAAGATGAGCTTTTTATCTTAGACCCGGAGCTAGTCACCAAGGAGACGGTGGGCACGTCGCCTGGAATGCCGGGGGCGATGGAAACCGTGGGGGGATGTTCTGACACTGCAGACCGGTTCGCTTTTCCGGCCTGTTCTTCAGAGCCTTCGCTGTGCAGGTAGATTAAAGCCTGACATAATGTGTTTCAAGTGCGTGGACTGATGCTGTTAGGGGCGCAAACAACTTTCGCACAGCCTCAGGGTGTAATTTTGTTTGGGTTTTACTTTGAAAGAGCGTTTTGATGCTGCACTAGTCGAGTATGAGCGCGGGAAGGGTTTGCTTTGCCTCTGGGCACATAATGTCCGAGGACATCCTCAGACGAATACCAAACGCTGAAAGTAGAATTTGTGGAGATGTACGTACAGGAAAAAAGCTTTGTAAGGGGAATAAATAATGTCATATAAATTAATTCATATTCATTACTTATTTCGCCAAAGGGTGCATTGAAGTATTAATGTGAAGTAATTATAATTCGATTATATCATGAATATAAATGCACTTATAAATATGTGCCGAACGATTTCCATTTCCATTTATGCATTTGGCAGATATTTGTATCCAATTGGACTTACATTGCCTGGGATCAAACCCATGACCTCTGTGCTTCTAATGCAGTGCTACCAATTAACCTTAAAGGGATAGTTCACACAAAAATTAAAATTCTGTTTTACACACCCTCGTGTCATTTTAAACCTGTAGGACTTTCTTTCTTCTGCAGAACACAAAAGAAGATATTTTGAAGAATGTTTGTAACCGTACAACAGTGGTAACTATTCACAAAACCCATGCTAGTAAATGGGTACTGCCGTTGTTCAGTTACCAACATTCTTCAAAATATCTTCTTTTGTGTTTAACAGAAGAAAGTTCAAATTTGAATGTCACAGATTTCCTCATTAAATAGTATGCTTGAAATAATCAGAAATGTTTGTAATTAAATTTAAATATTAATGTTTCAGTATTGAAAACTGAAGTTAAATTAAAGGTCTGATGTGTACTTTTTGGAGGATCTATTGACAGAAATGCAATATGATACACCTGTCTTCAGAGATGTATAAAGACCTTACATAATGAAGCGTTATGTTTTTATTATCTTAGAATGAGCTATTTCTATCTACATACACCGCGGGTTCCCTTACATGGTATTCACCATGTTGTTTCAACAGTAGCCCTAAACGGACAAACTGCTCTACAGAGCGGGTTTTGTAAATACGTTATCTCCTTCGGGAAAGAAGCGAAAAAGTCATGACATCTTAGTCCTGTGTCAGCCTCCCTAGTGCTTCGAAAGGGGGGGTGGAATGAGCCTTTGGTTGCAATTCGCAACCTCCCCACTAGATGCCGCTAAAATCTCCACATTGCTCCTTTAAATCATATTTAAGTATACTTATCCTTGATTTTTAATGTGCTTTCAAACTTTTGGGTTTCACTGTATTTATATACACTTCTGGCCATCAGTGATGTCCAGAGGGCATGTTTGTACAATGTTCCCCTCATGCTCGATTAAACCATCAAAATATGCTACAAAGAAATTCCTAAAACTTTATGATATTTGTTGCACAATTATTTGGCCAAATGGCAAATTGCAGCATATTAGGGAATGTGGTGTTTTTCCGAATATGCAAAATCACCTTTGGCCGCGGCCGTTTATTCAAGCTCTAAAAAAGATGTGTATTTCTGTTTGACAAGCTTTGTTCCCCAAGGCAAAGTGTTTTTAGAAAGAGACAGCGAGCCAGACATTTTTACAGCATGTGTCAAAGACTACAGTGATCAATATCCCCCTGCAAAACAGGACCGCCCCTCATCCAGACCCCTGCTATCAAACACTTGTTCAGCTGTGTATACATCCACCCTCCCCCCGCCTAACGCACAGCGAATGACTTAGAAAAACACATCCCATCTGTCGGACCACATTGTAGATGTTGTTCTGTTACAGTAAATTATACCCCCCCCCCACCCCCAATACCCCTGCATGCAGGATGCTCATGAATAAAGACATCACCGCTTGGTCATCTTCCTTTCTGTTGTCTGTCCATCCCATCATGCTCCACAGGTTTGATCACGCTGAAGGTCAGACTGAATGCGTGTCGACTTGCATGGTCCCGGACAGCGACCCTCAAATGCAGAGCGACACAGAGGCCGGCACAAAGCAAGGCCTGACCAGGTACAGCCCAAACCGGTGCATCTGCATGTATTACATGGCTTTTACAGTATGGAGACGTGATAAGCATCTTCATACGGCATGAGCTGTTGACATTAATGTGCGTAGTTGTGGCTTTCAAGCGCATGTCTGCATCAGCCTTTACAACAAAAAAGTACTGTAGCGGTACCATGGTACAGCATAGTATCAGATGGTGAAACCGTGGAATGTGCAAAGGGGATGTTAAATGAGCCTGTATCTTGGTGTTTACATTTAAGGATCAAAGGTATTCCCATGGTATTCCCATTTTGCATGTACAAAAACACAGTACTTTTTTGTTATGGAAAGGGAGAAGATATCTACTCAAATGGATATCTGAGCTTCTAAGCTTGTGTTTGTTTTTCCGGAACTTTTATCTCTAAGGAGGGGAGCAAAAGTTGTTAATATGAATCGTTTAAACTCTTCAGAAGAGGAATCAGTAATTGTTCAAAGGTAATATAGTACGCTTTTTTTCATCATTTTTGCTGGTGTGGTGTCATAAGCCGAACTGATGAAGTTGCAATTGTTTAGATTTGTTTAGACATTGATCATTTTACTTTTTCTGTTTTATGGATTCACAGGATAGATGTTTGGAATGACAGCAATCAAGGTACAATTGTCTCTTTCCAACACAACACATGACTTGAAACCCATTGCTGTGCACTGTAAAAGACTTGTAATTTTACAGAATGATATTGTTTTTTCACAGATTTTTCACCTTTAAAGTCCCAGTGAAATGAAATAAAAAATGCCTATTTTTTACATAAAAACTGAAAATGTCTTTTGTACAGGATATGTTTTTGTTGTGTATTTAACGCAAGAAACCTTTTCCCTCGATGTGTTTCAGAAATAATCACCTTGCTCTTTGAGGCTGTGAAGTCGGACAACTACGAGAAGGTATTAAAACATTTTGCCACTTTTAAAATGCATGTTAGTGCCCCACGCCACAAGATCTCATGTTTCAATGATGTTCCCAGCTGGTCCAGATTCACGAAGAAGGTGCGAATCTCCTGATTCAGGATCGGTTCGGCTGCACCCTTCTCCATTATGCGGTCGACGTCGGCAATAAAGACATCGTGAAGTACATCACCGAGAATGGTACTTACGGTTGACCCCGAATTTCGTGTTTGAGGGTTGAATTGTGTCTCACGCTTTATTAATAAACTCTGTTATCCTTTGGGCTTTGCTCAACAGCTCCTTCCTGTATCCTGGATGTGACAGAGAAATCAACGTGAGTATCGTTGGAAATAAAAATGAAGGTGGATTTAATCTGAAACTATGGTTATCCTCGGAAGTCAGTTTTAATGTAATGCTATTTTGGGCTCACATCCCACCAGTGAACCCGTACATTAAACTGGCAGGACTATAGGCGTAATGGTTACATCCGTGTTTGTTTTTCGCAGAGGACAGACGGCCCTGATCAAGGCAGCTGCTTTAGGCCACAGGACCATCTGTTATTACCTGGTGGATGCAGGAGCGTCCCTCATGAAGACAGACCTGCAGGTGAGGACATCTTTCCCATCCATCACTTAACAATTTTGAGCCTATTTCTGATGTAACAGTGATATTTGTATCATTCAAAATGTCATCATTTTTTTTTATTATTTGTATAACTGTTACAGAGAGACTGCGAACGTGAAGTAAATAATAATCAATAATAATAATAAATATAAAATGTTATTCATTTAATTCTATACATTTTTTAAATGATTTGTATTTATTTATTCAATTCATTTATCATTTTTTAATAGTTTCCATAATGATTTAAAAGCCTTCCAGTTTAAAGTAATTCCCATCAGTATCAGTTCTTTTAACTGTATACAGTGAATAAAGTTGGCAATACATCTGATTCAACACTTAGGGTGATTCTCCAAAGATGTACGCTGAAAAAGCGGAGGACTTCGAGCTAGCCGAGTACTTGGAAAACCGGCAGCACTACCAGATGATCCAAAGAGAGGACCATGAGACTGCGGTGTGACCCAAACCACTAAACCCCCTGATGCTTACAATCCAGCTCATCCGGCACGGGCACATGTTAGCCATGTTATGATGCAGCATGTATGTTGGCTCTTTGTGTCGACTGTAACGCAGAGAGTGTTTGTGTTTCAGGATGCATGAGTTTTATCTTCAGTTATAAAAACTGCACAAAGCTGAATCGCTTGGCTATTTACTGTAGGAAACCATGTGCAGAATTCCGGAAACTTCAGGGTGGATGTATAAACGTGGCTTTTATTGAACTACTATAAAGCAAACCATATAAACCTCACGAGAGATTTAAAACAGGGAGGGGAGGTTGTTTTTAACTTCTGCTGCTTTTGGTTACGTTACTTAATATACTTTTGTTTGAATTGAAACGCTGTTACTGATAGCATATCGGCGGGTTTTAGAGATATGCGTAGACTTAAGTTATGTGACCTGAAACATCTGCGAACATCCGCAGACGTGTTGGCTCACACTCACGTGTTTGTTCTGGTAGGAGGTCGATGTTGTTTTCATGGCCTCCTGCGTTTAAGAATGCTTCCTCAGCTGTGGCTTACGGGCAGTTTCTCTCTTTGTGGTAAACGCTTACATTTTCGGAAAACATTCCATCGATTATAGCTTTTGATATGTAAGCATTCAACTCTGTGTGCATCTTATTTTATAAGTCGTAATGATATTGTAGTCGATATATGCCGATTAGAATTTAGTAGTTTTACTTCAAATATGCGGCCTAGATTAAA
The DNA here is from genome assembly GCA_008369825.1 of Triplophysa tibetana. NCBI lineage: Eukaryota > Metazoa > Chordata > Actinopteri > Cypriniformes > Nemacheilidae > Triplophysa > Triplophysa tibetana. Next base: position 15,673,283 of record CM017894.1, on the reverse strand, counting down.
TGTTTCTTTCGAAGTCGGAATCACATTTCATGGCAAAGAATTATCGTATCGACCGCTGTACTTTTTGATACCGTTTGAAAAGATATTTCAAATTTCAGGGCACTGAATTTATGAAGTAAAAAACGTAACTTTGAGTTAGTGGCAAGTTAGACATCCAGCCAAACTGACCAGGTTAAAGGGACAGTTCACCCAAAAATGAAAATTCAAAATTTCTCAAGAAGTTTCAAATGTCTTTGTTCCGATGAACACAGAGAAAGATATTTGGAAAAACATTTCAGTGTTGGGACATCATCCACTACCATTGTAGGGGAAAAAATCACCATGACTAAAAATCATAAGATATTTTGAAGAATTTAGAAGAACAAATTGGTCTGATTGACTATGGTAGTCAATGATGTCCCTGGACTGAATATTACAAACATTCTTCCAAATATCTTTTCTTTGAACAAAGTAATTTATACAGGTTTGAAATGACATGAGGGTGAGTAAATGATTTTGAGAAAACTATTCCTTTAAGTACACTGAAAGTTTTCGTTTTTTGCCAGAAGTGTTTGGGTTATACTCTCAAAATAAATGTTCTCTATTGTTCGGTTCGGCAACTTTAAAATTCAAAGAACTTCTCTGTCAACTTCTTGTAGTGGAAAAAGCTCTCACTGACTCTAAAAACTGTATTAACCTATATATAAAACAATATAAAAACTCTAAAAGAAAACACTATTGGGGTGACATTTAAAACCACGTTTAACGGAATTATGTCAATTGTACATGTATCGTAATATTATTAACTCTCAACACTCATTGAAATTTTGCCTTAAGAATGACAATCGTTGCAAACTCTCATATAATTTCTTTCTTGAAACAGATTGAAAGGCATTGCAATAATACCGTTACCCATGATAACAGCGCAGTGAAAACACGATATTGTGATATTATATTCTATACCTAGTACTTAAAAGAACTTTAATGTTTTTTCCTTTATATTTTTAAGGACATACTCAAAAACCCAAACAGCTTGATGGGTTTCTTCCTTCGCACTGGTCTTCTATTAATATATTTATGTCTTTGTCTACATAAAGGTTTCGATTCTGGTATATTTAACCACTTTATTTACATGTTAAATAGACTAAAATGCTTGAATTAATACAGTGACAGAGCAGAAAGCAGCTATTTGACAACACTGAGTTGTCTGCGTTGTCAAACATTGCCATAGTATGTGTTGAGATGTCATTACAATAGAATAAAATTGTTTTCGTCCGTGCATTGTACGAGTTGCTATGCAATTCCTAATAGACAATATATGTATATAATCTGTCGAAGATTTTAAACGTGTAAACAAGCTCTCCTGACTTACAATTTTTGCATTTGTGTGTGATATGAACTTTAGATCAAGATAATGCTTTATTTATAATAGAGTAGATAAGGATTTTATTAGAGGAGTAGTCATGTGTTTGTTCTTCGGGGCTGGTTTGTTAATATATACTTGAAACACGAAATAAAGTCTTTGGAAACAAACTCTGTTTGTTGGGTTGTTTATGTGCATTAGGCAGCAATGGAGTCAATTGACTGAGAACAGTCGAGTCCACTTTGACTTCATTGGCAAACACACAACCATTACACACACTTTCCCTCTCTCACAGTAAAGGCATGTGTTCGGGGTATAAAGCACTGGGTGGAAACATTATGTTAATATGTATAATGTTAAACTGTGCCTCTCCCCAGGAGGGACTTTATATCTGAATAGGTTACGGTCAATGATGGATGTGTGGACATTTGTGACTCATTCATCATTTCTGAGATAAGATTACGTTCCGGCAAAGCACAAGGTGGAAAATGACCCAAATTTGGTTTTAAATCATGTTAACCTACATTCAACCTTTTCAAATTTTATATTTGCTAAATTTAGTCAAGACTGAAAAAACTATTTTCTTGTATCATATTTGATTGTTTGATAGATAGTTAGATATGCATGGATGGATGGATGGATGGAAGGATGGATGGATGGATAAACAGAAGGATCACGTGGAGAGAGAGAGAGAGAGAGAGAGAGAGAGAGAGAGAGAGAGAGAGAGAGAGAGAGAGAGAGGGTGAGTGTAAGTGCACAGCTATGCGACCAGCTCAAACTAGTTGGAAGAAACACAAAGAGCAGCAGATCGCATAGAGAGACGAGCTCAGGATACACATTCACAGCACAGGATCATATTCACAGCAATAAGGTGAGTTCACATCATTCCATTCAATATAAAATCAACGTGAATGTGTTTCGTGACGCTGTCGCGCCTTTCCGAATAATAACAACAACAATAATGCATTTTAATATAAAACACTGATTGGCTCGATTTTTTTCAGTAGTTTTTATTGTTTATTTACGTGATGTTGTGTTTAAGTGCGATTATACGGCGCATTGATATTTATAACATTATTTTTGCGTTTATTTTATCTTTCAGAATGACAGCGCGCGCATGGTTGCGCCGTTTGTCAAAGTAACCGGAGCGTCAATTAAACGCGTTTTTGAAGACCAGTTTTTATTAGATATTTGGTCGTTGTACATGTTAAGAACAAAATTGTAAGCGTTAGATCAAATTGGCGTGCGAGAAACAAAATCACTAAAATGCGCAAAACGGCGTTTTTGTTTTACTGTGTTGGGTTACGGCTTCATCGTGGTTGGTTTTAATGGTGGATCCGTCATTGAATTGTTGCATTCGTGTTGTAATTGAGTCGTGGAGTTTGTGTGCGCGCGCGATGATCTAATGGTGGTACATGATGCTCTCAGAAGTGCCAAAGAGAACCAGCTGCCAGCAACTGCTGACCCACTTCTCCAAATCGCAACCAAATGGGCTCATCAGTGCTCTCAATGTAAAAGAAAAAAACGCCAGAGGGAACAAACCTTGTTGAAAGGAACCACAGAATCCGTAGACAGACATTCTAATGGATTTAATGGTTATAATGGAGGCTGTGGTTTTAATGGAAACTGTGGGTCTCTAATGTGTTGGGTTCTATCGGTGGGGTGTTATCTGCCGGATGGGAACCAACCAAACTCCATTAAATCTTACTGGAATAAGAGCCAAAATGAAGGAATTTTCTAATGGCAAACCGCTGATGGTTCATGATGCTCGTAATGGACACGGTTCCAATGTATTTTGTCTTTTCAGTATGGAAACCGTCCAGGATCTCTCGAGGGCCTTTGTAGGTCTAGTGGTTTGGGTGAACTTTGATCGCGCGTGAACTCGGTGCTCCAAGAGGAAGTTTCCGAAATGTCCGGTTGCGCGTTTATCAAAGGCAGCATCCCACGTACCCCCTCGCATCAACAGAGCTGTTTTTGTCCTCCCATGCAAATAGGCTCACATTCAAAGGAGTCGAGCGGAGGCCCGCTCCCCCTCTCCTTAAGACACAGCATGGGATCTGTGTTAGAGGTTTTTCAGAGAGGAAAGCAAAACGGGCGAGATCCCGCTTTGTTCGGAGCCATTGAATCAGGCTCCTCTAAGGCCCAGCTGAAGGTCTTTGAGTACTTGGCCTCTCTCCCCGCGGAGGAGAGGGGAGGGCAAGCGGGGGACCCCCGCCGGTCGTTGTTTCTCCTCGCACAAAAGTCCGACCCCGAGGAGCCATTCGCATTTATGACTGAATGTAGAATGGAGCCGTGCCGCGGGCAGTGTGGTGAATGAGAGCTGCTTTAATGGAAGCAGGAGAATGGTGAAAAGAAGTGGTTTGTGTATAAACTATAGATGGGGAGAGAGTCTCTTTTTATGGAGTCACACACAGTGGGCGATTAGGACACTGTGTACATGGAGTTGTTTTTAATTTAGATGTGCCGTGTGGAGTGGCAAAAACAACATAGATCATATCTACATTAAAGCATGTAAAAATGCACACGGATTTGGGATTGTAGATCGTTTATTTGGCTGTTACGTAACCAGGTGTGAATATGGTAACTGTGTAGGGGGACTGTTGTGCATCTTTAAGAACAACTGCTCCATTGTTAACAAACAAGCCCCAACCCAAGTCATTTTTAGCTTCGCTTTGTTGACTCATTTATGGATGTTAATCTTTGGCCTTTGGGCACATGACCAAACATTATGTAAATACAAGTCGATAAGAAGTGCGCGGCCTCAATTTCTCTTTCTAGAAAATGAAATAAACGTCAGCTGTGTTTCTTCACAGAATGAGGAGTTTATTCTCAATAGCGCTTGTTCTGCTTGCGGTCATGATGGTCACCGCGGATGCCAGTATGAAGAAAAAAGGTTCCTATTTTTTAATGGATCATATACAGAAATGTGAATTTTTCGTGTGGGATGGCGTGAAATGATCATTTTCTGTTTTTAGACAAGGGTAAGGAGCCTAAAGCCGAGTCGGAGTGCAGCGAATGGCAGTATGAGAAATGCGTACCCAATAGCGGCGACTGTGGTGCCGGCATTCGGGAGGCGACGTGCAACGAACAGACGAAGAAGACCAAGTGTAAGGTCCCGTGCAACTGGAAGAGAGACTTCGGTGGTAAGATTTGTAGTGTTTGTGATGTCAAATGTCTAAATGCCTCAATGTAAATTTACAAGTTTGGAAAATAAATGTCATTAAGTCTAGGTCGTTTTTTTGTTTCTAGCGGACTGCAAGTACAAGTTTGGTCGTTGGTCTGAATGTGACACCACTACAGGAACCAGAAACAGGTCCGGAACGCTGAAGAAGGCACTTTTCAACGTTCAATGCCAGATGTCCATTACGGTTTCCAAACCTTGCACCCCAAAGACCCCCAAACCCAAGAACGGGGAGAAGAAAAAGGGAAAAGGAAAGGAGAACTAACTTGAAGACCAACCCACCCCTGCCCGCCCACACATTGGCACATTCCCAAATCTTCAAATTCAGAGATGGAGAAATAAACTGTAGACCTACCTATTGTTATTACCCCCACTTTCTTTCTTTTGTATTTAGTCAATGTATGGTTGTCTATGCTGTTGTAATTTGGTAGGACATCTTTAATTGTAATTTGCATGTATGAAATAGGCCACAGCGAATTTGTTGTCTAACAGATCGTCTTTACTAAAGAAGAAGCGGGCGAGAACCAACGTGACCATAGTTTTGCCCTTAAAGCATCTATATGTACATTACAACAACAGTGTTTTTGAAAGAAAACCATTTCTGTACGAAGTAACATGTAAACTGAATGCGTTCAACCGCGCCTAGAAGTAACGGCCTATATGAAATATCTATGTTTATAATTGTATGGTTTTAGATTTGTAATGGATGTACAATCAAATTTACAACACTAATTACTTCTACAGGTTGTGAATAAATGAACAAAAGTGTATTTTCAATATAATTTCTGGTGCTTTTTTAAAGGTGCAATGTGTGATATTAGGGAGGATCTATTGACAGAAATGTCAAAAACTGTCTTAAGGTGTATAAAGACCTTACATAATGAAGCGTTGTTTGTATTACCTTAGAATGAGCTATTTCTATCTACATACACCGCGGGTCCCCTTACATGGAATTCACCATGTTGTTTCTAAAGAAGCCCTAACAGACTTCTCTACAGGGCGCATTTCGTAGATATGTGATCTCCCATGGCAAAGAAGCAAAAATGTGACGATATCTTAGTCCTGCGTCAGCCACCGTAGTGCTTCGGAAGGAAGAGGGAGGCGTTAAGTGAGCCGTTTGTTGCAATACGCAACCTCACAGCTAGATGCCACTAAATTTCACAAACCGGACCTTGAAAATCAAACAGTTTTTATTCGTTTTTTTAACAGGTTACAAACTTTATGACGATTAAATGGACGAAGAAAAATACAAGTACAACGTCAGATGTAATCAAACGTAATAACACATAATTTTAGCCACAGGTTAAACGTTAAATAGCTCAACCAGCACATTTATTTTGGTTCAAAAACAATACAATGTTGCAATCAAGCGGTCTATACATTTTCCTAAAAACGACTTGTGCTCTACAAATGTACAAAAAATATATTTTTAATAATATGTCATATACAGTGAGTCGTTTGGCATATGCAATAATAGCAACATAAACATCAAATACCTCAGCAAAAACATTTTCATCTTTGGCTCTTTAGTGACATGATTCATCGTTTATTTGTTAAAATGAATCCATGTAAAAGGGAAAGTTCACCTGAAAATAAAAATTCGTTCCAAATCTGTATACATTTCTTAGTTCTGATGAACAGAGAAAGATATTTGGAAAGTTGCTTGTAACCAAACAGTTCTCGGCCACCATTGACTACCAAAGCAGGAATAATTAAAAAGGGTAAAAAATGCTCCAGAACTGTTTGCTTTCCTAAATTCTTCAAAATCTAGTTTTGTTTAACAGACCAAAAAATAATGGAAGTCAATGGTTCCAAGAACTGTGAGGTCATTCTTCCAAATATCTTTCTCCGTGTTCATCAGAACAAAGAAATGTATACAGATTTGGAACAACTCGAGGGTGTGTGGATGAAGACAGATTTTTCATTTTTGGGTGAACTGCAAGAGACTATTCATCTTAATCTCTGATTTCGAAAGCGGCACTTCAACAGTCTCTTGAAGGTTCTTTTGAAGGTGTCATTACATAAAGCGTAGCACATAGGATTAACAGTGCTGTTGATGTAGCAAAGAAAATATCCCACCACCCACAGAACTTCTGGAACGCACCAGTGGCAGAAAGTAGCAATGAGAACCATGACGTTATGAGGCGTCCAGGTACAGATGAAGGCCAGGAGAACCGCAAAAATCGTCCTTGTCACCTTTCTCTCTCGCACCGCCTTCCGTCGAGTCAACTTGGAGACATCTTTGAGAACCTTCGAAGCCGTTCGGTGTAAACAAGAATTGCTTTTGAAAACGGAACTGTTAGAGCAAAGTATCTTGTTACTCACTTCTGTAGAATCCATGATGGTGTTTGGTTTTGTATCTAGCCCTCTCTCTGCCACAGAGGCATCGGGGCTTGAATCCACAGAGTTGCGCAATTTGCTTTTCCTGATGAGGTCATCTTTGAATGAGCACGTCTGATCTCTTTTAATGTCGTTTACTATATCGGGCTTGATCGACGCTCCTCCATTTGGTTGAAGAAGGTTTGTCGATTCGAGCGTCTTCTTAAAAACTCGCCTCTGACTTGCCAGGGATATCCGAATATACAGAACGGTCATTATTACAACAGGAAGGTAGAATGCAGGGATGGCGGTTGCCAGGGTAACAGCGGGGTTGGCGAGGAGCAGAATGTAGCACTCGCCCTCTGGGACCTTACGACCATCCCGCCCAATCTGCCAAAAAAGGATGGCCGGAGCCCAGAGAAGAAAAGAGAGCAACCAGGCGGCGGAGATCATGGCCAATGCCCACCCCGCCGTACGCCTGGCCGGGTAACTCAGAGGCCGGGTGACGCAGAAGTAGCGATCGAAGCAGATCACAAGGAGGTTCATCGCAGAGGCGTTACTTACCACGTAATCCACAACCAGCCACAAGTCGCACATCTGTGGTCCCAAAGGCCAGTAGCCTTTGACAATATACACGGTGTAGAGATTCAATGAAAACACACCAACGATGAGGTCAGCGCAAGCCAGACTGAAGAGGAAGTAGTTGTTGATGGTTCGGAGGTTGCGGTTGACTTTGATTGACAGGAGCACGAGAACGTTGCCCAGGACTGTAAGCATACTGATGCAGCCGGTTAGAAGGATGATGACTGTACCTCCTACAGTCCCATAGACACGATGTGATCTTCCAGACACAACGTGCGATTCGTTGGTGGAGGGATTGAGAACACTTCCGTTGAACATGATTGAGGAACCTGTAAAAACAACATGTTTTAGAAACCACACCGTAACACTTGCATAATCCATCATTTGTGGGGTAATGTATACATGTGCATGCAGATACTTATAAACTGCCTCGGAAACATTAAAGAGACCATTTTAGTTTTCATTTAATCTGCATATCTAGAGAAACTTGTTTTCTTTGCAATATTTAAGGTCTGAAAAAATACAGAGCAACTTTGTTTATTCAACATGATTCTCCAGTTCTTATTTTCTGCAAACAAATGCAAATAGAAACACTATTTTTATTTAATATCTGGCAGATATATTGCTAGTAGTTCAGAGAATGAAAATATATATATAATTTTACCTAAACATATATCTAGAAATTGTAAATTCAGAAAAAATGAAGATCATTTTGAAATGGTCTCTTGTTATTTTCCGCTGCTGTATAGATATACGTATTTAAACCAAGCAGAAAATGTTTTGATATATTAATTTCGTACAAAAATTATAAATACATTTGTAAAATAAAAATATATATAAAAATGTATATGAATAAATATATATAAAATAGTAAAAATGTTTTTTTGGAATATACAAAAAATGCACCGAGAAACAAAAAACAAACAAAAAACTACTACAATAAAAAGTAATTACTTTAAACTATTAATAGTTGCAATCAATCTTATGGGCCTTTGATCATTTATCACTGTACAACAACACAACTACAAAAAATTTAAATACATCTTTAATAATATTTTAAAAAACTAATGAGGACATCATTTTTGGCCACTACTGTTTCAGCTTAAAAGCTTAAAATGACACATCAAGTACAAAGAAAATAATTCATAAATAAATACATTTGTGGTAACTTGCATATTGCACAAATATTTCCATGAAATTCATTATATGCATAAAGTAAAAAATCCCTATAGAAACAAACACATAAATCAGATGAAATAACAAATAAATGAAAGCCTGATTTTGTCAGGTACTGTATCATAAATGACAATAACATCATTCCATCTGCATCTTAACTTACCAATGAAGACGAACCATTCAAAGTCCCCCGAGTAAACAGCAGAAAGAGCCGTCTTCATGATCTCCAGCAGTCCGGATGAGAAAACAGTGGGGAGGATTTTAAATAACTCAAACAGATACGCCCATCCTCGCCCTACCCGTAATCTGTCATCCTTTATCTAATGCAATGAAGTTACAGTATGAGAAATATGGAAGTATCATATTGCTGTTGAATTCCTCACAGTTTTATTTTCATTAAAGGGGAAGACTGTCATCTAACAGACAGAATTACCTGACTTGTGTAACGGATGTGCTTTGTTGTGTTTTATCCCATTTCAGCTTCTACAGAAAATGAGAAATATCACATACATGCCAAAAGTGAAAAGTCTTTTTTAATAGGGGTAAGCAAATAAATTAACTGTGTTTTTATTTCAATCAGCATTAATACAGTAATGCTACTATAAAAAAAATCACAGTTAAAGTTTTTTGATGAACTATTAATTTTGCAATGGAAAAAAGTGTTTACCCATCTCTAAAATGTTAATAAATAAATCAAGAACAAAACGTAATTTCCATAATTACATTTTATTAAAACTCTCATAATCGTCATTACCAGGCTCTTTGGTGTCCCACAAAATCATCTTTTACAACACCTAATCCTCATTTTCACTACATAAAGGAGCAACTACACATTTACGGTAAATCAATACAAGACATCCCTCACGTCTGGGCAGAAGAGGAAATCAAATTCTAGCCTGTTCCACCTTCACGACTTCTGTTTAGGTACCACTCCAGCAGTGAAAGGATATACACAACCACACAGCCAACAAGATCACAGTTTTAAACATCACGCTTCCACTCGCCGTCAGCTCTTTCTTCAGCACCTGATAAAAAATGAGCATGATTTAAAGTTCAAAACGGATATCATGCACGAGACATACTAACGGTGTGTAAAAGGTCAAATAGAAGTGAAATGAGTAAATATGATGGTGCAAGATGATAACCGAATGCGAACAGGAGCATGTTGTCTAATTTATTTTTATTTAACTATGTAAAGGCATTGTTTAAAATCATGATTGCATTGATCATTCTCACAAAGCACAAAATAAATAGAGAAACATAAAAAGCACCATCACTCAGACAGAACCAAGACATGAACCAGAACACACGGCATTCACAGGCTTGTAAAGAATTTACAGCTGAAATAAAAGTTTGCGTTACCGAACACATGGAAAGACCGAAAAAGGTTCCTCAGCGGCCTCTGCGTGTCTCCTCACAATCCAACTTAAATGCATCTTACATCCCAAAACTTCCGACAAGTGTCCATTCTCATAGAAGAGTGTTTTATCCATTCTTCTTTTTCTTTTTCTTTTACAAAAAGTTACAAATTCCAGCTAAGCAGCTAAAATAACAAAGGAATTTTCCAGACATCTACTAAAATGTAATCTCAAACACAAATAAAAGCAGAGAGAGATCTTTTTAATAAATGCTCATTAACTAAAGGCCTGTTAATGCTTGTTGTGACGGCTGACCAACCCTACATCAGGATCTAAACCAGCACGATGAAGCTGAAAAAGCAAGTGTCTTAAAAACTCAAAATATGATTTCAAGTTTTTCTTTATTTACCACCTCTACATTTACAATGCTACATTTATTTTTTTATTTATAATAAAACTCTGTAGGCGGACACACATACATGCACACGTGTACGCAGACCGTGTCTGATCGGTGGGTGTGCGTGTTTCGTAGACCTGCGGTACGAGCATTTAGTGCCAAATCTCTCCTCAAGGTCCATCTGAATGAAATACTCGATCATAGATTATTTAAGTGTGAATATTTATACATCTGCTTTATTGACTGTAGTATCAGAAAGAAATGTAATTTAGTGCAATGGTTTTTATTATAACTTGTTGAAAGTAGCCTGATGAAGATATAGTTAAAAACAAAATGATATGAAGCTCTTACGTTTGCGTTTTAAATTGTAACGTTTAGCAGAGATACAGTAAGGTTTGAATCGTAAAGATGCTCTTAAAATAAACCTCAATACGTGATGCTAACTTGACGCTCTTACGCACAAAGTTTGCTGTAACTGCTCACTAAGGTATTAAAGCTCCAAATAAAAAAACGGAAGCGTACCATAATTTCACACGTGTGCGTTCTGTTGTAATGCACATGCTCGTTTTCTTAAGCCCCGCCCTCCACATTCTGCCACACGTCTTCATATAAAACCTCTGGATTAGACACACATGCAGATATGAGAGAAATGAAGCACAGTGAAAGTTCAAGAACTGCGTTTTTAACCCAACAGACGACAAGCTTTCAACCACATATTTTCAAACCACAGATAAATAAATTCAAATTAAAAATCATAAAACTTGCAAATTGGAAGTTTAAGGGGACACGCACGCACACAAGTGTTTCAGTCTTAGAACTTCTAAGCATTGTTCATCAACCGTACAACTCAAACACTATCGTGGAAGTCACATTATCGAACAGAAAAAACCTTAATCACGTTGACATGATCTGAACCAAAAAAAGTTGATACAAGATGCTGAGAAAGTTGAGTTAGTGTTAACCTGTGAGGAAAGTCTGTACGGCTTGTTTCTGACACCAAAATGTCCTGAAAAACAAAAAAAATCTGAACCCCCGGCCTCAACTGGCACTTCGATTGGCCGATGATGTCTCTTGAACTTGTGTTATTCCGTCCTGCGGTACAGGAATAATTCAAGTACGACACCCTTTCTCCTGTGGAATGATGAAATGTCCGCGACTCGTCCTTGAAAGGAAGGAAAATTAACTTAGGCGTGACACGCAAGTGCAATAATAATGCTTCCTTCCTTCCCCAGTCCGAGTCCCAGTTGGTTTTGAAAGAAAGGGTGAGGCTGACGTCTCCAAGGAGACGGCGTGAAATGCTTGGCACTCATTCTTTCTCAAAATAAGGCCAAAGTGGGAGGAGTCAGAACAGAGGCAAGTTCAGTGGTTCCGCTCCCAAAAGTTCACATCACTGTAACATTGACAGCACGCCACGAAATGCCCCAGCACCATGCGGACCAGTTAGCCATCGCGTCTTCATGTCCACCAGACGTAAGACTATCTGCCATACAGGTCGTCGGGGTAATCCCGGCTCCTGCTTTCGCTGTAACTATGGTCATTGTTATTGTTGTTGCTATGGTTAGACATGTTTAAACGACTAGGGGGTAAATGGTGTTGAGGGTCATCATTTTGACGGCTGCCGAATAAGTCCGCGTCCAACATAGGCGACGCCCTCGCGACCTCGGAACGAGCTGTAAACTGTGGTGGAAATGAGGAACCGGCAGCCCCTGATGGACCAGGAGCTTCTAGAGAGTCTGCTGAAGGTTCTGTGCGAAACATGGGTGCAGAAGGGACAGCAAGACCGGTGGGCGTTTCCAAGGTCGGGTTTCCCGTCTGTGTCGTCCTCACTGATGTCTGCGAGCCTCGGTGAATCCGGTGGCTGACCACGATATTGTTCCCGAAGCCACCCATTGAGGCCATGGTAGTGCTGCGCTCCCGCTGGACCACGGCCGTCATTCCGCCTTCCGCCATTAGGCGGCGGATCCGAGAAAGTGCATCCTCGCCTGTGCCAGACTCGGCTGCTGATTCCCCTGAAACGAAGAGATTGAATTTTTAACATCATAACAGATTTATTCAAGATCATTTCTGATAAACATTCTAAAATAAACAAACAATATTGCAGAACATCGCCTATCGTCACTCCTTGCGTGCACAAAGGTACTCTGTATATCCACAGAACTAAAGCTCAGATTAAACTGTCTAAAGGTCTCAGTAGGAAAAAACACAGATATCAGATAGGTGACTTCAATCTTAAATGGAGAGAGAAACAGACGGTGGGTACCGTGGTATGTGCTGGGTAGGTTGGTCCGGTTCAGCGATGCATCTGAGGTTGATGCTTGAACGGCTGTGTGTGACATTGTGTGTGCCGTCTCTGGGTGTGCGTGTCTGTCCGTGCTGGTACCTGCGGTCTGAACCACTGAAAGAGCAATTTTTTTCATTATTATTTAATATTATAGAGGTCATAGAGAAATTAATGGAACTGGGTTATAGATATTAATTATATAATTACTGTTGTTTATAACTCACTAATCTTAATTCATATTAGTAATGAATAAAGTGAATTATTGCTATTTATATAATTAATAAATATTTAGAAATATTATTACTGTGTCTTGATGTGTGTGCGTTCTGGAAGGTGCTGGTTGAAGGAAGGTCTCTCTCCGTCTGCGTCTCGGCGTTCTGCAGTCGCACCACTGGCGTCTGCGTCCCCTGTGAGGTCACAGAAGGGGCGGGCTGACGCGGCTGTAGGCCAATAGCGTTCATTAGACCCATGTCTCGGTCGAATCTCCAGCCGGACCTGCTTGTTCTGTAAGAAACAAGTGCGTGATTTCTCAATAACACTAAATGGTGATATAACACTGGCTTATTATAAACAATGTAAATTCAGTTTCTGACCCCGGCCGCTCCACTCCGCGGGTTCGGCTGCTGCCGCTGCTGCTGCTGACGGTAAACAGGGAATCGGTATTCAGGTCGGATGAACTGTCCCCATCGCTGCGGAAATCTCTGTGAACGAAAGGCAAATTTTAGACGTCACTGTATACGTGTATTTGAATACTCCAAAGAGTTCCAGCAGCTCAAGCTCATGGGTTTAGTCCCAGAGAAAACACACAAACTGATCAAATGTTTAGCCTACATGCACTGCAAGAGCGTCTGCCAAATAAATTCAAATGCAAAGCTTTGCATTCATTGTGACTTATTATCGGCGTGGGTTGCTATCATATTAGAAACCTATCATGGGGAAAATTCCTTGAAAGCGATAAGCTTGAAAAGTAATGTGATCTGTAACCTTATTAAAAAACAATAACTAGCTTCGTGTTTTCCAATGGAGACGCGAGTTTCCTGCCACTAATGAAGATGGTAATCTAATGAACGTGAGGGGTAACATGGCAGTTTATCAGACCGTACAGACCCGACAGACATAAAATTGACACTCGTTTGTCTATTCAGATCTGAAAAATAAACCGATAGTGAATCAGCAGTGAGCCAGTCTGACATGTTTCTCTCACTGAGTCAATATTAGCACAGGCTCTTGCACATGTTTATGTAGCTGGTTGTAAATTGGTTTTATTACCAATATCCATAGCTACCGTGCTGTTCAGTGACATTCGTTTTATTTGTATTTGGATGGGTGCTTAAAAATCAGAGCTGGCAATCGTTCAAAACATCCAAACGTTTGTCCTCCAGCCGGAGCCGGCACATCAAAAACTACTCCATACGGTTTTTCCACCGTGCAATAAAATCATACAAAACCCAATTGATTCAAGTCTGATTGTGTGCATTTCTAAGTATATTTTTGTTCACTTAAAGCTTCTGTCCAAAGGAAAAATTCAATTGTGTAAGTTAAAAGACATAAAATCACGGCTGTGTCCTTGAACACTTTTTTCTTAGTTTAAAACTATTTTGTTAGTTTTCAACAATTTCACTACATTATGCATTCAGTACAAAGTAACTTTTGCATTAAGAGTATATATTCTATCAATTTGTGTTTGCTGGAAATGAAACCCACAACTTGGCATTGTAAGCACCATGCTCTACCAGTTAACTTCCAGGAAAAATAACGTCTTTAGCTCTCAGACATTTACGTAGCCCAGACCAGACGCCCAACTGGGTGTCTGACATTTCACTCGTGTGTTTTATAAGCTGTTCCTTACACTGGCCTGCAGATGACCAAGTCTCCCTTGTTGGTTCCGTAAGCCAATCCCATGCCTGGCTCTGGAAGCCATCTGGCTGAGTTAATACTGACGTGTCTCCTCTGGTCTGGAGCCATGGGGTAGACCACATTGAACATCATCTGCGGGATGTCAACAGAAAAAGACAATCAGACACAGAGAAAACACTAAAAACTAAATCTGTTAAAACAGGCATCCTCAAAATTACCTAAATGATGCGTAACTCAAATTATGCATATTATAAGAATAAAGCATTTTCTTACTCTAATAGACGTTTCGCCACCGTGCGGCTGCTGTAGGCGGAACACTTGCGCCACCATGTGGTCAGTGGTGGGGTGGAGGAGGATTCTTCGAGAAGCCAATCCCACCATAACGTAGCAACCCATAGGAGAAAGACTCACCGAAATAGCATTCGGACCTGAAACAAGAGTTAAAAAAAACGAAAATAAAATGTCACTTCAACAGGAGGGTCAAGCGTGACGGATAAAGTGTAGTTTAACACCAACCAAATCTCTTGGTGTAGAGCATCTCGCCCAGGTTATGGGGCGCGAGGGAGTAAATGGCCAGATTGCCCTCGTCGGCGAAACCCCGTTGGCTGCTGGGAATGAAGACGGCCAACAGTTGCCCATTTGCTGAAATGTCACAGCTGGCATCGTTGTAGATCTTACAGTGAGGAACCAGCACGTTCACCGAAGCTGGAAGAAAAGGAAAGAAGAATTTTTTTTTTATGTAACGTCCTACAATGAGAGGTTTCATGCAACAGAGCAAAATATTTTAAGTGATTTCGACAAGATGATCACATGATGTGCACCTTATGTGATTTTTTCTCAATAATATTTGTAATAATGTACCATTGCTAATCTCTGGAAGGTCAAACTTGGTGAAATCCCACCACTGCAGCCTGTACGTGGTGTTGGCGATGTTACTAGCCACAGCTGACTGCCCATCCCCTATAGACGCACCTGAAACAGAGAATTATGAGTTTGCCCTCATTAAAACTCATCAAACAATGTCTAATGTTCTTCAGTTCACTAAAAGACATCTGAAATTACAGAGGTGTTTAAAACTAAACTCTACCTGCTAATACTCTGTTTATAGAGGAGTGGGTGGCGAGCCCTGACTGTCCCCTCTCATGGAACAGACCAGCATAAGGCAAGTACTCCGGTAACAGGAACCTCCTTTAAGAAAGAAAAATACATGAATGAATACATGAATTCATCTATCAAATTCAATCATTAATAAAAACAAATGAATCATTAATAAACCAAGTCTATACAATTTAAACTATTGGGCGAAAAAAAGTCAGTGCTTAAAAGCACTTATGAGTCGGGTGTGATTTCACAATTTGTTAGATGTTAACTCACCTCCAATTTTATATTTTACACAGTTTAGAGGCAAAAGTTACAAATTGCAAAGATTTGCCACATCTGTTTATATATTTTACTTTTCTTAATCTGGACTTTAAAATGGAACCATTTTAAAGGAACAGTTCACCCCAAAAATGAAAATGTTGTCATCGTGTGCTCACCCTTCAGTTGTTAATAACAGGTATACATTTCTTAGTTGTGCTAAACACAAATGAAGACATCTTAATGAAAGTTTTAACTAAATCGCTTTGGGTCACCATTGACTTCCATAGAACGACGAAAGACTTGTTGAGCAAATGACGACAACATTCTCATTTTATTGATTTATTGAACAAATCTTCATGGTTGTCTTTCTAAAAAAGGTAAATGTTAAACTAATCACTCTCACCGTGGAACGAAGCGTCCGAGAGAGGGAGCTGACATTCTAGCGTTGCGAGGCATTCTGTGTCTCGTCCTGTCTCCAGGTTCCCTATGACAAAGAAAGAAAACAACATTACAAACATTTCCTAATAACGCCAGCACATTTTCAAAACTGTTCTTCAGTTGTAGAGGATTTATGTAATGGTGTGATTTATATTTAGCAGAAGAAAAATGTATACACGCAACAAAAATACGTAGCTATACATATTTTTTTATGGATTATATCAGTATTATCAAACTCACTCGATGTCCTCATAGTCCCCATCGCTGGCCTCTGGTGGTGTGGAGGACGGGTTGTTGGCCTGGCTCTCTGATTGAGAGGTTGAAAGCGTCCGTAGGCGGTTCTGCAAGGAACGCTGGCGAATACTTTCTCTCCGAGACAGATACTGGATCATCCTCTGAGCGTAGTATGCAGCTGGAGACAACCTGAGAGGGTGCGGATGCGAGGTTCAAATTTGTAGTTCATCATAACAATAATCATATGTGTTTGAATTTTTGGTCAAAAATCATGTTTTTTATTACGTTATCATGTTTTATTGTGTTGGTCAGCTGCATTTTAAGTTATTATGGCTTGAATCAAAACAAAACCAAGTGCAGTTTGATTGATACTATTAAAATTTGGAACCAAACTTTTCGTTTGCAAACATATGAGTGAAGCAGAAGAGTAACTACAGGTTTATTATCACTAAGAAAGCCTCACACGACTTTAAATCTCAAACAGATACCTTGCAGGATCCGGGTATATTGGATGATCTCTGGACCCTGACATATCATATCGCGAAAACGGAAACAGTGACGATTCCAACAACCTCCTAAAAAAGACAAAAAAGCTAAAGCGTAAGTAACTATTACGACAATAAAATATTTATATGACACCCGGCACCGTTGCCCACCTCCTGAGCGAGTCCTCATCTGGGTTATCAACGGGCACCTCGGGGTTTAAGGAGTCTTGCGCTGCCTCAGGCGGAGCGCTGGCCGTTGGCTGCCGATACATGCTTTCCCATTGCCCCGTCTCCTGATTATACACCAGACCCATGGGCTGCTGTCCCTGCACACTAGAAGAGGTCTCCCCGAGCTCCATGGGCCTCATCTCGGGTGGTTGAGCTTCCACTCGTGCACTCTGAGCAGGGTCCTCAAAAGGAGGCACTGAAAGCGGCCAGGACGGCCCTTCTTGGGAGGACGACGACGAGGAGCTCTGTCCAGAACGCTCCCAGCGCTGGGTGTCGTGGTTGAAGGTTAAAAGGTTGTGGCACGAACGACAGCGATTGGGGTGGTTTTGTGAGGCCCCTGCAACCGGGCCTCCGTTTCCAGTGTGGGATGAGTTGTTTTGCGACGGCCCCGGGCGTTCAGTGTCCATGCTACTGTTTAACAGTTCCTGCATGGTTCCGGGTCCACCCGCGACCTCTCGGCTGCCTCCGGGCCGCTCTAATTCCTGCATGCGTTCGTATTCCATAAAGTAGCGGCTCAGGTTGCACTGCAGGACGTTTCTTATGGAGGCGGGGTTGTTGCGTTGGGCGGTGTCGTAAAAGGGGTGGTGCCCGCTGCTCGTGCCATCGTTGGCTCGTCCCCGGTTGGGCTCAGTGCCGGGGAGCCCTAGGCCGCGCCCCTCAGTAGCTGACGTGTAAATGGGTGACGAGGAGGAACCGTCTGGAAACCTACGCAACGAAAGCAGATCCATGGAGGAGGAGCTGGTCCTGGGAGGAGGCACCAAACCCCTTCCACTTTCTACTCCAATTGCACCTAAGGTATGTTCGTGCCCTGTGCTAAGCAAACTGCCGGACCAATCGGCCCCGGGGAGGCGCGCAGGGGCCTCTGGGGCCCCGGTTACCTGTGCCACCATGGGATCGATAGTCCTAAGGGGCAACAGACCCCGATGTGCTGAGTTCCCTGCATTGACACTGAACACACTGCTAAAAGCTGAGGGCCTTTCCGCAGAGGTGCGGGTTTGTCCAGGGGTGGGTGTAAAGGCGGAGGGGCCCGATTGAGTCGGAGTAGAATCCGAAGGCTGAAGAGAGGTTGGGTTCTGTGTTAGCAGATTTCGAGAGGAAGCGCAGCGACTGCACAGGCAGCCAAGACCCAAGTGCTGCGTGCAGCCTTGTAAGGATGAGCGGTCGCCCGGTTCTGCCCGCATTGGGTACTGGAACCGGGGAATGTTGGGTGGCTCTCGGGGCTCAGGGGCAGGTCGGGGCTGATCGCTAGCTTGCGCACCGGATGAGCGGGAGGACAAGATGTGCAGGAAATTGTGCAGGATGGGTGTACGACGCACGGGCGGGGAGCGTAAAAGAGAACGCTGGCGGAACAGAGCCATCTCCATACTGTCCATGGGGACCTCGGAATCATCTTCATTCTATACATAAAACACAAATAAACCTTAAAAGCATTAACAACGATGATCTCTAGCTATGTTTGAGAAAGCACACTATACTACAGAATTCTGATAACTGAATAGTGGGCAAGACACCCGAAATATTTTGACTTGCCAAAAGACACTTTGGCACAAAAGTGGATTAGAAAATACAAATGCTCATTTCTGAGAATATGTTTAGAATGAACAATATGATGTTCATGGGACAATGCTTCAAATTTGAATAATGTTACGATATTTTAGTATGCTGAAACCAGGATATATGTATTCCGTTCCACATGAAATATTACACAAAAATGTTTTTTTTTTTAAATTATAATAGGAGAAAGGGACATTTCTCACCTGCTGGTTGGATGGGTTTACAATAGCTGTTAAAAGGTTGTGACCTAAAGGATCAAAGCGTACCAACCTGGCAAAAAAAGATTAAAGTTCTGTTAACCGTGGGAAAATAATTTTTAACATTTCCATAGAAATCAATTTAATTCAAAAAGCTGTGACATAAACAGGTCTGCTTTCCCACCGAACACGCTCGGTCTCGCTGGCGGTCTTGACCACTGCGAACGGTTCTGGGCGGCTCCAGTCCCAGAAGTGGAGCTCGTTGTTGGTGGCGATTAGAAGAAGTTGAGCCGTAGGGTGGAATGCCAGTGAGGCGATGGCTATGTTACTCTCCGTAAACCAGCTTTCGCTACCACCCTAAACATGACCCAAAACATTTGAGCAACAATCTCTGGACTGCAGGAGTGGGTAGACAAACATTACATTTAATTGTAAAAACAAGTACCGCACTGGGCTGCTAATTCTGTGATTTAGAAATCAACAAGCGATGTACAAGATAAGAGTGTTTTGAATATCTAAAAAAATGAAACGGCTGCCGCTCACGTGTAGATCCCAAATGCGAACTTCTCCATCAAGGCACCCGGAGGCCACCAGGCCAGGGATGGTTGGGTGAAAGGTCACACACCAAGGCGTCCTCCTGTGGCCCACCAAGGAGTGCAGGCACTTTCCTGTCTTCAGATCTGTGATGTAGATGTTGTGGTTGACATGGGTTGAGGCAACAAGATTTCTAAGAAAGTGATGTAAAAACTGCATTAGAAAACAATGGAAGTGAAATATAACATTCAGCATTTGCGTTCTGATACTTTTAGTTTCGACAAAACATCATCATTACCTGTCCGGGCTGAAGGCCAGTAGGAAGGTTGATCGTGGATTATCAGGTAGCTCTACTTTCTGTAGATATCAATAAAAAACACATATAGCCCATTATACATGTACACAATAAATGTTAAACTTTACATAGATTTTATATGATTAAATGCTCTTTCATAGTCTGGGTATATACGTGTAATAGGACTTTTATATATTTAGACAAAAAGAGACCTTGACATTGCAAAGGCTGCTGGTTTCTGAGCTTTATTTACATTTCAAATATAACAGAAACCAAGAGCAGTAGATAATCTACCTGACTCTGCCATTTCATCCAGCGGGTCCTGTCCTCCACAAGCTGCTGCAGGAGGTGCTGAGAGCCCAGCACGCGAGCTCCACGCTCTCGACGTGACAGGATCAGCACAGAATTCCTGTTCTGTGCGGCCATTTTTCTCTCTTGGGCTCCGTGGCCCGGCCGGCCTTCCTCACACGTGGGCCGGACACTAACTCAGCAGCTCGCAGGCCATGCAGACTGTAGGAAGACAATCCACACACAAACAAAGGTCAAATCAATATACAGAGATCAACCTGTATCAACTGGATTGTCTAAATGCCGGATATGTGTCATCAGTCTAATAACTCTGCAATAAGTGTCGTCTGAGTAATGTTAAAACAACAGTTGTGATCTAGAGCCTGTATATCCAGATCAGTGATGAATGCCTGGATTTCTAATAGACAGGAGGTATGTAGTCAAAATGACAGCTCAGGTCCAAGTTGATGTCTACGCAAAACTAACTGATCATGTAATAAAATCCTCCATCATCTCGTATTGTCAAAAAACATTGATGAGCTGTTATTTGTTCAACTGGGCCCTTTAAATGGGGCCAAATATCAAGTCCTTATAGGATCACGGTGTGTTCTCTAGACATCAGGGCTTCATTCATAACGTCAAGATAAATATCGTTGTGATCATCATATTAGACATATAAACATTCAGCAAAAGATTGTAATGTTGCTTTTAAGAATTAAGCCCATATCAGAGGAGCTGATCCATGTAAACAAACGAGCCATTTAAATCTGAACCTCGTCAATGAAATCAACTTACACATTTGATCGACCAAACCTGTGCAAAATAGCGTCAATAAAACCACTAAACGTATTTTTAAAAGTGTAACTAACAATAACTCACTGTCGTGCCCGCCCAAATATGGAAACTGAATTGAAGCTAACGTTACGCTGATAGCCACCTTTTATTCGCTACGAGCATTTATCTATGCATAAACATTTGAAGTTATGCTATAATAGTCGCATACTTACAAAAGCGCAATTGTTGTGTGAACATAGCGTTGAAATGTAAGATCGTGGGTGTTAAACAGACCTGTCTCGTTGTGTTTTTCAGTGAAATGACATCGAAGTCGCTCCTAGCCGCTTAGCCTGTTAGCCGAGCTGATTTGCTAGAAAGCGATCTGGATTGACAACAGAAAGATCCGAAAAGACGAAGGGGTTAAAATCATGTCCTTAAGGAAGATCTAGAACTAACCGTTTAACTTATCAGGACATACATAGGTTGTATCAAGCTGGCTATGGGAGAAATTATGCTAGCTAGCTGGTTTGTGGGTAGCTCGCCGTAAACAGGCATACTAATCGAGCCGCTGACACACAATTGAGCTCATATGTCTGTTAATCGACTGCAGAGCGTGTATTATTTGACCATTGAATTAAATTGTTTTATTAGATATATAGTTTATTATTATTAATATTTGTATATATGTATATACATGCATATTATATATTTACATTATTAATTTAAATTTCGTTATAAACGCACGACTGTTCTTGACACATACCACGGTGCTCCACAAGTAGATCTTCTGTTCTTTTCATTACAGCAATGATTTCTCACAAAAAAACTTTTTTTTAAATCAAACATTAAGGTGAATTCTTAATAATAATACAATTAAATAAAATGTAAACATTTTTTTGTCAAAATAGTAAAACCTAGAATTGATTAGAATTGTGCTTCACAAAGTTACAAATCACTCTATTCAGATTTATTTTGCAAAATATTTTAAGATATCACATAATGCAATAATTGCTTTATATGCTACGGCTATTTTAACTATTGCACACCCAAACAAGTTAAATTTATTATGCGCACTGTTTTATGTTGCCACTCATATATACAAGACCACTGCATTATTTTCTGTCTCTTAAAAAACAAATAATCTCGTTTTTTTAGGGCAAAACTAATGTTCTTGTGTCCATGTACGGTATCTAAACAACTGTGCAATGTTTCATACATTCTAATGAACCACAATACATTGGACATAAATTTACATAAAGTTACTACACATTCTTGAAGTCTGTACAATGACTCAAACTGTTCAGAAGCACTTAAAAACAACTGCCACTGCTTGCTTTAACTTTTATACAATGTTTTATAAAACTGTCCTCTAAAACAGGGGTTCCCAACCTTTTTTGTGCCAGGGACCAGCATATTCATAAAAAAAAATCCAGGGACCAGTTGTCAATTTTAATGCCTCAATTTTATGATGCATCATTTGGAACTGTGTAAAACAACAGCCTATCATTTATTTGCAATGAACTAGAAACATTGTCAATCACTTAGTGACAACTTAATAACTTATTAACTTAGTGTTTTCACTCACCAACAGGTGACAACTATAACAGGTAAAACTATTTCAATGTGAGCATGAACTGCTTATTGATATTACTATATTTGTAGTTGTACAAGCTGTTCTTCCTGGGCATCCATAAAAAAACATATATGCATCCACAACAATGCACACAAATTTTAGGATACAATAAAACAAAATTAAAAAGGTCAGCTTTTTACAAATATGAACGAAAATCAGTTTACAATCTGATATCCATATCAATGAGACCCCTGGGATTGCTTGGCAGCCACAAGAACATCAAACCGGGGCTTGATGGTTGACAATGAGACACGCAGGGTATTCCTCACATCCAGTCTGTTTCTAAGTCTGGTCTTAGTGGCAGTCATGGCAGAAAAACCTGCCTCGCACAGATATGAAGTCGGGAACGGGAGCAGGGTTTTCAGTGCAAGGGTGCTGATCTCAATGTATTCTCTTGATGCTTTGATCCAGAAGGATGTCAGTGGTGTTGAATTAAAGACAGTTTTCAGGCCTCCGTCATGTCTGAGCTCCAGCAGCTGGTCTTCTTGTCTTGATGAGAGCTGGTTCTGGCCATCATCATCTTCAGAATTAGAATCAGAATTTAATTATATTAGCATTAAAGTTTTCACATACAATTAATTTGCTTTGGTGTTTTGGTCCAAAATAGGGATCTTAACGATTAATTGACGATAAGCGGTTCAAGCGCGTGCGTGCGTGCGTGCGTGTAAAGAGAGCGCGCCGGAGTTATGTTTGGGACCATTTTACACCATCATGAGTTTGCGTGTTCATTCGCAGCATTTTGTTTTGTGCAAATGTAAGTTGTAATATTGTGTTTATTTTGTGTAGGCATATCTATATCTGATTTATCTCATGACATAGGATGCATTTGGTTAAAAAATAATGTAGTAAAGTGTAGCTGATCCTCTTCAGCTTCAGCGCGCGCAGCTCAAACGGCAATAGCCTACATACACGACTAATTATTACTATTGGGACTGTCATATTGAATAACATAATAAAGAGAATAATATTGTAATAAAACATTGAATTATTTGGGTTTAGTTGCCGTGTCGTGTTGTTCCAGGAAGAGCGCTTCCACAACAGTCAAAATAATATATTTAAACTAAAGTAATTAAATATAAAAAGTAGCCTATTGTTGTTTGAAAAAAATAAATTTATTGAAATTACTATTTTGCCAAATGGAAAATTAAATAGAAAATATACTTTGGGCAGGGGCGTTATATGAATGTAATGTGCATACCTTGGAATGGGTTGCGCATCCATACTGTCAGATAGTGGAACATGTTCCAACTTGCTAGCTGCTTTTTCCCCCAAAAGTTCCCGACAAATATCTTTTGCTGCCGGCAAAATTAGCTCTTCTCCGATTGTAAAGTTTTTTTTAGCTTTAGCTATTCGGTGAGCAACCAGATATGACGCCTTTGTTGCAGCTACGTTTACTGATGTTGAGGATATCAAAACTTGCCGCTGAGCGTCCAACTCACGTTTCTTTCTTTCGAAAAACTCCTCCGTTTTGTCTTTGAGAGTTGGGTGTTTGGTGGTTAAGTGTCGCTGAAGTTTTGACGGCTTCATTGCTTCATTGCAGAGTTTTTCACCACAAATAACACACAATGGATTTGGCGCCACGGAATCGCCTGTTGTGGTAAATCCATACTTAATGTATGAGGTATCGTATTTACGATTGAAGCTGGACTTTTTTTTCTTTTTTTTCTCACTATTTTCGAGTTGGTCTTCGCCTTTTCTTTTACCCGAACTGTCCGCAATGAAATTAGCCATTGAAGTTTGCTGAGGCCCGCTCATCTCTCACTTCTCTGTCACTTCAGGTGCACCGCACTTTTTTTGCAGTCCGTTCAGATACAACGCGTTGCTAAGCAATCGCAAGACGCCCAAAGAAACATATTTTAATCTATTTATTATTTATATTTTGGATTAAATAGCATGACATGTCATAGCACTTAAAAAAGCATTTAAAAAAGACAATTATTATTAATATAAAAAAAAAAAAAAATTATTCTATGAATATTTCAAGGCCCGGTACTAACGGGTCCACGGACCGGCACCGGTCCGGGGACCGGGGGTTGGGAATCACTGCTCTAAAACATCAACGTGACAACTTCTTAAGCTTGTTTAGTTGTGCTTGGCCCGGCCTCCTTTAAGATAAGTCTTCCAGCGTTTTACATAGTCCCTGAAAATCGGGGCACTGTCAATGGACGAGAGCAGCTGTAATTGGTTGATGTGAGTGGTGTGGTAGTCCCAGCGTGCTAAATTAGGCGCCACACCCAGCGTGAAGTGCCTCAGGTCGTAAACTGTTCCAGAACCTGTGTCGAACAACGGCAACATGGCCTTGAGTGACACCAGCCCTTGACTGAAGAGTACGCCTGCTTCTCGGCCGAGCTTGTTGCCTGCGGTCTCAGCCACATCAAACAATCCAATCAGAGAGTAGATGAAGCCATTAAGAACGAATGAACTGGGCGTTGTTGGGTATTCCTCATACCAGTCGTATTTGTTCATAAAGGCTGCCTTTACGCCATGTTGCTCTGAGGTCTTCTTGAATGGGGATGTCGCCCGTAGGGCGGCGCTAAGGTATGCTGGGTTGTGCGTAACCAAGTACGTCCTCACTAGCGTTGACATGGCCTGACCCTGGGCCATGGCAGAATACCATCCAGACTCCAAGGTCTTGAACCCTTCTCCGAGCTTACGAGTCACCTTGATCGGCCACCCTCCACGCTCATCTTGGTTATGAAGAAGCCAATCGCTAGCGGCAAAGAAAGCAGCCATGTGTGCGGTGGAAGAAACGGTGATATTGTTGATGAAGCCAGAACCTTTGAGAACCAGCTGGATAACACGGCGAGGAAAGATCTTGGTCGCCTTTACTACTTTGGTGTTGGACAAACCGACTCCTTTACGCAGGTCTGTTACTAAATCCCGACTCACGGTGCTCCAAGACGTTCGGGGTCCGATGCCGTAGACAACCTCTCTGTCTTTGAAGGAGAGGAGGAGGGGACTAGTGATGTAACGGATGATGTAAGGAGCTCCCTTTTCTGTCGTCTCCAGAAGAACAGAGACGCTACCATTGGAGATGAACTTGACGTCAAAGGTCAAGACGAAATCTTTGGAGTTATCCATGAGCAGAGACACGCCGTCTGAGTTTTCTGTGGATGTAAATTAAAATACTCACATATTTTATCAATTAGAGAACAAAACTAAGTAAAGAAATAATAATTAGCAAATGTTTTCCTAAGGAATAAAATAAAAAAACAAATGGCGCACAGGATCTATGCTGACTTTCTTACCCGCTGTGACGAAATGGTGCACAAACCCAGAATGATTTTGATCCTGGATCTTAGAGAGAGCGCAGCCCTTAGGGACGGCCCATGGAACTGTGCCACCATCTCTCTCTTCCGACACCCCATAAATCTTCACGTCAGGTGGCTTTTCTGTTAAGTTCTTGCTGTAATGGCTCAGCCCATACTGAGCTATCTGAATGGGGTAGAAATACCCCTGAGGACCCCACTGGGTAGAAATTGGGACACCTTTAAAAGAGGTAAACACAAAATTTAATACAGCGGTTAACAAATCACAAGTTGCCAGTGAACCTCAAACCTACCTTCCATGCCGCTGATGCATTTCACTCGATCCCGCACTTCCACGTTATATCCCTCAAAGGACATGAACACCCCATCGGGGTGGTAGGGCTCCCTCTGGGCGTACACCCGCGTGTAACTGTGGGAGAACTCGAAACGTTCCATCCCGTCGTACTGCACCAGACGCCCGTAAACGTCAAAGTACCTTTCAACCCAGCTGAAGGGCAGATAAACCTCAGCCCCTTCTTTTCGGCCTTTGATGATGACGTCCTCATTGATGAGGCAGTCGATCTGCTCGTAAGTGACCTCCTTGGACCCAGGCGGGGCTTCGGGTGATTGCCCGTTCTCCTCTTCCTTTTCCGGGGTGGGTGCGGACTCAAGTTGAGGTCTGATTTGGGTGGACAGGTCTCTGTCGCTGGAGCACTTATTCCACAGCAGTATGGTGATGAGAGCAAATATGGCAAAAATGATAACCAGAGTCTTGTGGTTGATGCGAGCCACCACGCAACGCATTATCGCATCATGCCCATGCGGTGACAATAGACACCTGACCTCACCTGGACAGAAATAAAACAAAAGTAATTTTTTAAAAAATCAATAAAACATATTATTACTTATAATATACATACTTATGTATGTATGTATGTATGTATATGCGTATGTAGAATTAGAATTCAGAAGTTAGACATAATTAATATTGCATATAAGAATTCATAGTCCGTTTAATATTTGACCTGTGGTTCTCTCTCCTTTATCTCAAATGTCTGCTTTCACTGTGTGTGTGTGTGCGAGTGTGTTTACGTGTGTGCGTCTATGTTGATGTGTGTAAGTATGTATGCATATTGTGCGTGTGTGGAGCATTTGTATGTCTGTCTTTTGTGTTTTCACCTTTTTCTTGTTTTTACATGTGAATGACTTTAGTTGTTTTACTTGTAGTCAATGTGTGTACAGCTGCTTTGTATCAATGAAAATTGTAAAAAGTGCTATATAAATAAAGTTGAGTATATATATATATATATATATATATATGTTTTTTATGTTATTATGTTTTTTTATTGTGTTAGTTAGCTGAATGTTTTTAGATATTATAGCTTAAATCAAAGCAAACCAACTGCAGTTTGATTGATATTAATTGGAATGCATAATAAAAAACATAATTATCTTTTTTTTCAGAACGGAGATATCCCTTCTTGGAACCAAAGTCTTTTTATATACATATCAGAAGTATATATATATTCATATATATATGTGTGTGTGGTGTGTGTGTGTGTGCGTCAAAGAATTACGTATATATAATATTTATTAATTTATACGATTTATACATCAAACAAATTATTAATCAAATGATTAATGACAATAAAAAACAATAGCAAAAATTAAATGAAATAAAATATAACATATTCATATTTATAATAGGAATAAAAAAATTAATTTGTCTGTGTATATAAAATGTAAATTAATATATATATATATATATATATATATATAAAACTGGTAAAACCTGTTACTCGTTTTAAATACAGACTTAAATTATTGACGATTATTACCGCTGTAATGCGGTATATATATATATTTCCGCAAATAAAGCACGGAATGAATTTACAATCGCATCAATGCATCAATGCTCTTATGTGATTGTGGATGCGAAAGAAATACGTTGAGCTACATGCGGTGTATTAAAAGGTAACGATGCCAAACTTACACTCACCTGAAAGCAGCTACTCCCGGTGATGTAAAAACGCACAATACAGACAACAAAATATACACGCATACATTCCTCTCGCTTTAAATCGGCACTGCAAATGTACAGCTGTACCGATGAAGCAGTAGCCAATGAGAGACTTCGTAGCTGCGCAGCGACCAATCAGCTGTCAGATGAGCGGACAAACGCCACAAGGCCCATCGCTTGAGGTACAGCGGAGCTGAACATCACTTTTCGTATTTAAAAAACAATTAATTATGAGTTGCTCATTTAATTGTATGTTTTGACTTTATTGATAAAAATCCGAATCTCAACGAAAGTTTAATTAGATCGTTCATACAAATTGTGATTTAGTTGCGTTGTTAAACATAGTCGCAAGGTGTCACTATTAAACAGACAAACGGAAAGGTGAAACTTCACTGCTTTTAAGGCGTTTATTCCACACAAAACTCGACAATTTACAACAACTCACATACAAAACAGTGACACAACAATGACACGGAAAGAAGAACAAATTTGTGTCTGGTCCTATAAATATGAGTATATATTTCCTGTATATATTTATATTTCAAAATATTTCCTATTTTGATCAAACATTTTAGTGTTGTTTATTTATATACAAGTATTTTTAATGTTATTTATTAATAATATTATACAAGACAACTTGTCCTTAACTCTTATTTAAGCTAACACCCATAATCAATTAACATGATTAGCATTTAAGAGAATAGCACATGATGCATATTAATAACCAAAATGGCCGTTCGACAATTTACATTCATTATTAGTGGAACTTAAACATAGACACATAAGTGAAAACATATATTATAGAAGCTCTAGCTATTTAAGCAGTTTTACATCATCAGACACAACAACAAAAAAAAAGCGAAAAATTAAAATATGAATGTTGTTCTGGTTGCTCATTTACAAAGTGCAGAGACAAAGGCAGGAACAGAATAGATGAAGACGAGGAGCAGTTGTGACCAAGAATAGGTGAGGAAAGATTGGAGACAACTCTACATGGGCTACATAAGTCTACATCGTTTAAAAATTTTCTTTGTAGAAGTTAAAGCCAAATTGCTCACACTGAGCTTTGATGTCTTTGGCCAGAGCAGGAGAACCACAATAAAACACATGGACCTTGCCTTTCTTTTCTTCTGACACCTTCTGGAACACCTGCAGATGGACCGAACATCAAAAATCAAACATGCAAGCTCATAAATCAAGCATTTGTATTAAAGTGCAAGACCAATAGAATTTCTCACTTTCTTTTACAGCATACATTTTACACATTAAAAAATGTATGCTTTAAAAATATAATAGACAAAATTACATTCTTCGTCTTATGCTTTACCTTGGCCCAGTCCGGCCTGCCCGGCTGAGTTCGAGTACGAAGTCCTGTGATTGAATCTCTCTTTTCTTTCTTGGCCAGCAGATCCAAAGCCATCTGCAGACCAATGGCCTTCATGTCGTTCTTACTGAGAGCTGATGTCATGTACATGTGCATCTCCAAAAACCGTCCTGAAAATATCCAAACGTGAGATTAGTAAAAGGTGTTTTATTTCTGTGCCATCTCCATCTTCTTCTCTTACCCTCTGGTTCCTCATCTGCCTGGTCCATCTCCAGCTTTGTAAGGAGACTTACAAACCACTCGAAGGATTTCTGATCTCGGTTGATCCAGATGAAGTCCACCTGCAGGCAAACAAAACAGATTTATGTGAAGTCCCTATGAAATCAAGATGCTTTTGTACTTACACTCATGATTTTTTTGGGAGTTATAAGCATATAAAAATATCTTCTTACAGGTATATGAACAAAAGTGTATGTCACTTTTCGCGTCCAACAAAATCCCCGTCCTCCTTATGACATCGGTTATCCATAAACATCAGTTTGGAAATGTAAGATCTTTACCCCAAAACACGCAGTACTCACCTTTCTCAGCTTCATCTCATTGTCTTTGGTAGTCTCACACCTAGAGTTATTGGGGGATTTTGGGCAGTTTTGCTTTCTCATGCGATAACTGGAAACACGTGAAAAGGAATAGATACAAAAACAGATTCTGCATAGTTTCTGTTATTTCTTCACATATTTTTATTATAAATGTGATATGTGAACGGAGAGGCTCACCGACACACGATGCTCTGTAAAATAGATGCAAATGGAGTAATGCCGATTCCAGCTCCGATGAGCACCGCATGCTCAGACGTAAAGATCTGTCGGGTTGGGGTGCCAAAGGGTCCGTCCACATAACACTGCCATAGATGGATAATAATGATCCAGATATGAGAAAAAAGTGAATTTCCCAATATGTATTTAGACGCAACAGTCATCTGCATTAGAGCTAGTAATTTATAACTTACCTTAATGTTACAATATCTGTGATTTTCACTTAATTTTGAGGAGAGCTGCAGGATGACAAATTATATATTGGCAAAAATGGTAATACATTGGCTGTTAAGGCCTCAAAAATATATGTTAAATTCTCACTTCTCTGGTACCCAGACAGACGTCTCCTAGTTCCGCCTGGGCCACCGGATCAGGCTTTTGCGAGTCCATACGGGTTCCACTCGATTGGTACAGGGTCAGTTCAACGTCATCATCTTTATTAGACGCCACTGTCCTACTGCGGATGGTTGACTTTAAAAAAGGAAAACAGTTATATTTATTGCAATATAGACCTTAGAATTGTTGCAGAGGAGCCATGCAGGAAAATAAATTGGTCTGGATGTGATTTAAAATACCTACTTATAAAGAAAAACATCAATAAAACGTTACTCTAATGAACTCATTGAGTGGATGATGGAGGAAAGACAGAACCTGTGCTCTCTTTTGGTGATGTCTGTCCCTCAGGCTGGCCGTGAGCCTTTTGTTGCTCATGGCTTGGCTCTCTGGATGTCTGAAATACTCGTACAGGCGGTTTGTCCACTGGCCCATCGAACGAATGTGAAGCCACAGCGTATCTGTTCAAATGATGGAATGACGTTGTTTCAGAATAGAACGGTTTGACGTGCAAGCTTTCTACAGTACAGTATATGTTTTACCTTGCTGCTCAGGGGCGCTGCTGATGGTAAACGGATGCCACTCGTACTTGGCGATGACAGGGATGTTTATATACACATAATCTCCAGGTTTGAAGTGAAAGAATGGAGGTCTTTTGATTACCAAATGTGTTACCTATAAAACACAGGTCAAAGGTGTGATATGTGTGGAATTCTGCCTATTTAGGGTAGTTTGTGCATAGTGTGCATAGTGTGTACTCTATATAGATTAGCATGCAGTCTGCATGTGCATAGTGAAAGTAGTGAGCAGCATGCATGTGTACCGTGGGTACTGTCTATATTGGGTAGTGTGCTGCATTCATGTGCTTAGTTTGTACTGTACATAAAGTATGCATGCAGTCTCTATGTGCATAGTGTGTACTCTAATATAAAGTAGAATGCAGTATGCAGTATGCATGTGCAGTGAGAACTGTCTATATTGGGTAGTATGCAGCATGCAAAGTGTGTACTCATTATAGATTAGTGTGGAGTCTGCACATCTCCAGAAGTGTATTGCATGCATGCATGCATGCATGCGCATAGTGTGTTTAGACTTTACAAGGTATAGTAGTGTGCAGCATGCAAAGTGTGTACTAATTATAGATTAGTGTGAACTCCATATAAATTCTCTGTACACGGTGTTGTGCAGCATGCATATGCATAGTGTGTTCTGTCTATATAAATAAGTGTTCAGTGTACATAGATGAAAGTGATATCGCAGATGAGAAATACTAGGCATATGTATATGTATAATTTCATACATTCATTAGTTTATACAGCACCTTTGAGGGCAGTAGGTTTACTTCAACAATGTACAGTCCTCCCATGCGAGAAACCGCTATTCCGATCAGCTTTTCAATGAGGAACAGCACACCTGGCACCACAAACCACTTCCAAAAATTGGCACAGTGAACAACCAGCAAGGCCCAAACCCAAATATATAAAAGATGAGACCAGTAGAAGACCTGCACAAACACAGCCTACTCCATTTTAAACTCGCTCAAACTATATTACATACATTAACCTTGTATAAACTGTTTTGTTAGCTATTTATGAATCTGATTCGATGACACCCATCACCTCAAAATGGCCACTGCGTCTTACGAAGGTACTGGAACACACCACCATAAAGCAGATGAGAACCTGCAGAACCACGCCGGTAACGGAAGCGGTTCCATTAACCCAGCCGATGCCGGGACGGATGGTGAGCAGATACTCCCACATCTGGTACGCTCCATCATGCTGAGACATACAAGCTAAGAATCAAGAGAATGTGTTTCAGTTCCATCCATTTGACCGTTCCATTCAACTTTTACAAATATGTTATTGCAACAAATTACCAAAATTCATGACGTGCGCTCCCGTGTGAACAATGGAGAAGATCAATGTAGCATAGCCCACGATCTGATGGAGAAGAATGTTTTGGTCTAAAGGCAGGACCCTCACCACCCAGGTTGCACGTAGCCAGGTCAGACAACGCCTTAACATGAGAACCTGCAGGTTTAGTAAAGACGAAATCAATTAATTCCAGTCATTGTTTTGACCGAAATCTTTTTTATAATGTGAAGCCAAGCTCACAATAATAAAAGTGCAGTTGAGGTTAAGACACTGCCCACAGCCCTTGGCCACCATGAACCAGGGCCCGCCGTGTGCGTTCTTCAACATGGCAAAGATACAGAGGAGAATGTTGAGGAGGGCATACAGACAGAGGAAGAACAGCTTGCGGCTGTTGTTGTGCCAGTACGCTCGCGTCAGGTAGCGAGGAGTTTTACGTTTATTCTCTTCCTGATCAGGAGGTTTCAGCCAGTTGGCAGCACTGGGAGAAAAAAACATTTATAGTTATTCAATTATTCAGCGTGCATATCAACAGACGGTAACGTTTTGTTTGTTCGGCAGTAAGGTTGCATGCAATCGCTTCAAAATTTTGATTGGCTGTCAATGTTTTATTCTTCAAAAGCTGGAAAAATCTTTATGAAAGTGATCGTGACTATCTTTCCTCTATTAAGTTATGGACTACATAAATAAAGTTTTATAGTTGTCGTTCTTGATGTGAAAAGGGCTTTGTGCTGCTTTTGGGTGATTTTGAACACCATTTTACCAAAATTAGTTGTACACCGATTAAATTAACTAAAAGCATAATGTTAACATCTCTGTCTTTTGAAATTAGAAATAAATATTATTTGAAAAACTGAACCTAAACGAAAACTAGAAATGTTTAGGTTGTGGCACTAAAATTTGACCGAAACTAAACTAAAACAAACCAAATCAATTAAACGTATATAGCAATATAAAAAAAAGACCAAAGCCTAATAAAGGACATTTCTAAAAATAAACATGGAAACTAAAAACATACAAATAAATGCTCATTTCAGAACATGAACCACGTTTTTCTAGGATTTGACACTTATACTAATGTGAAGCTCCGTAATGTATATATTTCACCTGATGGTGAGGTTCTCCATAACTTCCGGGAAAGTCTCCAGCTCTGCCTTTAACTCCTCAAACGTGATGGAGCCGCTGTTGTCTTTATCAGCAGATTCGAAGAGGGCAAGCGTCAGGTCGTCCAGCTTCTCCTCAGGGAGAGAGATCGCACTCTCACTCAGACACGACTTAAGAACTGTTTTCAACTCATCCGGATCTATAGAACCACTGCCTATGAGCAGATCACCGCAGGAAGAAAGAGGAGCTTAACATGCAGAATGAGGAGTAATGGTTTTCATTTATTTATTCATAATTTACTCATGTCATTTTAAACCTGTATGACTTTCTTTTTGTTGCAGAACACATATTTCGAAGAACGTTGGCAACAAAACAACATTGGCCCCCATTGACATTCATTGTATGGACACAATCTTCATTGGTGTTCGGCAAAAGAAAGAAAGTCATAAAGGGTTTGCACCTGTGATTGTTGGACGTTCCAGGAACATCATTCTTATCAAACAATCACAGCTTTGGATATTATATTGGTTAAAGAATGCTGTGCCTTCACTTTGATCTTGGAAGATCAATATTCTTTTGGTCTATATCTCAAGTGTAATTGTCAAACACACTCATTCTTCAGGGGTTTAATTGCGTATATTTTGGAACAAAACAGTAAATGATGTGCATATCTCACCATCCACATCATAGACCTGGAAGAGAAAACGCAGTTTGTCTGTCTCGCTGCCGTGGATCAAAAGATTCAAAGCTTTGAGAAGTTCATCGAGACTAATGGAGCCGCTTCCATCAGAATCAAACAGGGCGAAAAACCTCTCTGCGAAAAACGACTACAACAACAATTGACAAAAATATTATTATAAAAAATGAACTAAAATCAAAAATGATTAATGGCTTGATGAGCACACGCTTTATATGAATCATTCAGCACTAACCTCTTTTACTTTGAGAGCTGTTTTAAACTCATCCAGGTCGATTTCTTTGTCTTCTCCTGCGATGCTCTCGAACTGCTTGGTGACCCATTCCAGCCATCGTGTATCTTCATCCAGACTCATTTCTGTGCTCCACAACATTAACACACACACACACACACACGTGTCACATGGACTAGTATAATGTTGTCTTTACAAATTTTCTGCGCTTTGTACATTACATTGTTGTCTATTGGGGGTCAAAAAGCTATCCATCTATCAAAACTGATCTTCCAAAGATGAACAAAGGTGACTGATTTATGACAGAACACTGAACTAACCCTTTAAATGTAATTACAAGACATGATTTCACTGTTTATTACTATGTTGAATTCTTGTTGCCAGATGTTTTTACAGCATTGAACAAATAAAACCACTCCGGCTGAATTTGTTGACATTCATACTTGATTTTAGATGTTAATTTATTTAACAAACAATGGCTTTTGGATGTAGAAGAAACATGCCTAGCTGGTCTAACTGGTTTGTGTCAATTGGTGTAACTAGTATTTTTCATAAAAATACAATTATATTCAGGATAAAAAATTTGGGATAAAATATAAAAATTTAGCTTACTGTAATAACTAAACTAAGTAATTTTGTACATAATTTGTCAAAGATGTTTTCAGCATATCTCCCGAAAACATGGTAATCATTAGTTCCCTTTTTCCCTGAACATCATGTACCAAGCTTACTTTACATTGGTTAAAGATTCTTAAACCTTTAAACTTTTCTGGTATATTTTTGATTTAATTATAGAAAAATGTTGTCGATAGCCACATGTCTAGCAGGCCTCAAAACAGAAAGCATTCAGACAGCAGTCTGATTCAAACAATAGGCCTATATTCCTGTAACAAGGATGCTTTGTCAAAGATGTCCCGATAGATATTGAAGGAAATACATTTAGAGATAACTAAAAAAATACATATATTTTCGTGTGATATTTTGTGTGAGTATGTTTACATTCTAAAATATTTTACATCCCAATAATTTGGCAGTTACACCATTTCCAGGTACTTTTAAAACAAGATTTAAATCTCATTTTTCATCCAGAAATATAGCCAGACATACATGCATATAATCCTTTTATATGACTGCAGACACATGATATACTGTAAACAAAGCACGCACAGACAATTTTAACCTGTTTTTGCCATCCTTTAAAATTCCCATGTGTATGTGAAACAACAAAATCATTACCTTTAAATGTAAATCGCCCTTCGAAAAATTCCCTTTCGGCTCTTCTGCAATGGTCCTCACAGACAAATTTTAAAGCTGTCTCAATATGTTGCTGTCACATCACAGTTCAGTTTATTACCATTAAGAGGAAAGATGAGCGAGAGCGAGAGGCTGGACAATATTGTTATGGACATTCCCTATTGCACACAGCAGCTGCCCCTGACATCCCTGCCCCTGCTGACTGCCTCTCAGTATGGACCCATACTGCACTTATTATCAAACATAACACATACAAATGATTCATTGTGTATTTGTCTTAATATGAATGAATGGAGTTCCTATAGCTCCACAGGCAGCTATGATGCCAAATTCATGGGTTTGAACAAAAGATATAATGCACCTTAAACACAACATATTACAACAAAATCCCCAATGTTAAAAAATGTCAAATTAACACTCGCAGTGTATATTTAATCCACATGTTAAGAGTGTGGATTATATACACGCTGTGAGTGTTTATTTGACTTGTGGATTATATAGACACTGTGAGTGTTAATTTGACGTGTGGAATATATAGACACTGTGAGTGTTAAAGGGGGCATGAATTAAAATAGCAATTTTAACACGAGCTTTTGATATATAAGAGGGTATCGTATTCAGAACTGTCAGGACTGAAAACTCCCTATTACCGAGATTACATCGGTTATTGACACTATGCCCAGCGAACAGAATGCAAGTTTCTATGACGACATTGACAGGTTGAACATCGCCTCCACAGAAAAATATCAACGACTACTTCTCTAACCACGCCCACTGGTTCGCGCATGACAATTCTGAAATAACACAAGTAGTAACAGCTGTTAAAGATAGCAAATATTGTGCCACCCCTGGTTGTGGAAGAATACACTCGCTGCAGAAACTTCCTTCGGATTCTGACTTTATTAATGTGTAGTTAAAGTTTAATTTTAAAGACATTCCAGCTCATGTGGGAAAAACATGGAGTGTTTGTTCGTTTCATTTCTCGGAGTATTCCTTCGTGAACAAGGCAAAGATAGACACTGGATTTGTGGAATGACTCAAATTAAAAAGAAGTGCTGTGAGGTCAATATTGAATCCGGTAGGAATGGCGCATCAATCTTATGTGAGTAAAACGTTTTTGTACTGTGCGTTACTTTTGCTTTGTTAGAGATCGCTTGATGTCCCCTGAGCACTATTCGCACAACATTAGTATTATCTGGGGATCTCTAATCATTTGTAATACTTGCAGAGGTTGTCTGTGATCTTAAGCCCGTGCAAATCGGTTTCTCTTGATTTGAAGCCCATTACTTATTGATTTTGATGTGTTTGAATGTAAAAATCTCGCGAACCCCATATCTAGACCTCATGCAACAGTATTCAACAATAAACAAACACAGTTCATGAGACCTTTAATTTGGCCTTTTTTAATACTGCCGATTTTCCTGTATATTTAGATAAAAGCTTCTGAAGATAAAAGGGAAATTGACCGAGCCCATGAAAACTAGAAAAGTTAAACATATTATGTGATCACGAAGACAAGTCCAGCTGTGAAAATATTTTTAATCCGTAATCTTAGATTCAGTTGTTCTGTCAATGGATCTAGATTACTAAACTCTCCAGCATCACAGTGTGAAGCTCTTACGCCTGGGAATGTTAGAATGAAAATCAAACATTTATTCAAACACATTTATTCACTAACAATTCAAAAGTGAATGAAGATACTGCATATGGATCAACAGATGGCCATCTGAAATTTACAAATACTTCATGTCTCAACAACAAACTTGTTTCCAGGACGAACACACCTTAACCAGCAAAAAGAGACTATATGTTAATGCAGTTTTCTTTAAATGTGAGACACTAGGATAATGTAAAGAGGTGCCGGCTGTGTCACTCCAGCCTGACCCGTTTCCGTGGCGATGGGGGCGGGTCCAGAGCAAAGGCAGTGGGGGAAGAGGGGCGGGACTCTGGGATGTATTCCATGCAATATTTCTCGATGTACGGCCCAGCAATGTTCCACACCTGAATACAACAAATCAACATGAGATGTAAATGAAATTGGAATTGCATAATTTGTATACAGATAGTTATGTCTTAATATAAGAATATAAATATAATGATGATTTGAGGTATTTCTTTATTTGTATCCCAAATAGTGTAAGGGTTAGGGATTTGTTAGAGGGGAATTAAACCTAGAGTAAAAATACTATCCCTTGTCTCAGCAAGCACAGCTTAAAAGTAACTGGGAAACTTGCCTTCTGGTCCACAAGAAGCCGATGCACAGCTTCAATATCTGGAGCCATGAATCTGTCTTTAAACCAGGGTCTGAACACAACGAGAGGAAAATATGAATGACAACAGGTTTGTCAGTCATTAACCAGAAAGTTCAATACTTCAGGGGTTTTAAGGTATCTGTATCCAAGTTGGACCTACTTGACTGTACTGCGCACAAGGTCGTAGACTTTCTCCAATGGGGTTGTCGTACGCAGGGGGCGTAGGAACTCAATACCCTGACACGCTGCTAACAACTCAATCGCCAGCACTGTAAGAAAATAATTCCCAATGTATCCAAATTGATTCCCAATCGCACAAATCATGTGCTCCTGAACCAAGCATAACACTTTTTGATCTCATTGCAAATTCTCAAGTATTATCTACCATTGTATTTTGCGCATGTTGTGTTTATTCCAAAAGGGGGCGCCGTAACTGTATCAGTTTTGGTTCAATTGAGCAATTGAGCAATAAAGAATGTTAGTGTGTGCATGAGAGATACAAAGCTTTGGACCTTGTTCGACGTGCTCAACCACTCGGAGGGCTTTGCGGGCCGCCCAGCCTCCCATGGACACGTGGTCCTCAGTGGCGGCGCTAGTCGAAAGGGAGTCAATAGAGGAGGGGTGGCAAAGCACTTTGTTCTCTGAAACTGTAGAGGGAGATGTATATCTGTTTGGTTAATAGTTAACACAACCCAGAAGTATTGAGTACAGTTGAATAATTTTAATCAATGTGCACTGTTTATGTTTTAGGGAGCATGAAATACAATTTCTAGGCAGTGCATTTATAATGCTAACCAAGAGATGCGGCGGTGCAGTGGGCTATCATGAAACCAGAATTCAGGCCTCCTTCGTTGACCAGGAACGCAGGGAGTTCGCTGAGCGATGGATTGCAAAGGCGTTCGATGCGCCTCTCGCTGATAGATGCCAACTCGTGCACCGCGATGGCCAAATAATCCAGTGCCTAGAAAGAGGAGATCATCAGAAGGGTGTTAGCGATACCAACCGTCATTGACAAATAAATGTTTTTGTTGATAAATGACCTTTGCTGGATATTCTCCATGGAAATTTCCACCAGATATGGTCTCTCCTCTTTCGGCAAACACCATCTTAGTTGTAGTCAAGGCCAAAGATACCGGCATTAAAATGACTGTAGTAATATGCCGACAGCTTTACAGAAGTCTCATTCATGTTAAGACGTGAAAAGGATACAGGATTGTCCGTGGCACTGTTTATTTCAGTATTAATGATTTTCTTGACAAACTCTATTGTGTCATTCACAATTCCATGGACCTGTAAAATTCAAGGCAAAACTGAATTACAATTTTGTTTAAATATGGATATTGATGTTATTTTAGACATGAGCACTTTAAGCCTGACGTTACCTGCGGACAACAACGCATGGTGTAGGCATCTTGAACCCTGTCGCAAAACCTGTGGCTCTCTGCACAGATTTAAAGAATGAAATGAGTCGTTTGCTCTATGGCTAAACTGACTTTAATGGAGTTTCTTTGTGTACCTGCTATTTCAGACGGGTGGTGATCAGAATCCAGAAGGGATCGAAAGCGCAAGGCCACCTCTTTCTGTCCTGGATGAGGACGGAGTTCATGGATGTCTGTAGGAAATTTGTGGAATTTAAATTGGTAGAAAACCTCACGCAAACCAATGTAAATAAGTCGAAATCAGTGACATACAAATGTTGACAGGACATGTTTTGTCTTTAAAATGTAAAATCTTTTACAGTTTTCGAAAAATACACCTGATCATATCCAGCATATCCATATCTTGTTGACAAAGAAGCTACTGTTTGTTTTCCTCACCGCTATCAAAGGCTTTGGTGGTCCCCTTCAAAACCTCAAGGGTCAGGGCAGCGATGATGTCAGCCTGGCGGGCAATGGCCTCTGCCCTCTCCACGGCCTCTGCCCCCAATGAAGTGATCATCTGGGTCCCGTTGATTAAAGCCAAACCCTGTATTCAAAGATTAAATCTCCATCCAAAATCTTAAATGCATTCAAAGAACTTCAAGTTATTATTTTCAAGATGACTTGTTTTTTAGAGCACGATCGATTTCTAAGGGGGGCTCTCCTAAGTTCACAAACTACGCCGGAGATAGGTCAAAGTCACGTTTCTAACCACAACACAGCAAAAAAAGTCACCAGAAGGAGATAAACATGTTGACAGCGAGGGAATGTACCTCCTTTGGTTTCAGAGATATGGGCTTCAGACCATGTGCTTCCAAGACCTGTTACAACACAAAGGTCAAAAGAGTGAAGTTAATGCATTCGTTTAACGATCATCAAATCAGAGGTGCCAGAAGACGCTTACATATTTGGCATCCGCCCAGCCGCTCTTGGGCGACCACATCTTTCCTTCTCCCATCAGACCGAGGGCGAGATGGGAAAGTGGGGCGAGATCTCCACTTGCGCCTACCGTACCCTTCTCTGGGACGTAGGACAAACAGGAAGCTGGGAAGAAAAAGGAAGGACACTCTATATCAAAATCAACTCCCTGTAGAAGCGGTTCAAAGAAACCTTTCGCTAATATTGTTTCAAAATGAAAGGCATGTTTCTAAGTTTCATGTGGTGCTTTAAAGCTGTGCCAAAGAAACAAACAAAGCCCTACAGTATTCATTTTTGTTAGACCAGTGAGGAAATCATTAAAATACCATTGAATGCTTGTATCATGATGTGAAGAGTCTCAAGAGAAATACCGCTGTAACCTTTAGCCAAAACATTGATTCTCAGAGCGAGAAGCATTCTGGTCCTTTCTGGAGTTAAAGGTCTTCCCAAACCTACAGTCACATAAACAATAAACAATAGAATAAATCTATCAAAATGAATTAATACTGAAGAAAATGCAAGTAGATAGTTAAAATATATGTAAAATATATACCAAAATATAGCTGCAAGCAGCAATTACAGGGTCAAGCCCTTCAACGGCAAAAAGGGAAATACATGTGGACCTTTCTGATTGACCCCTTACTATTACCTACTCACAAGCTGGTCTTAAGAAAAATAGGCATTCATTAAAATATTGTCACACCTGATGAATGCGAGCGCACCAGATTTTGCTGAAGTTCACTGTGAAAGAAATACAGCAGGTGTTATTTAAATTACATAGAATGCTTGAAAAATGTTTAAGGGTTTAGGAAAGGAGATGAAAAATATACTTGAGCTTGCTGAATGGAATAACAGTCCGTGCAAATTTGCCGAACCCTGTAGTTATTCCATACACAACTACAGAAGGAAAAAAATAAAATATAGACCATTATAACAGGAATCATATTTTGAAACAAACTTTCTTGATTTGAACTAAATCACAGTTTTTCAAAATTTTGACATGTTCCCTAGTCCTGGCATCAATTTCCGTAATCTTTATATTTCCTTTCACTTTCCAGATATTATTCTCACCTTTGTTTTCTTTCACAATAGTATCCAGAAGCTCTCTCGACTCTACAACCTTCTGAGCAGCCTCTGGGGTCAGCTGAAGGTCCGATACATTTAAATTAACAAACACTCTTCACAAATATATTTTTTTAGGAACTGCTCCGCCACAACCAACTAACCTTTATCTTATAGAGGCCTTTCCCTAAATTAACCAGATCTGTTGAACTCAAGCTGTTTCCATCTAGAGAAATATACTGAACAAGGAGAGATATAAAATAATAAATAGTTATTAATAATGATAAACAGAATTGAATGTCTCTGATACTCCATACTCACGTCATTTGGTTCTCTGTAGGCTCTCGTTCTGATTTTGTCATATTAAAGACTTTCAAGACAGCAAATTATTTTCTAAATGTTTGTAAAATCATAAAATATAGAACAATAACATTAAGGATACAGATGTGAAGCCCCGGGTTGGCTTGGTATGAAGTCTTGTGGCATAGTGTCCCCTTCAATAGCTTCAAAAGATAACAGTTAAATAACAAGTTATTGACTTGCTAGTCACGGTAAACCACTCTGAAAGAACAGTAAAAATCATACTTTACAAACAACGTTCAAATCACAATGCATGTAACACATTACCAAGCTCAACAAAGTCATTATCCTCCAGGACGTCTTCTATTATATCATCATTATCCAGCAGACCCAAACCCTGGCATCTTCTAACCCAAAAGCAAACATCCTTGACCGGATGGATTCCTCCGTTGTCGGGTTTGTTCTTAATGTAACGCTTGAGAGCTTCCGTGCCCAGCCACTTAACAGTGCAGGTGACATCTTTGCACGGAACGGTGAGCCACTCGTCTCGGACGTGGACGGTGAATCGAGGCATCGCGCTGGACTGAACGACCGCTACCAGAGGAGTGTCATGATAATAGATGGTACACAAATGTCAAAGGACCAATCAAAAGCTGTCATGTGGACCCCTCCTTTTTGCACAGAAGAGCTCAGGGTTGTGTTTGAATATCTTATCTTTGCACCAAAGGTTTTGTTAAAATGCTCAAAATTGATACAGACAGTCAACAGGCTGAACATTAGGCCAAAGCAGGCAATGGCATGTAGGGCCCTTAGGAGCTAAAGACGTCCTTCAAAATATCTGTCACGGGGATAGATTATGAAACCAGTTAAGATTTTTTGGTGAACTATCCCTTTAAGGTCTTATTGCATATGAATACACATTAGAAGGAATATTAAAGAGGAACTTACATCTATTTTGTTTCTGTG
Organism: Triplophysa tibetana; assembly: GCA_008369825.1. Taxonomy (NCBI): domain Eukaryota; kingdom Metazoa; phylum Chordata; class Actinopteri; order Cypriniformes; family Nemacheilidae; genus Triplophysa; species Triplophysa tibetana. Next base: position 15,630,951 of record CM017894.1, on the reverse strand, counting down.
TTCCAGTGCAAAGGCTCCCTTTGTACACCCTTCCCCAAAACCCAACCATCACAAAAATCTGTTAACTTTATTCGCTTTATATGATAGTAATTGTTAAGTCAATATTCAGCATGGTCTGGTAAGTTAGGCCAAATCCGTATACACAAGCTCTCTCTCCAAATCCTTTGCATATTCTCACATCTCTGTTTCTGCGGGGCTCAGACTCTCACAACTACATCATTCATTTCATCCTGACATTGGCTAGACTCCAGCTAGACTGAAAAACACAACGTTAACGCGGACGTTTCACCAGCCTGGGGCATGAAGCATGAGAGGAACCCCTTGTGTTAAAACACATCGCTCAGGTGGAAACCACCATCCACAGGAATAATATTTGGGTGCTCTGTGGCCAATTACATTGTATGCCCAGAAAATAATATGTTTTTGAGGGAAATATACATTTATGTGTGATTCCTTTGGATTTGTGGGATTTTTTTCTATTAGATGCATTGAGAGTAATGTATTTAAAAAAGTGTGCACTGAGGTAGCTCTATAGACCATTGCATTAAAGAGTACACAGCATGAGATCATGAACATTACATTTCCTGCTGTGTGTAATGTTGCCTTGTTTGAAAGTAAGCAGTCTGCCAAGTTGTAAAGCCAAAGATGAATGAATAACAAAGTTATTGCCTTGGAAAAAAGGGAGTCGACTCTGAATCACGCAAACGAGTCGTCCCTAGTTCGAGTCGCGACCGCCGCAGATTTACGTCACTAAAGTCCCCGCCTACTTTTTGCGAGAACTGCACGCGAAAACTTTGCTCTTCTCCCTCAAAAACTGTAGCTCGTAAGCCGCATTCGCAGTAAACCAATCACAGCCCACTAGACCATCTGACCAATCACATTAGACTAGGCTAGTGGAAAGGAGGGGATTAGCATAATCGCAGAACGAATCATTTGAGAGTCAGTCAAGAAGTACAGTAAGAATAACTACCTATTATTACGAAATAATAGTGTTTTTTACACCTGTCTACATGAACTTGTTGTTGAACACTCCATAAATCAAAGTAGGACCTTAAAAATCCCTAGTTGTGTACTCTTTAAAGAGTAAATAAGTGCATGAGACAACATGTGTTACGCATAAAATCCCTGTAAACAACAAATTCATCGCAAAAGCATCTAACCTTAAAAAAAAAAAAATTCTTAAGCTAAACATAACAACGTTCCCATGTCACTTGATCTTTCCAAATGTGATCCCTCACGGCACCTTCCCATTCATGTGTCAAACCCCCCTTCCCACCCCAACAACATCACATTCCCCAAACTCCACCTTTCCCTTCCCCTCCTGGATGAATTCCAGTCACTCCTTGACAGTCACAAGCTCCTTTGCACAGCTCAATATTATCCGGTCTTGTTTTGATCAGCTCGGACCAAAGTCTGAAAATGTTCTGGACGCAGCCTGTTCTTCTCAGCTGTCTCGTGGTAGCATTCACTGTCACCTGTGAGTAACTGGACCGTTACCCAATGCACGGTTGCAAGTGTTGATTTTTTCCAAAGCTAGGAACCACAAGTCTTTTAATCCACGGAGAAGGTGGAAAATCATTGCAGAAGTATAAAGATGTGAGATGATTTTTGTTAGATCTGCATGAAACATTTTGAATTGATTTGCTTTTCGCAGTATTCGAAGGGGCCGACAGTGCCGTTCTGTCAGATAAAAAGGATGTGAAGGCTTCCGATCCTCAAGGTGACCAAATCCTCCAATGTTCCTTAAGATCTTTCTAAAGCCTCCTTTCAACTCATTCTTCTTCTTCGTCGTCATAAAGGTGCACTGCGGAAGATCTTCATGCCAGAGGCGGACGCCTCCAACTTTTTCAAACGGCGAAGCAGGAGGGCTACGAAAAGCCAGGATGAGATAGACGGTGAGGCTCTCTGCATGCGTGAAAGCTCTTGTAGGCGCAGGCAGATCGAAGGTTTGAGTTTAGTGTAGCGCCGGTGTAGCAATCCAGAAGATTTGAAGTTTAAACTGTCCATAAAGAAGTTAAAAAAGGGAGTCATGCATGTTATTATAACTCAACTTTATTGCCAGCATCTTTCATTTTCTTTTATGAATGTTACAGCAACCTCACTTAAAGTTGTGCGATAAGTAAATGTACCGTATGGCAAGTGCACAGCAAGTAAATAATTGTTTTGACTTGCAAGAAAAGTAAAAACATAGAGGTGTTTAGTATTGGCCATCGTACAGGTGCAGTACTGCTTAGAGTGTGTTGAAGCAGCTGTGACATTCATGGGACACCACAGCACACAGCAGGTGCCACAGGGCAGCCTGGAGAAACCAACCTGCATGCTTTAGCTCCTACCACTGCGGAAGGAGGGACTTTAGTGTTTACTCGCCGCTTCGCTTGGTTTGGCCTGGTCTGTGGTTGTGAGTTTGCGATTATGCAAACACCAAAAAGGTTACACACTCAAATACACTCACATACTGTATGTGGGAGTTCAAGTTTATGGATGAAATGGTCAAAAAAATTGCAATGGATAGACAATAGTAACCTGACTTGAAAAGGTCAAGGATTAGTTGGCATGACATTAGTAACTCATCAGTGCTGAGAAGCATGGAATCATATAATTTTGTGTACGATCATATCATTTTTGAATTTACCTCTGTCTTAAAAAAGGAGCAAAAAATTGTTTTAAATGATCGGCATGCTTCATAACTATGTTAAACTAGTGTCTTAAAGGGATACTACACCCCAAATTTAAGATTAAATTTAAGATAAATTTAAGTCTTAATCTCTTTGTTCTGCTGAACACACAGGAGGATATCTGGAAGATTGTCAAATTTTACCCTCCGTAGTATTTATTTTCCCTACTTTGGCAGTTAATGGTTTGTGAGATCTGACATTCTTCCAATTTTTTTCTGTGTGTTCAGTAAAACAAAGACATTTATACTGGTTTGGAACAATCAAAGGATGAGAAAATGATGACGGATTTGTCATTTTTGGGTGAAGTGTAACTTCCGTCACAGCTGTTAATGTTATTATGAAGTACAGACACAGCATTATACACAGCACTGAATGAATTGTAAACCGTCTTGTGAAAATGATCTTGCATGAGTTGTAAGTGAAAAGAATATATAAAATGTGGGGTGAGACATGATCTGAAATCCATCAGTACGCATCTCATACCAGAATAGAGCTGGTGGTTGTATGGAGTTTTTTATTGCACCAACTAAAATTTACATTAATTCATTACATATTTAGTTATGTTTTGAAGCTAATTTTAGAAAATGTAGCATTAGCAACCACTGAATCTTGCACAACAAGATCAAAGAACTGAGTTAAGGGAATGGTCAATATTTACTTGCCCTCTTGTTATGCAAACCAATTTTTGGAGACCTTGTTTGAGCCTTTTCCATATAATGACAGTGCATTGTTACAAATAGACTAAAAAAACAAATAAATACAAGCATCATTAAAGTAGTATATACATACAAGTAATAGGGATTTTCTCTCTCAGCATATGAAAGTTTGTCTAACAATTTAAGTACAACAAAACAGTAACTTCTGATTGTTGCCTCATAGCTCGTAGTATTTGGCTCTTTTCTGCCTCTCACACTTGTTTTGTCATGTTAGCTGAACAGAGGCAAAGACTGGCAGCAGATCAAAGGATGAGACAGTATCACGAGGAGCAGAGGAATAAGTTTGAAAACTACGCTGAAGAGGAAAATGACGGTGAGTCTCCACAGTCTCTCACATTCATCTGACATTCAGCAGCATTTGAAATTCACTGATGACATATCACAAAACTTAACATAAAGCGCAACTCTTTATTATTCAAACGTCATTTTAAATCATTAGATAAAAACGTAGAACATATACATAAAATTGGTATTTTTCAAACGTTATCTTTCTTTTTGAATATCTTTGTAATAATAAAATAAATGGTGATCTTTTTTGCTCTGCTTTGCTTTGTCTGTAAAAACATATAAGCGCAATATGATTTTAAATTTGATCTTTTTTTACTGTTCCAGAGCAAGAGGAGCGGACCAGACAGAGCACAGAGCAGTGGAGAGAGTTTCATTATGATGGTCTCGATCCTCCTTATGACTACAACAGACACACAGTCTGAAACCTAGTTAACAAAGCAAAAAAGGGATAGAAGAGTAGAGTGTTTTTTGGGAAAAATGAAAGACCTACATAGGTCTACCAATAAAACAGTTTTATAGATATAATCCATGCAGGTCAGGCATGATATTTTATATTATTTCTTTAAGAAGATGTATTTATTCCATTATCTTAGACTAATTATATAATACTTCCAGTCTTATATATACTTTAATATTTTAGCAGGCCCTGTGTTTTTATGTATAGCTTAATGGTTCTGCTAGTAAAAACCTATCGTATTCTTATGAATAAAATATTATATTTTTATAGCATTTCAGAGCTTTACAAAATAATTACATTATACATTCAATAAAATAATGCTTGCACACATTAAAAATAAAATAGCACATAACCTGTTGTTCTTATTTTATTTTGTGTTAGGCCTTCTAATATTTGCTGTATCGCAAAACTTTCACAACACATGTTTGTTCCTTGTTTAAGGTACTGTCAGGCTTGAACAGAGACAAGAACATTTTTTTATGTTAAATAAAAAGTAATAAAAAATACACAATAAAATAGTGGGCATCATTGTTGTGTTTAATACATATTTAAAATAAACTCACCATACACTCACCAAGAAATATTCAACATTATACAAATCTGCCAAAGAGAAAAAAAAACAGTCTACATCATTTTTGTGACTTAAATGAAAGAACCAGCACTTGGGTGCTAAATTCAGACCGCTGGTATGAAGTCCAACAATGGGTGGGATTTAGAGCAGAGACTGTCCAATCATGATCATAATTCATTAAACAGCGCTCTAAACAGCGTCAGCAACAGAGAACCCGGTGTAGGGGTCCAACACTGGACAATTCTTGTTATTTTCTGTCAAAATAGGCAACACAAGATCAACAAATACAAACGTCCATTATAAAGCTGTTTTGTCACTGAAGCATATCCTATTCAGATACTTAAAAGAGTTTGGTTTTCCTACCTTCCGAAAATCATTTTGATACAATTACAAAACAAAGTTATGATGACATCATTACAGTGTTTATGTTACATATATATCACATAGAATAATATCACTATATATAGGAATTTTATCACAATATCAATATTTTCATTGTCAACAACAACTCAATTTACACAAAATAAATGTTCATTATTCAACACTCATGTAAATACACTGTAACATAAACACTATAATGAAATGTGACCACATTTGTTTTTAATGTTTTAGAAGCCATTGACAAAATAGAAATGCATTTGCAGAACTCCAAACACCACACAAAACACTTTAAAAAGTGTTTTCACTGTGAATTATTTTATACAGACTTGCAAAACATTTGACATAGATATTACTCGACGTTCCTTAACAAATTATTGATAAAACCATTAAAACTCACTTTTTCATTAAATACAATATTCACATCCTTCATTCCCACATTTACATATCAGACGAATTTAAATTACTTGATGACAATAAAAACTTGGTCGTTGTTATTTTTAAGCCTGAAGATTTACTACATACACTTCTCTAAGCATTTTGTCAGTTTTAAACTGACAATGCCGGTTTGGTCAGAAAAGCAGCAGGTTAAAACACAGCAGCAAAAACGACAACAGCTGTTTTACGAATGAAATCGGTCTTATCTACACAGCTCTTGTGCTTTCATTCATGTCCTGATGTACTTTCTAAGACTCTGAGCAGATCTTACAGAGTCACGTCAAACAAACTTTTGACTAAATGCCCCGTACGCCCATGTCGCCAGCTTTGCTCGGTCATACAGTCCCCACAAAAATACAGTCGGTGCTTCACGACAATTTTTAAAACAACACCTCACTGACTTCCTAAGAAGGAAACAGGACTTTGCAACAGGTGACTGTGACAATCGAAGTTACCGATGAGCAGAGGAATGTTTTTTCGAAACATTCCTAAAGTGCCATAGTCTCCAAAAGAGTAGTCTAACAGGAAGTGATGTCATTTGGAGCCGGTGATGATGGTGGTGACCGTGGACGGGCGTGGATGGTGCTCGGGCGTTCCCTTCCTCGAGGAAGAGTCCGATGCGGCCAAACCTAGACAAAGATAACACCCTCCTCAAGGGCTGTACGACAACACGAGATATACAACATACAGGACACATCATAGATGGTAAGTAACTCAACACGGTCAACAAAAATGGAGGGTGGCGTCCCACGAGCCTTTTATTCAATTATCACAGATAACAATTGTCACTTGACTTATCTGGGTTTGCGTTTGCAAATGGAAAAGTTTGGATCATATGTTTAAGAATAACGTCAACCTCAGTGGTCATTACCAAGACCATTAGCCTCAACGACAAACAATAATTTCAACCTCAGACGTTGTATTTCAGTCGGCTGGGCCATTAGCTCAGCAGGAAGTCGAGTCCACCCGCTGATTCTCCAGCGACTATGCAAATGAAGCTTACGACTGAAAGCAGCTTAAATAATCGGCTTGTGGGACGTCGGCTTTAATTACAGCGAACGCAAAAAAGAAACGTTGCAGCGATAACTCACAGTCGTTGCGGCTGACTGTGGAAACATCGATGGACTGACTCTTTCCCGGCATGGACGGCTGATTCTGTTTACCGTGCTGAGAAGAATCCATACTGCTGCCCAACTGAAGACGCCTCATGTGTCTGATCACTGCGGTCGCATTAAATGCTTGCTGTAGATAGATGAAAGAAGAGAGAGAGGGACAAATATTAGACTTGCACTTTAAATGTATAGTTTTCTCAACTTCATCCCAGATGTGTATGATTTTCTTTCTTGCATGACTTGTGACTAGTTGTCGTATGACATGTTGTCACAAGACGTGAAAGACCAATGAGATTTGATGTTATTGACATTCTGCCATATTTGATTTTAGAGTTACAGTTTGCTTTGGGTTCAGTTCCATTAGTATATAAAATATATATTGTTTTGTCAAACTTCTATCGTCTTGTTTAATACGACAAATATTAACCCATTGGAGCCATTTGGATTTTATTAATGATGGATGCATGTGCTTTTTGGACCTTCAACATATTGAGTCCTGCATATGAATATTAATAAATGAAGATTTTTTCAGTCATATAAATCATAATTATGACAGATTTGTTTTTTGCTGGATGAACTCATTAAGAGTCTTAAACCTTAGTCAGGTTAAGATGGTAAATAAGTTATAATAGAATGTAGTCCAATAGTTATCGGCAGCATATTTGTTTTATGTATTCAAGAAAAAGGTCTAAAAGTGAAACCAAAAACGTCAACAGTATTTTTGGAAAGAAAATGGAAAACAGATATCGAAAGCAAAAAGTTCAAAATAAACATCAAACTGGAAAATAAATGTGCTCACTTACCCTCCATTTAGCTTTTGCAAAGTTTTTCTTCATCTGTCTACTGACTGATTCATGAATGTTCTTGCACAGAGCAGTGTCACCGGCTATCCTGCAAAAAAAAAGAGGAAAGTCGGAGGTCAGACTACATGCAGTTTCATCTGACATCCATGAGGAGGCAGTCAGATGATATATAACCAAACGCATGAGCTGAAACATGTTGGTAGTATGACATCTACTGTATAAACAAAGAGCTTTGGGTTGTGTGGTACTCCAAACGCCTACAAAAATGGGTTTAATAATAAGCTTGAAAACATTTCAATTTGATATGAACGCAGCAAAAGTTAAGAAAAGATACACGTCTTTGAGTAGATGCTAACACAGGGGTGCCACAAAAACCATCAAAACAAATACAATCAAAAACTTAAATAGTTAAAATTGCATCTAGTCGAGTGATGTATATGAGATCTATTGGAAGTGTGTTGAGTTAGCTGAACACATACTTACAAAAAAGCATAGCTTAAAGGGATAGTTAAAGGGATGGTAACCTAACCACAACGGTTGACTTGTCAATGGGTACCACCGTTGTTTGGTTACCAACATTCTTCAAAATATCTTTATTCGTGTTTTGGAGAAGAAAGAAAAAATGATTTAAAATGACAGAGGGTGAGTAAATGATATTTTTTTTGGATGCACTATCTCTTTAAAAGATTGTAATGTAAAAGGGTCTTGCATTGCTTTCCACAGGTGCTTATTGTAGGTTCGCCACTTGTTGACTCCTTTAGGTCACACAATTAACACTCAGTACGTGTGCGAACACAATCAGCCGTATTCCTCGTCGCTTACCATGGATGCAGCAGAGCCTCTTCACAAGTGAGCCTCTTTTCTGGATCTTTCTGCATCAGTTTGTTGATGAAGTCCTTAGCTGTGAAACAGCACAAAATCAGAAAAAAGATCTAAATCCGTTACACAAGGGCGCAGATCTAATTGTGAAAAATTGACACCCTCCCACACTTCCCCAGGCATCAGGGAACAGCTTGTTGTGTGGGTGTTGAGTTGTTATTTTCAAACGCTGCCGAATCGCCGGGAGCCAGATAATGCCTTTCAATTGGTGATTTATATCTGGCTGCAAAAGTGGTTTGTTTCGGGGGAAATTAAACGTATTAAAGTCACTCAAGTCGTGACTATCAGTGACAAATAAGTGGAAGTAACCGGAGTCGTGCTGAATCATGTTTTTCAGTCACAAAAGGGGGGTAAAAATGGGGTAATTGTGACTGATAGTAATGGCCAGATACAAATGACTATATAATGTGTATGTCAAAAAACGTTTTTTTAAGATGATTTAGATTTGGAGCCAAAACACTCGACTCACCTGAATCGGAAATGTCGTCCCAGTATGGGGAATCAAACTCGTATTCGGCTCTAAGGATTTGCTCGAAAAGTTTGGAGTCGTTCTCATCGTAAAATGGAGGGTAACCGCACAATCTGAAAAAATCCAGTTTTATGGTTAATGTTAGTTGACGCCAATATAATTGTTCAATGTTCATGTAGATACAACTTTAGTTTCTTTCAAAATATTTTAGTAAATGTTCAAATTAAAATCATTAAATGATGTTAATGATTTAACTAATGTTAAAAAGGGACAGTTCACCCGAGATCGAAATATCTGTCAACATTTAATCACCCTCATTTCATTTCCAACCACTTTCTTCTTCAGAACACCAAAGAAGATATTTTGAAGAATGTAGGTAACAGAAAAATGTTGGTCCCTATTGACTTGCATTGGTTTTGTGTCTATACAATAGAAGTGAATGGGGACCAACGTTTTTTGCTTACCAACATTCTTCAAAATATCTTCTTTTGTGTTTTGCAGAAGAAAGAAAGTCACACAGGTTTAAAATGACAAAAGGGTGTGCAAATAATGACAGAATTTTTATTTTGGGGTGAACTATCCCTTTAAGAAATGCAACTACTTACAGGATATAAGCAATTACTCCAATAGACCAGCAATCCACAGCTTTGCTGTAAGGTTTCTGTGCTAATACCTCTGGTGCTAAAGAGAGAGATAAGGGCATAAATAACATCTATAAAAAAAAAATATACTAAGAAATTTGAATTAAATACAAAATAAACATTTGGTTATTGTTTACACTGTGTTACGTTGTTCCAAACCCATTAATTTGCATGTATTCATTCGTTCAAAATTTTTCAGTTTCGGTTAAACTATTCCTTTAAGTCAAGACTGATTCACACTTAATCCAATTTAGTGAGCCATGAGTAAGATAAATGGGGTGACAGCCCTACCCACGTAGCCTGGGGTCCCGCATGCTGTGGACATGATGTCATTGGCAGCGCCCTCCATCTTGGACAGCCCAAAATCACTTATCATAATCTTGGACTCTTCATGCGTGTTAAAATACAGCAGATTCTCAGGCTACAAGGGGACAAAAGAGACGATCAAGGTGAAAAAATAGACGAGAGACTGTAATTTACACTTCTCCTTTCTACTGAAGTGGAAATAAGTGGTCAGCGTTTGGTGACCTTTCAAGTCTTTCGTGCACGCGATTACTCATCGCGTGGTTGCGTTTGCCCTTGAAGAATAACAAAACTGTCTCTATATATAGATTTATTTAAGGTGTTAGGGAGTTCGGTAGAAAGGAACTGTCACCTTAAGATCTCTGTGGACGATCCCCAGCAAATGCAGGTAGTTGACCGCATCAAGGACCTGTTTTATTAAAGCGCTTGCGTCTCGCTCGGTATAGAAGCCTCGTTCTACGATTCGGTCGAACAATTCTCCACCTGACACACTGAAAGAAAGGACAATGTGATGTTGCGACCGAAAGATAAATAAAGACAATAAGCAAACGGCGTGGACTTACAGTTGCATGACCAGATATAGATGACTGGGGCTTTCATAAATGTCGTCCAGAGCCACAATGTTCTCGTGCTTTATTCTGATAGAAAAAAAATACAACGTGACGATGAAATGCATGAACATACCTGAATTCTTTACTGTTTTGAGTGCACAAAATCAAGCTGAAAATCACCATTGTCCTGCATATAACTGCATATAAAAATGAATCAAATGTTGAAGTCTGTATTCCAAAAATGCAATAATACAAGTTCTGATGTATTAACATCATGTGACCACTGTGCAATACAGCATCTCTTCTTTGCTATCATTTCTTGCCTAAACGCCTTTTTACCATGACAACCACAGACCTCCGCCTGGCCTCAACGTGCGGTGAATAGAGAGGTCGGCGGCGGAGGCCGCATGAATCATTGGGACGGCCTTTAAAACACTTCTAACGCTTTACACAGGGACAGGTAGAAGTCAGTGAAGGTAGGAAGCCGTGAGGAGAGTGACATGAAGACTGAGTCATCGCCCGCTCGGAGGGGAATAGCTGAAACACCCACAAACTGCTTCCTTTGCACTTTAGGTTAGAGTTGCTGCTGGAGGTAGGACGTTGGACTTTTTCAGAGGCTTTTTGAATACTCACTTCCTCAGGACTGCAATTTCGTTTTCGATTCCACTCTCTTTGCCTCGGAGGGCTTTTTTTGGGATGCACTTCACAGCGCACATGTCACCCGTGGCCTTTTCGTGGGCTCGAACCACCTCAGAGAAAGCCCCACTGGAGGTATGAGAGAGAGGAAAAATGATTAGTTGTAGTTGTTGATTAAGAAAGGAGAACGAGTCAAGAGTAGGTAAGAGAAAACAAAGTCTTGGTGGAAACCATTTGGGGATAGTTGACTCAAAAATGGAAATTCTGTCTTCGTTTACTCGCCCTGTTGTTATTTCAAACAAGTACGTCTAAATATCTTCTGAAGAACACAAAAGAAGATATTTTGAAGATTGTTGGTTACCAACAATGGTGGGTTCCCATTTACTTTTGTTGTGCGAACACAAAACCAATGCAAGTGATCGGGTATCGCCGTTGTTCGGTTACCAAGATTTTTTTTAAACCTTTCTTCGTGGTCCGCGAGAGAAAGAAATTCATAAAGTTTGAAATGAGAAGAGGATGATCAATGACAGAATTTGAATTTTTGGGTGAACGAAGGTCCAAATGTGGAGACTACATTGTAAATGTGTGAGTTTTAAAATAGCAAAAAAAAAGGATAACTTTTTTTAACTAAAAAGTGATCAAATGCAAGGCTGATATGTAGGTCTTTAAAAATTACATTCACTTATTTATTTTCCGGTTAAATTAAAATGTTGATTATTTTTAGAATGATATTTTCTTGATTTTTTTAATTGAAAAAGCTTTTCCTCGACACACTGTGCAAAATAAAGATTTTACATCAACAATAAAATGTGATAGATTACACAACACAATATGGACAAGCCCTGTCCTTCTCTCCTTCTCTCTCTCTCGCTCTCTCTAACACACACACACAAACATTTAGTCTTTTGTTTTATTTGTACGTTATTATCCAGCCTTTGCTAAAAAAAAATATTACTTCCATTGTTTTTATATCAGGCTTATGATTTATTCTATCCCCTAACCCTATCCCAACTTCATCCACAAACCTTTTCCGCTTACATTTTCAATAAATATAATTCTGTATGATATACAAGCTGATTTCCCTCAGGCGGACCTAAAAAATGTCCCAAATCTTTTGGTATTACTTCCTTTGTGGGGACATTAGGAGATGGATACCAGTGAACACACACACCTTCGGTTTATTTAGTGTGTCCTCTTATCATAATGCACTATGTGTAATCAATTGTCCACCGTGGCCTTTAGCTAAGCCTTCACTGGTCACTGAAAATCTGCTCTAATCCCCGAGCTAACACACTCGTGTAAAAATACTGACACAAACACACGACAGACATAAAGGCCTCTTGGAACAAAACAGTATTTTTAGTAAAAGGGTTTCCAAAACCATTTGATCGAATAAAGGGCTTGGTGCATTGCCAAAACGAAGGATTTGTCATCTGTTTTTTAAACTGTAAAATACAACTCTCACCCGCGATTAAAACATAAACCCATCAGGAGGCTGGAAATGCAGTGAGTCATTGGGCGAGAGCCCAGAAGGTTTAATACTTTGCAAGATATGTATGAGAGAGAGAGATATTGCCGTGGATACGGCATTCATCATCTCTGCTTTTAAAATCCAAGAGGCAACAGTGTGTACATTTCCTTAACATATCATACAACAAAGAATTATTATAAAATAAAAAAAGGAAATAAAACTCAATTTTGCATTTGGGTGAGCAATTCTTGTCCTTACAAAAGTTTCCACCACAACGATGCACTGGTGGGGTTGGCTGCCAGTGAGTTTTTCAATCTTTTTAGTTCTCGCTCGCTGTTCTTGTGGTCAAAAGCAAACAAAGTAAAATGAAGCAGCGTAACCACGTGGTGTAGTTTTGCACAACTGAAGAGGAAATCATCAAAGCCACAGGAAGTATAAACCCTGAAGTAAATGCTATGAGAGTACCGCTATAAACCTGCATCCACCAATGACCTTCAAGGGTTGGGCTTCCTGTCAGTGTTGCGGTTTTGTATAGCCATTACATTAGACACACCTGTACCGTTTACATTTTGCAACAGTGCTTCACCAGGTTACCAAGTATAAACAACTTTTTAAAATAATGTGGGCATATTGTCCGGGACAAAATGCATTTGCATACTGTACATATTACATCCTTCTAATTTGCATAGCATGAGGTCGGATAGGAGTAGTGACTCTGTGGTGCATATCCCCATAGCTTTGCACTAATGTTGAATTTCCCATGCAAATCTCAATGAGTTTCACAATATGTATAGCGAATGAGACGTGTGTGTTTCACACGGCGTGGGATGTCAATTCAGATCAAGACTGTAGGGCTTCTGGTTTAAATGAAATGTTCTGGGTTCAGAAATGAGTTTCGGCAAAACCACAAACAAAAACGACTGTGATGCATTTACAATGTATGCCCGAGGGATGAAGATTTCTTGAAAGCTTATTTGTGTTTTTCTCAAGCCAAATGTGTCATTTTATGTAAAACTCAATCGTATTCTATTCGCACATAGAAACCTTCCGTTAAACTGGCTCCTCCACTTTTACAGGTCACAGGATTAAAATGGGATTAATCTAAAAATGCTCCTGGATTAACATCCCACTGATCGTAATTTCTCTTTTAGGAACGCTTAGAGTGATTCAGACGAAGTTGCGTGACTGAAAAGTATTTGCACGAGGATGTGATCGATGTGTGTAGGTATTTGTTGAGTCATCGTGTGTAGGAGAGACTGAACGATTTCTGACTAAAAACAAAATTCAGCCGTAGGCACAAGGCCAATACAATTGATGCGTCATTGAACCCAAGGAACCCAAACAAACTGCATGCAGATTCTGTCCCATGATGACAAATAACTGCGCAAGGGGGTGCATGCGTTACAATAATTTGAACAGGGGTAATGTGTGTAATGTAGGGGAAAGTGCCTAATTTGAACAATGGTGAATCCAATCTGCATTCATGCAGAATGAGCATTCAAAGGTGTGTGTTTGTGTGCATTTTATAACATCCATTTTGAATTTTAATTCAGATAATTTTCTAATATTTACATGTCTGAGACATATTCTGACCATCCGTCACTATTCAAAATCTGCATGCTTGATTAAATCCATTTAAAGAAACGTACCATTTTAAAGAATCGTCTTCATTTTAAACAATTTAACAACACGTTTAACCTGCTGTTTCAATGGCTTCAGTTTAGTGTGTCTGTGAAATCTTGTATAAGGCGCATTAAAGGATCAGTTATGTCATCTTCAGGATGAGAAATCCTAGATGGATAATCTGTGTTCCCGATGTGATTACAATTTGGTATGCCATTACTTTTTAAAGCATTAGACACACATCTAATGTTTTGTATGTTTTATCGTGTCTAAACTATTAAACGATTATAAATATGCAGTTATTCAGGCTGAATCTGCAATACTCGTTTCTCAAATCCGAATAAGAGAGCGAAAGAGAGTTCACATCAGGGGTGGAGTGTTGAACCTTAGTCGGATAACTAAATGTCCCCACATAGCTTTGATATCTGCTGAGACTATAACATGCTTGTGGATTACAACAAAAAAAGGTTTAGTGTGGAGATACATCTAAGAATTACCTAAAAAGATAAAATGATTCATATTGATAACTGGTATTAATAAAGTGTCTCTATACAATCAGTTGCCAGCCGTGATTGATGTGTTACCACTAAACCAACAGCAAAATAAATCTTCATTTTTAGGATTTTAAAGTCTCCAATAACTGACAGACCACCTATATACACACATTATCCTCGGATGTATAATTTGCACTTTCAGTTTCGATGCAGTGGCTTTTCTTAACCCTTCCACCATTATCCAACTGGGATAAAATTGTGATAAAACCAGACAAAATGAAAATCAACACTTTAAAAATAGTTTCCTCTCTCCATGAATTTAAAGGTATCTCTGGCATATGGCACTTGCAAACCTACAGTGTCAAGATAGACATTTTCTTGTTAAAGGGGAGGGTTCATCCCAAAATCAAATTTGTCTGATTTACTCACATGTAACGTTTTTTTACACGTTCCACATGTTTTATGACCTCCCGGCGTCTTAGGAACACAAATTAAGATATTTAGGAGACACCCAAGAGATTTCCAGGCCTCCTCATAGACATCATGGTTACGGTTGTTGTCAAGGTCCAGAAAAGTACTAAAGACATCGTCAAATTGGTTCATCCGCTCATAGTGTCTCAAGTGACTTTTTTTGAAGCGACGCTAAATACTTTATGTGCGGAAAACAAACAAAAATAACGACTTTAATCGATATATTCTCCTCTGGTTTGCCAGTCTATGGTGCACGTTCACGAGAACACAACACTGTGTTTACAAGCAAGCGCACCATGTCGATGTATATAAGATGATCTTCGCAATATGTCTCTTGATCACGATATCCAGGAATACTTGCACTTTTTTTGCGTCAAAGTTCTCTTATGAACACGCACTATAGACTGACAAACCAGAGGAGATTATATCGATTAAAGTCGATATTTTTGTTTGTTTTTCGCACATAAAGTATTGTCCTCGCTTCAAAAAAATTCAACCAGTTTCGCAATGTCTTTACTTTTCTGGACCTTGACAACAACTATAACCGAGATGTCTATGAGGAGGCCTGGAGATCTCTCGGATGTCACCTACAGTAAATATCTTTATTTGTGCACCGGGAGGTCTCAAAAGATGTTTAACGTCATGTGCGTGAGTAAATAAATCACACAAATTTCATTTTAGGATGAACTTACCCTTTAATGTCAAAACTTTACCGGCGAAAACCCCGCTACCCTTCTTCAATGCCAGTCACTACACAAAAGCAAATCAGAAACAGTTGTTAATGTCAACATGAGGTTGTGTTGTTTGTTGTCGAATGATGAAAGTAAGCGCTGACATTAAAACAATGCGTGTCATTTAGGTTAAGTTTGGATTTAAATGGATAGTTCACACAAAACGACAATTCTATCATCATTTATTTACCCTCTTCTTCCTTATTGACATATCATGAGAAATGTCTCAGTGATTTTGTGTCCAAACAGAGGAAGTCAATGAGAACCAAAGCTGTTTGGTCACCGACATTCTTGGCAGAAGAAAGTCATACACACTACTAGGAATGGTATGAGAGTGTATAAATAATAAAATCATTTTCAGTTTGCGTGAACACTTTAATGACCATTCCTACTATTCATTGATAGCTTTTTATCACCTGAGCATCTCCTCCTACAGCTGATTCATCTCGCCACCGCCCTTACAAAAAATGAACCATGGTTTCACTACACAATGCATACTTTGACTACGGTTTTTGCAGTAAAACCATAGTAACTCCAAATTTACAATATTCTCATAGGAAAAATAGTTTAACCATGATATTTGTAGTAAACTATATAGTTTGGTAAACAATCTACCAATTTTTTTTTTTTTTTATGTTGTTTAGTTAATAACAATATTTGTGAATGACAAAGTCCTGAAACGCACTAAACTGTAGATTTGTGAGCATTAACAGAACCTGGATCTCATCTATGGTCTTATTATGGTTACAGTATATTTGCAACGTTATTTTGTAGTTTTACTAGTCTAAACACCACAGTTGAACTACAGTTATTGGTGAGACCATATCATTCTTTTTGTGGTTATATGGTTTTGATACAAAAGATACAAAAATATGGTTAATCTAGTGGCAATTTTCGTAAGGGATGAGTCTGATGGGATGTAAAAGTATTTCAGCGGTCTCCAGCATGTCGTCGTTACAGGTCAAACTTTCAGAACAAATTGGAGGACACTGACACACGTCACAAAAGATCCGACGATGTAAAAGCGTGATAAATACTCACGTCCCGAGGATCTCTTTAAACTCGAATACCTTCCTGATATCATCCACCTGCTTCTTCCACGTTCCGTTCGCAGACTCGTCGCTTCCCCTGGCCATGGTGCTTCCAGGCAGAGCGAATAACCTTCTTAACGCGTAAATCTTTACAACCTTGATAAAAAACAACACCAGATAACAGAGTGAAAGCGAACAGTGGTCCTTCTCGCTGTCTGTCCGGCTTCAATCGGTGCCCGCATTCCGTTATCAGTCCGACGGTGCGTGCGCGCGTCTAATCCGCTCGAGTCGACTCGCTGCGGATCCGCCTCACTGACTCACCGCGTCAACTAAACCGCGCAAACGCATCGTTCCGTCAAGGCTTTGCGAGGTTGGGCTGTTACGGGCACCGGGTTGCCCTGTGAATAAACGGATTGTGTGATGGAAACTGAATGAAAAAGGAGGGCTGGACGGACTCAGGAACCGCAGACATGATGCATATTCTTACATTACGGATTTGAGCAATACTTGTCTTATTCAAAGTGCAATGCTTTTTAAGTAGGTTATGCATTTGTTTTTCAGTGCGAGGAACGAACCTATGACCTTGACGTTGCTAACACAATGCTCCAGCTACTGGAACACACAGACATTTTCAGCCAAGTGTTAATAACTAAAATATCATAATTATAACCAGAAAGGTGTATATGGAAAAAATGGGCAAACAATGCACAGAAAAGAGCAGAACATACGCATATGTACATTTCTACAAAGAAATTGTAATAGTCACACTTCACAGGATCTCTGTTTTGCACAAGTGGGAAAAGGTTAAAAAGAGGCAATAATAAATAAATGGTCCCTTTAGAAACCTTTGACTTGCAGGTTCTTTGGAGAACCCAAATTGTTCTTGCATAGTATTGTTGCAAGGAACCGTCTTTGGTAACCAAAGTAATGCATGTAATTTTATAATAATTTAAGCTCTTTATAGACACTTTTCCATGACATCATTTTTAATTCATTTTTATGAAAAGAAAAGGGATTTATAAGGTGAAACAGCTAGATATGATGAAATGTTCAACTAACGGTTAATGATGATCAAAACCAGGATTTTTAAATCATATTTTATTTTCAAAATTAACTTTCACACAATGCACTACTGACAATTTACATTTCACATCAAACGTAAGCATTGAATGGACTTGTCATGTGTGTTTAAAAGACCTTTTAAGTTGTGTAAACACTAGGTGCTTTTGTTCTTTGCAATTCTTGAATTTTGTAGTTAATACTTCGAATTGTTTGTAAACAGACTCTACATTCATCTGATTATAGTCAATAAATCCAGTAATCCTACCTGATTCACATTCAAACTTGTAATGCTTTACACTACTGATCAGGTATCAAACTTTGCTGTCTTTGTCAAACTAAGAATCTTGTAACATCGCTTGATCCATGGTTTAAAACCTGCTATAGTGTTTACCTACTCCTGTAAGTATATTAATAATAATTCTTTACATTTCATTAAAAAGTGCTTTGAAAAACCATAGACGCTATACACTGGTATATCTCTTTTAAATTGCTACTTTCCTTCTGTATAGCTACAGAATAATACACACGATCAATTTCGGTATTCTAGACGTTTTCGGTGATAATTTGTATGTCAGTAATAAATGTTTGGTAAACAATGTCACAAATATTTCTTTGCGTCACCTGTTTCTCAATTGTTGGGGCAACAGAGTTTTGAGTTTGTTGTTGTCGAAGCGTGTAGGCTAAAGATAAAGAAGATTGATCAGGTTTAAAATTGTTTGATCTCTCAGGAGAAGGAAGATTTTAGGATGGCTTCATGTTGCTCGTGGTGGAGAGTCCCGATGCCCACAGCGGGGGCCGGCAGCGCAGGTCTGCTCACTAACCTCAACTAAGGGACAAATGATAAAATCAACAAGTGAGCATCAATCGACAAATGAACTTACACGCTTCATCAGTTTACTCTATGACACTTTCCTAGAATGGATAGTCGATTAAATTTCAATATTTACATGTGCCATGTTTATTTTGTCAACTTAAAGATGATTGCAAGCATACTGGTACATTTAGACTTATTGTGTTTTTTAATGTGGTGCATTAGAAATGAAATGCCTGACCTTGCAAGCCAACTGTTTTTCGAATCTTGGTGCAACAAATGACCAACAGCCCATGTTCTGCGGCTCTTCTTGACTCCAGATAAACTCTGCAACATCAATGAAATGAAGAAACGCTTCTTATACGCACAACATTATCACGATACCATTAGAAACAAATGCAAACAAACAATGATTAGAGTGTCTCAAAGATGAATCAATGTGCATCGCACCTTTGGCGTTTGTGTATTTATTGAGTTCCTGTTGTAGAGCTTCTGTGGGGAAGGGACACAGTTCCTCCACCCGGATTATCGCTGTGTTTTTGACCGCCTCTGGTAATGTCTCTCTGTGTTTCTGCAGAGCATAGTAATGTTTACCAGAGCACAGCAGAACCCGCCGCACACTGCACGAGAAGAGAAAAATATACGTTTTAAAAATCAAAAAGTACAGGAATACATCACTTCCACCAGGAACCAATGTTTCAAATCAGTTACCTTGTTGGGGTTACAGCAGCATCACCAATCACAGGTCTGAATGAAGTTCCAGGTCCCATATCAGCTAAGCTTGACACGGCCCCCTAGTGTCAAAAAGAGGTCAACGCTTCATCACAGAAGAACACAACAATCTGTTGTGGTTCTGCTACAACAAATTCACTCACGGAGAACCGCAGTAGAGTTTTAGGAGACGCTACAATCAGCGGTTTCCTGAAGTTTCGAATCATCTGTCTTCGCAAGAGATGGAAGTATTGGGCTGGTAAGGTGGGGTTCACAACCCCCTTGTTCACCGTGTCGCCGTCAACACCCTCCTCTTTACTGTCGCACAGCTACAGATCACACAAAAACAAGCAGAATAAGTGATTCTGGAAAATGCAAACTCAAAACGACAGACAAGCTTAAGTATTCACCTGCAAGAAGCGCTCAATTCGGCAGGATGAATGCTCGGGTCCTGCTCCATCGTACCCGTGTGGTAATAAGATGACCAGTCCACTCTGCAGAAGCCATTTGGCTTCACCTTTGAAGATTGAAACCTTACATTAATGCTTAAGGTCTTTAAAACATCTTCTTGCAGTGCAGTGTAAACATTAGTCAGTCTAGAAATCATATTCATTTGAGAGGAAGATTATTTACGATTTAATTAAAGTGATCTGAATACGCATCACATATTAGGGTTGATTAAAAATGCCACATTTTAGCTTTAAATGTGGTAAGATTATATTTTTATGTGTTTACCTCCAGACAGAAAAGTGTCAAAAATGATCTGGGCGCCGTTGAAGAAATCTCCAAACTGAGCTTCCCAAATAGGCAGCAGTTTAGGCAGAGCAATGCTCATCCCATATTCAAATCCTAACACAGCCTCCTCAGACAGAGCACTGTTACATACCTACAACAAAACACACACCAAACACTGAATAATGTGCTGAAAGACCCTTATGATAACAGAATAAATGAAATAAATAACAAGTGTGTGTTTGGTTAAAATACCCATGTAAAACACGCACACTGCTTAAAATACAATATATACTGTAACAAACCATACATAGGTGATAATACTCATGTCTGTGAGTGGTTTGGTTTACCTCTAAGTGACCTTTCTGTTGGGCGCTGATGTGATTGAGCGGTACATACATGTCATTGGTCTCCTGACACACAACCATAGCGTGTCGTTGGCTAAAAGTGCCCCGGCCCACGTCCTGACCGCTAATACGGATGTTGAATCCTGTTGTGCAAAATAATCCATCAGTGAATCTGTCATGTTGGATTCCAGCAAACCACTCATCCGTACACTACATGCATCTGGGTTCACGATTACGGCAGTATCATGATATTTTTAACAAAAATGTAAGATCAAAAGTGATTTTCAAATGACAGAAAGTAAACATATTGTCCTGAACCTATGAATGTCAATCAACTTGACAATGAACTGAAAATAAATTGAATTTAAAATCGGTCAATGGAAACAAAACTAAGAGATTAAGAAAGCGCAACCCTAACAGAGAACTTCTGAAAGCCGTAAAAGCATAAGTAAACTTCATAGCTCTGGAATACAGATCCTAATTTTGGTTCTTTATTTCTGAAATTTTTGTTTGTTTTCCTTTATTACTGACTTTGTATTTGGCTATTTTTTGGGGTGTAATTAAATCATGTTTGTGGATGACCCTAAAAAAAGGCAAATCAAGACCCTCACCCTGACACAACAATGTGCCAAAAGCCAGGGCTTCTGCTGTGGACCAGTCCAGTTTTGTGCCCTCTTGAAGTTTCTGCAGCCGGGCCTACGAAGAGGTCCAAAAAATGACAGGCATGTTCAAATTAAACAGACTTTCAGTATTTCAATCACGGCCAAAAAGTGACGCTTGTTCAATGCATAAAAGAAACTGAAATTGTAAAACCTTTAAGAACTTTTATATATTCAGACCAAAAAACACAAAGGTCTCTTTTTTCGTGTGAACTATCCCTTTCAGATTTAAAGCTGTTTATTGAGTGTTAAAGATGAAACCTGAACCTTATCCGACAGCTATACAGCATGAAACACACAGCCATTTAAAAAAATCATCATAAAAACTTTATAAGCACAAACACCAGTCAAAGGTGAACAGAGCCGGTTTCTATATACCTGCACATGTGTCTTCATCAGGTGACTATGTAGGTGGATCTCCTCAGGTATGTTCACAGATTTGGCACCAACGAATTGCAGCAGGGGCAGAGCTATGCCAGTGTCCCACACAGAGACTCTGTTCTGAGGCTCCACCAGGTCTCCCCAACGGCCCTGTAGGTTGGTTGGCGGAGGGCTGTAGACGGTCATGTTGTTCAGTCGATCATTGAGCGTGGTGTAGCAGGTGGTCTTGATCTGACCGCGCTCTTCCTCCGTCATCAGACCCTCAGAGATTAGCTGGTCGACATATGAATCCGGGATACTATTTCTCGACCTGGCAGGCGAAAAAGACAATTGTAAGGGAAAGAAGAAGCACCAGAACCAAACAAGTTTCGTGAATTGCGCAAATACGAAGAGTTCGTTATTACAGAAATTCAAATGGACTCACAAACACAAAATGTGTGATTAGCAACAAGATAAGTGAATATCTGAGATTAAAAACCACCTGATGATTTTATACATCGCAGGGTTGGTAAAAGAGGGATCGTCCAGCTCATTGTGCCCCCACTGACGGTAACAGAGAAGGTCCACGATAACGTCTTGCCTGAAGCGTCGCTGGTACTCGACGGCCAGCCGGGTCGCTCGGAGCACCTCCTCAGCGTCGTCCCCGTTTACATGGATTATAGCACATCCCACTATTTTACCTGAGAAACATCACACTTTGATCAAATTCTGCCATTCTTCTCACGTTCACTGACAATTAAATAAATTCAGTGAGTGGAAAGCTGTGAGTTTTAAAAAAGAATTTTCCCCAAAATCCTTCCTGTTGATTTATTAGAAAGATACCTTCAAACATTTATAAGTTGCTTTGGCAAATTGCAAAAGGCATCTACTAAATTAATAAATGTAAATGAGCCAATTGTGCTCTGATAGACCTGGCAGATAAGAAAAAAAAGTTTCTTGTATAAAAAGTTACACGCAACGTTTAGACATTTGAAGAAAACATACCAACATCACTGCAATAGAGAGATGATCGTGCCCTCTCAGAGGGAGTGGTGTAGCCCACTTGATTGTTCACTATCAGGTGGATGCTTCCTCCGACTCTAAAATGGGGGAGGTTTGACAGGGTAAACGTCTCGGGTACAATGCCTTGGCCTGAAAACGAAGCATCGCCATGAACCTGTAAATGCCAGATATGTGATGGTAAGTTCAGGGCAGCTTTATTCATACTTCCAATATTTGTCACGGTTTAAGGGATACTTCACCCAAGAAACAGAACTTCCCCATATTTCGGTCGCCCACAAGGCACACTTACTGAATATGACTTTCTTCTTGAATAATAATGCAGTCGGAGTTATAATACGACCTATCCTTTTTCTTACAAACGAGTGGGAGGCAATTTTTTAAAGCCCCAAAAAGTGCATCCATCGATCAAAGAACTGCTTGACGCGACTCCTTGGTCTTTACAAAGGTCTTCTGAATCGATCCGTTTGTTTAAGAGAAATATCCATATTGACGGCGCTATTAAGGATAATGTCTAGCTTAAAAAATTGTCCCATTCTACCGCTTGTAAGAAAAAGGATACTTGGTATTATAACTCTAACAAAATTACGCAACTCGCAACAATATCATCCATTTGAACGTTCAACGAGAAGCACATGGCGGGCTTAATTTGATCCAGTCAGGAATTGGTTTGAGAAGTGGTCTCTTTATTAAAACATTACCAACACACCTTAAAATGAATAAAGAACAGGCACAGATCTCAAGTCCTGACCTGCAGGCATATGACTTTGTCTCCCGGATGCGAGTTGGGGTCACTGGAATAGTCTCCGTTCTCTTTGACTTGCTGTTGGCCTCGAGTCTTTCCCACAGTGATGGGATTGATCGCTTCCAGGTGGGAGGGGTTGGGTAGCATAGTGACATTGAGAGGGTGTCCCGCACCGAAGTCCAGCTCCACCTTGGAGGTCAAATGGGACAGCACGTCACCGATAGAAGGAGAATTCTCCGGAAACTCGCTGAGACCCCTCATCTTACGAAACATGAGCTGGGAGAGACAGGACAAGAATTTAGTTTGTCAATGCTCAAGAATGACTCCAGGCGAACTGTCAAACACAGTATTCGCCAAACCTGCTGATAGAAAATAAACTGTCATTGCAGGGTGGATGAGTCTATTCATGCTGAAAGAAAAGCTGGTGACTCAGAGGACAAGACGTTGTGAATAAAGACAAGGGGAGGAGCTAAAGCAGAAGCGCACATAAATGATTGGCAGGGAAGAAAAACAAGGAATCAAGTCCAAGTTTGAAGCTCTTATAAAGCGTAAGGTGTCGTAATACCTTAAAGAGGTATTGCATGTTGCAACAGAAAGAAAATACATTATTTTGTGTTTATTTCAAGGCAGCGGTTCTCAAACTTTTGCGTAGGAAGACTCCTTTGTGTAGGGTGCATTGCGGCCAACCGAATAAAACCTTATCATCTTAAACTTGTGTTTTCAGTTAAACAATGCTGGAACATCGGTTATTTTGTTTGGCGGTCTTTTTTCTGATGTGTGGTTGCATAAAATCTATTACAAATTTCTATATTTTATAAAATGTCACAAAAATTTGAGGGAACCACTGTTTCAAGGTGTAAAATAATTGTTTAATACTAGATCAATTTGCTGTAAATGTCACAGACCACAAAAGCACATCTCTCAAAGTCCATCTAGCCGTAAACTTTACTAACCTCTGGAGGGAACTGCAGGAGTCCAGTGAGCAGGTTGAGGCGTCCGCGGTGAGGCATTCCCATGACCACGTCTGTCACTCCGCTGTACGCAGCAGATCGGAAAAGCTCGTAGAAAAATCCCATCATGCTCTCTGCTCCTTCACCTCCATAACGTTTCACCGTGGCAAACTTGGTGGCTAAAAAGTGGTCGAATTCCTTCAGAAAACAAACAGAGATGCTAAATTGATTTTTAATTCTCCGTCATGCTCATATTCTTACTAGATGGATTATTTAGCTTTACATGATACAGGCAAAGCAGCCACATGTTTATTCGATTTAAAACAAAAGAATCTCTACGGTCCTCAAACAACGCTTTTCAAGAATATTTCGACAAGCAGTGACGTACAATACCTGAGATTCAAGCATTAGTTTGGCCAGCTGTCTCCTCTCGTCTGGGGTGAACGTTTCTTTCTTGAGCTCTTCAAAGCGGTCGGCAATCCACTCTCGTTCCTGTAAGGTTTGGAGCTGACTGGTTTCCACCGAGATTCCCCCGCAGTACGTTCTCTCCAGGTAAGACACGACCTCTTCGGCAGACGCTTCAGATTTCCCAAAATGCCGCAATCCTGGAATGACGACAAACGTTCATTTCACGGTGAAAAATATTCTTCAGCATTTATCCTTGTTTTACAAAACCCTACAGGTTCAGAAGTTAAAGATGGATGGACTAACACTTTAAGATCAGATACCAAAGAGAACACTTCTCAACATGAAAAAATAAATAAAACATTTTCATATAAATACACTTATAGGGTCAGTTGTGATCTAGTGGTTAGAGAGTTGGACTTGTAGCCAGAAGGTCGCTGGTTCAATTCTCAGTGCCACCAGGAAATGACTGAAGTGCCCTTGAGCAAGGCACCTTACCCCTGTTTGCTCTGCAGTGATAGCTGCCCACTGCACCCTACTTGTAAGTTGCTTTGGATAAAAGCGTCTGCCAAATGAATAAATGTAAATGTTATTTACAAATGTGTATTAATTATGTTGAGCGCACGAACAAAATACAAGCTATACATTTCTGATTGTCATTCAGTATGCATTGCCTTACAGGTGTAAAGACGATTTTTCTCTTTCTTACTAACATAAGAATAAGCTGAAAATGTTTTCTTTTGTAAAAGGTGACTGTGAGATCTGTAGTAGGTCCTCAACTAGTATGAGGAAATAGCAAGATGTTTTTGTAACCCTATATTCTGTGAAGAGTGTGTAGTTTCACTGTCTCACTTGCAAAGCAGTTAAGAACAACATATGTTGCATTAAATCAGGTATTTAAACCGTTATTTCAGAGGCAAATTTAAATCACCACATATTTTACTAACCCTCAAGGAATCCTGACTGAATATGACTTTCTTAATGCAGCAGA
The DNA here is from genome assembly GCA_008369825.1 of Triplophysa tibetana. NCBI lineage: Eukaryota > Metazoa > Chordata > Actinopteri > Cypriniformes > Nemacheilidae > Triplophysa > Triplophysa tibetana. Next base: position 15,605,420 of record CM017894.1, on the reverse strand, counting down.
GTTATGATTCCACGTATCGTTTTTCTTACAAGCGGTAGAATGGGAGGCAATTTTTTGAAGCACCATTCATCGATTGAAGAACTGCTCGACACGGCTTCTTCTGAAGTGAATCAATGCGCTTTTTTATTTATTAACTATTAAAATGAGCAAGCTTCCGTTATCCCTCGACTGTGTGTGAACCAGTAGCTTGTTTCGCTTCAGAAGACCTTTGTTAATACCACGTTCTTAGATCAATGGATTGACTTTTTCGAGCTTCAGAAAATTGCCCCCCATTCACTTCCATCCATCCACTTGGAAGAAAACGACATGTGGTATTATAATGCCATGAGGGCGAGTAAAATAATGGGAAATTTTGTTTTGCCTCCGAAATATCCCTTTAAAGTTAATTGATAACGAAAGCATAATAGTCCATAACTAGACTTTATTGAACCTTGTGACAGCCATACATCAAGATTACTATCATAAAATAGTAGTGGAGAAGGTCATGGGTTCAATTCGAAGGGAATACTTAAATAAAAAATGTATATATGTGAACATACATGTGTAGCTGGAATGCACTGTCAAATGCATACATGTGCATGTGAACTAACCAGTGGTGTTGAGGGGTCCTAGCACAGTTCCATGCAGAAGGCTGATCTCTGGCACGTTCTCCATGACAGGAGCGTTAGGAAGTAACGGGTTAATTTTAGCCGCCTTGTGTCCATGTGCTCTATAGGCCTCCACCAATCGCGCCAGTCCGTGATCTGTTTACACAAACTCCGCAATTCAGCGCTCATATTTCCACATGGACTCCAGACATTATTGCTCAATGAGAATTAAACATGCACACTTCTAATCTTTATTGCAACATTGCGTTTTTTTGCATGCAACGTTCATTTTATTATTACACCGACAGCAAAGCATATGTTCTTAAATAAATACAACGTATATAGACACCAAATGTTTATTTGAGGTTAAAAGCACCGGCCTTGGTTCAGCGCGGAGACCTGCGGCAGATCCGCATCTTTCTCCGGATTTTCTTTCGGTCGGTAACCGTAAACTCCCCGCTGCGTGTGATACAAATTGGCTACAACCGTCTGCGTAGCCCTAAAACCCCGGTGACAAAGTCTGTGCACGGTCATAAGCCTCATAACCGCTGACATTCTGGAAAATGTATAAATTAAACACGACGAAATAATAAAAGTTTCGATGAGGGTCCACGCATCCTACTGCGCCGCCATAATGCGCGAGGACAGGTGGGAGGTGATCGTCTGCGCAACGCTTATTGGCTAAACGTGATCGTTTGCTCGCCGCTGATTGGCCTGATCTTGTAGAGGTTTTGGATAGGTTACGTTGTTTTTCACTTGGTGCCAATGTTATACAAATCTCCAGACAAGAGTCTGTCTGTCAACTGAGATGTTTTAAGAGACACAATACGAAGATTGCTTGTTTATTGGCGACACTGACGTTTTAAAAATACATTAAAAATAAAAGGATTTTCTTCAACCTTCTTTCTGCTGCAACAAAAAGTTTCTGTGGATGTTGAAGGTTCCTTATGAAACCAAAAAATAACCTTTTATTTATAAAAAATACATCAATATGAAATGTATTATACATGTATTATGTTTATTTCCGCTCCAACAATATTACAAAAATTATAAGTATCACTTTAGCTCCGCCTATTGGCAGACACACGCATTACAGCTAAAAATGTCATTACTTTCAGGCAAAAATAAATACATTATTACCTTCTCCAAACGCAAAGCACTAATGCGTTGGTCAGTTCATATCTCCAACACCTACAAATATTTTGTGTCAGTTTTACCATTGCATCGGTTCCACTTGAAGTCTGCACTCCTAATGGGGAACATAAAAGCTTCACTCATTCATTTACATTACATTTAGGCATTTGGCAGACGCTTTTATGCAAAGCGACTTACATTGATTTTTCCTATACGTTTTACATAGGTATAGGAAATTCATTTATGATTTAGAATTGGCACATCGAGATTTTGCATGACTTGTGTGTTATTTCATCTGGACGTATCGTCGGCCTTTCAAAGTTCGACGGGGAGGAAAGCAGCGCGCAAAAGGTCTCCAAAATCTAACAAATGACCCCTCCATGTCTACCCTCCACGCGGACACGCGCCCCTCCCGGTCGAATGTGCTCATGGTTCAAATTTGCACGCCGTCCTCGATGCCAGCTTGTCAGAGCCAATAAAACAAGACTACCTGCCGCTCACACAATCAGGGCGAACAACGCCTCTGGCATGATCCACGTTGCGTGAACATTTTCAGCCCTGTTCTGTGAATGAACGACCCTCCCTTGTTGCAGCGACGCCCGCTTCTCAAGCGAGCTGTTGTCATCACAACCGATCCGCTTTAATGGGACTTCTTACGCACCAGTGGCATCGATCGCGCGCATCTGAATGCATCACCATTAGAAGCTGTTTTTGAAGGCCACCGGATCGCTGAAGGCATGGACTGATGGGTGACTGCTGGTGTAGCTTCTCAAGGAAAACAGAGGATGCTGTAACACAGTAAGGACGCTGGAGTTATGAAGGCTCGACGGATAACTGGCGCTGTCCGTTCAGCACCACCGCCAGTCTCACCTTGCGCCCAATGACACCATACACACCTCGATGACCCTGGGTGATTTGGGATACAGGATTATTGTTAGAAGACAGTTTTGCGTTCATCCTTTCGAGTTAGGTGGCCAGTGTGGTGAAAGCAATTTTGGATTTCCATTGTTGATCGGTTGGTGAACTCCTGTGGCATAGACGCGCGTTGACGCGCAAGCTTCATACCTGGCACCGACGATCTCTTTTTTATTTCTTTTTTTAAAAAACAGAAGCATACGATCTTGCACTCTTGTTTTCTGAACATTGCATCGCTGTCAGACGTTTTTAATTGGTCTGTGCACATGTGTTGCACGGGTACGGTGATGATGCCCGGCGTTGGTAGGAGATATGACTAGAAAGGGACGCGATGGGCCAAGGCGACGACAAAGATCGCATCGTGATCAACGTCGGAGGAATCAAACACCAGACCTACCTAAGCACCCTGCGCACCCTGCCCGGCACTCGGCTCTCCTGGCTGGCGGAGCCCGACGCTCCAAACAACTTCGACTACGATGCAAACATCGGGGAGTTTTTCTTCGACCGTCACCCGGGTGTCTTCGCCCACATCCTCAACTATTACCGCACGGGCAAATTGCATTGCCCGGCGGACGTGTGCGGACCATTGTACGAGGAGGAACTGGCGTTTTGGGGGATCGACGAGACAGACGTGGAACCGTGTTGCTGGATGACCTACCGGCGACACCGGGAAGCCGAAGAGGCTTTGGATAGCTTCACCGGGGGTGCCCTCGACCTCAGCCACGACGATCTGGATCCTGATGGAGTGGCCGAAGCGGCGGAGGGGGACGAGGGGGTCGAGATGACCCGGAGACTGGCGCAAGGGGACTCGCCCGATAAAAGATCTGGTCGCTGGCACCGTTGGCAAAAGAAGGCTTGGGCTCTGTTTGAAGACCCGTATTCATCGAGATACGCGCGGGTGAGTGTGAACGATAACTATTACAGTATGTCTGAGTTGAAGGAGTTTTTAACGTTTTTTTGTTGACAATTAAGTGATACATTGTCATCTATTTATGGCAAAAACACTTGTGAGTAACCTTGAAAAAATATCCTAGATCAGGGTCATGTCTTTGCCAGGAATTAACTAAAAATGTAATAATTTGCTTTTTTTAGCTCAATGTATTCTAGGTTTGTTGCTAACATTACCTGATTGTTAAAGTCTTTTGAGGGTTTGTGATTTCCCATACCGCATAAAAATGACAGATTTCCTATTTCGGTTATTTCTCTCAGACATCAATTAGATTAAAAGGAAAGCAAATGGAAATCTTTGCTTAAGTATCCTGCATCCTTGGATTATCTTTTCTCGAAACCCTCAAATTTAAATCGAAAGAGTTTCAGACGAGATCTCACCAATGTCACAAACTGAGCTCAGAATTGCCAAGTCTGCAATCAAAGTCAATATTTTATTTTATGTTAACTAAATAGAAACTCATTAACAATAGAAACAATAAAACATTTCTCATTGAATCTACCCAAACACAGATAATTTGACCTCTACAATCTTTATTTGACACCTCCATATTACCTTCATGTATTTGAATGAATTTGTATTTCTCCTATTAGCAATTTTCTGATAAACATTTAAGACTAACTGAAAACTCCATCAAACCTTCTGAGCAATAAAATCTTTTGGTAGCACTTTCCTTGAAGCACGTATGTATAATGCATTATACCAGTAGTTTTAAATGCACATTTTAATGCATTGTAATGTGTTATTACAGTCAATACATTATAACACTTAGCAATTCATTGTTACACAACATATTTTAAATTGGTTATAATTCCTTACAACAACACATAATGCATTACAACACACATTATAAAGAATGCATTTTACTCTTTAATAACTCTTTATAATGCATTATACACACATGCTTCAAGGAAAGTGTTACCAATCTTTTCTCTGGGTTTCTGGCTTGTCAACTCATGTCCAGATCATGTTTTGTCAGTTTCTTGTTCAGTTCACATTTCAAGCTGACACTACCGTTCGGTCACTCGTTCTGATGTGGGACAAGCCGCAACCTCACCCTGTAAAAACAAACAAACATATACAAATGCTCACGCAACCGCAAACCACATCAAAACATAAATGCACACACAGTGTCTAAGGGCACTTGTGCTATAAGATACACCACCCTTGAGATGCATTTCATTAGCCCAATTCTAAAGTCAGCTCTTTGACCTCACACTCCCCTCACCAAAGTCCCTTCATGGCTCTCAGCAAGAATCCTGTAAAGTCTTAATCGCCATCCCAGCGCACCCTTGAGTTTTCCCTAGCCCACCACTGTAGCACTTTCAGAATCAGAGATGGCCGGCCTCCAAGATGAAAGCAGGCAGGTTGCAGAACTGTGGAGGATGAGAGACAAACATAGAGCTTTATTGAACTCTTTTGAAAAGTAAATCTCAGACATTCAAGTACAAATAACTCCTTGGATGTACTACAGAAGAACATTCAGGGCAGGTAAATAATCAGAGAATTTTATGACGGTGGTGCTGGTCTGGGCATAAACAAGTAGACATGTTTATAAGACTGGGATTCTAGGAGGATATGTATTATTAATCTGGCTATGGGCTGAGCTGGAAGGAGCCAAGCTGTAGTGATGAGCTGCTAGAGATGGAGAAACGTGCCACGTCTACTGGCAACACCCCAGAGAAACATGAACCGCACTCGGCTGCCTGATAGCAAACACGCAGTAATGGGTTTATGAGGTCCGCAAAACGATGGCCAAGATTGGTGATATAGATAATCCGAGAGAGTTGTTTTTGTTGCACTGAGCGATCACTCGTGCATGATGGGAAAGTCGGGTTTCGGCATCAAATATGCATTTCGGTCAACGGCGCTGGATTATTTTCTCCAGGTTTTCTAAATGCAGAACCTCTCAGACTCTCAAGAGTGGGTGGTTGGAGGAAGAGTGTTGAATTTCAAATGACTGAAGTCATGTCTGGTCTCCATGTGCAGATGTGGTGCCGTCAACCAACCTAAGCATCCAGGCGCGTTCTGAAACATCGTGCCTCGTTTTTTTCTAATTATTATTCTGCTGCTTTTCTTGGTCTGTGTTTTCCAGAGTCAATTCAATTGTGTCAAGTTATATTTAGCTTCTTTACATCAAGAAGAATCTCTTAATTATATTACAACTTGATAACTCAATTACTTGCAGTGATCACAGTTGACGTCTCTCTATCTTTGTAAAATCTGGCCGTGAGAGACATGTAACTGTATAAACTCAAGGTTTGGGATTGTTAGGGTCAAAACAAACATTAAGGCAAAAATGATCAGAGGCGTAAGGATAAGATCAAGTGCCGCCCCATATTTGAGCTGCGTTTTCGAAGTTGTGCTAAAAATACTCGAATGGTTTGGTTACAGCTGGAATAACTGATTGTTGCCAATGTTCCGTAACTAGACCTCTTCTGAAATGATGAGACTTCGGTAACTGCAGGATCAGGTGTGAGGTAGATTCTGTCAGTGCATGTTGTTTGAAATATAACCAGAAATGCGATCATGTTGAGTGATGTTTTCTAATGTTCTCCGATGTTTGTTATGAGATATTTGCCATTACAAACAACAGACGTGTCCTGCTGGTCTGCTTTGGTCACACCTTGGAAGGCGATAAATATACAAAGCCATCTGTAATTTGTTTGAGCAAAAACATCTCATTCTTATTAGAGTACTTTTTGATTTGAAAGCATGCTGGAATTTTGCTATCTAAATAAAAGTAGAATTTAGCTTTGTTTGGCATGCATGCACATATATTGTCACAGTAAGATTTAGAGCGAAATGCTTTGTACAATACTCCTCCCGTCATATGTAATAAAATGATATCCAGTTTAGGGATCACAATATAAGTAATAAAAATATAAATTGCAAACCTTAACATTTAGAAAATTAAGATACCTTTATATTCTGAATAATTTACAACAGAAAGAAAAAATGCACTGTACATAAATTCACACATATACACACATATACAGTAAAAGTATTTTTTCTGAAATTTCTATTTATAGGTGTGTTTCGGTAAAATGATAATTTTTGTGTTATTATTTAACCATTAATTTAGAATTTAAAATAATTTTTCTATTTGCATTTATTTGAAGAAAATGAAATGACAGTCTCAAACATCAAATACTGAAAAGAAAACAAGTTCATGTTCACTTTTAGCCAATACAACAGTCACATTTCTACATGTATTTAGGAAAAGTAGAAAAAAAAAATTTTGGTCATAACTTTATCACAGTTTTTGTGTCTTGTCATGCTGTCAGTCTTTCGCATTGATATCGGATAATTATATATCACTTCTGAAGTTTAAATGTGTTTAAATTCAACACATTTTGGACTGGAATGACCCCAATACATATATAGAAATGCTGAATAAATAAAATTTTGAAATTGTCTCTTATTTTTTCCAACTGCTGTATGTGCATTTTGTTTAGATCTTCTGTATTGGAACTTCATTTAAATTCTCTGAGTACAAGAACACTCAAAAGTCCAGTTGCATTACCATAGTGAGAATTAACATGATGATGAGATCCACGAAAATAACAGGATTTAAAAAAATGCCGGTCACGGCCCCATTCGAATGCGTAAAATCTAAAGCCCAGTTTTTAACCAAGAGTTTAGATTCTTCACTAAAGGCTACAAAAAACGTATTCCATAAATACGTGCAAACAGTAGGTGAAGAAATTGCTTTAGCTTTCAACTGAATTTGCATGTGGACCCGTCCAGGCTCATTTTCACAAATATTATCCAGCCACATGTCATTCATTAGACAGCCTGGCTTGTGTGTGTACGTGTTTAATGAGAACATCTCATATCTCAGCTATCGGCACCATCAGCCGAACCCACTGGTTCATAGACACGCACCGAATGAATCAGCGCACCGGGCTGCCCACCGACTAACACAGTTAGCAGGGCTTTAAGTGAGTTTCAACATTCTGCTTACACGTTTTGTTGGAGGGCTGAATAATGAAAATCGTGAGTTGAAAATGATGCCGCGTCCCTGTGAGTGTGAGAATACATTATGTTCAGTGACTCAAAGAGTGCCAGGAAGTTGTTCTTGACCTTTAACCCAACAGGAAGTTCAATTAGACTAAACATTCTTTTTGGAAGGTTTGAATTTGAAACTAAACCAATGGGTTTAAATTAACCTACGCTGGGATGTCGAGTCAAATTTGGCTTTTCCTATAGGCTAATTTAAAACCAATGGTTGGGTTTGTCTATATTTTACCCAATCGTGTGTTGAACTAACACATGAAAATATTTTTTAAGTGCATGGTTTGTGTCCTTAAAAAGGACAAAAACACCATTCGTTATAAAAATGAACTTAAGAGCTATATTTAAAGTGTTATCCATCCATACAATAGCTTTGTGTGTGAAATAAACAAGTCACCAAATATGATTTTTACAAATACAACATTTTTAGCAAATTGGTTGATCTGGTTCACAAATACAATATTTGATCAATTTTAACACAAAGCTATCTATAGGCTACCGGCTTTAAAAGTCATGCCTTTGATAATGCTTTTATGGTGATGTTTAGTGCAAATGGATGGGAAACGTAACCTGCAGTCTTCCGCTGAAGAAAGTAAGTCAATGGTTTGAAAGGTGATGTTCATTATAAAACCGTAGTGGAGCGAGAGCTGTCACTCTTCTAAGGTCATCGGTGTGTGATGGGAGGGCAGAGGAGGTGAAAGGGATCATGTTGTGTCCCCTGAGACCAGGATGATCAAGCTGTTCTTCTGAAGATCTTGGTCAATGTAGACTGGAGATGAAACGTCCTTACAGATCAAACATTTGACCCCTCGGATTTGAAAGGTCGTGTGAATGTGCTTGAGGAGAGCTGAAGTGATTCAGCAATTACTGTATGACGGCCTTGATTCTTTACAAATGTGGTTATTTCGAACTCTGTGAATTAGATGAAATAATAAGGCAGCTGGGTTCTGCGACGGGGAGAAGGATGGAGAGAGGAAACCGTAGTGATGATGTAATCCATTTTACCTCGATCAATTATTAACTGCATTTTTACTATCAAGCTTTCTGAAACACAAGAGGTTAAGCAAGATAATTTTACATAACATGAAAGTATACAGTATCCATCGGCTAACAAGCTAAAAAATGATAAGGAAACATGAGACAGTTTGCCCAAAAAAAAAAAATTCGGTCATGATAGTAGGAAAAAATATTGTGTTGTTTTTTATGTTGAACACAAAAGAAGATATTTTGAAGAATTTAGGAAATCGAACCCTTCTGGGGCACCTTTGACCACAGTTGCAATTTTTCCTACTATGGTAGTCAATGGTGCCTCAGAACTGTTGCTAACATTTTTCCAAATATCCCAAAATATATAAAGGTTTCGAACAACTGTGGGCGAGTAATTCATGACAGAATTTTCATTTTTGCATGAACTATCCCTTAAACATAATTTATACATCTTTATTTTAATATGCCACATAAAGATACTGTGCATCCTGTTAATGGCACTTATTCTAGAAAGTTTTTATTACCAACTTGCTTACTGATCTAACTGAAAAATCGCACTACTTAGTGAAGATTTGGTATGAATTCATGTGATGTGAGAAATGAAGGTGCACCCCTAAACGCAAGCCATTAATATCAATTTAACCTTACTCCATTCAACATCTCTCTTCCATCTCACATGGTTTCTTATAAATGGTGCCCAGCAGGCCATCCCCTACTACACATCACCCTCTGCTTCAGACAGCCTTTCCACACGGGAACCAAAACACCCAAGTGATCTTAATAATAGGTGAACGGCCCTCATTTGAGAGTGTCTGTGTGTGAATGTGCTCCTCGACAACCTCAGACTAAATATTCCTCCTCCCCACAAATAAACCATTCACGACAAATGAGGCACATCTAGGGAATAGTATCTGTAAGACTAAGCACTCGCTGACCCAGATATACAACGCACTGCCTGTGGAAGACGAGTTTAAGGGCTGGAAGAAGATCAAGACTGGAGGTGATGCTTGCTTTAGGAAGCACAAAGAGAGGAGAACAGTGTTCCTGTAACTCAATCGCGTTATGGGTTGGACCCCGGGGAACGCACATACTGATAAAAACGTATAGCTCAAATGCACTGTAAGTCGCTTTGGATAAGAGCGTCTGCCAAATGTAAATGAATTAAACGCCCGAAGCCTAAGAAATGTGTTATATATGAGCAAAATCATTTGTTATTTGATACTGGCTCGAACGCTGTAAAAGCGTGCACTTACAGCATCAATGAGAAATCAGTCGTTATCGATTTGAACCTGTTTTTATACATGGGGTGTAAATATTTAATTGTATCATTCTTTACTAAACCTTTAACATACATCATTAAAATTGAAATCTGGTAATACAACCTGATAGGAGAAACAGATAAACAAGATCTTAGTTGGTTGCAACAGACAGTACAAATGCATGAAGAGTTTGGTTACAAAATTAAACAACTAAAAAATTTTTTCTTGTTTTATTTATTATGCCTTCCGGTGAAAATCAATCAAACAGCAGTTTTTTATTAATTTCATTAAAGTCATAATAACTTGTATAACTTAGTTATATCATTTTTGGAACCAAACTTTTCATATAATCTTTCACTTGAAAAACTGTGTCATGAAAACAAAATTTAGTGAGATTTATACTTTAATAATCATATTCAAACTTTATCTATTATAAAAAATATGTATAATTTATATTTTATATTCATTTTTTATAAAAAAATCCTCTTCAAAAGATTTTATTTTTATTTTTGAAAATGTGAAAAATTGTGTAATTTGATTTTTCTATATCATTCTATATAAATTAAATGATTTTCAGAGAAATCAAATAACAAAACACAAAAATAATAATTTTCCTTCTTTTGAACAAAGATTATTTTTCTTATTCAACCGGCAAATATATATATTTTTAAAAAATAAATAAAATGATCAATTATATGTAATTATTATAATACATATGTAAATATCATTATTTCATTATATATAAATTTTGATGATATTTAAACTATTATTTACTAATTATATATAATTAGTATTCTTGCTAGTTGAATAAGAAAAATAAACTCACAAATAGATCTATTTTTGTGTTTAATGTAATCTGAATTCTCTGAAAATTATACATGTTCTGACTTAATATCATATGTTCATTTATTTTTCTTAAGTTTGTTTGTCCTTTTTGTCAATATTTATACATATTTAATATATTTATTTTTTTAAAGTTCAATAGATATTGTGACAGGATCATTACCCTGAACGTTTTTAGCCACAACTGTCACGTTGTAAAAATCTAATATTGTGACATCCCTAGTAAAAAGAGGTTTACACGTTTTTCTTATAACAAAAAAACAGGAACTGGAAAAGGTTTTCTCGCGGTGGAATATCCGATCAATACAAACAAATGGAAACATAATGGTTGCAGCCTCTCATAATTGCCTGAAGATCCCACGGTCAGACAAACATGAGCATCTTACACATGTAATTCCAGCATTAGGCAGTATTCCGTCATCCTGTGGTGTCCCCTCCTGAAATCCACTTCCATCTGTCCATGTTTGCTATTCCCTTTATAGTGAAACACAGCATAAATCGTAAACGCCACCCCCACTCCTTTAAAAACACTTAAGGGACCAACGCACCAAATCTGCTTGTGGTAACCTTGCCAGGGGCCGTCCAGGAGTCCCTGAAGAGGGGAACTATGGTTAAATTTATCTGGAAGTCGCTGGATTGGCGCCTTTCTGTCATCCTATGCTGTCCTTGAACGATGACCTTGAGTTTGAGCAGTAAACTGTGTTGAGTTGACACTGAGAAACTGAAGACGCAACATTATCCAGCGATCAGTCTTTTTTTAGTATTCAAAGTGATTTTAAAACCATTGAAGCTTTATCAGCATGATAAAATTGTTTCTAATCCCTTTCTCTCTTTTCTCACAGTGGGTAGCATTCGCATCACTGTTCTTCATCTTGTTGTCCATTACCACGTTCTGTTTGGAGACGCACGAAGCCTTCAACCCCATCATCAACCGCACTGAAATCACCAAGGTGGGCAACGAAACCGTTGAGCGTGTCTTCCGCGAGACGCAGACCATGGTGCAGCTAACCTACGTCGAGGGCGCCTGCGTGGTTTGGTTCACGTTTGAGTTTCTGATTCGAGTGACCACCTGTCCGAACAAACTCAAATTCGTGACAAACGCCCTAAACATCATCGATTTTGTGGCAATTCTTCCGTTTTACCTGGAGGTGGGACTGAGCGGTCTATCCTCCAAAGCCGCGAAAGACGTGTTGGGTTTCCTCCGCGTTGTGCGTTTCGTGCGGATTCTTCGTATCTTCAAGTTGACCCGGCACTTCGTGGGGTTGAGGGTACTGGGGCACACGCTCCGTGCCAGCACCAACGAATTCATCCTCCTCATCATCTTCCTGGCTCTCGGAGTCTTAATCTTCGCCACCATGATCTATTACGCCGAACGCATCGGAAGGAACCCCAACGATCCTAACTTCAGTAACGACACGCACTTTAAGAACATCCCCATCGGCTTCTGGTGGGCTGTGGTCACTATGACCACGCTCGGCTACGGAGATATGTTCCCCCAGACGACCTCCGGCATGCTGGTGGGCGCGCTTTGCGCCCTGGCGGGTGTGCTGACTATCGCCATGCCCGTACCGGTTATCGTAAACAACTTTGGCATGTATTACTCTCTAGCCATGGCCAAGCAAAAACTACCAAAGAAAAAAAGTAAGCATATCCCACGAGCACCTCAACTGGGGTCTCCCAACTACTGCAAGTCGGTCTTAAACTCCCCTCGACCCAGTACGCACAGCGACCCCTGCCCCCTGGCACAGGAAGAGGTTTCCGAGATCAAATATCAAGGTAGGACATCATTTGTAGATGTTTTTAATATGAATGACTTTTAGGCCTGGTTTCACAGACAAGGCTTCAGGCTAGTCCCAGCCTAAAATGAATGTGTGACCCGTCTTAACTAAATATAACTTGCAGAAGAAAAATACCAAAATATAAAAGTGCCTTTTTTTGTCTCAAGATGCGCACCATTGCATTCTTCTAAGGCATTTTCATAAAAGTAACATAAATATCTTAATTCAAATAAGGCTAGTTCTGGTTTAAAAATAAGCTGTGTCTGTGAAACTTAGTGATTAGAAATAAATAATACACATTAAAATAATTACTTTTTCATATTCTACTGTTTACGTCAGCTTAGTAAACTTATTGCATTTGCGTTGCTGTTTTACCAATTGGGTTGGTTGATATTATCATAATGAGGCAGTTTTATAGATGTGTTTTATTTAATAGCTTTATTTATAAAACAGCGTACTTACTACGTTAAAGTTTATGGTTATGGTAATACTCACCTTCATGTCATTTCAAATCTATAAGACTCTCTTTCCTTTTTCTGTGGAACGCTTTGGACTCCATTGACTTCTACTCTATAGGTGTAAAACCACTGAGACTTTTCTGAAAAGACCCTATTTGTGTTCTGCAGAAGATAAAGTCATGCAGGTTTGAAATGACGAAATAAACGATTTTCATTTGGGTGGACTATCCCTTTATATCTCATACAGTAGACACGATGAACATTAAACGAGAAGTTTAACAAGGGTTTTAGCAAATCAATTCTCTCACTCTCTGGTTTGTGATTTCGCTGTCACAGAAAGTGCAATTACTTGACGATTTTACAGCCATTGAAATTACAGAAAACCCAGCCCACCAATTACCGGTGTTAGAGAACACTGCACATCTGATCATTTTAATGGCCGTTGGTAGCTGCAAAAATGGACTAAAAGTTAAGTTATCATTTGCATCAGCTGACCGCTGAGAATTTCCAAGAGGTGGAGTCTTCTTTCTGAAATCCAATCTACTGCAATCCCACTCGATTTCATCTTTACCAGGCTCTTTGCCCACCATCAAAACGTAAATTACCTTCTCTATCACACGTTCTATCAGAGCTTTCACTATTGAGAAGTGCCCGAATGCTGAAACATGAACCTAATTTAATTTAAGGTGCTTAAGCAGAGTAGGGTTTCCTAGCAATTGTAAATCAGTGGATCTCAACCGGTGGGTTGGGATTAAAAGAGTTATTGTTGGATTTAAGCTTTTGGTGTGACCTACAATGTTAGTTTTGAGGGTTGCTACTGATTTCTAAAGGGAAATTTGGGTTGAGAAGCCGGACCTTATATAGTAGGAACCACTGCACATTATTTGACCAACTGAAGGTGAAAAATTACAATGGGATAATATTACAGTATATTATTATTTTTCTTTACATTATTTTGTGTTGTGTCCTCAAATTGTAACTAGTATTTTTATACCAAATAATGTGCAAATGTTTTTATCTCAGATATTTAAGAACATTTTTTGAACATCACATTTTCACCCATATCATATTTTTTTATATATTTCTAGTAAAAAACGAATGTTACTTAATATTAATCAGATTTACGAATATTAACCATATTTGCTGTCTGTGTTTATTATAATTGGGATAAAGTTGTCCAAAGTATTTATACATCAATAGGTTAAATCAATTGTTTTAAAAAACAAATTTTTCATACCAAAAACATGAACAACACATTTAAGTTTAAATAATGGGTATAAGTTTGGCTTTTAAAAGGGTGACCATACGAGCCAATTTTTCCCGGATATGTCCTGGCCAGGATTTCGGTGGTCGCATATCTCCACTGCATAGGTTTGGTAATTAAAGTTTTATTTCCGAGAATAAAAGAATGAAACTACGATTATACGTCTTAAGTGAAATAAATGTTAATTGAAGTATGCAGTTGACACAACCAAATACCTGGCCAGGACGTGTCCGGAAAAATGGCCCGAGTGGTGACTCTGCTTTTAATGTGTAGATTTGCTGATCATTTGATGCTGTATTTTACCCCACATCAATCTGTAATGAGTCATCGCTCTTCACCTGTTATTGGAGATTTTAAAGTGAACGGGGAGGCGTCCAAAGCTGCCCTGGCCAATGAGGACTGCCCTCACATCGACCAGGCCGTGTCGCCCGAGGAAGTCTTCAGCCCCGTGGACCACGAGAAACCGTGCTTCCTGCTCAACTCCGGAAGAGAACGAGCAAATCACACAGGGGGGAGAATCAGGAAGGGTAAGTAAGCAGCCAATCACATCAGCCAAAGCGGAGCTGATTAGGTGCAAATTGATCGCCTGTCATTCGACAACTTTTTTCTTGCAGTCTGATAGTTTCTCAGGTCTGCTGTTGTGGTAAACATAACAGGAAAACATGTGGTAGAAACATTAAAGTGAGTTTACAGGCCTGTGTTGATTTTTAAAGGTTTTTACCAGTCATACGAATGCAACACTGTATTTTAAACAGCATTCGATAATTTCAATAATGATATTTATAAACAAATATGGTCTAACAAGTGAAATATGAAAGCTACAAATATTGCCTATCGGCGTGCTTGTCTGCATGCAGAATCACAATGGTGGGTGGTAATGAATGAAAGAAATGCAGCATGGGAAACGGGGCATCTGGTCACATGATAAGAACTCAGCCAGTCAGAAGCTCTAACTTGTAACTTGAAACGTAAAATAGATCCCGTTAGCAAAATGAATTATATCATAACGATTTCTGATCTATTATCGGTTATTCACCTTCAAACTTTTTGAACTCTGTGAAACAGAAGATACTTCGAGAAATGTGCCTGGGGTTGTGTTTCCATGCAATGGAAGTCAATGGCGGCCAGTGTTGTCTGGTTACCAACGTTGTTCAAAATATCTTTTGCGTTCTGCAGAAGAAAGAAAGTCATACACGTTCGGAAGAGAATTTTCATTTTTGGGTGAACTCTCCCTTTAAACTGATAGTTCACCCAAAACAGAAAATTCTGTCCTCATCTCTTGTCAAACCTGTAAGACTTTCTTTCTTCTACAGATCACAAAAGAAGATATTTTGTAGAAAGTTGGTAAGAGAACACAGCCAGTGAATAACATTTATCAAAATATCTTCTTTTGTGTTTTGCGGAAGAAAGTCATGCAGGTTTAAAATGACGAAAGTGTTAGTAAATGATAACACAATTTATTTCTGGGTGAACTCTCCCTTTAACTTTAGTCTACCGGTTGTTTTCTAGACGAGCTGCAGTTTCTGGCTAAATTCTTTGATGTGCGGAACCCGTGTTGTGCTGTTCAGCACCTTGAAAACCACTCCATGCATGCAGAAGACCACCTAAGGCATAAAACGCATGGAGGATGACGCAGTTGACGTGCCAAGCGTCAACTGGCTAACCATGAACATAACATATACATGACGGGGAACGCACCGACAGAGCCTAACTACACACGGTCATTCACGAACCGTGGCAGAGAGTCTCTGTCTGGAGTAGAAGGCTGCTCTGAGGTTTTACTGAAAGCCCCTTTTCTCTTCAAATGAAGGTTATGAAAAGCCATGGAGCCATAGCAGCATGTCTGGAGGCGTGGCCTCAGTGTCGGCATTGCCCTGCAGCCCGCCCTGTCTCATGCAGCAGGTCCACTCTCCCATCCCATCCATCCTGTAGCATGGACAACAAAACTAACCAATCAGAGGCCCTCGCTCGGCAGCGCTGCAGTGAGACGCCCGCTCACACTGTGTACTATCTCGACTCTCTGTCATTCTTTTCTCTGTCCTTCTCATCAACTTCCTATGCAGCGGCCACTTCATTCTCTTTGACCTCTTATTCCCTTTCCCCTTCTCTGCACTTTCATTGCCTTTCTATTCTCTTCACACCTCCTTTTCCTCCCCTCGGTGTTTCTAAGCTGTGGTTTTCATTGGGTGCTACTGGACACCATAAAAAAGATGAAAAAAATGGCTATTTCATATATAGTTCAATAGGACTTGAAGAGCTGAAGTAACACCCATCATGATTCCACTAATACACACGTCACCGACATAGAAAGTTGACAGAAGAAACTTCATTTGCATTTGCATGCCTCGCATGGGAATATCTGGGAAAAAGATGTAAGTCAAATGAAATATGTAAGAAAACGTTTTTTCAAGCTTCTTGGAATATATCTAATGCAGATGATATACAAAATATGTAGCAATTACAACTTTTGGTTGACTTTTCTTTAAGCAGATATTTTTTGCCTTTCCCCAAACGATGATCTCTTGAGCGCTTTAAATGTCGGTAGCAGCAGTCAGAAAGACCATCCAAATTTTTGTAGAAAGCACTTTAACTTTTTTCATGCAGAGCATTTATTCCAAATGTATTCCGATGACCAGCTAATAAAATTTTGTGACTGCACACATGAAATTTACCCAGTTACGTTCCCACAACGTTTTTTTAAGGTTTGTTTTTGGTTCTGCGGAAATAAAATCTTCTGGGAACCAAATACTAACGCTAGGCGAACGATCTGTGTGTACTGGGTTGCTGAGCAGTGGACACATGTGTATATCTCATTTCAAAACATTGCTTTGACACTGTAGTGCATTATACGCAACCCCCACACACAAAAAACTGTACAGCATAGATGTATTGTGTGTACATATGACGTAAAAAACGTCTTTACAAAATAAAAATAAAGTTTAATTATACACCTGGGATCACTTGGGGAGAGGTAAATGCATGCACCATTATGCAAAAAAAGAGAAACGTGCGAATGACAAACTGTAAATATAAACCTTGCATGAAATAAATTTTGTATCCAATCTGTATATAGACTCTGTATATTATTTGACAGAATATTGCATACATGACTACCGCTTAAACTTATTGCGCCTTAACCGTGACGTCTCTTTGACCTTTCACCTCTGTTTATCAAAATTTTTATTATAATTAGACTTCAGCATCCGCACTTGAACAGTGCACAATTCAATCCTGTTCAAAGTTTACGATCTAAAGGTCAAAGAGTGAGTGTGTCACCTACCGTAGGGCGGGGATAGAAACAGGAAACCGAATGACCGTTCCCTGTTTCGCATGCCAGTATTCAAGTATGATAGTCACTCTATGTAAAACTCTTCAGCATGAACCAACGAGCCACCGTGTCAACGATAACCTGAAATGAATGCAGCATGGGAGAACGCATGGTAAACCCCACGTTTACCATGAGGCCGAGATGGCAACTCATTCGCTTGAGTCCTCACGCATCAACTTGGACGTTCGCTTGCACGGTTCGAGGGCCAGAAATCCCGTTCTCTTTCTCCATCCCAACCCCCCAATGTTTCAGTGCTGTTTGTTTGGTGTATTAATATGATTTCCTTGTTGTTTTGTTGTCGTTGTTTTCTCTTTTATGTGTTTTTAGAGACCCAGCGCGCCAAACGAAGCAGACAACCGGCCGAGTCAGTGTGTGTAATGAACCACGGTGTTCCAACCACTATGTGCGTCAACCATAAACCCACATCCCCCACCTGATAGTTGCGTATTTTAGCGTGTGCGAGAATGCACGTGTTCGTCGTAGTTCAGAATCTCTCTTTGAGTTGTGACGGGAAAATAATTCAGCGTAGATGTAGCACAGTAACCCAGAGAAAAGCTGTCGTTTCAGCCGTATGTAGCTCTGTTTGGTTTGGTGGTTTCTTGTGCTATGCGAAGTGTTGTTTTTGAGTTTGTGAGCGTCATTGTTGTACATAGTGCTTGTGTGTTGGTGTTGTGTATAAACATGACTTCTATTTTTTTTCGATCGTTCAAATGTTGTAAAAATGTTCCGATCGCATTTCATTGTAAAAAAACATCCACACACTCTGTGGTCATGTCCGCGTAAAAAGTTAGCGAAGAAAATTGTTTTATCATATTTTGTACTACTCTAGTAACCATGTAGAAAATGCCTTCTGCACTGTTTGCACCCGTTCACTTTTGCATTACTTTCTGTAAAATAAACGATAGGTTTAACCCAGATAGAACATGTACGTCTGTAAGTTGTCTGCGATAGATCTGGAAAACGTCTGCTGTGTGAAAGCATCTGTTAAACGACTCAAAAGGGCAGTTTTATATACATCAAATTTTAACAACTTACAGACATCTAGATGCCTCAGAGACGTATTGCAGATAAGCAAACAGTAAAAAATACGTCTTGGAGATGTAAATGCCACAGACGTCAAATAGACGTCTCCCAGATGTATGTGTGCTATTAAGGAGATATTTCGCAGCACACGTTACGCCGGGAAATTTCAAGTGCTTTCAAGTTACGCCGTGTCTAAACGAGGCACATGTGATAAAATGTTATATAACCAGATTTTTCGAAATCATTTTTATTTCACACCTTGACACTGTGTTAAATCTGAAGATAAAACTACGCTAGTTAGCGCATCACTGGGACAAAGCTCGCTGCGTTGAATAAAAATGCCGTCATTGTGTTGAATAAAAAAAGATGTTTAATATAACTTGAAACGCTAAGTTTGAAGATATCCGTTTTGGAAAACGATTTTAGTCGAAAACCTTCACTAGAGACAATCCTGCACAACACCACAACTCTTTGATGTTCATTCACACAGAACATGAACATACAGGGTTTATTATAGAATAAACGAAAGCAACCGAAATTGTGTCTTAAGTTCGTTTCGATATTTATTTTTCATTGTTGTGAAAATGTGAAGTAAACCCAGTTCTTTGGGACCAGACTACTGCACTGCCAACTGATCATGGGAAGGTCAACATTGGGTCATCTCCTTACAATATGCCTGTTTGATGACTCAACCACATCGTAGCACAAACACTTACGTCAGTAAATACCTAGAAATGTATTACAAATATGCAAAAAAACTGCTTTACGGTCTTTGTGACGGTCTACTTAGTAAACACCTGACATCCTGACAGATTCTTGTTTGTGCTGTGTTGTGAGATATTCCTTGTGTTTCGGCACATTGCAGTGCATAGTATGGATAGTTATTTAAAATCAGGTGGTATTTTCAATGATGGTTTTAGTTGACATATTGTTAAGGCAATTTTGTGTCTTTTTCTGAAGAGAAAAAAAAATGAAAAGAAATAATAATGAAAGTAATAAAAAGACTCAAAACACAGATTTGGGCTGTTTGTGTTTTATTTGTATTTATGCATTGCTGATGCTTGGTACGGCGAGAAGGAATAATAATATGAACTTTGTACATATACAGTTTTTAAAATCGATGTATATAGTTGGACCACATTTGAAATAGGGTATGTAAAACCAATTTAAAAATGGAAATAAATCTTTAAAATAATGTAAATTTAAGTCCTCATGCTATGCATGCATTATGAAAATAATTGGGATCAAATATTAAACATGGATAAAAATCATTTCTAAATCTTTGACTCTAGTATACACATATATCGCATATAACTCAATCTTCGATATCAATGAGTAAAAATGTAACTTTTATATGAATCTATTGTAGATGTTTATGATCATGACAAAGCATTCTGGGAGATGAAGTACTTTCAGCAGATCACACCATATCAGTAAATCTCAAGGTTATTTAAGTGTATTTCCTATCAAGGAGAGGTCACAGGAAACGATCGAGCATCGCCCAGACAGTCTATCACACTGAAGGCAGTATGAACTGAAGTATGGTACGGCTAGTAACCCGAGCACCGACCATTTAAAACCTAGCCAGAGAGAATGAGTCTGATTGAATTTGTCCCTCCTCATTGAATTCTAATCTCTCCGAGCAGTGAATGCACCAGAACAATGCGCATTAACCCAAATAGACTACAGACACGTTTTTGTTGAATGTTAAAAACTGCTGTATTGACTAAAGAGATTAACTAGCAGCTCTTCAAAAAAACAAGAATCAGAATCAGGCGTGGTTATAAAATATTTACATGAGGGCTGCAAATATGCTTTCTAAAAACACCTCTCTGTTTATTTTTGGGTACTTTGATTGATCTTTTTGAAGTCACGTATTGCATCTGTTGGTAGTATTCGCATCTTTGTGACTATGATCTAAAATCTTCAAATGTAGACATTGTTAAAACCACAAACCAACGAAAGAATCTTCGCCGTCAAAAACTGAAAGCTGTTCAGCTTGCAGAATCCTTGCTGCTCTTAAAACGGCAAAGTGCCATTGAGTGTCCAGCTCCACAGCCAATCAAAAGAGTCGTAGAGTCTTGTAAACTTGGGATTGGTTGTGGTTGTGTGATGTCACAGAGGGAACAGTCGCCACACATTCCGTGTTCGTTCCAGCCCCAGGAGAGGATCCGACCTCCTAATGGGAAACATGACAATGAAATACTTCTCACAACAATGTCACAAATGGATTTACAATAGGCTAAAATGAAAAAATAATGAATAGAGAAGAATTCTAAGGGGAAGCAATACGTACATCTAACACATAATACGTTTTTATGTAGTGCCAAATGTATAGAGCATTGCAGCAGCAAAAGCCAAGGTCATGGGTTTGAATCCCGGAGAACGTACAAACTGAAAATCTGAATACATTGAATGAACTTTAAGTTATAAAAGTGTCCGGCAAATGAAAAAGTAATGAAAGGAAAAATAATAAACACTCAAACATCGCATTTGTGAAGGGCTCAAACCACCCCCCGAAAAAAACCCGTCCAGCAGGTAGGTGTGGTCAAGCCTGCATCACCATGGAAACACGTGCCACAGCAACATGGTTACATATCAGCTCTCATCACCATGGCAACCGGGAGCGAGCACGCTTTCTCAAGGGTAACTAGTTCTCACATTCGCCGCCCTCCGCACACCTATTTTCTCCCACGCTCCCCTACCTTCGTTCTAACACCCCTTTGCGCTCCATCTGACGTGTCGTCACATCTTTATTGTTTTCTGTTAGCAAAAAACGTCGCAAATTTCCCAGGACTGATGATTAAAATATAATGGAATATAATAAGGTCTCAGTGACCCGGTGCTTAGCATCGTCAACCTGGAACGTGTGCTTTTAAAATAGACATTAATGTCTTTGAATGGACGACATGATATTCACAAAAAAACAGCAGACCGATATAAAATCATGTTTTTATTGTGTTTTATTATGTTGGCTAGCTGTTTTTACTTATAACTAATACTTAATCAAAACAACCTAACTGCAGTCTTTTAGCAGGCGCTTATCCAAAGCGACTTACAAATGAGGTGAACAACAGAAGCTGAATCTATATGACAGTCAATCATATAGTTTCAGTTATGTAGACTTTCATGCACAAAAACAGATTGTTTGACATTTTTTAAGTTAGAATTTAAAATCAATGATCAGTCTTTAAAATGGCATGGAGAGTAATGTGCATGCTAGGTAAAGTCTAGCAGTGTGTAGATATTATTTAACTTAAGCCAAAGTCTTCACAGTAATATTTGTTATTTGAGAAGATATTTCAATGATTTTTTTAGTGTTGAGACTATTCTTCAAGATGATTGAGCCTATTTTTATGAGTTACCAATCGATGATTTACTGAGGCTCTATTACCCGGGTCATGGGTTTGAATCTCGGGGGACACACATACTGATAATATGAGAATAAACAATACTGTGTGGATCACTTTGTAGTAAAGTGTATGCTAAACGCATGAGTTAGTTGAAAGAATTTGTTTAACTAAAGGTATTTCATAAATGGCGTTACATCGAGACAGAAGTGTATAGTTTTCCACAGTGTCAGTAAGCTAATTCATCGGATCAGATTCATGGTAACTATGTAATGTTGAAAGACCCTCTGAAGTGCCTTAAAGGGGTAGTTCTCCTTAAAAATGAAAATTCTGTCATTATTTACACGTTCATCTGTAATTTCAAACCTGATTTTCTTTCTTCTGCAGAACACAAAAAAATATTTTGAAAAATGTTGGTAACAGAAAACCGTTGGTTCCCATTAACTTGCATTGGTTTTGTGTCCATACGGAAGAAGTCATTAGGATAAATATCTTCTTTTGTGTACTCCAACTAGACAAAGTTGACTTTTAAACATTAAATGTACACATCAATGATTTTTATCATTTTGCACTTCAGCTTCTCAGATTCTGAGCTTTGAGGTAAATTGAACAGTATTGGTCATTTTAAAAGGGGAGGAGCCACTGACAATGCCTTGCACCAACTTCCTGTTTCAGTGGAAATGACATCAACGCATCCTACAGCTGCACATTTTATAGGAATTGTTCACCTTCAAAATGAAAACTGTGTCATCATTTACTCTGTTGTCATCTAAAAACCTGTGTGAATTTCTTTCTTCTGTAAAACACAAAAGAAGATATTTTGAAAAATGTTGGTAACCAAAAACCGTGGGTCCCCAATGACTCGTAATGTATGGACGCAAAACCAGTGCAAGTCAATAGGGCCCAGAGTTTTCTGTTACCAACATTTTTCAAAATATCTTCTTTTGTGTTATGCAGGTTTGAAATAACAAAAAGACGTGTAAATATTAAAGACAGAATTCTCATTGTAAAGGAGAAGTATCCCGTAAAGGCACTTTCAACATTACATAGTTACCATGAGTCTGATACAATGAATTAGCTTACTAACACTGTGAAACCCTATGCACATCTGACTTGAAGTAACACCTTTAAACCCCATTTATAAAATACTTACAGATTTCAAAAAAGAACCTTAAGTAAAACAAATTCTTTCAACTAACTCATGCGTTTAGCATACACTTTACTACAAAGTGAACCACACAGTATTGTTTATTCTCATATTATCAGTATGTGTGTCCCACGGGATTCGTACCAATGACCCGGGTAATAGAGCCTCAGTAAATCATCGATTGGTAACTCATAAAAATAGGTTCAATCGTCTGGAAGAATAGTCTCAACACAAAAAGAATCATTTAAATATCTTCTCAAATAACAAATGTGACCCTGGACAACAAAACCAGTCTTAAGTAGCACAGGAACATTTTAGTCATCGCCAAAAATACATTGTAGGGGGAAAAATGACTGATTTTTCTTTATGCCAAATATCATAAGGACATTAAGTAAAGATCATTTTCCATATAGATGTTTTATAAATATCCTACCATAAATGTATAAAAACTTTCTTTTTGTGAGTGGATGGCCTGCTACAGTGCCTCAGATTAACAACTTCAAAGGCGATTTTCTTAATTTTTGCTTTTTTGCACCCTCGAATTCCAGCTTTGCAGTTGTTCCGGCAGATAGTGTCCTATCCCAACAAACCAAACATCATTAGATAGCTTACTTCTTCAGCTTTCATGTGATGTCAAAATCTCAATCTCGGAAACTTGACCCTTAAGACTGGTTTTGTCGTCCAGGGTCACAAATATTACTGTGTAGACGTCGGCTTGAGTTAAATAATATCAACAGACTACTAGACTATACTTTGCACGAGCATTACTCTCCATGCAATTTCACACTCTGTGCATGAAAGCCTACATAACTAAAACTATACTATAGACTGTCATTTTAATGCTGATATTCACCGTGCTTTACTTTGAAAACGTTTTTTTATAGTCTCAATGAAAGATAACCGTCCTGCAATGTCCTTAAGGACGTCCCTTGCGCGCTTATAGAATGTTGCGTGATTCCCAAGGCATGCTAGGATGATATTTAGTTTCAGCGTCACGGATCGTAAAAGCGATCCACTTATCTCAAGGGTGCGACAGACACGAGGAACAGAGATAAACATCTCAAGTTCCCCGAGCAATGAAAACCTCCTTGGCTGGATTCCCACCTCGACATTATGAAACATGATCATTTTCTATTTACGAAGAAAAGATGAGAAGGTGATAAAGTAGTCGTGCTCGTCCAGAGCCCACAACCCATGCGTTCAATATAAACCTTTTAAAACAGTGCGTGTTTCCTGGGGATCAAACCCATGACCGGTGTTGCTTATGTAATGCTTCAGCATTTGAGTTACAGGAACACATACAAAGAGCCAAAAGTGCCTATAAAATTCAGTTTCTCTTGTATGTCTGGAGCAGAAAAGCCATTCCAAGAGCTTATACGACATGAATAACTTGAGATAGTCGTCAAGTGATGGATTCATTTCCCAACACAAAGGCAGAAGATTTCAAGACTAATTCCCACTCTCCTTCTATGATAGCGGTAAAGATCACAGCATTGAGTCATCCGTTTAATTAACCCAGATCCTCCTCTTCATCAGCATTACGGACGTCACGTCGAAAAATTCCCATTACTGAACCCCAGCCATTGAATTCTCAAGACACAGCTGCAGTCTCCGCGTTAATTCTGACAGCCAGGCTTAGCCATATCACAAAATACTGGCTCACTTTAATTCTCTGTCTCTCTTGCAGGCTCAATGTCAGAGCAGCCACATCCCATAATAAGCTACTTTGCACGCAAAGATGCTGTAGGGTTATTGCCGCGGCAACAGTATGTGTGATGGTGGATCTGTGGCTTTGAGTTTGTTTTTGTGTGGCTTAGGTATTTGGCCTAGTCTACATCATACAAGCACATTTGTTTTACTCACCCACAATGGCCAGGTTGTGTTCAGATCCGCAGGCAATCTGAAAAATCCATAAGAAAACGTCAATCAAACACCTATTACATGTTCTGATCACAGCACAATCACGGTTGAAACACAATCACAGTCAGACCGCTGTGATCCATCCATCCTTACCTCGTACACATACAAAAACTCCCCCCGCTGAGAAACACACTCTCTCCCTCCATGTAACCGAAGCCGAAGTGCCTGAATCGAACATTCCCTGCGGAGTCCCTTCATACGTGTGACGGGGGGTGATGGAGCGAGGCGTTTTACACATACGGCCGCACAGAGAGATGCTTCCCGCGGTCAAAAATAGCCCAAACACACAAATGGCTTCCCGGCCCTGATGTTGGAGTCGTATGTCCGTTACCATGGCGACTCGTAGAGATGCGAGTGCATGACCGGGCGGTTCTGGTCGGCTTATTAATGTTTGGTGATCGTACCTTATTATACAGAGGAAATTACTTGCTAGCGGATAAAAAACATGGCTAATGCTCTCCGGTGAAGCTTAGAAGACGGCGTACACATAAACACACACACCGTTTAAATGATCCTAAAGCAGAGGAAGATATGGTAGCAGAGCTGGTGAGCCTTAATAAAACTTTTCTAGTTTCATGAACAGTCAAGTCTCCTGGAAATTAAAGCTAATAATAAAGATACCTTCCTGTTTTTGTAATAACACACATTACTTGAGGCAGCAGTTCTCAAACTGGGGGCCCCGGGATGGATCCAAGGAGGCCACAGATTTTGTGGCATTGTATGAAAGAAATGTATCATAGATTTAATGCAATCAAACATCAGTAAAATAAGCCCAACAACCAAAAGAATTGATGTTCCAGCATTGTACACCTGAATGTTTTTTTGGAATTATTAAAATTCGAAGTTTGATATTATAAGTCTTTATTTGGGGGGGCCATAAAACGATGCACCCTATACAAATTGGACCTTACCACAAAATCGTTTGAGAACAACGGACATAAAGGATTAGTTGACTCAACAAAAAAAATCTCTTTTCATTTACACACCATCGAGTTGTTCCAAACCTGTTTATATTCTTTGTTCCGATAAACACAGGGAAAGATATTTGGGAGAATGCTCCAATAAACAGTTATTGGTCACCATTGGCTACCATAGTTGGAAAAATATCTTTATAAATTTCTTTGCTCTGTCGAACACAAAAGAAGATATTTTGAAGAATGTAGGAAAGCAAACAGTTCTGGGGCATTTTTGACTACCATTGTCAATTTTCTTTCTATTCTATGATGAGAGAATTTTAATTGTTGGTTGAACTTTTCTATTAAGTAGACAATTCTTCAGCAATTCAAGTTTTAATACTTAGTTTTCAAAGAAAACATATTTATCTATTTAATTTGCAAGGGTCTATAAAGCCCCAAAAATATATAAACATAAAAAATAACCTACAAAGTAATCCATAATATTAGTATAATTACATGCACATCTCTTATAAAAGCCAGAGACCAGAAACATCAGAAACTGGCATTAATGAAAGCTCAAAGGTCATTTTAGAAATGAATTAAATGTGTGGCAAAAAACATTATACGCATGAATTTTTATATGCTTTCATCCGGTTAGTGAGTTCCAGTCAACTAATAGTCAAAGTACAAAGGAACGTCCTTCGTGGACACAAACAAAACCCGAAAACAAATCAGGAGCCCCCTGTCAGACTTCACAAAGATGATTTGTCCGGATGCAGTCCGTTTCTCTTGCCATCACTAGCAAAACAGCCTCACATCTGTCTGTATCTGAACCCACAATACGTAACACATTGTCAAAACAGATTTTGGGCCGGCAGGGGACTGTCTAAACTGTCCTGATGGGGTGCACATGATGTAGACTACAACCCAATCCAACACGCCAGATTTCTAATCCACTTAGTTCACTCAGAAACAAATAATTTAATTAACTATTCACACTCACATCATTCTAAACCTGTTTGACGTTCTTATGCAGAACACGAAGATATTTTGAACAATGTTCATTGACTTCCATGGTATGACCACAAATCATTGAGACATTTCTTGAAATATCTTTTTTTTGTATTCCACAGAAGAAATGAGTCGTATATCTGCGATTAACCTTATGCAAATGAGATGCGATTGAATATGGCGACTACCAATTGAAGAATGCCTATTTTAATGGGAGCACATTGACCTTTATTTAGGCAAGAAAGCTAAACAGTAAAGATGATGCAACACTTTTCCAAAAGCATACACAGCAGACAGACATGTCTGCAATGGTATCCGTCAACCCCAAAAGCAGGAAAAAATGACAACGATGGACAGCGAACATCCACTCAATTTTTAACCGTCCTTGAGAGGCACAGTGGTGAGAGTAATGAAAAGGTTCATTATTACAGGGATCTCTTTATAGCTGTAAGTGGATCTATGGGGGACATTCATCCCTCTTTATTAGTTAATAAAGGCTGTTCTGTAGTTGGAAAAGGACATACCAATTGTGACCCTGGACCATAAAATAAGTAGCAAGGGTATATTTTTGGCAACAACCAACAAAACAATGCATGGGTCAAAATGATTGCTTCTCCTTTTATATCAAAAATCATGAAATATTATGCCCAAAATCATCAAGATATTATGTAAAGATCATGTTCTATTAAGATATTTTGTCAATTTTCTTCCAAAAATATATCATAACTTGATTTTGCGAGTGGATGCAGCAATAACAAAAATGGCCAGAAACACGCCTACGAACTTCACTCACCGCTGGCCGCTCTTTGGGAACTACCCACTCAAGTTTGGTATCTATGTAAAGCTCAGAATTAGTGATGCACCACGATGAAATTTCTGGGCCAAAACTGATACAGAAAATTCAGGATGTACTGACTGAAAGTAATTTAAAAAACTTTTAGAAATAGTCTTTATTTAACTGTATTACAAACATATTATTAAGAAATGAAGTGTGACATATTTTAAAACAATACAAATTATATTATTTTTCCTTGGTCATTGCAACGCAATCAAATTTTTTTCTTCTTCAATCGTCTAAAGATTGTAGTTCTAGCATTATTCTGCAATTATTACATGCATAATAGGAGTCATAGTCAGAAGCTGCTGCTAATACAAGACGTTATTGTGCACAATCATTTTAATGTAAAGAACAGGCAAAACACAGAGGGCAGTGAGTCTTTTCATGTAAACAGGCTTAAAGGGATACTTCACGCAAAAATGACATTTTGCCGATTGACTCCCATAGAATTGAATTAAGGTATTATCTCAAACCATAAATCAATGGAATGTCAAAAAATCGCAATTTCGATAATATGACCCTTATGATTGATTAATAAATGACCCTTTATTAATGAAAACAACAAGAGTCTCCAAGTATAGTCCAAGCGTTATTACATCCCGGCTCCACTAGGTGGCGCTTCACACGCAAATGAGGGATACGTGAACAAACTAGTCTGAGAAAGAGTTTAGGATTGCGTGTAAAACAAGATTATCTCCATGCATAATTGTGAATGACCGTTAATGTGCTTAGATTTAATGCACAATGTTTTTTAGCTTTATTTTATTTAATCTGGTTAACACTGAGATGTTCACAGGTTTAAATAAGTGGCTGTTCAATCTGTTCATTATGTGCCAGTATAAACATTTTTACTGTGTTAAATGTGTCAGTTTACAAAGATAAGCTTTTATTCAAGTTTAAAATGTTTACGTTACGTGAAATGTTGCTCCAGATGGTGATATGTTATTATTTAACTTACTGACAAAAGTTTTGTGGACTTGAATAAAGAGACAAATGTTGCAGGTTAGGCAGATATCGTGACATATACAATATATCGATTACCATAGTATCGCCACACCATGATATTATAGGTACTGTGAGCCGTATCTTGAGGTAGCCTGTGATTCCCACCCATACCCAGCAATGCACAGTGGGAGTTTAAACACAGACAGCAAGGCTCCTGTACTCCGGCTTTAGTGTGGAAGCAGCTGTCCGCTGCACCTTTAACAATGTGTGAATGAACTGGTGTTATAGAATTATACAGCCCATTACTGAAGGCAGTTCTGCATTCAGGGACGCGGTCCTTTTTAGCACACCGTATTGTGTTTCACCACATTATCTACTGATAGGAAATCCATCGGCCTGGAGCCACTAGAGAAGTCAACCGCTCCGTGATTGGCCGATACGGTTTTGAGGGTGGGAATTGTATTTTCACGGCGTAAAACAGATGGAAATCAATAGGTTTAAAATGGACTGGCAGAATTTATGGTTATTGCAGCCTTTAAATAAATAAATAGATCTTTGTTATACACAAACAGGAACATTCACCAGCACTCACAGAAAATGCACTTATAGTTAACGCACTAAAGTCATTGTTTTTCATTTTATTCATAAAATGGATGGAAAATCTTTTGACCTCAAGGTGTACAATGAAATGTTTAAAATTATTTTTGTAAACAAAAATATAATTTTACTAACGTGATCAGCTCTGTCATTACTAAACAATTTGTTTAAAAGCATGACTTAAAGGGCCAGTCAACCAAAAATGAAAATTCTTTCATCAGTATGCTCACAATCTAGTGATGCCATATGGCAGCCAAGAACTGTTTTTATCTTTCCCTGAGTTCATCAGAACAAAGTAATTTATACAGATTTGGAACAAGTCAAGGGTGAGTAACTGAAGAGAGATTTTTCATTTTGGGTGGACTGTTCCTTTAAATAACACAAGCCAAGTAGTAGACCCTTGTAGTTGTATTATAAGTGGGTACATACAGCACACGAAATATAGCACTTCATTCATTTATTCTGCGAACCATTTCACTTTTTATTGCATGGAAAAGAAATGGTCAATTTTGCCATTATGTGTCATTATGTGTGATTAAATGTTTCTTTTAACCCTTTGAAATCCATCACTGAGCACCAGTGCTACTCCCTCAAGCCTCTGGCAAAGTCCTTCTGTCAACCAGAGCTCCTAAACTTTAGATTCCATTTGTCATAAAAAGCTGAAAATGTCCCTTGACCTATCCGCATGCACTTTCACCCTCTCGGAGTGTTAGTGTGCCCTACATAGGATACCGTCTCCTTTTACTGCCCTTGTTTCCTCTCGCAAAGTATGTTTAACACATGAGACGAGGGTCGGAATATTTGCCTCTATGCAGGTACTTGAACCTAACGATGAAGCATCCCATTTTATCGATTTTGTTTTGTTTATTCAACTTAACATGCATTCACAACAATAAGCGATTTGAAAACGATGCTAAATAACGTCAACGCCTAATCTCCTTGAGCACGTTTCTCATTCGGCCGTGCCTACACGCCACCCTCTCACTGCTGCACGTGCACACAACGTATTCATGTTTTAAAAGAGGCTTCTTTCATTTCAAGGTTCAGTGATGCATCAAGGGCATAAAAACTAAGACTGCGTATAGATAGAGCACCGTGTCAATAAGTCTTTCAAACCAATACACACACACATGGATGCTGCATTCTCTGAGGTGAGTGATGACCTTCAATTGAAATGAAAACTGTGTCTCTAGGCAGGATGTGAGGAAGTATAAAGCACCAACAGAGCCCCCTGCTGGTACACTGGATACACTGCATGCTACCAGACAAATTATTCTAGTGACTTCAATTGAAAGATAAGCAACATCCATGGGTATGGATGAGATAATTGTGGCACTGAAGTCTGATTGGACGAGACGATCAAAGCCACTTGATGTTGCTTGGCAACCATAAACAACCCAGTCAGGCTGATGAGGTTTGGCGTAAATAAAGAAAGACATTTTTTCATTTGACAACATGTGTTTAGCAAATATCATACCTGTGTTGCTCCAAATAATCCCTTAACTTCAGCAAGGCTGTTTGAGCTTCTTTCTGATTCTGGTTCTAGCCTCTGATTGGCCACGGTCTGTCCCAGTTGCCCATAACTGGCTCTGCCCCAGGTAAAGACCCGCCCACTCTCTGTAAATAGACATGACATTGATGTATTGCTAACTGCATCACTAGTTCACTGAATAGCCATTAGCATTGGGAAACACAAATATGGATGTGTTGTGTGATACATGAGGCACCTGTTTGCGCAATGACGTGTGTCCAGCCACTGTGCACGTCGGTCACCCTCTCTCTCTGCAGGAGAGATCGATCTAGAGCCACAGGAAGCGGCAGGAAGGGGCTGTCGCTGACCAGCTGACCATGTTTATTGCTGCCCCATAGAAACACATCACCCGTGACTGTTGAGACACTGACCTGTAAATTGTCTTAGATCTCACAAAACAAGACAAAATCTAACGCTTTAAGTTGTTTAAAGTCACCTGTCAAACAGACGCAGTGGGCGGAGCCTGCTACGACCTTCTCGGGGGTCACATGATCTAGCCCTGCATGATAAAATTCTGGTTTATGACTGTTAACACAAACTATAACTGGAGCAAAACTAATACACACGTGTTTATTTGGTGTCATTGTATGAGGTTGCTTTAGTTTTGAGAACAAGATTGTTTGTTTTTGTCGTACCTGGGACGAGGCAGGGCTCTTTAGAGGTTAGGTGAGCAGGAACAGGTTGGGGATTTAATGCTCTCTTGGCGTGACTAGACAGGCCGGTGCCCCACTGATACACACACGCCGATGCTTTGAACAGACACACAACACATCTTATACATGAAAAAGTAATTAAATGGACATTTTTATTTTAAACCACATTTCCTCATAAAACATCAGATGTATAATGCAAGGTTATCATCAAACTGCTTCCATCACGTGTCACTATACCTGTTCTGGCTAATCCGTGTCTGAGACCCGCAGCCACACTGGTTACACACTCGCTCAGGGCCTGCACAACAGACCATTTGAATACTTTGACTTTATTATATAATGATATATTCTGAAAACAGCCTTTTTATTGTCAGTGCTCACCTTCACACATAAAGGTTCTGCTGTATGTGTTATATGCGGTGAGATGCCCAGCTGTCCAAATGCATTGGACCCGCATGCCAAGACCTGCCCGTCATCTAGCAGACGCAGATTAGATTTAAATCAAATCAGAGGAAGTTTCTATAGACGGATGAATAATCTAATGAGACAGCAGACAAAATCTCTTAAAAACCACCAACTTAACTGAAGCTTGAATGCGTTTATTGTAACTACATGAAATAATTTTATTTACCTCACTTATTTACATATTTGAGACATTTTCTTTCTTATTGCGAATACCTTGTCTTGTTCTGCATTTTCTATCAATTCCCAAATTAAGTCGAAGTAGCCCGCTTCAATTTATTACTGGATATACTGAAATACTGAAATATATTATTTCATCTAAGGCCGATGTATAATGCAAGTTAGATGCCTATATATTACATTTAAAAACATGAATTGTGGGCATGTAGCAATTTACTGGCAATTTGTGATCAATTGAAAAGCGTCTGCTAAATGACTAAATGTAAATGTAATTGTATATTTTGTTGGATAGGATAATCACTTACCTGTAAGGATGAGAGTGAAGTCCCAGCCACAGGACACCGCCTGCACTCTCCTGCACCCAGGTAATGGACAGGGTTGTAAGGTCATGACCTCTGAGATGTGCCTCAGCCCTAACTGACCTTTGTGATTCTGTCCACATATCAGAAGGTCACCTGATTCTATAGAGACAGAAAGACAGATAGAGAACAAGAAGAGAACATAGAATGTTGTTGTAATACCACCATTTGTCCACTAGAGGGAAAACAAATATAGTCAAATTCCCAATGACAGTGTCAAGATTTCCTCTTTCGCTCATGTGTAATGGAGTTAAGAGTCATGAATTTGTATAATTGTTTTAATGGTGACACTGATCATCTCACCAGTAATGACAGCAGAATGTCCACCTCCACCGGTCAGAACGCGGATCCGCTCTGGCTGGAGTCCGCCGTCTGCACGCTGCGGCTCGGCTTCATCCTCCGCGTGTCCATGTCCGAGCTGCCCGTAACTGTTGGCTCCCTTTGAAAGAATTAAACGCTTTTCTGTCATTCAAATACTAGTTATTTTGCATTTCTTGTTCCAGTTATGCATTTGTCAAATGTAAACATAACAAGCCGTGCATTCTTGTGGCCAAGAGAGCGGTGTATTATTACGCAAACAGCATGCGTTCTAGATACTTAAACGGAAATGTTAGTAAAACTTTGTAAAGTAAATGTAAAACTTACCCACGTGTACAGCACAAATCGTGACAGCGGAGTTTCTTCCATCTGCTATGAAAGGCGCCGGTTGATACCGTCACATATGAACAAGTTTCGCGTGTTTAGAAATAGAAGCGCAAGAATATGTAGTGGGCGGGGCTTAGCGGACGGACGTGATGAACTTTTTGTAACGTTTATTTCGTCTTGGTAACATTATTTAGGCATTGCTTAGTCACAGAAACGACATTGTCACGTTTCCAACAAACGTCTGTGTATTTAATACGTCTCAAAAAATGGGTTCGTGTTTTCTGAGATGACAGACGCCCTCTGCAGGAACAATATTTTATTACACGTGTAACAGACTTTGGGTGCCACCCAATTAAATTGTACTTTTTTTGAGAATTAGACATATGTGATTCTGGGCAACAAAACTTTTATCGAAATTGACATTTTTACATTCTCTGAAAGCTGAATAAGTAAGCTTTCTATTGATGTATGAGTTGTTAAGGATAGGACAATATATGTTTATAACTCTGGAATCTGAGGGTGCTTAAAAATCTAAACATTGAGAAAATCGCCTTTAAAGTTGTCCATCAGAGGTGCTGTAGCAGTCCATCCACTCACAAAAAAAAGTTTTTAAGTATTTAAGGTAGGAAATTTACAAAATATCTTCATGTTACATGATCTTTACTTAATACCTTAATAATTTTGGGCATAAAAGAAACATTTATAATTTTGACCCATACAAAGCATTTTTGGCCTTTACTAAAAAATGTTCCCGTGCTACTGAAGACTGGTTTTGTGATCCAGGGTGACATATAGGTTTAAAATAAAAAAACTAGACTGAGCACCACACACACAGGAAAAACGAAACTGTAGCCTTGGTTAATTTACAATATAAAAATAATGAATTGATTTTATTTTAAGCATATACATTCTATATTAGTAATAAACGAAATACATGTTACAGCCTCATTCTGAATCTGTGGAATCTTTATCTTATATAGACCCCGAGCATTCTTGAAACCACTTGTCCATGCAACATTTACACGTTTAAATAAATGCTGGTTAACCTAAGTCAGAAGAGCAACGTCCATTTACAAATGAGTTCTGCATTCATTTAAAATAAAGAAACAGAAAAATAACACAGAGATATATAATTTACTTAATATTACATAGCATTAGGCGTACATCGGTACAACGCTGTGTTTATAGGTGTTTTATAATACTGTGCACACAGGGAATAGACAGCAATGATATTCTAAACACAATATATTTGAATAAACATAAGGTGCTGAAATGGACATGTGTAATGGAAACAAACTCAGCAGTATATCAGTTTGAGAAGAAATAATTTTTAGAAAACAGACTAATATTCACTTGCGTGGCTTGAATTTAACTTTAGTGTCATTGCCTTGCATAACATACAGAACTCCACCCGCAAGCAAAAGTGTTAAAGAAACACACATTTAATCAGAAAAGAGCTAAACTATAAATACAACACCGACATAATAGCTCTAAAATGAGAATTTAAAATAGTTTGGGAGGTTCAATTCAGCGTGAAAATGAAACAATTCTGTGACAAAACAAGTGTATATTTGATACATAACAGACATGAAAGAAAAGGTTTGGTGGGGAATCAAGCAATGTTGCAGTCTTCACACTCCTAACTGTTTGTTGAGCCTGTTCAGTGCATCTCCGATGATGTCTAGCTCATGTCTCAACTCCTCCACAACATTGTTGATGCTGGTTGTGTCCTTCAGAACGTCCACGCTCTGTGTGTAGGGATTGTAACGTACCGAGAATGGCCGCTTAATGGTCTTTGCAAACTCCCTAAACGGTTTAAAGTGGAGAAAAAAATATTCAAGAACCCAATTATATCATTTAAAACAAATGATACAATTATAATGATGCTCACACACCTCATTTTGAATTTTGCTTCCTCGAAGGTGTCGGAAACAAAGTACACGTCCTGAAAGGTGGTGATGATGCACTCCTGCTTGGACGTCATATTGGGGTCAAAGGGCAAGATTCTGGCGTTTCCTGACAGAGCATGCTAGACGCAACACAAAACAAGACAAACATTTGAATATAAATCATTGTAAAATATATAAAGCTTGACATACAGCTTCAGTGTTTCACTAAAGACACCCATTCAGGCTTCCTTACCTTAAGCTCACTGATGGAGGACAGCAGACCAGCTCCATAAGCTCTTAACTTTCCATCCTGTTTACAGAGGCCAAACTCCACGGTGAAGAAATAACACTGAAGAGATTGTAAATATAAATGATTCAGTAAATGAAAATAGACACACAATACATCACATTTTGGGGCCTGTCATTACTCACAGTGGCCAGTTTCTGAATAGAGTCATCGGATGCCCCCAAGGATGCTAGACCGATCTCCTGACTGAACTGGGCAAAGCTGGGCTCGGCCAAAAGAGGAACGTGTCCAAACAACTCATGACATGTGTCTCTTAAAAAGAAAGATTCACACGGACCATTTATTCAGAGTAACAAAATTACAATGACATCTTATAACATATTGCTAGGGAGACAGGTGATGAGGTCATACTTTTCAAAGAAATGTATCAGATTTTTAGGATACTCACGGTTCGGGTGTGTAGAGGGGGTCAGAGCTGTGTCGTACATATTGAGTGCAGTGGAACACGCGGAATGCCAAGCCTGCCAAGAAGTCTCGTGGGGAGAGATATCCAGCCACAGGTCTTATGGTGAACCCCGTGCGCTCTGAAACATTTCAAACAACGTTATACACAAGGAACCGTATAAATACATAAATGATACATTTGAAGATTTGCCACCTCTCTCACCTTTGAGAAACCGTGAGACATCCTCCAGCTGTGGGATGTTGTCTTCACGAAAATCGCAGTATTTGGTGAGCAAGGGCAGGTTCTTCAGATACTCACGGCAGGCATGTGTGGGGTAGAGTTTATTCAGCTCCCTGAACACTACACCCCATGTTTTCAACTCCTCTTCTGTGAATTCAATGCGGGGAATTGGATCTCCGCTGTGATAATGGAGGCACATTGTAAAAAAACGGTGCACATGCGGTTGCAAAGAGTTGATCTTACAATTTAGAATGTATAGGGGAAAATCCTTAATTCAAAATAAATAAAAATGTAATGTTTCCTATAACTTAACTAAGATACATCAGTATTATGATAAAATATCACTAAAACGATAAACACTCAACTGTTTGTAGCTCATGGCCAAGTCTGCAAAATACTTTCTCCTTTTGCGATAGACGTTATCCTTGAAGCCCTGCAGAAACACAACCGAACAGTTAGCGATAAGCCATGACATCATACCGAACTGTGACGTAGATGACAATAAAACGCCGTGTTTACCGGATGATCAGCATCGAGGTCTGATCCATACATCAGCACACGGTTCGCACATTTGTCCAGATCCGAAATCTTCTTTGGAAACCACGGCAGGTACTCCACATCTGGAAAAAGCTTGCAATGTGAATATGCTATTTACATGACAAAAAGTTTAATAACATTTCACTCATTTAATTCATACCGCTTTCCTCCGGCAGACGGTTATCGTGCGCGTCCATCTCTAGAACGTTCACGTGTTTCCTCAGCAGCTGAATGATCTCGTGCAGCTGCTCGCGGTTGCTGTCGCAATCCACGAAGATCTCGAACTCCGAGTTGCGCCTTTTTGATTGTCTGGATTCGATGTGCACAAGATTGACGTGTTTTTCCTGTCAAATTGTACGTGTGTTAATTTCACAGCATAGACAGACAAGGCTGATAGGAAAAAATATGCTTGGAGTAGAAACCCAAAAGAAAATTTTGCTTCACACCTGGAAAAGTTTAAGAGCCTTTACAAGTCCACCGACTTCATTTTTCAGAGAAAACACAACAGCTGCCCGGCTCCTCTCTGCAGATTCGGTTTTGTTGTCTTTATTCTCCTCGATTTTTGGAAAAGCAGATTTGTTCATCTAAAAAACACATAACACATAAATCATTATAATTGAGCACACAACAAATATGCCTACTTTTTTTAAAATACAAATAAAGACATTCGACAATTCAGCAAATCAATATGTTCTTTTGTAAGGCTAATACATGCTAATAATGCAAGATAAAGACTAAATAGAAATGATCTCTATTCAAACAAATTTAAACTCGTTTTAAACCTTAAAGCTACTGCGCAGGGCGCGACAATCAGATCAAGTGGATTAAACAAACAGTGTCGTACACAACACTTAATCACTTCATGCAAGGACACACGCGTGCAACTATATTTGCATTCGTTCATAGGTTTAAAACATTCTTTACGAACGTATTGTAATAATATTTACGTATTATACGAGTTTGGGATACATCCCTTTTGTAAATCAATAACCCATGAAGGATAACATAAACCTGAGCCAATGTAAATAAACTTAAGCAAAATAAACTGGTAATTGAGGTAATAAACTATAAGAAAAAAAGGAAAGTAAAACGAGTACATTTCTGGCAAAGGAACACTCAAAACAGGGTCAACCGAGTTCATTCTCTACGTCCGTTCAGTACCACGGACAGCGCCATTCTGACCCACTTAACACTGAGCCCAAGGACACAGACTTTAGATTAAATAGAAATAGTACACGTTCATATTTAAAAACATCTGGTATATAAGAATATAAGTTTTAAACATACAACATTAATACATTGTATTTATTTTAGTATAAAAGTTTTACGTATCCCTGATTCAAAAGCTTTCCACCTACTGACCATGTTTCTTTTATCAAGCATATTGAAAAGTAATCGTCCCCTTCTTGCCGCCAGCAGGATTCCCGAAAACATAGCGAATGTATTGCGCGGTCCAGGATTCATTCAGTGACCCTCGTCTACAAACAATCCCATTTGGACAGAGAGGAAGCCTATCATTACGTCCCTCTTGTTTTAATCTTATAGGCTTCAATTAATCACTCTTTTACGCACATCTCTGATAAGTATACTCGATTTAATGCATCTTTGGCTTTTGTCAAGACGCAGGATTAGATTGGAAACGGTGTCAATCAAGTATAAATTGCACGTTTCGAGATGGAGAGCCTTTTGAGAGCGCTTGGATGAAGGTGCGCGGCGCGCTGAGCGACCTGTCACATCTCATTTCCTTTCCACTCATCATTTCTCAGACACTTATGCCTCTCTGACATCTAGGTGTATCAGTGTCAACTAAAGACTAACACTATGCATTGGTTTTCATTTTAACTGTAATAAAGGCGCCTGCATCTGCGCAAAACAAATTACATTAAGACTTAATATTTGACAAAATTGCGTTAGATTATTTGGTTTTATTGAATATTTAGTTTTCTATCATAGTCGATCATTTAATATAAATGAGTTTACAAATCTGCTGTATAGGCTAAAGCTGTAGCAGAAAAGCTGAGCAAAATTGCTTACTTCATTATTAAGTTGTTTCTCTTCCAATGTCAAACCAATGTTCATGGAATCAAAAGACCTTCCTCTGCGCGGTCCCTCGCTTTTGGTCAAGTACATGCTGAGGTTTCCTTCTGTTGAAATAGCCCCTGAACCGACGTATAAATCTGTTATCTTTAATAGTTTAACTGTATGTGACAGTCGTTGTAATACAACTACATGGCGCGCTTTGCTTTTTATGAAGACCCGATGAGGAGGGGGGGGTAAGAGGGGGCTAACGGGTGTTAATCTTTCGCCCGACAGCAAATGGAAAATGAGAAGCTCGGCCCACGTCATGGGTATATTCTTATGAGATACATACCTTTTCATATTCTCCTTGACGATGCTTGTGCAAAAAGAGAGCTTCATGGGAAGGGTTAGGAGTTCAAACAAACGCTCACGGGAGTCCAGAAGTTCTCCCCTGACAATCTATAGCCTACTGAATGTCCTGTTGACTAAAATAATAGATATTACAGATGCACGATTATCATTTTGCATAATAGTTTAAAATAGAGTAAACCTTTTTTGTTTGATATCAACGATGGGTTACCAAACTTAGGAAAGAATATTATATTATAAATTAAGAGGCGCGCAGAAAGATGACCATTTTCAATTTCTTCCTTTCTCACTTTTTTCGGAAAGAGCATCATCCAGTGTTACTAGAGCACAGTGTATGTAATGTATAGGCTACATGGTAAAGTAAACTACACAATATATTTAGGGATTTGTTAATCTGGAATAAATTACACGACATTGGCTGTCTTGTTTTTTTTTACAACATGCAATGTTGGAAAGGAGAAAGGAATAAGTCACAAAAATAATATAAATATTTTGCCTAATGTGATTGTATTCAATATACAGATAGATCTCACATGCGTCATTGCTTAGGTGGGACTCACTTGTAATTCGTCATTGTCTAATATTGATCAAATAAATAATTTCTTATCAGTGGTGCACCTTATAAGTGCAAATATATGCTATTGTTAACTCAGACAGGGAAATTAAATGACACGTTTGACATTTACACCATTATGATCAATTAAATGCGATTATAAAATGTGGTCAATTGTTGTGCCGAGAAGCCAATCTTTTACAAACAGTAAAATTATGATTATGAGTGGATCAAGGGTAAAGATGGAGACGATGGATTGATAACTTCTTCATGGGATGTATCTTCAGGTGACATCTGCAACACTTGGTACATTTAATATTCTGACAATTAAAAGTGACATTGAAGAGCGGTGTGATGTCTGTAAACACCTCTTCTAGAGCATTGACAGCTGTGACTTTAAGAGGATTCAACTCAGCCCCCTATTTTCTCTAAATGAACTTCATCCACAGTCAGCCCCTGGATATCATTTGTCGGATTTGAGTAGAAGGTCAATCTGCAGGATGTTTTCTGTCTCTCTGTCACACCTCTATGCCATGAGAGCTTTGTGGCGCATCCAGGGGTCAGAGATAAATTACAATAAATGTGCTCAAGCTGTTGGTTCACTTGTAGGAGTATATTTTGAACTCTTAAGACTGCAGATTTCATTATATTTTAGCCGGCACTGATTTACTCAGTTTGCCTTTGTTAGAATGGCGAATAAAGGAAATTACGTCCATGAGCAGGTAAAAAATATTTGTATATGAACTTTTTACTATTCTTATATACAGATGTTGTGATGTCTTATGTCTGTCAATGTTTTGTGGAGTGGGGCAGTGTGTAAACTATGAAACATTCAGAAAATCCACCTGGCGGAAGGTAAACAAACAGCCATCAACAGGACAAACCTATGGAAGGGTGGGGCAAAGGGTTATGAGATCAAAGCCACATGATCCAGGGATCTGGAAAAGATCCAGTCATAATAATTGTAATGTGACAGTCCAATGTGTCTTTGAACTTTTCATCTGTCTGGCAAAACCCAAGCAACACACTTAACTTTTATTTTAAAGAAAAATGAAGATGCAGAAACTGGAGCTTTTCACCAAAATGTTGCACTGACGTGAAGCTTCTCAATGTCTCCAACGGTCTTCCATATTCACAAATGGTTTTCAGACAACACGCATCTGTTGGAGTGTCCATTGATACATCATTAAGGTGAACGGAATGTGTGTGTGTCTGTTTCTTTATAGAAGCTGCATGACTAAACACATGAAAATCGAGTGGGGTAAAATTATCTCACATTCTCAATTATTAATAAAAGTTATGCAAATACGGTCAAGAGTATGGAGATCTGTGTTAAAGATAACCAAATCTGTGAATCTATATTGCTCATATAAAGTGAATTTACGCAGGGATCAATATTTAAGCATTAGGATGAGCCGACACTCTCTTTCTCTCCCTCTCGCTCTCTTTCCCCGCACAAAGAAAGCTCAGTGTTAATTAAAGGCAGGCTTGGCTTACATTATGCAGGATCTGTGCCGTGTGTTCTGAAGAGGCTCTCATCGGGAATGGACAGTTAATGGGGAACGGTACACACTCATCTCATTATGGACGACCACAACCGCAAGAGATCTAGAACAACAGAGTGATATCACTCGCGAGAACACATATCACCCCAAAATCAAAAGAAACAAACTGAGGAAATGAAAGCTGTTTTAGATTATTATGATAAAGAAGTGTAACTCTTAATAATGGTAATCCTCATGGCGTTTTATTGTAAAAATAAAAAAATAGGCTGTATATTGCAGCAAAGCAAAAGGTGGAGTTGCTTACATGTACACATGTTTGTGGAAATCGTCAGTAAATCCTTGAAGAGATCATCACAATCCACTTATCTGAACAAGAACGGTGTGTAAGAGAGAAACTAAAGACAAGGTAAAGTGCGTGTGCAGGTGGCACAGAGAATATGCCCATCCTAGACAGACCCCTCACTGATAACCCGGCCCAGTTCTGCTAATTTTAATCGGAGGATTTACACACACACACTAATCTCTGTTGTGATACCAATCTCACAGAGCAAATGAAGACATCTAATAAATCCATTATGCATACGCACATTTCCTTAACAGTGCATGTTCTTGAGAAAATGCAGCCTGTAATATAAAGAAACATGTCAGAAGATCCGCTATATTGATTTATGACAGAATCACATAATTTTTTATGCAAATGTGCAATGAAACTGTTCGGCTTCGAGAACTTTAAGTACAGCATCTGTTCTATATGCCAACAACAGCTCTGCATTATGAATGAGGTGCACAGGCCTGTATGGTGACAACAATAGCAGCAAGAGGCCTCCGTGATGACATATTTGTGACATAATACATATGTGTGCACATTACACGTACACACTTCTATGACTATGAGTCAGCTGTGAGCACACTACTGTTGTTTTATTAGTTGATTTTTTCCTATGTTGGTTATCCTTAAATAAACAATATTGAATGTTCTTTAAAAAAAGTTTGACTGACAGTGTACTTTTTCTATTGTCAGTCATTTCTGACACACACAAATACACGTACGCGCACGTTCGTGACATCTTTTGAGTCATTCTAGGCCTCATTCGGGTTATGTACACACAATAGGCATTTTAAGAGCTCTCTGACAGCTCAGAACAAACACAATATGCCACCGGCAAGCAAGCTTATTCTCAAACATGTAAAACCCGTGTACACACACACAGTGACACACCCGCAAACAAACCGTAGCTATATGAGAACCGCAAATTGACTTTATATACCGTCTCCATTTAAACAGCAGTCAGCTTCCGGCTGAGAAATTTGACATTTTAAACGCTGAAGGGGTTCGTGGAGCTTGTTTCCGTTCACACCGGTGGGCTGTCATTACCGATAGACATCAAAACGAGGCTGAATACTTATTGGGCAAAGAGAATCCGCCTTCTTTCCTTATCTCACTTAGAAAAATAAAAGTTTATTGGCAAACAGAAACACGGGAAAAACTTTAATTAAAGAAATGATTAGGCCAAACTAGTACGCCGTTTTCTTGGTACTCAGTAAATCAAGTATTCAGAAAGCAGAGGTTGATTAATGAACAATAACGTTATATTTTATTAAATAAAATTCATCCACCGAGCAATGTAGTGGTTGCCAGGCAATGTAAACAGCTCAACCAATCATAATCAACTTGAGATAACCCCGTTCTCCAACAAAATGTTGTTTCTAATAAATATTATATTTAAATGCACTTTTTCCCCCTAAATGTTAGTCGACTCAAAGGTCAGAACAGACCATCTTTATTCTGGGAGCAGGATGAAAGAGCGTCGGAAGTGAAGGAGGAAAGTTTCATTGTGCCAGTGTTGACAGGAAAGATAAACAGCATGTTCTGATGAGAGGCGGCTACACAGGCCTTAATGAGCTTTGACCATACATACAGCTGAGGGTACGAGATCTACGTGCCAGAGAGCACAATGCAGACATGTGGTTACGTGTGTCATGTGATTACCGCTACTCCAAAGACCTCTGCAGAGCCTCATTCATGTTTAATGAAGTGTATTGTCGAGGTCCTACCTGATCCAGTCGCCTCTGAGATAATCAATTGGAAAGATGCCAATGAATTTATATGAAGGTTACGTGTACTACGCAGTCAAAATTTTTTGACACCAGTGAGATGATGATGGACAGCTGATGCTCTTCAGTGTTTACGGTTTCATTTCTACATGAACAGTTTACCTCCGGCTCAAGCCATCCTCCGTCAACTCCTATTGAGGGAGCGTTCACTCACATATTGTAAGCAGTGGACTGGATGAGTCACCTCGGGGTATGAACGGCCACAAACGTCAAACAAAAGTCTTGAATGTAAAGTAAATCTTTAGTTGAGAACATCAAGTAGTCTTTCATAGATTACCTAGAAAGCAGGAGACTTTATACTTGTTGTTGCAATCCAAGTAGCTTTTACACAATAAAAATGAACAGATCTTTGAAATACTGTTTGGAGAACTATCTACAAAACCTTTGGCCACTCTTTCTTTTATTCTCAAAAGGACTTATCTCCTTGTGAGAACTGTTCGTGGTTCCTTCATAAACTTCATAAGGACAACAATTAAGAAGTTTATCAGAAACCGCATAAAAAGGACATTATCACAACTCCAGAAATTCCTTATTGGTACCTTACATATTTATAAAAAGTCCAATATTTCCACAAAAAAGACGAATCACGTAAACAAGGCTAAAATTAGTCTGCTTGTTTCCATTCAACCCTCAATGAGATCCCCCTCCCTGCCTAGCCGAGCTTCTGCCCATGTCTCTCTCAGGTCCTCCTACACTTTGCATTACCATAAGAATGCAACATGCTCTGCATATCAATCCCAACTCTTAATTAAAGAGCTGCTATATTCCTGCTGGCGTCAGCCGCGACAGGACTCGTGCGGTTCTCTATCTCCACCGTGCTGAAGAAACAAGCCATTTGGAAAGCAAATGAGGGGGGGCGATCACAGGGTGGAGGTGGTGCGTGTTTGAGGGCCACCTGATGCTCTTTCTAGCGGCGATGTCAGTAAGTTCTTAAGTAGAAGAAAAAGAAACCTTGACGCACGTTTACGATCATAGAGCTTTAGTGCTAAGCAGTGTTGGGTATGATTAGTAACTGTAATTTAATTACTTTACCCTAGAAAAAGTTAAGTAAAGGATTACTCTTATTTTATTATGTAATTTAAGTAGTTACTAAAAACTGTAATATATTCAATAGTGGATGAACATGACAACTATAAGTCTTACTTTAAACTGTATACTTTAATATAAACTTCTTACATTTGTATACTTTGGTCGGTTAATAGGAATAATTGATGTAGTTAATTATTATTTATTTGAATATATTTAATACGCAGTTTCATGTCTATCCTTGAATGAATTCTAATAGGTTTATGTATGATTTGGAAAGGAATTAAACACCTTTTTGGAGAGAGTCATTTATACAGAAATCTAATTGCAATACTGAATATGTAATTAGTAACTAGTGGTTAATTACTTTTCAGAGTAACTTACCCAACACTGGTGCAAAGTAATTTTTTTAAAAGAAAAGCTTTGAGTGTCATTTTTGTAATTACATTTGTGTAGAGCATAGTGGAAGAAAATGCTGTTGAAATATAAAATGAAAAGAAAACGATTATTTGGAAATACAACCAAAATGCCAAAACAGG
The DNA here is from genome assembly GCA_008369825.1 of Triplophysa tibetana. Taxonomy (NCBI): domain Eukaryota; kingdom Metazoa; phylum Chordata; class Actinopteri; order Cypriniformes; family Nemacheilidae; genus Triplophysa; species Triplophysa tibetana. The sequence goes on along the minus strand of CM017894.1, from coordinate 15,560,860 downwards.
TTTACTAAAAAATTTAGAGTTTACTAAAAAACAAGGTCACAAACACAGAGATGATACAAACAGTTCAACGGGGAAATATCTGTAAGCTACAGGCTTTACCATAAATACAATTTTTGTTACATTTATTGTCAAAAAGTGTATCTGGGGCAGTTCAACTTGACGCATTGGATGAAACTAAAAAGTCCTTCTTAATCATATCTGCCAGTTTAGGTTCCACCTCTGACAACAGAGTGACCAGGTGCTGCACCTGTAGAGTCGAAAGACAAAGAACTGTCTGAGATCACTCACAAGCACACAGTTAGAAAGACAAGAGAGAGAGCAGAACATACCACTGAACTGTGCTGAGGTAAAAGAGCGCTGACAGCAGAAACACAGTTCTTCTCTGTCAGATGTCCTTCCTTGACAAATGAAGATAAGAGATCCTGAGGAAAAAAAGTATCGTTAACGTTTTCATTTGAAAAAGCAAAACTGATTGTGATTGGACATATTTTGTGATCTATATACAAATAGACTATAAAAGCATATTTTCATTTATTACATTTGTTAATTAACATTTTTGAAACATCAGAAGTGCAAATCTCACCTCAGGTATTTCCATAAGCACCACAGAGAGGAAATCGGCTGTGGTTTCGACTAAAGCCTTGAGCTGTGCATCCTTTTCTTCCGATTCTGAATTTTCAATCGTCCGGCTTTGACGGTACTCGGCATAGAATTGCAAAACACGAAGAACACTTCCTATTAATTCTGCACCTGTAAGAGCAGATACACCATGAAAAATGCTGTGAAAAGTACAGATTCAAGTCAAATGCGTTAAGTTTGTGTTACATACTGATATCTGCACGCAGGCCTGAGTGTAAAGCAGACAGCACTGCGAGGGCGGGCACCAAGAGAGGTTTCTGCTCCTGTAGAATGAGCGGAGGGTCGTCCGGTTGACACAAGTCCTCACACACGACCTTGCACAAAAACCCCCAGACGGCGTGACCACACCCTCCAACTGCAAAAACAAACATTGCATAGAAACCAACATTAAGAAAGAAACCTGTTGCAGCATGTCATGCCTCTTTCTAGGATTACACAATAAAAGTGTCCATTAAAAGTATAAATGTGACCCTGGATCACAAAACTAGTCTTAAGTAGCACAGGAACATTTTTAGTAAAAGACAAAAATACTTTGTATGGGTCAAAATTATTGATATTTGTTTTAGGCCAAAAATCATTAGGATATTAATTAAAGATCGTGTTGGATAAATATATTTTGTACATTTCCTAACTTAAATATATAAAAACTTTATTTTTGTGAGTGGATGTCCCTGTCACAGTGCCTCTGATTAACAACTTCAAAGGGAATTTTCTCAACATTTTGATTTTTTGTACTCTAAGGTTCTTGAGTTTTAAACGCATGTATCTCATTCAGATATTGTCCTATTCTAACAACTCACACATCAATATAAATCTTACTTATTCAGCTTTCCGATCATATAAAAATCTCAATTTCGAAAAATTGACCTATAAGACTGGTTTTGTTGTCCAGGGTCACAAATGTGCATGAATAATGCTGATGCATAGATAAAACAAAATAATGGCTGGATACTTACAACTCAGAAGAAAAGTAAGTATGTGATTATTAATACGTTTATTGATAAATAAATAAATAAAAAACATACATTTATGGGATTACAGAAATAGTCTGAATGAGGATTAATGTCTCACCCAGGGCCTGCATCCCCTCTTCTACCGTTGTAAGAAGCTGGAGTGAATGGAGATATACTTCAAGTCCCTCTGGACTCTCTGACCTAACAAACACACACAGATCCAATAGGAACGCTTGTCTTTAATCTACCTGCAGACAGAGGTATGGGTGACAGACAGACAGACAGTCACATGACTTAATAACTGACCTGAGCTGTGTTGCCGCCTCAAGCAGAGAAGAGGCGATGTCCTGCTGCGCGTCCTCATTGGGGTCATTCTCACTTGGCACAGACACCCAACTCTTCATCAGCTCCTCATCCTCATCAAAGAGCTTATCCACCAGCTCCCCAATCTTAACCAGTAAATCCACTAGACGCAGAGAAACATTGGCACCAATAGGTAGCGGACCATGACAAAGAAGTCACATGACTGTCAAATGGCAGCATAGGGTCATGAACACCACTGACCGTTCGTTGAACTGCTCATTATGAAACAGAAACTGCTACACACTGCTGGTTGCTGCTGTATCCGGTTTAGCCACAGGGGGGCTACAGCGGGCTGAGAAACACAGGTTAGCAGCAGCCTGAGGAAACAATGGCTGCATGTCACACTATTTCCAAAGAGTACAGAATACCAAGAGAGGAAATTCAATAGCCCAGTAGCAGATATCGGCCTGACTCGCAGTTAAATAGCTTTTGCTGAAACTTGTTTAAAAAGAAATAAAACAAAGCTATAATCCAACCTGAATGATGAAAATAGAAGATGACAAAAGCTTTACTCTCTAGAAACCATGCAAGTTATCAAGTATTTGAGTTATAAACACTTTATTAATACAAACAAATGAAGGACATGCTTCAGAAAAATTGCCATTGTTGAACAATAAATGGGTAGTTGGTGAATAAATCTAGTCCTATGGCGTGACATCAACATTTAGAAAACAAACTTTATATTAATATTGTAGTTTATATTATCAATATTTATAGTATTAATTTATGTTTTCCTATATTTTTGCTGTCACACCATGGGACAAATTTGCATTTTGATAAGTCAAATTCCCAAATTTTAATGGAAAAAGGCCAATGCTTTATAATTGTATTGCAAACCATTAGTATTGGGTTTCTATTGTTTTTTCAGCAATGCATCCTTGCAAAAAAAACAATAGAAACCACTATAGAAATTCTAATTGTTACCATTATGAACCATTAGCTCTTTCCATTAAAACCATTAGAAAATGCCTCTTTGTAGGTGTGTTTTTGGATTTAACATTAATACCATTAAATCCATGAAATTATTATTTTTTCAGCATGGTTCTCAAAGATCATGTTTGTAGTTTGTTCCAGGGCACTAAAACTTACAATATTAATTTCAGATTTAGTGGAGAAATATTAACCAACAATAGTAAAAGTCCAGAATGGATAACATAAAACATAAATGAGACAATACAATATTGACTGTAGGTGTCATACAATTTACTGATGACTTAATTTGAGAATTATTTCTATTGCGCTATTCTGTATGTCAGTGCTATTGTCCAGCTGGCATTTTCACCCCAAAACCGAAGTGCAACGGAGTGGCTGTTTCCCAAACAAAAAGCACCAGAGTTCCATCTCTAGGTATTCTATACTCTTTGTGTTTCAGAGAAAGTAAAATGTACATGTTTTGTCTCACCTGCAGGTTTCTAATATTGTCGGAGGATCATTGTCACCGAGCAGCAGCAGTAATACAGCACTAAAACATACAGAGAACATACATTACATACAAACATTATTTTGGGTGAACTGTCCATTTAAGAGCATATTTTTTAAATAAAATATGACTTAAGAAGAACAGTTAACGAGGAATTAAAGGGTTTGGCATTGCATGACACTGCTTTAAATACGCTGACGAACAGAAAGAGTTGTGTTTGAGTGTTTCATACCCAAGGTCAGAGTTCTGGCTGAGAGATATACATGTTTCACGGAAACAAGCCATATTACCCAGAATTCCAACACAGATTTCCTGTTAAGAGAAACTTTGAGTAATCAAATGACGCCATTGGTTAAGCAAATAGAAATGTAATATACATTTCAGCCGACTAGATGCAAGTAATACAGTTGTGGTGGTAAATTGACTTACAGTAAGACGTGGATTACGCGATTTTGCGATCACACCCAATAAAATGTCTGGAGCCTTGTATTCTTGTAGAAAAACAGACACATCCTGGAAAGAAGAATGTAAGGAAACGGCAAAGATCATTTCATAATGTTAAAACAAACATGCTTAAATATTCTTGCCCATCCATTGATGGTTTTTATGTACCACATCCATTGCCATGTCCCACACTTTACACAAGTCTTCTTCCAGCTCTTCTGTCAACACCACTGAGGCCTGCTCACCTTCTTCATCTGACACCATCTAAAGCAATGACAAAACACATGATATAGAAGCAGGTCTACAAGAATATACACTGTGATGTTTTCTGGTAATGATCTGCGTTTTTGCTAACATTATAAATAACAGGTTTCAAACACACCCATATGAAAAAACACTGTAGTATACTTCAGTATTTACTAGTTACTACACTTAGTTTACAACAGTATGCTGTAGTATACACTAATGAATTATACTTAATTGATAAACTTAAGTAAATACTGTAGTATACTTATATGTAGAGAATTTAACTATGCATTACTATAATATATAGTATACTGGAGTTTACTATAGTAATTCCTCTAATATACTATATTATTTCTTAGGGCTGTCACAATTAATAAATAATCGTCTCATCACAATTAATTGATATAATCGCAATTATTTCAGATGACCACAATTATTGTAAATCCTTAGAGAACAAGGGTGATCTGCAGCATTATTACATCCACCGTCCTTGGTCTGCACTCACTTTTACATTTCTTTATCATTTGAGTTGTATCAGATTTTTATTAAAGTGATTCCAGATTTGCTACGTCTACACTGCGTAGATGTGTCTTTTCTGTTAAAAGTCATGCTATAGGGAATTTTCATAGTTATTAACATAATTTTTACATTTCTTAACATATCTATATTTTATTTATTGGATTTTAATTAATCCTCATAATTGTCAAAGACTTTAAACAGACAAGTAACCCCCATAACCGCAATTGTTTAATAGACCATTAACCAAATATCATAATCGTGACAGCCCTATTATTGCTTCATGTAGTAACACTCATCTCTTGCATGTCATTTTGTCAAAGCACAAGTTATTACTGTGGCCTTAGAGTTTGCCTGTGTCTACAACAGCACTCTGTACTTCACTGGTGTGTCTGATGCAAGCCACACCCCCTCCATATAGATACAAACAGACATTTAGAAATAAATCAATGTAAATGAGGAAAATTTAAAAATACTTAAATATTAACATAAATGTTAATTTAAACCTATTTTTTATTTATTTTTCCATGAAATCATTTCTTTATTAATTTATTAATTTTGACATTTATTCATGGATGTATGTTTGTATTTATTTTTAATTGTGGCAGGATTGGGCTTCTGACACAGTTGATGACTAAAACCCCAACCTCATAATATTATTAAACTGATCTTGAGCTTTTCTAAAAACGAAATTATAAAATCAATCATATTTATAATTTGATATGGCTGGATATGGTCAATAGTCCTCAAAGTTGCCTCTATTCTGTTTATACCTTTATAAGGCGGGTCAGGGTGCTGAAGATCCAGTGTTTGCTGTACACTGTCTCCCCAATAGCATCCACCTCCTCACTGGCCTTGGGTTCATCTTCCTCTGGAGGAGGAGAAGGGTTGCGGTCCATCTCCGGCGAACCTGAGGCGGATGATCCACAAGTGTCTCCATCCACATCCTCGGTGGAGCATTCATTCCGCTCTTTAAAGGAGATTATGATTATTATATATGTGAAATGATTGCATTCGGTATATATAATAAAATGCACTTTAAACATTCGATTATTGATACAGGAGTTAACATTTATTTTATTAAGTTTTACTGTATATAGCGAATGCAATGTTTTGCAATAGGACACGAGCACGCGTCGTACGTATGAGTACACGAAGCAGTGCATTCGACCCAATAGCATCTCACCTTGTTTAAAGTTCGCCACGTTTTTTCCACTTTATTCTTACAACGTTACACAATTAGGCTGGTTATACAACTTGGCAAATATTGATTTAACATGAAAGCAAACATCTACTGAATCAGACAAGTGGCTTTACAACGTACATTCCGTGACTTACCCATTATCATTGACAGTTTAAACAACACTTGATCGCTTTGTAATATCAAACACGAGAAACACGCATTTGCAGTTCCATGGTTTGTTAAAGCGCACAAAAAGTGCAAAACTTCCGCCTCTGCGTGCAAAGCATGATGGGAAGGAATGACGAGCGTCACCCTTAGACCAATGAGCGCAAACGAGCGGTGCTGTCGGGGTTCAGGAAAATAATACTCTTGTAATAGTTTTGTGTGGATATTTATTTAAATTGATTGATAAACTTCACTTCTCGGTCGCGATTTATTTTCCAGATTATTGTTGAAGTTACGGTTACGTCTAAAACTACGACGCGTGGTACTTGTGACGTCACCAATAGTCAAAGTGGACCAATCACAGGCAAGCATTTGTGATAACTGAAATTTCTTTCAGAAAAACTCTTGATTTTAATAGATTATATATTTTTAAATGTAAAGATTTCACATCTAAAACACAATATTTATTAATTAATAACTGGTAAAATGTTATACCTCTTATTAATACGTCCAATATAGATTTGTCTAATCTGTGTACACAGCTTTGGTGACAGGAAGCATTGAAGCAATGTCAACAGAAACTTGACGCAGTTTCGGTTTATCTCATCTCTGTTCTCTTCCCTCCCTTTGCCAACAGTGTGCCCTGTTTCATAAGGATGCGCCAGGGCATTTTCTGAACAACAGCTGTTTCTTCAAGACTGTCAACAATATTTGAGTCAGCAGTGCCACTTTAAACGTGCAGAAATTGTGTTGCCTGGCATACACGTCTAAACCTGATGTTTGCCTTTGGAGGGGCTACTGAACAACTGGATGGATGGAGATTGTTTGATGGCGTGGGCAGCTCACTTAATATCACTATATAATGATGTTTGCTGTTGCAAGAGGAAGAGTTTACAATGGAGCGCCTGAATTGACTTAATGTCTGATGGCATGTCACCCTTCTGCTTGTCTTTCATTGTGACGGGTAATAAATCAATAAATTCAGCACACTGCTGTGTAAAGTAAAGGACAAAATTGAGGGTGCAATGTCAGAGAACACATACAGAAAACAGGAAGATGATTCTTTACTGAACTTTCTGAAGGAAACGGCACATAAACCAACAGTGTTACTAAGCACTCGGTACATAGAAAGAGAAATAGCACAAAAACAATGTAATATGCATCATAGATCCATGTGTTATAATATGCTACCTTTGTATGGTATAGACGGTTTCAGCGGCAACAACATTTTATTACCCAAACTTAACTTCCAGTAGACATCCGCAAAGAGTTGAGGAGTTTTAATGTATTTAATACAATTAATACATACAATAACATATTCATATAAATTACTATTAATATATATCAAATATAAAATACAGTGTGAAACAGTCTATAAAGAGCAATGGTAGCACCACATCACATTTTATACTATTAACACTGTAGGGGGAGAAGATATAAGATGTTAAATGCCTTATACGGTCATTTACACTAAACATTTAGTAGGCATTTAGGATCAACAAACATCAACAAAGAAGCAAACTAATACTCCAGTATTTTAACCTGTGATTTTAATTCTGTGTGTTGTAAGTTGTGTTAAATAAAGTATGCCTGTTTTGAAGTTTCTATCTAAAAGAGTGATGTTTAGGAAAACGAATTGACCATATTGGAACTCTGACTCATAAAATGAATGTTGGAAGACAAGTGTGTGTCTTGGGTTACTTTATCAAATACCTTAAATCAGGTATCTTTCAATATTACATTTTTATCGGATTATTAGTGTAAAAAAATTATTACATCACGGAACATAATATTTTTACACTCAGCTTAAGTGAAACAAAATAAGAAAGAAATAAATAATTTGAAAAGTCTAATTTTAGCTAGACAAAATCTAGCTTAAGAAACTCCAATTTGTCTTCCGGATATGAGTGCTGACAGATGGTTAATGATCAGTTTGTCCTCATTCTTGAAACAGGTGGCATTCAGAACTTTAAGACACACCTGTGTACCTGTGATGATGCTTAATGTCAGATTACCTCAATCACAGGAAGGTTGTTTAAACTGAACACGCAATCAAATGCACACAAACGTCATTACAGCCCTAAATTACATTGTCCCGAAATGTAATGGTGAAAAGGAAATCGCATTAAAAATAAATTGCGATTCTGTAAATATTTCTTTCATCACTTTTTATCAACAAAACATTCACATCCTTCCTTTAAAATTAATTAAGTTTGCATTTTGACGTTTAAGCACCGTAAAGACCAAACGTTTCTCAAATATGTTTGGAAACATTTCATTACCCGTTTTTATTTAGAAGATTTTAGCATTAAAATATTTTTTTATCAATACTACAATTACACAAGAAGTCAATGAATATTAACAATCCCCCCATTAATGCAGTTTTAATGCTATGAATGTTAAAGAATGTACAGCATCTCATCTGTCTCATTGTTTAAAGAGGTCCCATAATCACCACCCAAGACAAACACACTCGCTGGACTTTCATTTTCATCATATGTGGTACAGAGGACTATCAGACCCTCCCTGCGGGTGGGAGGCAAAAGACATATCTAAGAAACAGTATAAAAGAAGGTCCGAACAGAAAATCAAGCACCACTGCAGCTCCAAGAGACCTCTCTTACCTCCAACCATGGATTGGAGAACATCTGTAGTCTGCACATTGGTGCTGGTGCTCACCTGTAGCATCCAGGTTAATGCAAAGAGGGGTAAGAGTAAATAACCTCCTGTTTTTAATTATTTCTTTAAAATGTTTTTTATTATTATAATTAGTGTTTGATTAAATCTGTGCAAGTATTTTTTGTGTGCATAACGTTTATTTTGGAATGGTCAAAAGATGGAAACATCTTAAAGTATTATAATGCAGTAAATTGCACGTGTTAAGAATTTAATGACATGATGCCAATCAAAGGGGATTTCATTGAACTTTCTTCATTATTCTCACATTAAGAAAAAACGAAAACTTCAAAGTTTTCATGCTCAAGATGGTAGTGTAAAAATAAAATGAGAATGTAAAAACAAACATTATGCGTAGCACAGACACTTTTAACCTAAATGACTTAAATGCATTTAAGATGGAAATTTCTATTAATATGTGTAATTCCTGGGAAACAAATTCATTTTTATGGCATTGTTAAAGTAATACAATTTACCGTTTGAAGTGACAGTTCACTTCGTTAAATTCTATTATCATTTACTCACATTTGCTGTCATTTCACAAAACAAGATGTTTTGAAGAAAATTGGTCACCGAACAGATCTGGCCCCATTCACTTGGACACAAAACCAATGCAAGTGAATTGGGGCCAGTTAACAACATTCTTCCAAATATCTTCTTTTGTGTTCTGTGGAAGAAACAAGTCATTCAGGTTTGAAATGACAAGAGGGCAGGTAAATGATGACAGAATTTGTATTTTTGGATGAATTGTCACTTTAAGCTTTAGCATCAGGAACAGAAACTACAAATGTCATTTACCATATATCACTTTAAGCACTGGCTTACAGAAGAAAATGGAACTAGCTTACAGTAAATGACGGTTGTAAAGGTTGCAGTTGCAACACAAATAAAAACTGAGTCTGATAATATAAGCTCCATTGATGACTTGCTTTAAATGTTTCCAAATATTGGAAACATGTTAATGTACTTCCCTTTATCATTGCCTTGAAATGAGACATCAGGTGTAATGATTTTTTTAAACTTTACTTGATTTAAAACACGATTTTAAAGAAGCAAATATTCCCAACTATCTTGAATTTAAGAAAGTCTTTAGAGTTTCTATGTGATTTATGTTGTATTAATGTGTTTCCATTACTGTGGAGAGCAATTTATATTCAATAATATTTCAATTAAAACTGCAAATCCAGTCTCATCGTGGAGTGGCCAATTCATCTGAAATTCCAACTTAGGAATTTAAAAATGAATTTGACTTTAACAAATGGAAAAACAAATCTGTATAGTATACATTATATATGTATATGTATTAACAATAATATAATTAAGTTAAATTAAAGAAGTAATACTTATTCTACTTGTTGTTTTTCACCAGTCTATACTAGTAACCATGTGAACAACATCTGTAGCATGTGGGGTAACTTCCACTTCAAGACATTTGACGGAGACACTTACCAGTTTAAAGGCACGTGTGAATATAACCTGGTGTCTGACTGTCAGAGCCTCGTTCATCAGTTCTCAGTTCACGTGAAGAGAACACAAGACCCCGAAGAGTCAAAGATCAGCAGAGTGTCAGTTACCATCAATGACATTGCTGTTGTGATGACTGAGGACCTGGTAATGGTCAATGAAGAAAAGTAAGAAAGTGGTTACTTGAAGTGAGGCTTGTTTATACATGTCAAACGTCAAATTATCTCATAATAATTTTTTCTCTCATTCAGAGTAACCCTACCCGTCCACATCGCAGGGATCCTTGTCGAAGAGAATTCGATTTACACCAAACTCTATTCCAAACTGGGCATCAGTGTCATGTGGAACAGAGAGGATTCTGTCATGGTAACGTTATAATGCAGCTTATCTTTGGCTCAAATGATAATAACAAAACTTTAAAGGGACTGTTCACCCAAAAATGAAAATTCAATGTTGCTGTATCACTGTAGCTTCCACCAGAGGAAACTGGTGGCAAACCTTTTTCACTTAATGTCAATGTGTCGCTGCATGGGCGTGTATGAATAGACAATGATTTAGCATCTTGCGCAAGACACTTGACCTCAAAAAACGAATCTTGCTTCATAAGAAAAAGAAAACAAAAGTAACTCATAAGAGCTCTGGTTGTGTTTTGCACCCGTTTGATGATGTCCTAAAATAATTTTATGTATTCTTTGATGTATTCTGCAGTATCATGTAAATACAATAGTACTTGGTATGATAATGTCATAGTACTCATGAGTTACCATCACTTTACCATGGTATGACCTGTTCCCAAAAGCTTGTTTGGGCTATTGCTAACCAAATGTAATGTCTCTTTCGTTAACCAAGATCTACATCTATTATTACCTAAAACTGCAGCTTTTTTATTGCGTGATATTGTTTTAGGTGGAGCTGGACTCGAAATATTTCAATCGCAGTTGTGGACTATGTGGTGATTTTAATGGCATTCCAGTCTATAATGAATTCATCCAATCAGGCGAGTATATCTGCTACCTTAATTTTCTCCATCACAAAGTATTTTTCCTTTTTGTTTGAGAATGCATTTTCTAAAATATCAAACATTTTGATCAGAGTACTCATGTCTTGTCTTATGTAATACAGGGCGAAGGGTCGGCTATGCCGAGTTTGGGAATATGCACAGAGTTCCCAACCCGAACCATCGTTGCGAAGACGCTTTTGAAGATGATGAAACGGATATACAGCAAAATGTGGTGGACTCATGTGAAAACCATGTAGGTCACAACAACACGCATGGAAACATGTTCTGTTCTAGAGTAATATCACAAAGTTCCAATATTGTTGCACCTTAAAAGGCTAAAGGTTGTAGTGTCTGTGTCTTTACAGCGGGCTATTTGTGCCGACATTTTTGAAGATGGAGACTGGTCTTCTTGTAGTTGGGTTCTGAGCCCTGAGCCATATATCAGGGCCTGCGTGAGTGACATATGTCAGCGTCAGCCTGGAAAAACAGAAACTACATCACTCTGCTCGACTCTATCTGAATACTCACGTCAGTGCTCGCACGCCGGGGGAACTCCGCCCACCTGGAGAACAGACAACTTCTGCCGTAAGACATCACATCCACAGCCGTGGTTCAAATCATATTGAACCTCTTCCTATAAGAATAAAAAACATTCAATCTTGTTTTACCTAGTCAGCAGATATTATTATAGTCACGTTTTTAAAAGGTGAATTGTATTTCTCTGTAGCTGTGAAATGTCCCTACAATATGGTTCATTCTGAAAGTGGCTCGCCCTGTATGGACACATGCGCACACAAAGACACAAACACACTGTGTGTGGAGCACAAGGTCGACGGATGCTTCTGCCCTCCAGGTCAGTATCAAATCATTAATCTGTTAAAATTGAAAAATGTGCAGTAGCTTTTAATGCATGTGATTGGTTTTTGAATGAACAACCAAGAAGTCATGAAGTCCAATGATTATTATCTATTATAGGAACTGTGTTTGATGATATCTCGTACACGGGCTGTATCCCACTGGAACAATGCCAGTGCAAACATGACCGCATCTACAATGCAGGAGAGATCCTTCGTGAAGTTGGGGAAGAATGGTAATACGTCCTATTTTGCTGTTTTACTACGTCAAATATCTGTTTATGTCAATTCCACACCATTCAGTCATGACCGATTATATTTATTCATTATAAAAATGTAACTAAAAAGACCACTGGCACACTAGCTAGACCATCCGCATTCCAAAACTCTGTATATATTTTATCATCTATGTTAAAGCTGGTTGTTTGCCGTGTCTTTTTGTAATTACGTTGCATGATTCAGTGAGTGTTGGGGTGGAAACTGGATTTGTAAGAGCCTGCCGAGCCCTGGTCTGTGCGCAGTAGAGGAAGGATCTCACTTCAGGACCTACGACGGGAAAGAATTCACTTTCCACGGAGACTGCAACTACGTGCTTTCTAAAGTAACATCATTAACTCATGAATGAATTTCACTCATCTCAGTTTATCCCAATATGTTATGTTCTTATTAATAAGAAACACCAACTCCATCTCTGTTTCTGTAGGACTGTGAGGGGTCAAAGTTCCTCATTTTGGGGCAGATTGTTCCTTGTTATAATCATCAAATCGACACCTGCTTGAAATCGATAGTGGTGCTGCTTAACAACGACAAGAAAAATGTGTGTGCACAACAACAAAGATCGGCAAATCTTATTTAATTAAATTAAAAAATAAGTGCAGTAGTTCGATTTACATAAATAAAAACTAACGTTACATCTTGATGTTTTCTTCTCAGCCTCTGATTATTAAAGCTGACGGCAAGGTACAACACAATGCTGAAGTTTCCCTTCCATACAGGACCGGTGAGTTAGAAAATCTCAGCTATGAATTCCCTAAACAACTGTATACATTTCCAAACAATATTGAAAAAATAAAATAAAGTAAAAATCATGTTCGCTAACTACCCAGAATTCCATTAAACTGGCATCACCTACCGAAAGCAGACTTTTCCTGTGACTCTTTTTTTCGCAGTCGACTTTACCGTCTTCAGGCCGTCGTCATTTCACATCATAATTCAGACCACGGTCGGTCTGCAGGTGCAGGTTCAGCTGGTTCCTCTCATGCAGGTGTACATCAATGTGGACCAAAGCTTTCAGGGGAAGACTTGTGGTGAGAACTCTGCTCTTAAAAAAACGAGTAACATTTTCCAGTGATAGCATGTTTATTCTTCTATGACATCTTCCTTTTTTGTGTTTGTGAAGGCCTCTGTGGAAATTTTAACAAAGTCCTGTCTGATGACCTGAAGACCCCTCAGGGTATGGTGGAGGGTACAGCCATTTCTTTCGCGAACACCTGGAAGGCCCAGTCCAACTGTCCCGACCGTACCAACAGAATGGACGACCCCTGTTCCTACAGCACTGACAGCGGTGAGAATGACTTTGCACAATTACAACATCGACCAGCGAGAAGTTTGAATACACCTGATCAAAATGTTTAGAAATGACCCCAGATTAAAACTGGGTCTATGTGATAGTATTTATCTCTGTATTCATTCACTCGTCATCTAATGCTTATTTCTAACACCATGACAGAACATTTTGCTGAGCACTGGTGTTCAAAGATGAAGGACAAAGAGAGCCTGTTTGCCAAATGTCACGCCTCTGTCAATCCAGACAACTACTACAAAGTATGATCTGAAACAAAATGACTTGCAGCTTTATCTCAACCTTTGACATTTGTTTATGCAAAATGTAGGTTCAGCTTGGTTCCAACAAAAACGGATGTTCTTTTCTTCTAATCCCAAACTTTTAGAGATGCAAATACTCCAGCTGTACTTGTGAGAAGAGTGAAGACTGTCTTTGTGCGGTGTTCTCCTCGTACGCCCGGGCCTGTGCGGCTAAGGGAATATTCCTCCAAGGCTGGAGACAAATAGTGTGCGGTAAGACTGCTGCTCTGGAACAGTTGCTCTGGAATACTTGTGTGCCTTTTATATGATTTACATGATATTATTGATAGTACGTGATTTGGTCCATATGGTTATTGTGGTGAGGTTTCCGATATATATTTATGTGGTAACACATCTCTTTCCATCTGATCCCACAGATAAATACACAGAGAACTGTCCCGTTTCGCAAAACTACTCCTATCAGGTGCAGAGCTGTCAGCACACCTGTCTGTCTCTCAGCTCGGAGCGTCAGGGATGCAACGTTGACTTTGTGCCCGTAGACGGATGTGCCTGTCCAGCTGGACTCTACCAGGATGAGGCGGGACACTGTGTTACTATGGAAAAATGTCCATGCTACCACAATGGATTGAAAGTCAAAGCTGGCAGGTCTATCAGCATTAAGGATGAACACTGGTATGTGGTACATTATACTAAAATTTACTACTTTGTACACTCTACAAACCAATGGAGATCTAAACCAATCTTTCGTTGTTTTCCTGTTCAGTGTTTGCATGAATGGAAAGTTTCAATGTCGGTCCTGGAAAGCTCGTGTTTTGGGTATGAAGAAATCCTTTTTGGCAGCTGCAAAGGCTAAATGTGCTGAATATGGGTTACCAACAAATAATAAGCAATTTTGAGTTGGACACAATTACTAACAATTGGCTAACTTAAGTTTTGATGATCTCACCAACAATAATCAACCACAGAGGCTTAACTGATAGTTTTTGATGTATCTTGCAGGTTGCCCACCTACAAAGGTTTTCTTCAACTGTAGTACAGCAGGCCAAAATGAACATGGACTGGAGTGTTCGCAGACTTGTTCGCAACAGGAAGTCGATTGTGTGAGTTCATATCTTTCTTCTTCCTTCCACAGATTTTGCTTGAATGTATTGTCAATGTTCTTTCTCTCCCTCTGCCCAGTTCTCGCTGGAGTGTGAATCTGGGTGCCAGTGTCCTGCAGGTCTCCTGGATGATGGCAGAGGAAACTGTGTTAAGCCTCATGACTGCCCGTGTCCACACAATGGACATTCTTACGCAGCAGGAGCTGAGATAAGGAGGGACTGCAATAAATGGTGAGTAAACAACGGCCTTATTCATGACCAATAATCTCTTATACATTATACTGTATGACCACTGTAATCTATTTGCAGCACGTGTCAAGGGGGAACATGGAGATGTACAGAACATAAATGTCCAGGTGTCTGCGCTATATATGGAAGCGGACATTATCAAACTTTTGATCAACAAAGATTCGGCTTTAGTGGAGACTGCAGTTATATAGCTTTGCAGGTAGGTACACTGGGATGACACAACAATGTTAAAATAAACCACAGCAGACAGTAAGTGACAATGCATGCTTGTTGATATGTATTAAGTTACACTTTTATTCTTTAAAGGACAAGTGTGGCAACAAGACCGGACATTTTAGCATTGTGACTGAGAATATTCCCTGTGGTACAACAGGAACCACATGTTCAAAAGCTGTTGATGTCATTTTGGGGGTAAGTCTGGAAATATATATATGCAATTTGTTTTTACATTTAGAAGAATATGAAATGCAATACAATACCAATGTTACTACTAATCTTTCAAGTCTTCAAAGGGTCATTAGGCAATCTTGTAACATTAATGTAAAGTAAGTTTTTGGTTAAGCATCTCAAACTAACAAATATGTTTACATACACAGAGGACTAGACTGGATCTTTCTGAGGGCAAAGTAAAAGCCACTGATACTGGAACTGGTCCACTGATCAAATACAAAGAGAGAAAGGTTGGTATGTACCTTGTTATTGATGCTGAAAATGGACTGACCATTTTGTGGGACCGCATAACCACCATCCGCATCATTCTGCAACCCCGGCATATGGTGAGTTAAATTAAAGTAGAATATAAACAAATAATATCAGCTTGCGGTTTGAATTTTTTTCTATATATAATATAACTGAAAACTAGAGTTAATGTGTTTTCACAGGGGAATGTTTGTGGCCTTTGTGGAAATTTTAATGGAGACGGCCAAGATGACTTCACCACTCAAGGCAATTTGCCAACTACCAGTATAATAGAGTTTGTGGACACTTGGAAAGCATCAAGCAACTGCCCAGATTCAGAAGCAGACTCTGACCCATGCCAGTTCACCCCAAACCGACACACCTGGGCCAAAATGCAATGTAGCATCATAAAGGAGGATACTTTCAAGCACTGTCATAGTCAGGTACGGCTCTACAAAGCATTTCAGTCCCAGATCTGGAGGATTATTTACCCAGAATAATGTTTCATTTTGTGTTACATTGGTTTGGATGAGCAAATAATGACTATAGATGTAACCTATTCCTCGAAAAATGTAACACACAAAAATCCCCAAAGATCCCTTAAAGACTGAAAACATCTGTTCACACAGGTGGATCCAACCCCATATTATGAGAATTGTGTGAAGGACTCCTGTGCGTGTGACACAGGTGGAGACTGTGAGTGCTTCTGCACAGCTGTGGCGGCTTATGCTCAAGCCTGCAATGAAGCACGTGTTTGTGTGGACTGGAGAACACCTGAGATCTGCCGTAAGCATCTGTCTATCACACAACTCATATTAAGCCAGACAGTTAAGCAAGAAAAACATGTTTATGCATTTAAATTACTTGAAGTGATCATATGTTTGTAACTTTTTTCTTTGTCAGCTGTTTACTGTGATTACTACAATGATCACGATAACTGCACATGGCATTACAGTCCCTGCCATACGCCCTGCTACAAAACCTGTCTAAATCCTGAGGGTATCTGCAATAACACTTTACCCAACCTGGAAGGTAAGTTATCTCCAATTAAAGACTTGCAAGATAAATCATACAAGATAAAAATCTTATATTTATTCTCTCACAAATCTTAAGTTTGCGATGTTAAACTTACAAATGTTCATGAAGCTGCAAATATCTTACATAAGTACAACATTTAAAGTTAACATATATATTGTGCAGGGTGTTATCCAGAATGTCCAGAGGACAAGCCTATCTTTGATGAAGAAAGTCAGATGTGTGTTGAGGATTGTCCTATTTCAACAACAACTACGACAACTACTGCAACGACAACAATTACACAATCCACTACATCCTCAGAAACGCCCAAAACACCGACTGTTTCCACATCTTCACCTACACCAACAGCTACAACAACAGGAACAACACATAGAAGTACTACATCAATTACAGAATCAACAACAGCAGTAGAATCTACAACATCATCACAAACGCCCACACCACCCCCTGTTTCCACATCTTCACCTACTACAACAACAACTACTACTACAACAACAACAGTAACAACACCTGAAAGTACTACAACAACAAGTACAGAATCAACAACAACAGCAGTAGAATCTACAACATCCTCACAAACGCCCACACCACCCCCTGTTTCCACATCTTCACCTACTCCAACAACCACAACAACAGGAACAACACCTGGAAGTACTTCAACAATTACAGAATCAACAACACCATATTTATCAACAAGCACCTCATCAGCATCTACATCACCATGTATTGATAAATGTGAGTGGTCAGACTGGTTTGATGTATATAATCCTGCACCAGATGGGAATGACTTGGAGACATATGAAAATATTAATAAAAACGAACAACAGATCTGTGAGCAGCCAGTGGATATTGAATGTAGGGGTGTGGCGGAACCTCACAAGAGCTTTGAAGAATATTTAAAACTTACAAATCAAGTTGCCCAGTGCGATGTTTCATATGGACTAAAATGTGAGAAAATATATCAAAAAAATCGTCCCTACAAATGTTTTAACTATGAAATACGGGTTCTTTGTTGTTTTCCCTGTTCTACACCGTCACCAACAACAACACAAACTTCTACATTTAGTACAACGCCTACACCGTCAGTAGAATCTACAACATCCTCACAAACGCCCACACCAACCACTATTTCCACATCTTCACCTACTCCAACAACAACTACTACAACAACAACAGTAACAACACCTGAAAGTACTACAACAACAAGTACAGAATCAACAACAACAGCAGTAGAATCTACAACATCATCACAAACGCCCACACCAACCACTATTTCCACATCTTCACCTACTCCAACAACAACTACTACAACAACAACAGTAACAACACCTGAAAGTACTACAGCAACAAGTACAGAATCAACAACAACAGCAGTAGAATCTACAACATCCTCACAAACGCCCACACCAACCACTATTTCCACATCTTCACCTACTCCAACAACAACTACTACAACAACAACAGTAACAACACCTGAAAGTACTACAACAACAAGTACAGAATCAACAACAACAGCAGTAGAATCTACAACATCCTCACAAACGCCCACACCAACCACTATTTCCACATCTTCACCTACTCCAACAACAACTACTACAACAACAACAGTAACAACACCTGAAAGTACTACAACAACAAGTACAGAATCAACAACAACAGCAGTAGAATCTACAACATCCTCACAAACGCCCACACCAACCACTATTTCCACATCTTCACCTACTCCAACAACAACTACTACAACAACAACAGTAACAACACCTGAAAGTACTACAACAACAAGTACAGAATCAACAACAACAGCAGTAGAATCTACAAAATCCTCACAAACGCCCACACCAACCACTATTTCCACATCTTCACCTACTCCAACAACAACTACTACAACAACAACAGTAACAACACCTGAAAGTACTACAACAACAAGTACAGAATCAACAACAACAGCAGTAGAATCTACAACATCCTCACAAACGCCCACACCAACCACTATTTCCACATCTTCACCTACTCCAACAACAACTACTACAACAACAACAGTAACAACACCTGAAAGTACTACAACAACAAGTACAGAATCAACAACAACAGCAGTAGAATCTACAACATCCTCACAAACGCCCACACCAACCACTATTTCCACATCTTCACCTACTCCAACAACAACTACTACAACAACAACAGTAACAACACCTGAAAGTACTACAACAACAAGTACAGAATCAACAACAACAGCAGTAGAATCTACAACATCCTCACAAACGCCCACACCAACCACTATTTCCACATCTTCACCTACTCCAACAACAACTACTACAACAACAACAGTAACAACACCTGAAAGTACTACAACAACAAGTACAGAATCAACAACAACAGCAGTAGAATCTACAACATCCTCACAAACGCCCACACCAACCACTATTTCCACATCTTCACCTACTCCAACAACAACTACTACAACAACAACAGGAACAACACCTGAAAGTACTACAACAACAAGTACAGAATCAACAACAACGGCAGTAGAATCTACAACATCCTCACAAACGCCCACACCACCCACTGTTTCCACATCTTCACCTACTCCAACAACAACAACAACAACAACTACAGTAACAACACCTGAAAGTACTACTACAACAAGTACAGAATCAACAACAACAGCAGTAGAATCTACAACATCATCACAAACGCCCGCACCACCCACTGTTTCCACATCTTCACCTACTCCAACAACAACAACAACAACAGTAACAACACCTGAAAGTACTACAACAACAAGTACAGAATCAACAACAACAGTAGAATCTACAACATCCTCACAAACGCCCAAACCACCCACTGTTTCCACATTTTCACCTACTCCAACAACAACAACAACAACAACAGTAACAACACCTGAAAGTACTACTACAACAAGTACAGAATCAACAACAACAGTAGAATCTACAACATCCTCACAAACGCCCAAACCAACCACTATTTCCACATCTTCTCCTACTCCAACAACAACTACTACAACAACAACAGTAACAACACCTGAAAGTACTACAACAACAAGTACAGAATCAACAACAACAGCAGTAGAATCTACAACATCCTCACAAAC
This sequence comes from Triplophysa tibetana, assembly GCA_008369825.1. Classification (NCBI taxonomy): domain Eukaryota; kingdom Metazoa; phylum Chordata; class Actinopteri; order Cypriniformes; family Nemacheilidae; genus Triplophysa; species Triplophysa tibetana. Next base: position 15,540,936 of record CM017894.1, on the reverse strand, counting down.
ACCCAAAACACCCACTGTTTCCACATCTTCACCAACACCAACAAAAATAATAACCACAACAGGAACGTCCCTTGGAAGTACTTCAACAGCGACAGTAACTGAAGCAACAACCAAAACAGAAATTACACCATCAGTGTCAACTATGAGCAGCTCAACCTTTTGGACACCTGTTACCGGGCCAACACTCTCTCCACCTTCAACAGGGCAAATAATAATAGACACTTCACCTACACAAAATACAACAGTTTTGACAACTTCATACACAGCCACCACCCCTAGCTATGACTGTCCAGAATGGGACAAAAATGTACGATTTAATATACTTCTTGACTAAATCATTTAAGCATGTGACAACTCTAGATGTCGTTAGGGTTAGGGTTAGAAGTAACAACATTGAACAGAATGCAATCAATGAGCTTTACTTATTCTAGAATGTTCTTCTTCTTCTTATTACCAGACCAACGAGACTTTCATCCTGTGTAACTGCACCATGGCGAGGTGCATCGAGGACAACATCATTGAGATTGTCCCATTTGAATGTCCTCCACTCCAAAACATAACATGTGCTAACAGAAAGGAACCAGTCCTGGTATATGATGAACACTTCTGCTGCCAGCATTACGCTTGTGACTGTGAGCAATTCTTTTAGTCCCACATAAGCCCGTTTGATAACATTAACTAAAGGAAATAAACTTGTCTTTTAGCATCTGCTGAATTCTAATAATATAACAATTCAAATCTCTTTTATTTTTTATATCCCTTCTCATCTTAGGCTTTTGTGAAGGTTGGGGTGATCCTCACTACATCACATTTGATGGAAAGTTCTACAGCTATCAAGGAAACTGCACTTATATATTAATGGAAGAAATACGGCCTCAGCATCACCTAAAGATCTACATCGATAACGTCTATTGTGACCCTATTGAGCGTGTTTCCTGTCCCAGATCAATTATTGTATTTTACAACGGGCAACCCATTACACTTACAAATAAAAATTTAATAGGAGGTGCAGATCTAGAGGTGAGACTTTCTATTTTGTTTTGTGTAGAATTAATGTAGATTTTGTTAATATCTTTATAGCCAATAATGACTTGGTTTCTCTACAAGGTTTCAATGGGCAAGGAAAAGCTTCGACTGCCTTATGCCCGAAATAATGTGAGAGTGGTAAGCTCAGGCTTGGATTTGTTCCTGGAGATTCCAGCGCTGGACGTCATCGTAACATTTGGCGCCACCGGCTTCAGCATCAACCTGCCATTCCGGCATTTTGGAAACAACACACAAGGCCACTGCGGTAAGTTAGCAAAAAAGATTTATTATAAAATTATTAAAGTTTAAGGAGCTTACCCTGGTCAAATTGCTTGCCAGGCCCAAGTTGTGTTGGAAATGCTACCTGTTGTTCCAACCACTGTAAACTCTTCTCAATTAAATAGAATGACTTATCTTTGCTTTGTCACTATATTGGCTACGACAAGGAAGCTTAACGGAATATAACAGAGAAGAGTTAGTTCACTAAGGTTCATGTTTCAGCATCATATTTCAGCATTTTTCTGACTGCGTTAAATATAAGAGGTGTAGCCATTTGACAGGTATTCAAATACAGCTTGCTGTGAACATAATGGGCTATTTTTAAATGACTTCGTAATGATGTACATCATGTTGCGTGCTGTTTGTATTTTGTCAGCAGAATTGCCTATTTTAGAAAAGTCAAATAGAAATGTTTAACACTTTTATGTTTCAACTCTTTCCCACACATATGCTAAAGTGTTTAGTTTTAGGCAGCTGCTATAGCAATAGATGTTATATAGACTAAGTGAAAATAGTGACAGATGCTAAAAGATCTGCAGATTCTGAAGCCATCTTTAAGAGTCAGCTGAAAATACATCTCCTCCGTTAGCACCTGACCGATGAGTTCTGACTTCTCTCTCTCTTTTCTACTCCTTCTATAAAAAACAAACTTAGCTCTGTAACTGTGGTAGGCTTTTATGAGGCCAGTTTCATTGCACTTATGCTTTTTGTTGTCCTTATGTTGTTTCAACTGCTTCCATTGTAAACTTCAAATAGCTGTATTTTCTTTGTATGAAGTGGAAATAGTAGTTGGATGCTATTAACTTATAAATAGTGGCAGATAAATGGACTATTTGCACCACTGCATTGTTACGCATTAAACATTATGGAATAATACGAATGTAAATCATTATATTTATACAAATTATTCAAATTAAGCAACTTATTGAGATATTAAAGCCCTACACCTACCCCTTACCCTTATTGTAAACAGAACCTACTACTATTTAAACTTAGCGAAATACCATCTGTCAAACTATTTTTTTCAGCATCTATTTCTATTTACACTAAGTGCAAATACTCGCTGCCTTATTTGTATTAGGTTTAATCAACAAAATTATTCCACATAACTCTCTAAGGAACATGCAACAACAATGAGACGGACGACTGTATGCTTCCCGGAGGAATATTGGTGGACGACTGTGCAGTCATGGCAGATTACTGGCCGGCTAATGATATAAATGACGAAATATGCCCTCCACCAAATGCGTTGCCTACAGTTGGAACCAGCCCCCACTCCACTGCTAAGCCATGCAAGGCTATCCCAGACTGTTACCTCCTGAAGAGCAAGTGAGCTGATGTGTTTTTACAGTGAACTCGGCATACTTTGTGTGACATGCTTCAAAAGTAATTTGTGCTGTCGTCCGTTCTTCATTTTCCTCAGGTTGTTCGAAGAATGCCACCCCCATTTGTCTCCAGATAACTTCATTTTAGGCTGTGAATATGACAGCTGTCACACGAGTAACCAGGCCGTGGTGTGTACGAGTCTGCAGTCCTATGCAAGGTCTTGCTCTCTGCTTGGCATCTGTATAAACTGGAGAAACCACACCAACCTCTGCAGTGAGTAATGACCATCTTTACTTCAATTTGACTCATCTTATGTGAGCACACTCCTCCTCATGTGTTAAGACAGAAAAAATTTTAAACTTGGTTTTAATACAAGTCGAATTACCATCAAATTGGTCTTAAATGTTGTTTTTTAAACAGTTGGAGCAGAAATAATTAAAAGAGTAAAACAAACTCTAACAAACGGTGGCATTACAGACCAGCAAATTTAAAAGCTGGCGAATTTTGTTAACAGGTTAATGTCATGTAAAACGTCCAACTTTGAATACTTTTGCATTTTTAAATGTACAGTAATAGATAAGGATTAAAAATTGATACAAACCTTGTATTTCCTAAGGAATGAGATAATTTACCTCCCCTTAAAAAACCTGCTTCTTTCTGAGGCGATTTAAAACTTATAAAACTATTAGAAAATAAAGCGATGTATTTGAAAACTATGATAAAGTTTTTGAATGTTTATTTTTGATAGTTTCTAAAGAGTTTGCATTCAGCTTCATTATCAAAAATGGTATCAAATACCTTTATTTTGAGTAGTTATTTCTTCCACGTCGTGATATTTCTTTGAACTTCATTCTTCATGGTCTCGAACTGTCAGACAGCAATGTAAGCTGAAAATAAAGTGTTGCATTTTCCTTTTCTTCCTCAGACATTGACTGTCCAGCAGATAAAATCTTCGAGCCGTGCGGTCCAACTGAACCTCCAACCTGTGAAGACCAGTATGTCTTTTTATCTGCAAAGTTATTTTCAAGTCATTTTGACAACTATGTAAAAGATAATATGCCAGAGACACATTCTGTACATGCAGATAGGGGGCAGATTTCTGCACAGTGTGCTTAAAGCCTTTGACGTAACATTTTATTATTATAACAACACTTTGGTGTGGATGGTCTGTTTGTAAAAACTGTTACAATTTCAGACCTGAACAGAGGAGTCTTCCAATGCCCACCGAGGGCTGCTTTTGCCCAGATGGCATGATGCTCTTTAACAAAGAGTCTGGAGTCTGTGTGGACAAATGCGGTGAGAAGCCAATGAATCAAGTGTGTGTGTGTGTGTGTGTGCATGTGTGTGAGAGAGAGAGAGAGAGAGAGAGATGAAAACCTCTATCTGTCAGCATCATGTCAACATACTTTTTCATTCTCCTATAGGATGCCTGGATGCTTCTGGAACACCGCGTGAGGTGCGTCAGTGCTTAAAATAAATATTTCAGCAATTCACTTCATGTTAAGATTGTACTTACTTTACTGTCCTCGTAAATTTTGTCATACAATGTGCATGAAATATAATTGAAATATTCAGAATTCTAATCGAAAAAAATGCATATTTGCACAAATTTTATTTTTTGTCTTATAGAGTTTCACAATGTAAGTTCCACACTGCTAAACTAACATTGCAATGCATCATTAATGAATTTAGTTATATAAACAAGAGTGTTGCCTTTAAAGGCGACTCACAAGGTTCCAGGACAGAGCTTTAGTATTACTGCTGCTAATACAATAGTACATTTAAAGAACGATTCGTTTACCAGACAAGACTTTCAACCGACCCCTCTTGTTTTTTTTTGTGTCAGTTTGGTGAGGATTTCAAGTACAACTGTGAGGAGTGCTTCTGTGATAAAAACAGCAAATCTGTCATATGTAAGCCCAGACAGTGTCCTGATTTGATCCCTGAGAAATGCACACTGCCCGGCTTTGTGTTGGTCAATGTCACCAATCTCTCAGACCCATGCTGCACCAAACAAGTTTGCTGTAAGATACATTTCTTTTACAAATGTAACTCACATTAGGATTGCAGCTTCCTTCTCATGTCTGATCCCGCCCTGTTTCATGATGTAGATTGTGATGTATCCGTCTGCCCGTCTCTGGATAAAAAGTGTAGAGTTGGATATTCTCCAGAACTGGAGGTGCCTGAAGGAAAATGCTGTCCGGAAATCAAATGCGGTACCGCTGTTTGTCCTACCCACTTGTGTTCTTACTATAATTTAATTGATCACAGATGATGAACATAGTTTTACATGTTTCTGTAATGTGTTTGTTGCATCTACAGTGGCCAAAAGCGTATGCGTCCACGAAAACAAAGAGTATGAGGTAATTATGAGGTCTTATATAACATATATATTATATCATGTTAAAGATGTTTGAATCTGAAGCATTACAAATAATTGACTTTCAATCTAATAATGTTTGTTGAAGATGAACATTACACATATCTCTTCCTTCCCAGCCTGGTAGCAGCGTCCCTGCTGTTAACTGTCAGGAATGCACTTGCATGCGGGACGTGGATCCTGAATCAAAATTGTACAAGATCAGCTGCAGTTCGGTGGTGTGCAAAGAAGACTGCGCTCATGTGAGTCGAGTCGCCGCTTCCTATTGGCTGCTCTCATTCAGCTGAGTTTCCGATTGGCTCATCATAGGGCTGAGTGTAAATCTGGTGTTTTTCTTTACGCATGTCATTTAGGGTTACAAATATCTAGTGCCCGAACGTAACGAAGACTGCTGTGGGAAATGTGTACAAACTCACTGTTTCGTCGACGTCAACGGCACCCAACATATACTGAAGGTGAGGTCAAAGGTCACTTCATTTCGGGTCACCTAATTGAATATCTGGGCTGAATGCAACCCAAAGGCACGGTTTACCTGAAAACAAAACAGTGTATAATATATATGATGATATTATAATGATAAACATTTATTTCAAACCCACCCATTTCAAGATGAGGGGCACAAAATCTTCGATGCCCTTTTAAATTTAGCCCAATTGAAACACTGCTCTTTCTGCTCACAGGAGGGAGACGTTTTGCATGCTACGGACCAGAGTTGTGACAGAATCACCTGCACTAAAGTGAACGGACAGTTTATCACCGAAAACAACAAAATCCAGTGTCCTCCCTTCAACATCTCCAACTGCCAGATCGTATGTCCTTCAAACACACACATGCACATTTAAATGAACTCAAACGTTAAATATGATTCGATCACATACGTACAACATTCTGTTTGTATGATTTGGTCTGCAGGGTACAGTGCAGGTTATGGCTGATGGCTGCTGCAACGTTTGTGAGTATTTTAAGAACAAAACGGCCTATTCAAAATACGTTTAATAACTTGAATTTAAACACACTTGCACAGATGAACTTTCACCTTTGGCTTTGTGTGTTTATGATGTCCTTCCTGTTGATTTGAGCTTAAATCCTGATTGATGAGTCTGGATTCTTGTGTCTGTGTTTGTAGGTGTGGACAAGATTAAGGGCTGTCATGTACAGACTGTTCAAGATCACATAAATCACAACAACTGTCAGTCCGAGAGAAAAATGGACCTGACCTTCTGTGGCGGAGATTGTAATAGTTACAGCAAGTGAGTTTACACACGCACGCTTGTGTACACAGTTTGTGGCGTATTTGTTTTTGATAATGTTGTGACATTTCATTACATAAACCAATGCTTCATAAAAGGTTATTTTTACTCTTTTGATTAAACTTTGTTTAAACTGGACAAATAATAGGGCATTTGGTATATTCTCAAAAACTATATTTTCATCATGATGTCATTATTATTTCTGGCATCCTCCTAAATCAAATGCAAAAGCCATGATGCAGTGTATTATATTCATCTCTTTCTCTCTCACATACACAGGTACACTGAGCCCGGGTTGTCCGACTGTAACTGTTGCCAGGCAACCCGCACAAGTAATCGCACAGAGCCTCTTACTTGTTTAAATGGAGACAAGATAACCTACACGTACGTCCACGTCGAGCAGTGCAGCTGTAGGAAAACGAACTGTCACGGCATTGGACTCAGTCCGCAAACCCTTGAAGGCATCCAGAAACGAAGCATTAGACTTCCTTGAGTATCTGATGACTCCAGACGTCACCAAGCCAATGTCTCTAAAAACTGTGTGAAACTCGTAATCTAAACTGATTTTAAATTGCATTGCTGTATGTTGATTATTTTTTAATTTCATGAGCTTTTAATCCTTGCTAAATTGATCTTTTGAGAAATGTGTACTCTTCTGCTTATGTCTGAAATTAAAAGCAATGAAAAGGCAACTTGGAATTTGTTTTTTTTTCAACGTGTGTTTAGAATAAATATTCGTTCAGCATAAGCTATTCATGTAGATTTTTACCCAGCAAATGCCCCATGCCTGGTTTGTCCCACTAAATCACTTTATGTTTGCTGGTAGACAAAGGATGAGCATCTTTTAAAAGCACATTTTAAATGACAGAGTCCAGAAGTGCTTTCTGTTCCTGTTTAAGCCACGGATGTTACGAGGAAATACACTGAACTTTAAACAAATATTATTTAAAGGTGCAATTTGTTTGATGGAGGAGGCTCTATTGACAGAAAGGCAATACAACACACAAAACTATAGCTTCAGAGAAGTACAAAGACATTTGAGGAAGTGTTATATTTGTATTATCTATATTATGTGCTGTTATTTATTTTATTTAAACATTAATATAAACTGTAACAGGCAAGTCATGTAAACAGCAATTGTTGATTCTCTAACTGTGACAATCTACAAAAGCATTATAAAAAGCAGCTATCTCCGAAGTTTCATAACCCTTGGCGAATATGCAAAATTTGAAGAATATTAACAAATTTAGAGTGATCTGGGTTCATAGAATAATTGTGAATAAGTGTGATGGTTGTTTGTGAGCTTCTTGTTAAAGTAATTTTCAGGTAATTGCGACTTTTTGTCTCACAGTTCTGACTTTTTCTCACAATTGTGAGTTTACAATTTAAAATTCTGATTTATATTCTTAGAATTGTGGATTATAATATCTAATGAGGGAAAACTGTAAAACTGATGTTGTTTAAAATAATAAGCAGAGGAAAGCCAAGATCCCTTTGTTTTATGTACCTTATAAGTATTCCAAAAGTATTCTTAAGTATTAAGATTAAGTTACTAAACTTTTGTAATCTAACGAAATTCGTTACAGATTACTTTTAAAGCATTTTTTGTAATCTATAGTGAAATACATTTGAAAAGTAACCTTCCCACTCCTTTCCAAATGGGTTTTGCTTCTCTGAAATCACTTAAGGATGATGAACTTGCACGCAATAGCAAAGATCACGTATTGGTATGTTTCAACATTTTTTCTTTTACCAATTACTATGTCGCATGTCTTGAAACATGAATGGATTTTGATGACCCTAAAAATAGCCATATATTGTCTAAAGGACATTATTTTAATCAATATTTCTTATTCAGTATCATTGTGCCAGTAAATCCTCTGTAGGCTAAAACCATCGCATATAAATTTGCTTTGTGGACTACAATGATTGAGTGCTCACCTCGAAGTCCACATTCTTGGAAGGCCACAGATTTCGAGTTGGGACGCAGCTCTGTGTATGCAGTCCCCTGTGCGTTGCATAAAATGTTAGTAAAAGTTAGCTTGGTTGTGACCCTAAACCTAACCATAAAAATCATAATTTAATGTGTTTCATTTTCATACTAAATTATGTTCAAATTCAATTGTGGGAACTGCTGGATTCTACATTTACCATCCTCGTACACACACCTTAAGGATGTTCTTATCTATGTAATGGAACGTGACCATGAATTTACCTGGAATCATTGATTCACCAACATATAAAGATACACAGACACACCTTAACGATGTTCAAGGCAACTGACCATGCAGAAATCATAGGATCACAGACAAGCACATACTTACCTTAAGGATGTAGGGGAAGAGTGACCGTGAAGTATAACCGAAAGATATAATCAACAACAAATGCACGCATACATGCACAGTTATACTGTAAACTCGGATAAGTTGGCAATACTCAAACATTTTATTTATTATTTTTTAGTCTTAAAGGTCCTTGGTTTAAGTAAGTTAAAGTTCTTACCAAATCTTAGCAAATGCGACTTAAATATTTAATCGATCCTTTTTATGAAATGAAGTAGACAGAACTTAAATAACTACACCAAAATTGCACTTTTAAGTTAACTAAACTAAATTCTTTCAGTGTTTTTATTTTACATATTTCTTAGTCTTAATATGCATAAATCAAACACATCCACTTATGCAACCCAAAATGAGCAAGAAGAGACTGAACTCAGAACTGGCATTAGCACAGTTCCTGCTCACTGGTAACATAACACATGCTACATGTCAAATGTAGCTTTGCAGACCTTAAGCACATGCACCTTTCTTCTTAACAATGCTAACCACAATATTGAAAAATATGTCAAAAAAAAGTATCTAAGAGAAGTGAACACTAAACACTAACAAGTCTTTACATTTACTAAAAACATGTAAATAAATCATATTTTTTTAAATGTACTCTCCTAATGCAGTCTGACGCTGGGCATGCTGAGAATTGGAAATCCTTTTTGACCACTTTTGTTGCATTAACTTTGATCTTTCCTGTAGCTCAGTGGTAAGAGCATTGCTTTAACAATGCAAGGTTGTGGGTTCGATCCCAGGGGATTGCAAATACCTATGTAAAATGTATAGGATGAAGCAATGTAAGTAGCTTTGGATAAAAGTGTCTGCCAAATGCCTAAATGTCACTGTAAATTTAATCTTTAATTTTTTTTGAGTTTTCATAAAAACTTCAAGTTAATCAAAAAAAATCATTATAATTTACTCAAAAGTAAAAAAGGGTTTCAGGAACTTAAAAAATTTAAGTAAGTATAACGTTTTTTATGTAAAATTAAGTTCACATTACTTAATCTGTTTGATTGTTTTGAACATTTGGGTTAAAAGTGTACTTATCTATCTAAATGAGGATATTTCTTGGATTTAGTTTTTTTACAAAGCTACTGTGTTCACTAATACTATAACATACCCCTAAAATCTATCGTCATTGCTAGTTGTTAATTGGAGTTTTTGTCATGAATTTTTATTTCTCTGCTGTATATCAACAAAATCCTTTGTGATAATCCCAAACAATTGCGTTCACATGATTACACCATTCTGACCCCTTGACCGATTCATTATTTGGATACCATTTGCCAAAATATTGACAAAACCATTACAGGCTTAAGGGATGGGACAATGAAGACGGGTCCATGACAGTCTTTCGTGTGAAGATAACATGGTTGAATGCAGAAATTGTTATGACATCCTTGTTTAGTGTAAGACAATAACAGAGATAACAGCATACTGAGTAAAAGACAGCTTTTTGGATCACTGTTTGTACATGAACTAGTTATTCATTAAAAGATAACATACCAGATTAACGCTTATGCCTTGGTACCACCTTCTGATTTCATATTTCCTTGTTTAAGACCAAACTAAAAGACATTATAAAAAGGCAAGAACTCAACGATTCGGACACAATAGATCTTGAGCAGAATAGGGACATAGTCGTCATGGGGACTGACAGGATGTCGAAGATGTGGATGCTGAGATGGGCTTTAATACTCACATGGGTGCAGTCAACACATGCAGGTGAAAAATATATATTATTTTAAGAACTTTGAACACTCACAATATTTGATACATAATTTATCTGTATCGGTATTCATGACTTTCTAAATACAGGCTTTATGGACAACTATGTGGACGGGTACGTTACCGAATATCCAGACTACATTGATTGGCAAACAACAGGTATGTTTTTGAATGTTTATGGAACAGTATGTACCTTTATTAACACGTGAAGGTGATATAGTATACAACTATATAGTTACGACTGTCTAAATGAATATTGTGCAATTTAATCTTTATTGTTTTGCTTTTTGTCTGGGAGTCCATGTCTTTCTAGCTAACAAAACATTAAAAAATTTCAATTCTATCACCAACATTTTTGTCATTTATTATTCAGTGTTTCCCACCCCGACTGTGACTGTAACCACAGGTATTATGCACTTTATATTACAACGAATTATTCAAATGTATTCTACATTTCAGGACACTTAATGTTGAAGTGCACAATTTCTTCTATGTTTAAATACATTGACATGCATGCGCAACTATAGATAAAACACTGCTGTTTACAACCCAACAATACTGGCTCAACCAATATCATGGGTTAGGGCCCAGAAAACATGTTTAGCTGACCAATAGAAGCCGGTTTAAAAACAAGCATAAATGCATAAATTACACACTTCACCTGTAAATGTGTATTTTGTTTACCAAGGATATATTAAAAAATCTAATAATAATAAACCCTCTCTCTTGATTTAGCTGATCCGAATTATGGTCACCCATCCACAATCTGCAGCACATGGGGAAATTTCCACTTCAAGACATTTGATGGTCATTTCTTTCAAATGGCTGACATGTGTAACTATGTTCTGGCCGAGATGTGCGACGACGGTGCTAAAGATTTTAACATCCAGATGCAAAGAAAGATCGTCAATGGCTCAGCAATTTTTCAATCAGTCACAATAGAGATGGAGGGGGCAGTCATCAAACTAAGTGATGGAAAAATTGTCATGGACAAACAAGTGTGAGTTTATTTAAAGTTGATCACAACAGTATAACAATTCAAATGCAATAGGGTCCACAAACCGTTTCGAGTTCTCTAATGAGACCACATTGTTTTCATTGAACAAGTGAACTCCTTTGTCACATTTCTTTTATAAAAAGAAGTTTAAGATTGCATGAGTGCATACTGGCATAAAAGGGAAAATGGAAAATAGTAAGAAAATGTACATGTTTTGAATTGAACTTTTCTCTGACAGGTTAACAATTCCAACCTACAAGAGCGGAATCAAATTTGAGGGAAGCTCATCAAGTGTCAAGATCTCTTACAAACAAGTCACTGTCTTTTGGGAAGAAGAGCAGTCTCTACTGGTATGACTGTTTCTCTTTTAATATGCTCTGTATAAGTAAACCATGAACTTTGACAAGTGTTCTAATATGTTGTGATATGATGCACCCAAGATTGAACTTCCAGAGAAATACCGAGGTCAGACATGTGGACTTTGTGGAAACTTCGATGGCAACATGGATGATGACATTAGTAACGGTAAATCTACTTTTTGACATAATCATCCCCTATCCGATTCCTAGTAAAAGTGATACATTACCTTTAAACATTTAAAAAGCCCTTTAATGAAAAAAGATCTAAATAAATGTATAAAGAAACTGTAGATATTTTATGAAAATTCAGGATTTAAATAATAGTCTGAAAACATCTAAATTCTTCTCAGATCTGGCCAAATGGAAGGTGTCTACAACTGAACCATGTCATGATGTCACAATTCCCCAAATGAATGAGTGTGAAAACCAGGTATAACAAGATCAAAAAAAAAGTGTTAACAATTAGATTTTGAAGCTGTTTATTTCTTAGCAATTATGTTTACATTATGTAACTGCCCTTTGGCAGAGGCGGCTAAAATGATTTATTTGATCCTACAGACACAAATCTGTCAGCAGTATCTCAGCGGTTCAGCGTTCGACGACTGTCGCCATGTGTTGGATATGATGTCGTTCGAAAAAGTCTGCGCAGACGATCTGTGTCAATGTCAAGACAACCAGGAGTGCGTCTGCAACACGCTCACAGAAATATCACGACAGTGCGCACACGCTGGTGGCAAGCCGGGGACATGGAGAACAGACCAACTCTGCCGTGAGTATGATTTCTGGAAGACAACTGTAAAAAAGATCAGTACAATTATTTATTTAAATTTGATTATTTAATGCATTATTTGCCAATAATCAATAAAGGTGTTTTAACAGCAGTTTTCAGTTAAAGGTCATTTATAAATATTGATTAATTGTTTTAAACATTATTGCATTTACTGAGTTAATTACCTTTCCGGAAAAGTATTGTAAAGTACTGTCATATTGCTACTACGTTTTTATTCACTTAGCGCTATACACGAACACGCTGACTAAGTCTATAAAAAGTGCTAAATACGTCACTACTATGTTTTGATAAGCAGCAAAGAAATGTCCACTGAACATGGAATACATGGAGTGTGGAGGTCCGTGCAAAAACACCTGCTCGGATCCAGATGGAAGCCGGTTGTGTTCAGATCACTGTGTAGATGGATGTTTCTGCCCGGACGGTAAAAGTCTGTTTTAGAAAATCTAATAAAAGATGATTTCATAAACGTATACAATAAGTTACATTGCCCAACTAGGCAGATTTAACCTTTAACCTTTAGTCTCTTTACACTTTATTTTCTCCCCAAAACATAGTCAAACATTATTTTGCTTTCTCTTTTGACAGGCATGGTGGAAGACAACATTGGCAATAGTGGCTGCGTTCATATTAGCAATTGTCCATGTGTGCATGAGGGCACATTATACCAGACAGGAGAGACATATGAACATGCATGTAAATCATGGTAAGTCGGTAACACACACACATGTCTACGTCAAATGTTAGATTATACAATGATAACATTGTTGGCGTACTGTGACAGCGTGTGTGCTGCTGGATACTGGACTTGTACGGATCTAGAATGTCCTGGAATCTGCTCTGTTGTGGGAGGCTCTCACATCACCACATATGATGGAAAAACCTTCAGCTTTAATGGCAACTGTGACTACATCTTTACTAAGGTCTGCGATACAACAAATGCACCTCAACTACAATTTATACACCTTAACGACACAACAATAAAATACTGACTGAAATCAAATTTGGTCTTTTGTTGTTTATTTCAGCACTCTAATGACAGCGATATTGCCGTTTTCGGAAATCTGGCAAAGTGTGATTTGATGCGAACAGGCACATGTCTAAATTCTGTTACCCTTGTCATCTCCGGGGATACTGTAAGTATTTTGAAATCCTTAATAATAAAACAACTTTAATAGCCTGAATTTCTTCATTTCTAATTACATAATTTCTAATTTAACAGAAGTTTTAGAAGTTACTGCTTAAAAGCATAAGTAAATTACTCTCCAACAGCAGTCTTATGCTAAGCATGTTGGGAAGTGTAAATCCTCTGTCTAGTTTTAACAATTTTATGTTAACACAACACAAATCATTCATGAAGTCCCAACTTGAATGGATTAAGTTAGATGAAATATCAAGAGTTAAAATATATTTTATATATTTTTTGCAGATAAGTTTTTCTTCCAGTGGGACTGTAACACTTAATGGAAACATTCCATATGGTCTTCCAGTTGTCACAGGTGGGTTCTCAAATATGGATCTTATACCATTTTTTCTCTGCACAACACAAAGGGTACCCAACAAAATATGTATACTTAAAGAAATGTATAGAAATACTGATTATTTTTGAACCGTCTGCTTTATTGACAGAGGGGAGCATTATTAGCATTAACTTGGATGGTTAAGAATGTTGAAATTTTTTATAATTTACCCACTTATTTTTTGTCACAGAGAATTTAGTCATCTTCCAGCCCACCACTTCCTTTATTATCGCTGATATGAAGGGTCTTCGTCTAGAGATGCAACTCACTCCAATCATGCAGTTGTACATTGTAGCCAGCATCACAGAGCAAGGCAAATTAAATGGTGAGTTTATTCATTTATAGTTAAATTAATAATTATGTATTTTTTGACAGGCCATTTTTTTATTTCAAACAATTCACTTACCACTTAACACATATTAATCCTTTATTTTATTTAATTTACTGAATATTGCTAGTTGAAGGCAATCAGTATTGGATGAGTATTTGGACATAATATAGACTGCAAGTTGCTCACTTTTGGCTGGATTACTGGATATTGTAATTTTATTTTAATATTGTGCATCTCTTTTATTTGTAATCTATGTTTTATTCAGGTCTGTGTGGGAACTATAACAATAACCAAAAAGATGATTTCGAAATACAATCGGGCATCATTGAGGGAACATCAACAAGCTTTGTCAACTTTTGGAAAAAAAACCTATTCAGTTGTCTAGATATTGATAACACATCTGACAACCCCTGCAGTCTGAGCATGAACACAGGTAAAAAATATACAAAAAAAAAAAAGAAAAGATGTACCAAGATTTAAATATATGTTGCATTTAGACAATCAAATTTTTTGGGGGGTTTTGCAATTACAAGTAAACGACCCATTCATCTTTGATCCGTTAAAAAAAAAAACTTTAATTTTGTACTTTTTCTTTCAGAGAAACTTGCAAAGGACTTGTGCTCTCGTCTCACAAACCCTAATGGAACCTTCTCCTCCTGTCATTCAGAAATAAGTCCGGAGACTTATTATAAAGTGAGTCCATCTGCCCTAGACACAATAACTATAAATGATACCACGGCGTATGTGTTCAATTTTGGTTTCTCTGCAGAGATGCATTCAAGACACTTGTAAATGTGAAAATATCGGGAAGTGTATGTGTGCGGCGCTCTCCTCCTACGCCCACGCCTGTGCCATGAGAGGGATCATCCTCCAGAGCTGGCTGGATTCATACCCCTGTGGTGAGAATTTGATTGAACTTTCTTTTGTTAAACATTTTGTAAGATTGCTCTGTTAAAAAGGTGATTTTCTTTCTATGTACAGACAAAGTATCTGAGTGTTCAAACAACATGAAGTATTCCTACAGCGTGACCAGATGTGACAACACCTGTCGTTCTCTCAGCGGAAATGATTACTACTGCAAAGCATCATTCACACCCGTAGAAGGCTGTGTTTGTCCTGAGGGTACCCATCTCAATGATGCAGGCATCTGCGTGCATCCCCACCAGTGCCCTTGTTACCATGACAGCCATGTCATAGACCCATCGGGAACAATAAACATGGATGGTTTAAAATGGTAAAGTCAGAATTTCAACATACTGTTAACGCATGCAATATTTTCAAAAACCTCTGATGGTGGATCTTCACTATTTTGTCATTTTACAGCACCTGCTCTCTTGGCAAATTACAATGCGCCAGTCACAAAGGTGAGCTCCAACCACCTCCTCTCATACACAACTGTACAAAATCATGTTTTAGACTAATCATCCGTGTACCTCTTCTGTTGTTAGATTGTCAGGCCCCCATGGTTTTCTTCAACTGCTCTAATGAACCAGGACAAAAAGGAACAGAGTGTCAAAGAACGTGTCAGAACCAAGACCCAGACAAATGTGTGAGTTTTTAGTCAATGGATAGTTTGGTGAATGGATTAAATGGTGGATACATGGTGAATGGATTAATGGGTTGGTAGCTGGAGAAACGATAGATTAGTAGTGGGGTGAATGGATGGATTGTTGGAGGTTTGCTATATGTATGACTGGACTGATATATGGATGGGTTGGTTACTGAACGATGGATGGATGGATGGTAATACATAGACGGTGCATTAAACAAATCTGTAAAAACTCTAAGGAAAAGAGACAGTTCCCTTAGATATTCCCCACATTTTTGCTTGTTTTGGCTATAGGTGAGCACAGGCTGTGTATCAGGGTGTATATGCTCGGATGGTTATCTGGCTGATGGTGATGGTGGCTGTGTGGAGAAGAAAAACTGCACATGTGCCCATAATGGAGTCAACTACAACCCTGGGGATCAAGTTCAGCAAGACTGCAATAACTGGTAAACCAAAAACCTGTTTTATCACACTTTGTTTAAATGCTTGAAATTACTTTTAGCAAATATGAAATGTGCTTATGAATACCTTTCTCAAAAATCACTAAAATTGGTTTCATGTAACACATTAGGTTGCGAGTTGAGGTCAAATGTTTGCATACCCCTTGTAGAATCTGGATAATTCTGAAAATTTGGGGAAAATAAGAGGAATTTTGAAAATTAAGGCTTATTTTTAATGTAGTCCTGCCCTGAACAAGCTATTTCATGAAAGAAATGTTAACAAAGTTCACACCAAAGCATAATAACAGAATTTCTAAAAATAGCCCAGGTCAAAAATGTTGCATGAACAATCAATGACAGTTTTTATGTTTTGTCATAGTTGTTTAAGGGTTTCTTGTTGGGGTCATTAAACATTCTACTGTTTGTTGTAACAGACAGAGGTTTAGTTGTAACACTTGCTAGAAAATTCTGTTTCAACAAAAATAACTAATAAATATGAATCCGTCTATAAATAATAGGTGGACACTGTTTGTACATCTGTCTATAACAGACAGATATCCAATATAGATAGATAGATTTATGAGAAATATTTATCATAAATCGTTATTGTCAATTATTCTCGATAATATTGGAATTTCAGTTATGATTACGATTAATGGAATTTACATTGTTTTAATCTCATTCAATCTTGTATACATTTTCAAATATTGGGATTAAATGTAACACTATGTTTCAACTAACCCCGCTGTGTAAAATGCATTTTTTCAAAGCCTAGTTAACAGTTGCTGGAGTTTCTGACATTTCAGTTTCTGTTTCAATATTGTGCTCTGTTTTAGCCCACAAGACAGTGATGAAGATAACAAAAAGTTCAATTTGGTGTTTTTTCGCTGGAATACACTAAAAGACTATTCAAATCTGAACAGATTTTTTTTTAACTAGACATCATACACTAAGTCCAGGCTTAAAATATGGGCAAAAGTCGTGTGGTGTATTTTAGCCTTATCACAACAAGATATAAAAACATAATATGCAGAAATTTACTTTCATGATGCCAAAGCACACTTTGTCCAATATCTGTCCGAATTATTTTGCCTTCATGAGTATCACTGAATGGTTATGTCTACTGTGATAGTTGTGTATGAGTTTCTTGATTGTCCTCAATGTAAAAAGATGAATCTCAACATCATACAGTTGCTACTGGAGATGAGTCAAATATACAGAAATACTGAAAAAGCAAAGATTCTGAAGGACCTGGGTAATTTTTCTGAAGATCGGTGGACACTTTTTTTGTCTCATGACAAAAAAGAAACCCTAAAACAACTATGACAAAACATAAAAACTTTCATTGATTGTTCAGGTAAAATCATATAGTATTAATAATCAGGGGGATGTAAACATTTTGACCTCAGCTGTATATGATCCCAATATTACTATTTGTGTTAGTGAATAGTATTGAGGACTCTTCCAAAAATCTCACAATAGCAACAACAAATGGGCCTGTCCAAAACTTTGACCAGTGCTATACTTTAGATCAGGGGTTCCCACACTTTTTAGCCCGCAACCCCCAAAATAACAGCGCCAGGGACTCGAGACCCCCACTATCCTCGAAGGTTTGAAAAGTATACAAACTTTGCTGACTACTGCGCACATGCACTTATTAGGTCTATCCAAACACACTTATTATGACAACACAAACGAACACAGTCTCCCATAGTTATTTACTCCTTATTTTACTTGTTGTTACACATAAACCATGAACTATTACTTCAAATTTCATCAAACTAATTCGAGTGCTGATAGATGTCCTCTTCATGCAAACGTGATGGCGATGGCCTTTCTGACTGCAGTGCTTCACTGCCCTCATCCGCTGGCCTCCCTGCTTTGTCTTTGGTCGATATTAACCAAAGTTTTATTTCAACAAATAAAAATATCCTAAACTTAAAGCCTGAAATATCCTGCATGCACAAATGGGAATATTTAACATGGTGCTGTAAATTGACTTGCTTTCACCAAACCTAATGCGGTTGCAAATGTGATCACCTCAGGGGTCATGATGGATGAGGAGGAAACTCCAAAGGCTGATGGCTTTTTATTTGCATGGTTATAATTTTTTACTTAAATAATATTTTTATATTTTGTAACACTTATTGATTAAATACACTACTCCTAAATATAAAAAAAATATTTCTGGAAATCATCTTGCGACTCCAACCTTGTGGCCCCCTGAGGGTCCTGACCCCTACTTTGGGAACCCCTGCTTTAGATGTAGAATAATAAGGATAGGTGTTCTGTGTCATCCAACAATACTGTATGAAATGTTTTTTATTTGTGAATTTTTCAGCACATGCAAAGATGGGATGTGGCACTGTACAAAAAAAGAATGTTACGGCACCTGTACTATCTATGGAGAAGGTCATTTTAGGACTTTTGATGGCAAGAGATATTCCTTCTTTGGAGCTTGTGAATCCATCTTATCCCAGGTATGCTTTTTTTCTTTATATGAACAATTTCAAAATCATAATAGTTTAAAACGAGAATATTATTCATTTTCGAAGCATTCCTTTCTATCTTTGATGTAGTAAATAAGTCATATTTCAAATTCTTAAGAAACACAGAAAACGTGTTTAATGTTGTACCCTTACAAACCAAAAATGATGAGCTGTTATTTATTGTTAAAACCTATAACTACACCTAAACAGTCTGTTGCTTGTTATTACTTTGTTTGCTTGTTCTTGAGATGTAATTACTGAGAGACATTTTTGTACAATTTTACTCCATGTAATCTCTGCCGAACACACAGTTGTGTCACTTGTTCCATAATGTGGTACTGTACTTTGTGTAAATTCTATTTTATCTAGGTGAAATAACATATAATTCCTAACCTGTCATGTGTAAACACTATAGGATTACTGTGACATGCAGAGCAGAAGCTCCTTCCGCCTTGTTGCGGAAAACAACCCATGTGGCACCACCAACTCCATTTGCTCCAAATCCATCAATCTCTATTTTGGGGTAAGGTTATTTTACAGCTTTAACAAAGCACTTTGAAGGTATTTGAAAAAGCTAAATTGAAAAGCAATATCAATCACTAATGCATCTACTGAAATATTGTAGAGATACAAGGCAATCTTATCTGAGGATAAGATCAAAGTTGTTGAAGGCAATGGAACCGAATACAGATATCAAATCTATTCTGCTGGGATATACACTATCATAGAGGTCAGAAATCTTTTAAACTTAATCTGGGACGGCAAAACAAGTCTGATGCTCCAACTGCATCCAAACTTAAAGGTATGTGTAACCACTACAAAGACTACACATATCCATCCTTAACCCTTTCTTCACCAACTCACCTAAACGTCCATATGATCTCCATGGCAGGACAAGGTTTGTGGACTGTGTGGAAACTTTGACGGTAACGCAAATAACGACTTTGTGAAGCACGATGGACAAGAGGTCACAGATGCAGTGGTGTTTGGGAATAGCTGGAAAGTGAAGTCCGACTGCCCAGAAGTGAACAGCTTGATGCATCCTTGTGAGAAAAACCCACACCGGGAAGCATGGGCCATCAAAGAATGCAACCACATTAAAACCGACGTCTTCAAAGATTGCCATTCACTAGTAAGTAACTTTTTCAGACATCCTGCCCAAATCTAAGCAAATACATAATGCATTTTAACTATAGGGTACTACGATAAAGATTCTGTACCACTGAAAATATCTGTATTTCTTGTCTCTAGGTGGACTCTGCCCCATACTTTGAAGCCTGTAAGAGGGACACCTGTGCTTGTGACACTGGGGGGGACTGTGATTGTCTCTGTACCGCAGTTTCAGCTTACGCTGCCGAATGCCGGAAAAGGGGAGCTTGTGTGGCATGGCGTCGCCCAAATTTTTGCCGTACGTGCAGGCATTCCTTTCGTTTATAAACAACAATTAAATAACATAAAGAGATATGAAGTGATTTGGAAACTAATATAAATATTGTCATGGTTAATCTCGCAGCTTTGTTCTGTGACTACAACAACAAGGCTCCTGAAGAATGTGTGTGGCACTATAGAAACTGTAGCTCAACCTGCATGAAAACTTGCAAAAACCCAGAAGGAATCTGCTCCAAAAATGCTAAACAAATACCTCCACGTGAAGGTAAGAAAAAGAGAACTAAGAAAAGCATTCTGTGAACAGTGTTTAAGGCAATGTAGTGTAAAGTGTAAAAACATATAACTTGTGTGCTCAATGAAACTAAGTTATTTTGATGTCAATACCTAATAAAATAATAAACAAAATGAAAATAGTTACAGCTTTTTTTGATGATCTTAGGATGTTTTCCTGAGTGTCCGCCAGATAGGCCATATTTTAGAGAGGAGACGCTGACGTGTGAGAAAATATGTGAAATTACTGATATATCTACACCAACAACTACTGTTACATCAACAACCACAACAACAGAGACACCTACAACAACAACAACAACAGAGACACCTACAACCACAACAACAGAGACACCTACAACCACAACTACTACTTTAACACCATCAACCACAACAACAGAGACACCTACAACCACAACAACTACTGTAACACCATCAACCACAACACCATCAACCACAACAACTACTATAACACCATCAACCACAACACCATCAACCACAACACCTACCACCCCATGTAGTACAACACTTAACTGTACGTGGTCAGACTGGATTGACAGCAACACACCCAGTGAAGATATATTTGGTTTTGAACATGAATCGATCAGTGAACTGTGGGATTCAAGAAAAATCACCTGTCAGAGTCCGGAAAAGATTGAATGTAGGGCGGTAGATTATCCGAATAAGTCCTTGGATGACTTACAACAAATAGTAAACTGCGATAGATCCTCTGGTCTGATGTGTTCAAATCAAAAAAATATAAATCGTACACCACGACGATTATGTCATAATTATGAAATACGTGTAGAATGTTGTGAAAACAATTGTTTTACAATCTCAACAACTACAGTAACACCATCAACCACAACAACTACAGTTACACCATCAACAACAACAACTACAGTTACACCATCAACCACAACGCCAGAAACACCCACGACCAAAACATCTACTATGACACCATCAACCACAACACCTACCACCCCATGTAGTACAACACCTAACTGTACGTGGTCAGATTGGATTGACAGCAACACACCCAGTGAAGATATATTTGGTTTTGAAATAGAACCCATCAGTGAACTGTGGGATTCAAGAAAAATCACCTGTCAGAGTCCGGAAAAGATTGAATGTAGGGCGGTAGATTATCCGAATAAGTCCTTGGATGACTTGCAACAAATAGTAAACTGCGATAGATCCTCTGGTCTGATGTGTTCAAATCAAAAAAATATAAATCGTACACCACGACGATTATGTCATAATTATGAAATACGTGTAGAATGTTGTGAAAACAATTGTTTTACAATCTCAACAACTACAGTAACTCCATCAACCACAACAACAGAAACACCATCAACCACAACAACTACTGTAACACCATCAACCACAACACCAGAAACACCATCAACCACAACAACAGAAACACCATCAACCACAACAACTACAGTAACACCATCAACCACAACAACAGAAACACCATCAACCACAACAACTACTGTAACACCATCGACCACAACAATAGAGACACCAACAACCACAACAACAGAGACACCAACAACCACAACAACAGAGACACCAACAACCACAACAACAGAGACACCAACAACAACTACTGTAACACCATCAACCACAACAACAGAGACACCTACAACCACAACAACTACAGTAACACCATCAACCACAACAACAGAGACACCAACAACCACAACAACTACAGTAACACCATCAACCACAACACCTACCACCCCATGTAGTAAAACACCTAACTGTACGTGGTCAGATTGGATTGACAGCAACACACCCAGTGAAGATATATTTGGTTTTGAAATAGAACCCATCAGTGAACTGTGGGATTCAAGAAAAATCACCTGTCAGAGTCCGGAAAAGATTGAATGTAGGGCGGTAGATTATCCAAATAAGTCCTTGGATGACTTACAACAAATAGTAAACTGCGATAGATCCTCTGGTCTGATGTGTTCAAATCAAAAAAATATAAATCGTACACCACGACGATTATGTCATAATTATGAAATACGTGTAGAATGTTGTGAAAACAATTGTTTTAAAATCTCAACAACTACTGTAACACCATCAACCACAACAACAGAAACACCATCAACAACAACAACTACTGTAACACCATCAACCACAACACCAGAAACGCCCACGACCACAACAACTACTGTAACACCATCAACCACAACACCAGAAACACCATCAACCACAACAACAGAAACACCTTCAACCACAACAACAGAGACACCAACAACCACAACAACTACTGTAACACCATCAACCACAACAACAGAGACACCAACAACCACCACAACTACTGTAACACCATCAACCACAACAACAGAGACACCAACAACCACAACAACTACAGTAACACCATCAACCACAACACCTACCACCCCATGTAGTAAAACACCTAACTGTACGTGGTCAGATTGGATTGACAGCAACACACCCAGTGAAGATATATTTGGTTTTGAAATAGAACCCATCAGTGAACTGTGGGATTCAAGAAAAATCACCTGTCAGAGTCCGGAAAAGATTGAATGTAGGGCGGTAGATTATCCGAATAAGTCCTTGGATGACTTGCAACAAATAGTAAACTGCGATAGATCCTCTGGTCTGATGTGTTCAAATCAAAAAAATATAAATCGTACACCACGAAGATTATGTCATAATTATGAAATACGTGTAGAATGTTGTGAAAACAATTGTTTTACAATCTCAACAACTACTGTAACACCATCAACCACAACAACGGAAACACCATCAACAACAACAACTACTGTAACACCATCAACCACAACACCAGAAACACCATCAACCACAACAACAGAAACACCTTCAACCACAACAACAGAGACACCAACAACCACAACAACTACTGTAACACCATCAACCACAACAACAGAGACACCAACAACCACCACAACTACTGTAACACCATCAACCACAACAACAGAGACACCTACAACCACAACAACTACAGTAACACCATCAACCACAACAACAGAGACACCAACAACCACAACAACTACAGTAACACCATCAACCACAACACCTACCACCCCATGTAGTAAAACACCTAACTGTACGTGGTCAGATTGGATTGACAGCAACACACCCAGTGAAGATATATTTGGTTTTGAAATAGAACCCATCAGTGAACTGTGGGATTCAAGAAAAATCACCTGTCAGAGTCCGGAAAAGATTGAATGTAGGGCGGTAGATTATCCAAATAAGTCCTTGGATGACTTACAACAAATAGTAAACTGCGATAGATCTTCTGGACTGATGTGTTCAAATCAAAAAAATATAAATCGTACACCACGACGATTATGCCATAATTATGAAATACGTGTAGAATGTTGTGAAAACAATTGTTTTACAATTTCAACAACTACAGTAACACCATCAACCACAACAACAGAAACACCATCAACAACAACAACTACTGTAACACCATCAACCACAACACCAGAAACGCCCACGACCACAACAACTACTGTAACACCATCAACCACAACACCAGAAACACCATCAACCACAACAACAGAAACACCTTCAACCACAACAACAGAGACACCAACAACCACAACAACTACTGTAACACCATCAACCACAACAACAGAGACACCAACAACCACCACAACTACTGTAACACCATCAACCACAACAACAGAGACACCAACAACCACAACAACTACAGTAACACCATCAACCACAACACCTACCACCCCATGTAGTAAAACACCTAACTGTACGTGGTCAGATTGGATTGACAGCAACACACCCAGTGAAGATATATTTGGTTTTGAAATAGAACCCATCAGTGAACTGTGGGATTCAAGAAAAATCACCTGTCAGAGTCCGGAAAAGATTGAATGTAGGGCGGTAGATTATCCGAATAAGTCCTTGGATGACTTGCAACAAATAGTAAACTGCGATAGATCCTCTGGTCTGATGTGTTCAAATCAAAAAAATATAAATCGTACACCACGACGATTATGTCATAATTATGAAATACGTGTAGAATGTTGTGAAAACAATTGTTTTACAATCTCAACAACTACTGTAACACCACCAACCACAACAACGGAAACACCATCAACAACAACAACTACTGTAACACCATCAACCACAACACCAGAAACACCATCAACCACAACAACAGAAACACCTTCAACCACAACAACAGAGACACCAACAACCACAACAACTACTGTAACACCATCAACCACAACAACAGAGACACCAACAACCACCACAACTACTGTAACACCATCAACCACAACAACAGAGACACCTACAACCACAACAACTACAGTAACACCATCAACCACAACAACAGAGACACCAACAACCACAACAGCTACAGTAACACCATCAACCACAACACCTACCACCCCATGTAGTAAAACACCTAACTGTACGTGGTCAGATTGGATTGACAGCAACACACCCAGTGAAGATATATTTGGTTTTGAAATAGAACCCATCAGTGAACTGTGGGATTCAAGAAAAATCACCTGTCAGAGTCCGGAAAAGATTGAATGTAGGGCGGTAGATTATCCAAATAAGTCCTTGGATGACTTACAACAAATAGTAAACTGCGATAGATCCTCTGGTCTGATGTGTTCAAATCAAAAAAATATAAATCGTACACCACGACGATTATGCCATAATTATGAAATACGTGTAGAATGTTGTGAAAACAATTGTTTTACAATTTCAACAACTACAGTAACACCATCAACCACAACAACAGAAACACCATCAACAACAACAACTACTGTAACACCATCAACCACAACACCAGAAACACCATCAACCACAACAACAGAAACACCTTCAACCACAACAACAGAGACACCAACAACCACAACAACTACTGTAACACCATCAACCACAACAACAGAGACACCAACAACCACCACAACTACTGTAACACCATCAACCACAACAACAGAGACACCTACAACCACAACAACTACAGTAACACCATCAACCACAAAAACAGAGACACCAACAACCACAACAACTACAGTAACACCATCAACCACAACACCTACCACCCCATGCAGTAAAACACCTAACTGTACGTGGTCAGATTGGATTGACAGCAACACACCCAGTGAAGATATATTTGGTTTTGAAATAGAACCCATCAGTGAACTGTGGGATTCAAGAAAAATCACCTGTCAGAGTCCGGAAAAGATTGAATGTAGGGCGGTAGATTATCCAAATAAGTCCTTGGATGACTTACAACAAATAGTAAACTGCGATAGATCCTCTGGTCTGATGTGTTCAAATCAAAAAAATATAAATCGTACACCACGACGATTATGTCATAATTATGAAATACGTGTAGAATGTTGTGAAAACAATTGTTTTACAATTTCAACAACTACAGTAACACCATCAACCACAACAACAGAAACACCATCAACAACAACAACTACTGTAACACCATCAACCACAACACCAGAAACGCCCACGACCACAACAACTACTGTAACACCATCAACCACAACACCAGAAACACCATCAACCACAACAACAGAAACACCTTCAACCACAACAACAGAGACACCAACAACCACAACAACTACTGTAACACCATCAACCACAACAACAGAGACACCAACAACCACAACAACTACAGTAACACCATCAACCACAACACCTACCACCCCATGTAGTAAAACACCTAACTGTACGTGGTCAGATTGGATTGACAGCAACACACCCAGTGAAGATATATTTGGTTTTGAAATAGAACCCATCAGTGAACTGTGGGATTCAAGAAAAATCACCTGTCAGAGTCCGGAAAAGATTGAATGTAGGGCGGTAGATTATCCGAATAAGTCCTTGGATGACTTGCAACAAATAGTAAACTGCAATAGATCCTCTGGTCTGATGTGTTCAAATCAAAAAAATATAAATCGTACACCACGAAGATTATGTCATAATTATGAAATACGTGTAGAATGTTGTGAAAACAATTGTTTTACAATCTCAACAACTACTGTAACACCATCAACCACAACAACGGAAACACCTTCAACCACAACAACAGAGACACCAACAACCACAACAACTACTGTAACACCATCAACCACAACAACAGAGACACCAACAACCACCACAACTACTGTAACACCATCAACCACAACAACAGAGACACCAACAACCACAACAACTACTGTAACACCATCAACCACAACAACAGAGACACCAACAACTTCAACACCCACAGTAACACCATCAACCACAACAACAGAAACACCATCAACCACAACAACTACTGTAACACCATCAACCACAACACCAGAAACACCATCAACCACAACAACAGAAACACCTTCAACCACAACAACAGAGACACCAACAACCACAACAACTACTGTAACACCATCAACCACAACAACAGAGACACCAACAACCACAACAACTACAGTAACACCATCAACCACAACACCTACCACCCCATGTAGTAAAACACCTAACTGTACGTGGTCAGATTGGATTGACAGCAACACACCCAGTGAAGATATATTTGGTTTTGAAATAGAACCCATCAGTGAACTGTGGGATTCAAGAAAAATCACCTGTCAGAGTCCGGAAAAGATTGAATGTAGGGCGGTAGATTATCCGAATAAGTCCTTGGATGACTTGCAACAAATAGTAAACTGCGATAGATCCTCTGGTCTGATGTGTTCAAATCAAAAAAATATAAATCGTACACCACGAAGATTATGTCATAATTATGAAATACGTGTAGAATGTTGTGAAAACAATTGTTTTACAATCTCAACAACTACTGTAACACCATC
This sequence comes from Triplophysa tibetana, assembly GCA_008369825.1. Classification (NCBI taxonomy): domain Eukaryota; kingdom Metazoa; phylum Chordata; class Actinopteri; order Cypriniformes; family Nemacheilidae; genus Triplophysa; species Triplophysa tibetana. The sequence continues at coordinate 15,513,638 of CM017894.1, read as the reverse complement.
AACCACAACAACGGAAACACCTTCAACCACAACAACAGAGACACCAACAACCACAACAACTACTGTAACACCATCAACCACAACAACAGAGACACCAACAACCACAACAACTACTGTAGCACCAACAACCACAACAACAGAGACACCAACAACCACAACAACTACTGTAACACCATCAACCACAACAACAGAGACACCAACAACCACCACAACTACTGTAACACCATCAACCACAACAACAGAGACACCAATAACCACAACAACTACTGTAACACCATCAACTACAACAACAGAGACACCTACAAGCACAACAACAGAGACACCAACAACCACAACAACTCCAGTAACACCATCAACCACAACAACAGAAACACCATCAACCACAACAACAGAAACACCATCAACCACAACAACAGAGACACCAACAACCACAACAACCACGGAGACACCAACAACCACAACAACTACAGTAACACCATCAACCACAACAACAGAGACACCAACAACCACAACAACTACTGTAACACCATCAACCACAACAACGGAGACACCAACAACCACAACACCTACAGTAACACCATCAACCACAACAACAGAAACACCATCAACCACAACAACAGAAACACCATCAACCACAACAACAGAAACACCATCAACCACAACAACAGAAACACCATCAACCACAACAACAGAGACACCAACAACCACAACAACCACAGAGACACCAACAACCACAACAACTACAGTAACACCATCAACCACAACAACAGAGACACCAACAACCACAACAACTACTGTAACACCATCAACCACAACAACGGAGACACCAACAACCACAACACCTACAGTAACACCATCAACCACAACAACAGAAACACCATCAACCACAACAACGGAGACACCAACAACCACAACACCTACAGTAACACCATCAACCACAACAACAGAAACACCATCAACCACAACAACAGAGACACCAACAACCACAACACCTACAGTAACACCATCAACCACAACAACAGAAACACCATCAACCACAACAACAGAGACACCAACAACCACAACAACTCCAGTAACACCATCAACCACAACAACAGAGACACCAACAACCACAACAACTACTGTAACACCATCAACCACAACAACTACTGTAACACCATCAAGCACAACAACCGAGACACCATCAACCACAACAACAGAAACACCTACAAGCACAACAACAGAAACACCTACAACCACAACAACTACTGTAACACCATCAACCACAACACCAGAGACACCAACAACCACAACAACTACTGTAACACCATCAACCACAACAACAGAGACACCTACAACCACAACTACTACTGTAACACCATCAACCACAACAACTACTGTAACACCATCAACCACAACAACTACTGTTACACCATCAAGCACAACAACAGAGACACCTACAAGCACAACAACAGAGACACCAACAACCACAACAACTACTGTAACACCATCAACCACAACAACAGAAACAACTACAAAAAAATCCCATTGCAACTGCACATACCTGAATGTAATTTACTCACCAGGTAAGTGTTACTTAATTTAAATATATTTAATTCCTTTAAAGCCCTATAAAATCTATTTTATCAATTTATTATCATAGAATAAACTGTTCAATCTGTGTACATTTGTATATTCTCTATTTGTTTATTGACTTGGCATTCATTAAGCACAGAGATGAGGCCTAGTTTTAACGATCTACGTGCGTGGTTTAGGTGCACTTAGGGCGTGTCCGAATCCACCTTTGCTAGTTTGACGACTGAAAAACCAGTCGGTTGGTCCAAAAGACTTACCTATTCTTTTAATAAGTCATGGGTGTGTTTTGGGTGTAACCTGCAATTAACCAATCAGAGTGTCGTCATCTCCCACTTCCTTTGAAAACCAGTTGCACCTGCACCATGGCAGATTCGCTATTTGCATTGGTGGAATTTGCAAGAGCAAAGACTGACCGCTTAAATTTTTTGTTGTGTACTACTGAGCGTCACTAAGTGTTTAATAAGCAAAGTGTATGCGTGTTGTACTTATCTACTCACCTTTAGGCGCATGTAACTAACGTGTCTTTGAAATAAATAAAAAAATACTGAATTTAGACCAGGTTTTAGTTGGTCTATGGCGCAGTTTTTATTTATTTATTTAAAAGGTGCGTAAGTAATATGTGCTTATAGGCAGATGCACAACGCACTTTCACTTTGCTTATGGTTTTTGGTTTCCTCAAAATAGCAACGTGCCAACGACGCGCCTGAACACAACTCGTTTTCAGACCAGCATGCCCATGGGAAAACAGATGGGTCGTAGACATGTGCATGGTAAACCACAGTTACCTCTAAATCTTGCTGAAAATTTGGATTATTTTATTGATGAGTAGCTTGTCCGTGAAGCATGTCTCGAGGATCAGTAGAAGATGCTGCTCGATCAAAAGCAGTGCGAGTTTGTCCTTAGGCATTTCCTAGAACTACGTAAGTTATGGTCTTCGTCTGCAGTGCGTATTTAGAGTTTCTGCACGAGAGCGCCCTCTGGCTTTTCGGATGCAGAAGAATTTTTTTGTACTTCACTCACAAGTTGTGCATAAATCACGTGATATATATTTTCGTTTAACCTGCCAGATGTCTAATGGGCGCAAGTCCATTTGCTTTATGAACCATGTGGAATTGGCATGAAAATGATAGCTGCTTTGGGCTGAAACTATCAAAAACACTATTGTCGCAAATTACATCTTTAACTTTTCCTGCATAATATTTTTGTTGTAATTACAGGGTCTATCATCTACAATAGAACAAAGCAAGCGGGTTGGTGCTCTATTGCTTACTGCAACTCCTCATGTAATATTGTGACACTGAGTCAACCATGCCCCACCAAACCAGACTGTAAAAGCATCAAGGTATTTCACATTATATCAATATGTTAGACAGTATCTTTAATCCAAAGCGACTTGCATTCAAGATTGGCAATGTTGCCCCCCCCAAAAAAACATGTCAAACTCTGCTTCTGGAGGCACATTCTCCACAGTTTTGTTCCAGAAATCCTTAATAAACTAGATAATTTGTTCAGTTGGAGTTGGAAATTCTGCAAGATATAGGCACTTAAGAAGTAGCATTGGACACCCCATTGGAGCTAGAGAAATATTTCATTTATTGGTCTAATTATAAATTATAGTATATACCATTTACCCTAGCACTACTGCTAGGGGAAATGCAGTAGTGCACTACTACACCCCATCAAGATCCCTGTGTTCAGCAAACCAGCTGAGTCTTGTATTGCCTTCTCACAAGGACAGTAAATCGCGTTCCCGCTCATTCTCATTCACAAGTCCTTCCTGGTGGAACATTCTTCCTAACTCTGTCCCGTCAACCACATCTCTCACAACATTCAAAAAATTACTTAAACCCAACTCTTCTTTTTCAGACAAAAAAAACGAACCCTTTCTCTCAACAGGTAGAGGTCTAGCTTTTGTTGAAACCAGTAACTTTGTATTGGCACCTAATATATTATGGCTCCTGTATGACATATCGCTTGTTGCTCCCTAACCCTTTGTAAGTCGCTTTGTATAAAAGCGTCTGCTAAATGACTAAATGTAAATGTAAAATGTAAATGTACTGGAAAACTGGATAATAAGATACTTGTTGTAGTAAAGCTAACACAAACACCTGGAATAAATTATAACACCTTTATTTGTTTGCAAGTTTGTTTTATAATTGTATCTAAAAAATGGGGGATCAGGGAAAGAAATCTGTTAAAACAAAATATTAACGGCAGTGTTATCTCAAATCCTATACAGTGTGACCAAGCCAATAATTTGCAATGTACCAATGGACTAGAACCAGAGAAGGTGAAAGATGGTTGCTGTCCCAGATATGAATGTCCATGTGAGTTTAAAACAACACTCTCATTTTTATGAATATTACTCCTGCTAACCCCCAGCCCTCGACTTTTTTGTAACTGGTATAACTTTGTTTGACAGGTCAATGCAATGGCTGGGGCGACCCTCATTACCAAACCTTTGATGGAAAATACTACACTTTCCAAGGAAACTGTACATATGTGCTGGTCAAAGAAATCATCCCAAAATACAATATCAGTATCCACATTAAAAACTACTACTGTGATGTGAAAAAAAATCTGGCCTGCCCTGAGTATCTGACAGTATATTACAAATCTAATAAAATTAAGATGACCAGCAAGACTAATGACGTACAGGTAGGTCATACAACACACAGAGGATATGTCCCCCCACATTTATGTAAATATGATTGTGTCCCCTACACTTTTTCAACACTTCACCACCTTTCCCACCCATGTTCTCGGGTGTGTTACTAAGATTTGAGTGAACTATCATCAAGCTAATAACAAGTGAGAGTTATGAGGCAGATTCATGAGTTCAGCCAAAGATAAAGCATATTAACCAGAATCGCCACTGTTATTACAATGACTGGCGAGGAATCCAACACTTAATATAGCCACTCTAGCAAGGAAAGCCTTTTTGACTTCCAGTAAAAAGATCCAATCATCAATCAATGAAGACAGAAGATTATTTTGGGCAGGGCCCTTGTCAGGTGTTTATCATCCTGAAGCGTCCTCGGAAAAAGGTGATTCTTGGTGCAATTTTAGCTTAGGAAACCAAAGTTATGGTTCAGCCTAGACCATATTTAATTCCTTATCCCAAAAACGCTATTTAACTGTGAGTTTTGCAAGCGATTCTAGAAATATCTGCCTTCCACCAATCAAAGATTAAGGACTGTTGACTTGTTATTACGTAAATAGCTGCCCAGAGGTGTTGCAAACATGGCTGCCGAGTTGCATGACTTCTGTAAACTATAGTTTCCCGTTAACAACTATGTTCGGTGCACACAAACACTAAATTAAGTTGCGTTCACCAGTGGGAAACTCTGGATTATAGATGATACACGAGTTGTGGCGTCGTCAGCGACGGGCATGTTGTTATTCAAAACGATGGAAAGCAAATGCTACATTCCGATTCGCCTACTTATACTATGCCCTTAAAGTATTTACTGTTCTTTTCTAGTAAAAGTATATACATTTTATTGTATAGCGAAGCTGCATGCAGGTACTGGGACATACTAATGCGAAACAGAAGTGGGCGTTGTTGCCTAGACGACACTATGAACTTAATTGTCACAAACATCAAAAAACAGCTCTTCCGTGCATTTAAATATTCATTCATCCTGAAGCAGCCTGAAGCAACCACATTTAAAAACATGATTCTTGTAGAATGATTCTCATCATAATTCAAAAATGTCTGATTTATTACAGGTCTATGTAAACGATGAGAATAAAAGACTTACATTCACAAATGAAGACTTCACCATCACCTCATCCGGCATGGCAGTGGTTTTGATCATCCCTGAAATCGAAGCTAAAATTGTCGTGTATCACAATGGTTTTGAGGTGAAACTTCCATTCTCCTTCTTCCATGGTAACACAGAAGGACAGTGCGGTGAGTGCAAATCAGAAATCCACAAAACGTGCCGATGAACAGATTTTTTGACCATCTGACCAGCAAAGTTAGTGTTGGTGTTACAAACATACAAAGAAATAAAATAATGTCACAAAATGAATTTCTATCAATTTCATTTTGGTACTAAGTAAATAATTAAAAATAAGTCATTTAACATAAAAAGCCAAGTTTAGCGTTTTAAATGTCAAACATTCTGTTCAATAAACACAATTTCAGGCGTGTGTGACAACAAGACCACAAATGACTGCAGACTTCCAAATGGAACGATTCACCAATCCTGTGAGTACATGGCTGGGCTTTGGATGGTACCACCAGGTTGCATTACCCCCCCACCTCCACCAACAGGTCCAACTCCATCTCCCAACTGCGGAAAAATATGTGATGTCATCAAAAGCGAGTAAGAAAAAGGACATTGCGGGAAAAGTTAAACTAATTCATCTTAAGCTTTTGCGGAGACTATTTTCATTTTTGCTTTTACGGACCATTTTGCAGGACACTGGTACAGAAGCACTTCCAGTTTCAGTTTCTTCTTTAAATTTCACATACAGTATACGGGCTGTCCTGTGGCTCGGTAGTCAGAGCATGGCGCTAGCAACGCCAAGGTTATTGGTTCGATCCCAAGGATTGCTCAAACAGTACATGCATTCATTTAAATGTAACTACATAAAGTCCTAATGTTCTGTCGGTTGTATTTTGTTCTAACATACACTCACCTAAAGGATTATTAGGAACACCATACTAATACTGTGTTTGACCCCCTTTCGCCTTCAGAACTGCCTTAATTATACGTGGCATTGATTCAACAAGGTGCTGAAACCATTCTTTAGAAATGTTGGCCCATATTGATAGGATAGCATCTTCCAGTTGATGGAGATTTTTGGGATGCACGAAGCTCCCGTTCCACCACATCCCAAAGATGCTCTATTGGGTTGAGATCTGGTGCCTTTGGGTGCCATTTTGGTACAGTGAACTCATTGTCATGTTGAAGAAACTTATTTGAAATGATTTGAGTGGTCATGGTGGTCATAAAGGGATGGACAGGGTAAGAAACAATACTCAGGTAGGCCGTGGCATTAAAACGATGCCCAATGGGCACTAAGGGGCCTAAAATGTGCCAAGAAAACCTCCCCCACATCATTACACCACCACCATAATTGCATTAATGAGAAATTGAAAAGGTGTTCCTAATAATCCTTTAGGTTAGTGGATGTGCAGTGGTAAACTGAAACAGGATGTGCTTCTGGACCAGCTGATAAGCTCCATGCTTTATCCATATGTAAATCCCATTTTGTATTTTCTTTACAGTTTATTCCAAAGCTGTCATAAGAGTGTTCCTTACGCACGTTTTTATGAAGCGTGCAAATATGATGTCTGCCACATGAGAAACGAATCGATCGCCTGCTCCAGTCTGGAGGCGTACGCTCAGATGTGTGGTCAGGTGTCAGTCTGTGTCGACTGGAGAAATTCACCTGATCTTACAGGACTATGTGGTAAGATGGCACAATGAATCAAGCGTAACACTTATTTGTTTATGTTTAGAGAACATACTGTACACGAGATGACAGTAAACGTTTTAATTGTCCTTGCACTTTATAACAGGATACAAATGCCCCAGTCACAAAGTATACAAGGCTTGTGGGTCTAAGACAGATAAAACCTGCAGTGCATCGTAAGTCTACACTTCATCCACAACAGTCTGTATCTACTATATTACGATAAGTGATGGATTTGTAATAGTCAATGCTCAGAATCTGTTTCTACTGTCCCTTTTCTTTACTCACAACAAAGGTACAATAATAAAATTGTGAATGGGTGTCAGAGTAATGAATGTCCTCAGACGTATATGGAAGGCTGCTTCTGTCCTGATCAAACATTTCTTGTTAGTTCGACAGATGAATGCACATCTTACTGCGGTGAGAAATTGTTCTTCTACTCTCTCTTTTAAATGTGTGTGCCTTGATGTCATTTTTTAATCATTTTTTGTTGGGTTTTCATGTCTACCTTTTAGACTGCTTTGAATCAGGAATACCCATAAAGGTACAGTATGTCTCAATAAGTAGCTTATAGGTAACTTTTTAGAACACATATTCATTCAAAATGACCTCAAATGTGGCGTCCACAAGGAACCGGTGAAGACTACTTCACTCAAGTACTACTTTTGGGCGGAATAATCATTTGAACGCATACATTACAATGACACTATAGTAAATAACAACCAACTTTTTCGGTAGCCCGGGACCACATGGATTTCAGACTGTACCGTAAATACCTGTTCCAATGAGACGTTTGGTATTGTGAAAACATCAGTCGCGTGTCCTAATGTAACAGCCTGTGATAAAGGGTACAAAATAGCTACTGAAAACTGCTGCCCAACCTGCGGTAAGTCAAGATTCATCCCATGATATCTATGTATCTAGATGCAATATTATTTACAATAAATCTAATATATTCCTCAGCGATTTAAGTTCAAACCTGAATCTTGTGTACATAAATGACACATCACACATAAACTGAACCGCAACCACCGAAGTCATGTAAACTACTCGTATAGAAAATCATGAAAACTTAAACAAAAATAAATAGCAATTAACAATGACTCCATGCCTACTCTTCGTAAACAGTTTGTGATGTCGCGGCATGCCTTACAACGAGATGTGACGTGGGATATGAGTTGGCAGCTTTCAACACCAATAACAGCTGCTGTCCACCCTGTGGTAAGTCTCAGATTTCACACTTTTCAACATTTTCAAACCCTTCAAATTATTGAGAGTGAGGTTCAATTATCAACATTTGTACACTATGATTACACTCTTGATTTAGCTTAACTTGTATTTAAGCCCAAACACTCCTTTAAAGAAACCTGAGATTCCTTTGTACATAACATTTGGTAAGTGATGATAAATGGCATCTATTATATTGGTTGTTATCATTAAATGAGATCTACATTTATTGTTTTTACTAGTGCCTAAATCTGTTTGTGTGCACAACAACACGGAGTACAAGGTAACCTGCTGCCTTACAAATTGAGTGATTTACACGAAAGAAGTGAAAGAAAGCACATGTCAAGTGTCTTTTCACTGTCCTTATCTCTAGCCCGGGGTCAGGATCCCCTCAGAACCTTGCAATCGATGTGAATGTGGAATGGATATAGATCCCAAGACGAAGCTACACATCGTTTCTTGTTCTCGTCTGAACTGCACACCTTGCGCTGAGGTAACAATTCCAACATTTGCTTGTGATCTATACTTTAATATTTCTTTGTAATGTGGGCTAATAGTGTAAATAAATAGGAAGAATAACTTTTTCAAATCCTGTATTACAAGAAAAATACAGTCATAAAGCTTTGAAAGGTGGTTTTAAAACTATTATCTTGCTTACACCTTCCAAGGGCTTTGAAAAGGTGACGGTGGAAGGAGAGTGTTGTGGAATATGTAAGCAAACAGGCTGCATTTATGATGCACCAGACAAAACCAGAACAATTCTCAAGGTACACTTTCAGAGATTTCTTAACATTCTGTCATTTACTTCAACCCTCATGTAATCTGTTTTTAAACTATTTAGGAAGGAGACGTGTACAAGGACAAATGTGAAAGCGTTTCCTGTCGTAAGATTAATGGCAGCTTTGTGACAGAGAAGACCATAACAAGCTGCCCTGCCTTTGATCCGGATGAATGTGTCCCTGTGAGTAAATATCTATTGATGTATTGTGGCCATTCCAGTCAGGTGTCTATTGAATTTCAACAAAATCAAACCTTGGGAGTGACAAAGTCATCCAACATGAATGTGAAAGACTGACAGCATGACAATACACATAATTGCCTCATCGTCATTCTCAAACTTTTTCATGTGAAGACATCCAAAATCAAGCCATTTGTAGATTGAATTCCCCAAACATGTAAATTGTAGCTCTTTGACTGTGCTACAGCGCTTGCCAAACATTGCTGGCTCCACCAATGGCTTGAACATGGGGTGGATCAACCTGTCATTACAATTTACCTGTTATTTACAGAGAGTGGGTGGTAGTGTATCTGAAGCCATCCAATACTCATTGCTTTTGGTGTTGGTGGGGACACAGAATGACAACTCACCTTTGAATGTAAACATGTCGCACTGATGTATGAGCATGCTTTTATTTGCATTTACAGGGAACAGAGGCATTTGACACGGATGGATGTTGCAAGATCTGTAAGATAAAATCTGTTTGTTTATCCAAGAGTCATTTCAATGAGATCAATGTTTGGTACAACACAATCAAATAATGCACTTCATAAACCACACCGTGGGAGATGTCTTGAACTTGAAAGTCTATACCAAGCTAACATGCCTCTTACATCTCAGGTCAGCCTAAGAACTGTGTTGGTGTGAAGAACACCACTCACGTCCATGTAAAAGACTGCATCTCCATCGAGCCTATAGAAGTGACGTCTTGCAGTGGCCACTGTGACTCCCTGTCAATGTAAGAACATATTTACACCCGTTTAATGATAAACAAAGTCATTATGAGTTCTCAAATACATTTCCAGTGTTGGCATATCATTTTACATAGCAGCATATATTTATAAGAAACTTCAAATGCAACTGAATTGAGTTTATGGTACCAGTAAGTGGCAACACAATGGTGTTATTTTTGTTGAATGAGAATCAAATATATGAGATCACACACATTCACACATATTTTTCTTTAAACAGGTATTCAGGGGAGGCAAACAAAATGATGCATAGCTGTTCTTGTTGCCGAGAGTTGAAAACCAGCATCAAGAAGCTGATGTTTAGATGTCCCGACAACAGCGAGATCTCATACGACTACGTCTTCATAGAGAGCTGCATCTGCAAACCAACAGAGTGTGAAGACAAGAAGACCTCCGGATAAAAGATCAAGTTCACTATCTGCATGTCTTTTTCCACATTTTTTGCATTATCTGTCACATTAAATAAGAAAGTATCAAGCAACAATACAACATATGTAGCTGATCATGACAACATTGATGGTTGCAAGAAATGATTTAAATCTTTTTTAGTAGTTTGATTCAGTATAACCTTCTTGCTTTTTCACTTTCACTGATACTTTAGGGTGCTAAGGGCATCTTAAAAATTGCATTTATCTTCTTTGTCAGTATAAAATATAACGATATACTGTATGCTTTCCTATTAAATGAATCATGTAATGAAGCAATAAAATTAACAGCATCAACTGCAGTCTTGAGCGATTCCTCAATTATGCTTGATTTCAAAGAAATCTTTCCAGTATCAATTGATTATTCAGAAGAGCTTTACATTCTTTGATAACTTTTTCCAATTGTTTCAAAGTGAGGAAATGTTATTTGACCAGATTTGTGCCATTTTCAGTTTGAGGTAGGCTTTTTGGGTATGGGCCACAAAACAACAACCCAGAACATAGATCAACATTGTGGTGCTGATTTTTGCACGCACAAGCTCCACTCAAATTTTCTTTTGACATTGTCAAAAATAGCGATACTTTTAGTATTCAATGTATGGTACAATGGTGCAATTTTTTTTAATCATTCAAAATATAAATTTTCCTGTTAGGTTACAATATATGTCCCTACAATATGGCCCACGCTGCATTAAGACATGGTCATACGAAGATATAAACACACAACCAGCTTTTGCTCTCCCGGCCCATACAGCCTACCACAGTATACAAAACTAAGGTTTATTTTTTTATTATTTTTTAAGGATAGAGCATTTGTTTTCAGCTGATTCTTAAAGAACTAATGTTCAACTCAACAGGGAACACGAGGGAAAGAGAAACACAAGAAAACAATCTAAAATAAACTTTATTTTAAAACCCTTGGTATACATCCGTGACCATTATAGACAAAATTTGAGGGATACAAAAAGTGCGACAATCCCATCTTTTTAACTTCAGCAGTCTGTCTTTAAGAGGCTATTTAACAATTGGAAACTGGAACTAAATTCATGTTGAGTAAAAACTTAAACTATGTTGAGTAGGGAGAGAGTGAAGAGGAAAACTGTTCAAACAATCTTTGCTTGTCGTGGTATCCTACAAAATCCTTATAAGAATTAGTCTTCAAACATGTTAAACAGCCACAGACAAACATTTAAGTTCACTGACACTGAAAAATTATTTTCTGTTGCAATTTTTTATCTTCTTGAAATATCACACGTTTATGATATGGTTCTTTGTTATTTAAATAGTTAAGAGAGTACAGGCTAAAAAAAGTTATTTAGAGAAATGTGCCAGTGGCTCCATGTCCATAAAGTACAATTCAGTGGGGGTCAATGTTATTTGTTTAGCAACGTTCTTCAAAATATCTTTGTTTGTGAAAGAAAGAAAGTCATACAGGTTTGGAATGACATGAGGGTGAATAAATGATGAAAAAAAACGATTCCTTTAAATGCCAAAGCAAAAACTGATATTGCAAGCACAAGTAACGACGCAAAGTGTACATTAAGGGCGTCAGTAAATTTCTCCTTAAAATGGTTGAATGCAAATGCAATGATTGACATCCTTGTTTAGTTTGAGATGATAACTGTGATAAAAATTAAGCCGTAAGTGACGGCTTTTCACATCACTGAGGATTGCATAAACCTAGTTTACATAGAGTAATATTAAATGTTTATCTAATAAAGATAACACACCATAATAATGCATATCCCTGGGTTCCACCTTCTGATCACAGACCACCTTGTTCAGCAAACTAAAAGACTATAAAAAGGCAAGGATTTACAGAATAGGACACAACACATCTTGAGCAGTACAAGCAGACTTTGTCGTCATGGGGACCGCCGGAATGTCCCAAATGTGGATGCTGAGATGGGCTATATTATGTATAGGGCTGAAGTCAACACATTCAGGTGAGCTAAAAATTAAAATAATTTTCATATTTTTCTTATTTAAGAGCTTTTATGTATCAAATAACTAGATATCATATCTCTGTATCTCTGACTATAGACTATATGGGTGATTTTGGTGATATGAAAAATCCTATTGATGTTGAGTGGCAAACAACAGGTATTTATTGTTTTAATAAAATAATAAAATTGGAAATGTGAATGATGTCTATATATGTTTAAATGAATCTTCTACATGCGATTTATGGGCAACATTTTGATTGTGAAAAAATAATAGTGGGCATTATAACAAAGACAATTTATAAAGGTATATAAGGAGCAAAAGTACATTTCATTTGCATTCGTTTTCTGGAGCCCTGGGCTGCGTTTCCCTAAAGCACCGTAAGCCTACGTTGATCGTAGCTTCATTGGTGACAATGGTTCTAACATTAATTTAAGGTTACGATGCTTTTGGGAAAGCAGCCCTGGTTGAGCTACAGATTGCATGTTTTTCTACTTGTATATGGGCAACAAAAATAAAAATCTGAAAAATAAACACCTACAATGTCTTGATCTTTCATTTTTCAGTGTTTCCTACACCGACAGTGATGGTAACCACAGGTATTGTCCTTTAAATAACTGAAGATCTTTTAAAATTGCCTGTTTAATATATTTTTACAAAATTTCTTAAATTCTTTAAAAATGTTTACTACTACTACAAGACACCTAAAGGTGAAGTTTTGTTTAAATACATCTCCCACTTTAATATGCAGACTCAACTAGATAAGCTCTGTCATGCCAAAAACATTATTGCGTGCAATTCTTTTGCGCTTCAGTTATTTTGTTATCTGAAAATAAATTACAAATCACATGTTAATAAACCCTCTCTCTTGATTTAGCTAAACCGAATTATGGTCATCCATCCACAATCTGCAGCACATGGGGAAATTTCCACATCAAGACATTTGATGGTCATTTCTTTCAAATGGCTGACACGTGTAACTATGTTCTGGCCGTGATGTGCGACACTGCTGCTAGTGATTTTAACATCCAGATGCAAAGAAAGATCGTCAATGGCTCAGTCACTTTTCAATCAGTCACAATAGAGATGGAGGGGGCAGTCATCAAACTAAGTGATGGAAACATTATCATGGACGACCAAGTGTGAGTTTATACATTTGATCACAACAGTTAAACAAGTCTATACAATGAGGTCCGAAAAACACATATGAAAGATTCTGGACTGTTTGAAGTTCATTAATGAGGCCAATATTGTACGACCAAGTAAACTTCTTTGTCACATTTTCATCATCAAGAAGTTTTTGAACATTGTAAAAAGTGCATGTTGGCATTAATAATCATCTTGTAAGCTGATAATATAATTTGAAAGAAAAAAATGCAATTTTTCTTCACACTCTCAAACTTTTGGAGCCCATAGTATACACTCATATGAATATCTCTACAGAGATTAATAGTCAATCAGTGTGGTTTTTTGTAATGCCTTATAGTTTTTCATGAAAATTTCAGGTTATCTATTCCAACCTACAAGAGCGGAATCAAATTTGAGGGAAGCTCATCAAGTGTCAAGATCTCTTACAAACATGTCACTGTCTTTTGGGAAGAAGAGCAGTCTCTGCTGGTATGACTGTGTTTTTTTACTGTCTCCCTTGTTACGTACTGTGATGGATTTGCTTTAATGACAGGTTGTCAGTTAATGAATTTATCATAAAATGCAATGACATCGCTGATATTACAATGTTCTCCAGATTGAACTTCAAGAGAAATACCAAGGTCAGACCTGCGGACTTTGTGGAAACTTTAATGGCAACACGGCTGATGACATTAGTAACGGTAAATCTACTTTTTGATATATATTCACCTCGCTGTCCATGATACATTTAATGAGCTGATCTAAATAAGTATCTAAAATATCAGTCCAGATATTACATTTCTTAATTCTCCTCAGATCTGGCCAGATGGAAGGTGTCTACTGAATCCTGTCATGACATCACACTTCCTCATATTAATGAGTGTGAAAACCAGGTATAACCAGACCAAATCAATAGTGTTAACAATAACACAAATTTCAAGGCTGCATGTTTCTCAAAAACGATTTTCAGTAAATATGTTCAATGCACGCTGGAACCCTTGATAGAGTCAGTTAAAAATACTTGTTTGATCCCTCCAGGCACACATCTGTCAGCAGTATCTCAGCGGTTCAGCGTTCGACGACTGTCGCCATGTGTTGGATATGATGTCATTTGAAAACGTCTGCGCAGACGATCTGTGTCAATGTCAAGGCAACCAGGAGTGCGTCTGCAACACGCTCACAGAAATATCACGACAGTGCGCACACGCTGGTGGCAAGCCGGGGACATGGAGAACAGACCAACTCTGCCGTGAGTATGATTTCTGGACAACTGTTATAAAATAATAAGAAACATTTTCAGGTTCAATTTGCTTATAATTGTCATAAGCAGTTTTTGACCGCATTTGTTTATATTATTAAAAATAAAGTCTCTATACAAGCAGTATTATACAAGTAAAAACTGTTTTAGCGAGTCGTCAAATAGTGTTAACATAGTTCATATTTATGTGTGATGAGCAGCAAAGAAATGTCCACTGAACATGGAATACATGGAGTGTGGAGGTCCGTGCAAAAACACCTGCTCGGATCCAGCTGGAAGCCGGTTGTGTACAGATCACTGTGTAGATGGATGTTTCTGCCCGGACGGTAAGAATCTGTTTTTGAAGATCTTTTCACTTAACAATAAGTTACATTGCCCAACTAGCCAGATTTAACCTTTAGTCTTCACACTTTATTTTCTTCTCAAAACAAAGTCAAACATTATTTTGCTTCCCCTTTTGACAGGCATGGTGGAAGACGACATTGGCAATAGTGGTTGCGTTCATATTAGCAATTGTCCATGTGTGCACGAGGGCACATTATACCAGACAGGAGAGTCATACGAACATGCATGTAAATCATGGTAAGTCGGTAACACACACACACACATGTCTAAATCAAATGTTAGATTATACAATGATAACATTGTTGGCGTACTGTGACAGTGTGTGTGCTGCTGGATACTGGACTTGTACGGATCTAGAATGTCCTGGAATCTGCTCTGTTGTGGGAGGCTCTCACATCACCACATATGATGGAAAAAGCTTCAGCTTTAATGGCAACTGTGACTACATCCTTACTAAGGTGTGCCACTGTCAATACAACAAATGCACCTCAACTATTAATATAAATACTGACTGAAATCATACTTTTTCTTCTGTCATTTATTTCAGCACTCTGATGACAGCGATATTGCCGTTATCGGAAATCTGGCGTCGTGTGATTTGATGCGAACAGGCACATGCCTAAATTCTGTTACCCTTGTCATCTCTGGGGACACTGTAAGTATTTTTCTGAATCTTTAATCATTTAGAAATTCTTGATTTATTTTACTAAAATACATTAAAAACTAAATTATGTAATACTCTGAATTATGTATTACTAAGTGTACTCTTGCACATTTTTTTTAAATAAATTGAATCAAAATACCAAAAATGCCAGTGTTCCTAATATTTGGCCCCTGAAAAAAAGCAATAAGCATATTCTGGCACCAGCTTTAAACACCTGATGATATAAAAGCAACATCCTCAAAGTATATTTTTCTTTTTGTTGCTGTTTTTTAACAGATTAGTATTTCCTCCAGTGGGACTGTCACACTGAATGGTAACAGTCCATATGGTCTTCCAGTTTTCACAGGTGGGTTGTCAAACTGTACAGTGTAAATATAATAAGCATTAACATGCATGGTTAAGCAGTGTTGTGCATTACCTGCCTTTTCACCTTCACTTTTTCGTCTTCAGAGAATGTAGTCATCTTCCAGCCCACATCTTCCTTTATTATCGCTGATATGAAGGGTCTTCGCCTAGAAATCCAACTGACTCCAATCATGCAGTTGTACATTGTAGCCAACACTACAGAGAAAGGCAAATTAAGTGGTGAGTTTATTCAATTATAACTAAATAAATAATTACATGCTTGTAAAATCAATAAGATATGTCAAAATTAACTGGACATAATTTAGAGGGTTATTTATATTATATATATATATATAAATATATATATATATTATAATTAGATATTTTTGGGTTGATTACTGAATATTGTAAATTGTCTCTACTTTAAATCGAATATGGTTTTATTCAGGTCTGTGTGGGAACTATAACGATATCCAAAAAGATGATTTCAAAATACAATCGGGCATCATAGAGGGAACCCCAACAACCTTTGTCAACGTTTGGAAGAAAAACCTATTCAGTTGTCCAGACATTGATAACACATTTGACAACCCCTGCAGTCTGAGCATGGACACAGGTATAAAACAACAAACAACAAATGTTTTATTTGTTTTTGACATTAGAAGCAAATGACTCATTGATCCAAATGTAACAAACAATTATTCTTTCAGAGAAACTTGCAAGGGACTGGTGCTCAAGTCTCACAAACCCAAATGGAACCTTCTCCTCGTGTCATTCAGAAATAAGTCCTGAGACTTATTATCAAGTTAGTCCCTTTGCCCAATACGAAAAACGTTCAAATTGTAGAGCTGCACACCTTTAACTTCTTTAATTTTGGTTTCTCTGCAGAGATGTGTTCATGACACCTGTAAGTGTGCTGATATCAGGAAGTGTATGTGTGCGGCGCTCTCTTCCTACGCCCACGCCTGTGCCGCGAGAGGGATCATCCTCCAGAGCTGGCTGGATTCATACCCCTGTGGTACGGATTTAATTTAAATGTTGGGTTGAATGTTTTATTTCTCAAGATTCCACTGCTGAAAGAGTGCTTTTCTGTCTCTCTACAGACAAAGTATCTGAGTGTTCAAACAACATGAAGTATTCCTACAGCGTGACCAGATGTGACAACACCTGTCGTTCTCTCAGCGGAAAGGATGGCTCCTGCAAAGCATCATTCACACCCGTAGAAGGCTGTGTTTGTCCTGAGGGCACCCATCTCAATGATGCGGGCATCTGCGTGCATGCAGACCAGTGCCCCTGTTACTATGACAACCAGGTCATAGACCCATCGGGAACAATAAACAGAGATGGTTTCAAATGGTAAAGTCAGAATTTTAACATACTGCTAACGCATGCCACATTATCAAAAAGCCTTTGATGGTGGATCTTCACTATTTTGTTATTTTACAGCACCTGCTCTCTTGGCAAACTACAATGCGCCAGTCACAAAGGTGAGCTCCAACCACCTCCTCTCATACACAACTATACAACTATATATGTTTTAGACTTATCATCCGTGTACCTGTTCTGTTGTTAGAATGTCAGGCTCCAATGGTCTTCTTCAACTGCTCTAATGAACATGGACAAAAAGGAACAGAGTGTCAAAGAACGTGTCAGAACCAAGACCCTGACAAATGTGTGAGTTTATAGTTTAGTTGATGGATGAATAGGTTTGTAGTTGGTGGACGGATTTGAGAGTGAGTGAATGAATAGTGCATAAAAAAATGATGTTAAAACTCTTGGGAACAAGATAGTTTATTAAAGATACATTTTTGGCTTGTTTTGGCTATAGGTGAGCACAGGCTGTGTATCAGGGTGTATATGCTCAGATGGTTTTCTGGCTGATGGTGAAGGTGGCTGTGTGGAGAAGAAAAACTGCACATGTGCCCATAATGGAGTCGACTACAACCCTGGGGATCAAGTTCAGCAAGACTGCAACAACTGGTGAACCAAAACCTATTATTTATTACCCATATCCACTTCTCTAGAACAGTGGTTATCAAACTTGTTTTGCTTAAGTACCTCTTTTTTTTGTTTTTTTTCAAGCCAAGTACCCCTTGACCACACCGCAACATTTTGGATTAAAATACAGTGAAATTAAATTCAGACAGTTATTATATCTGATGCCCCCAAGCAGGTTTATGTCTTATAAACATTTCTGTCTGTAGCTTTACGCAACTATGTAAATCTCTTAAGTATTAGGCATAACAGTTAAAGGTTAATCAGTGTTTTTCAGCTCAGGAAAAGTTAGTTTAAAATAAATAAATAAAAAACGCAACCTTTCCTAATTTACATTAATTTGCACTCAGACACTGCTCCTGATTTTGAATATGACATACTAGATTTGGCTACTATATGATCCCAAATTTTCGATTTGTGTGACTGAATAGTATTGAAGCAACTGTTGTTCCAAAAAAGCTCAAAATAGCACGACAAACAATAAATGTTGTACATTGTTTATATTTAAGCACGTGCAAAGATGGGATGTGGAAGTGTACAGAAAAAGAATGTTATGGCACCTGTACCATCTATGGGGAAGGCCATTATAGGACTTTTGATGCCAAAAGATATTCTTTCTTTGGAGCTTGTGAAAACATCCTTTCCCAGGTACTGTTTTATCTTTACTCTTTAAATTTTCACATGTAAATGTTCAACATTGAAGCTGTTCAAAAACTAACATTATTCATTTTAAGGAAAGTATTCCTCTGTTGCCTTGATAGTGTTAGTTAACAAAACATATTTTTCAATAGCACGGAAACAAACAAACAAACAAACAAAATAAATAAAATAAAAATGGTTTTCTGTAATAAACAAAAATGTGTTTACTATAGTAAACTTACAAACAGAAAATGCTAAGCTGTTATTTATTATTAAAGCCTACAGCAACAACTAAAAATGTGTTACATTGTTTACTTACTGTAAGGTCATCTAAATGAATGCCTTGAGGTGAGAAACTTTTATGTATGAAAAACTATATGTGATTCCTAAGAGACTGTTTGAACAATTGTAAGTAAACTCCATGTGATCACTGCTCAACACACAGTTGTGTCACTTGTTCCTTCCTGGTAATGACCAGATGCCAAGATCATGTGTATAATTGTGCAAGTGGAAAAGTGGAACAAGTGGAAAAGTGGAACAAGTGGAAAAGCTGCATAGTGTAAATGTTTCATTTCAATTTGATGCCTATAGGATTACTGTGATAATAAGAAGAGCAGTAGCTCCTTCCGCCTTGTTGCCGAAAACAACCTATGTGTCACCGCCAACTCCATTTGCTCCAAATCCATCAATCTCTTTTTTGGGGTAAGGTTATTTCACAGCTTTAACAGAGCATTGTTAAAGTGTCTTAACATGCAAAATCAATCAATAAAGTAATGTGCTCAATCACTAATTCCACTGACTACTAACTGTAGAGATACAAGGTCCTCTTATCTGAGGATGGGATCAAAGTTGTTGAAGGCAATGGAACCGAATACAGATATCAAATCTATTCTGCTGGGATATACACTGTCATAGAGGTCGAAAAACTTTTAAACTTAATCTGGGACGGTAAAACAAGTCTGATGCTCCAACTGCATCCAAACTTAAAGGTATGTGTAACCACTACAAAGACTACACATATCCATCCTTAACCCTTTCTTCACCAACTCACCTAAACGTCCATATGATCTCCATGGCAGGACAAGGTTTGTGGACTGTGTGGAAACTTTGACGGTAACGCAAATAACGACTTTGTGAAGCACGATGGACAAGAGGTCACAGATGCAGTGGTGTTTGGAAATAGCTGGAAAGTGACATCCAGCTGCCCGGAAGTGAACAGCTTGATGAATCCTTGTGAGAAAAACCCACACCGGAAAGCATGGGCCAGCACACATTGCAACACCATTAAAACCGACGTCTTCAAAGATTGTCATTCTCTAGTAAGTAACTTTTTTAACATTTAACCTTTTTTAAACAAGGTACTGGCAAGATTGAGGTTTTTAACCCCAGGGTACTACGGTAAAGATTCTGTACCACTGGAAATATCTGTATTTCTTGTCTCTAGGTGGACCCTGTCCCATACTATGATGCCTGTGAGAGGGACACCTGTGCTTGTGACACTGGGGGGGACTGCGATTGTCTCTGTACCGCAGTTTCAGCTTACGCTGCCGCATGCCGGAAAAGGGGAGCTTGTGTGGCATGGCGTCGCCCAAATTTTTGCCGTACGTCCAGGCCCTTGTTTAGATCATAAGCTTAAAATTATATAACATACAGAGTAGGGGTGTAACAGTACGCATATTTGTTCCGAACCTGACAAGGGGAAAATTCCAAAATGAAGTCATCATTCCTATTCCCTACTATCTATGAAGAGCCCTTACAGTTTATACTTTGGAGTGAGCAGGGCATTTGCGTGCCATTATGTAGATGTTTGGAATGCACTTTGCAAAGGAAGCGACGTCATTGCCTCATTATCTTAAGCTGGCATGTTCCTGTGACAAAAAAATAAAAAAATAAAATGGCATAACTTTAGCATAGAACCTTACTGTTTGCAACTTAACATAGATTTTATATTTTAAATAGTTTTTAAAATATGCTATTTAATATATAAACACTAATATATCAAACTTTAAAAAATATTCAATGTATTTTTTTTTTGCAAACAGGTTTTATGCTTAAGTTATGCCATTAAAACAGCGACATCTGCTGACGGACAAAATGCTGCATTGTCAAAGGATTTACTTTATTTATATATTTTTTGTCACAGGAACAGTCCAGCTGAAGCTAATGGGGAAATTACTTCGCTTCCTTTACCAAGTGCATTCCAAACATCTACATAATGCAAACAAATGCTTTGTTCACTCCAAATTCTAAACTCTGAGGGCTCTGGCCTTCAAAGGGAGTAGGGCATGGGAATGATGACTATATTTGTAATGTTGCCTGTCACGGTTCAGTACAAATACACGTATCGTCACACCCCTGATACAGAGATAATACATTATTAAGTGATTTGATATCTACTATGAATATTGCCATTGTGTTGACTGAAATGGTTATTCTTGCAGCTTTATTTTGTGACTACTACAACACTCCTGAAGAATGTGTGTGGCAATATCAAAACTGTAGCTCGACATGCATGAAAACCTGCACAAATCCCGAAGGAAAATGCTCCAGCAATGCTGTTCAAATACCTCCCCTTGAAGGTAAGAAAAACTAATCTAAATAAAAGATTCATTGTTTTAGCCGGTCAACACAGTGTGAAAACACATTACACAATGTTTGTGCTTGATGGCAATGTTTTGGTGTCTATAGCTAATAAAAGAAAATCTTTCTTTTATGATCTTAGGATGCTTTCCTCAGTGCCCTCCAGAGAGACCATTCTTGAGGGAGGAGACGAAGAAGTGTGTTCCAACATGTACTGATTGTTATTACAATGGAACATTATATCCTCTTGGGTCGGAAATTTACAACATTCCTGATGGAAACGGTGTATGCTTAAGGGCTGTGTGTGGAGAAAATGGAGAAATTAAAAGAGACATAATAGGGTGCAAAACAACAACCACAACAACAGAGACATCAACGACTACTTCAACCACCACTACTGTAACATCACCACCCTCAACAACAGAAACACCAACAACCACAACTACTACTGTAATACCATCAACAACAACAGAGAGACCTTCAACCACAATTACTACAGTAACACCACCACCCACAACAACAGAAACACCAACAACCACAACGACTACTGTAACACAGCCACCAACAACAACAGAGACACCTACAACCATTTCTACATCAACTACTGTAATACCACCCACAACAACAGAGACGCCTACAACTACTACAGTAACACCACCACCCACAACAACAGAAACACCAACAACAACTACAGTAACACCACCACCCACAACAACAGAGACACCTACAACCATTTCTACATCAACTACTGTAATACCACCCACAACAACAGAGACACCTAGAACCACAACTACAACTGTAACACCACCGCCCACAACAACAGAGACACCTATAACTGTGCCTACCGCTACAACTGTAACATCTACTACAACACCTTACACCAGTAACTGTAGGTGGTCAGAGTGGATTAGCAACAACAACCCAAGCACAGAACCATATGGTTTTGAAATTGAATCCATCGCTGAATTGTGGAATTCAGGACACATTACCTGTCAGAGTCCTGAAGGTATTATATGTAGGGCAGTAGATTATCCCGAAAAAAACTCTTCGGCAGGTTTCGGACAAACAGTAAACTGCAATACATCTTTTGGACTGTCATGTTCAAATGAAGATAACGCAGGTAGTATCCCACCTCTGTGTTATAATTATGAAATTAGTGTAAAATGTTGCAGAAACGTAAAACCCCAAAGTACATCAACGCCAACACCTACAACCACAACGACTACTGTAACACCACCACCCACAACAACAGAGACACCTACAACCATTTCTACATCAACTACTGTAATACCACCCACAACAACAGAGACGCCTTCAACTGCTACAGTAACACCACCACCCACAACAACAGAAACACCAACAACCACAACGACTACTGTAACACCACCACCAACAACAACAGAGACACCTACAACCATTTCTACATCAACTACTGTAATACCACCCACAACAACAGAGACACCTAGAACCACAACTACAACTGTAACACCACCGCCCACAACAACAGAGACACCTATAACTGTGCCTACCGCTACAACTGTAACATCTACTACAACACCTTACACCAGTAACTGTAGGTGGTCAGAGTGGATTAGCAACAACAACCCAAGCACAGAACCATATGGTTTTGAAATTGAATCCATCGCTGAATTGTGGAATTCAGGACACATTACCTGTCAGAGTCCTGAAGGTATTATATGTAGGGCAGTAGATTATCCCGAAAAAAACTCTTCGGCAGGTTTCGGACAAACAGTAAACTGCAATACATCTTTTGGACTGTCATGTTCAAATGAAGATAACGCAGGTAGTATCCCACCTCTGTGTTATAATTATGAAATTAGTGTAAAATGTTGCAGAAACGTAAAACCCCAAAGTACATCAACGCCAACAACTACAGCCACAACGACTACTGTAACACCACCACCCACAACAACAGAGACACCTAGAACCATTTCTACATCAACTACTGTAATACCACCCACAACAACAGAGAAGCCTTCAACTACTACAGTAACACCACCACCCACAACAACAGAAACACCAACAACCACAACGACTACAGTAACACCACCACCCACAACAACAGAAACACCAACAACCACAACAACTACTGTAACACCACCACCCACAACAACAGAGACACCTACAACCATTTCTACATCAACTACTGTAATACCACCCACAACAACAGAGACACCTAGAACCACAACTACAACTGTAACACCACCGCCCACAACAACAGAGACACCTATAACTGTGCCTACCACTACAACTGTAACATCTACTACAACACCTTACACCAGTAACTGTAGGTGGTCAGAGTGGATTAGCAACAACAACCCAAGCACAGAACCATATGGTTTTGAAATTGAATCCATCGCTGAATTGTGGAATTCAGGACACATTACCTGTCAGAGTCCTGAAGGTATTATATGTAGGGCAGTAGATTATCCCGAAAAAAACTCTTCGGCAGGTTTCGGACAAACAGTAAACTGCAATACATCTTTTGGACTGTCATGTTCAAATGAAGATAACGCAGGTAGTATCCCACCTCTGTGTTATAATTATGAAATTAGTGTAAAATGTTGCAGAAACGTAAAACCCCAAAGTACATCAACGCCAACACCTACAACCACAACGACTACTGTAACACCACCACCCACAACAACAGAGACACCTACAACCATTTCTACATCAACTACTGTAATACCACCCACAACAACAGAGACGCCTTCAACTGCTACAGTAACACCACCACCCACAACAACAGAAACACCAACAACCACAACGACTACTGTAACACCACCACCAACAACAACAGAGACACCTACAACCATTTCTACATCAACTACTGTAATACCACCCACAACAACAGAGACACCTAGAACCACAACTACAACTGTAACACCACCGCCCACAACAACAGAGACACCTATAACTGTGCCTACCGCTACAACTGTAACATCTACTACAACACCTTACACCAGTAACTGTAGGTGGTCAGAGTGGATTAGCAACAACAACCCAAGCACAGAACCATATGGTTTTGAAATTGAATCCATCGCTGAATTGTGGAATTCAGGACACATTACCTGTCAGAGTCCTGAAGGTATTATATGTAGGGCAGTAGATTATCCCGAAAAAAACTCTTCGGCAGGTTTCGGACAAACAGTAAACTGCAATACATCTTTTGGACTGTCATGTTCAAATGAAGATAACGCAGGTAGTATCCCACCTCTGTGTTATAATTATGAAATTAGTGTAAAATGTTGCAGAAACGTAAAACCCCAAAGTACATCAACGCCAACAACTACAGCCACAACGACTACTGTAACACCACCACCCACAACAACAGAGACACCTAGAACCATTTCTACATCAACTACTGTAATACCACCCACAACAACAGAGAAGCCTTCAACTACTACAGTAACACCACCACCCACAACAACAGAAACACCAACAACCACAACGACTACAGTAACACCACCACCCACAACAACAGAAACACCAACAACCACAACAACTACTGTAACACCACCACCCACAACAACAGAGACACCTACAACCATTTCTACATCAACTACTGTAATACCACCCACAACAACAGAGACACCTAGAACCACAACTACAACTGTAACACCACCGCCCACAACAACAGAGACACCTATAACTGTGCCTACCACTACAACTGTAACATCTACTACAACACCTTACACCAGTAACTGTAGGTGGTCAGAGTGGATTAGCAACAACAACCCAAGCACAGAACCATATGGTTTTGAAATTGAATCCATCGCTGAATTGTGGAATTCAGGACACATTACATGTCAGAGTCCTGAAGGTATTATATGTAGGGCAGTAGATTATCCCGAAAAAAACTCTTCGGCAGGTTTCGGACAAACAGTAAACTGCAATACATCTTTTGGACTGTCATGTTCAAATGAAGATAACGCAGGTAGTATCCCACCTCTGTGTTATAATTATGAAATTAGTGTAAAATGTTGCAGAAACGTACAACCCCAAAGTACATCAACGCCAACACCTACAACCACAACGATTACTGTTACACCACCACCCACAACAACAGAGACACCTACAACCATTTCTACATCAACTACTGTAATACCACCCACAACAACAGAGACACCTATAACTGTGCCTACCGCTACAACTGTAACATCTACTACAACACCTTACACCAGTAACTGTAGGTGGTCAGAGTGGATTAGCAACAACAACCCAAGCACAGAACCATATGGTTTTGAAATTGAATCCATCGCTGAATTGTGGAATTCAGGACACATTACCTGTCAGAGTCCTGAAGGTATTATATGTAGGGCAGTAGATTATCCCGAAAAAAACTCTTCGGCAGGTTTCGGACAAACAGTAAACTGCAATACATCTTTTGGACTGTCATGTTCAAATGAAGATAACGCAGGTAGTATCCCACCTCTGTGTTATAATTATGAAATTAGTGTAAAATGTTGCAGAAACGTAAAACCCCAAAGTACATCAACGCCAACACCTACAACCACAACGACTACTGTAACACCACCACCCACAACAACAGAGACACCTACAACCATTTCTACATCAACTACTGTAATACCACCCACAACAACAGAGACGCCTTCAACTGCTACAGTAACACCACCACCCACAACAACAGAAACACCAACAACCACAACGACTACTGTAACACCACCACCAACAACAACAGAGACACCTACAACCATTTCTACATCAACTACTGTAATACCACCCACAACAACAGAGACACCTAGAACCACAACTACAACTGTAACACCACCGCCCACAACAACAGAGACACCTATAACTGTGCCTACCGCTACAACTGTAACATCTACTACAACACCTTACACCAGTAACTGTAGGTGGTCAGAGTGGATTAGCAACAACAACCCAAGCACAGAACCATATGGTTTTGAAATTGAATCCATCGCTGAATTGTGGAATTCAGGACACATTACCTGTCAGAGTCCTGAAGGTATTATATGTAGGGCAGTAGATTATCCCGAAAAAAACTCTTCGGCAGGTTTCGGACAAACAGTAAACTGCAATACATCTTTTGGACTGTCATGTTCAAATGAAGATAACGCAGGTAGTATCCCACCTCTGTGTTATAATTATGAAATTAGTGTAAAATGTTGCAGAAACGTAAAACCCCAAAGTACATCAACGCCAACACCTACAACCACAACGACTACTGTAACACCACCACCCACAACAACAGAGACACCTACAACCATTTCTACATCAACTACTGTAATACCACCCACAACAACAGAGAAGCCTTCAACTACTACAGTAACACCACCACCCACAACAACAGAAACACCAACAACCAAAACGACTACAGTAACACCACCACCCACAACAACAGAAACACCAACAACCACAACAACAGAGACACATACAACCATTTCTACATCAACTACTGTAATACCACCCACAACAACAGAGACACCTAGAACTACAACTGTAACACCACCACCCACAACAACAGAGACACCTACAACCATTTCTACATCAACTACTGTAATATCACCCACAACAACAGAGACACCTAGAACCACAACTACAACTGTAACACCACCGCCCACAACAACAGAGACACCTATAACTGTGCCTACTGCTACAACTGTAACATCTACTACAACACCTTACACCAGTAACTGTAGGTGGTCAGAGTGGATTAGCAACAACAACCCAAGCACAGAACCATATGGTTTTGAAATTGAATCCATCGCTGAATTGTGGAATTCAGGACACATTACCTGTCAGAGTCCTGAAGGTATTATATGTAGGGCAGTAGATTATCCCGAAAAAAACTCTTCGGCAGGTTTCGGACAAACAGTACACTGCAATACATCTTTTGGACTGTCATGTTCAAATGAAGATAACGCAGGTAGTATCCCACCTCTGTGTTATAATTATGAAATTAGTGTAAAATGTTGCAGAAACGTAAAACCCCAAAGTACATCAACGCCAACACCTACAACCACAACGACTACTGTAACACCACCACCCACAACAACAGAGACACCTACAACCATTTCTACATCAACTACTGTAATACCACCCACAACAACAGAGACGCCAACAACCACAACAACTACTGTAACACCACCACCCACAACAACAGAGACACCTACAACCATTTCTACATCAACTACTGTAATACCACCCACAACAACAGAGACGCCTACAACTACTACAGTAACACCAACAACCACAACGACTACTGTAACACCACCACCAACAACAACAGAGACACCTACAACCATTTCTACATCAACTACTGTAATACCACCCACAACAACAGAGACGCCTACAACTACTACAGTAACACCACCACCCACAACAACAGAAACACCAACAACCACAACAACTACTGTAACACCACCACCCACAACAACAGAGACACCTACAACCATTTCTACATCAACTACTGTAATACCACCCACAACAACAGAGACACCTAGAACCACAACTACAACTGTAACACCACCGCCCACAACAACAGAGACACCTATAACTGTGCCTACTGCTACAACTGTAACATCTACTACAACACCTTACACCAGTAACTGTAGGTGGTCAGAGTGGATTAGCAACAACAACCCAAGCACAGAACCATATGGTTTTGAAATTGAATCCATCGCTGAATTGTGGAATTCAGGACACATTACCTGTCAGAGTCCTGAAGGTATTATATGTAGGGCAGTAGATTATCCCGAAAAAAACTCTTCGGCAGGTTTCGGACAAACAGTAAACTGCAATACATCTTTTGGACTGTCATGTTCAAATGAAGATAACGCAGGTAGTATCCCACCTCTGTGTTATAATTATGAAATTAGTGTAAAATGTTGCAGAAACGTAAAACCCCAAAGTACAACAACGCCAACACCTACAACCACAACGACTACTGTAACACCACCACCCACAACAACAGAGACACCTACAACCATTTCTACATCAACTACTGTAATACCACCCACAACAACAGAGACGCCTACAACTACTACAGTAACACCACCACCCACAACAACAGAAACACCAACAACCACAACAACTACTGTAACACCACCACCCACAACAACAGAGACACCTACAACCATTTCTACATCAACTACTGTAATACCACCCACAACAACAGAGACACCTAGAACCACAACTACAACTGTAACACCACCGCCCACAACAACAGAGACACCTATAACTGTGCCTACCGCTACAACTGTAACATCTACTACAACACCTTACACCAGTAACTGTAGGTGGTCAGAGTGGATTAGCAACAACAACCCAAGCACAGAACCATATGGTTTTGAAATTGAATCCATCGCTGAATTGTGGAATTCAGGACACATTACCTGTCAGAGTCCTGAAGGTATTATATGTAGGGCAGTAGATTATCCCGAAAAAAACTCTTCGGCAGGTTTCGGACAAACAGTAAACTGCAATACATCTTTTGGACTGTCATGTTCAAATGAAGATAACGCAGGTAGTATCCCACCTCTGTGTTATAATTATGAAATTAGTGTAAAATGTTGCAGAAACGTAAAACCCCAAAGTACATCAACGCCAACGCCTACAACCACAACGACTACTGTAACACCACCACCCACAACAACAGAAACACCTACAACCATTTATACATCAACTACTGTAATACCACCCACAACAACAGAGACGCCTTCAACTACTACAGTAACACCACCACCCACAACAACAGAAACACCAACAACCTCAACGACTACTGTAACACCACCACCAACAACAACAGAGACACCTACAACCATTTCTACATCAACTACTGTAATACCACCCACAACAACAGAGACGCCTACAACTAATACAGTAACACCACCACCCACAACAACAGAAACACCAACAACCACAACAACTACTGTAACACCACCACCCACAACAACAGAGACACCTACAACCATTTCTACATCAACTACTGTAATACCACCCACAACAACAGAGACGCCTACAACTACTACAGTAACACCAACAACCACAACGACTACTGTAACACCACCACCAACAACAACAGAGACACCTACAACCATTTCTACATCAACTACAGTAATACCACCCACAACAACAGAGACGCCTACAACTACTACAGTAACACCACCACCACCCACAACAGAAACACCAACAACCACAACAACTACTGTAACACCACCACCCACAACAACAGAGACACCTACAACCATTTCTACATCAACTACTGTAATACCACCCACAACAACAGAGACGCCTACAACTACTACAGTAACACCACCACCACCCACAACAACAGAAACACCAACAACCACAACAACTACTGTAACACCACCACCCACAACAACAGAGACACCTACAACCATTTCTACATCAACTACTGTAATACCACCCACAACAACAGAGACGCCTACAACTAATACAGTAACACCACCAGCCACAACAACAGAAACACCGACAACCACAACAACTACTGTAACACCACCACCCACAACAACAGAGACACCTACAACAATTTCAACATCAACTACTGTAATACCACCCACAACAACAGAGACGCCTACAACTACTACAGTAACACCAACAACCACAACGACTACTGTAACACCACCACCAACAACAACAGAGACACCTACAACCATTTCTACATCAACTACTGTAATACCACCCACAACAACAGAGACGCCTACAACTACTACAGTAACACCACCACCCACACCAACAGAAACACCAACAACCACAACAACTACTGTAACACAACCACCCACAACAACAGAGACACCTACAACCATTTCTACATCAACTACTGTAATACCACCCACAACAACAGAGACACCTTCAACCGCAACTACTACTGTAACACCAACACCCACAACAACAGAGACACCTATAACCACAACTACTGTAACACCCTCCACAACAACCACTGCGACCACAATAACTGTAACATCACGCAAAACAAAAGAGACACCTACGACCCAGTTTACTGTATATACTGGGTCAACAATGACCCCAAATAATACCTCATCACCTCAAGATCATTGTTGCATGTACTCAAATCAAACATACCCAGCTGGTAAGAGTCACTTTTTTATACTCAATTACAATGCCTATAAATTTGCCTTGTCATTAAAGATTTTTGTGATGGAACAGAATGTTTAATCTGTGTACACTCACATGTAATCTTGACTTGTCATTCAGTTATACTTCACATACTGACATGATGTTAACATTTTCTTATATCTTTAATTAATCTTGTACAATATTTTTTCTAATAACAGAGTCCATCATCTACAATAAAACAGACAGAGCGGGTTGGTGCTTCATTACTTACTGCAACTCCTCATGCAAAATTCAGCAATGGACTCAACCATGCCCAATATCCACAACCCCTCCTCAAC
Organism: Triplophysa tibetana; assembly: GCA_008369825.1. Classification (NCBI taxonomy): domain Eukaryota; kingdom Metazoa; phylum Chordata; class Actinopteri; order Cypriniformes; family Nemacheilidae; genus Triplophysa; species Triplophysa tibetana. The sequence continues at coordinate 15,482,891 of CM017894.1, read as the reverse complement.
CCACCTCTCCACACCCCACCACACCCCCTTCACCAGACTGTAAAAACGTCAACCGGAAGGTATTTTACATGTACATTCATGAGTTTCGCTGAATCTTTAATCCAAAGTAATTTACATTGCATTTAAACTCAGGGAATGCATCAGGAAAGCCGGTTTAATCCTGCTCCTGTAGAACCGCTGTCCTGCAGTTTAACTCCAACCCTAGTCAAACTCAATAGTTTGTAAATTGTACAAAAATCCCCAAAACCTTGATTAGCTGGATAAAGTTTGGTTTGAGGTGGAAAATCTGCAGGATTTTGTCACTTCAGAAGCAGGATTGGACACCCCCAAACTAAGGGAACATATATTGGCTATAAAATCTTAAATTGCTACATTCTTTGCAATACAATAACTACAAAATTACCAAAGAATTACTGGATCACTGCATTATATTACTTGTAGCAGACCTAACATGAGAACCTGCACTACATATTTTTATCTCTTATTGTATTTGATCTAGAACGGAGAATCCTGGACAGAAACATGTAGTAACAATATCTGCAATAATAGTAAAGTCATCTCAAAACCTATAAAGTGTGACCAGGCCAATCATTCAAAATGTACCAATGGACTAAAACCAGAGCTGGTGTATTATAACAACGGCTGCTGTGCCAAATACGAATGTCCATGTGAGTTTAAAGCATACCAACATTATACTATTATTAATCTTAATCCTCCTACGCCTTCCAACCCTTGTGATCTTATGTAATTCTGTTTGACAGGTAAATGCACTGGCTGGGGTGACCCTCATTATAAAACCTTTGATGGAAAATACTACGCTTTCCAAGGAAACTGTACCTATGTGTTGGTCAAAGAAATCATCCCAAAATACAATATCAGTGTCCACGTTAAAAACTACTACTGTGATGTGAAAAAAAATCTGGCCTGCCCCGAGTATGTGACAGTATATTACAAATCCTATGAAGTCAAGATGACAAGCAACACTAAAGAACTCCAGGTATGTATAAAGACTGCTGCAAGGGATTATTCACAAACATTCACGCGCTAAGCATTTAAAATATTAGAAAAACACCTTAAGAAATATAGTATTCAGTCTCAAGTGGCTGTAGGAACCTTAAAAACTCAAATTCAAAATAGAAACTCAAATTTCAAAAGACAAACAAATGCCAAACGTCTGTAATATCTTCGGACATTTTGTTCAACTTTTACATTTTCATTTATGCATTTGGCAGGTGCTTTTATCCAAAGCGACTTACATTGCATCTAGTGTAAACATGTCTTTTATAAGTTTGTGTGTTCGCTGGGATCAAACCCATGACCTTTGCGTTGCTAGCACAATGCTTTACCAAGTGAGCTAAAGGAACTATAATAAGTGTTTTGTGTGGTGTAGAGGTACTTCCAACTGATATCCAATCTTTTAGCAAAATCAGTTGAGAAACATGATTCTCAAACACATCTTTACTACAGGTCTTTGTTAATAATGAGAAGAAAATACTTACATTCATAAATGAAGCCTTCACCATCACCACATCCGGCATGGCAGTGGTTTTGAACATCTCTGAAATCAAAGCACAAATTTTAGTAAATCATCAAGGCTTTGAGGTGAAACTTCCATTTTCATACTTCCATGGTAACACAGAGGGACACTGTGGTGAGTACAGATAAGAGATACATGTTGATAAACAGATTTTAAGCAAAGTTAGTCTCTGTCAATGTTGTTGTTACAAGCATACATAAAGAAACAAAAAATGCCACAATTATTCAAAGCATATCCTTTACATGCTATTTCATTACCACATAAACCAAGACACGTTTGGGTGTACAGCAAAAGCAAGAAAATGTTCCACACATGTCCAGCATTTCATTTAATATCCCTTTTGTTGAAACTTCCAGGCGTTTGTGACAACAATACTGCAAATGACTGCAGACTTCCTAATGGAACGATTCACCAATCATGTGAAGACATGGCAAGACTTTGGATGGTACCACCAGGTTGCATTACCCCCCCACCTGGACAACCAGGTCCAACTCCAGCTCCCAACTGCGGAAAAATATGCGATGTCATCAAAAGCGAGTAAGAAAATGTGTCTGATACAGTTCTAAATGTTCTGTTTGTTGTAGTTTGTTTTAGCGCTTATGCAGTGTTAAACTTAACAGGAAGTGATCCGGGATAAAATGTTACAAAATTCTCTATAGAAGCTGAATGCTTTTTCTTTACTTTTAAGATCAATACGGGCCAAACAAGGCATCACTGTTTTGTTCTTTGTTCACAGTTTATTCAAAAGCTGTCATAAGAGTGTTCCTTATGAAAGTTATTATGAAGCGTGCAAATATGATGTGTGCCACATGAGAAACGAATCGATCGCCTGCTCAAGTCTGGAGGCGTACGCTCAGATGTGTGGTCAGGTGTCAGTCTGTGTCGACTGGAGAAATTCAGCTAATCTTACAGGCCTCTGTGGTAAGATGGCACATGAATCAAAAATAACACTTTTTCGTATATGTTCAGAGAACCATGAATGTTTTCATTGTTATTGCTTTTGACCACAGCATACAAATGCCCCAGTCACAAAGTATACAAGGCTTGTGGGACTAAGACAGACAAAACCTGCAGTGCAGGGTAAGTGCATCAATAACACTCCATGTCTACCATAATACAATTTTTAAGTGTAACATTGAATGCTCAGAAATCTTACCATCCATTTTGAACTTACAACTAGGTACAATAATAAAATTCTGGATCAACCATGCCAAAATGCAGATTGTCTTCCAACATTAATGGAAGGTTGTTTCTGTCCTGATAACACGTATCTGGTTAGTTCAACGACAGATAAATGCACATCTTATTGCGGTAAGAGCTGTGACTTATTTTCTGCACTCTGTTAGATCAATGCACCCTGAAGTCTATTATTTATATTTTTGTTGGGTTTTATTCCCTCCTTATAGACTGCATTGGCTCTGATGGATTACCTAAACAGGTATGTCTTTATAACTTTTAACTATTGTCTGACCTTAATCATCTAACATTTTGTTTCCATCATTATGTAAAGAATTTACATCACAATTCATTGATTTTTCCGTAGCCCGGGGATACGTGGATTTCAGACTGTACCGTATATACCTGCTCCAATGAGACTTTTGGTCTTGTGCAAAAACCTGTTGAGTGTCCTGCTGTTAAATCCTGTGCTCATGAGTACAAAATGGTTACTAAAAACTGCTGCCAAACCTGCGGTAAGTAAAATAAAATGTTATACTGTAATAAATAAACACTCAATGAATAAGGATCAATCTGAGCTACACATTTGTGTGTGAAAACAAATATCGAATAATAATGTATTATGACTCCATGAGGATGTAATACACATCCACTCCCCATAAACAGTTTGCGATACGGAGGTGTGCCTTATGAAGAAATGTGAGGTGGGATATGAGCTGGCACCAAATAAAACTGAGGACACCTGCTGCCCACCCTGTGGTAAGTCGGAGATTTAACAGTTTTGTTACTTTTCACAACCTAAAACCTCCGTCAAAATGTTCAAGTAACACGAAATATCACGTCATCAGGACAACAGCATTAACAAGCAAACAAAAACACAACCACCAAGAGATGGCTTGAAATTATTTTCAGTTATGCCACAAATGTACTATGATCATTTTAATTTGAATTGAACACCTAACAATCCTTTAAAGAAACATTTTGAGTTGTACTGTAATTTGGTAAATTAGAATAAATGTCAATTATTACTATTATTATTAGATGGACTAATACACATATTCTACATTTATTTTTCTATCAGTGCCCAAAGATGTTTGTGTGTACAACAACACTGAGTACCAGGTAAGTAAACCTCTGGCTTTATTTTATTTATTTACATAAGCCCTGTACAGCAGGAAAAAGTCAATTTAAATGCTGTTTCTAAAGTTTACAAGTCATGCAAATTTAAATTATACATAAACGGACTTGAAAAATCTAAATAGAAATGTATTCCAGTTTAAAGTCCCTGTGAACCAAACGTAGAGATGGTTTTACTTTCATATTCAGATGCATTTTCTACTGAAACGGAATTTCGAATGACAAGAAATAGTGGGCGTGGTTTGTTTTCACTGCGATTTGATAGGGTGTATAAAATCAGCCGTTAAATTTTGAAATGTAACTGGCAGCAGACTGAAAGTTGAAGGGGAGGAGTAAACAGATGCTCCGTCCAAACCATCAAACATATGTGATTTAAGATGGATAGTCACTAAAGAATTTAGAGGGCACATGAAGTTAAAAAAGAGAATAAAATATTTTATGAAAAAACAGGAATTGTCATTTTTTATTTCACTGGGACTTTAAATTCACATAATTTGTAAGCCAATGTGATTTAACATAAATAGAAATAATTTCAAATTTAAGGCGGCCTTTGAACTAAAGTGATTTTTTCCATTCCAGTATTTAATCAGAGCAAACGATAAGTATTTTACTGACTTTCACTGTCCTTTCCTCTAGCCTGGGGTCAAAATCCCCACAGATCCTTGCACTCAATGTTCATGTGCAATGGATGTAGATCCAAAGACTAAGCTACATACTGTACTTTGTACTAGTGTCTCCTGTTCACCTTGTGATAAGGTAACAATTCCAATTTATGTTGTTGTTCTAAAAAAAATACATAGATAGATCGATCGATTCAACTTTATCAGGTCATCTACTTGAAAATGTACAGCTGTAAACATGCCATTGGTTTTAAAACTATTATCTTGCTTATGCCTTACAAGGGCTTTGAAAAGGTGACGGTGGAAGGAGAGTGTTGTGGAATATGTAAGCAAACAGGCTGCATTTATGATGCACCAGACAACACCAGAAAAATTCTCAAGGTACACTTTCAGAGATTTCTTCACATTCTGTCATTTAATTCAACCCTCATGTAATCTGTTTTTAAACTATTTAGGAAGGAGACGTGTACAAGGACAAATGTGAAAGCATTTCCTGCCGTCAAATGAATGGTAGCTTTGTGACAGAGAAGACCATAACAAGCTGCCCTGCCTTTGATTCGGATGAATGTGTCCCTGTGCGTAAATATGACATATGAGACATACAATTCATGTCCTGTTGTATCAATTTCTTAAAGGAAAAGTGTATCATTGTATTTAATGTTCAAACAAAATTCTATAAGCAAGTCATTTGTAGGTCAAATGGTGTAAACACTGGACGAAAACACTGGAGCTCGTCTTCTAAGCCTTTAGGGCTTTCAAAACATTGCTGTTGTACTGTATATATGAGGTGGGACTATCTGTGATGTTATTAACAGTGGGCGGTAGTCTATTCGAAACCATTCAAAATTCTTGTAGTTGCATTTAGTGTCACTGTGTCTTGGCCTTAGAGTGTAAAAATGTCGGAATAATGTATGAGAACACTTCTATTTACATCCTTGCAGGGAACGGAGACGCTTGACGTGGATGGATGTTGCAAGACATGTAAGATGAGATCTGTTTCCTTTTGCAAGAAATACCTTGTTGTCTATAAACAGTAATTTTAATAAGAAAAAAAATGTCATTTGAAAATTACATTTAGCATTTTATCATAAGCCAATCATGAACTTACATGCCTCTAACATCTCAGGTCAGACTAAGAGCTGCGTTCGTGTGAAGAACACCACCCACATCCATGTAAAAGACTGCATCTCCATCGAGCCTATAGAAGTGACGTCTTGCGATGGCCACTGTGGCACCCAGTCAATGTAAGAACTTATTTACACCCGTTTAATGATAAACAACATTCTCAGAGTTCTCAAATAAACATCTTAGTGTTAGTAGCACACATTAACTGTTGGAGGTTGTAGCACCAGGGAGTTGTAACACACTGTTATGCCAGGATCCACTAAAAATATCACATATGTTTACAATTACCTGACTGACGTTTATTCTTGGAAACCTGAACAGGTATTCAGTGGAGGCAAGCAAAATGATGCATAGCTGTTCTTGTTGCCGAGAGTTGAAAACCAGCATTAAGAAGCTGATGTTTAGATGTCCCGACAACAGCGAGATCTCTCACGACTACGTCTACACAGAGAGCTGCATCTGCACACCAACAGAGTGTGAAGACAAGAAGACCTCCGGATAAAATATAAATATCAATATCATAAATGACATAAATTACTTTGGTGAAAGTTTGAACTGTCTGTACTGTTTATCCTGCTGTTCATCAGATTATCGTGTTGCCCTCTCCCCAATGAAACTCTAGGGAGCTAAAGGGTATTTTGAGAATGGCATTTCCTTTTCTGTTTTATCCTGTACACTATTACAAAATATAATGGTAATATAATGGTATACTGTATGTTTTCCTAAATGAATGATGTAATCAATAAACCAAATTAAGCAGCAACAACAGTCTTCTTGAGGGTTTCTTTAATTCAGAAAACTTTTCTTTACCTATAATGAAAGTTTCAATAAAACAGAAAACATCTCTCTAGCTTTACACTTGTTCATTACTTTCTTTCAATGTTTAAAAATGATAAATGGTCTTAATGACCATCCATTCACTATTTTCAGCTTTGTTTTTAATATAATACGTTTTAACTTTTTTCCACAATAACTTTTTTTTTATTCCTGTAACTGCTATTACCCCACCAACATCAATGATTTATTTAGTTGAGAAAATATCATTAGCATATGCCCATTACAACAAGTATAAAACAAATGGCGTATTTGGGGTTGCTGAAACACAACTACCAAAAAGTAAAACAAAGTAACGGCTGTAAACAAATACTTAGAAGTGATTAAAATCTACTACGTCCCCATAGACGGTTTTAACAGACACACGCATCTGGTCCAATGTTAACTTCCAGTCTTTATTTGTTTATAGAATAACATATTTATATTTAATTAATATTCATATTTTATTGTATATCAACTGTATTGAATTGAAATAAAACTACTCAAGCGTTATGGATTCTGTGCTGCGGTCTAAAGGAACTCAAGTTTGGGCCACATAACGTTTGTTTATGTTGTTGCCACTCAAGCTGTTCTCTCCATGCTTTACATGTAGCTCGTAAAAAATTACTGATGAATAAAGAATCGATTTAACCACTCCAGGACATATAATTTATAAATTGTTCACCATATATATAAAAAAATCATATTTTAACATTTCCTATAGCTGACCTTGTATGCGCTATGCCAAGATGGGTGTCCCAAAGACTATACCAAGTCATTGCTCGCCAATTTCAATGCCAAGTTCAAAAAGGATAAATTGTGACGTTTTATCTACACAGTGTACATTTCTTTTTTTGGTTCAACTTCGAGATGCTTGTTTTACATTTAGTTAAACAAGTTAATTGAGTTAATTCAACTTAAAAATATTAGTTACATCACTATTTTGTTAGCTTGTCAAGACTAAACTGAATTAACTCAAAATTTTAAGGCAACTAGTTGATAGTGAGAATTGCCCCCTATACTAAAGTGTTACCAACTTTAACTTTAACCACACCCATTGTATTAAGGTGTACATGTCAAAATACGGATGCTTTTGAAAGAAAGTTTTATAAGCAAATAATTGTATTTGATTATAGTATCAACTTACTTTACTAAGACAAGATAAAATGACATTAATCAAATATACATTTAAGGATGCTGATTTTAAATAAACAGAAAATTGATGTGCAAACATTCAAATGTTTGCTACACATGTTTGCTGTTCTATCTAGAAAGATATACAACTATAATGTGACGCCGATACAACGTCATACAATTAATTAATCTTTCATTGAATTATGTATAGTGCTGGATTATGTATGAATTGATTCAGAGCGAGCAATCTAAGAATTTAACAAAGATCTCTACATACTTGGACACAAGTATCATCCAATAAACAGCATCAATCTCATTTAATATGATATGGACTTTAAAGTTGACTTGGTATTCTGTTCCAAAAAATAGCAAAAGCATGTTTTGGGTGCTAGCCACAGTATTGAAAAGCTTTTTCACGTATAGAGATCACTACAGTCGACAGCAACAGCATCTCTTAAAAAACAAAGCGCATACAGTCCTGTCAACTGAAGTGACAAACCTGTGTAAAAAAAGTTCAAATCTTGCTTTACGTCCCCCCTAGACCAATAAACAAACAAAGACACGCAAAGTCTGACTGAGGTTGTTATAAAAATGGTTAAAAACTACTTTTATATTGTGCAAGAGTCACATCCTTGTCTAATTCAAACACACTGCAAGACAAACGTATCATTGTTGTGTGACAGGACATGTTACTCACTATTCAAATACACTGTTTAACCTCAAAAGCAACCTAAAACATTCAATATTTGTTTGTTTCCCACCATCTACAAGACCCGGGGCGAAATTCAAGCTTGGGTTCCCACCTTTTGATCACAAATGAAAGCAAACTGAATGGCATATAAATAGGTAAGGACTGATGGAGACGACATGTTAGCTCGAGCAGAACAGACACGCTTTCTCTATGGGGACCGTAAGGATGTCCCAAATGAGGATGCTCAGATGGGTTATACTACTAATGGGGCTCTGGTCAACACAAGCAGGTTAGCAAACTAAAACAAAATACACATGACTCGTTTAGACAAAAAAACAATATTTCACTGTATTTTTATCTCTATTTGTCTGTTTAAAGAATTTTCCCTTGATGTTGCGGACTCGACAGAGCCAACATACACTTTATGGTCAACAACAGGTAATTGATTTAAGTGTGTTGAGTATTACAAACCAATCATGTTGATTTGTAATGTAAAAAGTTTTAGATGCTCGGTTTCAATTTAATTTTAAAATCCTAAATATTTCAGTGTATTTCAAGTGTTAGATTCAAGATTCAAGATTTTATTTGTCACATACATTTTGTAAACATGTACAACTTGCAGTTAAATGTTAATCTGGTATACTCCAAAGTTTGTGCATATAGAAGAGAATATAGAAAAGAGAATTAAAAAAGAGGTTGAATGTCTATATATGCATCCCACTTTTTGTCTAAATTAAATCCGAAAGCAATACATGAAGTACAAATAATTAAACGTCAACTTTTTATATCAGTCAAAATTAATATGTTGAGATTTATGTACCTGTATACATCTTCTGCTTTTAGCGCTTCCCACCACACCAAATCTATTGATAACAACATCAGGTATTTAAAATCTTTTTAGACTTAATAGTGTAATTTTGCAAACAATCACATATTAATAAACTCTCTTGAATCAGCTGAACCAGATTTTGGTCATCATTCCACCATCTGCAGCACATGGGGAAATTTCCACTTCAAGACATTTGATGGTCTTTTCTTTCAAACGGCTGACACGTGTAACTACATTCTGGCCGTGATGTGCGACATCGCTATTTCCGATTTTAACATCCAAATGCAAAGAAAGATTGTGAATGGCTCCGTCGCATTCAACTTAATCACAATACAGCTGGAGGGAATAGTCATCAAACTCAGGGATGGCAACATTTTCATGGACGACCAAGAGTGAGTTTTTCAATTACTAAATTGAAATGAGTAAGAACATTTTTTATAATTTGCAATGTTAAAATAATGGGATTATTTTTGGTCAATTAAATAAAGCTAGCAACACCAAGATCATGGGTTTAATTCCCAAGGTATTCAACTCACGGTAAATAGCTTAGGATAAAAACATTTGGAAAATGTATGCATTTAAAGATAGTCAGAACCGGGATTAACAAAAAAATATATATGTATAGTATGTTTAATTAAAAATGGCATGTACATAATGCAAATAATTAAAAGAACAGCTTGTTATCAATAGTATTTCTAAGATTTTTTCAACATTTTCCTGTAGCTCAGTGGTAAGATCATGGTGTTAACAAAACCAAAGTCATGAGTTCGATACCAGAAGATTGCACTTACTTAGAATCAAAAATGTATAGGATAATGCAATGTAAGTCTCCCAAAAAAATAATTGTAAATGTAATTAGTTACAATTTCCAGTATATAACCGTAGTAATACCTAGCTCAAAAAAGGGTGCCAATTTATTGTTCTCCACAAAGTCTGACATATTAATAACTATTTTAACTTGAAGTTTGAAACTGTTTTTGTTGTTGCAGGGTGTCTATTCCGATCAATCAGAATGGAATTAAAATCGAGGGAAGCTTATCAAGTGCTAAGATCTCCAGACACGGTGTGACTGTCTTTTGGGAGGAAGCAGACCAGTCTATAGTGGTACGGTGTATTATTACTGAATCTTTGAGAAAACTCAGCAATATTTATGATCAACAGGCTAAATGAAATCTGTGAAACTGGCTAAACTGTTTATCGATATGAGGAAATAAAAAGGGGTTATCTCTTTTCTATGACTAAAGTGCAGAAGGTTCTTCACAAACGCAAGATGACTAAGTGATATTTCGCCCAAAAGTAAAATTCTGTCATCATTTAATTACACTCTTGTCATTTCAAACATGTATGACTTTCTTTCTTCTGCAGTACACAAAAGCAGATATTTTGAAAAATCTTCACCCATTCACTTGCATTGGTTTTGTGTCTATAAAATAGAAGTGAATGGGGGCCAGTGCTGTTTGGTTATAAACTTTCCTCAAAAAATGTTATTTTGTGTTCTGCGTTTGAAAGAAAGCCATAAAGGTTTGAAGTAAAAAGAGGGCGAGTAAATAATGACAGAATTATCATTCTTGGATGATCTGTCCCTTTAAGGGGTCTTGGTCATTTATTTTAGTAAAGAGTAGATATGCCAAACATCAAGTAGGACTTAAAATCAAATACGGAATAGAGAGAACCAATTTAGATCATTAATAGCTTAAGTTCTTCATAATAACATCAATATTTTTTTTTATTGTAACATTTTTTATTTTCTTCCCCCAGATTCAACTTGCTGAGAAGTACCGAGGCCAAACATGTGGGCTCTGTGGAGACTTCAATGGGAACAAAAGAAATGATATCGATCTCGTTGGTAAATCACCTAGTTTATTTTACATTTAGGGGCTAATAAAGTGACTTGCAAAATAACAAATTTGAAAATGCCTATGTTTAATAGTTTTAACACCTGATACGTTTAACATGGGGTCCATTTAACATCAGGTCCAGACAAATGGAAGGTTTCTTTATCAGCTGAATCCTGTGAAAAAGTGACACTACAGCCAAACGCACAGTGTGACAGCCAGGTAAAAATCAAGACTTTTGAAACTATGTGAAAAGATTGTAGTCAGCATACACATTTCTGCATTAACAAAATAATGGGAAATTAATGTTTTACCTTTGTAAGAGTCTTCTGAAAGAGTTTTGTTTTTATCAGGCAAACATGTGCAAGGAGTATATCCAGAGTGCAGGGTTCGACGACTGTCGCCGTGTGCTGGACATGAATTCATTTGAGAAAGTCTGCGCAGACGATCTGTGTCAATGTCAAGGCAACCAGGAGTGCGTCTGCAACACGCTCACAGAAATATCACGACAGTGCGCACATGCTGGTGGCAAGCCGGGGACATGGAGAACAGACCAACTCTGCCGTGAGTGTGATTTCTGGAAGATTGTGTAAATATTGTCACAGTATACTGTACTTGCTTTAATTATGTAGAATATTCAAAGAAGCAATGACGAGTGTATCTGACAAACCGTTTTGTTGAGCAGCAAAGAAATGTCCACTGAACATGGAATACATGGAGTGTGGAGGTCCGTGCAAAAACACCTGCTCGGATCCAGATGGAAGCCTGTTGTGTACAGATAACTGTGTAGATGGCTGTTTCTGCCCGGACGGTAAGAATCGTTTTTTGAATCAAAGATGTTTTCTCTTTAAATGAAACCTTTATGAAAATATATTTTATGTATTAGTAACAGGGCAGATTTAACTCACAATTAACTCTGATTTCTGATGTTTTAGGCACCGTGGAAGATAACACTGGCAACGGAGGGTGTGTTCTCATAAGCGAGTGTCCATGTATGCATGAGGGCACATTATACCAGACAGGAGAGACATATGAACATGCATGTAAATCATGGTAAGTCGGTAACACACACAACACACATGTCTCCTCCAAATGTTAGATTATACAATATTAACATTGTTGGCGTACTGTGACAGCGTGTGTGCTGCTGGATACTGGACTTGTACGGATCTAGAATGTCCTGGAATCTGCTCTGTTGTGGGAGGCTCTCACATCACCACATATGATGGAAAAACCTTCAGCTTTAATGGCAACTGTGACTACATCCTTACTAAGGTGTGCCACTGTCAATACAACAAATGCACCTCAACTATTAATATAAATACTGACTGATATCACACATTTTTTTTCAGCACTTCAATGATAGTAACATTGCCGTAATTGGAAATCTGGCAAAGTGTGAGCCAACCCGAGCAGACACATGTCTAAATTCAGTTTCGCTGATCATATTGGGAAACAGATTGACAACTGTGAGTGTTTATTTTTTAATTTTCTTATATTAATTTTAGCATAAATTAGATAATTATTTATCATTTTAAATTAAAAAATTCCATTGAATTGCATTGTGGGATAGCAAATTTTTTGCAATATGGTCTCTGTAAAACTGGACGTTAAATTAGGTGAGCTGGAAATCTCACGGAAAGAGAACTTGCATACTGTGCATTTTGTGTACATACTACATAATCTAGTTTTAATCCCCTTATGTGGTAACAAGCTTTCTGCACTCTGCTTCTCAACTTTGGTCGAACCATTTTTTTTCTTATAATACAGATACAATTTTCTCCAAGTGGGACAATCACACTAAATGGAATCGCTTCAAGTGGGTTTCCGATCTTCACAGGTGGGTTTGTCAAATATGCGGAACATTCTCTAACCTCATTGTGAGACAAAAAAGAAATGTCATCTTTGAAATGTACGATTTAGTGAATCTTCATTCTTAAGTTTCATTTCTTATCCAAACATTTCTATCGCAGAGAATGTTGACATCTTCAAGCCCTCCTCTTCCTACATTATCGCTCATACAAACGGTCTTCGCCTAGAGATCCAACTGACTCCAATCATGCAGTTGTATATTGCAGCCGGCGCTACAGAGAAAGGCAAATTAAGTGGTGAGTTTGTCATTTGGTTGTGCTAAAGAATGCATATTTTCTTAAGTGTTTTGCAGTTTTAAAGTAATGACCTCTTGCTCTCAATTAAAGACAAACGAATGAAGATAAACATAATTTTGTCCGTCTAGTTTAATGATGACTATTGTTGTTTTATTTAGGTCTGTGTGGGAACTATAATGACATCCAATCAGATGACTTCAAAACACAATCAGGCCTCACAGAGGGAACACCAACAACCTTCGTCAACTTTTGGAAAAAAAACCCATACGGTTGCACAGATATTGAAAACACCTTCGACAACCCCTGCAGTCTGAGTGTGGAAAGAGGTACTTTCACTATAACAACAAAATCACCATGAGAGCATACAGACGATTGAAAACGACAAGCAGTGTTTAAATTTCGCGGTATATTCTATATTGTTCATCAGAAAAACTTGCAAAGGACTGGTGCTCCCGTCTCACAAACCCAAATGGAACCTTCTCCTCGTGTCATATAGAAATAAGTCCTGAGACTTACTATCAAGTAAGATTCACACTTGTTTTCTTAAACATACATGCATACATGACATATTTGCTCACCTTCATGTTTGGGCTTCATCTTCTGCAGAGCTGCGTTTATGACACCTGTAAGTGTGCTGATATCGGGAAGTGTATGTGCGCCGCCCTCTCCTCCTACGCCCACGCCTGTGCCGCGAGAGGGGTCATTATCCAGGGATGGATGGATTCATACCCCTGTGGTGAGATACTTCATTAAAAAAACGTTATTTTGTTCTTGAATTATTGGTTTCATTCACATAATTTTGCAGTACTTTCAGACCATTGCACAATTATAAACATACATGTCTGCTGCTCACAGAATCCAAGTGTTCAGACAACATGAAGTATGCCAACAACATCACCAGCTGTCCCAACACCTGTCGTTCTCTTAGCGGGATTGGTTACTCTTGCAAAGCATCATTCACACCTTTAGATGGTTGTGTTTGTCTTGAGGGCAACTATCTTAATGATGCAGGCACCTGTGTGGAAGCGGAGCAGTGCCCTTGTTTCCATGACAACCAGATCATTGTTCCTCATGGGTCCGTCTACGTAGATGGTGATAAATGGTAGGAATTTCACATTTCACTCCCTCGATGCACTGTTGACAAAAACCCAGTTGCTCTTGATAACATCGCTATGTAAAAGTTAATGATATGCACCATTTTGTCATGTTGTAGCATCTGCACTTATGGCAAACTGCACTGCTCTGGTCAAAAAGGTGAGCTTCGACCATCACCACTAAATACAACTAATGAAAACACTAGTACGGTACAACAATTTTAGACTCTTCATTCATGCGTGTTTTGTTTTTAGAATGTGTGGCTCCAATGGTCCACGTCAACTGCTCGGGAAGCGAACATGGAAAGAAAGGGACAGAGTGTCAGAGGACATGTCAAAGTCAAGATCTAAACAACTGTGTGAGTTGAGACGCATTAGGTGGATGGACGGGTTGATAGTTTGGTCTAAATAAAGACCGATTTTTTTTTGATGCACGGATATTATACATAATGTATTGGATGCTACTGAATCAGGCTCTTTGAAAGCCGCTGGGGAATAACATTTACCTTCTGGATTTATTTTGGTGACAGGTGAGCACTGGGTGTGTATCAGGTTGTGTGTGCCCGGATCACCTTCTTGCTGATGGAAAGGGGGACTGTGTGGAGAAAGATAATTGCACTTGTACCCACAATGGATTATTTTACTCACCTGGGGACCAGATTCAAGATGAATGCAACAACTGGTGAGCTGATCATTGCATCAATGTAGTACAACAGAACAAACACATTTTTATTAAAGATTCACTTTTGTATCTCTATATTTTATCTCTCTTTATTTTTCAGCACATGCAAGAGCGGGATGTGGGCTTGTACGGATAAGGAATGTTATGGAAGCTGTACGATCTATGGGGAAGGTCATTTCCAGACTTTCGACGGCAAGAGATATTCTTACCATGGGGACTGTGAATACATCCTAGCACATGTACGTTTACATCAGTTTGGATTTCTCCTACTTTAATTTGACTTCACAAATAATAAAATTGTTAAAACATAGTTTTAAATTCTGTCTCTGAGCATATGTAAAACAGAAGAATGGTGTTTTTGTATGATGCTTTTTAATCATTAAACTGGAAAACTGTCAATATGTTTTATGGAAAGTAATTATGACATCTGACATGAAATATTCTGTAACACTCTAGGATCACTGCAATAACGACCAGAGCCCATATGTGTTTCACCTTGTAACGGAGAATATTCCCTGTGCCAGCACCAGTTCTATTTGCTCCAAATCCATCAATCTTTTCTTCGGGGTAAGGCTAGTTCATTGTTCATAGTCACCTTAAAATATAGAATAACAGTATGTTAAAATGTGCAAATACAATAACTATACAATTATATTCATAAATGTGGTTCATTTTTTGCTGCTTGTTCGATTTACTTAACGTGCTTTAGTTTAGTTAAATCAACATAACTTTTGACAACATTGTCACAACATGATTTCTTTTATGTTTAGTCATATAACTGAATCCATTCATGTTGGGACAACACAAAGGAGTTGTGTTGTCTTAACATTAAATAGTTATGATTGGTCAAAGACTTATATTTCCCTGCATGCTTTGCGTATAACTGCATTTTGCATATTTTCTTAAATAGGTGAAATTTTATGCATTTTTCACTAAAAGAAACACTTTTTAGTGTTTAATGTTCATTTATCTTTAAGCTTTTGAAGAGTTTGTTATATTTTTGAGCGTTGTGGTTACCATTTTTCAGAAAAGCATTGCCCTTGGCTAGTTTGTGGGTGGTTACAATCCTTCATTTGGAATTCTGATGAATTCTTTTGACTCAATACCTTCTTATTGAAGCTATATGGAATAATATCTAATTAATGTTTAAATGTATAAGATGAAAAATGTTGAACATCACTTTATTTTCATGTAGGTAGGACACAAATTAATTTAATCAAGACTACTAAAAAAAATAAGTTAATACAACAAGATTGTAATGAATCGTTTCATGAAATGAAGTTCGTTCAACAACTTTTTTTTGAGTGATAGAATGATATAGCAAAAACGTAGCCATTTTAAAACCATTTCTGTACTAGACATCCAACTAAAGGCAATAAGTCGTCTCACTGCAACTTACTTTTCAAATTCTGTAGAGATACAAGGTGATTTTATCCGAAGCTGATGCAGTCAAAGTTGTCGAAAGCAATGGAACCGATTACCAATATCAAATCCATTCTGTGGGAGAACACATAATCGTAGAGGTCAGAAAGCTTTTAAACTTAATCTGGGACAAAAAAACAAGTCTGATGCTGCAGCTACATCCAAACTTAAAGGTATGCCTAACCACTACATACACTACACATAGCCACCCTCAACCCTTTCTTCACCCACTTAAATTTTCATGATCTCTATGACAGGGCAAGGTTTGTGGACTGTGTGGAAACTTTGACGGTAACGCAAATAACGACTTTGTGAAGCATGATGGAGAAGAGGTCACAGATGCAGTGGTGTTTGGAAATAGCTGGAAAGTGACATCCAGCTGCCCGGAAGTGAACAGCTTGATGAATCCTTGTGAGAAAAACCCACACCGTAGTGCCTGGGCTATCAAACAGTGCAGCATCATTACAAGCAACGTATTCACAGACTGCCATTCACATGTATGTAAAGATATAAATTTCCTTTGATTAGATTGCAAACCATAAGTCATCTAGCTTTAATAACTGAACTTCTCTGATTTACATGGATTCTTCACATTCATTAGCCATTGTTGATTCATGCATGTAATAAATGCCGATAATCTACTGTTATAAAGTTCTTGGGGTCTCTTGTCTCTAGGTGGATTCTGCACCATACTATGATGCCTGTGTAAGAGACACCTGTGCTTGTGACACTGGCGGGGACTGTGAATGTTTCTGTACTGCAGTGACTGCGTACGCTGCTGAATGCAGAAAAAAAGGAGCGTGTATCACATGGCGTAGTCCAAACATTTGTCGTAAGTCCCAAAACTCTTCTGGGGGGGGGGCTGTGGCTACTCGTTTAACAGGAAAGTTGTTACAGGGCCATGGTTTGCACGTTTCAAAACCACTGAAATTTGAATAATTGTAGTGACGTAATCAACATAATATCTAAAAATCAACAAAATAACACCACACTGTTGCTAAACCTTCAATGTGCCTATCCAGAACCTTACCCTTAAACCTTACTTATTCAATTTTTCTAAGTATGCCATTTGTGATTTTGACTAACAAAAATGAAAATTCTGACTGAAATGATGCTTTTGCAGCTTTATTCTGTGAGTACTACAACAACCCACAGGGTGAATGTGAGTGGCATTATAAAACCTGTGGTTCAACCTGCATGAAAACATGCGGAAACCCATTAGGGACCTGCTCCAATCAAATTCCTCTCCTGGAAGGTATGACTATTTTAAAATCTCAAAAAAGAATGTTAATGTACAAAACTTCTGAAAGAATTAACCATAGACGCCTTTTTATATGATTCTACTAATACATGTGCAAACTATACTAATTCTGCCTATTTTATTATTAGGGTGTTTTCCTCAGTGCCCTTCAGAGAGGCCATTTCTAAAAGAGGAAACCAGAAAGTGTGTAACTGAGTCAGAGTGTGCTCCTGAATGTCTTTATGATGGGAAAGAGTTCAAAATTGGAGAAATTGTTTATCACACCACGGATGGGTATGGCATGTGTTTCATTGCTGTGTGTGGAACAGATGGAACAATAAACAGAACTATTGAAACATGCACCACAACAGCTCCCCCATTCACTTTTACTACTCAACCCAAACAAACTACAAGGACCTCAACACAAGCAACAACACAACCTTCAACAGAAGCAAGAACACAACCAACAACGACCACTGTAACTCCTGTTACACCTGGTCGGACACAAACCACTACAGAACCTTCAACAGAAGCAAGAACACAACCATCAACGACCACTGTAACTCCTGTTACACCTGGTCGGACACAACCCACTACAAAACCTTCAACAGAAACAACACATAAACCATCAACGGTCGCTATAAATACTGGTACATATCCAACAAAATCTACTATACAACCTTCAACAGAAACACCATCACAACCATCAACGGCCGCTGTTACTTCAGGTACACATCCAACACAACCCACTACACAGCCTTCAACAGAAGCAACAACACAACCATCAACGACAACTGAAACTACTGGTACCCCTCCAACACAACCAACTACACAGCCTTCAACAGAAGCAACAACACAACCGTCAACGACCATTGTAACTCCTGGTACAACACCAAAACCACTCACTACACAACCTCCTACAGAAGCAACCACACAACCATCAAAGACCACTGAAACTACTGGTACATATCCAACACAACCCACTACACAGCCTTCAACAGAAACAACAACACAACCATCAACGACAACTGAAACTACTGGTACTCCTCCAACACAACCCACTACACAGCCTTCAACTGAAGCAACACCACAGCCATCAACGACCGCTGTAACTACTGGTATCCCTACAACACAACACACTACACAGCCTTCAACAGAAGCAACCACACAACCATCAACGGCTGCTGTAACTACTGGTACATATCCAAAACAAACCACTACACAGCAATCAACAGAAGCAACCACTCAACCATCAAAAACCACTGAAACTACTGGTACACCTCCAACACAAACCACTACACAGCCTTCAACTGAAGCAACACCACAACCATCAACGACAACTGAAACTACTGATATCCCTCCAACACAACCCACTACACAGCCTTCAACAGAAGCAACAACACAACCATCAACGACCGCTGTAACTTCTGGTACACATCCAACACAAACCACTACACAGCCGTCAACTGAAGCAACACCACAACCATCAACGACAACTGAAACTACTGGTACTCCTCCAACACAACCAACTACACAGCCTTCAACAGAAGCAACAACACAACCGTCAACGACCATTGTAACTCCTGGTACATATCCAACACAACCCACTACACAGCCTTCAACAGAAACAACAACACAACCATCAACGACTACTGAAACTACTGGTACTCCTCCAACACAACCCACTACACAGCCTTCAACTGAAGCAACACCACAGCCATCAACGACCGCTGTAACTACTGGTATCCCTCCAACACAACCCACTACACAGCCTTCAACAGAAGCAACCACACAACCATCAACGGCTGCTGTAACTACTGGTACATATCCAAAACAAACCACTACACAGCAATCAACAGAAGGAACCACTCAACCATCAACAACCACTGTAACTTCTGGTATCCCTCCAACACAACACACTA
The DNA here is from genome assembly GCA_008369825.1 of Triplophysa tibetana. Taxonomy (NCBI): domain Eukaryota; kingdom Metazoa; phylum Chordata; class Actinopteri; order Cypriniformes; family Nemacheilidae; genus Triplophysa; species Triplophysa tibetana. The sequence goes on along the minus strand of CM017894.1, from coordinate 15,463,526 downwards.
CACAGCCTTCAACAGAAGCAACAACACAACCATCAACGGCCGATTTAACTACTGGTATCCCTCCAACACAACCCACTACAAAGCCTTCAATTGAAGCAACAACACAACCATCAACAACAACTGAAACTACCAGCATCCTTCCAACACAACCCACTGCACAGCCTTCAACTGAAGCAACACCACAACCATCAACGACTGCTGTAACCTCTGGTACACATCCAACGCAACCCACTACACAGCCATCGACAGAAGCAACAAGACAACCATCAATGACCACTGAAACTACTGGTACACCTCCAACACAAACCACTACGCAGCCTTCAACTGAAGCAACAACACAACCATCAACGACCACTGAAACTACTGGTACAATTCCAACACACCACACTACACAGCCTTCAACTGAAGCAACAACACAACCATCAAAGACAACTGAAACTACTAGTATCCCTCCAACACAACACACTACACAGCCTTCAACAGAAGCAACAACACAACCATCAACGGCCGCTGTAACTACTGGTACATATCCAACACAACCCACTACACAGCCGTCAAGAGTGACAACAACACAACCATCAACGACCACTGAAACCACTAGTACATTTCCAACACAACACACTACACAGCCTTCAACTGAAGCAACAACACAACCATCAACGACAACTGAAAAGACTGGTACCCCTCCAACACAACCCACTACACAGCCTTCAACAGAAACAACAACACAACCATCAACGACAACTGAAACTACTGGTACACTTCCAACACAACCCACTACACAGCCTTCAACAGAAGCAGCACCACAACCATCAACGACCGCTGTAACTTCTGGTACACATCGAACACAACCAACTACACAGCCTTCAAGAGTGACAACCACACACCCATCAACGACCACTAAAACTACTGGTACACTTCCAACAGAACCCACATCAAAACCTTCAACAGAAACACCACCACAACCATCAATGGCCACTCTAACTACTGGTACATATCGAACACAACCCACTACACAGCCTACAACAGAAACAACAACACAACCATCAACTACAACTGAAACTACTGGTAAACTTCCAACACAACCCACTACACAGCCTTCAACAGAAGCAACAACACAACCATCAACGACTACTGAAACTACTGATACTCCTCCAACACAACCCACTACACAACCATCAACAACCGCTGTAACTACTGGTACGCGTCCAACACAACCCCCTACACAGCCTTCAAAAGAAGCAACCACACAACCATCAACGACCACTGAAAAGACTGGTACATATCCAACACAAACCACTACACAGCCATCAACAGAAGCAACCACACAACCATCAACAACCACTGAAACTATTGGTACACTTCCAACAGAACCCACTACAAAACCTTCAAAAGAAACACCACCACAACCATCAACGGCCGCTGTAACTACTGGTACATATCCAACACAACCGACTACACAGCCTTCAACAGAAGCAACAACACATCCATCAACAACCACTGAAACTACTGGTACTCCTCCAACACAACCCACTACACAACCATCAACGACTGCTGTTACTTCTGGCACACATGTAACACAGCCCACTACACAGCCTTCAAGAGTGACAACCACACAACCATCAACAACCACTGAAACTACTGGTACATATCGAACACAATCCACTACACAGCATTCAACAGAAGCAACAACACAACCATCAACGACTACTGAAACTACTGGTACTCCTCCCTCACAACCCACTACACAACCATCAATGACAACTGAAACTAGTGGTACACTTCTAACACAACCCACTACACAGCCTTCAACAGAAGCAACAACACAACCATCAACGACTACTGAAACTACTGGTACTCCTCCCTCACAACCCACTACACAACCATCAATGACAACTGAAACTACTGGTACACTTCCAACACAACCCCCTACACAGCCTTCAACAGAAGCAACAACAGAACCATCAACGACCACTGAAACTACTGGTACTCCTCCAACAAAACCCACTACACAACCATCAACGACTGCTGTAACTTCTCTCACACATCTATCACAGCCCACTACACAGCCTTCAAGAGTGACAACCACACAACCATCAACAACCACTGAAACTACTGGTACACTTCCAACAGAACCCACTACACAACCTTCAACAGAAACATCTCCACAACCATCAACGGCCGCTGTAACTACTGGTACATATCCAACACAACCCACTACACAGCCTTCAAGAGTGACAACCACACAACCATCAACGACCACTGAAACTACTGGTACACTTCCAACAGAACCCACAACAAAACCTTCAACAGAAACACCACCACAACCATCAACGGCCGCTCTAACTACTGGTACATATCGAACACAACCCACTACACAGCCTTCAACAGAAACAACAACACAACCATCACCGACAACTGAAACTACTGGTACACTTCCAACACAACCCACTACACAACCTTCAACAGAAGCAACAACACATCCATCAACAACCACTGAAACTACTGGTACTCCTCCAACACAACCCACTACACAACCATCAACGACTGCTGTAACTTCTGGCACACATCTAACACAGCCCACTACACAGCCTTCAAGAGTGACAACCACACAACCATCAACGACCACTGAAACTACTGGTACATATCGAACACAACCCACTACACAACCATCAATGACAACTGAAACTACTGGTACACTTCCAACACAACCCACTACACAGCCTTCAACAGAAGCAACAGCTCAACCATCAACGACCACTGAAACTACTGGTACTCCTCCAACACAACCCACTACACAGACTTCAACAGAAGCAACACCACAACCATCAACGACCGCTGTAACTTCTGGTACACATCGAACACAACCCACTACACAGCCTTCAATAGTGACAACCACACAACCATCAACGACCACTGAAACTACTGGTACACTTCCAACAGAACCCACAACAAAACCTTCAACAGAAACACCACCACAACCATCAACGGCCACTCTAACTACTGGTACATATCGAACACAACCCACTACACAGCCTTCAACAGAAACAACAACACAACCATCAACTACAACTGAAACTAGTGGTACACTTCCAACACAACCCACTACACAGCCTTCAACAGAAGCAACAACACAACCGTCAACGACTACTGAAACTACTGGTACTCCTCCAACACAACCCACTACACAACCATCAACAACCGCTGTAACTACTGGTACGCATCCAACACAACCCACTACACAGCCTTCAAAAGAAGCAACCACACAACCATCAACGACCACTGAAAAGACTGGTACATATCCAACACAAACCACTACACAGCCATCAACAGAAGCAACCACACAACCATCAACAACCACTGAAACTATTGTGACACTTCCAACAGAACCCACTACAAAACCTTCAACAGAAACACCACCACAACCATCAACGGCCGCTGTAACTACTGGTACATATCGAACACAACCCACTACACAGCCTTCAACAGAAACACCACCACAACCATCAACAACCACTGAAACTACTGGTACTCCTCCAACACAACCTACTACACAACCATCAATGACAACTGAAACTACTGGTACACTTCCAACACAACCCCCTACACAGCCTTCAACAGAAGCAACAACACAACCATCAACGGCCGCTGTAACTACTGGTACATATCGAACACAACCCACTACACAACCATCAACGACTGCTGTTACTTCTGGCACACATCTAACAGAGCCAACTACACAGCCTTCAAGAGTGACAACCATACAACCATCAACAACCACTGAAACTACTGGTAGATATCGTACACAATCCACTACACAGCATTCAACAGAAGCAACAACACAACCATCAACGACTACTGAAACTACTGGTACTCCTCCAACACAACCTACTACACAACCATCAATGACAACTGAAACTACTGGTACACTTCCAACACAACCCACTACACAGCCTTCAACAGAAGCAACAACACAACCATCAACGACTACTGAAACTACTGGTACTACTCCAAAACAACCCACTACACAACCATCAATGACAACTGAAACTACTGGTACACTTCCAACACAACCCCCTACACAGCCTTCAACAGAAGCAACAACACAACCATCAACGGCCGCTGTAACTACTGGTACATATCGAACACAACCCACTACACAGCCTTCAACAGAAGCAACAGAACAACCGTCAACGACCACTGAAACTACTGGTACTCCTCCAACAAAACCCACTACACAACCATCAACGACTGCCGTTACTTCTGGCACACATCTAACAAAGCACACTACACAGCCTTCAAGAGTGACAACCACACAACCATCAACGACCACTGAAACTACTGGTACACTTCCAACAGAACCCACAACACAACCTTCAACAGAAACATCACCACAACCATCAACGGCCGCTGTAACTACTGGTACATATCCAACACAACCCACTACACAGCCTTCAAGAGTGACAACCACACAACCATCAACGACCACTGAAACTACAGGTACACTTCCAACAGAACCCACAACAAAACCTTCAACAGAAACACCACCACAACCATCAACGGCCGCTCTAACTACTGTTACATATCGAACACAACCCACTACACAGCCTTCAACAGAAACAACAACACAACCATCAACGACAACTGAAACTACTGGTACACTTCCAACACAACCCACTACACAACCTTCAACAGAAGCAACAACACATCCATCAACAACCACTGAAACTACTGGGACTCCTCCAACACAACCCACTACACAACCATCAACGACTGCTGTAAGTTCTGGCACACATCTAACACAGCCCACTACACAGCCTTCAAGAGTGACAACCACACAACCATCAACGACCACTGAAACTACTGGTACATATCGAACACAACCATCAAGGACAACTGAAACTACTGGTACACTTCCAACACAACCCACTACACAGCCTTCAACAGAAGCAACAGCACAACCATTAACGACCACTGAAACTACTGGTACTCCTCCAACACAACCCACTACACAGCCTTCAACAGAAGCAACAACACAACCATCAACGGCCGCTGTAACTACTGGTACATATCGAACACAACCCACTACACAGCCTTCAACAGAAGCAACAGCACAACCATCAACGACCACTGAAACTACTGGTACTCCTCCAACACCACCCACTACACAACCATCAACGACTGCTGTAACTTCTGGCACACATCTAACACAGCCCACTACACAGCCTTCAAGAGTGACAACCACACAACCATCAACGACCACTGAAACTACTGGTACACTTCCAACACAACCCACTACACAACCTTCAACAGAAACACCACCACAACCAACAACGGCCGCTGTAACTTCTGGTACATATCCAACACAACCCACTACACAGCCTTCAACAGAAACAACAACACAACCATCAACGACAACTGAAACTACTGGTACACTTCCAACACAACCCACTACACAACCTTCAACAGAAGCAACACCACAACCATCAACGACCGCTGTAACTTCTGGTACACATCGAACACAACCCACTACACAGCCTTCAAGAGTGACAACCACACAACCATCAACGACCACTGAAACTACTGGTACACTTCCAACAGAACCCACAACAAAACCTTCAACAGAAACACCACCACAACCATCAACGGCCACTGTAACTACTGGTACATATCGAACACAACCCACTACACAGCCTTCAACAGAAACAACACCACAAAAATCAACTACAACTGAAACTACTGGTACACTTCCAACACAACCCACTACACAGCCTTCAACAGAAGCAACAACACAACCATCAACGACAACTGAAACTACTGATACACTTCCAACACAACCCACTACACAGCCTTCAACAGAAGCAACAACACAACCATCAACGACAACTGAAACTACTGGTACTCCTCCAACACAACCCACTACACAACCATCAACAACCGCTGTAACTACTGGTACGCGTCCAACACAACCCACTACACAGCCTTCAAAAGAAGCAACTACACAACCATCAACTACAACTGAAACTACTGGTACATATCCAACACAAACCACTACACAGCCATCAACAGAAGCAACCACACAACCATCAACAACCACTGAAACTATTGGTACACTTCCAACAGAACCCACTACAAAACCTTCAACAGAAACACCACCACAACCATCAACGGCCGCTGTAACTACTGGTACTCCTCCAACACAACCCACTACACAACCATCAACAACCGCTGTAACTACTGGTACACTTCCAACACAACCCACTACACAGCCTTCAACAGAAGCAACAACACAACCATCAACGGCCGCTGTAACTACTGGTACATATCGAACACAACCCACTACACAGCCTTCAACAGAAGCAACAGCACAACCATCAACGACCACTGAAACTACTGGTACTCCTCCAACAAAACCCACTACACAATCATCAACGACTGCTGTAACTTCTGGCACACTTCCAACAGAACCCACTACACAACCTTCAACAGAAACATCACCACAACCATCAACGGCCGCTGTAACTACTGGTACATATCCAACACAACCCACTACACAGCCTTCAAGAGTGACAACCACACAACCATCAACGACCACTGAAACTACTGGTACAATTCCAACAGAACCCACAACAAAACCTTCAACAGAAACACCACCACAACCATCAACGGCTGCTCTAACTACTGGTACATATCGAACACAACCCACTACACAACCTTCAACAGAAGCAACACCACAACCATCAACGACCGCTGTAACTTCTGGTATACATCGAACACAACCCACTACACAACCTTCAACAGAAGCAACAACACAACCATCAACGACTACTGAAACTACTGGTACTCCTCCAACACAACCCACTACACAACCATCAACGACCTCTGTAACTACTAGTACGCGTCCCACACGACCCACTACACAGCCTTCAACAGAAGCAACAACACAACCATCAACGACCGCTGTAACTACTGGTACACATCCAACACAACCCACAAGACAACCTTCAACAGAGTTTACAGTGCAAACAGAATCAACTAGACCACAAACTCATGCCACTTTACCCCAACTAAATGTGACAACATGTTCTTGCACATATGTAAATCAAACGTTTGCACCAGGTAAATATCCCTTTCACAATATTTTCTCCTTTACACTTGCTTTTGGTATCTGAGGATTTTTAAACCTTAACAATGTTATTCAGTACTTCTGTATCTTTCATATATTAACAGGTTCTGTCATATACAACCAAACTGATAAAGCAGACTGGTGTTACTTTGCTTACTGCAGCTCTAGCTGTACTACTCAAGTAACGCAGAAACCGTGTCATCAAACCACTACAGTTCCACTTTCTACAGTTGCCAGAGATTGTACTGATGTCAATCGAAAGGTAACCTGAAAAAAAAACAAATAGCTATAGCTATGTACAAATTTCCATGGCATACTAAACATTGCAAAGAAGAAAAGGTTTAAAACTGTAGTACGGTAATTTGGGATCTTTAGATCTTTATTATATTTGATTAATTTCCAACAGAATGGAGAATCATGGACTGATGAATGTAGCACGAAAACATGCATAGATGGCCATGTCACGTCAACCCTTGTACAGTGTGATCCAAATGATGCCCAAATACCTACATGTGCCAATGGACTTACACCTGAGAAGGTTTATTATAATAATAACTGCTGCTACAAATATGAGTGTCCATGTAAGTTAACATGTGTTATTTTTATTTTGAATATGAATGATAATGGTTCTAACCATACAAATAACAACCATTGTGCTTGGAAAAATATTTAATTTGTTTTCTAAAACAACAGGTAAATGCAGTGGCTGGGGTGATCCTCATTACAAAACTTTTGACGGAAAATATTACACTTTCCAAGGGAACTGTTCCTACGTATTGGTCCGAGAAATTGTTCCAAAACATGACATCAGTGTCCATGTTAAGAACTATTACTGTAACAGTACAAATAATTTTGCTTGCCCTGAATATGTGGTGGTGAATTACAAATCCTATAAAGTCAAGATGACTAGCGACAGCGAACAGATTCAGGTGAGTGAAGGGCATAGTTCACCTGGAACAAAAAATGTTGCTCCGAACACATTTGACTGTCTTCCGTAGAACACTAATCTGCATGTCATGTCGGTTTTGGCACAATACAACATAATGTCATTTAAATACTTACAGGTCTCTGTCAATGATGTTATGAAGCTCCCAACCTTCATGAATGAAGCCTTCATCATCACCTCCTCTGGAATGGCAGTGACTTTAACCATCCCTGAAATCAAAGCTGAGATATCAGTTAATCATCATGGCTTTGAGATCAAACTTCCATTTTCCAACTTTAACGCTAATACAGAGGGACAATGTGGTGAGTACACATTACAGCTCTCCTACCAAAAACGTGAAGATGATAAAGATGTGCAATTATTTTACACCTGTCTACAATACTTTATTTCATGTTTGCTTCTACAACGAAATTTAGGAATTCCGTTAGTTTTGCATCTCAATTTTCCTGACGTACCATAAGCTGGCCTTGTTACAATTTTTATAAATATCACAATTGTTCGCTTCAAATAATACACTTCTATGGGTAATTTTAGGGGTCTGTGACAACGACCCAACAAATGACTGCAGACGTCCTGATGGAAAAACTGACGAATCATGCGAGCATATGGCACAACTTTGGGCAGCCACCCCAGAATGTCAAAACCCCCCAACACAGCCACCTGTAGCCCCACCCACCTGTACAGCAGAAGCCTGTGAGCTCATCAAAAGCGAGTAAGGAAGAAATGACCGCACATTTATTCATTTCACTATGTAGAGCTGTTGAAAAACAAGCATAAACAAATTTAGAAGTGTTCGAGTTTAAATGTTTACCAAAAATCTTTAATGCTACTTTTTCAGTTTGTTCAATAAGTGCCATGAAGTCGTTCCCTATCAAAGCTTTTATGAGGCATGTAAATATGACGTGTGCAACAAGAAAACTCCATCGTTAGTCTGCGCCAGTCTGGAGGCCTACGCACGGCAGTGTGGTGAGGCATCCGTCTGTGTCGACTGGAGGAACGCAACTGAACTCAACGGGCTCTGTGGTAAGAAGTGAACACAGAACCAAACAAGCACTGAAACGGTCAATAAAAAAAAACTTTAAACCCAATGAACTTGAACTGAGCCGAACTTTTGAGAATTCTTGTATGAGCCAGTTAAATAGATTGAACATATTATTGTTTATATAAACATAAATTGTTGCATCATGTTCAAATTACAGATCATTAAAAGTCTAAATATTTTGGGTTTCCATTTTAGACAACAAGTGCTCCAATAGCAAAGTGTACAAAGCATGTGGGCCTAAAGTGGAAAAAACTTGCAGTTCAAGGTAAAACAACTGCACATCCATGCAAACAACAGACCTCAATGTGATGTGAAAATCTAATGCTCCTAATTTCACTTTATTTAACACGTCTGATATGTGCTTCTGTTGTATTTTTCTACATACCACCAGATACAATGAAATGTTTGTGGACAAAGAGTGTCAAAGGAATGAAACAAGGTTTACAGAAGGCTGTTTCTGCCCAGATAACACCTATCTATTTAGTTCAATGTCAGATACATGTACAGCTAACTGCGGTAAGAAATGCTACTTTATTGACTTTTTCCTGTTTGTAAGATTAATGCATTTTAATGTAACATATTTGTTAATGTGTTTTAATCCCATATTTGTAGATTGTGTTGGCCCTGATGGATTACCTAAACAGGTATGATTTACGTGGCATTTAGCACTAATTTTCTCTCCAAATAAGAATGAAACTATAGGCTTAAGTGATTTAACTAATTTTAAAAGAAAACAAAGAGGATTTGAACAGACTTTCATTGCAATACCTAACAATTGTCTACATATTTTCCCTATTGTAGCCCGGAGATACATGGACCATTGGCTGTACAACATATAAATGTTCTGATGAAAGCTTTGGTGTTGTGAGTGAGCCTGTTATATGTCCAAGTATAGAGCCATGTGGTGAAGAATACAAAACAACTTTGAGCAACTGCTGTCCAACCTGTGGTGAGTTATCAGTACAAGGCTTATATTTCTAATATTGCACTTTGTTCAATGTGATTGACATAATTAAAACTAAAGAATAAGACTAAATAGACAAAAATAAGGCAGACATAAATGACCCTTTTGACATAACACATAGAGCAACCTTTAAATTAAACGGACTTAAATGCTTAAAAATGCAATAAAACATTTGAAATTTTCTTTAAAAATGCCCTCTTTTTCTAAAATCAGAATGCAATGTCGAGCTTTGTCTTAGCAAGAAATGTGATGTGGGATTCGAGTTTGCAACAAATGCATCTGGGGAGGGTTGCTGTCCAGCCTGTGGTAAGTTTGTGATAATATTGCTTATGACTTGCATCGAAGATCAAATTATTGTACACAAAGCAACCTATACAGTGTTGGTATTAAGCTGAATATATTGTTCTACACAACACTATATATTGGCAATATTTCTAACATATTTTTTCTGAGCAGTTCCCAAAGATGTCTGCGTGTACAATGGCAATGAATACAAAGTGAGTATACGAATCTTTCAGAAGAACCTAACCAACAAATCAAACATGCTTTATAGCGCTGGGTTCACGTTTCTCTTTTTCTACATTTCTCTAGCCTGGAGTTAAAATCCCCTCAGATCCATGCACCAATTGCAGATGTGAAATGGAAAGAGACCCGGAGACTAACCTACATGTTGTGCAATGTTTCTCAATGATGTGTGAACCTTGTCGTCAGGTAATTATGAGTATTTATGCTTTCGAACGGGTTACTTCACTTTATGAAGAACAATAGTTGAGGAAGGTGAAATTAATAGAATAGGAGGGTCCAATGTAAAAAAATATTAAAACGATCAAAGCATTTCATTCATCATGATATTGCCAATTTTAAAGGATTTAGTCAATGTGACAATTCAGCTGTCAACTTTGCACCCCAAAGGGTTTTGAAGAGGTGAGGGTTGAAGGAGAGTGTTGCGCAACATGTAAGCCATCGGGATGCATCTACCAATCCAACAACACCATACAAATTCTCAGGGTACAATTTTTTTTTCTTAACATTCTGCTTCAGCCAAACAATCTTCTTTGTTCTTTAGCCTTAATCCACCCTGAATTTTGTTTTGTTAGGTCGGAGAAGTGCACAGATCCGCATGCGAGACGTTGACATGCCATGAAGTCGATGGGTCATTTTTAATAGAAAAGACAACAAAACAATGCCCTGAATTCAATTCAGATGACTGTTTGCCCGTAAGTAGATTATATGTAGCTTGTAACGTGACATTCTAACACTGTATATTGTATGAGGTATGACTTAAATTTGACTGATGATTAAGGAAATGTGTTTGGTTGTGATGTCTTACACAGGGTACTGAGAGATTGGATGCAGATGGATGTTGTCAAATCTGTAAGATTTCTTTTGCCACTTATAGTACAGTTTGAACAGTAAAAAAAAAACTTTGTTTTACTTTTTATGAAATTGTATATAAATATATTTATGCAAATATATACATGTATGTGTACGTGAATGTGTTTGTAAAAACACAAAATAAATATGCACAGTGCACATATTACATAGGCCTATATCATACATTGCACACATTACATTTATCATGTAAACACAAAACTTTTATTCTGGATGCAATTAATCGCTGAAAAGCCCTAAGTATTAGAAACTGTCTATGCATCTGACGTATTATTTCTCAATAGAGCCTATTACAAGCTTGTGTCTGTTCATTTAGGTGATAAAAATGACTGCAACCTCATAAAGAACACCACTCGTGTGAGCGTAAATGACTGCACATCCATCGATCCTATAGAAGTGACGTCCTGCAATGGCCACTGTGACACCCTATCAATGTAAGAGCTTGTGCACATCATCCTTTAATAAACTGTACAGTCATAGGTTAACTCCACAAGCAATTTTACTGATAATTTTTGTACACATGCACAGGTATTCAATGGAGGCAAACAAAATGATGCACAGCTGTTCTTGTTGTCGGGAGTTGAAAACCAGCATGAAACAAGTGAAGCTGAAGTGTTCTGATAACAGCGAGATCACACATGACTACGTCTACATTGACAGCTGTCAATGCGAGCTGACCAAGTGTCAAGACTGAAGACCGAACAGCAGCTAAATTCAACCTCTACCTAACCTTGCTATGATTGAATGTGACTATTGCAATTTAAAACATATTTGCAAGATTGATAGATAATGGTGAATGAATTAATAATCTTCCTGCTTTTATACTTGTGGCAAAGCTTTCTTTATAATCATTTTAATGTTTCTCTTCAATAATCTTCATTCTTAGTTAAAAATAATAAAATGACATATTCAATAGTTGATTTTAATGCTAAACACAATAAAGTAATCAACCTGCAACAAAAAACATCCACTGTTTATCATTTCACACTTCATCACACCCGTGAAAACACAACCACTAGGGGCGCTACACTATTATGTTGTGTGTAAAACGTAATAATGTTTACGTCAGCATCCTTATAGTCCTTTCTTTCTGCCCTTGCGATTGTTTACAAATTCACATGATTACTGTATAGTAACCAAGATAATTAACGATACGTAATATTTCCAATTCAAACCCGTCAATCTAGGAAAGAAATCAGTGTGACAGACTGTGGTCGATACAAAGCATTGTAAATAAATGTACAGGTACAATTAAAAAAAAATAATAGAATATTGTGAAAAAGGGCAATATTTTTTGTCACTCATTTCAGAAAGTGAAACCCATATATTATATAGATTCATTTCACAAAGAGTAAAATATTTACGGCCTTTATTTCTTGAAATTTTGATGATTATGGCTAACAGATAATGAAAACCCAAAATAGAAAATTAGATTATTACATTTAAATTACAATTAAAAAATTGATATTTTGTAAAGAAATGTCAGGCTCCTAAAATTATATTCATTTCTATGCACTCAATACTTGGTTGGGCCTCCTTTTGCATGAATTACTGCATCAATGTGGCATGGCATGGAGGCAATCAGCTTGTGGCACTGCTCAGGTGTAATGGAAGCCCAGGTTGCTTTGATAGCGGCCTTCAGGTCATCTGTATTGTTTGGTCTGGTGTCTCTCATCTTCCTCTTGACAATACCCTATAGATTCTCTATGGGGTTCAAGTCAGGCAGGTTCGCTGGTCAATAAAGCACAGTACCACCATGGTCATTGAATAAAAATATTTCCCTCTATATGTTATGAATCTATATAACATAGGGGTCAATTTCAAGTGACAAAAAATATTGCTTTTTTCCCCATGCTATTCAATTTTTTCTGATGTACCTGTATACTTCTCACCTGAGCCTACTTACCTATTGAAAGACGAACCACTTTTTACCATCCTCTTTATTGTAAATTTACTCCATGGCGTTCAGACCTTCATGTATACTGTATCGATGTTATGACATTGATTTGATCACTTAGCGTAGTTTTAAAGTGTGTAAGCGTAAACAAGCCTGTCGCGCGCACAACAAACGTATTCATTAATTTACGTTTAGTTGACAAGAAAATTAGCCATATGTATGGTAAAAAAAACAAATAAATGTAAGAATGATAGTAATTTAGCGGTTAAGTTGTTATGTTTATAGGTAAAATACGTTTTTAAAACTCCTATGCCGCCACTACCACAAAACGTATTAAGACATGCGGATTGATCCTTAAGAAGAGTTACAGTCTTATCACATGAAAAACTGGCCCTGAAAATTATTTTGATATATATTTGTATCGGTCTGAAATTGAGCAAATCATGATACGAGTAAACTTCAGTAAAATAAAACCAGTGTGTTATGAAAACAATTCCATTAACCAATTCCATACACCTAGCGCTACTGTTGTCGATAGGAACTATTTATCCTTCCGCTCATTTGAAGATACAATAAGTGCAGTATCAGGATGCTCTTCGACCCTGGTAAACGAAGTTATATATAATTATATATGAATATAATTCTACCCCAGAATTCATTCTTGTGTCCTCAAAATCGTATGACTTTACCTTACATTTTCACTGTTAATTAACAGGTATAAATAAATATTCAATAAACATAAACTACGTCTGAACCGTTAAGCCCCGCCCATCGCTGCGAACAAGAGCCAATCATAAATGCAGAGGGGAATGACCCAAGAGGAAGCGTGTATGTAAGCACTGGCGGGAGATTTTGTTGTGAAACTTTTTGTGACGCGCTAAAAACAAGAGACATAAGACAAGACTCTATAAACAGCTTCGCCATTCATGAAACACGTAAGTGTGTGTTGATGTCAATATTACACCATAGTTCATCCGTATGTTAAAATCCTAATTTAAGTTAAGAATTGTACGTCTGACAGTTGCTGTTATATAATTTGTTGCTTTGTTTACATTCATTCGTCCTAGCACGTTATCCCAAATATCTCAAAGATACAAACGCATGCGTTGATTTACTTATATTTACAGGTCTGATGTCTACAATGAAAGTTACGGCGGAGAAAATTATTTCGTTATCGGAGGAAGATGGTATAGACGAGCTTCAGAAACATCTTACCTTGCTGTCTGACGATAAGGTTGGCATGTGTGGGGTGTACTGTACTCATATATACGTATAATATGTATACATTATAAATGTAGTGATGGATCTCGATGCAAAATGATTTATGTTAAAGATAACACCACTTAATCACAATTAAAAGTGTTTTTAACGTTCTGTTCCTGCTGTTTAGCTCACAACCATGATAACAAATAGTGCATTAAAAGGGAAAGAGACAGGTGTCCTGATCAAAGCCATATTTAAAGGTAATATTTCTGTCAACTAAACTAGAACGTGTTCTTTCTATTAAGATATTCAACTTCGTAGTCAAGCCATTTCTATGCACCTGTATTGAATAGAATATAAGCACATGCACAGGACAATATAAAACATGTGTTTGTGACTCATTAGGATCACCGGTGAATGAAACCAATGGTGCAAACCGCAGGCTGCTGGTATACAAGCACTGTATTCCCCTCTGTGAGTCTGGAGACCTGCAGCCAGAAGTGGCCTCAGATATCATAGGTCTCCTGATGTTGGAGGTGAGGACTTTTTACATGCAGTACACAAAGTACAACAAAGTGATGGTGTGGTTTAAAATCTTGTCTTTTGCAGACACATGGTCTGCCTGGTTCTGCTTTAGCAGCGTTAGGGTCTCTGTATGTGGAGGCCATTAAGATGGGTGAAATGAACAGTGGGAGGTCACTGGAACTCTTCCCTACGGTCCTGACTGCTCTTGCGGCTACCGAAGCATTGGCTTATGGGAAAGGTATGAAGGGTTTCATTATGCCACGAATTTTCGGTTAAAATAGAAATTTAGTTCAGTAGTTTATACTTACAATTAAAAGTGTTTATGTATGTTAAGTGAACAAGATTTAAAATACTTATAAAAAGGTAATGATTAAATCTCTGTTGTGATATTATTTACATTGTTTATTTCAGGTGAGCTGAGTGGAGATGAATACAAGAAACAGCTGATCAACAGTCTTTGTTCTAGCAGGTAAGATACACTGTTTATTGCTTTATTATCAGCTTTCAGACCATATTCATAATAGGTAAGTCTTTACTGAGTTTGAGTATATAGACTGATCGTTTTTATCAAACAATAAATCGCATTCAGAAAAGTTTGTGTAATAAACTTAATACATATCTGTGCACTGTGCATATTAATTTTGAATTTACGAACACATAAATAAATGCTAATATTTCTAAATATGTACACATGTATGTGTATATATTTAGAAATATTAGCAATTATTTATATGTACCAATATTTTAAGTTATACATAAATGTTTATTCATTTTTATATTTTAAATATATGCATGTATGTGTACATTTTTATAAAAACAAAATGAATACAATTCATTTATACAATTCATCAATACACTTAAATACAAAACGAATACTTTGTAAAGTACACAGTCATATTTTATGGAAACACAAACTTTTATTCTGGATGCGAATAAAATCACGATTAATCATTTGACAGCCCTAATTAAATTAAGGTTTTTATAGTCAAGCTTACAATTTTACACCGGCTGCTTTAGGAGAATGTGGTTTTGGTAATATACATCTCTGATGTGTACAGATGGGATCCACAATGTGTAATCCACCTTACCACCATGTTCAGGTATGTTGAAATCTGTTTTACTTTTGGTGGCCACATTTATGAACCAGAAGAAAAAGACCATGTTTTTTTCTTTTAGGGATGTTCCATTATCTGCTGAGGAACTTCAGTTTTTGATTGAGAAGATTCTGCGGCTGTTCCTAAAGTTAGACCTGCAGGAGATCCCACCTCTGGTCTATCAGCTACTGCTTCTCTCCTCAAAGGTCTGACATCTATCTATTTCTTGGTGTTAAAGTACTTTACAGTGCGTTACATTCCAGATTCTATGTTTCATTTAGGGTGGTAAGAAACTTGTTCTGGATGGAATTGTCAATTACTTCAAAAAGCAAGACCAGCTACAAAAAGAGGAGCAGAAAAAAGGAGAGTGAGTTTTTACTTAGAATACGTAATTTTTTTATTATCTGATTTTATCCGATTCTTGTCAAATCACCAGCTGTTATAAAGCTTACTCCAATGAGTGATCTCGATGTGCTGGTGTCTGTGTTCTCAGGAGTGAAGACGTGGAGGTACAGACCATCCCACAGGACCAGCTCCGGCACGTGGAGGGCACCGTCATCCTTCACGTCGTTTTTGCCATTCGTCTCGACCATGAACTCGGCAGGGAGTTTTTTAAATGCCTCAAGGTGAATATCCGTCAGTTTCATATGAATACTTTTTTTAACAATTCTATCCTACTTGACTGATTGTTTTTCTGTAGGCTTCCCAGAGTGATCCATTGTGTCCTTTCAGTATCGCTCTACTGCTTTCAGTGTCCCGCATACAACGTTATGAAGAGCAGGTGCGTTATCTTGGGTTTTGTTCTTACACAAGCTCAACCTAGCGAGTTGCCTACCTAGATGGTATTGTGTGGCATTGCTCGAATGTTCAAAGACATCTGTTTACATAGACATCTCACTTGGGTTGAAGACATAGCCACTGTCTCATATTGTGTTGTGATGTTTTTAGGTGTTTGAGTTCCTGAAAGGCGCCATCACCAAGAACTTCAAAGATGATCAGATTCAGCAGAGCTCCAAGTTTCTGCAGGACCTGCTGCCTCAGTGTAGCAGTGTCTCCGACATGATCCTAGACACTGTGAAAAACAGGTGAAACATCCCAAAAGCAAAACAACTTCTCCTGTATCTCCCGTGTATTTTTTTACATGTTTGTGTCTGTAGTGTGTTCGGCTGGGACCACGTCACTCAGGGTCTGGTGCAGCTGGGATTTATGCTCATGGATTCGTTTGGGCCTAAAGCTGGAATGTTTGGAAAAGTCACGGAAGTGACGTCCACTACGGCTAAAACCCCAAATCAGCTAGCATGTCGACTTGGTGGACAAGTTCTCTTGGAAAGTTTTAAGGTATGACAAACTCGTTAATATCCAAAGTTTGTTTCAAGCAACTGAATTGTTTGATTGAGTTTAATTAATTTTTATACAGATGCATGAGCCAATCAGAGGTGAGATCCTGGAACAGGTCTTAAACCGACTGGTGACCAAAACAGCTTCCCCTGTCACTCATTTTATTGGTTGGTGGGAATTCTGTACTTATTGCTCAATTTGATTAAAGCGTATATATGCTTATTTATTTGTATTTTTTCCCTTGATTTTCCACAGACCTTCTTTCCAGCATTGTGACGTCTGCTCCCATGATCCTCTTGGAGTCCTCTTCCAAGGTCACAGAAACATTTGACCAGCTCTCATTCTTGCCCCTCAGCACAGTACAGGGTCTTCTCAAAGCCGTGCAGGTAATGTTACTCTACCCTCTCTCACAAACCATTTTAACATCCCACAATCCTGCAAATATGTGATGCGGTTGGTATTTCCTGTGTTCTCAGCCACTGCTCAAAGTCAGCATGTCCATCAAAGATGCCCTCATCCTGGTCCTCCGGAAGGCTATGTTCTCTAGGTAGAGCAAGAAAAATGTTGGTTGTGTATGTGTTTAGCGACGACTACGTGCTAATGAAACATCTCTTTGCAGTCATTTGGATGGACGGAAGTCAGCTGTGGCCGGGTTCCTATTGTTACTGAAGAACTTCCGGGTTTTGGGAAGCTTAGCTTCTAGCCAGTCTAGTCAAGCCATTACATCCAGTCAGGTGTGATGCTAACGTCTGTCAGTTTCACTTCAACCGTATATTTGTGCACAAGTTAACGTGACTGATTCTTGTTGGTAGATCCAGGCAGACGTGCACTCGCGCTACAACGCCGCAGCTAATGAATCCTTCTGTCTGGAGATCCTAAGCAGCTTGCGTCGCTGTCTTAACCAGCAGGCTGATGTACGGCTCATGCTGTATGAGGTCTGGATCTCGCAGATAAAACAAGAGTGGAAGAATTCTGCTTTTTTTACTGGTCCTTTTTCCCATTATCCTTTGCTGTATTGAGAAGGTGATACGTTTTTCTTTTAAAGGGTTTTAATGATGTTCTCCGTCGTAACTCTCAGCTGGCGAGCTCCATCATGCAGACACTCTTGTCACAGGTGTGTGTTTTAATTTTCTATGAGAGCAATGTTAAAAAAAGTCTTTATAAACAACATAAATAAAAGTTTTTAATTTAATAAATTTATTTAAATTAAATATAGAAAAATAAACTTGTTTAAACCTCTTGTTTTAAAGCTCTCCCATTTCTTTTCTAAGACACACATTAGACAGTGGGTTTGATAAGATAAAATGTTTAATTTTATGTATGACGGACCCTTCTGAATGGTCTTTTTGATAGTACGGTGTTTGTGTGTCAGCTGAAAAGGTACTTCGAACCCCAGCAGGATCTTCTTCCTCCCCTGAAGCTGGAGTCTTGTATCAGTGCGCATGGAGATCAAGTCTTCCTCCAAGAGCCTCTGGTACAAATCCACTAGTTTGTCATTGCGATTCACTCGATCGTGGGAAATTCAGATCATGACTGTTACGATGATGTCATCCAGGCTCATCTGCTGTGCTGCACGGTTCACTGCCTGCTCTGGGACCAGAACGTACGCTCCGATGGCAACTTGAGCGATGACGAAGAAGATGAGGAGAGTGGAGTCCAGAACGAACTGCATGCCATTCTGGAAAGCATAACGAAACGGATGATTAAAAGTGAACTGGAGGATTTCGAGTTGGTATGTTGTAGATATCAGTTTAGGAGTGGACTTCTATAGACCACAGTATTGTATAACTGAATACGTTTTTGGTTCAATTCAAATTCTAAGTTTAAGATAAAGTCTTTATTTGGGGGGCTGCAAAGCAATGCACCCTACACAAAGTAGATCTTGTGCTAAATTGTTGAGATATTTTGTAAATTTGAAATCTGTTTTTACTAAGATCATAGAGAACTCTTTGATAATTGTGGAGGGACTATAAATTATCTGAGGCCAATGCAAGTCGTCTACATGATGTCATAGTGTTGCTATGAAACCTATTGCGGTTCTTAAAATACTAACTGTCTGCTACTAAATGCTATCACAGAAGAAGACTTAGTTTCCCCGTGTGCGTGTGTTTTTCAGGACAAATGTGCCGAATTTTCAACAACTTCCAGCGTTGGAGTGAAGAACAGCATCTATGCCGTGTTGGTGATGGGTGTGAATGAGGTTCTCATGGAATACAACTTCATCACCGGCAATTACAGGTTGTGTGTCTGCGTCTTTGTGAACGTCTTATTAACCATCTTATTTGTGTTTAACCTGCTATTCTGTGTTGTGCAGTAAGAACCGTATCGAGGAGGTTCTGGAGCTTTTCAGACGCTATCATAAGGTGTCTGACATCCTGCGGGACAAAGCGGGGAAGGGCCGCACGGCGTCCAGCAAGACTCCTCGCAGTCTGCTGTCTCTTAGCTTTGTGTCGACACTGCTCACTGCTCTGTTCAGGTAGAGTTCAAGTAAGGAGGAACATGAAAATGTACTTGTGCTTATCGGGTGTACCTGAATGTTTCATTCTTCATTTTAGAGACAGTACTCAGAGTCGTGAGGAGAGCCTGTCGGTGCTGCGCTCCAGTGGAGAGTTCCTGCGGTACTGTGTTAGCGTGGCCTTGCAGAAGATCCAACAACTGGAGGAGACCGGACACACCGATGGACCAGAGGGCCAGAGTGCCGATAAGGCCTTCCGCCATCTTTGTGACATCACCAGGTCTGACCTTCACATCACATGAAACAGACCAAAGAATTAGATTTTGGACAGTGCATAAATGAGACTGGAATATGTTACCTGTATCCCATATCAACAGCGTGCTGATGTGGCGCTACACCAATGTGCCTTCGACCGTGGAGGATGCTGGGAAAAAGGAAAAGGGCCACAGTGTGTCTCTGCTGTGTCTGGAGGGTCTCCTGCGAGTCTTCACGACCGTCGTGCACCGATACCCAACACGAATGGGCAACTTCCTGTCTTCTCTTGGTGGGGGTTACACACCGCCCGAAACATCTCGAAGTTCTGATTAATAATGTTTGTAGACTGTTTCAGTGACAAAATGTTTGTCCTAAAGATGTTTCAGGGGAAAGAGACAGCGAGGGCTCAGATCTGACCGAGCAGACCTCTTTCTACATCCGCCAGTTCCAGGTTTATTTTCAAATCCAACAAAATGGTTTCTTTATCAGTTTGCTGCTACAGTCAGTTAGTTTTACCTGCAAGATGAAAGCTCATTGATTTTTGTACAGCGAGCTCTGATGACCCAGCTCAGTAGTGGAGAGGAGGAGTTTAACAGTAAAGAAGCACAGTTATTGGTCAGCATCCTCAGCGTGCTGTCGCGGCAACTCAACCCAGCTTCTCAACAGGTAGTCGCGTTAAACAAAATCGTCTCCGTGTAAGTGGTGGCCGTAAACCTCACTGTACTTGTGTTCTTGCACACAGTTTGTCCAAATGATTACCTGCACCGTGAAACTCTGCAAAGAAACAAACTTTGGTAAGCAGACTGAAATTGAAAAGAAAGATGGAAAAATGATTACATTAAATCGCATTAAAATATTTAAAGAATCATACATTGTTGAGCTAAAACTTATCATGTCAATGTCAGATCTTATGTAGATTCCATCCCACCTTTGCAACAAAATTCAAAGTTACGTTCGTGTGTGTTTCAGAGGATATATCCTTTAGTAAAGGCTTGCTGTCTCTGCTGTTCAGCCTGCACGTTCTCTATAAAAGTCCAGTTTCTTTGCTCTGGGAGATGTGCCAGGACATACACAGCCAGCTGGGAGATATAGACCAGGTAATGTAGTGTTTAATTCTAGGGAACTTGACGAACTACGCAGTGCGTTTACTAAATCGCTCTGTTTTCGAGCAGGATGTTGAAGTAGAGAAACAGTCTCACTTTGCCATCATCAGCATGAAGACCGCTCCATCCACTACGGTAAGAGAACATTCATTTGCTTATTGAGAGCATTTATACCTTCACACAGACTCTCATAACATCATCTGCTGCCTCTGTCCAGCTTTTAGTGTTGTCTCAGGTTGGAAAAGTGTTGGATGAAGTCGACTGGCTGATTGCTAAGAAGAAAGGTCAGATAAGTTCAGACAGAACCATTTCAGGTAACGCCAATTCCCAAACAAACTTTCTGCTCCGTGTTATATCGATGTTTAAGGTGTATAATACTTTTGAGCACTTTCTTGTTTAAGGAAATACCCAGCAGCCATTGGTCCAGCAGGACCCAATAGAGAAAGCCGTAACGATACAGTTAGGGACGTTGTTGACGGCTCTACACGAGTTGGTTCAGACCGCCCTGCTTCCGGGACCCTGCACAGACACACTGATGCGAGAACTCAGCCGGACATACAGTATTCTCACTACACTTACCAAATATGTGAGTTCGGTCCTGAAGCCGGTTTCACAAAACTGTTCTTAAGACAAATTATTGGAAGTTCTTAAGAATTTTCCCTCTTAAGTTCTCAAGAATGAAATGACATATGCAATGTAAATCAATCTTGAGAAAAAAATATTAGAACTGACCTTTTATTTTGGGAATACAAAACATTCCTAACTTTTATCTTGAATTACAATTTTTAAGAAAAAACATGTCCGTTAAGAAGAATTTTCTTCTTAAGAATGTTTTGTGAATCTGGCCCCAGATTTACTATATTGATATGATTCGTTGTCAAGAGTCAAGGGATCCCAGACCTTCTTAGGGTCCACATCCTCAAACTTAGCTGGCAATGAAATTATTGTTTGAAAAGGTCCTCTAACCTTTGTTTTTTGTTATTTTCAGTATATTCAGCTTTGTGCGACCCAACCGGGCCAGCTCCCTGCACGCTTGGAGAAATTGGTGAGCTTATATTTTTGATTTAGTATCAGCCGGAGCTGACCGTACACTTAAATTGAAAGCCAGATCAAATAGTATAAATACAATATATACACAAAATACTTGCATGGATCCTGAATCTTAACTTCTTGAAGTTTGTGGAAGGTTTTTGAGTTAAGATAAACCTTTCTTGATATCTTAAAATATAACATAAACATTTGCTTCAATTGTGTTCAGGTGAAGCTGTCAGGATCTCATCTCACTCCTCAGTGTTATTGCTTCATTACATATGTACAGGTAAGCATGCCTACGGCCCGTTTCTTTTCTAGTATATTTAAACCTTCACCATCGTGTCTATTATCAAACCTTCATAACAAATAGAGTGGAGAGCTGACAGCAGGAGGCTCCGACAAGACGAAGAAGAAAAAGAAAGAAGACGAGGCAGTCGCAGCCGCTTCAGTAAGAGCGAGTTTTACTTTCATTTAATTCCAAATTGTTGATGATATCGCCAAAAATTTCAAGAACAGAGATATTTTTTGTTATCTTTCTTGTTTTATTACAGTTATTTGTCTTGGGTCATTTTGACAACACAGTCATTTAAGTGTCTGATATGTTCTTTTCTCAATCTCAAGGCTAAAGTTCTGCGTGAAACGAAAGCCATACCAAATCTAATTTTCAACATTGAACAGTATGAGAAGTTTCTCATTCTTCTTTCCAAAAAGTCGAAGGTATTGTGTAGTTTTATTAATCCTAGGCTTTATACACAGCACATAAATAACTTCAGTCCCATCTGTGAATCTTCATGCCTGTGGCGCCCTCTACAGGTCAATCTGATGCAGTACATGAAGCTAAGCACCTCCAGAGACTTCAGGATCAACACCACTACTCTGGAAGCTGCACTCCAGGAACAAGAGCAACAGCATGATGACAGTCAGCAGGTTTGTGTCTCTTAAATTGATCATGCCACACCTCCAAGGGTTTGGTTTATCCTCAGTGATGTTATTCTTCATTTCAGACTCAAAGTTCTCAGGCTTCAGAGGGAACTCAGGCCCCCAAAAAGAAGAGGAGAAAGCAGTGAGAAAATGCTGACTTTGCACTTTTTGTTTCAGTGTGTGTGTTCACCCTTATGCCACGGATGTTTGGTTGTTATTATTTCCCTTTGGCCAAAGATCCTTTAGTGATCTCTATAATCTGGTAGATATCCAATGCTTCACCTGATGATATAAAAACAAGCATGTTATGTTCAATGTAACAAAACAACTGTTAACAGTTGGATCAACGTCCGACTGTCATTTTATTCGTACTTTTTTATATGAATTTGTAAAGTTCGTTTTGTTCAAAAACTGCTGCTATTATCTTAATAAATATAAATGCCTGTATCTGGTGTGTTTGTTTATCCGGCAAGAACATTTCAAGCCTCAAACATTTAAAAATATTTCTTTGAGACCTCATTGTTTTGTCTCATTGTGTTTAGCTTCTGCGAACTGTTTTTTAATCTTACCTTGTGCTATGCCGTATCTTCGCTCAACTCCTGAAGGGTTGGATGGAGTCACGCAATCCATGGTGACCTCCTTACGTAAGCACTGATCGATATCAACAGCGCTGAAGAAAGCCACTGACTGTGGCAGATCTCTCATTCCCAGTTTATAAGCAAACATACACCTGAAGACGCAACAGAGAAAACAGGCATGAAAATTACAAGTCAACGTCAAATGTACAATACAATAATAAATAAAGAATGATATTTACCTGATAAGCAGGTTGGTTATTTGCAGGGCCAGTGCAGCTCTGTCCCGATCCTCACTCCGCACCAGGTATCGCACTTCGTCGTGAATGCTGATGCAGAATCGGCCGTCGATATCGTACTCCTCAAACAACCACCGCATAGCCACCAACATGAGATGAAGATAATCCACAGCAGAACTCTGCACCACCCAGTTCACCCTGCTGGTTATGAACTAAAGTGAAAAATAATAGGAAGTGAACCAACCGAAGACTATCCAACACATTTCTTCAATGCATGAATAAAAATGATGCATTAATTAACCATTATGTAGTATGACTCTTTCTTCACTGGATCACAAAAGAAGATATTTTGAGAAATGTCTCAATGGTTTTGTGCTCATACAATGGAAGTCAATGGGGGCCAATGCTGTTTGGTTACCAACGTTCTTTCAGTTATCTTACTAGTGTAGACAATAGTGGCCATGAAAGGTTTGCTTTCATACATTCTTTAAAATATCTTCTTTTGTGTTCAACAGAAGATATTTATTAAGCAATTCTTCCACTGTGATAGTCAATCGTGGGCAAGCACTGTTTGGTTACAAGCATTCTTCCAAATATCTTTCTGAGAATAAAGACATTCATACAGATCTGAAACAACTTGAGGGTGAGTAAACGAAGAACTTTAATTTTTGGGTGAACAGCCCCTTTAAATCCTTCCCTCACCTCATCTTTAACGGCAGACGGTTCCAGAGCTCTGGAGATCCTGCAGCTTAGCACTGGAGTGGCTGGTTCATCAGAGTGAGCGATATTCTCCAGTTTATTGAACATCTCTGACTCCGTGCCGCCCGCCCACACGCGCTTCCCTGCTAGATTCCATTTCCTCTTCCTGCGGGTGCTACGGGAATCAAAATACCAGCGTTACATATAGATATGTTTGAGACGAGTGTTTTAAGGAGGTCAGCTGACCTTTGAGTTGCTAGTTTTGAGATCCTGCGAAGTTCCTGCAGTGAGATGGTACCGTCATCATCTCTTTCCACATCCACTTTTAACTCCTTCACCAACCACTCACCTTCCTCAGACAGATGATACCTGCAAATAATAATAAATTATCTTAACTAGCAACAGACTTCAGTCAACCAATTACAAATGTAAAGGGACAGTTCAGCCCAAAATGAAAAATGACTTTCTTCTGCAGGACACAAAAGAAGATATTTTGAAGAATGTTGGTAAACAATCAACATTGGCCTCATTGACCTCATCGTATCGACACAAAACCACCCAGACATTTCTCAATATATCATCTGTGTTCCACAAAAAATAGGAAAATTTGAACGACTTGAAGGTGAAAAAAATAACGAGAGAATATTGACAGGAAAAGCAAAGGCACAGAGGCTTAAGCACAAAAAAGATCTCAGCGTACCTGCGCAGTCCTTTGGTAAGTGCATACATCTGTTGAGCTTTGCTGCCGGCTTCCTGTTGGCTCAATCGATGATTAAACTGCATGAGCAGTCGCTCGGCAAACGGCTGGCCGGCTCCATAAATCCTGCCGTAGTTGAAGACCTTGGCATGCTCGCGGCTAATTCCAACAGCGTCTGCGGTTCGGCTGTGCAGATCCGTGCCTTGACTCTTCTTTCCCTGAAGTGTCATCCACCCAAACGCAGTGCATCCTGGGAAACAGATGCATCGTTTATTTTGTCCCACAGGGCCATCTAACAGTCTTTTGCTAACGTGATGAGTATCAGACTATTATACTTTTATCGTCTATGGTGGTTTAAGACGTTGACAACAGAAATCCTACCATGCATCCCAGCAAAGTGGGCTTCACCCAGCACGGCAGCGATCCACAGCTCTTGGGAATCCACATCTGCTCCCACCAGGTGATAACCAGGTGGCACCTGCACCATGGCCTTCAGTTCACTGCCCACTCGATCTTTCTGCACACGCAATATATTACCAACATACAACAAATCAGCTTCCAATGATTGGAAACATACAAAAATACATAATTATTTATTTTCCCGCATGCTTCGGTCACCATTTACTTTCATTATAAAGAAAGATGAGTTTTCTTTTACAAAAACGTTGCACCGGAATTATATCAGAGTTAGTAAATGAGAGAATAATGGCTAAAGAAAAAAGGTTTCATCGTTGTAGTTGTCATACCCGCGCATTGCTGGCAGTCAGCCACGTCGGCTCTACGGCTCTGCGCGTGACCGTTCCAGCCGTGATGACCCGAGGTAAAATAGCTCCGTACTGTCCTTCCTCATCGTAGTCTTCATGTCTGATGTCATCACAAAGACAGGGTCAAACGGTACATTGTGTATAGAAACATGAAGCTGTGTTAGACAGGTCACATACCTGCTGACAGAGCGTGGCTGCTCTCCTCTTCGCAGCCATACCACCATTTGAGAGCTGCACAAATAAAATAAAGTTGTCAATTATTCTCAGTCCCCATTCACTTTCATTATATGAAAACAAAATATTATATTTTTTATATTTTCTTCTTTTACTCCATTGTGTTTTCTTATTTTGTGTCCCTTGTAAGTAAGAGACTTGTATGAGCGTGAGACTAACAATTTTTATTTTGTGTGAGGTATTCTACTGAAATAAATTTATACAAGCACAGCGAATGTCAAGAAGACACAAACCTGATGCGTTTTTGGGCGTTCCTCCAGAACGAGATCATCTTGTTGATCTCAAGGGCCCGCGTGCCGTTCGTGCCCCCTCGCCTCGCCTGAAGCGTACCGTCCTCCATTTTGGACAAGAAGTCTTTAGAGAACGGGCTTCCCACATTGTTGTCGTTTCCATCCTGTAATTACAGTCCAACAGTTGGAGTCAATGTTAATAAAAGATGAATGAGTGTATGATAGGAAAGGAGCTTGTTTAACACCTTGTGTGGCAGTTTGAAGAACCAACAACCAGGGATGTTGACATCATTGTATGGTCCATTTCCATGGTGATAAGGGCAGACAAGGTTCCCATTGTGAACATTCTTAAGAATAAACAAAGTTATAATTAGTTAGATCGTTATACTTAGATACTAATAATATTCATATTAAAATGTGTCAATAATGTGACCCTGGATCACAAAACCAGTCTTAAGAAGCAAAGGAACATTTTCAGTAAAAGCCAAAAATACATGGTATGGGTCAAAATTATAGATTTTTCTTTTATGCCAAAAATCACTAGGACATTACGTAAAGATCATGAGATATTTTGTAAATGACCTTCCCTAAATATATGAAAAACTTGATTTTTGTGAGTGGGTGGCATGCAAAAGTGCCTCTTATTAACAACTTCAAAGGCGATTTTTTCAATATTAAAATTTTTGTGCATCCTCAGATTCCAGAGTTTTAAGCGGCTGTATCTACGCCAGATATTGTCCAATCCTAACAAACCATACATCAAAATAAAGCTTGTTTATTCAGCTTTCATGTGATATAAAATGAATTTAATTCAGAAAATGTACCCAAAAGACTGGTTTTGTCGTCCAGAGTCACATATATTTATAAATAGACTAATGTAATGTTTGAATATTTCTTTGAGAAACATTAAAGCTGTGATCCTTAACTTTTTTGGATAAAATACACAAAAATCTGTACGCACAAAATGAACTGTTCAAAAATGTTCTCCCGGTTTGAAACGGTAAATTACTTAATTATCTAAATATAATCTAAACTAACCTTTGACCTCTTGGATGGGACTCCTGTTTCATCATCAGACACTTCCAAACGACTTATTTCTTCAACCTACAAACAAATATCCAGACTTATGCCAAACGGTGACTACAACAGAAAATACACTTCGTACCAGCCCTAAAATAAAGACAGTTTGAGCATCTCTTACCGTCTGCCACACGGTGCTATCCGTCAACATGAGGTCAACAGAAAGCGGGCCGTCCTGACACTGCGACTGTCCCTTCCCTTTCCCGTCGCAGTATTCCTTATAAACTTTCTCGATTTCTCTAAACACCATCAGAACCACAAAAGGGATAGTAGCTGTAAAGTTCCTCACATTATACAAGCACTCCAAACAATCTTTATTGTACCTGTAGGGACATACAGGTCCCTCGTGGTCTTCGGAGATCTCCAGGTTATCTTTGCGCCCCGGTACCAGGTAACCCCATCCGTGCTGGTCGGTGTAGTGCAGGGGAAAGCCGTCCCAAGTCAGTCCCATGAGTTTGGGTGTGACCCTCATCTGTAGACTGATCAGACTGGCTCCAGGAGACCAATCCTTGGCTTCGGACATCTTCACGCACAACTTACGGTACCATCTAGGAAAAAACTATATAGAAAAAGTGCAACGCTATGTAAAGTGTTTTTTAAGATTAGGGGCGGATCTCACCCGGGGTGGGCGGGTAAGTGCTGTCTCCTCTTTGGCAGGCAACTGATGGTCTCCTTTAGTTTCTTTAGTAGTTCTCCGCTGGGGTGTGGAATATTCTCCTCCTCTTCGGAAGGAGAACCAAAGTCTGAATCATAATAAGTACACAATTTTATCATTTACCGTTACCTTGAAGGGTTCAGTGTTTTACTTAATATGAAGATTAAATAAAATACATACCATCGTCCCAATAATAAGGGATGTCATTATTCACTAGCGCTGCTGTCATCTCTTCCTCCTGTTTGGCTTTCTTCTTACTTACAGGCACTTTCTTCTGTTTAAAGTCTTGAACGTCCCAATCCAAATCCCATAGCCAGGGGTCATCTTTATACCTAAAACATATCACCAAAGATATGATCATCACGAATCCTGTTTCACTATTTTATCATAAAAGTAGAAATATTAAGCTTAGTGTAGGTTAAAATAATTTTTACCGATCATCCTCCAATAACTGGCAGGCATCGTCGGCCAAAATCATCAACGATTTTTTCATTTCCCTCTGCAGCTCCTCATAAGTGTCCTGAGCGTCCTCCAAGTACCGCCCCCAGCTCTGATTGACAGGAAGATAGCACATGCCCATTTCTAGCATACCTGCGAGCGTCACGGGATGAGGACACCTACGGATATACAAAATGACATAAGTGACTGATAAAATGCGAGAGTGTAGAATTCATAGTGGACCGTGGGGGGGGGGTTATGCAAATGAAGGTCCATACCGCTCTAAAAACAAAGGCAGCTGCTCAGTAAAGACCTCATGGGTGGCCTGTACATCTGAAGCACAATACTGCATCAGCTCCTTAAACGTCAAAGACTCAAACGTCAAGATTTTGTTATGCAGACGCGCTGTAGAAATTCTGTATTAACAGAATTCTTGCTCACCTGAAAGTTGTTGCGAACATCCGACATTTTTCCCTTCACAAAAACATCTCGGGCTTCTTTCTTAAGCGGCTCTCCGCCGACGTACAAAGCGTGAACATCAGCAAGATTATTAATGCTGCTGATATCAACCCATTCCCATGATCCAATCTGTAACATTACAAAACACACATAAATTTTAAAATATATGCGATTATGGAAGCCTGTTTTATCCCTCCTCCTCCCCAGCTCCACGTGTAGAGATCTGCTACGGGGGTCCTACATTCTTGCAGCAGCATTCCTTTGTTATTTTTTACTTTTTGGCTAAACTATTTTTGTATTATCGTAGTAGCGTAGAAGATCTCGTCCGCCAAAATAAAGCTTAATAAATGCTGGTTTAACTCCGAGAGTTGTTATGACTGAACTGTAAATATGTAAAATGTAATGTTAAATATTGTCCTTTTTTGTAGTTTTCTAAAGTGACGCTGGGGGCCAAGGAATTACACATCACCTTTAATATACTGACTAAAGTCACAAACCTTCGGTCCCTCCGAGCGCCGGCCGAGTCGCTTCATGTGCTCTTTAACCTCCTGCAGGCCTTTTCTTTTGCCGTGCTTGCTAGCCATCCAGAGAGACCGCTGAAATCCCGTCAGCCCCGAGACAGCCATGTGGAGACTCATAGTGTCCAGGAAACGCAACTTAGATTCCTGCAGGACCAACACACAAGATAGAAATAAACACGCAGAACATCAGACCAAACATTCAAGAACATCCAACAAATAAGTACCCTACCTTTAGCAAATACTGTTCTTTAATGTGCGCCCGATCAAAGCTCACATTGTGTCCAACCACAAGCCTCTCCTGCCACTCGCCGCCCGGTGGTCTGGTGGAGTTTGTGGGGGTCTCCAAAGGAATAAGCTCAGCCAGAGTCAGGTGACTGGACCAGGTGTATCTTTCTTCTATCAACCTCTTACTACACCATGAGTACCTAAAATATATCCAAAAAACATACACTGATGAATTTGTTTTACTTGTTGCAAGTTTTAAATACATCAGTTTGGAAAACACTGACTAGTTCGTTTCAATAAACCTCACCAGGCAGTTGGAGAAACCGCCACGGCCAGTGTCGGACAATGTCCTTCCTCCATGCATACTTCCACATCAAACACTAACGCCTTCTCATCTGGAAAATCCACCCTGTTGCTTTTTCCGTCCACCCCGTAACGTGTCCACCCCACTTCCCAAGTCCATTCCGTGGGCATTTCGGGAAGCCCTGCACCCTGAAGCTGGCTGGCAGCATCCAGGTAAGGCAGGCTCTGCGTTTGGGCCAGGGTGCGAAAGTGTCCGTCAATGTCATCCCCGTACATGTGGGGTAGTTTGAGTTCTACGTCTGGTAACAGATCAGTCTCTTTCCCCCAGAGTTGGTGTTTTTCCAAGTGTATGATGCTGACCTCGATGTCTTCTTCTGCGTACTCCTGCGTCTGTCCCCGAAAGATCTGCTCCTGCAGGTTCCTGGACAGCATCTGGATGTTGAGCGGGTTCAGACGGGTCTGATGGGATTTGGGCTTTACTGAGGTGGAAGAGCATCTTAGCCCTAAGGTTGGCCATCGGTAACGTGATATCATACGATGTATCATCTCAGGGTCATGGAAAGATTAACCTGGTAGATCAAACATAAGGACAATTCTAAAAGACATGCACATCTGCATCTTACTTCAAAATTAGAGAGATTTTTTTATTAACATTGATATAAAATGTATTACGTATTGTTTCGTTTTAGCTTAAACAGTAACTAATGTTAATGAATGAAACCTTACAGTAAAGTGTTACCAATCAATCTTACTTATTGTTTTTATAAAGACAAATGACAGAACAAAGCAACTTATATAAGTGTTTACTTCTTTTCATAAAGCGATGATTCTATTTGACTTTATCTCGATAATTCAGATGTTATATCATCTTAACTCTATATGCAGGATTGTCACAATCACATTTTGAACTGAAAGCAGATTTAAATACGTGTTTAACCACCGTTGGATAAACAGGCTACTCATGTTACCGTAAATGAAGAGAATTGTCTATAAAGTCATAGATTTGGTTTGAAGTGCAAATAAAGCACTCCTTTACTCAAAACAAACATTGCACATGGATGTACTTGAGCTCCATTCGAAGAAAACGGATTGCGCTTGTAATGCACATCTTGACCTATAGCGACATCTAGTGGTTTGGTTGAAAATCTACCAAAGACTACATGCCTTACCAAGACGCTGCAGTTCCTCTACCGACGGAAGTCCCGCCTCACAACGCGTTAATGAGAAGCAACCTGTAGAAAATCTTTATTTAAGTTTAAGAAACATTGTGACTTCATCAAGTGATGAAATATCTACATTCCCCAATTAAAGTAGATATGACTAAGACTTGGTAGATAACTTGGTAGATATGACTGAAATAGCACCCGCTTGCGTTGCAAATAAGATCGCGGAAGTGCGGAGACTTTGCTTTAGGGACTTTGAACAGAACAGAGCAATATACGTGTTTATATTCATCGGTAGAGGGCGCAGTGCGGCTCAAAAGGCCAATTTCGTACCGAAGCGCGTAAAATGCGTATTAAAATAAACTGCTCGCTAAGTTACCGATTCTATTTTGCACACCTCCTGAACATTGAGTAGCTAAAATGACTGAAAAATTACCATGCAACGTCAACATAAACGTAATATACATGTGCTAATCCGTTGCTTACAGATTCGCAAAATCTCCGATCTCCGTTAAATCTCCAGCTTTGGGTGCTTTTATATAACGTACCTGAAAGATAAAGTCTCCTACAGTTCACACTAATGTAACATCGTAGCCTTGTTCTTACGCAAGAGATCAGCAGAAAATGATATATCCGTATGTTTCTATATGCTTTCTCGTAGGCCTCGTGGCCTAATGGATAAGGCGTCTGACTTCGAATCAGAAGATTGCAGGTTCGAGTCCTGCCGGGGTCGAATTTTTTTTAATCTAACACGCGATACTCAAACAAGCAGGAAACAAGTTCTAAAAAAAGATAAACATATATTCTATGTAAGACGTAATCAGATACATAATCAGATAGTACCATAAATAATAAAACCAATATTAAACATTAATCAAAAAATGTGACATTCTTTCATTTAGAACATGTTTGTATGCCATACTAAGCAACAGTGTACACGAATAGTTTTAAAATATTAGTTGGTGAAATCGCCCTTAAATTATTCCGTTAATCCAAATTTTCAGTGCATTTTTCTTAACATTACCACAAGGGGGCGACAGCATACCAGTCAAGAAACAAAAAGGCATAAATAATTAAATAGACTGTTCTCTGTTTAAAGATTACAATAAACTATTATTAAAAAATATTTTTATGATTAGATATCTAATACACAAGCTATTCTAATGCCCATTTAAATCACATTTTAGTTGTTGGTCCTAATTTGAAAGGCCTATGTGTTCTCTACATCTAAAAAGAAAAATCCCCTAAACATTTAAGTAATTTATATATATATATATATATACATATAAATATATATATTAATATAAATAGGCCTATATATATATAAAAAAACTGATCAATTTAAATCTCTAAAATCTATTTGTCAAATTCTGTAGTTAAATAAATCTGAAAATTGAAACATACAAATGTTTAAAAAAGGCGCTGGACCTTGAGCATCCTAAAAACAACAACTTGATTACAATCTTAATTAAAACATCAGATGTCACTTTTTGGTTTTGGTTATATTCTAGAAGTTAGAGCATTGAATTTCCCTTTAAAATACAAATCAATAGCTGCCTTCAGAGGTCCCTCTGTCCATTGTAATTATAATAAACCACACTTTATTATTAAGCAAGTTAATGCCCACAAGAACTGGAATGTACACATGAAGCTATATGATATGCTTTTATATTCAAAAGGCCATTTCGGACACCTCCAATAATATGCAGATTATTATGGGTTCAGATTAGGTAAATGTTCTTTCTTTCCTCATCTGTGCAGCCCTAGAAGGCAGCTGAAAAGAAACTGCCTTTCTCAGTGAATGAAAGAGCCCTTGTTAGATCAAACCCTTAATTTCGCCAAGTGTGCAGCTCGGAGAAAAGAAGGGAGGGAAGTTTATCTGTGTGTGTAACTGAAAGACACAGAAAGAGGGAGATATAGAGAGGGTTGTGTCTTAAACAAACTTCTGTTCGTCTGGGCGAAAGGAACCCAGGGGGGTGAGGATACATTAAATCATCATGTTTAGGAGCTTAGGCACGACTCTGGTGGCTGAAAGGCCTGTCCCGGCCTTCAGTGTTGCTATTCATGTTCAAGAGAAGGAGGTCAAGGGGTCGGCGGGGTTCACAGGCTCCAGCGCTATTGGTATGCAAACGTGCTGTATATATCCACAGGAACAGACAGAATCCTGAAACTGAAAGAAATCAATTCTGTTGACTTTAGTTTCAGCTAATGAAGTCTGAAAATTACCGTCTGGGGGTTTTTCCTTCATTCTTTTATTTCTTTCTTTCCATCTTTCTTTCTAAGAAAGGTCTATATATATATAACGCACATTATGCATCATGCAGGATTATGAATACTTTTTTAGTCTGATATTCGATTCAAATCAATGATTCTCAGTTTTCTTCGTGTAACCTCATAATGCATTTTGTCTCCACCTCTATAAATGATCATGCCTTCATTGACCCCGGTGTCATCTCTCCTGGCTGGTGACTGGGGAGAAAGAGGAAATCGCCACTCAATTAGCACTTCTTGACCTGTCACTTTGAACTTTGACCCCTTTATTGTACTCCAGGGAGCGACCATTCGGTCCCCGTCCATCTCCATCAAGTATTTAGTTTGGACTTAAGAAGTCAAGGTCATTACCGGTAAAGGATCCATAATCTGACATATATTTTTATTTCCGTTTAGTCAGTAAGGGTGATAAAGGGCACGCTCACACAGGGACGAACACGTGAACCCATTCGTTTCAGCGCGAGGTTTTCACTATAACTCAAACGTGTAGTTTGTTCACAAATGAAATGAAATCGAAATGTGTAAACTCTCCAAACTGTGTAAAAATAAAAAGTAGAAAAATTAACAAAAGGTAAAATAGTATTTTTTTCTATCTAATATGGATTTTATATATCATTTCTTAACGGTTTCATGCCTTTATTTAAATGTGGTTTGTCAGCACATGGACATCCATTGGTTAAATTACAGACTATATCTCCAATTGTTCTTATCTTGCTGAATTGTTTCGTTTAAATATGCTAATAGCATTCAATTTAGTCTATTATGTTTGAAAATTGTAATTTCTTAATGAACTGACGACAGTATACAATTTATTTGTAAGTCATATTTTTCTATAGCCTAGTATTGCGAATGTTATCTTGCACAATGCCAATCTTGCTTAAAATTACACTAGGCGCTTATCTATTATATAGATTTTGAAGACTAGCCGACTAAAAATAAATATAAACAAAGGTTGTGTTATTGGGTTGTGTTAACCTCTTTGTCGTAAGAGTAGCGTGTTTGAAATTTTGTTTTAGGCTAAATCTCGTATTTTAAGTTATTTTATCGTGTTTTTTATAGTCTATTGCATTTCAATATTTGGATGTTTGGCATTATAGCTACCCCAGCACATTTTATTAAAGCGTGTATCAAGAAAATCCCTTTAGGATACCGAATCACCAATCCTACTATGGGAAAACGCGATTCTTGAATATTAACGAGGTCTCGTTGACGTTGCTTGGTAACATTCCACCTGTGATTGGTTAATTTCTTTAATATTAAACGCGCCTCGCTGACGTGGCTTGAAAACCATCCAATAGCGACCGTTTGCTTCATGAATATTAAGTAGGTTATGCAGACGTCGCTCAGAAACCTTCCAATATAGAAGGTTTGATTCATATGCGGTATGCGACCATCCTTTACCATAGTAAACTGGGGTAATTCGCAATTGGGAGTCCCAGCATGCTCGTCACATCTCCTCTAATGGCTAATTAACACTTAATAGTAGTCGTCTCAAAGGTCACTTGAGAATTTCGCACAGGCATTTGCTTGAATCCATTTGGTGGGCTATTAGATTAGCCTACCTAATATATAAATAAACCAGACCTGCACTGTCCTCGCGCTATAATTTGGTTTTATGTAAAGAAATATACTGTAGAAAAATAGAGACATCCCTTCAATATTTAGGCTACCAAATTAGCATAACACAGTTCCTCGGTTCTTGTGGCAAAATGAAGTGAGCTTAAAAAATTGTGATGGGTATTTCTCAGTGTTTGTGCCTAATTTCATTTCTTAAAATAATAAGTTCTTTAAAGAAAATACATGTATAATTGTTGTGCAATTTATTTGTAAGATTACAATATTTTAAACAAAACGTGTATTGTCAAGTAGGTTTAGATTTGACGTCCAAGGTGTCCAAGATTATACAAACGTTTCCTATGGCTAGAAGACAATTAATGTTATAATAATCGATCACAATGCTAGATAATCTTTTGTAAGAAAAATGATTTTATTTCTAAAACCAACAGATTTTAAATGTCCAGATCAATAAAATATTATATAGATATATTTTTATTTACAAACGCAGCATGTACAATATAAAAACGATCACAAGGGGGAGGAAATAATAACTAAAATAAACATGGCATTTGGATATAAAATAATGCACAAATGAAATGGTAACAAAACACTAGTAAATCAGTTAACACACATTACATTACATTATATGGGCATATGTAAGTGTACAGCAGTTTGAATATTAAAACAACATGGTTTATCTAAACTGAAAATTAATACAATTAATTTTTTTGTTTGCAAGAAAAAATACTGTTCTTCTCTGTCTCTCTCTCTCTCTCACACACACACACACACACACACTCACATTCACACACAACATGTTTTTTTATGCCTCCAAACTTTCAGGTGCATGTTTTTTTCCTTTGTTCCTCCAGGCATAATTACAGTTGATTTTCATTCATATCATCCCACGAGGATATCCCAGCACTGTCCACTTTCCATTCTGTAAAAGACAAACACATCAGCACTTTAGTACGAGGTTCCTCTACAACAGCTGCTTTCCCAAAGGCTGGGTGACTTTTTTTAAACTGTGTGGACATTATGAGTAAATTAGGCAAATTATCAAAGTAAAACATCGTCATTGTCTTCCTCTCATTGCAGCTTCACACAGAGAGCTGCAGAGGCCGCAGAGCGATGATGATATCATTTTAATATTTCCATGTGTTTCGCTCTCATCAAAAGCGAAATAAATGATCCGTAATCAATCTCTTTCTCTCTTCTTCAATGGGCCTTTGTAAACAGTGTTACAGCTCTGTCACAGTTTTTAAATATTATGCATGGAGGTTCCTGCCTCTATTCAACGCCACAGCTTCATGTCTTTCTCCGGCAATTTCCACCCTCTCCCCTACGCAAACCCGCTCTTTCTCTTTCTGTCCGCACAACGTAGGATTTGTGCTTTATCTTTTTGTTGTTTTCCTCTGAACACCCTCTCCGGGCTCCATGCAGCTTATGTAAATGAAGCTTTTTTTTGTAGCCTCCTCCCGCCCGCCCGCCAATCGCACGCATACGCGCCTCGGTTTCTCACACACACATTCTCACACACAGTCATTCTGTTTCCGTCTCCAACAAACACCTTTGGTGCCAAAGCGCGGGCAACCAATTACGAGACTGCCAACCAACGTCGGTTGCACTTGGCAGAGATCCATATGGACATTCTCATTTATACCTCCAGTGCGATAACTCGACTGTAACCACGCTCGTGACACGCCACACACTCGCATTAGGTCAAAATTACAAGCAAAGCCGATAACGTACATCATGCTTATGATGGCCAGGTGCATTATGGGATTCTAGATTTTAACTTGGGCTTGCGGGGAGACCGCAGACCCGCAGATGGTGGGGTGCGGGTGCGGCTAGACTAGAGTGATGGGGTGGGGGCACGTCTCGGTGGGGGGTGGAGTAGGTCTGAGCTGGCGCGGAGATGTCTGATGAATCCGGAGCTGGAAGATTCCCAGGCTCCGGGACTGTGCCCAGCTGCGGTCGGAGGCGGGGAGGGGGCACATCATCAGACAGTCCTGACAGCACCGTCTTTCACAGGCGCATTACTGAGCCCTCTCGCCTCCGTTCCATAGCAACTTGCTCCCAGGTCAAAGGGCAATAGCCCCCCTCGCTGAATGCAAAGAAAGAGGGGAATAGAGGAGGTATGGAACGGACCGTGTCTAGACATCTGTGAACTTGAACTTGACTTTCTCACACAGTGATGCACATAAGGACCTTCGTGCATTTGGCCGACACTTTTATCCGAAGATTTATCCACAGCCCATGGGTTTTTATTTCACATGTGCCCCCTTGTGCCACAGCAGCACATTAAGTGTTGGCTCCCAAACATGCTTTTCCTTTCCTACATCATCCACAACTTCATCAGGTTCCACAACAGAGGCTCAATTAAACTCAGAATTCGAAAGGGTTGCAGATGCTTTGCATCAGCTAATGAGGCAGCCTAATAAATAAACTATAAACATCCTTTTCAACACTCGACTAATTGACGCTTATTTGATCATAAACAAACCAACATACTTCTAAAGATCGTGTGCCTCTGCTCGACTCGGTCCCTGAAGACTCCGGACAACTGAATTATCCCCCCACCAAACGCCTGTACAGAATCAGGTCAGATGCCGTGTTGTTGTAAAAAGATCAACAGCTTGACTGTATATAAAACAGCCTGTTTTGTCTCTGCTTTTGTTTCTGTGACTGTAGATGCTCAGTTTGAGGACCCCGTCAGGACATGCGGATTGAGAAATGTCCGTTGTGACTTAAGATGTCTTTAAAAGCTTGGCTTTTTTTTGTAGATTACTTCTTGGCTAAAGTTCCATTAAGAGACTAAGATTAAGTTTGACCTACATTGGATGTTTTTGAAGACTTCGAATGGCACACGAAGGATGGGTTACATATTTGACAAAGTTAAACGTGAGATTTAACAGATACTTATTTTCTCACAACCTTTTTTAAAAAAAGAAACACCGCACGCAGATCAAACTCTCAACACCTAAAAATTGAAAAATGTATTTAAACTATTACGTTTTTTCGTTAAGACTTAAACATCAAGGTATATAGTTTAGTTGATGTCGAGCGAAGCTTTATCCCAGATTAAATGGACACAATCACAGATGTGTAAAGCCGACAGACTTTTGCTCCTTGCTCTTGACCTAAATACACAGCAGCTATGATCTTGATTTAATCTTCCTGGATTCTGTTAACAGATAACGCTCTATTGAAAGCATGCTGTGTTTCACCACTGAATATCATTTTGACTTGTAAGTAAGTTTGAGAAAACAAACAAAATATGTATGGAAATGCACTTGTTCACCGTGGACTTCTATAAAGACATAATTGCACATCAGCATATTGTTTGTTTTCACAGACTGAGACATTAGAAGAAAATATTTGTTTGGTAACTGACAACATCAACAGATGCTGTAGATAGACCTCCAATTATTAGATTACAGAATTGGAATATTAATTTATCCTTCAAATCGGATTTTATAACTTAATGCAATGAACTCTATCGAACTCTGACATTCTGTTCATCTTTTTCTTAAATGAACATATGAAATTTATGAATTGAACTTTTTTCCACGAACAATGAATTGTTTAGCCGTAGTGCTAGGGTGATGCTATCGTGTAGAAGCAATTTTTTATCGCTTTTCTTGAATTAGTTAAACCGTTGCACTTTATGGAGGTCCAAGCGGTCTCAAAAACAATTGTTTATGAGACCAAGTGGAGTCAGGAGCTGTTTTGCGACTTACAGGAATCTCGAGTTTCTGACATTTCTGAAACTTATCCTGCTTTATTTCTTTCCTAATAATATGATCCTGCTGTGTTTTAATTAGGTCAAATTAACTTATTTAAAGGATATTAAAGCAGATGAAGTCTAAATCCAACCAGAATGAGCTACAGGGCATAATTGCCCTCTCCTCAATTCTCGATTCTTGTGATGCCCTTCTGCACAGACGCCCAATTACAGACACAGAAACCCAAAAGCAGAGAAAAAACCTTTACCACCTGTATTTGACCGAAGCTCAAAACTGTCTGATGAACGTAAAGTTTAACATGGTTCCACATCATGTGTCTATGTGAGTCTTCTCTGATGTCACATGACCTTCATTGCTCTGGTTGTGACGTAATTTGCTAACCTATATGGCCGTGTATGTTAGCGATCGGATGCATCAGAAAACTGTAGTTCTGTACTGTAGATGCATTGTGACAGATTTCGAAGAAAAATCGTAAAAATTCTTTTCAGATTGCAGTGCAAAAAAGTTTTGTATATATATGGATAGTTGACATATAGAACACACATGTGTCCTCTGGAAGGACGGCAAATATTTTTAAATAATATCTTGATTTGTGTAAAAAAACACAAATCAAACACAAATGATAACTATATATATATAGTTATCATCTAAAATAGAATAATAGAGATTTATCTTAATTTCTTTCTACATTTTTGCCATCACAACATTTACAGTAAATTTGCCCGTTTACTGTATTCTGTATATATTTCCTTATTTTTAAATGAGATAAATGCGTAAAACACAGCTACATTTTGGCGCTTTCAAGATGACCTGAACAGAAAATAACCTTTCACAAAGCGTGTGCATTATGTAAATCAAAACACATTTCACGTTTTCATCTGCATCTCGCTCAGACACATATTAACTACACGCAGACTCATTAAGATGATCAGGTGGCCTGTAGCCTCCGTCTGTAAACATACACACACCCCTGTACACACAAACACACACTCGGCCTGACAAAGACCCAGCGATCTGCATAACCGTCTTGTGTCTTTGGCATCTGGTGGTGTCTGGTCTGCATCGCCGTTTCCCACCCTGCCCCCTCTCTGGTGGTGATGCAGGAGCAGCGCCCCTGACAATGGTGGGAAAGCGAAGCTCTTTATAAAGGAGGGGGCCTCCATTGAGTGAGAGGGACCGGCCGCGAGCTGGGCAGAATATTAATGGCCGACACCACGTTCTGTTCATTAAAAGCGCGCGCGCTGCAGCTGCCGGCCTGGCCCCACGGCGGCCCTCGTACCAGCCTCGCCCTCTCTCAGCGTTTCATAAAACCTCAAGTCAGATCGGCAGGGGATTGCCTGGCGTTTTTGCCAGGGCCCTGAGCGTGAAGGGGTGTTTCATGCTGTTCGAAAAATTGTTTCTGTGTGAAAGGCAGAGAGCAACATCAAGTCACAATAAGGTGACTTTCACGATTGAATTTGTAATTGGCCAGCTAATGCCCAATATGTCCATAAGCTTTTTTGAACAAGACTTTGGGTTGACATTAATATGAATATATAAAGGAAAGGTGAATATACATAGATGTGAATGCTAAAGGCTTCTTTAAAGGGATGGTTCACCCAAAAATGAGAATTGAAAATATTGCCATTTCACACCTGTGGGACTTTCTTTCTTTTGCAGAATGCAAATGAAGATATTCCGAAGAATGTTGGTTACCGAACAACAGTGGTGCCTTTTTTGAATGGACACAAAACCAATGCAAGTCAATGGGTACTGGCTGCTGTTGTTCGGTTACAAACACTTTTCAAAATATCTTTATTTGTGTGTTCTGAAGAAAAAAGTAAGCCATGCAAGTTTGAAATGACAAGAGGGTGCCTAAATGATGACAGAATTTTCATTTTTGGGTAAACTGTCCTTTTAAGTATTGGATCATAATTATTTTCACTTTTATTAGTTTCTTTTCCTAAAATGTATTTAAAGGGTCTTGTGGTGTGCGGAATTCTTTAATTTTCAAGAACATACAATCCAATTTGCACAGTATTTATACAGCATTTAATGCAACTACCTAATGTAATGATATTAACTCCTTTATCTTAAAATCTAGTTTGCTTTTAAATGTGACATATTTTTCAAAGTGTGATGATCCGTAATTTAAGAGCGATTTGATGGTGTTATTTAAAGGAACTTGAAAGATTATTAATGTCTTTATGCAGTAATATATTCATACATTTATGCATTTACCTATTCAATAATTATGCAAGAAATATTCAAGCGTTGTTCAAGCATTGATATATTCTATCCCTTCGTTTGCAACGTTTCAGATTATACATTTGTTTGTAAAGAAAATAGTCCTGTATGTTGGGTTCAACATCCATGAGAAGATACATGGACTGTGTCTTTAATACCCTACTTCGACTCTGCTTCTATTCATCGCATCTGTGTCAAGAGATTCTTAGCTTAGCGCTACTCATTAGCAGCCCAGTTTCCTAATTTTCTTCTTTTGATTCCCTCCCTCGTTATCCGTTCTCAGCTACAACAATAAAGTAAGAGATTTTAATTGTAAATCAGCCCCTAAGAAAGAAAACTTCTGTTTGTGTGCAATGTTGTTTGGGGACAAACAATAATACGTTTGTATAATAGTTTACAAGTGAAAAAGTAAAATCAAATGGATGGTTTTATAGTAAACTGATAGTTTGATAGGCCTCAAGTTTGAAAAGTGTGACATATATTCAATACACCTAAAAAAATCCTTTAAATAATGCTCCTAATAGTATCTGTCTTTTATAGACATATCTTTCATTGCTTTACTGTTCTTAAAGATATTCAGCTTTATTAAAATGTCAGACGTTTTTAGGTTGATTATTCAAATTTCTAACCGAATCGAATTTAGCCCTTAACGAATGATGTGAGATCTCTCTTAACATATCGGGCGCACTGCAGCATTAAACAAAGGAAAATAGCAGTCGCCGCTACAGTCGTTCAGTTCATTTATTTTTGGTGCCCACCCCCTCCTCGCCAAGCCCCCGCCAAAACCCTTTCGTTAATTAGTGAAGTGAGATCAGATAGGCTACAAGCAAGAGAAGCAAATTAAAGGAGCCATAATATCCCCCATATGCACACGCACACAAATGACCATGATGCAACTCACCTCACATGTGTCAGCCCAGCCATCTTAGCTTCTACTCTCAAGAAAGATCTCTGTCAAGATGGCCTCCCTCAGCAGTCTGTGTTGGTGCCAGGACAAGGTTTGCCACGCCGCTGGCCCTGGCATGGGTTCTCCCCAGCCCCAGGGGGACCCAGATGGCACTAGGGGTTTCTGGAAAGGCGGAGAAGGAAAGATACCACGTTCCTCTAAGCATCTCTTTCGGTCTCTACCTCTCTCTCGGATGGTTGTGCCGTTGCTTTATTGTGCCATTTTGTGGATGGAAGTATCGCTCTGTCTGCCGCAAGATGGAAGAAGGGGTGAGTATGGGATACATGAATAAGGGGGATTAAAAACACTGTGTTATTATTGCCAGGCTGATGCCATGGCAACCGTCTCTTGGTTTGTTTCATGATGGCTGCACAGGATGGGATTTTATTTTAGTTCTTCGGTCTTGTGTGTTTTGCATTCCGCCAGGATTTAAATGCTTGTGTTAGTTTGGAGGATAGGAGTGGATTTAAATCTATTTAAGAGAGGGTTTTTATGGGTTTATTTAAACATTCTGTCAATTTGCATTTTTAAAGAAGTGCATGCATGCTTCTAAACAACCAGTGAATAGCCTCCATTTTAAGGGCAAACCCAGGGAAAACTCCAGCAATGCATGGGAACATCCTCACCGGCCTTTAGAAACGTAATTCACTGAATCCAACCAATTAGCCAGCACAGTGTATTATTAACCGCCGCAATAGAGTTCTCCTCTGTTCAGAGGTTTTCCAAAAGAATTAAAAGCATCTTCATTTAGGGAAGCGCTGGTTTTGTGCAATGATAGGCTGCTCCCCCTGCGTGTGTACACACAGGCCATGAATAAGTGTTTGTACTGCTAGCATTGTTTCTGTCTTTCACACGGGGAAATCTAGCACAAAGGGCCTAAATGGGACTACAGGACAATAAGGCCTCCCTTTAGGGTAGAGACCCCAACAAATAGCCCTCGAGTACCTCTTTTGTTTGGTGAACTGGTGAGCATCTCACCCCCCAAAATCGAATCTCTTTTACTAGATATAGTCAAAATACACTTGTCCACAAAATGTAATACTTTTTGAAAAACATATCACAAGATTATACATCAATGCATATTTTGCAGACAAGTCTCATTATATATTGTGATAAAGTAATTCAGAGATTATGTTCTGCAATGTTATGTGCAGCTGTTGGTAAATTACTAACTTTCAGTATGTTCAACATCATCATAGAATATCACAAACATTACAACACTGATTTTCATTAGTATATTCTTTATGACTTCTTTTTAATGAAAATATTGAAAATGCATAAACAAATGAACAAAGGAATTACCTGGGGTACCTGAGGCACTCTCTGGTGTCACTCCTGTTTACAGTTATTTGAGGATTATTTCTACTTTCGGTTATCTAGCTTTATGAAAAGTGTTATAACTCATACAGCTAGATAACCAAAGAC
This sequence comes from Triplophysa tibetana, assembly GCA_008369825.1. NCBI lineage: Eukaryota > Metazoa > Chordata > Actinopteri > Cypriniformes > Nemacheilidae > Triplophysa > Triplophysa tibetana. Next base: position 15,419,777 of record CM017894.1, on the reverse strand, counting down.
AGAAACCAACCCTCTGAAAGAGGCTTTGGGCCCAAGTGACGATCTTGATGATAGGACTGCAGTAGTACATCTATAAAAAGAATGAAAAAAGATATAAAAAGATTTAAATTATACAATTTGAAAACACAAAAGAAAAGAACTATCATGTGAACTGTATTATTTACTTTTTTTACATTTTAAATTAAAACATTAAAATGGGTCATTCATTGAAATAATGATCATGCTAACAGACGTGAAATTTCGTTTTCCTAAAAACATTTATATGAGTGTATTTTACAAAACTATGTACAAAATGAAAGATTAAATCGTATTATTATTCAATCATAATAGGTATGTTTTTCGCAAATGTATAATTCGACTAATAAGACTTTTCGTATTTTTGCATGGACAAATCACACATTTGTCTACAAAGACGGATTTTATTCTGACAAAATGACAATTCATGCAACGCGCAATACATGTAACATCAGTTTTAAATACACGAAACATTATATAACATAAAAATAAAATAATGTTTCTGAGATAATCCACGGTTCCACGATCAAAAAAGTAATATTAAACTTCACAAAATCTTTCACATTGTGAAAATTGTGCAATAACAGCCTAAACCTACACAATCTATATGACAGGTTATTTCACCCGGAAAGTGTTAAATAATGCATTTTAACATTTTTTCAAGTTTCGAGAATGTAAAAATGGCACAATTTTATGATATGCAGTTTAAACCTTTGTGAAACCTTTTAACCACTCGTAAGAATATTTTCATGCCCAAAGCAAACTTGTCATTAACATTAATTTTAGAAAATGTGCTTGTACCTAACTGTTGGATATATGATCTTCGTCCTGCTAAATAATATGAACTAATAAATAATGATATGAACAAGATGTCGGATGTTACGAAACTTACATAAGTTGAGGTTCGTCTAAAGGAAAAGGCACGTGATGGTTATATTGCATTGGCTGAACGGTCAAGGATGAACGACACCCATTGGGTTGCTGCCCCTTTTTTCTAAACGAATACAATATGTGTGCCATATTTGTGAACACACTTTAACATTAAATATATATGATAAATTAGTAAATGGTTCGCCTGCATGAACTGCATTTATATCGCATAGCCAAAATATCTTCATTTATTTGTCTCCACAGCTTTCCCTAAATCTAACAGACTGTCCTGAAAACGGAGCACATTTCATATTTATTGTCATGTAAGAGTGTAAATCGTACCTCTTGATGTCCTCCGTACATAGTGGACTCGCCATCAGTATCCTCACGCGTTGCACATGGAACCCATGAATTGTACCGATGCATTGCAACATGCAGCATGTCTGTAATCCACAACGTCTTCTTTGCTCCCTAGGCTCACAAAATAATGGATTTTTTCTCCTTTCTGTCTTAAAACAACGCGGTCTAACCTTTCTATGCCGCCTTAATCAGTTACAACAGGTGGCAAACTCTCCAAACCACCATCGATTATATCGATTATGATGCTGGTGATGCTGACGCGCATCCTCTTCTCCCGCTTGCGCAGGTTTGGTACCAGTCCTCAGCTTCCTGCCCAGTATGTTCTCTCCTGCAGTGACGTCAGCGCGAGACCGGCCAATAACAGGCCAAGGCGCGCGCCGTCCGGGGAATTGACCAATCGGAGCGCAAGGACGCGAGGCGCTTTTGTGCGCTGCTCTTGTAATGATGTGACCGAGCATTCGCCGATGGCGAATTTCTTAATTAACAGAACTGACTGCAGGTCAGTGCTTTGATGTGTTTGTTTATTCATTTACTGTTTTTCCTAGATTATAAAATATGGTTAAGAGGGATTGAGATAAACAGCTTAAACAAACAAACGTAATAGGACAAAAATAATTTTGGATAATTCACATAAATTCTCTAGCCTATACATAATTGTATCGTCCTCTAAACATTTTAAAGAAACTACTGGTAACACAATGTATATTTGTAGAGGTTAAAAAAGTTAAAAACACAGTTAGGCACATTGTGACACAATCATTTGAAATAACAAAGTGCAAGATTAAAATAGGTTTCTTATTAAAAAGACAACTTTTAAATCATTTAGAATTGAACATACAAAGGTATGTTCAAATACATGTATTGCTAAACAAGAAAAAGTACGTACAGTTGTCAAAATGTGTGTTTTCTAATACAAATAATTGTGCAAAGTTTTTGCATTTATTTTCTGCCATTAAGACTTTGCAAAGATGTTATAGATGAATTAACAAAAACGAACGACAATGCAAACAAGTGTGAACTATCAACTCAATGACGATCAACATTTTTACAGAATGTTCATTTCTTTTTCGTAATTAATAGATTTATTTTCACATTTTGTTCTAGGCATTATTATTAATATGAATATCCCAATAAATATATCATTATTATTAGCAGCAGTGGTTTATTTTAGGAATATTTGTTTCCTTTAGCTTTCGTGAGAAGTGTACGTGAGGACAGATCGTATTAAAGAAACAGCAACGATGTGTATATAATTAAAAAACGAAAATTTCGAAAAGTAAATATATTTCTCGAACAAACATGCCCTTGTGATAATAATATGTTTGAAAATATAAATGAAAATAGCCACACAGTTCATAAACTGTATTTTTGTCATACAGAAGTCAAAATGAATTGTTTCAAAAGCAGAAGAAAGCGAAAAAATAATAAGAAGAGGAAACATTAAAAGAGACACTCTACATTATTGTATGTGATGTGATTAACTATTTTCAATAAAGAACTGAACCAAAATTTAAAACACATTTATTGTTTTTTTCACCATTTATCTTAATGTGCAGAATCTTTCCTTACATTTATTAAAGTAAAATTTTTGTTTGTTTGTTTGTTTAAGCTCCAAAGCCTCAACCATCTTCCATCTCAACAGTTTTTACACTATACAACAATTTTTTTATGTGTATGGTATAAATCAACGAAACTTAAATATACATTTACATAGCACTTCCTCATAGACGGTTGGACAAAAGTTTATGTCAGATGAATGAAGGACTTTGGACTTGAACTTGAGACCTAAGGCATCTGCCCCACTAGAAAAATCTGCTGTCATTTCAGAGCCTTTTGTAAGACAATAAAATTAATTGTTCAATGTACACGTAAAAATATCTATTTGAATAACTTTATATAATTCTGTATAGTATAGGTGAAACGTATGTTTTAAAGACCAAAAACAATTTAGCACTTCAAATGTAAATATAAATTTTCAAAAATGATTTAATGATAATGTTCCACAGTTTTCATTCACATTCTTTTATTGTAGATAAATGAAATAAAATCTGTGTGTAGGATTCTCTGACAAGATGTCCCAAGGAATGTGTGTCTACATTCCTCCATTCTTAATCACGGCCTTAATGCAACATTGACTCGTGCTGTGGGGTAAAGTGAAAGCTGGTCTTGACCTGTGACCCCCGCTGTCTGGAGAGCAGTCATGGCAGAGGGGGTCATGGTTCTCTCAGCCCCTGTAGGGAGGATGGCTGTCTGGGAAAGCTGACCCAGACAGTACTAGAACACGTCTGGATAGGGAGGAGAGCAGAGACATGTTTGGGACAATGTGGTAGCCATATATCCCAAAGTCTGAGGGTGTCTGCCCCACCTCGGGGCCCTGACTGGGGCGTGGGGTCCAGACAGATCTAGCATGTGATCAGCATACACAAACACATGGGACACGGGAAAGCAAGCAGTGATGCAGACAGCACCACAAATGGCACATGAGCTCAAATTATTCATGGCCTTTATATAATGATTCACATTGTAATGTTTATGAAATTCAAGTCATTAAAATACAGTACGTCTCTTACTTGGGTAATTTGGCATATGTTGCATTAAGCAAGTGTAGATCTGGTTTGGATTCTCATGCATTTACGGAAAGGAATAAAACGTGTGTTGAATACTGCAAGTCATTTTAAAATCAAGGCATTTGCCAAATGTTTACATAAATTGTGTAATCTTTGTAATCAAAAGTAATGTTTTTTACTTTTATAATGTAAAGTTTAATTTAAACCATTCATTTCATTGTGACTTCAATTTTTGACACGGCCTTCACTCTGGTCAATTTTAGAGATATCATTGTTCTATTTTTATAGAATGTTCTTTACACGTTGGATGACTTCATGTAGAAAACAGACTTGCGCTGAGATTTCACAGAAAAATGCAAACTGCATCTATACTCAAATGGATTATTTGTAAATAATGTTTGAAATTAAACTGTTTCTGAAAACGGTTATAAAATAAAAAGAAATGTAAGAAAGGAAAGGTAAATAGCTATAATAAGCTAAATAGATCTCACTGATGTGATGTCTCACTGCTTGATATATTTGTTAAGAGAATTAGTTTTAGCAGTGCTTTCAACACTAAATTTAGACTGTGACCACTGATCAAAGTGTTGTAAAAATGTGATGTTAAAATGTATCTTGATGGAGTGAATGCTAGAAAGTGTTGCAATTTCATTTCATGTGTTTAGGTGTTGCTTCACTAGACTCTCGGTAACACTTCACAATACGTTTTTATTCATCAACATGAGCTAATGCATAAGCCAACACAAAGTAACAAAGGGCAACATATTTTAACAGTATTTATCAATGATACAAATACAGTTTTTCATTGTTAATTCATTTTTACATTGTGAATTAACTAATGTGAACAGATATAACATTTGATATTACTTCATTATAAAATGTTAAAATGAAAATGAATAGATGCAAATGCAAAAGTTTTGTTAAAGTTAATGCTAACAAATCAAATAGTTTGGTTAAGTGTTGCCAGTTTTTATAGTGAGACACAGAAGACCATATTGCTCAGAGGTTGCTCTGTCTCTGAAGGACTTCTCACACGTTTCATTTTAGCTTCAACTAGTCTCAAACGTTTATCCTAAAATTCCTTAGGAAAATAAAACAATGAAAAAAGAATGAGATACATATTAAAATATAGAAGTAAGGACATTAAGATCATGTCAATTGTATAGGCACAATTATCTGGATTTGGGTAAAGTTGAGAATGAGTTCATATATTGAGCTCAGTTTGTGACATTGTTGAGATCTCTAATGAAACGGATTGGACACATTTCTGAGATTTCTTGGTCTTTTTTTCTATTTGCTCTCAATGTGATTTAAAGATGTCTACGAGAAATAAGTGAGAAATTGACGCGATTTTTCTTTATGAGAAGCTAGCAAGGGGAAGACATTTTTGTCAAGAATGGCTGGATTTAGACTGCAGTTCACGACGCTGTACAGTGTACACACAAACATTCACATGGTCTAGACAGACTACACAACGAAGATCGATTGCCAAATGATTTCACAGAAACAAAATGGTCTTTAAAAGAACGGTCGTCATTAAGCTTTTACAAAAGCACGATCTCACGAGGGGTGGACACTTCCCACATATATTTTTCACCTCTCTGCCACAAAAGCATTTGCCAGGCTGTCGAGAAACGATGCACTTTTACAAAGCATGATGGGAAACGCGTCTTCCACACCATCTTCAGGACGAACAGCGCAACGCGCTCTCAAACAAACATGTGCCTCTGGTCTGGAGATGCGCGGGACCCCGTGCTCACCAGAGCGTGCACCAAACCCTATCAGAAACGTTATGCACACCTTCACAGTGCAATCCCCATTTATTTTGCCTTTCTTAGCAACCACCACAGCACTGTGAGAGAAAAGCCTTTTTTCCACATAGAGCGACCGACATAGTCACCGTGTTTAAGCGCATCTTTGCGGTAGCCTACAAGGATTCCATCGTTGACCCGTAAACCACAGCTCTTCTGGGCTAGAGTTAGTAAGGGGGGAGGTGGATTGGATTAGAGTTAATCTCTTGTTCCTCACCACGGTGCGCTGACAGGGGCACTTACCGACCCTTTGAGTCACCGGATACCTGGAGCGTGCGAGGCGCGCAGCCGGCAGCGGGTCCGAGATCATGACAGGTGGTGGGGGTGAGACTGTCAAGCTCGAGGTGAGATGGAAAGCCGGCCCACTGTACAAACAAATTACCAAATTACACCTTGGAATGGCAAATAGGCATTTATGACACACACTTCTTTATCTTCAGAAGCTTGCAACGTACCGATGAGCATTGCATTATCAACGAAAATATCGTGCAGACTCCCAAAGTAAACATAGTATAGTTCTACAGTGTAGTATACTGACAATGCGTTGTTTGTAACGCAATTTGGAAACTGCATAGATGACAATATAGTGCAAGACTACTTTGTGAATTCTATCCTTACAGAAAACACAACAAAAGACAAGAATGAAATTAAAGTTTTGTTTCATAACAAACTATATGGTTTGTAAAGTCATCTGGCATGTTGTCAATGCTCTAAAATATATATATATATGTATATATATTTATTTATACCTTAATTGTCTTCACATTTTACATATTAAACAAAATAATAGGGTTATTAAAGGACCTTATATAACTTATTAGCCTCACTTTACACACTCTTAAAAAGGATGTGTTAGTTATTAAAACAATGTTTGTGTTTTGCCATTTAACACGTTATGTGTCATTTTCCCATTTTGTGTTGATTTTGTATTAAATAAATGAAAGGGACAAGTTGTGTTGAAAGCAAAAAATGTGTTGTCCCAGAAATAATACAAAGATGTATTCAGTTAAGGCAAACACATTTGGTGTGTTGTCTTTAACCAGACACAAAATGTGTTGTTTTAACACAGCCATTTTTGGAGTGTATGTTTAATAAATACTCTAATCATTTATTGAGGAAAATCAGTGGAATCTTTAAAATAAATGGCCAATTATTGATAGTGCTCATTCACTTAAAAGTAAGGAATACCCTACAAATCACCCCAGCAAAATCCTTTTATCAATATCACGTCTAAAACTCTGTAGTGATGAGCAGTAAAAGGTTTTACAGCAGGTTACTGTGTCTGTTAATGAGTCCTAAGACTACATCCCATAATAATAAATGTTTAGACTGAGAACAGACGAAGATCAGTTTGGCAGCTTTGTAAACGTGTTTATGGACCTCAGTCTCACAGGCAAGAACAGATTTACAGGCGTGTTTATGAGGGCAGAGCACACAAGCACTTGGTCCCTCATATTGTGAGGCGTTTTACTGGGTTACACAATACACATCACACCAATGGAAAAACAGAGGAACACATTTTAAAACACACATAAAAAATGTATGAATCTAATAGGATTAGGTAAAATATATATAATCGCCTTGGACATTTGTGTCAAAATTCTGTTGTTAACTTTTATTCTGTTCAAACTTATTTATATTATGTGATGTTTTATTTCTTTGCATCGTGTACATTTTGTTACTTCATTTTTAGGAAACAAAAAGGTTTTATCTGCCAAGTCAAATGGAATGCAGAAACATCATCTCAAAACTGCTCAGATTGCAGAACCATATATTTCTGTGACATAATGATGCTAAAAAAAATTTAAAGTAACTTTTATGACTTTTACCCGCATCTTAACGACAGTTTTGTCGAGTAACCATATGTGAAGTTCACCACATTAACTGATTTACTCAAATATTGCCTTTGCCATGCTGTTTCAAATAAACAAATGCAACATAATCAAATCAACATTTTTTTACATTACACATTTAAAATAACACAATTCAGAAATGTATATAAAGCACAATACCACTTCACACAAACACAGAGCTCATAATATCATTTTTTATCAATCACTGTTAATGTATACAACAAGACATTTAACCTATACGTTTATAATCAAAACCAGAATAAGCACACAAACACAAGAAATTTGTTGTCGTTACAAAATAAAATGTTTTTGACTTAAAAGGATAAAAAAGGTAAAGAAAATTATAAATAACATATAAATGTAAAGTAAATAATAAATAACATACAAGATGTAATGAAAGTTATTACAGTTGTGCCTAGCAAGTGAAATGTGTATAATCTAAGTTTTAATCATCATTTAAAAAATATGTGCTTAAAGAAATATTATGATATTCCCCTTTGAGTGACTTACATTATAAAAATGTAAAATTCTTTAACTACATTATTTTGGAAAGTTGGCTATAAAAAAGGTGAATTTTACTAAAATGTCAGTTAAATCGAATGAAATGTTTTGCTTAAATTTTAATTTATTTTGCAACCTAATTTCATGACATTCAGGCATTTGTATCCAAATACTTTCTGGGAGCCCCTCTATTCAATAATCTCATTTTATCATCTCTAATCTTTGTCCAAGATTGATTTTAATATTCAACATGCTGAAGCAGCTATAATGGTCACAGTTAATTACAGGCATGGATATTCTCACCGAAGCCCCTCTTTTCACACACAATGTCTTAACCTTTATTTCTCACAGTTCGACATCAACCCCACCCAGAAACACACTCCCAATTTTCCCACCCTTTGGCTCGACACGGCCTGTCAATCAAAAGACGGGCAATCAGTCATCAGCCATGAAAAGAGCCCTCTCCCTTCCCTCATTCTCTCCTATACCCTTCTTTTATTTCTTTATCCCACTCTTTCTGAATGGGCGTGACATATTTAATCTCCATCACGCCTCTTCTAAATTCCCGCCGTGGTCCTGACTGTGTACGCCATTGGCTGGCCTAATCAAAAGCAGAGGCAGACAGTGGTGTCTTTTTTAGGGAGCTATAGGATCAAATCGGCCCCCCGCCTGTCCCCTCTCTGTGTCTTCAGGGTCAGGCCCCCCCTCGGAAGGGGGCCCTTTGAGCGCGGCAAACAGGATCATGTCGTGAATGGGGCTTGATTTAGTTTTAACAGGGGGTTGCGTCCGTCAAATAAGTGGTAAATGAATATACATTAGCCACGAAAGGACCGCGGGGAGGAGAGAACAGAGAGGCACAGATCTGAATGCTGAGAAGGTGGAGAAGGGGTGTGCGAGCGCAAATAGAACGGGGGGGTTCCCACTTTCCTCCACAGGAGCCCTAAAGCAGTTAATTGGAACGTTCGTTTGTTCCCTACCGTCTTTGAGATGGGAGCTAAGATCTAAGTATGTCACATGCTGATTTCCCACAGAAGGGAAATTAAAGGCTTGCGTCCACAGCTTTAGGTTGAAAAACTATTTGTTTGTGCCTTTGTCTGTGACTTAATGTGTAAACCACCACGCACCACAATCTGAAAGTCTGGACACAACTGGGCATTTTTATTATTAGAAGAACAACCCTAAAAATAAAAAGAAGTTCCTAAAGAAATGTAAATATTTGGGAAGTTTGTAGTGATCTTACCAATTTTAGTTTCGTTTGTCCATTACGTCTCTGCAGACTCAGAAGGCCTATTGAAGAATGCTGGATGGATGTGGACTGCTTTTCTCTTTACTCCTACATTAAAAAAGACAAAAATTGTTTTTATTATATAAATGCAATTTCAAGACACTTCAAATCCAAATAACTGTTTTGTATACACAAGATATTTGAATTATTTAAGCCTTAAGATCAAAATGTTTTAAGATCATAAGAAACTTATTTCACATCCAACTGTTGACAGACATTTAGTTTATTTGTACACATTGACATAGAAAAGCAATTCAATTTAGGTCGTTTAAGATCATGTTACCAATCTAAATAAATAAACGCTTTTACCTGTAGCGTGCTTATACCCTTTGACCTCAAACGTTCAGTTATCTGTTTGGTATTGTTGTTAATGGGAAGGACATGTGGCATGGTCACCTCTGACATCATACAATTGACCCCAGACAAGCAGAGGTCAGGCCCTTTCACCCCAACATGAGTCCGCTAGGGACATCAAGGTGGTCACTGGCCACAGAGGACAGGAATTGGTTCAAAACTTCATGTTTACATAGACGGGTTGATAAACCGAGAAAGTAAACAGTATGCAGGACGAGACGATGCTGTCGATTGCATATATTCAAAATACTCACGTTTTACATTTATAAACCATTCTTCATCAATCAAAATCAGACACAATAGTTTTTTTAGTCATCGTGGTTGGAAGTAGCCTATAATTTAACTGATGCTAGTGATTGTAGACTGTAGATAACAAAAGAATAAATCTCATGTAACAATTCAATAATTTAATAAACAATAGATTTATGACTTTTTTGATTGTCTTATGACAATCTTACAATACGGATCAACAAACGAGTATGACACAATACAGAAGAAAATTAAAAATATATAGAAACAATTACATTCAGATTGCATATTGTTGATGTATGCATACATGCTGATTAACATGAAAGCAATTCAAAGGGTATAGTAAACAAAACATTACAGAATTTTGCTTTTGTTTGAATGTTTATATCCTTTGCTGAACACAATGTGCAGTTGCTGATATAAGAAAAACAAAGACTCTAACATTTAAAACAATTAGATTATAATCAACAATATCTAAACAAAATCTTAAATTTACACATGTAAAATTCATTGATTTCTACTCTAGTTTAAATGAAATCTACTAGGAGGTTTAAAAGTTTTTTTTTGCCACCTTATCGGGAAAATTGATCATCAAATCTGTTTTTAAAAGAAATTTGTTAATCTTGTTTCACATTCACTTGACTGGTCAAAAATCTGACAGTGACATACAAATATATTAAGACTGTATTAATATGTTATTTAGGATATAATAAATATTCTGCCCGATGAAATGCATCTCCAGGTATTCTGCCAGATTTGTGCATCATAAAAGCCAAAAGGAAATGTCCGTTTCATTTTAGGTTTGGCTGGATGCTTGTTAACAGAGAAAAGCAGCATGAAATAATTGCCATTGACACAGATCACAACACTGCACACGTGTTGTTTTGTGTTAGCGCTGCTCCACGAAATTCGTCTCTGTCCTGCAGGAGAAACTGTGTGTCACTTTCAACTTACAAACAAATACAGACAATAAAGACTTGCCCGTAAACTCAACGCTGTCTCCATGCGCCACCTTGTGGCAGATAATGGTAATACACAACCTAACTGCAGTGCTGCTGAGAAACGTGTAGCTACTTGGTTTAATACGTAAGCTTCTACACAATATATCCAGTCAATTTATTGTCTTAATCTTAAATAGCAGGTTTATTTTACCTAAAAAGTCATTATTAAGGTTAATAATGCTAAAAGCTAAAATTACATTTAAACAAACTCAATTTGCGTCATAACTGATACTTTCTCAGACCTTGTAAAGTAACCAAAGAACATTTATTATAAACACATAATATTTTTTTTGCATTTTGTTTAACTAGATCGATTTAAAGAACAAATGTCAATTTGAAAAGTTAATGTTAGTGGAGCATTGAGCGCACAAGCGCCCCCTGGTGGAGCAACAAATACAGTTTACGGGAAATAAAGGCATCACAAAAACTATTTAAAACTATTAGAGATTAAATTGTTTCGAGTTTATCTAAAACCACAAACAGCTAATAACAGTATGTAAAAAGCAATTAAATAAAAAAAATAAAACGTGATCATTGTGATTCACCACTACTCACATGTCCGCATGTTTGTTGGAGATCATGTGATTGCTGTAAGTCAAAGGAGCACTTTCCTCATCCTCAGGAACCTATAGCCAATAATAAAAGAAACCGTTAATACAATTATAGACCAACAGAACAAAACACACACATGCAGCGTCACATTTCTAAAATATAACTTATGCATTAAATCAGTTGTTCTACCTGCTTTATGGCAAGCATGTAAATCTTAAATAGTTATTGGGAACAAGATAATGTAAGTTAAACTCAATGACGCAAACAACCTGTGTGCGATCATTTTAAAAAGCAACTCACCTCCCAGTAGCACTCATCATCAAAGCAGTTCTCATCTGCTGGATCGCCCCACATGGGCAACTTCAGAATACAGCCTGTGTGTTAAAGAACAATACAAATTAAAACGTAATAAGAAGTTACACTCACATGAAAAAAATGATCATTTCTTCTCAGAATAACACATTCTTTAAAGGCAAATGAAAGCTTGAATCAATAGAGAAAAGCCCTTGAGAGTGTCACTGCCGAATATGATCCCGCACTGTATTTTGTAGGATTCATGTTACAAACACAAACACAAATATCTCAATATGCATATACGACTTGAAATCTAAAGAGTCTCTGTTTACCAACAAAAATGCCGCCTCCTACTCCAAACAACAAGGCCACACAAAGTGCGGCTCCCTGAAATGCTCCTTGGACAGTGGGAACTCGCTTTTCAAACTCTCCAAAGAAGTCAAAGGTATTTTTCAAGCTGAAATGGATAAAAAAGGATTTACATATGTGTATTTTATATTTATGCTGGGTGTAATAAGAGATTTGATGTCATTCTTTACTGGCTCACCCTAATGCCCCATAAACCTTCTCGCTGGCAGTGGCGGCTGAGACGGCGCCCACAATTCCTCCGATGACCCCTGGCATTGCGTGCAGGTTATGAATGCCACAGGTGTCTTGAATCTTCAGTTTCCTCTCCAAGAATGGCTGAGGAACGATAAATATCGCATCATTAAAAATAGTTTTTTTAAAGTTTGAAATAAAAACAAACACCATGGTTGAGAAAAACATTTCTGTTGACACTCCAATTGAACTTTAGAAATCCAATGCAACTAAAAATAAGTGTTGCATTGTTAAATCTACAGTTCAGCTATTGTGCATCAGCACATTACAATTGAAATGTGTGACAAGGACCATGAACTATTTTCTGAGGAATTTATGCTTTGCCATCACAGATAGAACTGAACACATAAAACAGAAGACCGAGTATAACACAGAAATTCATAGCTTCAGAAATAATTATCCTCATTTCAATGTTTGGTCTTAGTCAATAGAATCTGTAATTTTATAATTCAGTAATGAATCTCACATTACTACATTGGGATTATTGTATGAAAAAGGTTTTTTCTCCTTTAGTCATTTAAAATTTGTTACAGAAACACTAAACTAACAAAATGTATCATTTAAGATCACCTGAAACAAATCTGACAGGCTAAAAACTCACCGATATATAAATGTAGCCCAATGTTGATATAACTCCACAAATGAAACCCACGATTAAAGAACCGTATGGGGACAACATAAATTCGGCTGCTGTTCCTACGGCAACTCCTCCAGCCAGTGTGGAATTCTGGATGTGCACCTGAAGAGAAAAAAATGTGTTTTAGATTATGGATCAGATGGTTTACCGTTTAAATCAAATAATCTGTTTTTTAAAGTTGTTTTTTGCCCCTAGAGGGAAATACATGTGAAAGCATGAGTCAACACTTGGGGTAAAAAAGAAGTCCCATATAACATGCGTGTAAAACTGTACGATGATAACACTTGAACTGCATCCAATTGAATATTATCTGTAAATATCGTATGTATCTTATAGTATAAATAGTAACACAATCCAAATAACTGGGAGTGGGGAATTCAGAGGGGTCTCCAAATAGGTCTTGCGAGAACACAAGTTGTTAACAAAATTGAAAGCCACCACAGCAGTTTGTTTTGCAGATGCTACCATGTCTAGTTTTCCCGTTTTCTCGAACAGGCTGGACATGGCGACTGTGGTCAGGACTGTGGAGGCCAGAGCCAGGTATGTGTTGATGGCCGCTCTGTGCTGACCGTCTCCATGATCAGCAATGGCAGAATTGAAACTGGGCCAGAACATCCACAGGAACAGAGTGCCTGCGTGAACGGATTCCATAACAAAACCATCAATGAGTGAATATCGTACTTAAGGGATAGTTCAACTTCAAAATAAAAATTTGCTCATGATTTACTCACACTGTTGTTATTTTAAACTCGTGTGATTTTCTTTCTTCTGCAAAACACAAGATATTTTGAAAAATGTTGGTAACCAAAACCGTTGGTCCCCATTGACTTGTATTATATGGACACTAAACCAATGCAAGTCAATGGGGACTAAGGTTTTCGGTTACCAACATTCTTCAAAATATCTACTTTTGTGTTCTGCAGAATAAAGAAAATCAGGTTTGAAATGACAAGAGGGCGTGTATATTATGACAGAATATTTATTTTAAAGGTGAACTATTCCTTTAATTTACTTATAGTAGGTTTTAAGGCTAGTCCCAGGCAAAAATGAATGTTTGACCTGTCTGTGAAATTTGTAAAGGGAGTTTTTGGAACAGGTCAAACTCAGAAACGTCTTATTCTGATAATCTCACTTTTGGTTTAGAATTATAAGGTTCTATCTGAAAAACATTCATTTTCAAGCAACACAAACAATTTACTTATAACTTTTGGTAAAACATGAGGTTAGTGTACAATAATGTGTAAAAAGGTATATTTACATGGTTTTTATGACACTTATTTCATATTTTAGGATGCTTTTTCTTGTTCAAGTTAAGCATAAAAGGACAGATCAAATTTCTTTAGAGACGAGTATGGCTGAAAATACAATGTTTTTTGATGTAATCGACACTCATGACCATTTGGCATTAACTGCATTTTGAGAGTCTATGTAAACACAGGTATAAGGAAGCTAGCGCTGCTGGCTTGTGTTCTGTCAATAAATATAAATAAAATTATCTCCTCAACAAAACCGGAAACAAAACAAAAAAGACTGTCGTTTGAGCAGCTCTCGTTTGCAAGAGTATCAATAAAACAGTCAACCTTGAGGTTTCTTTTAAACAATGTTTTGTGTTGAACTGTTATCTGAGATATTCCCGTCAATGAGGAGTCCGGTCACATGACAAAGAAAGCAGATCCTTATTGGTCCTCTTGTGCCATTCAAAGAGCTGATTGGCTCTTCCAGAAAGAACCAAAGTTCTATCCACCAAATTATAATTTGATTTTTGCTTTTTTTTAAAACGTCCAAAAATTAACACATTAAAAAATACATGCCAAACTGTAAATGAGTCATTACAGAATAAGAATATGTTAAAACTTAATTTTGACCAAAATGTCATATAGAACCTTATATTTCTAAGGCAATGAAATATATTTATTCAACTAAAACCTCGTCCAGGCTTAAGCTGAGCCACGTCTGTGAAACCGGCTGTAGTATCATAAATACAGTTTAATAAGAAAATATAAGATTTAGTGGGCTTTTACCGATCATGGCAAAGAGGTCCGAATGGTAAACCGAACCGTTCAACTGTTTGCTCTTATCCAAGTCCGGCCGATACAAAACCCATGATATGGACAGACCGAAATAAGCTCCAAACGTGTGGATCACCATAGAGCCACCAGCATCTTTAGCCTGCAGGGATAAAGAAATCGCACAGATATTTTCTTCTTTTTAAGAGAAAGAACTTTGAATGGAATATGACATGAGAAACATATGAGAATTTCATTTGCAAAAACAGATAACTTCATTATGATTTTTTTAAATCATGTTTTTTTATATAGTGCATTACAAGTAATGTCAATCAAACTGCAGTTGGGTTGGTTTGGTCAAGGAATCAAAAACAACAACGAAAATACACCCAACCAATACAATGAAACCCTATGGGGCAGCTTCCCGGACTAGTTTAAACCAGGAATAGACCTTACAAATAAACTTTACTAGTGTGCATTTTTAAAATATGTCACTGGAAGCCATCTTCAGCTTTGACAGCTTTAATATTTACTTGAGTCTATTTATCTGTTTTTGCAAATTAACTCTTCATATATGGTTTGTCCAAAAGGCCGGGAAGTGTTTAAATTCAGCTTTAAATGTATATTATGTGTGCAAATAAGTGACTCACATGAAGAACATTGAGGATGATGAACTCTTCAATAGCGAACAGCGTGATACCAAACAGGGTCATCACCAGCAGCTGAACCGGACTGACCTTTCCCAGCACGGCACCGTAAGCTATCAGACAACTCGCCACGCAGAAATCTGCATTGATTAGGCTAAAAAAAAAAACATTCAGAAATGAACCCAGTTTTATTCAAACTGAACAGGCGGCAGATAAACATACTTGGTTAGAGTCAAATAATGTAATTATGAGATTACAAGTATCAACGTTTGATTTAAACCAAATATTTCACCATGATTTCAATTTTATATATACGCCAAGATTCAATATACTGTACATCAATATTAAAGATATCAAGTTAATATTTTCTCAGTACTTTATTGTACTTGTTTGTCAGGCTTGTGTTCCAATCAACGTTTAAACACAAATCTCACCTGTGGGGTTTATCTCTATCCTGTTCAGCTTACAAAAAAAACAAAAAACCCACAAGGGAGGAGGAACATACTTTTCAATGCCGATCTTGATCTTTCCATCGGTGTAATCCAGAGAATGAAACCATCCCTGCATCAGAAGGGCCCACTGGATGCCGAACGCCGCGATCAGGAAATTGAATCCCACGGAACCGAATCCGTAGCGCTTCAAGAAGGTCATGAGGAACCCAAAGCCGACGAAGATCATGACATGTACATCTTGAAAACCTGTAGAGTTAATTTGTCAAACGGTTCAGTTTAAATCAAAGGTTTTTATGCAGCACACGCAGGTCTTTAGAAGATCAAACATGTCAAACGTTCTTAATGGGGTCTAGACATGCGTGCTTGGTTTCTGTGTCCTTTAATGCACCCGTTTTGTTTCAACAAAAGACATTTTAAGGACCCTTTAGACAGGTGCCCTTAAGAGAAGAGTTGAGGGACAATGATAACATATATCCATTCACTTACACCCTTACAGAGATGAAAAGGCTTTGACTCTTCACTTAAAACCGTCACGCCCTGATGTTGACCGTCAAACATGCGCTTTGACAGGTGTAGATGTTTGTGGCCTGAGGTCAAAAGTAAGCAGCTCATACTAAATGTAGCATATCTGAACATTGAATGAGGTTCCCAAAAGAGAACTGGGTTGGGCCGCTCATTTTGTAAAGATGTTTCGAGTTCTCCCATGAATGCAAACACAGCCACTCAATCCAAGGACGCAACAAAACCAGTGTTCTGTCAAATTGTCATGGCCATATTTCCCTACAGCAGGGCATAATTTAAAATAATCTAAACCACATGGACAAAATACACAGGTAGGATGATTTTACAATTCAAAATACCCGGTCAGATAATCCAACCTTCTTAAACTAAACATTACATTACAATACAATAATGACATTACATTGATGTGTGCATGCTTGTAAGGATAATAGGACCAAACCTGCTTATGTCAAACGTTAATAACAACAGACAATGCTGAGGTTTTTGGACAAGCCCTTATTTGAACAGAGAAAAATACTGTGCTGGTCATTGTTACCATAAATCGACTGCTAGAAACCAAAACAGATCGTTCCTTAATGAGGCGGAAAAGACTCATGCTTGACCTTGAAATCAGAGTCAACCGATGATATGAGATTTACTAAATAGCAGGTTGCAACTTGTAAACCAGCCTTGTATTTTTACAGAATTTGATTGTTTCACATTTATCAAATTACACAGAAAAGACTGCAAATTCAATTTGTGTCTTTTGTGTATTTTACTGCCAGCCCAGCGGTCAGAAAAGTACTTTTTTACAGGATTTTTTACGGTGTGCGCTTTTTATTTAAACATTCCTATGGACAAGTCTATTTTCAGTGTACTTTTTATGTATTTCTGAAGAAAATCGTAGTTGTAAACTAGTGAAACCAGGAAAAGGAAGTGCACACTTAAATGTATTTAAAGTACTCTAACTTCATGCACTAATTTTGTCCTTAAATGGACACTTCACCCAAAAATGAAAAGTCTGTCATCATTTATACGATGTCTACACCGGACGCGACCGGCGCGACACGACAAAAGACATTAGAAATGCATTAGAACCCATGGCCATGACAAACCCATTAAGAACAAGCAACAAGGTTGTTACGTCACCTCGAGTCCTGTTGCGTCCGGTAGACACGGTGTTACTCACCCTTAGATTGTTCCAAACCTGTATAAATGTCTTTGTTTTGCTGAACACACAGGAAGAAATTTGGAAGAATGTCAGATGTCAGATGTTTTTTGGACACCATGAATTGAAGATTAAAGATCATATTTTATATATATTAAAGTCCCAGTGAAATTAAAAATGACAATTCTTATTTTCTCATGAAATATTGTAGCGCTAATAGTCAATAGCTTATCTTGTGGGTCAGTTTGTTTCTAAGATGCATGCGCCCTCACAATCTTCAGATAAAATCTGAAAATGCACTTCCACCCTGAAGTGACTACTCATCTCAAATGGAGCATCCGTTTACTCCTCTTCTACAACTGTATGATGCCTTTGAAATTCCTTTTCACTCCGAAATGTCAGAATACGGAAGTAAAAACGAACGCAACTTCCGGTTCAAGGGGACTTTAAAGTACGAACTAATGTGTGAAAATGGAGCACTTACGGAAGTGTAATAGGTGTAATTCAATAATGGTGCGTTTTCATTGCAAATTTTATTTTACCTAGGTCTACTTGAGGCTTAATACTGTAACACTTAAAGTATACTTCAAGCACCCGATAGTAATCTAGCGGCAAGTAGTATTCAAAGAACACGTACAAAGGCAAGCATCAGATGTGATCCATTTGTTTTGTCGACATATTAAGCAGTATCAGATCTCACACTGCTGACAAACACTGCGAGCACATCATCAAGAACGCTTGTTTATACAAAACATCCCACCCTATATTTATAGCTGCTCTTGTATCAAAGAGGGTTCTCCATAATACCCCTCATGACTGACCACTTTAAGTTTCGTCCACACACTTGGAGATGAACTCGAAGTTATGTTTGAGGTAAGTCACACCTCTTCCAGGACAATTAGAGCAAAATGCTTCAATGACATCCGATCATCCCCCAACGATAGACAGTAGAGTCACAAAGCACCTGCCGTGCAACACCTTGATCCGATCTTGCAGGGAGAATAGTCAACATGATGGGCAAAGCTTTTTACATGGCAGAAGAATTCAACCACACCTTCAAAGATCCCAAAGCTAACAAATGACACAGATACATGAAGAGAAATAATCCCACAAACACACACACACCTCTCTGTGTGTAACACATATTCAGATAATAAGAATGAAGTGTTGTACATAAAGACAGATTGTTTGCATAAAGATAGATGCGTTGATGTTTATTTGATCAGATCTGATATACATATGAGACAGAAATACAGTTTTATTACAAATACGATAAATCTCCAGCTGTTTACCATTAAAACCATTATGAAATTCCTTTATGTGGCGTCTTTTAGGTTCTATTATAGTAGGATTTTATGGTTTTCCTATTTAATTGGTTCCCATCTGCCAGATAAAATCCCACCAATTGAACACAACAGATTACCAGGAGAGACCCACAGAGAAAATTATGGATTCTATTAAAAGCATGACAACCATTATAGCCATTAAACCCATTAGAATTTCTGTGATGTTTCAATTGCTGTTCTGGAAAGACTTGAATGATTCAGTGCTAACCATAAAATTTAGTTTGTAAATGTCTTTTTAAACATTTTGTTATATTATATTTAAATAGAAAATAGTAAAAAAAACACTTTTTAATAACAATTGTTTGATAGAATGCACTTACTGGGATATCTGAAGTAGAAGTCATTCTCAATATCACTGGATATATTATTCTTTTCTTTGAAATCGACCCAGTGAGTGTCTGCCTCTTCATTATACCGCACAAAGACCCCAAACAAAACGATCATAGCCAGTTGCCAGACCAAACACACGGCAGGTAAACTAAATCTCACATTCGTGTTCTTGGGTCGGTCGCAGATGCGGTGCATGCAGTTCCCCATTTCTGCAAGTTATTAAAGAGCAACCTGCTGATGCTGTTAAAGCGTGTGAACGCGCATTAGTGCCACTTTTAAACACAACGGGAGCGCGGAGGTGTGTCTGCTTTGCCACATCAGCCTCCTTAGCAAAAACGTACACAGAATAAAGTGTATGGATGAAAGGTCAATGAACATCGTGTGACGTGTTGCTGTTTGGTGGTTCGTGATTGATTCAAATGCATTGCCACAGTGAACTGTCATGACGAGTAAAACTTTCAATTTGAAGACAGAATTTGTTTCACGTTGTGTTTTTTTTAATTAATGCATAGGAATATTAATTCTCTACTAAAACAAGAAAAATAATCAGAAATAATGAAATAAAAAATTAAATAAACCAGCGCAAATGTGGTAATGGACGTATCTACGCACGATGACGTATTTACGTTATGTTAATGACGTTTCTTTTAAACGCTTGGTTCTTTTTAAATACTTCGCAGCACAGTATAAGGTTATATGAACAGTTTATTTCTAAATCGAGATAATAAAAAATCACGTTTTTTATTGTGCATTCCAATTAATATCAAACAAACGGCAGTTGGTTTGTTTTGATTCAAGCCATTATAACAAAAAATTCAGCTATTTATTTTAGAGAAATATAAAATTGTTGTTTTTCTTCACATGTTTTTAAAACATTAAAAACATCATTTAAGACCAACGTTTCACACAGCAGTGATTTTGTTCGCGATAGTTGGCTACATTGTCAAGTGACCTTGCACGTTGCACGTTTCTTTCATCAAGTTACGCATTTTGTAAGAAGACACAATCCGATTTTACGTTTAAAAAATTGTTGTACATTCAAATAACGAGAGAATTGTTGAAATAAAGACGTAAAAATTCACTGCTGGTGTTACTTATTTTTCTCAGGTAATGAGCAACTAGACACATTGCATCGTGGGTACTCTGGTATCTCATGCATATAAATACATGCTATGCATAGATATAAATATGTTTTAAGAAATAAGAAATATATTTTTCCTATTGCCTAATGTCATTTATTTCTTTAAAGAAATCATGAGCCATTAACGCTCATGCCCTTAACATTAACTGTACTGTGATTCAGCTGGGCCAAAGCAGCTTTTTGCTATGTAATTGTGGCTGATTTATTTACTCATTTTTGAACTCTGCCAGGTTCATGTAGTCTAAGAGTACATAAAGTGCTCTCACGTGTCTATGGTTTAACCTTTTTCTGTCCACAGGCGATTGTTGTGTGGGCATGCTGGTCATTCTGGATATTGTTTTTAATGACCTCATTGTTTCTGATTCATTAAACAGAGAATATGCCTGTAGTGCACACATGACAAACTTTATGCTGTTCCGCTTGTAATTGCTTGTGGTTACTGAGAAATGGACATGATTGTATAACTTCCAAGGGTATAAAAAGTATACTCTAGATCATCATCAATGACCCATCATGACTCCCTCGATAGCTTTGTAGTGCCCAATGCTGCTCCTGGTGACACTATTTAAGGGCCTTTTCTTATATTGACCAGACCCGTGTCTAACTCAGTAAATGGCAAAAGTTTATTTAAGTTCATTCAGGGTCAGACTGCAGATGATTTGACAGAAACTGCTGGTATTTGGAACTGCTGCAGGGAACCATCGTAATCTCTATAACCTATTTAGTTGACATGGCGGATATAACATACTCTTTGGTTTGCGTCACTCAGTGTGCTGGTGTTACTGAGATGAAGCACCTTGAAACTGATGTGTCTGAATGCATTAGCACTTTCTTTAAGGTCCATATTGATTCACGGTAGTAATATATATCCGTGTTATAAATGATTGTTTTGCTTATTATCGCAGTTAAATAAAAATTCTCATTAATTCCTAATCCTCCGGGAGGCCGCGTTGGCGCGCGGTACCTCATAGCGGGTCGAGTCCCACTCCGACGGACGCGGAGGGGGAGCAAGGCCGCTAATAGGTGCGCGGTTGTGCGCGGGGCACTTCCTTCGGTTGCCTCCGGGTAGGGAGCCGCGTTAACACACGCGGGGGTACCTCATGGCGGGTTTAGCGCCCTCCGACTAAAGCGGGAGGGTTGGCAGGCCTCCAATAGGTCCTCCTTGTGTGGGCGTGCAACATCCTTTGGCATTAAAAAATAAAGATGTAACATTTCTGAACATTTGCTCTCTTCTCTGGCAAAGGCCAGAAGACCATAGGGTCTGCAAATGGGCTCTTATAAATCTTTTAATATTTAATGATTTGTGTTTAGGAGATATGAAGGTGTCATTTTTCTTAGGCTCACCTGGTTTCAGCATTGACTTGAGGAAATAAAAAACCTTTTGAAACTATTGCATCTAAAATACATGAAACAATACTTAAGCTTCTCAAGAGTTAGACAAAATGAACGTCATATATAGTGCAATAGTGCAATACAGGCCAACCGTGTTTGAACTTGTCCTCTGTTTCTGCCCGTGTTAAAAGGCCATCTTACCCTTATTTCACCTGGTAATGTTTAGCCATCACTGCCTCATTAAATTCTGATACTCAGAGAGGTTAAAATCAGTTCAATGTATGACAATCAAGTCTAACCAAATAACATCCAATGCCTTATTTATCTTCTCAAGGTGTGACCGGATTAAACAGCAAAACGTTCATATTTGTATCCTACAGCCTTCTTGGATATTTTACAATAGGCTACAACAGATGTTGGTATCACATAGTGCCATCTGGCACTGTGCCAGGTCAGATGGCAGATAAAGCTATTGTATACAGAATGCACAAGTGCTCTTGTTGTGGTGAGAAACAGATGACACAGGTCTCCTCAGACTGTTTAGTGTTAGTTACAGCAACCATCACCTGGAATTAATGAGTATTTGAGGCCACAAACCTGGGGAGCATTTAAACAACAGCAGAATAGTTTTTTGATATTTAAGCAACAAGAGGATGTATATCAAAATGATGCCAAAATAAACATGCATGAGAGCAAAATTAAATTCTTAAACAAGGTTATGTTTTATCTCTTGTGTTGTAAAACAGCGAACCGTAAATAAAATAAAATAGTCTTAACACACGTTTGCACAGGCTAATCCTCAGCTTTCCCAGACGTCCAAAGAAGCATTTTCAGGTGAAATTCCTGTTGGATAACAATAATGAGCCACATGGGAAGATCATATGTTTTATTCACCGTTAACATTGCTTCAGTGTCTGGTCGCTTTTGTAAAGAAGAAATCTACACCACACGGGTCTGGGGAGGCGTGTAGATCATGTAGCATAGAACAATGTTTTGTTCTTTTCATCACGATCTGATTGATGTCTATTTACACGTTTTCCAGTGAAATACTGAAATTGACAGTTCAGTTGACGTCACTGAATCGGTTTGTTTGTTTTGGAGGGAACATTTTGTAATGGAACTATGGACATTATCATAAATCATGTTTGTAGTGTTTTGAGCCTCAGATACATGAGAAGAATGACGCACTCAGTTGTAATTTCGTTATTGAATCAGCTCATTGTTTGGGTTTTGAGTGCCATTCAGTATAATTCAGTTTGAAATATTGATGAACTGAACAAAAGGTTGCAATGTTTTTATCTAATTTATTTTCCTGAATCCATTGATCTTCCAGGTATTAAGTTTTTTAGCGTGGTCTTTTTAATCCTCACCACCAGAGGGCGCCACGATGATAAACTACGAGTGCGAGTGTAATCCATAGAAATAAAAGATATGCCTGAAGCTTGTGGTATTTCTCATTCAGTACACATCATTTGTGACCCTGGATCACAGAACCAGTCTTAAGATGCACGGGAACATTTTTAGTAAAAGACAAAAATAAATTGTATGGGTCAAAATGATTGATTTTTAATTAATTAAAATTAATTATTAAAATCTAAATTTGGAAAAATTGACCCATAAGACTGGTTTTGTTGTCCAGGGTCACATTTAAAGATTTTGTGTAAATATATCATTCTTCCCCTCAGATTTTAATTAAAATAATTTTCAGAGTAAAACATTCTGCCACATTTCAATAATTTTGTTCGTCATTTTTTAAAAGCTTTACTCTTTTTCAACACCACAAATACTAACAAACGTATGAAAAAATAAAGAACATGTTAAATAGATGCACAATGTATGTTTTTTTATACTACAGGCTGTTCAATATTTTAATTCAACCTTTAACCCCATTTCAAGATCTATTTTTTATGCTAAAACTGTTTCATGATATGTTTTTGCAATTCACTGAATTCTTCTTCAGGCAACAGATATTTCCTGATGATTTCTTTAACTTCCTCCTCAGTAACTGTTTCATAGTCCTTTCTATTCTTAAAAGGGAGGTGACCTGCGAGCTCACACAGAGCGACATTAAAAGCAGACTCTTCCTTCGCCCCGAAGCAGGACAATCTGGGCCAAACGACGACCCTCACCCCATTTCGGGCTGAAGACGGGTCACCCGCCTTGTTTGGAGGGCAACCTCGGGTGATGAAGAGGTTGTGTGCTATGTTCTTATCAACCATTATATCAGTCAGTTTACATACAGCGTTGACTGTCAGTGTGAGATCTGGACCCTGGGTGTAAAAGAGAAACCCGGTTGGAAAGTCGACCAGGCGGAACAGGTTATTTTGGGGGTGAATCAGTTCTGCTGGGGAGCTTTCAAGCCTCATTTGGTGGTCGAGATAATAACCATGAAGATGTAGATGGTTAACAGAAGCAAATCCACCCAGGCTATTGAACCCGACTCTGAAACCTGGATCAGCACTTAGCAGGACAGTCTCGATGCCTATTTGGACCGCCATAGGGGTCAGTATCTGCGGGTAACAACGGTCCGGTTCGGGAACGAGCAGACAGTGGCCGAATTCTAAAGGGCTGACGTTGATTATGATTTTGCACTTTTTATTTCTCCCATTTTGATCGCTTTCACTGATAACTTTCTGTAGTTCAAACAGCAGCTCTTTCGGGTTGATCTTGTTGAAATGAAACTGATTCGGATCAAAGTTCTGTCGGATGCTCACGATCTCCTGCGGTTTTCGTCTCTCGACGCCTCTCAGGATGTTCAGCTGAGCGATGAAGCCACATGGACCGGGAAGGATCCGCGTATCCAGATCACCCAGGTGGTATCGGAACAGCCCGGCCTTCATTTTCTCAGTCCATCCGGACCTCAGAGCGATGTCAAATCTAGATTTACTCGGCGAAGAAAAATCCTTTACGAAATCCTCTTCAGTGTAGGTGAAAACCGCACAGTCATCCATAGCGTTTGCCGATTAAAGATATCCAAAATGTGTTTGAGTCTAAAGTGATAAATAGCAGAACTTTATTTCAGATCACTAGGATCTGTCGTGAGTTGAATTTTAAACGCATTTCACTCGTGTTTTCAATTCAAACAGCAACACCGTGCCGGAAAACGGCATTGCAACGCGGTGAACGTCTGTTGCCAGATTGGGAACGAACGATCTTGTCCCAAACGCGAGGGGCATAACTGCCCCGCCTACTTCAACATAAATATATGATTAATATATCCAGGAACCATTTCAATGCGGCATTCAGATGATTTTAACTCCAGAAATAATACGTAAATAATAAAGCATCATTTTTAATGTCTGTAGGAAGAATAAGTGATTTAAAAATTGTACACTTTAATTAATCGGAAAGCAACTTAATGAGCAGGCATGTTTAACCCTTCCTTACAGACACCACAACAGCCAAAAATGTGCAATGCATAATAATGCTCTTTTCTTCGAAATGTGTTTTAACGTCATAAAAAAAACTACTACAGTATGTTTTCGTGACGTATATGTTGTTGAAAACCCCAAATTTGGCAACACGGTTCTCTGACTGGTCACAAAATGAGTCACTATGGAAAGCGAAAGGGCTCATATCGCTTGTTTAATCGCGATTTGTAGTTTTCTGTCTTTTCTTTTTTAGGCGGGTAAGTATGTAATATGCATTGCTTGACGTTTAAACTTGTTTAAGTAAAACATACATTTTATAGTTTGTTTCATAAAGTTTTGTCAAAATCAATATTTCACAAGTAATTATATAAAAAACAATTATTGAATTTTTTTTCATACAAAAATGTAATTATAAAATATATATAAATTGGTAAATAATCATATATTTTTAAGATTATAAAATCAATTCTTTTTTAATTGTAATACATTTAATAAACGTACATTTATTTTTTGCCCTTTTAACCCACAAAACTATGTCCAAAAATTATTTAAAAGGGGTGAAAAAAGCAGAATTCACTTTGGGAGAAACCCTTTACAACATGTAAATAAACATATTAAATCCTAAAAATGTATATTTTAATATTTAGAATGTAGAACTGAATAAGGGATTATAAAAAAAGACGACCACATTTCAAACAAGTGTAGTGTTTATATAAAACCAGAATACATAATTTCACATTCAATAGTTAAAGAATTGAGGTGATGTCAAACAAAAATAAATACAAGATCAATACTTCTGTGCTCTAATTCACAAAGATGACTACATTTATTGGAAATCGGTGCATAATTTCATGGAATGCAAAAATATTTAAAATAAATTGTTGAGTACAAGTTAAGGAATGAAGGTGAATTAATTCATATTTGGTCTCTTTAGGTATGAAATGTGTGCTACCTTTAAATCTTTAAGATTCAATATCTCACACTGATACATTGTTTGAAATCAACCACTGGGTCCTAACCGACTTGAGATTCCTCCGACCTGACGTTAATTCTTCCCTCATTGCTGCGGATAAGTCCGTGCTCAATAGCCAGATCCAGGCAGCGCTGGGAAGCTTTGCAGACGGCGGCCTGTTTAGGGTCTTCTGCTTTAGCCAGGACGGAGAGGATCTCCAGCGCTTCACTCTCCATCAGTTTTTCCGCAAGACTTTTGTCAGCCTGCATGATGTTCAATACGATAACCACAGCACGATGCCTCAGGTCCAGACTTTCACTTAGCAACAGAGCCTGAAAGATTTCCAGCCACTGGCTGGTCTGCAGGGAATGATGACATCACAGACATGATAAATCTTTAAAGAAATCATCAGATCCTTTTTTGCTTCGAGTACAGAAACCACAGTACTCACCGTTCCAGGAATACGTGAGCAGAGCTCAGGCATCTCACCGGTCAGCACGGCCAGCATGCCCGATGCAGCCTTTCTCAGACGCTCATCATCTTCACCGCTATAAAGGACCAGCAGCTTGAGACGGTCGTTGTCAGTAGCCGCGTACAATTTCTGCACCTGATAAAATACACAAAACCTGCATATAGGTCTTTGAATATCTTGACAGACATTGAAATAAGAAACGCACACATAGAGCATGATTGACAACAGAATAGACCCTATTTTTCAAACGAAACATATCTGGACGTACTGTGACTGTCGCATTAAAATACCAAGTAAATGTCAAGAAGCGTGAAGAATACTGTAATACCTCAGTGCTCAGGGCCAGATTACACATACACTCAGTGGCTGCGGCACGGACCATATCATGCTCCTCGAACATATAGCCCTCTACTTTGGGCACTGCTTTCTCCTTTATGATCTTATTCCTGTGGAAGATGGAAAACGTATTAAAGAAAAAAGATAAATCAAGATATATTTATTAAACATTTTCTACAGGAGTCAACCTGAGTTTCTCGCTGATGCCAGCCAGGTTGGTGAGGGCCATCAAAGCCTCAAAGTTCTGCAGCATCGTGCAATCAAGTGCCAAGAGACTAAGCAACGGTCTGACCACCTCATACACCTACAAATTAATAAATCATCACATTACACAAACGATAAATCAACAAACTATACATTTTAAGAAGGGTTAAATGGGATTCTGTCT
Source organism: Triplophysa tibetana (assembly GCA_008369825.1). NCBI lineage: Eukaryota > Metazoa > Chordata > Actinopteri > Cypriniformes > Nemacheilidae > Triplophysa > Triplophysa tibetana. The sequence continues at coordinate 15,392,386 of CM017894.1, read as the reverse complement.
CACCCTCTCCCCTGGGAAGGCGATCTCAGGGTTGGATGTGATGGTTATCTTGGCCAGAGCTTGTGCTGCTTTGATTTTGCCCTTATCTGTGCTCTCGGACACCAGCGGCAACAAAGCCTGAATAAACAGGGGAATAACATTACAAAAGAGCAATGTTAAACAGACTACATTTGTTTATGAGGCATGTTCTTACTTTTCCTCCACCTTGTGCTACAACCAAACCCCTGTCCTCTTGTCTCTCAACCAGAGCCAAAATAACCCTGTTAGAAGAAGAGAGATGCATTATTTTATTTAAAAAACAGAAGCTGATTTCTTGCTGAAAGATTTCATTTTGTACATTCACCGGAGTTCCCTTGACAAGAGTAATTTAATCTAGGTCTTAATCTGAAGCCGTGCCAGCAAAATTATTTGCAAATGAATAACTTTTAAATTAGCAGCATTTGAATATAGCCAGAAGCTTCCAAAGATTCACACTGGACTGAATTTCCCAAGCGTCAAACCTAGCAAGGTGGTTGGGGTGAAGGTGACCCACCTGGCGATACATTCCCTGCAGGCTTCGGTGAGGGCCGGACTCTCCTGCTTTACCATACACACCAACGCTGACACCACGCCAGCTTCCAGAAGCTTCACCACTCTCTTCTCCACAAATGATTGGGCATCCTACATAAACACACATTGAGTCACTGATGCTAAAACGTTAAAGGAACAGTTAACCTGAAAATGTGTTTACTATGTTCCACAGAAGAAAGTTTGCAATGTGTTTTTTTGTGTCACATGAATTTTGTGATATAATGGTCAAGCGATTGAGAACTATATTGCAACAGCTGTTGTTGTCGTGTAATGTCTGGTTTCTACCTTCGGATGCTCTTCGGGTACGTGCTGTTTTGCGTATTTAGCAAGTTCCACCATCTGAGGGTCTGGCTTCTCAACATCGTAGCTGTTAGTGCAGTTGACCAACGTTGATCCGACAGCAAACAACACCGTTTTGTCCTCGGACTGTGATGATAAATGAGAATAATGTAATAATGGTCAATCTAGGCCATGTGTAGCTGAACCACTGGCAATAACTTTGGACAAGTACCTTGGCCAGCTCAAACATAGCTTGAAGGGCTTTCTTATCCTCCGCCAGGTCTTCTTTCACATCCGCGTCCAGCGTGAGATAGGCCAGACCCTCGATGGCCCAGCGCCGTGATGTTGGCGGAAGTGCTTCGTTGCAAAGCCACCTGGGAAATAAAGAGACAGTATAGTGACGTGGCCACCTACACGTGCACTTAAAGCACTTACGTGCATTTAAAGAACGTTCTGCACCTCTAATGACCTCAGAATTAGATATGCATACACATGCAGAAACAGCTTCTGCTGCATATGCACAATGAATGGGGTCACTGTAAGAGGAAAGTTTTATATGCAAAGTTTTAATGCTACCCATTTATTCAACCTCATGTCATTTCATACCTTTATGGTTTTCTTTCTTCAGCAGAGCACAAAAGAAGATATTTTGAAGAATGTTGGCAAGCAAACAAAACTTGCCCCCATTGACTTCCATTGTACGGACACAAAACCTCGGAGACATTTTTCAAAATATCTTCTTTTGTGCTACACAAAAGAAATGAGTGCCATGTGCAAAAAAAACCTACTTCCTGCACTGCTTGGCGAGTTTGAGTGTCGAACCCTCCGCAAACTGCTTCATGCTGAAATCTGTGCCTCCAGCTGACCCAAGTTTGCACAACCCCTACAAAACACACAAATACAACTGTAACCACAATACAATAAACCAACTAAAAAGTCTGATTCTGGAAAAACATTTGTGCAGTCGCTTAAAGTAACAGTTTACCAAAAAACGAAAATTGTGTCGTCATTTACTCACCCTCGAGTTGTTCCAATGCTGTATTCATTTCTTTGTTCTGTTGAACACTAGAGAAGATATTTTGAAGAATGTAGGAATGCAAACAGTTCTGGGGCACTTTTGACCACCATCGTCATTTTTCCTACTAAGATAGTCAATGGCATCAAAGAACTGTTTGGATACAACCATTCTTCCAAACATCTTTCTCTGTGTTCATCAGAACAAAAACATTTATACAGATCTGGAACAACTCGAGGGCGAGTAAATTAAGACAGAATTTTTATTTTTGGATGAACTGTCCGGTTGAATACTAACCACCAGCGCTCGCACACGTATCCGGTCGTTTTCACTTTTCTTGTAAAGATCTTTCAGCAGAGCCACGCCATTGGCCGTGATGAACGATGCCCGCTTGGCTTTGCCAGCGGCGTGAATGAGTGCCTCTACTGCCACCTGCTGGTGGGTGATGTTCTCTGAGGCACAGAGGGAAATGACGGCCTCTATGATACCGCTGAGCTCAAGGGTACGATTACCCACGTCACTGGGACCCTGTAGCAGGACTGAGACTGTCTGTATCGCATGTAGTTTCCTTTCCATACCTGAACTGCCGAAATGATACCTGCACACATAATGTTTGTGAATGGTGAGAAGAACAAAACAACTATATTAGATTAAAGATCTCCAATCATATATGAGAAATCTTGAAAAAAATACAGATTTTTTTCTGATTCCACTTCTGAGCAGTGGCTTAAAATGTGATATGCAGTATATGCGGTGCACAGGGGCACCGCACAAGGGGGGCGCCATTGTGCCAAAATCAGATTTAAAAAGTTTTTTTTATAAAACATTATAAATAGTATGATTTTTTTTAGTTTACAACTATAGTCTAGCATTTTAAACGAGTTCAACAAATATATTTGATTGATTTAATCAAGTTATTATGTCACACTCACTCACTCACTCACTCACTCAGACAGAACATAACAAGAAAAGGAAAAACAAGCAAAATGAGGACAACAATGTCAAAGTGGATAAATATCGATATATCATTATTATTATTTCTGTAAATCTTCAAGCTATCTAACATATCCTGAGAGGTAGTTCATATCATAATATATTATGAACGATAATATCAGTTCAACTCCACACATTTCCTCAACATTACATCTCTAGTGGGCTACAACTCACATGTTACTTATATTTGGGATATTTAAATACACAAGCTTCTTTTGTTAAAGGTATTGAATGTCAAAATTTTAGATTATATAAGGGAAACTCGCTTTTCAAAGAATACAATAAATACCCTTATTTGAGGTTTTATTCAGTTATTGTAAGTGAAAGATCCAATTAAAAGGTGTTCAGATTAATAAAAAAAACAATCGTCCGATTATCCGAATAATCGTTAGTTGCAACCCTTATTCATTGTGCATGTCTAAATATGAACTTTATGTACTTCAACTACCTTTAACTCCATTGATTTATTAGTTTTCAGATGTGTTGTTTGTCTTTTCCAAAATTGTTTATCTGTTACACTCTGAAGCAGTTTGAAAAGTGTTTATGTAAAAGGAAACCTTTATCCTTCTGTTTAAGATGGAAATCTGATTTAAAATCTAACTAGAATGACACCAAAGATAAAATACAACTTGTCTACAGATTTTTGAAAATGTGCAGTTGCGCCCCTGCTTCTGAGATATTGTAAACAAATCAATAAAATAAAACTATTTTATACTTCTAATACGCTTCAGAAAACCCAGTCCAAGAACCAAGTTCTCAACATTGCACACAATCTGTTAGATCTCACTTACTGGACATATTCCTCACAGAGCTTGCTGAAGTTTTCTCTCTCTTTATCACTCTTCAGGTCATCATAGAGCTTATTGAGAAGTACGGAGCAACTCATAGGTGTGCTGTCTGTGAGCGGCAGCCCGTCTCCCATCTCAGGAACTGTCCCTGCAACTTCCAGAATCTTCTTCAACCCTATACGAAAAGCATAAACCATTAAGATCCAAAATCATTGGATGTGGGCATGTTTAGAAAACCTACATTTCATATGACAAATAATGCTCTGTAGCTGTCCTGTCACCAAAGTCACAGGTTTGAGAATGCAAACACCGATATAAATTCTGCCAAATACTTAAATGTTAGATGACAGGATTTCTCGCTACGTGATAAGAAATAAACAGGTCTGCAAACACGTATAATCATACTGAAGGTCAATGGGGTATTCTGGTCATTACCTTGGTCGATGACCCACAGGGTGAGCGAGTTGTCTGGGTTTTTCAGAGATTTTCTTGGCACCTGTTTGACGAGCAGGTTAATGGCGTTCTCACGTCCTGGTCCAGACACGCTGGATGCGGGCAGCATGTCAATGAGATGACGCAACATGGAACGCAGCTCGCGGGAGGGTTCTGCAACACACAGAACAAATCATCCTCCGAAATGCATGACGGGTATTTTATGTTCCTAATTTATGACAGCTGAAAACATTTAACAGCCACAAGAGATTGTCTGACAGTTTTAATATATATTCTAGGGCTGTTGGGCATATCATTACAGCAACTGCTTTCAAGTAAAAAAACGCCTATCGTAATTTCTCGTTTCACATTTACTCTTCAAATAACGCAAAAATGTAGGATTCTCTGCTGGAAATTATTTCTGCTCTTGTCATAAAGTAGGTCCTTACAACTAGCTCTAAAAGTGAAGGTTTCTCACCTGGCAATATGGCCTCATCTTTTCCTCGGATCTCTTTCTTCATGCCTTCCGTAAGGGACTCGAACATCACTTGGACCAGGTGGCATGCCGACAGAGACACAGTAGCGCCACCAGACCCCATGACACCACACAGGCTGTCCATGCCAAGCTCGTTCACAATGGCCATGGTCTACAGACAACAACAGTGAGGATGACAAAATGTTTTGATATGATGCCAGTTGGCTGGAATATCAACTCTTGCTGGGGAAAAGAATTTGATGTTTGCTAAACGCTTACCCTTGACTGATGTCCGGTACACAGACCAACCAAAGTTCTGAGAGCAGAGAGAACCAGTTCCTCCTGCTGGGACTCCAAAAGTGTTTGGAGAAGTTTTACTCCATCATTCCTGAAGATCTGCTCAGCGCCTGCATCCTCCCGCGAGAGCACCACCAGATTTTGAGCAGCCTAAATAAATGATGATGAAAATAAGGGAATTGCAAAAACTAAAAATTTTTTAAGAAGGTTTACAAGTTTTGTGGTTCTTCTTGCCAACCTTCTGTCTGTCTGAAGCCTCCGCTGAGCTGTCCAGCAGGAGTTTGAACATCTGTTGAACTCGCGAGTCTGTGGAGGATAGTTGTGTTGCCTACAACACATAAACAAATCAATCAAAAAGCAAATTAGCCAAACAGCAATTCAAAGGTAAAAATTCACTTGTAAAAATAACAGTTCAAAACTGCACTTTTATATTTCTGTAAAGAAACGCGAGAAGTGCTTGCTTGTCAAAAAAAAAAATATCGTAATGTGAGTGGTTGCTAGGGCATTCTGGGTACTGCTTGCCCTAGTCCAAGAAAAAAAGACCAAACCAAAATGTCTGATTTGTAGAACACTGAAAATGATTTTCTTCATCACATTTCTCAAAATATCTTCTGTTGTGTTAAACAGAAGAAAGAGTCATATACAGGTTTTGAACGACATAAGGCTGAATGTTTTCATTTCCAGGTGAACTATTCCTAACATCACTCGAATGACCCACCTTCAGCTGGATCTGTGCTCCTAGCTGTCTAAGCAGATCTTGGAAAGCTTTATTTTTGGGCTCCAGCTGTGCACATTTCTGAGCGTCCAGAAACGCCTGGTCCTGTCGCCCAAGCTTCTGCAGAGCCTGTGCTCGCCTGAACCGGGCCTTAATGTCACCTGGGTCTATGTCCAAAGCTAAAGAGAAGGAACCATAACAAAAAAAAGCATGACCACAAACCCAAAAATGTGAATCTTCTGCTTAAGAAGTTGTGATGAATAATCTATTTACCCTGGGTTGCATCTGTCTCTGATTTGGAATAGTCTTCTAGTTTGAGATAACATGCAGCACGGTTACGGTACAGAACACCACTGTCAGACTGACCATCACAGATCTTTAAAGCTTTTGTGTAGCAGCTGAGAGCATTTTGCACATCACCAGCCTTAAAATAATTGTTCCCTTCCTCTCTCAATGCAGAGGAGTCCTGGGACATCTAAACATTCATTAAAAAAACACCCAGTTAGTAAAAACAATCATGCTGCAGTAAATGACGCACATTACCAGTGTAGCTGAAGTTGCATCGGGCTCGTCATACGTGCTCGCTATCTCACCTTTCTTTGCGTATTTGTTTTTCTTTTTAGAATAAAAACGTATACGACCGAGTTGTTATTGCAGCCTGGCTACGTTTCTCTATAAAACGTATTAAAACGAAACTATATATTCGTAAGTGTAATAAGTCAGTTCACTCCCTTTTGGACCGTTCAGTCTTGTGTGCTTCCTGGTTTGGGTGCGCGAATACGACGCCGACGAATCCTATTGGTTGAACGTCATACGCCGTCATTAATATTCCTTCGCTGTGGTTGGGTTGTTAATTCGCTTCTAGTCCCGCCTCTTATTCCTTCGACGTTTGACCATATAAGTCCAACAAAGTCAAGCTTTACTGGCAGGCAGGGATGGATTTTTTTTAAATTTCGTTTTAAGTGGTACAGGTAAGGATAGTACAAAATATTTTTATTTGTGTGCGTCTTCCGATATATTATTTTAATTGTATTCAAATATATGAACAATTAATTTCATTATATTGTTTGGGGCACAGCCTGACTCCGAAAGAACCGAGAGAACCGTGGCCAAGCGCTCCATGCCTCATCCAGCCTGGAATGTGTTTATTTGGATTTGGTCTCCAAGGGAACCTGTCTTATATGGTCCTGGTGTAGTATTTCCCAACCAATTTGGAAACAAAATACCCAGTGAAGTGTGATGGTCGGCTTTATTAAGGTTGAAAATGAAATGAGACCCTGAGGGAACCACAACATAAACTGTAGGGGAAACAGAGGATGCTTGTTCCATAAAACTAGAATGCTTTTATTAGTGAACATAATCGGTTCCTGCATCTTGACAACCAGTATAAACTGGAAAACCTTATGGCTCTATTCTACGGATACACAAAAGCTATTTGCATTGTATGCTTGACACTTGTCTATATGTTTGAGTGTGGATTTATTATAAAAGACACCGTTTGTATAGCATTTCCCATATTATTAGGATGAATGGCTTCATTGTTTTCCTCACTCTTGCATGCCTTTATATGCTTAAATGTAAAACTTGTTTACCCAACAACCATTTCAAAATGTTTAAAACAGAATTCAAACTCTTTTCATAACCTCCCCTCTAGACAATTAACCTCCATCGGTCCTTTTTAAATATAACCGTAAATCATCCGGCAAATTTATTTGCATCGTTTGACATGTACTACCCCACAATAATAATCTAACCAATAAGCAAACGGTGCGCCTCAGAGCCCAATAAACTACATACCCCAGAGTGCATTGCGCCAATCTCAAGCTCTAGCATAGGATAACAGACGTCTTTCAGCAGAATAGAACGGGTAAATATTTGATTTCCTGAGACTGCTTTCGCTTTAAAAAGCCGATGCCACTTTCACGTCAGCCGTTGCAAAAACGTTAGAAGTGTCGTAAAACGATTTCAACGGTAAGAAATGTGTTTTTTGAAGCTTGATCGCGTCCGAGTGACCGCGGTTGTATTAAAGAATGGAAGAGACCAGACCCTGTGTTGAGATGCTGCTTTTATAGATAACGTTATCGTACGCACGGATGTTGTAGATTAACTCTTCTTTTATCTTATGTTGAGTGATATAGACTGTAAAACACGGAAAGATCGGATCTATCGTTATTAGGCTAGTAACTTGCATGCACGGGCTAAGCTTTGCAGTGGATATCAATGGATACGACAACTGCAACAAGCTGGAGGGAGAATAAAGCTGGTTTAATGAATAACTATGCACATTAATGGTGTCACTTAGTCTGATGTGGTAATCTTTCATAGATTTTCCTGGAAAGCATGCAAACATTTTTTTGAAGTCGTGTTGGGATGCTAAAGGTATTTGGGACTTCTTGTATCAGATTGCTTTAGTTTGTTTAATTTGTTTTCCTAAAAATCAATTTAGCTGTTTTACACTTTTTATAAACTGTTAGTGATCACGATATAATGTTTTTCAACATGTCTGTTGTTTGAATAAATGTGTTCACAATTATTCATAGACCAATATTAAAGGGATAGTTTAACCAAAATTGTTTCATCATTAATTCATCCTCGTGTTATTCCAAACTTGTAATTTTTTTCTTTTTTGCAGAACACAAAAGTAGATATTTTGAAGAATGTTGGTAACTACACTATATTGAAACAAAACATTTATCAAAATATCTTCTTTTGTGTTTCACAGAAGAGAGAGTTATAAGCAAATTTTGAACGGCATACATAAGGCCAATTTTTACTGAACTGTCTCTTTAAATGATCAGCATATTGTTATTCGATCCCAGGGGATTGCAAATACCTATGTAAAATGTATAGGATAAAGCAATGTAAGTCGCTTTGGATAAAAGCGTCTGCCAAATGCCTAAATGTAATGTAAATGTTATTGTCATTGGCCATAACAGTGCCGTAGCTCTTCACATATTTCAATATATTGTCATTGTATCTATCATCAGCAATCTTATTCTCCTGTTGGCCAAAAACTATTTTTTTGGAATAGCTGCTTGCGATTGGTCCGGTTGTGAAAACCATAAAATTTTGTTTTCACAGGTGCTCGACTCCACGTTCCTGATGTTTGCTGCGGACAAAGGAGCTTGAAAAAACAACAAATACAGCAAAACTACACTTTAAAAATTCTCGAAAATTTGAACCTTCGAGAGCCAGCAATCTTCTCTGTAGCCTTCTCAACTCAATGTGGGATGGTTGAGCTGTTTACCAGTGTTGGAGGAAAGACCCATCCCAAACCCTTCTGCAGGGCGCTAAGACACTGCCTGACTCAAAGCCGACAGGATTAACTTCATATTAGATTTGCGAGACAAGAGAGAAAGCACACCTGCTTGAGTTTACAATCTAGGCCACGCTGCTCCCAGTTTGAATGCTTTTCGGATCTTGTATGCGAGACGCCACCTTGAACTGTCAAACTTGGCACGGTTCGCACACCACCTGAATCGCCTGTTGTTGTAGGACTTTACAAATCCTAATCCATTCAGAATCAAGGTCAGTCGTCCTCGGCTGCCGAAAAGGGACGTGTTCGTGTTTGGCTCCCAGATGTTCACGCTAAAGACTTTGAATTTTTAGGTTTGAAACAAAATGACCATGAGAGGATAGTGTGAAGCAAATGCACGTGCATATCTGTGAAGGCCTCTCTGCTGGGCTGGAAAGAAGAGGAAAAATTCCTTAAGAGAGAGGGGAACTGAACTCTGCTGTTCTCAGTCAGGTCCTGTTCTTTTTTCTGTATGGTGGAAGCGTGCATTCGCGCGATGGCTCAGTTGACAGGAGCAGCCACTGCCGTGTGAAGGTCTACGTGCAACGCTGTGAGTGAACGCTCACACACAGACACACAAAGATGGGGGGTGTATACACGTAGTAGTTGTGATGTCACAAAAGGCTTAGCTCAAGCACAAAAAAAGATTATACATGTTTATATTTAATAATGTATAGATTATATTAAACTGTTCTAAAAATAGTTTGGACAGAATTGACTGGAGTTGATATTTAACAAGTTAGTCAATGATTTCAATAAGTCACATAACATCCACACGCTATTTTTTAAGTGTTGAAGATCGAGCACGTCCCATTGTAAAAGTTGTAAGGCCGGTGGGACAGTCTGGGCTCCCGCTTTTTAAAACCTGTTTTTTTTTTTCTCGGCGTCCCCTCGGGCTAGAATGCTGGAGGACAAGGGCCACTTTGAAAAGCTGTGGTTCGGTTGCAGTTCACAGACTGCCGGTCAGATCTTGCTGATCACCGTCCCCTGTGTATACACCCCCAATCCCACAAGCCCCCGCTCTAGAAACTGAAGCTGCTCTGCACTTTTTGAGTTTGGGGACCTTTTCTGTCAGTCAAGAAGAGACTGCAAATGTAAATTCTTTCCTCTTTCTGTGCGCCTCATGTGCCCTCCGAATTAGCATCTGTCAGATAAGCAGAGCAGGATGAAACTGAAGAAGCAGGTGACCGTGTGCGGAGGGGCTATCTTCTGTGTGGCCGTCTTTTCTCTCTACCTGATGTTGGACAGAGTCCAGCACGACCCGGCGAGGAGGCAGAGCGGAGGGAACTTTCCGAGGGTAAGCCGACGACTGTTTTCTCTTTATGAACTCCCTTGGTCCTGGGTTATATTTTTTGCTCTGGTGTTGCTGTGTGGGTTCGTTTGAATGGCTCCATTTATCAAAGTCATTTTTTTGTTTTTGCGTTTGAGTGTGTGAAGTTAGGGATGTAGCCAATTTGTTTCTGGCTGACATTAGCTACAAATTAACTACTAAATTAGCTGGAGAATATCTCGCTGTGTGCATTGGGCTTTCTGTTCGGTGTCTTTTGGTTAACATGAAAAACTAATTATTAAGAATATATGGTGGTGGTGGTGGTGGTGGTGTTCTTGAAATGGCTTCCAGGATGGGATGTACTTGACAGTGTTTGATGCAGAAAAGTCTCCGTACTTATCGCGAGCCTCAGGGGAAATAAAGCTCATTATGCAGATGCTGTTTATATTCAAAGAGTGATGTAAATCAGTAGTCGCTCCGATTGTTAGCTGGCTGTGTACCAATGTTACAAAAGTCGGGCATTGAAAGTGAAAATTCCACTCCTAAACATCACCTACGACATTCACTTGCAAACATCACTATTACTATTGCTCATATTCAGGTTTTTGATGTCAAAGACCCATTAAGACCCCCATAGTGTATAAAATTGAGCATTGTAAGCCCGGTCCAGAAGCCCATGCGTGCCCGCGAGCCCGTGCGTGCATTGTAAGCCCGTGCGTAATTTATTTTAATTCAATATTAATTGAAGGACCCCCTGCAGTACCACCACAAATACCCTAGTGGTCACAGTTCATTTGTGTTATGGACGTATATGACAAGACAGATGTGGCCGTATATATGGAACAGAGTCAGACAATAACCCAGAATTGCATTTGGGCTATTTAACAATCAGAAGACCCTAGAAGCGAAATAACTTTCACTATAATACCCTGGCAACCACCCACAACCCCCTTGCATTGCGACAAAGTTTTTCACATTTCGAAAATGTAGAACCCTTGTTTGTATGTAATACCTTGAGTTATAGGTCATACCTTGATGTTGTAGATCGTGGTGTTCGATAGATGACCCCTCCTCCACTTCGTTTTTCAAAGAGTGATGTAAATCAGTAGTCGCTCCGATTGTTAGCTGGCTGTGTACCAATGTTACAAAAGTCGGGCATTGAAAGTGAAAATTCCACTCCTAAACATCACCTACGACATTCACTTGCAAACATCACTATTACTATTGCTCATATTCAGGTTTTTGATGTCAAAGACCCATTAAGACCCCCATAGTGTATAAAATTGAGCATTGTAAGCCCGGTCCAGAAGCCCATGCGTGCCCGCGAGCCCGTGCGTGCATTGTAAGCCCGTGCGTAATTTATTTTAATTCAATATTAATTGAAGGACCCCCTGCAGTACCACCACAAATACCCTAGTGGTCACAGTTCATTTGTGTTATGGACGTATATGACAAGACAGATGTGGCCGTATATATGGAACAGAGTCAGACAATAACCCAGAATTGCATTTGGGCTATTTAACAATCAGAAGACCCTAGAAGCGAAATAACTTTCACTATAATACCCTGGCAACCACCCACAACCCCCTTGCATTGCGACAAAGTTTTTCACATTTCGAAAATGTAGAACCCTTGTTTGTATGTAATACCTTGAGTTATAGGTCATACCTTGATGTTGTAGATCGTGGTGTTCGATAGATGACCCCTCCTCCACTTCGTTTTTCAGAGCCAGATTTCGGTGTTACAGAACCGTATCGAACAGCTCGAGCAGCTTCTAGAGGAAAACCATCAGATCATCAGCCACATTAAAGACTCTGTGCTGGAGCTCACCGACACGGGCGCCGTCTCTCCGAGCGGGCATCTACCATTTCGCAGCACCAATGGCTCTTGGGTGCTGCCTTTCGACGGCAGGCCCACTTTTCTATCCGTTAAGCCGCAGGACTGCCAGTTTGCGCTGGGGCGCAGAAGCAAGACGGACATGCAGGTAAGAGACTGAATTAAACTGACAGTTCACACAAAAATAACAATTCTATCATCGTTTACGCACCCTCTTTTAATTTCTTACCTGTACGACTTTCTTCCGCAGAACACAAAAGATGATATTTTGAAGAATGTTGGTAATTCCTATTGACTTGCATTGGTTTTGTGTCCATGCGTAAGAAGCGAATTGGTGCCGATTCTGTACCGTTACTCACTTTCTTTAAAATATCTGCTACTGTGTTCTGCGGAAGAAAGAAAGTTGTAAAGGTTTGACATGACAAGAGGGTGAGCAAACAATGACAGAAATACAAAATTTGGGTGAGGTATCACATTGAGTTAATTGACATAAATACTCAAGTTTGCAATATTACATTTTTTTAGAATCCTCACATAATTGAATATTAAGGATGTAAATATTTTGAAAAAAAGACACATTTTGAAAAGTCACTTATTAGGTATGTTATTGTGCTTCAGATTGTCATGCCTACTCTTAGAATTCTAGTCATCTGTCAATCATGTAAAGTTGTCATGAGACTCAGTTTGTTTACAGAAAGCTCAAAACGTCGATCTATAATACATTTCTATGTCAGAAGGTTCTGAAGCTTTCAGAAAGACCTTTGAGAATTATGGAAGAGTTACAGAAGCGAGTCCAGCTGGACGTTTTCATTACGTGTCTCATGATTGATTGGTGGATGGCACTTGTGTCTCTCTAGATGCTGGATGTTTACTCGCTGCTCAACTTTGATAATGTGGATGGCGGTGTTTGGAAGCAAGGCTTTGAGATCACCTATGACCCCAGTGAGTGGGATGAAGAACCGCTGCAGGTGTTTGTGGTCCCTCATTCTCACAATGATCCAGGTACATCAGTGTTTTATACGAAATATGTTTGGAGTACTAAAGTATGAATAAAGGTACCGTGTGAGTTTTCTTTATCGGGGTAGTGAATGATTCATTCTAAGCAGGAAAATTCACCCCAGGATATCTGTCAAAATTCACCCCAGGAAATGTCAAAATATCTAATTTAGCATCTAAAGCCGATGAAAATGTTGAAACACTTTTAGTTATTAAATGATGGCAATGGTTGTCGACGCAGGTACAGTTTGGGTCATTTCCTCGCCTTGCCAATATGCATCTCCGGTAAGCCCTCTCCATAACACAATGAGATCCTCCCTCAGGACGGATACCTTTGCAAACCTATCGACTTAGCTTTTTTTCTGCCGTGATAATCGTATGACCTAGAACTTCAAGTCTGTGACCCAATTCCCTGTAGTTTTATTTGGGTCGATACCTTGTCACTGGGCTTCGTAGCGCTGCGTGTTTAATGCAGATTGAGTAATGCAGAACTTTTAATTCACCTTGTAAAGTTTTAATCAGTTTTTAATGTCTTATGTTAGGCCGAGAGTCAGCAGCGATCTGTTGGCCGACACAAAGATTTAAGCGTTTTTTTGCACACCACAGCAACACCTCTGAATAATGAACAGATGGTGTTATTTGAACATGTTGTTCATGGGGGAACGAAATGCTGCGGAATTGCGGCGGCACCTTTTAAAGCTTTTTACAGTAGATGTGACATCCGTTTGTAGCCCAACCTGAAGGCTGAATCACCATGGATGGCAAATTAGTTTGGGATTTATGTTAAGCAGCTATTGCTTGCCTAAGACTTCCACATTTTGTTCTTGGACAAATTAGACATTTTTACACCTTTTTACATTTTTATGTTTGTTCTTGTAGTCTTTTCTTAGCACGTAAAGGTACTTTAAAAATCGTTGAATTACTTTTGGTTTTAACTTGTTACAGGATGGATCAAGACATTTGATAAGTACTACAATGACCAGACCCAGCATATCTTAAACAACATTGTGGTGAAGCTGGCGGAAGACCCTCGCAGGAAGTTTATCTGGTCTGAAATTTCATTTTTCGCCAAATGGTGGGAAAGCGCCGATGTACAAAAGCAAGAGGCAATGCGCAGGTCAGTTACGTTTTCGTTTGATGTTGAATAATTGGTTGAAGACAATATCAAATGATATCAACAAACCACGTTATCAGTGTAGTGTAAATTGTTAAGAGACAGGACATGAAACTTTGTGTATCCGTAAAGAATTGATTTGATTATAAAAAGTGGCTGTTGGTTTAAAAGGGAAGGGGTTAAACATGATACAAAACTTAGGTTCAGTCCCGCATCCCTCATTTGATCAGTTCGTCATCTTCAATCTTGTCATCTGTAGAAAGTTGACTTGATTCATCCGCAATTAACAAGGTTATTTAGTTTACTTTTATTGAAATCAAAACAACGTCCTAAAAAATTTTTGGAAAAACTTCAACTAAGTGAAACATTTAAATGGTGTCTCAGAAATAAGCTTAATTAAGTTAAAGGCACTAAAATGATAATAATGAAAAAAATATATAAATAATCTTAAATAGCAACATAAAATGTTTTATAAATATAAAAAAATGTCACTAAATTTAACATTAAATCTAAAAATAAAAGCTAGTTAAAAATATTAATTAAAAATATTATTAATAAAACGAAAATTAATGTTGGACTGTCAAATGATTAATTGCGATTAATTGCAATTAATCGCATCCACAATAAAAGTTTGTGTTGACATAATGTATGTCTGTGTACTGTGCATATTAATTTTGTATTTATAATACACATACATGCGTCTATTTTTACGATAAATATAAAAACTAAGCACTTGTACATTATTTAAATTTTTGATAAATATAAATTAGTACAGAATGAGTGAGTGTGTGTTCCCTGCGATGGGTTGGCACTCCATCCAGGGTGTATCCTGCCTTGATGTCCGATGACTCCTGAGATAGGCGCAGGCTCCCCGTGACCCGAGGTAGTTCGGATAAGCGGTAGAGAATGGAATGGAATAAATTAGTACATGTAAATAGTCCCTATATATACATGTATAAATACAATTGAATATGCACAGTACACAGAAATTTATTATGTCAACCCAAACTTTTAATCTGGATGCAATTAATCGCGATTAAACATTCGAGAGCCCTACAAAACAAAAACACGTGGCACTCTGGTGTTGTAGATGGACACGGGTGAGATCTGTGCTTTGAACCCCACTGTCCTTAATTTTTCTTTTAGGCTTGTTCTCAATGGACAGCTGGAGATGGTAACGGGAGGTTGGGTCATGACGGACGAGGCCAACGCTCACTATTTCGCCATGATCGATCAACTCATCGAAGGCCATCAGTGGCTGGAGAAAAATCTCGGTATGATTATGTGGGCTGATGTGGCTTATTAGTCAAACTTCCTGGAGAAGACTTAAGTTTGTGAATGTACAATAAATCCATGTTTGATGTTTTAGGTGTGACCCCTCAATCAGGCTGGGCAGTGGATCCGTTCGGTCACAGCGCCACGATGCCTTACTTGCTTAAACGGGCCAACCTGACCAGCATGCTGATTCAGAGAGTCCATTATTCCATTAAAAAGCATTTCTCTGCCACCCGGAGCCTTGAGTTCATGTGGAGGCAGGTCTGGGGTGAGAGCAGGTCTTAATTATTTCAAAACCAAAGCAAGTTTCATATTAAAATATATACCTTATGTCATGTGATGCTGCTTTTCCCCCCATTATTAAATTAATATCAGAAAGTATTTAAATGTCTAATAAATGCTGCAAAACACATACATTTGAGTGATGTCAAAGAGTGGAGCCAGACCTAATCCTGTGGCTTTTCCAGATCTTAACACACATCAGCATGTATTCATTTCCTTTCTTTCCAGATCTTGAATCAAGTACGGATATGTTCTGCCACATGATGCCATTTTACAGCTACGACGTGCCTCACACCTGCGGGCCGGACCCAAAGATCTGCTGCCAATTTGACTTCAAAAGGCTTCCGGGAAGTAGAGTAAACTGCCCGTGGAAGGTGCCACCCCGAGCGATTACTGACGCCAACGTGGCCGAGAGGTGAGGATTTGATTCTGAGTTAGGCTTGCAAATAAAAGTAGGTTAATTTCCTGTGTTGGTCAATAAAACTCATTAGTGCGACACCCAGCTGGCACCAGCTGTATAACGTGGGTCTTGTTTGAAATGGGATTAAACCCAAATCCATCTCTCTCTATACACGGTGGACCTGGAAAAAACGAGATATTATCAAGCTTGTTGCAATTAGTGTGGATCTGTCTTTAAATTACCTAGGGCATGCTGGGATATAGGCACAGGGCATTGTGGGTATACTCTGAGGTTGTATCTGTCAGATGTTTAGAACTAGAGATCGCTAGAGATCAGACTGCTAATCTTAGGATTTACTTGATCATGTTTTACGTTTCAGAGCTTCGGTTTTGCTCGATCAGTATCGTAAGAAGTCCAAGCTGTTCCGTAGCAAAGTGGTGTTGGTTCCTCTGGGAGATGATTTCCGGTACGATAAAGTGTTGGAGTGGGACCAACAGTTCTCCAACTACCAGAAACTATTCGATTACATGAACTCCCATCCAGAAATGCACGTGAAGGTATGTTTAAAGAAAAGCAAGCTTTGACCTTAAACTGACATGATCCCAATAGGGTCGTCTTCTTATCTTATTAATGTTATTATGGTATAAAGGTCAAGATCTGTTCTATCAACCAATCACAGCTTTCATTATTTCCTTTAAAATGGTATTGATTTAGTAAACAGTGAATGTCGCTGAAATAGAATGTTGTGTCCTCAGGCTCAGTTTGCAACACTGACAGACTACTTCAGCGCCGTATACAAGGCTAACGGAGTCACCCCGGGGGTGCGACCGCCAGATTACCCTGTGGTGAGCGGAGACTTCTTCGCCTACGCAGACAGAGAGGATCATTACTGGAGTGGATACTACACCTCACGACCCTTCTACAAAAACCTGGACCGCGTGTTAGAGTCTCATCTCCGGTAAATTACTAATGTGTCCACCTTGCCATAATACAGCACGTTTTCATTAAAGGGGTCACATGACAGGGCTAAAACGAATATTATCATGTGTTTTAGATGTAATACAGTGTTTTTTAACCTTAAATCATATATACACGTTGCATTTTCTACATACCGTGCATGTTTGTATCTCCTCTTTGAGAATGCGTGGATTTTTTACAAAGCTCATGGCTCTGAAAAGCGAGGTGTGCTATGATTGGCCAGTTAACCAGTGCGTAGTGATTGGTCAAATACTACAAGCGTGTGACGGAAATGTAACGGCTCTTACCATATTTGGAACATCAGGTTCCAAAACAATTGTACTGACAGGTACGCCCACCTTACTTGCGTACACATTGGAGCGGTCTTAGTCAACTCATACCACGAACTGACGTAGATTTGTGGCGAAGTGGTTACAAGAGGTGTTTCAGGCGGGTCTGGGTGAGCAATCGCTTTTAGATACAATGCATCTTCTGTTTCCACACTTTAATTTTTGCAATTTTAGTGTCTAATACAATCATGGGCAACTTATAACGCAACAAAGACACAGAAAAACACGTATTCACGCCATATGACCCCTTTAAAAATATCTGCATAATTGGTTTTGTGGTAGTGCTTATTCATTTATTTTTAACGGTCTAACATAATTCAAATTGCCTTGACAGGCTATCATTGAAGTATCTAAATTAAATTCTGCATTTTGGCATCTTTGTGCAAGTGTCTGGCTTTATTTGCCAGGATTATATTATGTTTTGAATAAATGCTGATTCTCTGTGGTATTATCAGTGAATTGTTAAAGCGGCTGGTCTCAGTCGGCTTGTGTTGGATGAGCGTTTCTCATTAGTCCACTTCATTGTTTTCATTTGTGGCGTATTTTATTACCTGTTTATTATGCAAGTTTTATCATATGGTACACAAATATACATTAGAGCGTTTTTGGTGCGCGTTTAGTCATTAAAGCATTTCTAGAGATCCCTGCATTCAGTTCCACCTTGTTTGATACAACTAGCTGTTTGTAAAATTTTAAAGGCGTACACTGACAACTTTCTTGAGGTTTGTTTTTATGTGTCCAGCTGGTGTGTAAATTTTAAAGTGGGTGATGAAAGAGCCATATAAACTCTTATCATGAGTGATAAAGCACTGCACAAACCTGGCAATCTTCAGTGAATGTAGTAGTTGACGTTATTGTTGTTTATGTTTCCTATAGAGGGGCTGAGATTCTTTACAGTCTGGCGGTCGCTCACGCGCGGCATGCGGGCGTAGAAGGAGGTTACCCCACCTCAGATTACTCTCTTCTCACTGACGCCAGGCGGAACGTAGGGCTGTTTCAGCATCACGATGCCATCACGGGCACTGCCAAGGAGATTGTTGTCATTGACTACGGAAACAGGTCTCTGTAAAAAAAGAAAGAAGTCTCTTTAAATGGGACGTTATTTGTAAAATAGTCTTTATAACTGTTCGAATGGATGTTTGGTGTGTAAGTGGCTCTTGTTGTTCTGCAGGTTACTGCGTTCTCTGGTCGGTCTGAAGCGAGTGATCATAAACGCAGCACACTTTCTAGTAATGAAGAACAAAGATGTATATCGCTTTTATCAGACAGAGCCTTTCCTGGAGACGGTGAGCTGCAGTATTGGTTTAATCTGACACAAGTGGTCTGTTTTATGAAAACGCTTGAGCTTTGACCTCTTCTATCTTGATTACATGGGTGCAGGACGATAGACGGGCCACGCAGGATTCTCTTCCGCAGCACACGCTTATCGAGCTGGAGTCTTCTCCAAGGTTAGATCATTTATGCACAAATTTGAGGAGATAAGAGGGGTTTGAAAACAGAAACTAAAAGAGAACCTGCTTTCTTTATTTTCCAACTTTTGCTAAATGTGTCTATTGTTTAATTTTACTCCACCATTGTCTCTGACTGTGTGTTCATACCAAACGCGAATGAAGTGTTAAGTGCGAGTGATTTACATGTTAAGTCAATGCAAAGATGCGATAGGACATCCTGCGGCGCGAGTTGTGGAATGACGTCCGAAACGCTCAATTCACGTTAAGCGTGCAAGTTCAAAAATCTTCGCGCCGCGTTAACCAATCAGGAGCTTGCTATAGTAGTGAAGTGATTATGCAAATTAGGCAGAAATCCCAAACAACAATGGAGGACAAAATCATTGTTGCTGTATGTGGATACCTGGAGCTGTTCGATACATCTAACTTTTATCGAAACGGAAATGAAAAGGATCTTGCTTGGAAGAAAGTGAGGAGGTCGGACAATCTGGTAAATTGCCAAAAACGATTTACACAATTTGTGTTTTATATATATATATATATATGAGACTGGAGACACCTTGCAGAAGCCCCTCCCATGACGCGAATTCGTGTCTGTAGTGAGGTGAATTTGACGTGCGAAAGAAGCGAATTTGACGCATGAATGAAGCGAGTTAACTCAAAATGTTCAAGCGTCCAACTACTTGCGAATAGACCGATTTATTCCCGCAAGTCGCGTTTGTTATGAACACACAGTTAGACAACGTGTAAGTTTTGTCTAAAAAAGATCCCAGATGGAACGTATCCATGAATTTATCTTGTGGTCTCAAACTTGTACATGTTTTTTAATGCGTGTTTGATCTTCGTCGTCTTCGTCAGGTATCTGGTGCTGTTTAACCCGGTGGAGCAGGAGCGTTTGTGTGTGGTTACCGTGTTGGTGAATTCAGCTAAAGTAAGGGTGCTAACTGAAGATGGGCAAACGTTACCCGTTCAGCTCAGCGCACAGTGGGTGTCCGCCGTCGAAATGAGCGGAGAGGTTTACCAGGTACGGTTGTGCCAAAGTATCTTTTTAAGATCAGACATGTGTTTGTAAAAGGAACAGTTTACCCCAAAATTTTTATCTGTCTCTATTTACTCACGCTCGAGTTGCTCCAAATTTCTGTAAGTTTCCTTGCTGGGATGAACACAGAGAAAAATATTTGGAAGAATGCTTTTAACCAAAGGATTTTTGGCCACCATTGGATAGTATAGTAGGAAAAATTGCTTTATAAATTTCTTTGTTCTGTTGAGCACAAAAGAAGATATTTTGAAGAGTGTAGGAAAGCAAACAGTTCTGGGGCAATTTTGACAATCGTTGTCTATTGTGGCCAAGAACTGTTTGGTTACAATCATTCTTCCAAATATCTTTCTCTGCGTTCAACAGGAAAAAATATTTAACTTGAGGGTGAATGTTGACAGAATTTTTAGTTTTGGGTGAACTGTCCCTTTAAGTCACTGGGATTATGTTATGAGACAAGAAAGTCGATTTACTCAAACCTTGACAAAAAAATCTACTCTGGTTCTGCTTTTTACTCAGGCCTCTTTCATGGTACGCCTGCCTGCGCTGGGATTGGCCGTTTTTCACCTGTACGACTCTGCCGACTCCCCCATGACCATGCACTCCGAAACGCTGCTGAGGATTCCTGGGCGGGGCCAGGCCATACGAAGTTTGGATCCTTTGCCCGTTCGGTCGCAGAATGCGGATCCTCAACCCTTCTACATCCAGAGTCAGTCTCTCACTCTGGGCTTCTCTGGAACAACAGGCCTGCTGGAGGTGAGATGATTTTCGAAAAACAGACATCCAATTTCTTTTTATCAGGTGCCAAACAATGTCTCTCTTGTCCATTTGGTCTTTCCATTCTTTTCTCCATTAGAGTATTCGGCGCAAAGACGACCCCCAGGAGGTCAGGGTACAGATTAAGTTCCTTACATACGGCACTCGACCCTCAAAGGACAAGAGCGGAGCTTATCTCTTCTTACCGGACGGAAACGCTAAGGTATCTTCCCCCGACCGCACACTCCGGGATGAAAAGTAATTTATCAGACAGCGCTTGGAGAATTAAAACCTTTCTTTCTGTCTCTCAGTCTTACTCGCAGAGAGAGGCTCCGATTGTGCGTGTGCTGGAAGGTCCGCTCTTCAGCGAGGTCGTGAGTTACCACCAGCACTTCCAACAGACGGTCCGCATTCATAATGTTCCAGGTATTCCCTCGATCCTTTAGCCTTCCATCTGTCGCTCGTAGAAGCACGCTTGCATCTCGTCGTGACTAATCACCTATTGTTTGGTCGACATCTCTGTCTCGCTCTTGCAGGAGTAGATGGTTTGTCTCTGGACATCACCACCATGGTGGACATCAGAGACCAGAATAACAAAGAGCTGGCCATGCGTCTGGTTACAGACATTCAAAGTGAAGACACTTTCTTCACGGACCTCAATGGGTTTCAGGTAAAACGCATCTCTCCCTTTTGTCTGACTTTTACATTCTTCAGCAAAGTATCTTTAGAAAGTATGGATTAAAAAAGGAGTCTCAACATGACTTCTGTTATTGCTTTTTCTCAGATCCAACCACGGCGGTTCTTCCAGAAACTTCCATTACAGGCTAATTTCTATCCGATGCCCTCCATGGCTTACATTCAAGACAGTCAGTACCGGCTCACACTTCACACGGCTCAGGCATTGGGGGTTAGCAGTCTGGCAAGTGGTGAGAACGAATCGCTTTAAGTGCAATTTGCCGTAAATTACCAAAATTATCATCAGCAAAAATGGACTTTAAATATTTAATGTAGTATGTATCGACAAATATCGGCCAAACAATAACATGGGAAATAAAAACATTTGTAATATATATATGCTGTCTATAAAGTCATGTGACACGTCACTTAACGAAGGTTCTTGCTCGGTGACGGCGTGAGCTAAGACTTCACCCTACTGTAGGACTAAAAATGTAGCCGCTTGTGTCCTGAATCGAGTCGATACAACCAATTCTGTTGAAAAAGTGTACCATTACATTGCTTTAATGTGGTATCGACTCGGTTCCAAAGTACCGATACATTTTAAAGCCGTAGCGGTGAGTACCCTGAAAAAGGTTTTATGGATCTAGAGATGGCGAGAGTAAAAGCACATATAGTGAGAAACAACGCTCTGCTTCTCTATTGATTTAATGCAATGTATCCGATAGATAAAGATGAAGTGAAACACAAGTCATCGCTCTCGTCCTTTTTTTCTCTCTTCTCTGTGTTTACAGGTGAGTTGGAGGTGATTCTGGACCGGCGCTTGATGCAGGATGATAACAGGGGTCTGGGACAGGGCCTTAAAGACAACAAGAGAACGGCCAACCGCTTTCGCCTTCTGTTGGAAAGGAGAAGCAATAGCGGAAAGGTGAGCTCTGATTATACATGACACTGGATAAGTTTGGGTTATTTTAAGCTATTTTTTGTTGTTTCCATTTTTGTCTTATTTAAAGTGTCTAGAGGTTGGAATAAGATCAATAATCATTAACAGAGCAAGAAAAGTAATTTGCAGTTTCGCAATACTGTGAACAGCTGTTCAGACATTTGTCTAAAATGTTTTGGTTTCGAATTTCTGTCTAGCAGATGTTGTACAGATGACTCAGAAAGCAGAATGAACTATGGCACTTATTTATATTTGATGTACTTTTAAAGGCTTAATGCTAAGAACCTCAAAAAGTTTGTCAAATTCAATTCATTGTTTTTCCACAAAACATTAATAGTGGCAACATTGTATTTTTACATGATGTTATTACCCAGGAGACTAATAAAAACACTGTTTACTCAGACGACCCCAAATTGCACTGCAGTCGGTGAAAAATGAGAGTCTTGTTATGCATGTAAATATATAAATTCATAAAAAACACAAAATAATAATGGCATGTCTTTTTCAAAATACTTTTTTTATTGAAAATGAAAGAGCATTTCAGTTGACGTGAAAATTGATATGGAATTCAATGGACTAAAATGGTACAATCTTCTCGAATTATTTGTTTTTTACAATTTGGCCTTAATGACACACAGCATTGACAAATCTTCATTGACAAAAATCAATAATTAAATACAGATCAGAGTTATTGTGATTATTATAGATTTATTTCGAGTTCATATTTTGAATTAGCTTTTATATTTTTGTTCCAATAAAATGTGCCATGTGTTTTATAGTGTGACAGCTAAAATTTAGCAAAGAAACTAGTAATAATATTTTATTTTTTACGATTAATATTTATATTTGTAATATTAAATGGTAAAGAGACACATGTGGTTAAATTGTCAACTATCAACTATACTATTCATAGTTATGTTAAATTTAGTTAAATTTTTAGCCTTATTCTTATGTGCTTTAAATTTTATTATATGTCTATTTTATGTTGCTATATAACATTTATTTTCATTAAAAGTTTTAAAGTTATTGTTTTAGTCTAGTTTTTATGTGTTTCACTTAATTGTATTTTAGTTCCTCATCTTACTTATTTCAGTCTAATGCTGAGGCAATATCAATGTCAAAGTTTAGTATAGTTTACATCTTTCGAATAGTTTTTAGGTTGATATTTTATTTTATTTCAAAGTCATGTTTTAATAGTTTGAGTAAACTATAATAAATCTGGTTCCAGCGTAATTGATATATGAGCTTTCAGATCTCAGTATGACCTGTAGGGGGCACTATGTTGTTTCTCATGAGGTCTGTTTTACTCAAAGGCTCAGGGGAGAATATGATCCTGAGACTAGTGTCTAAAAGCTGCCAAGTGTGTAATAATACTTAATGGCTTTTGGAGCTTTCACACGCCTATCCGCTGGCTCAGATTAATTTGAATAATATATATATTTTTTAAATAAAACTGAGCTGTCTCCTGTAAGATTATAATAATCCTGTAAGTAATGCCTTGTTATTATGAAAGGGGTGGGGCTCAACAGACCACCCCCTGCTGATCACGTTTTTTCTGTTCGTCCATTGTACTTCTCGCTCTCTCTTTTCTCACATTCATGCAGCCTGTTGGCTCCTATGCTAAAGTCATCCACATCCTTAACAAAATCATTACTGGTATTTTAGGAGACCACAAGAAAGAGGTAACACGACCGTTGCAGTGCTGGACTCTAGCAATAGCAGTTTTAAGACCCCGTATTCACCTTATGTTACCATAGCAACCAGTGACAGGTTTCCTGCTGGACGGAGAGGCCAAAGGTCGTTTCCCGTCTGCTATGTCCCTGTCTGTGCTGTTATGCCCCCAACCTTTCACACTACTAGAAGATAACGGGCTGTAGATTCTTGCCGCTCTGTAGTTTTGTCCTTTTATAGTTCATCTAAAAAATAAAAATGTTGAAATCTCTTTTGTGTTGTTCCCAACCCATCCAACTTACTATTGTAAAATGTTTGGGAATAATGTTGGGAGTCGTGTTAGCAGCTGTGGTTCCGCAGACGGAATGAAAGCCTCGGTCACCATTCACTTTCATTGCACTTTTGTGCATATAATGAAAGTGAATGGTGACCGAGGCTTTCATTCCGTCTTTTGTGTTCCACAGGAGAAATAAAGTCACACATGTTTGGAACAACGCAAATTATGTCAATACATTTTTTTTAGTCCACTTGCATAAAGATGTTTACTGACCCCTGTCTGTATCTTCCAGATGGTGGACAGCAGAGCGGTCAGCTTCCCATCGCTGCTCAGTCACATGACCTCTTCCATCCTAAACCACGAGGTGCTGGCGCTGCCCGTGTTGCCCAGGAAACACGGCGTGCCCCCCATGCGCACCTTCGCCCCATTGGCCAGCACGCTGCCATGTGACTTCCACCTCCTGAACCTCAGGAGCATCCAAAGCTCGGTAAATAATCGAACGATGTGTGTGTGTGTGTCGGTGTCTCCTGCTGTTGGAACTGATGAAGGATCGACTTCATGATGTGTTGTGTTTTTATCTTCTGGTAGGAGGTGGATTTATTTTCTTGACATTTATTTGATATGGTTTCTCAGCAGGACGCACACTCCCCGTCTCCTCATACGGCTCTACTATTTCATCGCCTGGGGCTGGACTGTGGCCTGGAGGCTCAGAACCCCGGTTTCAACTGTACGACCACACAGGGCCAGGTCAGCATCCTCAGAAAGAGTAGTCGTTTAGTACTAATAATAATAATTATGATTGACTAAATGATTCTCTTTTCTACAGCTGACCGTTTCTGGACTGTTCCGTGGGTTGGATGTACATTTGCTGCAGCCCGTATCTTTATCTCTCATGCACTCTCAGCCTCCGCTTTCCAACGACTCCTCCATCCATCTAGAGCCAATGGAAATCTCTGCCTACAAGCTTAAGCTGTGCTAGGACACAGTTGCACCAGAGCCGGGCCCTCCGTTTGGACCCTCAGAACCCGTGTTAGCTAAAGTAGAGAGCCACAGCTGGATGAACAGAGTAGTTTGTTTATCCAACCTATCCAAATCAACAAATCTACATAAAGGCGCTAAACCCTCTCGAGGTGAAAAGATCAAAGACTCAAAGATGAGAACGTTCCAGCCGAACGTAGAAACTTGGTAGCTGCCCTTGGAGGTGAAATAAAAGATAATGTCCGAGCTTGTTTTTATTGGACGGAGCACAAATCGGTCGACATCTTTTTTTATTCCTGCCGACCATTGTTTTTATCTTTCGTTTTTGTTTGATTTCGGCTCGTATGTTTCATCGCTACGTCTTACTTCAACCCATTCTGGAGTTCGTATTGTATGTAAATATGTCCAAGCTATACGACTGGATCTATACAAACTTGTGGGACTCTGTGCAATATGTAATGCTTCACTTGCCGCTTCTTTGTTTGCTTTTCTACTCTAGGCCTTGGAAGCTATGCTTGAAAAGCTCGCTTTATTTCTTTGTCTTTGCTTGTGCAGGGCAGACGCATGATTTCTATGAATGTGAGTCACCACGGATGGTCTGTGAAGGCTATCGGTGGTGTAACTTTTATAAAACGTCTTTTTTTTTTTAAATGGGCCACGATTCAACTGCAATCCAGTGGTGGTCTTCAGCTAGCTCTCTCATTGGTCGGTTATTGGTAAGTTGCGCGATGAGACGAGAGCCGACATTATCGATCTGTACGTGAACTTTGTCACAGAATGAAGCTGCTTTTAATAAGCTAACTCTGAAGTCTGTTGTTGTTTTTACGTTATTATTTGCCATTTTGCGTCGTGATAAGCATCCAAATGATTCTTGAGCCTTGTTTATGATTTGTGTTGTTTTATGTGCAGGTCTGAGACATTTTTTTTTCAAAGCAGTTAGCCAAGTAAGGACTGTTTTTGGATTAGACTTCAAAGATATGCAGCGCTGTATTATTTTAATGCATCTAAGGATCAGTCTGAGAGCTTTTCAAAGAGCACCCAGATCAGTCCGAGAGCTTACACCTATACATCAACACATAAGAACGCCTCTTGAATACCTTCAGCAGTACTTTCAGGTAATGGAACATTACATGTATCCAACCGTAAAGATACAGGCCACTACAGGCCGCTTTCTAATAACAACACGTTCCTGCATTTGCAATAAGTTGTGGTTTACTGTTAAAAATGCGCTTCGTTCAAGAACCAGGCCTTGCGTGGATTCATCTACATGTTTGTAACTCTTGTGTGTCGTGTAGGAGATCCATCTTGGTCCATTTGTCTGTCAGCTCAGTAGCTTGAGTCGGACGCTTCCGGCTGACACGGACAAGCGTCGAAAACCTGTTCCACAATCTGTCAGTTTAAAGTCTCCCGGCTTTTGATTTAAATGACCAAAAACATTCTGGGTTTCCGATTATCTCACTGCGGCGTGTCCATTCTGATCAGTCAGACCGTAAACAGACTTTCCCGGCTAATCAGGTTTGGCAGGAGCATCCTATCAGAAACTTAATTTTCTGCGGGGGGAAGGCCGTTTGCGCATTGAGTATGAACGGCGTGCAAGCTAAACGTCCGTCCACGGAGCACGTTTTGGCTCCCGGCGGGGTTTGCTTGTCATTCCAGAATGTTCGTTCTTCCATAATTTCGCTTTTGTAATTCATACTCTCTCTCTCTTTCTCTGTGTGTGTATCACTGCCATGTTTATGTTCTGCATACATTTGTCCAATCAGCTGTTCCGACAGATCTCATTGTTAGATGTCCTTTATTTGTGTAGTCAGTTTTGAGACGGATGTTTTTTCTGAGAAAATGAAATGGCGGCGTATTGAAAGATTAGTGTATTATTTTTCCTCCTTTTTTTTCGGTTTTGTTTCCTAGCGTGTGTTTTGAAAATGACTTTAACGAAGCATAATGCAAAGACATTAAAGTGGACGTTTAATAAAAATCTGACATTTCAAGAAATGTGGGAATGTTATTATATATGCATCCATGCTGTTGTGTATTCAATTGCTTAATCTGAACCAACCATTTTCTGTCTTTTGTCCAGAGTTTGTACAATTTTGTTGTTGTGCTCTGAATCAAAGACAGGGGGCAGTAGGGGGTCATCTGCAGTTTGACTCCTGCCGTGGAGTGTGGAGTTCAGTTTGCAAGAGTTCACAAGATATTCTGCTTTTCATATCAAACCACCCACGATAATGGCCAGAACATCAGGTACTGAATCTAGCAGACACTGTGGTTTGGACCCATCGAAAGGACAGAAAATGCAGCTGACCTTAATCAGAGCTGACAGATCTCTGGCCTTTTTTGATGCCCTTTAATGCTCAGTTGAGATCAGATTTGGTTTCACCTACAGCAGCAGAGATTGTGTGTTAGAGTTGGAAAAAGGCCCTCAGCCAGGGCGTTTGAGAAAGAGGCTATTCCTCTTAATAAATCTGCCAGCGATGTGGGCTGAGACGGCAATAAAATTCAATCTCACAACTAAGGGCTTTAATAAGACGTGAGAGGTGCTGATAGATTGAGATGTTTTTAAAGGATTAGTGCACCAGAAATGAAAATTCTGTATGGCTTTCTTTTCTCGGAGCAACGCCAACATAATTTGTTTTAAAAATAGTCATGGCGTTCTTTTCACTGCAATAAAAAAGCAATGTTTTGTGAATATTAACATAAAGCAATATGTCATCATTAAGTGGGTCCAAATTTAGAACATTAATTAAAACTTTTGGCCAGCTCTGACTACCATCACTGTAAAAAACAATAGGATTTACGAAGCTTTTTTTAATGTTATTTGTGTAATTTTAGCACAGTTGTTTTTGCACTGTGTGCAAAAAGGTAAAACAAAAAAACGTGCTGTCTGCAAAACTTGCGCAAATAAACATACAAATAAAAGAAAACCCTACAAGTTGTTATTTACGGTGAAAAATGACAATGGTACTCAAAAGTGCCTCAGAACTTTCCTACATTCTTCAAAATCTCTTCTTTTGTGTTCCCCAAAACAAAGAAATGTATACACAGTTCTGGAGCAACTTGAGGGCGAGTAAATGAAGACAAATTTTCATTTTTGGGTGAACTGTTTCTTTTAAGCAGGGATCTTGAACTACTTTTCTTTGAGGGCCAGAATCCAAAAGTATAAATAAGATGTGGGCCAGTTTTTTATTACCATATCCTTATTTCTTCTATTATTTAGACTTTTTTCTGTTATTTACAGCATTTTATTACTTTTATGCAGTTTGTTTTGTTGCTGTTACTTCTAAGTACTATATTAAACATGCACACACATATTGCATCCAGTATTTGTGCCTTTTCATGATATTTAATTAAAAGGGATATTGTATTTTTAGTTGTATTCTATATTCACTGATGCCTTAGTTCAATTAAATTCAAGTTTATTTATATAGCGCTTTTCACAATGTGTATTGTTTCAAAGCAGCTTTACCACCAATTGAAATTGCTGTTCACCCCCAATCCCCCAGTACATCCAAGATGTGGGTGGGATTGATTTTCAAGAAGATATTTATGAAAATATTTAGTTGACTTAGTCAAATCAATAAAAGTCAAAAACACCAATATATTCAACAGAAAGGTAATCCATTCCCCTTGTGATGATAAATTAGCTCCTTATAAAGCGAATTATTGATCTGTGCAAGAAAATGGACGCTATTATCTGATCTTTCTGGTACGTCCAATCGCTTTTGTGTACCCCACGCACTTACAAGACCAGATCCTTTGTAGTGTGAGTTCTGGAGGGAGATAGACTGCAGTGTCCAGTGTTGTTCGGATCCCAACATTTTTCAAAATATCCTCTTTTGTGTTCTACAGAATAAAGTCAGTTATACAGGTTTGATACGACAAGACGGTAAGTAAATTATTCATATAGTATCAATTTACGTGAATTATTCCTTTAACTGAGATCAAAGCTCCGAACCAATGTTTTTATTGGAGAACGGAGTGAATAAAGGATATTGCACAACAAAGACTATTCATCAGATATGCTCATTGAAGTGATGTGTAATCATGCTTAATAATGCCCTTATGAAAGATGTGAAGTCTGTGTATTTTACTTAGGATGTCAGCCAAGTCTTAACTCAAACAATCCGACCTCATCTACTCGTTCTGAATGTCAGCAGAACTTTTCTCTCCTCGGGCACGTCGAGTATCTTCCTCTAAAAGCATGATGACAAACCTCTTACATCACACTACGGCGAATTCAGCCTGAAAGAATCATTTCAGAGAACAGAAATAGCCTCTCGTCTCTCAGGAACTAAAGATCCGCGCCAATTGTTCGGCCCATTAACAAGGCAGACAAAATCAATTAAGTTCTAGTGGAACATCTTAGGAGGATAATGCCGATTTTTTTGGTGGTAAAAATACAACCCACGACATCGCCGGCTCTTGTACTATTAGTCAAAGACACAGCTGTTACATTAGTGGCCCAATGGCAAATCAATGCAAGAGAGCTACATAAAAAAAAACCCAGCATGACGGAAATTAATTTCCAATATTCTCTTAGAAGTGCACACTGAAGAGAGAAATCATCACGACACTTCAAGTAGCCGGACCATCCGTCTTTCTGTCTTATTGCTCAATTAGTATGTACGTGGTGGCAGCAATCTCACTTATAATGCCAAGTAGGCAGAAGCTTCAGGCATTGAAGACGATATCCCATTTCTCCCAGCTGAACTAATTACGGAAAGCATTTTTAAATGTGCCATTTCCATAAACTGGATCTCTCCCCCATCTTCTGGGATGAAAAAAGAATGTGCACTTTTTTCTCCACTGTCATAAGGATCGGCCTTGTATCAAGTACTCATGAAATATTTATGATCATCCATTGGACACTTTACTTAGCGAAGCGCATAATGTGTGGGTTATTCATTTAGGGTGATCGTACAGCAAATGTACTTCGATTATGGGATGGAACCCACGCAAGAAGATACTGAGATGGGAAGGTTTTAACAGCATCACCTGTCTCGCATCATCAGAGTTACTGAAGTACTTTTAAATGTTTTTGAATAAACTCAGACGCAACAGATGTTTGCAATTGATTTAATCACTGCAGTGTTGACAGCAGTTTAATAAAAACGGTAAATGTCTTGATGCGATGCTGAAAGCTGTGGAAACAAAATCATTTTGACGTTTATCGTGTTGTGTGCATTTTTTTTTCAAAGTCTGTTAAGCATGCTTGATATCTTCATCTTGACCTATTTTAACTCCTGTCAATGTCAATTACCACTCTACACTCCTGTATCTTCAGCTTCTTCATTGACATCATACAGGTACAGTATACGGTAATTGATTTAGACTTTGATTTAATTTAGTTGATTGTTTATCATTCACCGTGTACTTTCGGAGTTAAATGGATTGTTGCATCACAGTAGTATGGAGAACATGAAGTTAAAGGGATAGTTTACCCCAAAATGAAAATTTTGTCATTATTTACTCACCCTCACGTCATTTCAAAGCTGTATGACTTTTTTCTTTAGACGAGCACAAAATAAGATATTTTGAAGAATGTTGGGCAATTGTGGCCTATTGGTTAGAGAGTCGGACTCGTGACCAGAAGGTTGCCGGTTCGATCCTCAGGGCCGGCGGGTAACGATTGCGGTGCCCTTGAGCAAGGCACCTAACCCCTACACGCTCCCCGGGCGCTGCAGTGATAGCTGCCCACTGCTCCGGGTGTACGTGTGTTCACCACTTGCTGTGTGTGTGCTCACTAATCACTGGATGGGTTAAATGCAGGGGTCACATTTCGGGTATGGGTCACCATATCTGACAAATAAAGTCACTTTCACTTTCTTTTCACCGATTGGGATGTAACAATATTATATTGTGTTATGGCAATGGCAAAATTGTCTTAATACTATCGTGGTCACATGACTGTATGAAACAATTTGTCTTCCAGGCCTAAAATAGAGAATGTCAGAAAAAATAAAAGATGTTCCCTTTGGCAAGGTCCTTCTGGTGCAATTATTTTCTTTTATAAATATGATTTTTAGGTCATTTGACCCATCTTGTAGTTTAACTCATACCTCTAAGCATCAGAGGATAAAGAAAAGTCATCATTTGTCATTTAAAATATTGTTATACAAATCGTACCGCAGACGTTCTACCGAGGTCTTATCGCACAGTGAGATTTTGATATTATTACATCCCTAGTAACCAAACAAAATTTGGTCCCATTGACCTCCACAGTATGGGCACAAAACCACAAAGACAATCTCAAAATATCTTCTTTTGAACAAAGAGTCACATACAGGTTATGAACCACATGAGGGTGAATAAATGACAATTTTTTTATTATTGGGCGATGAATCCTGAGTTGAACAACAGCTTGACCAACAGGGGCCGATTTCACATCTCAAGGCTGGCGATGACCTTTTTGGAAACTATTAAATGCTAGCAAAAACAAGTAGAGTCAAATGAGACCTAAAAATCAATAGAACGTCCTGTGGGACAAACACTGTTTTTTACTTCCAACACTAATATTGAAAACTCATTATGAAAACATCAGCGGGGAAATGTGTGAGCGAACAAATTCATTAAAACCAGAACAGACAAACCAAAATGAACTAACAGTGAATCTTAAGTCTCAATTATAAATCTGCGTGTTAACTGCGGTCTGAAATAGCAAGTGATGGTTCGCCCGAAAAATACAATTCTGTCATTATTTCGACAGTACCTCGTGTTCAAAGGTTTGACTTTCTTCCGCAGAACACCAAAAAAAGATATTTTGAAGAATGCAACCGCCAACAATAGAGGTGAATGGGTTCTGCCTAGCCATCTCTTTTCCAGCTTTGTGTGCAGAATACTGTGAACTGTATGGACTGTGGGCGGTCTGTTGGTGTGCTGTAAACTAAGACACTGCTCTATCTAGCTTGATAGACAGATAAGGTGATCTCTCAGCTCAATATTTCGACCGTCTGTGTGAGATCCCTGCCACTTCAAACCCGTGCCGGGGGCTCTCGGCAGACTGAAGTCTGCGTCACGTTATTTCCTTCCGTGCTGCTATGATTCTCTTTTATGCCGTCGTTGCAATCGTTTAGATTTATGCAAGGTTAAATCATCCCTGATTGAATCGCTGGTGATGTCCCGAAGCTGAACGCTGCCTAGCACAGAGAGCTGTACGTTGACTTTATCGCCAGGGCTTATAGGATGAATGATGCAATGGCACAAAGGACTTTTGTGCAATAAAGTTTTGTTGATAAAACAGTCTGAAACGTTTTATTAAAAGTTGACTGGAACAATTTTCAGCCCTTATTCTTGTTACAAAGTAAAAGGTTGGGTTTGCACAAACCCGGCACACGCACAAGCACATCTACGCACACACACAAACAAACATATACGCACATCTGATCTTATTGACCTTGTTAAGTGGTTTTAAACTGAGACCACTGATAAAAGCATGAGTCCAAATAAAAGGAATCATTGAGCTGTCCTGTGTTTAATCAGATATTAAAGTTAAATTAGCGTTGATGAACTTTAATATCTCATGTATGGTGATGATCTCTCACGCACGCGCGCACAAACACACAGCACACTCCCATCGGCTCTGCAATTAGTTCTGCATCCCAGTATTGGGAAGACAGATTTATAAAAAGCTCCACACCAACAGGAGGCGCTAAAGAGCACTTTGAGTCCGTATAAAAGCAGTCTTTTCACTGTGAAACTCCAGTTCTTCACTGTCCGACTCGGAGTTCACCCCCGCTGTTGCATCGTCGTCCCCCCACACAGTGGGGATCCCCCGGTACGATACCTTCCCTCGTCCGAGACCGAAGCCAAACCCTACTCGTATCCCCCCTCCACCAGAGTCCACCACCGGCAATTTGGTCCTCCTAAAAAAGGGGGCGCCGGCTGCTCCCGAGTGCAGCTGCAGCAACACGAAAACTGCTGCGAAAGTAGCCAGGATGAAGGCACAGCTGAGCACCGCTACCAGTGCCGGCAATTTCGAGGGCACCCCGGGCTCCCGTAAGGCCCCCTCCGAGCCTGGTACTCCCTCGCCGGATATTCTGTGTGGGAGCACAGGGATGCTGGGAGATTTTCGCTCCACCTGGTTTTGGTGCAAGCAGGAAGCGAGTGCCAGGTAACTGTGCGGAGGGCACGAAAGACATTCGTTTTCTCCCGGCCCGGAGCACGTCAGGCAGGCCGGTTGACAGGGGAGGCAGGCCTGCACGGTGGAGTGCTCCACCCAGTTGTCCAAAGACAAGTTGAGGACCTGCGGCCCGGAGCTGAAGCCGGGAGGGCAGGACTTCACGCAGCCTTGCAAGAAAAGCGAGAAGCCCGTGCTGCATTCTGAAAACAGAACATGTCATCAAAGACGTTACATCGGAATCATTAAAGACGACAAGAAGTGATGTTCACAATGTATTCAATATCCTTGATGTGATGCATTTCTGTGGATTGTTTTTTACAATGGAAACGTGGGTTTCATAATGATGTGATTTTATTGGCCTTGGTTATGTCAACAGAAGAGCTGCTTCAGAGATGGGAAAAGTTATTAAATAGTGATGAAAGAAGATGAAAATAAAAAGCTTTTTCTGAACAATAACGTGTTGCCACTTATGAATCATGCAAAATAAAACCCGAAATAACAAGACAAGTGAATTCGTGAATTCGAAAGATTTTAAATATGCAAGGATGGAAAGCAATTCATGCACAGAAACTCAAGAACAACAAACTTTCCATGTCTAAGCATTTGCATCTGCCTGAGGTGCCATAAATGTCCCGTATAATGAAACAGTCGGTCCCTTATTTTGTGATCAGAATTGAATTACTTAGTTTCACCTTGTAGAATTAAGGACTATCTGCAGCAACACCTGAGAGCACCTTATGAAAAATGAGTGAAATAACTTTGGGCTCGTCCTTGAGACGCTGTCTGTACCATACGGTGGCAATGATGGAAAAATCCATCATCGCACAGAATCTTTTAATAGGTCAAAGCGAAGTCTTCTAATTAAACAAACTAAAGTTTGTTTACTGACCTCTAGAGGTTTAAGGGAAAGAACGACCTTGCGTCAAGGAGGCGCAGATATTTTAAAACTTTCCTCCACCTTCAATAATGCAAACCTCTCTGGTGCCGCAGTGTTTTGCAATATTCATATTCATAAACATATATTAATATTCATAAGAACTGGGGGTAGACACACTGAGACAGAAGAGAATTTCTATATGAGTTTTAGCCAATTAACTACTGTGTGTGTGTAATAATATTTCCATGCGGCTGAATAAATCAAATAGCTTGTTAAAGAAAAAGCCCCTTAAAGGAATAGTTGGCACCCCAAAATAAAAATGCATTACTTGCTCACCCTCATGTTTTTATAAAGCCAAATACGTTTTTCGTTCGGTATTGCGATGCAACTGTTTTCTATACAATGAGAAACTGTAGGAATCAAGTGTCAACATTGTAAAAACAAAAGGCATGAATGTCATATTCCAACACACTAAATACTTTACAAAATATTAATATTTCTTCTTCTGTAATATGTTTAAACCCCAAGAAATACAAATTTGTCATTTTTGTGTGAACTGTCCCTTTAAGGATTGCCCTTTGAAATTGTTCACTGGCAAGCACTGTTGGTCCAGGGTTATGAGTGTCTTACCGATGCAGATCTGCTGTGTATCAAACGTTTTGCAGCTGTTGTTTGAGGGTCGGGTGTAGTCTACAATGTACGGATCCGTGGCGCTGGAGCCGGTCCCGTACAGAATGAGCGTGAACTGAGACAGAACTCCTGTGGAAACGATATCCAGCTTAAATTTCGTCCATTTCACTATTTGTTTTCGCAACTAGTGCATTTTTACAACAATTGTTGCTGTACCGTAATCGTTAAGTCCAGCGATGTTCTCAATCTCCAGTGTCCATTCTCCCCGAGGGTCCTCGTCCCAAGAGTGTGTGGTCATGAACGCCCAGTCATTAAAGCCTTCGGCTGAGTTGTCCTGAGGCCTGAAAAGAACCCAAAGAGAAACTCCTGTAAGGATTAATTTGTAAGCGTCCCCTTAGAGTACAAATGTTTAGTCAAGTGTGAAACGTTTTTGAGATGATTAGATTCACACAGTTTGTGTGGCGTACATTTTTTAAATGTGTGTACATTTTATAGCGTTGCCTACTAAGAGTTGATTTTGAAGTGTCTGTACGTGTGTATTGATTGTGTTCGAAAGTGAGTTTGCTGAAGAGCATCAGGGTGAAAAGGCTTTCCGGGGGCTGATGAGATGACACATGTGAGTGTGTATCTACCGTGGAGCCAGCAGCGTGGAACGAGTCCCGAGTGGGCTGATGAGGTGAACTGCCAGGTTCCCCCTGTGGTTATAAGACAGCGTGAGTCTCGCCTGCACGTGTTCCAGAGAGCTCACGAAGTCCTGCTGTCCAGAGCAGGCTTCTACAGATTTGCTGAAAATCAGGTGGTTTCTGATATCCCTGAAATAATTGAAAAACATTGGGTGATCCAAAAGTAGATATTTGGAAAAATGCTTGTAATCAAACAGCTCTTGGCCAGCACCGACTACAACGGTAGGAAAAATGGATTTATAAATGTATTTGTTAAACCCAAAAGAAGATATTTTGAAGAATGTAGGAAAGCAAACAGTTCTTGGGGAACTTTCGACTACTGTTGTCATTTTTCCTACTATGGTAGTCAATGGTGGCCAAGAACTGTTTGGTTACAAGCATTTGTCTAACCATCTTTCTGTGTTCATCAGAACAAAGAAATGTATACAGTTAATGATGACAACATTTTTGGGTGAACTGTCCCTTTAAGGGCTCCTCAGCTACTGTTGTACTAATGTCCTGTTTGTGCTGCATGAGTTGTTTCACCGTCCTCACCTGGGCTCAGTAAGCATTTCAATGACACATTTGTGCTGCGGCCCCACGCTGCTCCAGTTTTGGGCCAATGTGACCATGGCGCTGGCATCCAGCAGACCATAGCCGTAAGAATGGCTCACTGCCACATAGAGAGAGAGAAGGAGAGAGAGGCATGAGGTCAAACGTGTCCACCGAGCAAACAAATGCAGACATCCCATCTCTGATTGGACACTGAATTGTCAATTACCTAATCGGCCCACACCATTGGTCCTCCAGTCATTAGTTATCAGGTGGGCGGGACGCGAAGTTCTCACAACCAGATGCTGCATGTCTCTCCAGGTCAGGTTCATGCTACACGTGGCACAAAAAAATGAACTTTTATATGAATATCACACAGCGGCGGCTGAACATTTTTCATATTCAAATGATAATTCACATATAATTATTCTTTTGGATGTGACAGGATGTCTTTCTGAAAGACACGTAATTAAAGCCTTTCTTTAAGCCGAGTCACAGAAAATGGCAAATGGAAACGTTCCGTCCTGGGGGCCGTGCATCATTTTGTAATTACACGGGCGACGGGGCCTTTTTCAACTAAAGACCTGAAATTGTCCTTCATGAAAAGGCAGCGATATCAGATTCAATTTATAACGGCGCTTCCATGCTTCACATCTTGAGCTTATTAGGTTCCTCATTGGCTGTTGCTTTACACATTGCAGAAACAAGTGGCTCGGGGACTCGTGCGCCCCACAGGGCAGGGCTGAAAAGCCCCGTTATCGCTCAACAGCGTTCCAAGGCAGAACAGGTGTGGAATGGGGCATAATAAAGCACTGATGGTTCATACCTGAGCCATAAAAATAGACGTGGGGTATTGCGCTGTAGAACCTTCATGAAAAGACCTACGTTCGTGTTGACATTGATAATTAAAACCTTCCCGCTTCACAATGCTTGAAAAACAACCGTTCGCATATTTCTCAAGGTGATTTATGAGGAATGTGATCCAATTCATACGCTTTGCAAAATTTTTGACCTCAATAAACGACTTAACGGGCAAATTCATAATGTCACGTGCACGATTTATTAACCTGGGGCCGCGGCACAGACAGAGTGAGCTGCACCTGGTGATTAATAGGTGTTATACTATTTTAATGCAATGTTGGTGTACATGAGGAAACTCCTGGTGGAAAAAAGGGTGGAAACGGAGTTCTTTTTGCAGTGATGCCGGGGGACAATATAGCTCGCTTTTGCGTATTTCTGCAGAAGAAAAGATGGGTTTGGGGAAACTTGGCTGGGCACAGGCTCTTTTTGTAATTTGGTGTTTTTGTTTTTATACACAAACAAATTAAGAGTTTATTTGCAAAAACACATAACAAAAAAAAAACATGCTTTTATTGTGAATTCCAATTAATATCAATCAAACTGCAGGTAGGTAATTATAACAAAAAAAAAGATAACTAACATTATAAAACATGGTAAAAATATATTAAGATAATAAACATAATTTTCGCAAAATTTTAAGAACAGAGTTTTCTGTTTTGCAAATAAACTATTTATATACAAAACCTGTACATTATCAGGAAAGTGAGAGTTACTTACAACATTATCCCTGAACATAATGGTCTTAATATACACTATTATCTGAAAGAAGGAGAGAATATCAATATTTTGTCAATATACATAAGTGTATACAGTGGTTCTCAAACTGGGGGCCGTTGTCCCTGGGGGAGCCCAAGATGAATTCAGGAGGGCCACGGTTTTTGTAGCATATTATGAAATTTATCCTAAATTTTGTGCATTTAAACATCATAAAAATAAAACCACAAGCAAAATAATTGATGTTCCAGCATTGTATAATATAATGCTTTTAGTTTCATTAAAATACTAAGTTGAAGAATATAAGTCTTTTTTTAGGGGGGGGGCACAAAGTGATGCTCTGTACACAAAGGGGGCCTTATAAACAAAATCGTTTGTGAACTACTGTATTAGAATATTGATAGAAATATTGCAGGTTAAGAAATAAATAAAAACAGTTTTCTTGCTAATAATAACAACAAAGTCAGAGAACATAGTCTTTCACTGCAGCTATCGAATCCTTCAATATAAATAAGGTATCGTGTTAGCCATAAGCAGAAGACCTTTCTTGATACAATATCTCCACGAGGGAACAAAGCCAGTGCTTTATTGAGAGATTATGAAGTGGTGTCCAATGTTGGTCTTGTATCTTTTTACAGCAAGAAACTTTGCGATCTCTCCTGTGAAAATGTGCATCATCACTCAACATTAAATAGCGGGATCTCAGCACAAACCCCAAGACTTACTGTTCCTATTTTCTTTTTATTGATCTTCACTAAGTTTGTTCCTACGAATGACATCCAATAGTGACATGTATCTTCAAAAAGATCCATAAAAGAGATCTACATGTAGACAACAGCAGACATCTTGGTCGGTTCATGTGATTAGAATCCACACAGCATGTGTGTCATACAGACATTTTTCGTTTTTCTTCAGTTTTTATAGATTGTTTAACACACTGGACACTGTCAAAATGTTTAATTGTTATTGTGTCTAATTAAACAATAATATGAGGTTGAGAACACATTACTCTGCAAACTTTTACTTTAATTGATCATTACGACTCAAAGTTGTCTAGAGGTCTGCCACACTTCTGTCCAATTTGTCCTCGGACGAGAAATGCTTAATAGCAGCCGTCACCCGTTCTCTGTCTCTCTGTATCTCTCCTCGCGTCAGGGCGATGTCGGGGGGCTGAAAATGATGTGTGTGAGGTAATGAAGTCTTACTGACGAGGTGTGATGATTGACAGAAGCGGTGGGGTGTGGAGAGTGTGTGTGTGTCCGTGGAGACAGGTGTCAATGTTGTCATCACTCACTTGGCCTCCAGAGCGAGAGCGATGATTCCGGCAGCCAGGGGGGCCGACGCGGACGTGCCCGTGTGTGAGTCCGTACACTTCTTCCTGAGGTCTGTCGTCACCTGCCAACACAAATGGACACAAAGATGGAGAGGTCAGATATGTCAGAAGATACACACAAACACGTATATATGTAGTTGGGGGGGCGCGTCCATCAGCCAAAGGCGCCTGTCAAAGGGCTTGATGAGAACGAGTCTGAGAAATGGAAGGAAAAACCTTATTCACTGCTGGCTCGGATGAAATGAGTGTATGCCGGGCAGACTTATAATAAGCTGGCAGCCCCTAAGCATGAGGATTTGGGGTTTTAATCAGGGCGTATGAGACTCAGGGACGTGCCGGAGTGATTGACAACGGTCAGGATGAGAGAAGGTCCAGCCCGAGGCGACAGAACCATCACAGCGCACACAGGAGAGCACCTGTCACACACCCAAACACACTAACACTCTTCTTCTTTGCCTTTTATTTCTCACTGTCAAAGTTGCTCTGATACAAACACGTACCTGTGCGAAGATCCCACCCCACATCACCCCTGCCACCGCGAATGCGTCCATTTTCAAATTGAATCTGTTATTGCCTTTGTCATTGTAATGGAACGGAGGTCTCGAACGAGAGAGGAGGGAGCTATCACAGTCAAGCGCGCTGAGAAATACTTGACATCAAACAAACAAACACTCTGAAGCCGTCCGTGGCGTCTCTGATGAGCTTCAATGAGCTGGCACTGCGATCAACCTGCATGTGGAATCTCGCTTTCGCCAACAGGGCCGTATCGCAGTATCAAACAAAATACGGATAACTACCAACGGCATGTTTTTTTCACCGATCTTCACTGAATCTACAGTGACGCTGCAAACAGAACCCGAGCTGAGAGTGTGCAGTTTGAATTGAATGTGGGTTGATTAAAAAAGTGGCAAATAAAAACAACCAAGGCAGCGTTTGCAGACAGTTATTATAAGGAAACTCAAAGTTTAATAATTTAAATAAGTCTAATAAATGATTGATCATAAACGTGTTTATTTAGGTATGCAAAGTCTGTTTTTCTGAAGCAGAGTTCTATTTATAATATACCACCAGCATTGCAGCATATGAAATTGAGCAACATTATGAATCTTGCATTGAGTTTAATGCGTTTTTAATCCATCATTAACTTTCCTAAAGATCAGGTGATTAAACTACTTTGCAATCCTCCCTCGTATCACTCACGTGTACAAACAGATGTTTAAAAATAGCAGAGCCTCCCGAAGAACGAACTAACAGCAGATGTTCATCATCAAAGATGATCATGATGTCTCTAGTGAAGGCCATCTCAAATCTTTTTTTGGCGCAAATAGCTGCCCTGATTGAACAAATACAACTTCTGCCTTGAAACCGAGGACGGGTGAAGGGAGAGAAATCCTAGAAATCCTGATCTAAAGAATCTGCAATGCAGCATGTTTGGTATTCAAAAATCGCTGTCTCTGTGTCTTTTGCACCTTTGCTTGATCTCATTTATGTCTCTTTCCTCTCTCCTCTCTTTATTTCCGCTCTCAGAGGAAATGACCAGGACGGAAGCAGATGTGTATTGCTCGCAGCATCACCTACGATGGAAAAGTTACCAGACGTGATTTTTTGGCCTCCCTCGGGCACACCATTCACCAAGCATTTTTTTAGTGACCCTGCAGGAAATCACAGCGGCAGATGTGGAAATCATTTCATTGGCTGACACTTCATCTTCACAGCATGCTGACGGGCCGCCGCACCATCGCTCACATGCCCGTGCGGTCGTGATATGGTCATTTAAACCATGCGAGAAATTTGCCAGCGCTGCTTGTTCGATTTGACATGAACAGCGATTACGACTGGAATCGACTTCTTTGTGGATGTTTGAAGGCGTGAAAGTCTGTCTTCTTGCTGCTGATGAGAAAAATACTACATCTCTTTTAATCTATTTTTGGGGCCATTATTGAGAAACAACAAAGTGTGTTTATGGCCGTATTTGTGCAATGATAATGAAGGCTTTAGCAAGCGTTTGCATATGTAACTGCATATGTGAAGAAAACAGATGAATAATCATGTTATATAATGTCTTAAAGGGATAGTTCACCCAAAAAATCTAAATTCTGTCATCATTTACTCAAACTCTTGTCTTGTCAAACCTGTCTTACTTTCTGTCGTCTGCAGAACACAAAAGAAGATATTTTAAAGAATGTTGGTAACCGAACAAAGGCGGTAACTGTGCAATGACTGGCATTGGTTTTGTGTCCAAACAATAGAAATGAATTGGAGCCATTGTTTGTTACCAACACCTTTCAAAATATCAGGTTTTAAAGGCAAGTAGGTAAGTAAATGGTGACAGAATTTTCATTTTTGGGTGAACTTTCACTTTAATTCAAAATCTATAGTGTGAATTTTAGATTTAAGCTATAAAACTAAAACAAGCCAATGAAAAGTCTGGACTATTAGACAAAGTTGTATCACACGCCTGACATTTAACAAACCCTACAGAAGTTTTGCGAATTCATCACAAAACAAACATATGTGTGTGTGCGCATGTGCCTATACTAAACACCAACTCTTATTTAGACATATGAATATAAATACGTACAATCTGTTTCTCGTTGAGGTTTCCACTGCTGTAGGTGGTGGCGAGGGTGGAGGAACAGGCCTCGCTGTACCACGGTACGTTACCGTATTGCGTGGTACTGCTGATGGAGAGGGTGTAGATGCTGTTGGTGTATCCGTCGCAGTTGCAGCTGTCTCTCTCACGGCCTCCGTTACCTGATGCCCACACAAAGATGGAGCCCAACCCGCCGCGACCCTACAGCACACACATAAAACGGCACATTTACTCAATAACAGTCACTTTAATGGAAAAATGTACATGTTGAAGAGCAAATTATCATGTATCGATGTGTCAGTCCCAGTGTTTTTAAAGGAAAAATTCATCCAAACTTGAAAATTCTGACATCATGACGTCAAGTTGTTCAAAATCTTTGGAATTTTTGTGTTGATCTGATGAACACAGAGAAAGATATTTGGACTAATGGTTGTGAACAAACAGTTCATGTTCACCATTGACTACCATATAGGACAAATTAATTTATAAATTTTGTCGTTCTGTTGAACACAAAAGAAGATATTTTGAAGATTGTAGGAAAGCAAACGGTTCTGGGTCACTTTCGACTACCGTTGTCATTTTTCCCTACTATGGTAGTCAATGGTGGCCAAGAACTGAGTGAGTAAATGATTAAGGGTGAGTAAATGGTTTCAATTTTTTGGTGAACAGCACTGGGTTGACAATATTGAACATGAAAATTGGGGTTTTAATAAAAAAAAAATTTTTTATAGATACTTAACATCAAGTAAATTAGAGCAAAACTACACATGTTCCTGTGAATTCCCGTCTACGAGTATTTATCATTGAAACATTCGTGTAGCGTCCATTATTGTCCTTGCGCGCGGACCTCATATATAATACAATAGCCCACCAAGATCCAATTGAAGGAGCCAATTATGGCTGTCATGATTAATTTAAAACCGATACGGTGACCTCTGCATGCTGAAATCTGCTGTATTTTACGCTTTATTAAAATTGGTTGGACACCTGACAAAATGCCACTTTTCCTTTTCTCATAAATCAGTCTCCTCTCTCGCTGCAGTGAAGCAAGTCTGCAGAATTTGATTAAAGTTTCCTTCTATCTTCTGCCTTCCATATGGCCAATATTCACGGCTGACTGACTCAGGATTATTGTGGCCATGAAATGGTTTGTTTGTTTGTTTGGTTGCGTCGCCGCAATCTGGTTCGCAATTCTAAAAATGATAAAATCGCAAAAGAGGTGCACAGAAAACGACCAAGACGGACTCACGCTGCTGGGACAGATGTTTATGTGAAGTGTCATTTGACAAACTTTCTCGAGGGAGAAATCACTTTTACATGTTATTAAAATGATCACTGACTCAATTCCACACAGAGAAAACAATGAATTAATTCGGATAACGTTTTGATAACATTGATAATAAATTAAGGGCACGTTTACAGTAAAATAGCGGTGGGCGGCCCTTGTAATAAGATATTTTGCCTGTCAAACACAAAACTCTTCTCTCTACGTGTCGAATCGGCTTAATAGTTTTAAAGTGTAGGCGAGAGCAGGTGATTTGGATATAATTCCATTAAAGATATTTCCCAAAATTACTCATCGAGGATTATCTGAGCTTTGCAAACG
This sequence comes from Triplophysa tibetana, assembly GCA_008369825.1. NCBI lineage: Eukaryota > Metazoa > Chordata > Actinopteri > Cypriniformes > Nemacheilidae > Triplophysa > Triplophysa tibetana. The sequence goes on along the minus strand of CM017894.1, from coordinate 15,349,319 downwards.
TCTGTTCTAAATGGCTGTCAGAATTTTCGCTGCTTTGGCGTTCTGTATGAGGTCACCGAGTTGGGGAAGATTGCGAGCATATGGTTTGAAACACTCGATGGCACGGAAACACACGTGGGAGCTGATTAACATTTATAAAAGAAAGCTGAATAAATAGAATATTGAAATGAGTAAATAAGATGGGTGTAGAGAGAATTCAATTTCATGTTGTGTGCTCATGCAAAACTCATCACCTCAATGCTTAAGTGTCACCAGGGTGATGACATACGGTTGCTAAGATGTCACATCAAAAGATGCCCAACTTTCTAGGATACTGCGATATGCAGAAAAGGCTCCTTCACTACAAACCTCACGAAATAGTATGCCTGACTGCTTCGAAAAGTAATAGCCCACCTCTCCTCAACAAGCCGTATAATTTAGGGTATCATTCACGTAGCATAAAATTCTTGGTGCGAGATGAGTATTCAAATGGTTCACGCTACATATAAAGAATATTAATAGCGCTGCTTGCCTTACAAAACACCACTAAAACATAAAGAACGACTCTAAAAGAGAATATGAGAACGAATGTTCGGGAACAAGACAGCCTACTGCTCACATCACAGAACGAAAAACTAATTTTTGCATTCAGTGTGCGACGTGTGTGTCTGAGCACCGAAACTCTATCAAGGTAAAAACTGACAAGGGATAGACTTGCCACACAAGAAAGATCAAAAAAGTAAACAGTAAACAAATGCTTATCTCTCCCAAGATCTCAACAAACTCAATAAATGAAATCTCTGTTGCGAAACCTTTTGCACCTACATTGACTGCCAAGGCACCATACTAACAATCACAGAACTTCATAGGTGACGGATATAAACCACTACATAGGCATCCTAGATGGGCACCATAGAGTAGTGCACGAAGTAAACAAGACACTCAAATGTCATTTCAATTAAATGATGAACGACGCAACACTTTAATAAACAGAAACATATTATATTCTTTTCATTTTGTATAAATCGGAATAGTTTATATATGTTTGACATCATTTTTTGTATTGAAAGAATTAATGACTATTAAATGAATGAATATTCCTACTTGACCCCTCTCACAGTGGTGGCTAAAACAAGAGCGTAGGCAAAACAAGCTAAGTTTGGAACAGCCCTCGCATCACGAGGACTCATATGACGTCTTAACATGCTGCCTACATAGGCAGCTCACTAGGATTTCGAACAGAGAAAGAGTTTTCTAATCCTCCAAGTGTACTTCCTTCTCAATTCTCTCTGGTTAAACAAAGGCATTTAAATAGGCCATGACATCTACAGCTCACGACGTCCAATCCTGTTCCACTTGCATAGGTGCTTATCAGAGCTGACAGTGACTGCGGCACGTTTAGCCGATATGAAACCTGCCTGGATGACCTGACGGAAGTGCCAGACTCACCTCGGTGACCCCCTGCAGGAACGCTTCTTTGGCCAGCTTGGCAGGGCCGTCCACCGTCTTCCCATCGTCCTCGGGGCCCCAGCTGGCGCTGTAAATGTGGATGTGCTGGGAGTTCAGGCTGAGAGATTGAGCCTCTACAACATCTGTTACCTCTCCGTCCAACATCCGCACACCTGCGCGGAAGACAGAAAGAGAGACAGAAAGCGTGTGTGGGTGTTAATGAAGATTTCAGAGAAAATGTGGGATGTGGGAGAAACCTCGTCTGTTAAAGTGATTGATTTATTTAAAGAGAAGACAAAAGCAAACGAGATAGGAAAATAAATTCAAGTAGGACATAAACTATGACTCACTTCCTGGACAAACAAAATGCTAATTGGACTTCATCTGGCTAGTCAAAATCCAGGCTACGCTAAATCAGGAGTTATTGCTTGCCGTTTTATTTAAGTGTCTGGTTAGAACATGGTGTGAAATAGAGCAGAGATGCAATTAGTAAGAATGATTCTGTGGCCATTTTTGTTTGATTAATAATTCCAGGGACAGGATTCATAGTCAAATCACCCACACACAGAAACAAACACACACACACACAAGCCAACGGCCAATTAGATCAGCAACATCTGCTGTCTCGTGTTCTTCACGCATGCACACACACACACACACACACACACACACACACAAAAACACAAATTTTATTTTATTACAAAAATACACACAGATATCACATGCAGGCGCCGACTTGCCCTCTGCCTTAATCACTATAATTTACGGGGGGAAAAAATATGTCTCTAAAAGACAGCATTAAAATAAAAGATGGGCAATTTGTTTTTTGCTGTCTCGCCAGAACGCCACAATGTGTCCAGAATACCAAAGATATTATTTGATAAAACCCAGAGAGAAAATTCACCTTATTTTATAATTAAATGATGAAGCGTTTCAGATTAGCACCCATTAGATGTAAAAGACAGGAAATGACATAAGAATTTTAATGTGAGCGTTTCATGATTGACCACTTTGAATGACCTTATTACCATATGCAAATTCCCATGTGCCAATCATCCCTTCCACTCACCTCCGATTTTGGCATCGTGGGCCACGCCCACTCCACAGACGCCATTGTTTGCCGCAGCCGCGACCTCTCCGGCGCAACGGGTCCCGTGCCTGGAGAGATAAAGAGACAGACATGTTGGTGTGATGGCTTGCTAAGCCTTTGTGCTCCGGCGAACGGTGTGGCTTTGCCCGATTCAAATCCAGTTCACATTCAGTTCAACTTGATTCAAAGTCAGTCCACGTTCGCACAGATAAAGTCTCGGAGGTGAGACGCTGTGCTGTCACCACAATTGAGGGGTACCTCAAACACAGATGCACTATCCTTACCCTTCAATTAAAAACTCATTAGAGCCTCGCCGGAAACTATGATAAATAAACAAACAACTAAGCCTCTCGAGTCAGCTTGTCACGCATGTGTCTGAACGTTCTGACGACACCGCAGGCGGACCTCAAAAGCTCTGCGGTGGAGATAAGCGTCACCGCCTAAAGAAAGGGCAGCTGGGTTTGGGCTTTGTATCTGCACCGCAAGAGCCGTTCTTTCCATTCAGTGGCATCCTATTGGAGCTCATTGTTTCCTTTAGACAAAGCGGAGAAGAGGAACGTAGAGAACCCAGAAGAGGAGTGGAGATCAAGGCAGCGTGGCATTTTTATCACAGTTGTCATTACGTGTACAATTCCACACAAACATAGAAGCTTATTAAACTGAAGTACACATGAACATAACTCACGGCCAAATGAAAAAACTCTCAGTTTTATAGTCTTCTCAGCTGTCAGTCACAGGAAAGACAAATCAGATTTATACAGAGACCTACACAATGTGAGAAATGACAATGGCTTTTCCACAGCTCTGCGTTATCATGACAGCATTGCAACATTTTTCAATGTTGTGACTCAGCCGTAGTGCTTCTAAGCCCTTGTAAGTTTTCAAGCAAGAATAAAAAATGGCTTCATTGTGATAAATCAATACACACAGTACGACCTAAAGGACATAGAAGGTAAGGAATGGTTCATTGGAAAAGACAATCGCTGAGGAATATATAGTATATGATATTTTTTAGCCTTTTGGTGATATTTATTATTTATAAATGCGCCTTGAAGTGTATAAGAATAGAAGAATTATCTGGAGGAAATGGACGTGACCTAACTTGTAAAAAACAAGAATTTTTTTCCTCACTGTTTTAGCTACTTTAACAGAAAAATGGGATTGTCAATATTACTTATTCCTGTATGTCAATGATTATTCGTGATTTTCTATATATATAAAATATGTCTATGTGCTGTGCATATTCATTCTGTATTTATATACACATACACATACATGTAAATATTAAAGAAAAATATACTGAAAAACTGGCAGGTTTGCAAGTAACTTTCTGTAGATTTATTTACTACTTTCCTATTAGTACGGTTTTCCAAAATTAAAACACCTCGACTTTTGAGATTCATAATGAGCAAGAAGAGACTGACATTAGAACAGCAACCTGCAAAAAATGACATTCTTACTAAGCGTTTTTTAATTGTTTTATAGCAAAAATATTTGAAACTTCTTAAATTATGATTCATTCACATGACAAGAAAAAAGACCCCAGATCTTAACTCTTGGTTTATGAAAGAAAAATACATAAATTAGGTAAGTTTATTCTTAAAACAAAATTGTACATTAAATCTACATGGCAAACCTGCTGTGAAATTACAGCAAAGTTTTATAGTGTGTATATATATATATATATATATATATATATAAATATATGAATACCCTGTGCATAATTAAAATTATATATAAATAGATACATGAAAAAAAAATCTAAATGTATGCATGTATGTATACGTGTATATGTTTATAAATACAAGATTAATATGCACCGTACACAGACATACAATATAATGTAAACACAAACTTTATTCTGGATGCGATCTATCCTTCAACAGGCCTCTTTTGCAGTAACGCAGAATATACAAAAGCCACAAAGAGGCTTCAATAAACCTTTGCGAGTGACGACACAAGTGAATTGTTAACCAATTTCAAAATCTTGTCGCATTCTTAAATCTCAGGTAGCCAACAAAAGCGTCTGATTAAAGCTTTGTGTCCGCTGTATTTCATCAACCTGACAAATCCGTGTCTGCTTACCGAGCAAACACCTGACATACAAAAACACTTTCGCCCTTCAATGGGACCTATTAAGTGTCAGCGTTTCCGAAACGCACCCAATTACGCCTGAATTTATTTCTCGCCGCAGTCTTTTCTCCAAGGCATATGGAGTTACACACATTCCCTGGATTTGTCTTCTCTCGTTATATAGCGAAGAAAGGCAGCGTATACCATTCTGATACATTCATTAGAGCCTATTAAGCATCAAGCTGAGATTGAAATCAAAGCTATTTAATGTTAACAAAGCCCTTTAGCCAGTTAACCTGCCTAGAAGTTGGTATGATTTTACATAATTCAGCAAGCGTGTTACCCCATTTTTACAGGTTTTGGTGTACAGGGCCAGAGTTGAATCGGAACAAATTCCTTTCAAGCTGTGCGTGTAAACCCGTCATTTGCAATAAAACATCATTTTCCACATTCGTCTTGTGGGAGGTGACGGTTATCATGACAAATGGCCGGGAACACCCTCATGAATAAACAATGCAGTTTTTATATCGGCTCATTTTGCAGTCATTTACAGCTCCAGACGCAATCTACTCAAGAAGGTAATCTCTACATTCAGTACAGAGAGATTTTATGCGCATTCATTTATATTTACATATACTGATTTCAATAGCCTTCAGCGAACTGTGAGAGCACCTTATATCATACAGAAACGGAAAAAATCAAGATACCATTTCAAACACCATTTTAATGAATTTACCATTTATAGGTATGTGTTTAGGTAAACAATTATTTTTGTTTTATTCTGTCAACTACTAACAACATTTATCTCAAATTTCAAATAAGAATATTGTTTCTAGTTGCATTTATGTGCAGAAAATGAAAACTGGAGAAATATATGTCACTCCTGAGGTTTGATTTTGTTGAAATTCGGAAGACAATGGACTGCAATGGCCACAATACATCTAGAAATTCTGATTAAATAAAACATTTGTAATGGTCTCTTCATCTATTAGTCTTTTAATGAAGGAGAAAAAATAAATTCTCATAGAGCTGAACGTAACAGAAACTGCAGACTACTTAAGATGTTTTATCTCTAAACTCATCCCTTTTATTCCATTGCTTTGTCAATAAATTCACAGCCTTCAACAACACATTTTACTTTCACTTACAAAGCCAAGCCAATGCTGCCATTATTATGTGTAATCTACAAATATCAATATCCAAGACTTGTTGTGTGCAATAAATGATTATAGCTATTTGGCCTATTTATTGGTGAAATATCTCTCCATACTTCATGGGGGACTTTCTGTGAAAAGTCGCAGATGGCACTTCTCACATTGGCACACAAAGTGATTTAAACTGTCTGTTTAATCTTGTTAGTATACGTAATGTTAAAACTGTTGCCTGCCGTAAGAGGTTGGATGCGCATCGCTTCATTTGCATATTCCCATCTCTGACTTTCAAAGAAACCCACATGCAGTCGGAAAGACAGATCATTGGCCGTCTCCTGAACTTAGGGGCCTAATGGCTATCATTATGGAGTGTTGGCACAGTTGAGCGTAAGGTCAGTTCGCACAGTGAATCATAAAAGAAGCTATAGGAACGCATTGCAAGCTTTCTCTCCGAACGTAAACAGATGCCTTGACAAAAAAATGAAGTGCCGTTATTTCAGAGAGCAGAAAACAGATCAAGGTCGGCATTCTGGCAACCACTGGGGCATAAAAGCCATCAAGCTATCATTTGCTCATAAGTGTGGACAGTACAGCCTGTGCCTGTCAGTCTGAAAAAGTTATTGTTTGTTCTCGAAAAGTTGTGGGATTGCAGACTCTTGCATCTGACTCTTTCACAAATCACATTGGTTTAGAGCAATTCAAATATTAAAGATAAACAACATGAATAAATTATAGGGATGTATATATTCATAAATATGAATTTAAAGGTTGGAGAAAGAAAGTAGAGTCTAAAATAAAAAAATATTAATCTAATTAATTAATTTAAGAATTCTTCCCACATTTAAAGAGAATAAACGTATTTATGAATGTGGCACATGCATGATTAAAATGACTAACTTGGAGTAACCTGCTCTCATCAAGCATGTTTTTGCTCTTTCGGCATCCTGACCAGATCAAATTTTAAGCTTAATAAATGTGAAACCTTATTCCGGAGGATTAGTTCTACCTGGCTTGCAGAGAAAGCTGTTTTCCCCACAGAAATGCTGCGTTCAGCTCATTTACCTTTCACAGCTCAGCGAGGTACAAAAGCACTGATACTGAACGAGGTCTCCGTATTTTTAATGTGCCAAGAGTCACAATAAAGCAGACAAGTTGTTGTACCTGACGCAAACCCAAAAATGATGTGGAAAAGAGTGCTAATGGATGCTGCTAAACAATCCTTGTCTTTCCTTAAATAAATGAAATATGCTTGAGTCACGGATAACACATCAGTGCCACACAGACCCAAAGTCATGACACACCTACAATTCATTCATACTCCTTCACTGAGGCTTCCATTCACACCAATAGATGCAGACATATTCATTGATAATTGTTCAATAGAACTGAAGCTTTTCACGCTGTGACCGTCACTTTTCGCACAAGGTTTATGTTAAAAAAGCAATGGCAAATGGAGATGGCTTTTTAAAAACGCAGGATGGGCTATAGTTAGCTTCTGTGTGTGTTCACCTTCATGCACACTGATTTCAGTTCACTACTTATATAAGTTTACACAACCTTTATGTTCCCATCATGACTTTTTCAGCATGACGCTGGTAATTGTGCTTACCAATATTCATATTTGTGATATCTGAATGTTTACACAACTCTGCTTAACACGCACACACACTGTATAAAATCAAATTTAACATAAAAATCGGCTTCTTTTGCACAGTAGACTAAAAATGTTCAAGGACTTTCTCTTACACATCATTTCACCATATATCAGGATGAATAGGAATTCATGCACTGTAAAAATCTTTCATTCACCTCTTTCAACTTAAAAACTTTAGTTCAAAAGCATAAAACTTAAACTTCAAAAGCTTAGACTTAAAGATATAGTCGCAGTTTCTCAGACAAGGCATTAGGCTAGTTCCTGACTAAAATGAAGTTTGAGCTGTCTTAACTGAAAACAACTTGCCCTGACATATCTTAAAATATGTTAGTGCCATTGTTTTGTCTCAAGATGCACATATAATGTTTTTTCTAAGACATCTAAAAAAAGCAATTTAAATAGTTTAAATTAACTAAGGCCTAGTCTTAGCCAGTGTTAAAATTGTATATGATATCACTCATACGCGACCCACCCGCAATTAATCTGATAGTATTTTTTGATTACCCGACCCACCCGACCCGCGGATCATCCGCAGCGCCCGCGGATTTAACCTCCATCCGCGCATCACTACTGCCCGACCAACTTCTTCAACTCTCCCACACTTTCTGGTCTTGCACCAAAGTCCAGCATTTGTTGTTCTGGTGGTGGGTGACCTGCTGCTCTCTGCTTCGCAACACCTGGCGGGACTTACTCTGTAGATTGGACTGTGCAGTGCTTTGACTCCAATTGTTTCTTCAAATTTGACGTAGTGTTTTTGTAGCTAGATAGCACTTTGTCGACAGCACAGAGAATACAACGAACCTTCATATTGTCATCTAGCGGACACAAACTCGTGACTGTATTTCCAGCTAGAAACGCGCATCTCTCTCCTCCCTCCATTGTTGTTTACATTTGCGTCGCTGCGTGGTAGGGGCGATTACACGTGAATTGTCCTCGTGCTGAAACGTGACTTGTCGCTTACTGCTCCGTGACTACACTCCCTGAGACGCAAGAAGAAAGCAAAAAATATTTATTTTTACTAAGGAAAATGTCAAAATAGTAACGCACAGTGACTTGTATAAATAACTTTAATCTGATTACTGGTTTTGGAAAATTAACGCGTTAGATTACTCGTTACTGAAAAATGTGGTCAAATTAGACTAACGCGTTACTAAGTAACGCGTTACCGGCATCACTGGTCTTAGCTTAAGCTAAGCATCTTCTATGAAACCGGTCCCAGTGTTTGAAATTAAGCGTCAGCGTCATCTAGCGGTGGGGTTGCGAATTGCAACCAACGGATCACTCCATCCCTCCCATTTCAAAGCACAACGGTAGTTACACAGGACTAAGATGTCGTCAGGCTTTCTCTTCTTTGGCGAAGGAGATAACGTATTTACGAAATACGCTCTGTAGAGCAGTTTGTTTGTTTAGGGCTTCTGTAGAAACAACACGGCGAATTCCATGCAAGGTGTATGTAGAGAGAAATAGCTCATTCGAAGGTCATAAAAACATAACACTTCATTATGTAAGGTCTATATACACATCTGAACACATAGCTATGTGTATTATATTGCATTTCTGTCAAGATCCTGAGTAATGGAAAAACGTGTAACATGACTTATTGAGAACATTGTTTCTTTTGCTCTCCATTACAATGTTGTGATCCCTAAATTAATTTGTAGCATTTAAAATTGAAGTGTGCTTTATTTGCACTTCCTTTTTATGTATCATGACTATAATTCCTATCTAGGCAGAATTTTATAAAACAGAAGCGTCTGTTCTGAGAAGAACAACCAGCGTGTTGGACAGGATTACACTTTATCTTCTTCTCTTCCTGTCCCACATATATTTAGGTGCAAAATTACTAGCAATCTTTTCCAGCCTTCCCCGTGGAGACCACAACAATCTGTCCAAGCCCACAAGGGAGAAAAAGAGTAGAGAGTGAAAATTAACTCAACACAAGTTTTTTCTTCCGCCCGAGCCTGCAACCATCACACGATCTTGAAACCGGAGGCGAAACGGAGTGTTCTAATTCTGTCCATCTCCTTGTTTTTTCAGTCCTCTATTCGTCTTGTTTTATGATCTCTTCAATTCTCTTATTCATCCATTTACAGCACTCCTGCTCACAGGCATAGGGTGCCCTTGAAAACTCACAATGAGTCTGTACAGTACGCTGTTGTGTAGAGTAGTGGAATCCGTCCATGTGTTGTGGAAAAGAGTCGGATCTCGATGCCTCCCTTCAATAGCCTTGGATTAAGAAGCGCTCTAAAAAGGATTAGTGCATTTTCCGGCCAGCTAAACCCAGCCCTCGGGCACAGCCTCGCTAAGCCACATGTCCTGGATGAGAAAGGGGGAGATGGAAAAGGGAGAGTAATCGAGAGACAGAATCCCAGATAACGGAATGAGAAACGAGGTATACGGAAGTCATGATGAAACCTCCGCCAACTCTTTGACGTGTCTGCGAAAGAAACTGTGACGCATTCCAGAACTCACAACCCGAAATCCCTGTCACGGTTCTGACTCCAGCTTCAATTGCTTCCTCCCTCTGGCTGGCGTGGAGCGGTGTACGTTAGGGCAGATTTCCAGCCTTTCTGATGGGATTCCAAAGGCCCAATTCTGGTGGAAAACAAAGCTGACAGGTTCGGGTCATGTGAGGTAGGGTTGAGTGGAGAGGCAGCCGCGTTATTTACAGGTCTGACTGACAGCCACCTAACGCAATCCATCACCTGCGCTATTAGAATTAAAGTGAGAAAGAGAGCGAAGGACTTTAAACGTCTTGTTTATTGACTCCATAAAGCCAACCGGACCTGGTTATTTATGCACAAAACAAAGACTGGAGTGTTCGAGCTGACATCCACCCAATATCAATAATTCAACACTTTGAACAGAAAATTCCCATTTATTTTCTCCATAGAAAAGAGGTTTTTTAACCTTTTAAGACAGACAACTGTAAGCTTTAAGAGACTGATGGTATATATTTCCTTTAAAACCAGCTTTTCCTCCCAATTTATATATACCTCTTTCCAAAGAATTTGAGTTTGTATTTCATCTTAATCAATGGTTTGATTCACGATTAAAAACATTTTTTTATGTTTAGTCAATGGAGAAAATTTCTAAGAAAAAAGAAACGTTTCAGTGTCTATGTGGTTGCTAGGCCATAGCTTGGAGGTTGCTAAGGTGATGTTGCTGGTTGCAAACCTCACTGAAATCTTTATAATACTGTGATCCTACAGCTCAGGTGCCTCCATCGATTTAAAATGATAGACTTTATCATCATTTATTAAACCATCCGCCAGTTGAAAGCCTTAAAGGGATAGTTCACCCAAAAATGAAAATTCTGTCATCATTTACTCACTATCTTGTCCTGTCAAACCGGTACAGTATTTATTTTCACTTCTATGTCAGTCATGGGGGATGAGTTCTGTTTGGGGGATGAGTTCTGTTTGGTTAATGACATTCTTTCAAATAACTTTCTTTGATTTCAGCAAAACAAAGAAACACCTGAGGGTAAGTGAATGGTGAAAAAATGTTCATTGAACAATCCCTCTAAGGCTTATTACACAAAACAAAATCGTCCTCAACAAAACAGCATGATTTCAGGTAACATTTAAGCCCGTTGCAGGATGCAAAACAACCCATGCTATGCACTGCTAATTATCCAACTAAAGCCCACCAAAAGCAAATTTGCCTTTCACTTATCATAACTACAACACAAAGACAGAGAGACAGAGACAAACAGAGATGCAGAGAGAGAGACCATTATTGTCCTTCCAGCTTTCAATCTATGGGATGCCAAACCATTTCTGCTACCTCCATTTGAATTTGAATAGGCACTTTGCGTCCAATCGTCATTGGCAGAGAGTGCTGTCTGAACAAACCAGACCCGGTGAAATTAGTTAAAAAGCATTGTTTCCTGAAGATGCAGAGTTTTCTCAGGTGTATTCAACTGTTGCTATATAATGTTCTCCTCGACCCTCTTCAGTCGTTGAATAAATATCTAAGATTAGCAGAAACAAGGCTGGGATTTAAGATCACTTGCACTGCCTGTACGGACTTCTTCAAAAACATGAAAGCAGCATTTGCAGATATTAGAGATTATGAAGGACATGTGAAAAACCTTGAAAGTAAACAAAACGTTGTGAAATCCCCTACAAAAGAGAAAACTGTTTCTCTCTTTCTGTGTTTGCTTCTGCCTTTCTCAGTAGATCTATTTTCGAATTGTTTCCCGGTGCAAAGCTCTGTAAATATTTTGAAGAACTGCAGCTGTCTCGGGATCAGAGCGTCATTTTTAGCACCTGGAGGATTTCCTTCAGGAAAGAAAAACGCCAACGAGATGCTTCATGTCTCAATTCTCTCCTCCAGAACCCAGTAAGACTCAATGGATGGCGCATGGGAACTTGCTGGGATCTCCTGCTTTTCAGATTTTTTCTGCCAGGATAACCAAGTCTGCAAAGTCAGAGATCTAAACAGTGCAATTAGATAGTTTAACACTATTATTTCATTACAGTACAAGCCAATAACTGTGATATGCTTATATTGTATAAGTATGTGAGACAAACATCAAAGCACCACAAGACTCTCAAGCAGTCCGTCTAAGCTTGTTAAAAAAAATGTGAGAAATCTCTTTAATACGATAAGATTTAAGACTATAGAAACACAATGCTTTTCTAAAAAAAAGGGTAGACACACCTCATCCTGACCGAACAATAAAAAGCCTCTGAAACTGACAGGTACTCTTACTCAACCACCAATGCATGTCAATACATAAGCTACACACAAAAAAAATGTGTTTTCTGATCCGAAGATGTTAACGCTAACCTGCCAACACTGATGCCATCTCCCGTTTAATCACAATGAAAATCTTTGATAACTCAGCCACGCGCCTCGCTCGATACCCAAGGTACTGATTCATCTCAAGATCAGATTTTACAGAGGACTCTGAAAATCAATTTGCTTTTAATAAAATACCAAAATCTCTCCGCTGCCTATTTATGAACACCACGCATAATTCTGTTGCAGATCCATAAAGTTCCTCGCTCTATGCTCCACAACCATACATAAGCAGGAAGTCCCTCCTCGGTTCAGTTTTCTTAGACCGCCTCACCATATCTGACTATTGACACAGACATGCATTTTACCTCTCATTTCACGGAGTCAAACCGATTCAATTCAGGATAATGGTCTTGACAGAAGATGTGCAGCACTATCTGTTCGCCGGGTTGCCGAGGTGTGGCAGACCCGACGGCGATGGATTTCCCCGCTCTTTTTCACATTCAACTGATTGATCTTAATATGCATTTGTCTGGGTGCCAGGAGGGTTCCGAATGCTTGTTAGGCTTCGCTGTTGCCGCGGAATGGCAGTTACACTTTAAGCAGTTGCTGTGGGTTTTAGCAGGAGTGAAGACTGTAACTTCCACATGTCAGTAGGAGAGGCGCTTAGGCTAGACTGGTTGTGCTAACAGATTCGTTAAAGAAGATTTCCTTCTGTAACTTTGTAAGCTGCACTGTCCTGAGATTGAAGACTTCCTCCTGCATCCTTCTGCAAACTGGAATCAAAACCAAGAAAGAAAGCCGTTCTGGCTGGAGGCGCAGAGTGAGACAGATTTGAGGTAAATCCCTCCTACAATCTATCACCGTAGCAAAGGGCTTCTGGGATTTTACAGACTGAAAGGGAAGGGGGAAATTGTCCAGGCATTGAAAAGAAAGGAACCGTTCTCCCTCCATTACACCCGACCTTATAACGCTTAATGCAATCAGCGAAAGGCCACAAATAGATGAGGGTCTATCAAAGAGAACAAATCCAGATGTCTTCGGTGGGTGAATTTAATCAAAGCTGATTCATGAAGAGAGAGGAGAAGAAGCAAAACAAGAAAAATACAGCTTGCAGATTGTCAATCTCGGAAATATCTAAATAAACCAGCGCACAACGGGCCTTCAAAAATCCTCTTCAGACACAATGGTGCTAAAATGTTGTGGAGACTGAAAGACACAGGAAGAGAAACAAAGGCTAATTTCTACCGCGCTGCCATAGGCGATTACCGCAACATGATGGTATGACAGTTAAAACTAAGAGAAAGAGCGATACAGACGGAATAAAACAGTGGGAGGAAAATCTCTCGGGGAAACCGACGGCAAGTAGGAACACCGTGCAGTTATGAGATTTTCTATAAAATGCATTTTTCATGAGAGTATTTAGGAGCCGTTAGCTCACATCTCTGAGCGGCAGGTGCTCGGCAGACTGCATTAAACCATGGAACGACGCAGCTCCAAACCACTTTATTCTCCTAACAAAACACTAAGCGTCGCAGTTACCGTCAGTACATCACAGCTTAAATCTGTTAGCTAAAAGGAGGAGAATGTATGTCAAAACCAAGCAAACTTCCTAGGCCGACTTTACATTTTACCCATCGTAGTTGGTGTAAAGGTTTATCTAGAATCAGATGCCGGTTCTCGTGCTTGTCTACCTGCAAGAACCTCTAGAATATTTACAATCAAAGAGCTTCTGCAAGGTGACATTTTGTTGCAGCCCAACAAATCTGGCAACCCTGCTGTGGATGTGGTGATTGTATTGGAGATGGACAGAGATTGTTACCTGTTGTCATTCAGCTGTGTGTATCTGGGCTGAGGGTCTGGATCTCTGTCATTCACATCATAACTGGCATCTGGATCCTTGAAATAAAACAGAGAAAAGGAAGGGCTGTGTTTTGACACTCGACATTCCGTTTCTCTTGCGCTGCTAGAATGCACAATGCGTTTCAAAACCTAGTGAGCTGTCTACCAAGACAGAATTTTTCATAGATGTAGTCTATGTATGGAGTCGGTCTCTGTCAGAGGAACACTATCAGTTCTTAATATTAAATATATCTAGATTTATAACAATGGCATTACCATTGGAGCATTGGTCAAAGTAGTCCAAAACAGATTTATTGTTGTAGATAGCTCACGTAGTTTGTAGCGAGATCGGGGTGATCTTTCTCGATGCCGTCATCCAGAATGGTCACGACCACTCCTCTTCCTGTAAATCCCTGAGCCCAGGCCTCCCTCACATTCAGGTCTCCACGACTGGGTTTGAGCTGCAAGGTAAAATACATTTTACTAGACATATTTCACAATCAGTTTCACAGCCAAGCCGTGAAGAAAAAATCTGGAAAGAGAGAAAATTATTCCTCAGTGCTTTTATAAAGCGACACCCCCTTCAGCAAGAAAAAGGCAAATGTTGGACTTGGGAAAGATCTTGTGTGTGGCACAGAAGCGCCGGACAGGGGACGCTGTGTAAAACATGAAGCCCCTGAGGTGTTTTGATGGGGTAAGTTAACCAAGTCACACACAATTTGACCAAGACTTCCCAAAAGGGGAAGACCACCTGCAGAACTACACACACACTCAATAATATTTTACCCTCGTCACAAAGGAAGGTCCAGCCACAGGAGCTAAAGCAAATGAAAGATGACCGTTCACACAATGGCCCGATCATTTTTCTCTCCTAAATTGGAGCATGTCGGCAGGGCCATCCCAAATAGGTGTTATCCTTTTTACCCAACAGCTATTCCCTCAACAACAAAACTATTTCTCACTTCTCTCTCACTCTTTCAATGTGTTTTTCTTCTGGTGTTTCATTCCCTCACGCTTTCCTTTATATCGACACCATCTGCTATAACGCCACATCTACTTTCGACTAAACTTAGGACATATTATGTAAATGCGGAAATTGGGTGGAGAAACACAATGAAGAACTTAAATTTGCACGTCTTTGGATAACTGGCCCTTTTACAACCTTCACTCCCCTGACAAAAAACCCACACATAAAAATAAACCGACAGAATCGAATCGCTCGTCATTCTGTGCCGCTTCTCCAGTGTAAACAACTTAAAAAGCATTCATTCCCTTGTCAACAATAATACAACCTCCATTCTTCACTATGAAAACACCAAGTATGTGTGTGCGTGTGTGATGTTTAACAAAGCAAAACACACAGATGTGGCTTGAAAGAGGCGTCGGACGAGATGAAACTTTTACGGATTAGTATGCTAATGCGCCACGACAGCTCTCGCGCTTGTGTTGTCGTTTACGGCCCACGAAAACTCTTTGGTCATTCAGTTCACATATTAATATGTTTTGAACTTGAAGTTCGACGGCTGAATACAGAAACAAGCTTTAAAGCCGCTACACCCAAACAAACAGACTCATCCGTGTTAATGTTCACACACACAGCTACACATAATTCAATTATTTATGTTTTTTTTTTTTATAAAAAATGAAAGTCATTCTAGAAGCAATTACTTCTTTTTTTATACACATTAAGCCCATAACGATGTTAAAAAAGTAAACAGGGTAGATTTTTTATTCAACGTTGGCTTGCACTTAAAAGCTATTTAAACAGAACTCATGCCTGTATGGGGATTTATAACTATCTAAGGAAACTAAGAACCTTCAAAGATCAAGCTCAGATGGCTTCCCACTGTAAAAGCACATAATACACTTTACATTCATAACAACTGCAAAATAAACAAACACAGATGCTATTCACGTACCAGGTACCACTGCTGAGGGAATTTCGGATCTGTGGGTTCGATATGAATGTCTCTCTTGTGTCGTCGCTTGGCAATCTGCTGCTCGGCCCAAATCACCTAAAAAACATAAATCACACAAATACACACATTAGAGGAAATAACAAACACAATATTCCATAAGTTAAACATTTTCATTTCAGTAAACTGATCTCCATCTCTATCTTCTGTACTGAACTAGCATGCATGTTCTTACTGCAAGGCTTATTTTTACACTAAAAATACCCAAATTTCACAGGGATCGGCACAGTTTAATTCAATCTGCTCTGTTATTGCACTTCACTTCGTTCTATGAGTGTGCTTCTGCATGTTTGACTCTGCGTGTGCACATTTCACTGCATGCATTTCTTTGGTGTTAAATAAAAATAAAATCAAAAATACATATGTATTTAAATATTGTGTTTATAAATGCAAAATTCAACATGCACAGTACGCAGACATATATTATGTGAACTCAACCTTTTATTCTGTATGCGATTAATCATTTGACAGCCCTAGTTTGTGCTACTGTTTGCTTGAATCAAGTCTTACAATTAGATCTAAATAATCTCATCATTTCTCATCAAATTCTTCTTCTGCTATTGTGCATCTTTTGTTTTCACAAATGTTTCATTATTCTATTTTTATCATCCACAAGAATTAGAGGAGATGCATCTGTGACAAAGATACTGTGTGTAAAACCTCATTTAAAAAACAGATAAGTCTATTCGACTGTGCAAGATTGCAGGTTGCATCTTTAAGAAATGTATTAAAAAAAGCAAGACACAGCACAACCATTACCATTCACACTAACCTAGAGGTATTCGAAAGCACAGGGTAAAATCTAATCAGGTAGAGATGTATAGACATCTCAAATGCATTCCCTGCAAAACAATTGTTTATAATGAACTCGAAGGTCCATGGGGCTCTTGCTTCATACAGGGATCATTTTTCACTTCACGGGGGGGAAAAAAGGGCCTACAGATGATCTTGTTCTCATTATCTTACCTCTCCCCTCCTGCTCATTCCTTTTGCCTTAAAATTCACAAACGAGCCAGTTTACAAGCCTCCCAAAGACAACCCTCAGATCACGGTTACAGAAAACCTCATTCTAACAGTTTTGAAGCGCCAGAACATCAGGTGTTTCAGCGCAAAGCCATGTTTACATAATTACATGTGACTGGAGGTTGTAATTTCCACCTTTTTCCATTTTGGTGCTTGTAGAAAGAAAATGGACCATCTCTTGGTGGTTAATGGATGGGTGGGTGGGTTGGTTGTAATACGAGAAGTGAAATGCTGTTTCTGCTTGTTTTTTTAAAGTGTCATAACATATTCTTCCGTGACTAAATTATCACATAAATTAGATGTCACCTTTAAGAGCCCACAGCATGCAAAACAGGGCACAACATATGGTGCAACTTACAAAATAAATAGTTGATGTGCCTGCTTGTTATTAAGCAAATTCTTTTTTTGTGAAAATGGTTCTTGGGAATGCGGTCCACACAATCCCCTGTCGAAAACCAAACTGCTATATGATGTATTTCAATGAAACCAGCAAAACAATTAGATTAATCCTTTCACAGCGTAGAAATGTGGTCCATTTTATTATTCTCCTCTTCTGAGCAGCAAGCTTAGCTTTCACAGCGCATGTTCTTTTAGAAAGACGAGGGTGATTCACACAATCACCACACACACATACACCCCCACTCGCTCAAAATCCTTAGAGTAAAGCGTCCTAACGCCCTTGTTTTTCTGTAATTCACGGGGCTAAATTTATCCCGAACCTAGCAAATGTGCAGCAAGGCCGGGTCAGATTTTGAAGAATTCATTTTCCTGTTTCTGTCACGTCTTGCTGCCCTCGGTTCGTAGAAAACTTCGAAAAGCCCACGCTGACTTTCCCAGCGATTAAAATTGTGGCAAGCCAGTGAAAGAGGCGACCTGCATTACATTTCACAAATTCGGTTAGGAAACGTCGCTGGAGGGAATGTGCTGCCTTAGGAAATCTGCTTCTTTAGCATAAACCTCGCTGACCTCGGCATGCAGAGCAGGCTGTGCGTTGTGTACGTGTGTGTGTGTGTGTTGTATGTGTGTGCCTTGCACTAAAATTGAAGTAGCAACAAGAGCGTCTGACCCGATGCAATACAAAATGGATCCAGAGCAGAACCCTGATTCTGTTAGCCTCGCATAAATAGAGGCTAGGACGCTGGGGAGAAATAATCCGGCTTGAATCTTCCCTGTTGTCTTTCTGCCTCTCATTCTCTCCTGTCACAGATCCGTGTTTGGAGTCATCCGGTGTCTTACGCCAGCGTCTGGTGGGCAGGTGGGGTCTGGGAGGGCATCGGTATTAGGCGTGTAGTTGGATCTCTGGAGAGTGCTGTGGGTTTTAACTAGCGGCTGAAGCTTCAGAGAGCGAAGATAAGAGGCTTGTCAGTGGGAGATCTATGGAAGCCTGCAGCCAGCGGCCCAAATATGCAGTCGCTCGGGACGCCTCTGCTGCTCTCAGATAACTTATCGGCTGAGCCAGGGTCTTACACTTTAGTACCCACACACACACGCACAAGCTTAAAAAACTCAAGCACCTGCTCACATATGCCAATAACACAGTCAGTCGACCATTTGACTCAACATTTAGGACAGACTATCCCCCCCTTTCTTGTCTCCAAACGTTGTGTATTGGCGACTAAACCTTACCTGTGGATCGGTGTGTAGTCGGACGTGAACTCCCCGATGGCCGAACAAAGATCTCTTCACCACACCCCTGTGCTGGAAATGATAGTAGTCCCCGAACACCTGTGGAGACGCACACACAAAGAGAGGTGATATATTAGAGTGCCGTTCCAAAAGAGCCCCGTCCTACCCAATGCACAAGGTCATCTGGTCTTACGATCCAGAGGGAAACACACTCATTACCTCAGGCACCTGCACACAGGCCTGGCCATCTCTCTTTCCAACACACCTCACACAGACCCAAACGAACACGCGGCACAGCCGCGTGAATTCATCTCACACAGTCCTAACACAATATCTGCGACAGATCCGAAAACAAACACGTCGCAGAGATTCCCACATTGAGAAACATTCTGCGAAAATAATAGAAGAATGATACCTTTCATGACACACACATGCATGCTGACAAGAATTATGCATTTTACTTGAATTTCTTTGTAGAAGACTCGCGGTACGGCAAACACGCACATCAAAAGCGTTCAGTAGAAAATGTCTGGTGCATAGCAAAAGGGGGATGGGGATAAAAAGAGAGCGTTCTAAAGATCTGACTCCCGTTTCCATTAAATTTGATCCAGGGAAGCTGTGATTTTGTTGTCATGTGTTTCAGCGCTGTAAACCAGCACATAAAAAGCAGAAATCTCACTGCTTCTGGACCGCCACATGCCACATGCTAATGTGTGGGTAGACACGGCGCTCCGCTGGGCGGCTCGCAGCCCTGTGTTCTTTGAGCTTGTGCGTGTGTAAGAGAGAGAATATTTGGACAAAATCATGCCTCTATCATTAGTCATCTTGTGTTTTTTCAAGCAGAACATGGAAAAAACTTCTGCTTGTCTCGAACTACACACACAAACGCACAGAAATGTTCACCTATTCCAAGTGATGTCAGTGGAGACGTACTTCACCGAATGGATTCGCCACTATACAGTAAAGTGTCTCCATCCTCTAAAATGACGTTCATTTATCAAAAAGCATCCCTGCTGGGCTTCTTTTCCCCTGACACTTCACTGCAGACAGACTCTCTGCTTCCTATGCTGCCTCAGTCTCCTTTTACTCAATAACCTCTGACTGTCTTCTAGTGATCAATAGCATGACCTCTATTGCCAACATCTACCTGTCTGCTCCTGCAGATCAACCTTCCTGGAAGTTTGGTTTCAATGACGCTCAATCACACCTGACGGTAATTTTTAAGTAAGCTCTGTTATTAGCTGGCTCAGGTGGGTTTTATAAAGGTTTAAGTTTTCGTGTTATAGAGCAGGATCAGCACGGCTTAGAATGTGAGGACTTGTGTTACAGTGATTTCATTTAATGTTGTACCAATACAATTTGACGCTAGCATGGTAAGCCAACATTGCAATACTGCAATATGCTTAAAAATACACAGTGGGAAGAGTAATCCTATTTTGGTTTTACTGCACTGTTTTTGATTGACACTTTTCAGTATTGAATGAAATTCATAGTTTATCAACGTCTTGCTTTTTTTTGCTGTGCTTAGTGCAATGCATTGTGGGATTGCTCAGTCTGAGATGAATACATGCTGCCTTAGAATTTTGCATGAAGGTTTTCAGACAAAATGTGCTCATATTTTCCAAGGTAGTCTGATATTTTAATATGAACACATCGGTTATCAAATTCTGAAAAGACCAAATTATATAAGCCATGCCATCCACGTTCGTTTTCATAGCTCTAAACTCTTATTGCGTGTCAAACGGCATTTGCTCTGCCGCAACATCATCAATACCAGCCAAAATAAATGACATTTTATCTAACTTGTGAGTTGGCAGTCTGCATCGAACGTTAAGAGATAAAAGACTGAGAACCACTAAATAATACCAATCCACTAAATAGACAACACATTTCTATTGTGTTGTGAAAACAAACATGTAATCCAATTTAGAAAACACTTAAATGTGCTGCCTACTTTAATAAATCTGTCAAACAGATTCCAAAAGAGTTTGAAATAGTAACTATTACTCACTAACTCAGTCAGAGCACTTACAGATTTAACATCTGACTCACTGGATGTATATGACATTGGAGTGAAAGATTGCAAAAAGCTATACATACTTTTCTGTTTAAATGATAAATAACCAAAAATAAGCTTGACATAGACAGGGTCTGTAGTTCTAAACTGGGAAAGGTTTTATTGAGACCAGATGCTAACTTTATCTGTTCAAATCACATCACACCATATGTGCCGTTAGATGAGTCACAGTACTAACACAGACTCTGAATCTCACCCCCCCCCTATTTTGACTTTTATTGACTCACCAGTCTTTTACTTACCCAGATCGAATATTAAACCTTGGTGTATAAGCATGGTTGTGAATGAAAACCTTCAGGTCAAAGTGAGCGAAAGAGAAATAGGAACGATGCCGATAGAGAGACAGAAAAAAAGAAAGAAATCTTTGATTTACAGCAGAAGTGAAATTGAACATCATTCCTCGATCAAGCCTGATTGTATAATTTATAAATTCACTTGGCAGATATCTAAAAGAACTCATTTACTGTTCTCTGTGACTCCGTATATGTGGATATGACACAGACTGAGTAATGGCAAGGATGCTTTTAATTGGACAGTCTACTAAAGATCAGCAAACTCAGATGGGAGTTTATGGTCTACTGGTTTTTGTGTGTGTGTGTGAACGTTCCTCGAGTTCCTGATCTCTCCCCCAGCACTGCATATTTTACATGTCTCCCTTATTTAAAACATCAGAAGTAATGTATCAGCTGATGAGTAGAGAACATCATGACCTACACTGAGTGTATCGAGTAAAAAGACATCAAGCATATGTATAGTGCTGGGAAAGGGAATGGGGACTTTTAAAGCAATTTATTTCTGTTTAAAAACACCTTTAACGTCAGTGATGGTTTCTTACAGTCATCATTTATTTAGTTCAACATGATTTTTTCACATTTCAACAAACCCTTAGAATTAAACTGTTTTACGGTTGTATATGGTCTTGGTTATCACTGGCTCACTGTTTCTAAATACTGGTGTAGTTAATGTGGTAATACTGGCGAGGAAGCTTTGCATAGGGGATGTTTGAGTATTATCTTTATCAAACTTGGTTTGATGTTTCCTTTCAATAAAGCAACATTTGACTTTCATTATAAGTTGTCAATGTCGGAGTACTGTCCGTCTATAATGCAGAGCCAGAATTTTGAACTTTGGAAAAAGTATCAACATTAAACCTGATTAAATTAAACTTAATCAGAATTTCTGTCCAAAAATGCCAACTATTTCAGAGACAATGATTTCAGTGTATTGTTATGTAAACTGTAATCTAGTACACTTAATAATTGTCTCAAACAAACTACAACATTGGAAAACTTTACCAACTTCAAATACAACAAAATGCAGCTTTTTGTTTCATCTGAGAAACTCCCTATTTAAATCGATGAGGACTGTATTGTTATGCCTAGAAATATCAGCTCTGGGTAGATACCAACGGGCCACCAAATGGACTCGCCTTGAAGAGACCTTGCATCAAACAGTCTGTAAATTAACTTTTTCACCTTTTGGGGGTGTGCCATTTGAGACTACAGACCCCCCATGTAAAAATTCACCTACAATTACAGACACACAGAAAAACCTCATCAAAAACACAGCAAGGAACCCTGGCTCATAAAAAGAAATGAAATCGAGAAGGGGATAAAGAGAGTATTGCAAAAAGTTTAATTAGTTTTACCTCTGCATTTGCCTTATTTCACTGGCAACATTTCTTGAAATTGTATTAAAAAACCCACAAGCATTCTCAAAACCACAAACATTCTCTTTCACTAAACATGTTTTCCCTTTATCTTAACATTGATTTTCAGATGAGCAGCTTCATGTTTAGCAAGTTAAAGCTTAAATGTTTTCACTGCATTAAGCGACTTTATTTTATTACATAACCAGCTCGAATACTGCATGCTGCGTCTCATTCCAAAAACATGCGACAGCTATTGATCATGTGACTCACCGCATCATCGGTACAGTTGCATAATGGGTTTGTATAACACGAGTCAATACAAATCAATTTTTCATAATTGCCTGAGCAGTGAGCGGTAATGAATAGATTCACGTTAGATGCAGGGACATGTGCCAAAAGAATTCTGGGAAATGATCAAAACAGCTTCTTATGCCCCACTGGGCTCCACAGTAAGCGTTGGACCTGACGTTGGGCTATTGATGTTCCACAGCTAAATTTAATTCAGAAAAGGTGGCACACATCAAGAATACAAAAATGCTCCACAAATGACCTTCAATCAATAGGAATCTTATCAAGTATCCTTCTTAAAACTCTTGTTTTCAATGAACAAAGGGAGTAGAGGCCTGGGTGAGGATGGATTTTGGCTGTGTACCTGTGGTTTCTGTTCTTTCACCACAATGTTTTGAGCAGTTTATGTATCATTTTTCCAACCAAACTAACCTGATCTCTCAAATTATATATCATATTATTTTTTGCACCATATAAATGGTTATATCTCAGCCAAATATTGTCCTATCCTTACACTATACATCAAAGGGAAACGTATTTATTCAGCTTTCAGATGATGTAAAAATCTCAATTTCAATAAATTGACCCTTGAGACTGGTTCTTGTTTTCCAGGGTCACATATGCTAAAAAGCGTGTTATTTACAATACAGTACATTGAAAACATTTAATACAGCCTAGCCCTAGGTTGGTGGAATAATATGAGTCCTATGTTTGCCAATAGATGCACTTTAGCTTAAGGGTTGGTGTGTGAGTCTCTTTTTTTTCGCATTTGCATTCATGTTGCTTTGAAGTACCAATATTACAGTAAGTTACTGTTTGCATGTGTATGTAAGAGTAAACCAGAAAGAACATAACTGTGACAGCAGTTACCTTCAAAAGGATCTATCTGGCTGAATGTTAAGTTTTAAATCTCCCAGTGGGCTAAAAAAACAAGTTCGCTAAATTAGTATACACCGCATATTTCCTCCGGTCCGAGGATGCATAGAATATGAATCTGCTGGCAGCGTTTCTCACGTATTCCCCCTCCTACACACACACAGATCTGAGAGCAGTTCTATAGTGTCTGACAGAGTTGACAGAGCAGCATTTCTGCCCCAGCTTTGCAGTCATGGGGGAAAGCGTTAGTCTAACTGGGATAAAAAAGAATTTATTTTACCTTATTCAACAATGAAGCTTTTCTTTGATAATATTTCATTTTTCATACAGTACGAACAAAACAGGGAAAGAAGGGGAGAGATAAAGGATGGTGAGAAATGAAAGCAGATAGGTGTGTAACAGCCGGGGCCCTGTACTTATAATCTGCTAACAAAGTTTTCATTGCTGCCAGATGACAGGGCACTTTAAAAATGAGAAACAGAGGATTTGAATTGTCACATATCTTTACATTTCACAGACACGACAGAAGGATTTGGGGTCATCCTAATGTGACTATACAATAAAACAGGCACAGATAGTTTTCTCTCATGACTTTTCCTTATTTATTTTTGATTTATACAGATTTATTCAGCAAGGGATACGCTATAAACCATCTGGACAAATATACAACAACATTTTGGGGCTATTAAAGCCTACCTGGTAAGGATAACCAAAATGAGAATTGATGCAAGTTTATGCGAAATGTCTTCTGGTTTTTTATTTATAAAAAAATAGCATTTGGAATCATCTGTTTTTTTAGCTTTGGTAAATGATCCATTTCAACTCACGACCATGCAGGTGTAATGAGTTACAAAGCATGTAAGGTTACCTGGTGGGACACTGCAGACACACAAACCAGACGCAACTTGCTATTAAAATGTGTTGTAGTAGCTATAAGAAAACAGTGTAATGTGGGAGTGTGATCCAATTACTTTATGTTCGGGGAAAAAATTATGTACAGCTTATTAAAAAAGTGAATTCTCTGTCGTGTGGAACTGACCCTTGTTAAACCTTACCCACCTTACACTGGCAGGCTTTACTTGTGCTTGTTCAGAATCAAATCCAGGCAATTATCTCTAAAGTTCTGTTGGGTAGTTTTTATTCTGGTCAAATGTTAAATTAAAAAAAGAAATGGCTCATTTAAGAAACATTAAAAATGACATTTTTATTTAAAAGATATGTTTTTGATTAAGTATATTTTAATGTGAAATTAAATAAAAACAAATGAAATGTTGTTAAGACAAGAATCATTAGCATATGTTAGGTGATTCTATTCAAAGCTCCAGTCAGTCATTGAGTTAAAAAAAAAATGACCTTGGCTATCGTTGCTACTCCATTGCTTTAACAACTGAGCAACAGGAAACACTGATACAAATATTTGTTTTTATCGCCCACTCATACATACCGGATCATTCTTTTCTTACCTCTTCATCTGTTCCTCCACAAAACATCAGTTCATCTCAACAGAAGCCTTTTTTGTTGGCTCATATAGGTGGCAATACCAAAAAGCTTTTACAGAGTAATAGCGCTTTTTCTGTTTCATTCTTTCTCTCTTTTACACAAACACAATATACCCTCTACTTTTCTTTTATACAGTTCATAAGCTTTTTTCTATAGTTTTTCGCTTTTGATTCCTAGCACACACACACTAGAGAATTTCTTCTGTGTTCATCCATCCCCAAAACTCACTTATGTCTGTGTGAAAAATTAAATCGACAGGCATGCCGTGTCACTACAGCAAAATTCTCCTTTGATAATGATAAAAAAAATGAGGCCATCAGGGTTGCTCTTACCCTCACCTGACCCCGGATCGGATGATCGGAGGTAGCCAACACTATCAAGACTCAATTCCATTTCACCTAATTATCCGTCTCGTTTTAGGCTATAAGTTCATCGGGCAACTTTGATTGGTTATCCATAACACTGACCCTAAATGTCACTGAACGCCCCGATGTGATTATAACAGCACACATGTTTGTGAATACTGGATAGAAATTTAATCTAGGCTGAAATTGGAGAGAACAGCTCAATGCAAATCAGTCACCATTGAGAATTCAAGATAGAGAGGTTTGTAGAGAGCAAGTTAATTTACGACTGTAAAAATGTGAAATTGGAAATAATTCAGAAAGAAAAGGAGGAATAATTAAAATGTATACTTCTAAAATATGACTAAGGATGTAAAGTACTGGTATTTCTGTTTCAAGTCCATTCTAAAATGATATTGCTACAAATTGGATTAAAAAAATTGAGAAAAAAGAAAAAAACTTCATAAAACATAAGATTACTTAGGTGTCAGACTGCAACTAAACAAAAATAGGATCCAAGGAAAAAACTGCACCGCTAAATTTTTCATAAACTGATGCAGATGCCTAGAGAGCAGGCTGGGCCTTTGGCATAATTTAACAGTAGTAAATTATTAAACATTGCATTTTTTTACATAATATTAAAATTAGATAGACTTACGTAATAACATAAATAATATTACATAACAAACCAATGCAATACAAAACAATAAGAGATTTATTTGCCTTACTGGAAACACAGTCAACTATTATTTTCAATTACAGTCAAATTTCAGTTAGTCAGAAAGTAATATTAATGCATCATAATGGGAAGAATTTAACTGTAAAATACTTAAAATACCACAAGCATCACACACAGGTATGAACACTAGCAACAAATTGAATCTGGTTGAATGATTCTCCAAGACTGCTTTTTCACTTAAAGGTCATTAGTATCATCCAAGGTCATGGCCAACACCGCACAATCAAATGGAAATTGCTTTCTGAAGCTAAAACCACTGAAAGAATGAGAGAGCAGGAAAGATAAAGTCACAGTCAGACCGCTGCCGAAGAGAAAAGGGTCATTACCTCAGAATCGGAGACAGAACTAATGACACAGAGAGAAAGATTCAAAGTTTGATACAACACACACCTATGCGAACACGCGAGTACACACCGGCGAGATCATTAGCACTCTGTTCGCCGTCATTCAGATGTGAGGGAGGTTTGGATGCGCGCAAACACGTGCATACATGCGCGCTAAACCTCGCAATGTATTATTCATAAGATGCCGTTATTAGTGTCATTAAAAACTGCTTTTGATTCATTGAAATGATCGGTGGAACGGTGAGATTTTCACTGTCCTCTGGACCCCTGCTGAAAGGGGTGACTGAACTAATCTGAAAAGACTCATTACATCAAACGGGTCTACCATTAGTGATTCCCAAATGAAAGGACTATACAGAAGCATCACCTAAAATAGACCTTCATCAAGGCTTTCAACGTTCATCAACAGTTCTGTCCTGATAATCCACTCAAGGACAAATCAATAAATAAGGTACTCTAGTGCGTGTACATTTATTCATACCGGCCTTGTCCCAAATGGTGCTCTTCATGGGGAGTGTCATGGCCTTCGTTGCACATGTCCATTAAACCCACAAAACCTCATTTTCATTTTATTCAGAGTAGTACTCGCCAGCTCCCCTCATTGTGCCATTCTGCATGCAAGCTCATCATGACCCCCACCCAACCATTTAAAAATATTCAACCTAATGTGCCAGATAATATCTAGTGGTAATTTCAATTATGTTTGAAATATGAATTCAGTTAAGTATTTTTTAATTTAGAAAACTTGGTCGATGCCTCATTGTTCCATTTAGAAAATATGCTACACAACAAAACCATATCTCTTCATCTTACCAGGTGGAATCAAGCCTCTACTAGTTACTCCTGCTTGCGACAGCCTTTTACAGGTGCAGCTTTTCCTCTCCAAATCCAGTTGAACGACTATGTAAGACTGATGTCAACACTGACTCCAGATCAGCGCTAACAGGATATCACTGCTCCCTTAAGCAGGTCAGATTTGCAATAAAGAGATGATGAGATGCTAAACTATACTGACTGCATCACAGCACCATTTTTCAATTCATGAAGCAATTTCTTCCTGCTCTCTCTCTCTTTCACACTTACCCTTAAGGCTGACAGACAAAGACTTTATTCCATTCTGATGTTGACTAACAAGGCCTGTCATTTAAGGGCTTTACGGCAAAATAAAATCTGAAATTATTTTTAATAGAATAGTTCCCCATTGACTTGACCATAGTAAGTTTCATTACTACTATGAAAAAGTCAATGGGGCCCATTTTTTGGCTGAACAATTCCTTAAATCCAAGTGCACTTAATCACAACAATGTTACATATAATTTTTATAATCACGTTTGAGCAAATTAATAATCAGCACGGAGCAAATTGTCATGCCTTTAGGAGCGAGATTAGAGACTAAGCTACATGATGTCATATTATGATTAATATTAATATTGCCGCAAATCACCTTGACAGTGTCTGAGCTGGGCCCTTCTTTAGATCTGTCGAAGGGCCTCAGAACAGCATCTAAAAAAATGCACTTAAGATGCATAAATCTTTATTAAAATGATGTAAAGAAATTCCAACCTTAATGCCCTAGGTCAACTAACTCATATAGGAATATAATCAACCATGACCACTTGAACAGAGCAAGAAAAATGTCTCAACAACAGAATTACACCAAAATTCCAATTTAAAGGGATAGTCCACCCAAAAAAAGATACTGTTATCTTTTAATCTTGTCATTTCACACATGTAAGACATTCTTTCTTCTGCAGAACCGAAAGAAGATATTCTGAAGAATACAGACACAAAACCAATGCAAGTGAAATGGTACCGCTGTTGTTCAGTTACTGATATTCTTCCAAATATCTTCTTTTATGTTCTGCAGAAGTAAGAAAGACGTTTGAGGGTGACGGTATTTTCATTTTTGTGTGAACTATCCCTTTAAACTCTCAAAATACATCATTACAGAAAAAATATATCTGTATCTCCAGAGAGCCATTACCTGTTCCCCCAGCCTTTCTGAATCATCTATGAATTTACCATACTCTGAATCATCATCTACACAAGGCGGTAATGACAATGATTCATTCCCTGTGCGCTTCACCATCTGACACACGAGAGCTTCAGTAACAAATCGATAAGGCTCAGATATCCGTGACCAAAGGTTACTAAAGCCCAACGTTGTTTCACTGCAGCTTGTTTTCTTTTAAACCTCACAGTTTAGTGTGTGTATGTGTGCGATTTTAAAGAAACCTTGAAGTTTTGTTGAATGTATAACCTAATGATGTACAATGGCTGCCACCCAGAGGTTAACTAGATTGGACGCTTTCAAATTATGTTCCCCAACAGAGTGATGCCAATTTGAATGATATGAAACATTTCTAATAAAAGCTCTGCTCTGCGCCGTTGAGGTGGCGACACTTATTAAGATGATGACAGCAAAGTCTGCTCCTTTACATTATATTAATGGTGTCAGATTATTGAAATTACTTGTTAATGAACACCGCTGTGAATCCGTAGAAAACCGTACGATTTAAACCTCACTTTTAATATTCGTTGTGAAAGACACTAGCTCTGATCTTGAGGGGTGTCTGACTTTCTATTATTGGTGTGACATGTTTATAAGCATATGCACATTCAAAAGGAAAACCTCAAAGTAGCAGACATCATTCTCTCAGTAGACCAGCCAGTCGAAGATGAAATGCTTCTCTGTGTATGTGTGGGACTGATAGAGAGAGAGGACCACATCCTTCTCACTTTAGTGTTAGCCATTTCAAAGATATTTTTTATTAAGGAGAAGAGGGTTTCATCCGTTCTTTCGCCCTCTCTCTTTTTCTCCCTCTGTGGATCAGCAGAAAACAAGCTTGGCATGAAAGAGTTAAGAAAGTCTGTCCTGCCCTAGCCAGTTTGTACAACCTGTGCCGGACTTTTGAAAGCATTCGGACTGGTATAACACAACGATGTTTAGGTTTTCTAAAGATAATTTGTAAAGGAGTTTTATCATAAATGGTCCAGCTGGCAAGATGTTGCTATGCAGTCGCAAAGATAGACCCGAACCCTAACCAAGAAGTAAAAAACAACACAAATTGCATGCAAAACACAATTTTAGTAATAAAAAGTAGCAGGTCGACCAGGTCAAAGTCTATCATCAATATTTACTCACAAATGCTCTTAATGTTGAGCCCTGTAACAATGATGGCTGAGAATAAACAGAATTGAACATCAAACGCAAGTCATAATTCCGACCACAGAGATCCGTTTGAAGCCAAGTGCCTTTTAAATCAATCTATGAATCACTAAAAGCCCACACGATTTTCAGGGATGTGACATTTAAAAAACAGTAAATAACCATTATGTTTCTTAGGGAGTCTTGCAAATAAAACAGGAGATCAACCATTAACCGATGCCTCAAAATTCCACATTACATTTTTGTCATGCAATCCATCGCTTGGATCTCTAGAAAAGTATATCAAACCTCAGTTTCACAGTATTTTTTGCAACAGAGAAAGGGAAATCTTCCCCAAAGCTTCGGTGCTTATCATGACTGCTTTTACAGCAGAGGTAATGACCATAATAACCAGCCAGTGCATTTATTTCAGTCTTTCTTGCTCTGTGAAATGCCTTGTTGTTGAAAGACGACCGCTCTGGAGAGATTTCACACATGGCTGAGCTGTAATAAGACTGAAAACGTCCTCAAACACTTAATGTTTCTATGGAGACTTTCTCTATCGTAAGTGTACAGCTGACAGTTTTTTTAAGAAAAGCCTTGAAAGACATGTTTTCTGCACGTAGCAGTCCAGTATAACCGCGTGCATGGATGGATGAGGGACTATTTCTTTGCAAGCTCTGGGAGAAGTTCTCTAAAGGGAGATCACTGTACCATGAACAAGCGCCCGCGTTCAAAAGCAGCTTGGGGCAGTTTCTCTAACTACTGCTGTTGTACCCCAGAGCAAAGACCTTAACCCCCCAGGGGTGTTTTCTTTGGATTGTGTGCAATGTGCATTGACTACTCTCTCATTATATCTTTCAATATTATTTTACTCAACATTTGTATCATAATGAATATTACAGTTAGTTAATAACAAACATTTGGTTGGAAAATGATCAAACACAGAGAAGACAGTAGCGCTTTTAATGAAATATTTAATTAGCCATTCATTTTTCGAAAGACTGCAGCAGTTTCACGCTTGGTCATGTGTCAGCATTGCGCATTGAAACCAACGTGTTCTGTACCATCTATAATTTAAACCTCAGAAGTACAACAAATGCAGATAGAGTAAGAATTTCTCTGAATAAATTTTGAGCTGCTTTTCAGTTATTTATTTCCTATTCATCACCAAGTCCACACAAGATTTTTTATATTAATCTTTTAAATGTGATTTAAAACATAAAATGCTTCCAAAGAT
Organism: Triplophysa tibetana; assembly: GCA_008369825.1. Classification (NCBI taxonomy): domain Eukaryota; kingdom Metazoa; phylum Chordata; class Actinopteri; order Cypriniformes; family Nemacheilidae; genus Triplophysa; species Triplophysa tibetana. The sequence goes on along the minus strand of CM017894.1, from coordinate 15,318,500 downwards.
TATACCCATTCATCACTCTTTGTAACTACAATTTAGATGGATTGTTGCACTGGTGTGTATAAAAAAAATATTCTGTTCACTTATTGTTAATTAAAGCTTTCCTGTAGCTCAGTAGTATGAGCATTGCGTTAACAACGCAAGGTTGTGGGTTCGAACCCATGGGATGGCACATACCCAAGTATAAATGTATAGGTTAATCCATTGTAAGTCGCTTTGGATAAAAGCGTTTGCCATATGCATAAGTGTAAATGAAATCAATGTTGTTAAATTACTGTTTAGTGCATTCAAACCATTTGAATCTATTAGCAACAACGGCCTTTTAAATAAAGGTTTTTGATTTGGAGAATAAACCCCCCCCATTAAACAATTTCAAAACTAATATACTCATACATCAATATATAATTTTCTTCCTACTGACTCTATTCCCTGGTTTCAAACTGTTGAGGAAGGGCTGAAAACAGACATAGTTTAGATAAATAAATAAAATATGAATTAAAGAAGGTACAGCAGAAAGGAGAAGAGAAAAGGACCGAGCGGAGATGGTGAAAGGAGAGAGAGAGGGAGAGCGATAGAGCGAAGGAGCTCTGTGGAGAACAGAAGCAGTAGGGGAGTAATTATTTAGCCGTCTCCTGCGAGGAACTCCACTACAATGGCAGAACACTACCCTGTAATCAGGCATTATTCACTTCACATTGTTAACCTAGTACATATCCACCATGTGTGCATCTGTGTGCCTGTTGTCTAAATAACAAGCTTGGGATACACAAATCCGTCACAGAAGACAAATGGCACCCTATGCGCTCCAGACAGGGCGCAGTGCCACTGCATCTGAAACCAGAAACGGACGTGGAGAAATGAGCAGAACAGGATGCGCTCCAGCTAGCCTAAGAAGCAGAAACAGCTTGTTATATATTCCTGCTTCAAACTTTTTTGAGAAATGGGGGAAGGACATATTGTGCTATGGCTGAGGCCATTTTCTCACCACATCCGTCATTTTATTCGAGGTGGAAAAAAGCGGTGAGAGAGACTCTCCCTCAGGGGAAAAGCAACTTCGATAAATGTTGATTTGGAGTTGTGATTGTTGAGTGTGAATGGATCGATATTGGCCATTTGGAAATGTACTTCTGCACGGTTAGAGGATGAATCGGAACGCAATTCAATTTCACTCTAGGAATTCTAAGCAGATTTTCAAAAATGAACTGAATTTCCTGCTGATTTGAATTCAATATGTGGAGATAAAAATGATGAAATGCTGTTCACTCCTGAGACGTTCCTGAGGCAAGAGCGATTGGAGCGGAGAAGGGTATGGCACAGACTGTATAAAAAGCCTGCTCAGAAGGGTCTGGAACCACCCAAATACCCCATGATGTGATCATGATGTATCATTTCAATGAAAAAGCATATTATGCAAAGAACATTTTGTAGTCCAGACTGTATGAATGAAATTTTTAAGCAATTTCTCTTGGTGAACAAGAACGTTATAACCAGGCATGTGCAAAACTACATATTTTCAATCGACCAGTGGGCTGTCTGAACAAGTCCTCTATAATTAGGCACTTTGACAGTCAATATACTGTATAGATGTAAAATGTTAGTAATTGTCTTGATTTTTTGAAGATGGAGTATTAGTTTCAATCGAAGTGATAAATATAGAAACACCACTTGAGCTTTAGCATGCTTATTGTTTCACCTTCCTAATTCAAGTCAAGTTAGCTATTTTCATCTCACTTAATGTGGGGACAATGTTGTGTCCCACGGGACCACACATATGACAGATATAAACTTATACCTAATCTAACTATAAATTTACTTTAGTAAACTAGACTAACTTTTCATAAATACTATACTATACATAAATAAGACATGAATTGACATTGTGTGCATATGGAGATATACAAGGGAGGCAGCATTAATAGAGAAACAGTGCAACATGAGTTGCCTGCCAAACTTAAAGTGACCAGTGCGCATAATGATAAGAGAGTGTGACCACAGGTGGATGGTTTGTAGAGACCACATCATAGCGTTGATGAAATTTCCCCACCGGGGGTGGGGGGCTGGCCGTGGGGCGGAGGAAGAAGCAGTCGTGTGCATGACATATATTTTCAATTTTGAATTAGTGCCACTTTGGGAACGGCAATTGCTTGAATTAATGTTTGGTTCAATATCTTTCTTAATAAAAGCACACTCCGCTATGAAAATGTACAACCAGATTTGCTTGTATTAAAAACAGACCTTACAAAACGAATAATCACAGCACACACCAAGCAAAAGTAAATAAGAAACAAAAATAAAAAATATTTACGCTAGATAGCTAGATAGATTTTTTTTGCAATTATATTTATGCCATGATAAGGAAAATCAAAGCCATATCTGCTAAAAGAGAACAAATGTGTATTCTCTTCGCCATATACAGTATTGCATGTAAAATATTTTGGAGAGTAAGATAAGTTATCTATATTAACATAAGGAGTAATCACCACACATATTGTGCAACAAATAAATAAATAAGAATTAGAATGGAATACGAAACGAAAAAACATTTATGTCAAATAAAAAATAAGAAACGAATAAGATAGGAATACGAAACGAAAAACGTTTATGGTAAATAAATGGCAAAGCACCGGCTTTTGAAGATTAGTAAAAAATAAAATTAAAACTTAGCTGACTCTTGATGAAAATGCTTACTTCTTACATGTTCTACTGCAGTGGTTCTCAAACTTTTTTGGCTTAAGTACCCCTTTTTATGATTTTTTCAAGCCAAGAACCCTTTGACCAGACAACAACATTTTACTTTAAAAAAGAGTGAAATGAGATTCAAACCTATATTATATATTAATTTATTAATTTATTTGTATGCACTTTGAGTAGTCCTAATTTCATATATAAATACTATTATCATAATTTATTGATTTTCATAATTTATTCCTAAATGTCAGTTTCCCTCACGTACCCCCTGCAGTACCCCTGGGGGTGCACGAACCCCCATTTGGGAACCACTGTTCTCCTGCATGTTCTTTGACAGAAAAGAATCCACCAGCCTGCTGCTCAACTTTCCTGCGACACTTGTTCTGCTTATCAAAGATGTAACCAGTGCACATAATGAGAAGAGAGTGAAAGTGTGACCACAGATAGTTGGTTTCATGAAATCAGTATTGCACGTAAGGGGTTGTAAACATATAGCAGAGGTAGATGCGATCCAGTGACTGGGGGGCCTGGTCAGGGTGGTTTCATAGGGGGCTTGGATGGCAGGACTTAAGGGCTCTCACAGCCTGCGGAAAGAAACTGTTTAACAGTCTGGGCCCTGATACTTCTGTACCGTCGATCTGATGGAAGGAGTAGGAAGAGGCTGTAGGAGGAGTGGGGGGGATACGATGCTGGTGGCCTTGCTGGAGCGTCGTGAAAGGAAAATGTCAAAGATGGATGGGAGAGGGACACTGTGTTAACGGTCCGCTCTAGGGTCTTGCAGTCCACCACGCTGCAGTTCCCTTACCAGACGGCGATGGAGATGGTCAGCACACTCTCAATGGTGCCCCTGTAGAATGTGGTGAGGATTGGTGGGGGAAGACTGCTCTTTTCAGCCGGCACAGAAAGTGGGGTCGCTGTTGGGCCTTCTTTGAGAATGATATAGTGATGGTGGTCCAAATGTACACTTCCGGGATTTGGTGCTACTGACTCTCCACAGTTGAGCTGTCGATACTCAGTTGGGGGTGGTTAACAATTCTTTAACAAATTCATAACACACAGAAGCTTAACAATTTTTAAAGCTAACAACCTTAGACCATCTCAACCCATCGGTACACCACAATAGTAGCAAGTGAGGGGATTGTTTTAAGCGCTCCCTATTGGGTGGTGAAAAAAACGCTTTTGATGTCCTTATGAATATTCATTACCTCCATCAACTATGGTGTGACTCACTCACCCATAACAGCTCTATCTGTGCTCTGAATTATGGGAAAAACGATACCACAGAGAAGAATGGGAGACATTCATCTCCTTTTATTGGGGAACGCTAGGACAGAGAGACCACGTAATACAATGAAGATGGGCCAAAGACAGTGACAAATTGCTTGATGAAATTGTTTCTAATAAATAGTCCTTGAAATGGTGTAGCCAAGTAACAACACGAACAAATAAGACCAAGCGGATCATAAATAAAAATGGTGGACAGATGATTGCTATTAAGTGCAGTAAATAAAACCTTTGCTGTTTTTTGCTCTGTGTTTAGGGAATGTTCTTTGAAGAACTTCATGAATTTTTAGTGTCATCAAAATGCATTAATTCTTTTTCAAGTCTAAAATCTGAGTTCTGTACGCTGTCAGAAATGAAAATCTTCTTCTTGATCAGAACATCATTCGATGTTGATGTAGTCCCAACGCTATCGGTTGCTGTATTATTATGGGGAATAAATTCCATATGATGAATCTGGAGTAAAATTCACTTAAAAAATGCATTCAACCAAAAACATAACCCTCGGTTAACATCTTTGTTAACCATAGTTTAACATTTTCACTTTTAATTTGAAAGACAGCTGGCACCACTCTTGACCCTGGATTAAGGCTGTGCGATTCGGGAAAAATATCTAACTCCGATTTTTTCTGACAGACATTGCGATTTAATGTGCAATAAAAAAATCAAGCTTCAGCTCAATATTGTCAATAGTTTGGAGCACAGTTTGGGTATAGTTACCCAGAAAACAAAATAAAACATTACAGAAATTCTAATTGTTTCCATTAAATCCCTTACAACACAAAAGGTATATAAAGAAAGACTTCAAAGACGTTATGCACAAAACACACTCACACAAACGTACATAGCTTAAAAGCAATCTCTCTCTCTGTCTTTCCTACAGATTGACTCCCTCATTGTCTGTGTCAGGCTGAGCATGCCACATTTGATATTTCACATTCCACCATCTCTGCTGATCGTATCAATCTCCCATCGACCGCCTGCAGAACTTCAGACAGTTCTGTCTCCAGCTGCTAGATAGATACTCCCCTCCTCTTCTCAAAGTCGACACGGCTGCAGACTTGGGAAACAACTTTTTTATCAAGTCCTTTGTAACTAAAGTTTCTCTTGTGTGCTTCTGGCAACACAAAAAAGATCTCTAAAGATAAGTGGAAAAGCTGCTTGAGGCAGATGGATAATTAGTTAAAATAAAATGACTATTTCTCCTTGAGATAAGACATTATAAAAAGTGGTGACTTGCCTTTGCACATACTTCTTATTGTCAACCTAATGCATTCAGGTTGATTAAGCTAGTTAATAAAACAAGATGTTAACACATTGTTCTGAGCCTTCATGGTACATTTATATGAAATCTCCCAGCAATAAATAATCAGCTCTTGTAATCAGCAGGAAACCGAACAAAAAACAGGCAACCATAAAAGCAATATAAGCTCTGATACACTGAATCAAATCACATTCTCTCACCAACCATCTAACAGATAGCACAATCCAGTATTCTGCTCTATTACCACCCTGCCAGGATAGATCAAATGTTCAGAGACGATGCAGCAGACTAAGGGCTACTCACAATGGAATCGTTCTTGTGTTAAAAAACAACTCGATGGGGCACTGTAGAAAACAACAGAATGTGTATTTTTAGCCACACTGACTGCCATATAATATGACTTACAGTATAATCACCACTGTTTACGTATCAAAAGTTACCTTTAATATGACAGGGTCTTAACAGCTAAGATGTGACATGTAAACTTTATGGTGGTCTTTGTAAACTGTACCTTAGCTATTCCAATAGATGCATGTTTAAATTTGTGGTACGTGTGCCTTAAACTATATGTGACACTATAACACAGTAGTGTTGCACGATACACCGGTACTAGAAGACTAGCGCGATATCCTTCTGTTGAAACGCTACCAATTTCTGATTTATTAAATGCGTCCATTTGCGGCAGCAGTATGTGTGCGCGCATGTGTTCTCAGAGTTCTCATCAGTCAGTGGACTCGTACAACTTTCTATTCTCGTATTTCTGCGCAGCAGATTTCGGGGTGGCGTTGAAATAAAAGTTGTGGCGGCAAACATAAGTGCCTTTTCCGTCTATTCACGGCTTGTCAGTAAAGCAGATGCGCAAAGGGGCATTATAGCCGGGTTAAAGCGTGAGCCAAAGTGCAGACGAAGTCTGTCTGTGCAAGTGCCAAAATGTTCAGCTTGGCAAAGCATTTCACCAGCAGACACCCCGACAAAAAGTGACAGGTAGCTTATGTGAATGATAACGATAGCCTGAATAATGCTTTTTTATTTATTTTGTGACAGGCCAACATTACCATTGATAACGCTTTACAACTAGGTTCCGTTTCTTAAAATGAGTTAGCTAACAGAAACTAATAATTGGTTATCAATTTAAAGTATTAACAATTGTATTTGTTAACATTTATCAATGAACTAATATGAATAAACAACTAGATTTGTATTAAGTTACATAAAGAAATTCTGTAAAAAGAGATTTGTTGTTAGTTCATGTCAGAATGCATTATGTAATGTTTTTAATGAATTGTAACGATTGAAGTGAATGAATTTAACCATGCTTTAATGTCTTAGCTAGTATTTATGTAGATTAATTTAAGTTTAAACCGTTTATTTTCACATTTAACATTAACAGACAACAAACACTAATACAGGTACAGATTTAGGACGGTATCATAGATTGAAACCTGACACTCATAAGTAGGTCTCTGGAGTGACATGTTATTTTTAAATAAGGGGAAGACATATTCAAAAAGCAAGGCAGGAACACAGTGTAAATTGTAAGATTAAAGAATTATATAACCGATTATGTTATGTTTCATCATTTTTTATTTAATTACGTCCTGTATGTTCGTTTTGCATTGTTTCGATATAGTATGGGTATCGAAATGCTTATCTTAGGTATTGTATCGAAGTCAAACATTTGGTATCGTGACAGCACTATAACACAGACAGTTTAGCTCCATCAGAGTAGACATATTCCCTGCAGAGCTGTCCTATCAATCTGCATTCCTTATACTAAATTAAGAGATTTAAGAAGGAGAGTGAATAGTGTCCAACTACATCTGCCTCTCCAGTCATCTTAAATAATGATTTCTGAAAAGTTGAAAGAGAGAGTATTTTGGAAGCAGACAGACAGACATAAAGAAAGGGATTTTGTTTTTCAGAGATAGAAGGAAACAGGCTGCCAGGCAGTGAGAGCTCATGAAGCTGCAGGAGCTCTTAATTTGAGATCTGTACATGCGCATTACAACTCTCTGGGGACTTCTGGTTAGCTTAGATGAAAGGAATTGGGGTGGAGGTGAGGGCAGGAACAACTGTATTTTAACTTAATTCTTAAAAGAGACGAGTAATGATAAGTATCCACATACTACATTAAAAGCAACATAGATGGGATTATAGAACTATGGAAATAAATGAATCAATCACAAAACAATTACAAACATGTTTAAGTTATACGGGTAAATGCCTGTCATTTTATCTTACATATTTATCAATTGCTAATTAAATGCAAACCAATAGGGCTTCAAAACTAAACAAACAAGTACATATAAACATTGAGAGCAATGCACCAAAATAGTAGTAGATGTCAACCTTACATATCTGTCCTATAGACTTCCATTGTGAGTGCAAAACAGCATTTTTGCTTGTCTTTTTCATTAGCGATGAATCAAAATTATTGTTTGCGCTAATCGACCACTTGTTTTTGTGATTTAAACTCTCGTCATTTTCCCCTTGGGACACAAAATGCTTTCTCAATAGGTAATAATTACATCGATAATATCAGCTTCACAGGAGATGGATCAACCAGTACCTAAATTATTTAAAAACATGTTTGAGTCTTTGTTAATCGAACAGCATTTGAGACTTTCTAAAAGTTTCAACATTAACGTTTCGTTCTTTAGTACAGAATCATTGTTCCCCTTTGGGTCTTATGTGCACTGGTGCTTTCAGTTGCTAGACAAACACCATGAATAAGCAAGGGTGGAAAAATACACAAGGGGCGCATAACGGTTTCACTACCAGCAGAACCCCAGATAGTGAAGACTTGCTCTGTGTACCCTATTGTCAGGAACTGTCTGATTCAAAACAAACAAAAACAATGACAGCGAGGCGCCGTGGCAAATGCAATCAGCCCACAATACACCAGCCACCATCTCTCCCCACCAGCAGCTCTAAAAGCAGAGAGGCCTTTGAGAGCTGTGCTCGGCGATGGGAGCAATCACAAGTGTTTTTGTGTGCAGACGGGGAGAGGTGGGGACAAATGCGTCACTGAAGTGTGCTGATCAGCTGCCTGCTAAGCCGTTATTGTCACACACGCACGCAGAGCATTAACAGAGAGAAATGCAAAAACACCACCAACTGCAGTTAGGACAAAAAAAGCTGTTGAAATCCTATTGAAAGCCGCACAAATGCTAGAATCCCGTTCCAAATCTTAATTCCCTCCCCTCTGCTCCTTGTAAACAATGCACTCAGCCAGGGCTGCCGAGAAAGATAGTATACAGCCAAAATGAGTCAACAAACAGAGATGCTAGATACATAAATCATTTATTTTTATGATTTATATTTACGTTATATGTTGAATAAAATAAATTCATCATAAGGGACGGTCGTACTGCTCACCTACAGCATTAAGCATCACAATCATCAGTCCAATGAGAATACTAAAATGTACTTGAAATAAGATCAAATACTTTTTGGCAGGAGCGCCAGGGCCAATAAAAGCGAATCACTCTGCATAAAAACATCTGCTAAACAACTACTTTTAAGACCGTGAGGTCACCTGGTTTTTTAATCTATGGCCACATACCATGCTTATGCTAAAACTAGCGCATATGGCTTCGAATTATTTAATCTCTTATCCGCTGAATGAGTTGAACAGCTGTTCACAACTCTCAGGTTGAGGATTCATTTCAGTAAAATCCTCCCTAAACTCATCCACTTCAATTCCAGAGATGAGCGCCTCGTTCCTCATTTTATAGATTCCCCACCTGAACTTTCATGTCCTGAGGTGTGCTCATTACAACACTTAAAAGAATGGTGGCAGGTGTGTGAACAGTAGGAGGCCCTTAAAATGCGTAATAGTCAGGAAGTTGGGAAAGTCAGTCTGCTAACAGACTGTGATATACCTTGAATCGGCGTATCCGCTGTAGCGGCACCTCTTAAATTGGTGTGGGAAATGACAGGGAACAGGTCAAGACTCACTTAAATTAACTCTGCAATTACCTGCTCGGCAGGAGGGTCTGACTTGAGTTATCACTTGGGTTTGGTAAAATGTGAAAAGCAGGCTTTAGGGACAATGACACACACGCCGTTCACCTGTTCAGTGACATTCACAGCCTCCAGCATGAGGGTTAGCGTGGCTTCGTCTCCCCCCCTGGGTCTGCTCCACCATCCTCCATCTCCTCAGAGGAACATCCCGTTGCTCTAAGGGATGACAGCTCAAGCAACATGACATTTAAGTCTCGCACTCCCTGCTTTTATCTTCACCTATCCATCCATTCTTGCCTGTGATCGAGCTGAAACCCTCCCCACAGGATTCGGGCTGTGCAATCAAGTAATTATGGGCTTGGATAAATGTCTCACACGTCCCATCGTTCCCCTGTGGAGAGAGACAGGCGCTTTCAGAAATAAATAAGGCACTTTCTGTCACTTGGAATGGGGCAGAGCGCACCGAGTCATTCATTGACCTGATGTCACTTTTGTCTTCCTTAATCACTATTCCAGGCTATTGAGCATCCAGGGTGACATAAGACTACGAAAACAGACCAAAAAATAACTGTTTTTCTATTCTGGAATATGCACGCTCACTGCATCAAAGTGACAAGTGTTAAATACTTTCTACTCAGTTTCAAAGACTACAAGTTAATGCATGTAAAATGTTAGAGGTAGACAGGCGTAAAACACATAAAGCAAGTGTATATATTGCACATTTTTTCTCTTTTGCTGTTCCAATCTGGTCCAAGTTTAGCCAAATCCATGTTTGTTTTGCTTCTTTCTTGTGGTGCTCAACATCACATGGTGGTCCACATTATATTTTAAATACATTTTTCAGAATCATCTCTCTCCTTATAACCCATTTTTGAGTGATACTATTTCAGCGTTATAGGATTTCCGGTGGATTTCTGTGAGGACGCTCCGAGACTAGACACGGCCGAAGCGACGGCAATCTGGATTAGCGTGCCACACCTCCTAAACCCAGAGACCTGCATCTCCAAGCTCTCTGCTCAAGTCACACTTTCTGACTTCAAATAACATCAAATGGAGAGATGGGAAGACGAGAGAAAATACCATATGGCATCAAAAATTCAACTCGGAACACAGGGATCCTTGAAGGACTTTCACAATCTGCCTGAGAGTCTGAAATGAATAATGAAAAATCAATCCGATGTGCAGGGTGTGAAAGTGTCCCTTGTTTGACTGACAGGTCAGTGTCATGCATAAATCAACGGAGATGCACGAAGAGCTTGTTCATTATGCAACACTAATGAACGCCAAGAATTCTGGGCATACACAGAGTGCACACACACACACACACACACACATCAGTCTATTGTGATCCATGCTTCTTAACAGTGGCGCCTGCAGCCGTACGGCTGTACGCACTGTGCGTGCCATAAGAGGGCACTAGTTATAATTTTGTTGTTTAAATAGTATTTAAAATTGATTATTAAACTGTGTACACTCATGAAATATTGAGAAAGCAAGAGAGAATAAGAGTAAATAAAATAAATTTTTTGTGTATGGTTAGCCGTTCCCACGATCCGTTAAAGTTACATGTTGCCAGGTCTTCATAGATACAATTACCAACATTAAAACATAAACAAGTCCAAATATGTTATATATTATAAAAAACTAAAACTCAAATATCCGTAATTGAGAATTTGTTTCTACAAATAAAGAGCCGAGCATTATGTGCTATAGACCAAATATCATTAATAAAAAGCGCTTAAAAATTAAATACATGGCAACACTTCAAAGTAGCGCTCCGTGATACAGCCTTCAAAAAACAAAGCACGTCTGTCAGCGGTAGTTTACTTTAAATTAAAGCAATGTCCTTAGCCGAAAAATAGCAGGCTTATTTTCTTTTTTACAGCTGCAAAATGCTAGAACAGCATTACAAGTGTGTCAATTATCACTTAATGCGGGACTAACTATACCTGTTCCATACAAACATGATAATTTAGTGAATTCACTCCGTATCACCGTATTTAAATGCGATTGTCACGTCCGAAACTGCACTGTGTGCATTGCGAAACAGGATGAAAGACACCAGGCTTACTCGACTTGCACTAGTGAACATTTAACCTGAGATTAAAATGAACAGCTAGGAGGTGCGTACACAGGGAGGAGCAAATATATATACATATAAGATAAACCTTATTCACCAATAACACAATTTCCTGTTTTCGAAGTATTTCATTAATATTTAACAGAGTTAATGTTTTTTTGGTCGCACACATAATCAGCATGAACAGTCTTACATTCCAATAGTGGAAACTGAAAAACAATGAGTCACAAAAATAACTTTGTGGAGTACAACACTGTAGGCCCTGACTGAAATGTTTAGGAGCACTAGCAGAAAATGAAGGGGCACACCTTAGATCAGCCTGCTATGAAATTATTGAAATTTCCCCAAGAATAGCTGTATCACTGACAAATCCTTTTAATAACAAATAGACACCACTCACAGAAATTACAACGTGCAGTTTTATTTACATTACAGAGGGATATGACTTTACTCAATGCCAGGGCTATATGCAATCTGGAGAATTTTTTGTTAATTCTGTGCTGAAAGTTTGGAAAAATCTGCAGAATTTTGTGAAAAAGTTTAAATGCGTTTACATTTGTAGAGAATTGTAAATAAGGGTAAATGTGTTAAAATACTTTTTTTAATACCACCTGTCTATTAGCTTCAGGTGACAGTGGTTTGGTTTCACTGGAGCCGACAGAGAAGTTTTAAGTGATAAGTAAATAGACTGTTTAAACTCTAAACACACCAGACCAAATAAGTACTGAATTCATTTGAACAAACAGAAAATGTGGATGTCAATTTGTATTAAAAAGTATATATTCTATTGTTTATAGTTTCAAAGCAAAACAAAAGGGCTCGTCTTAATACATTCTTTTGATGGTTTTATTGTGTATTGAGCACACTTCTCATCTTTTTCACAACACAATGTAAAGATACCTTCACATATCTTAACAAGAGAATTCTCCTGTCATTCATTCTTGTGAACAGATTGGAAATGATTCAGTTCTGTCTCAAATAATCAAAAGATAAATGGCGTATTCTGAACTCCTCCGCGGTCAGTTTAGTTTTAAACGTCTCAAATACCAAATCGCTCGTCCTCAGGCTAAAAAATCTGTCACTGCAAACAGCGAATTTTAGTAATGCACTCACGTTGTGTCTGTAAACTTGTCAATGATGAGCTGAGCTGTGACCAATGCGATGACACCGGGAAACATCAGCGCGTGCTGTCTCAAAAACTGACCATATTAGTCGCAGTCTGGAGCCCTGGAGTAGTTCCATCAAAGTAATTTAACATGTTTGTTTCATTTCTAACACAGAACAAACAAAAGAATTAAAACCAAATCAGCTAATATTGGTTCTTTCCAGCTTGTTATCTCGTCTGTAATAATGGATGTCTGATATGTGTGTATCAGGTTCACTGGTTTGTATCAGTGGAAAATGAGTTAATTTGATCAGCTCTGTCAGATCACATTAGTCAGGAAGCTCTTAAATCAGGAAAAAAGACAGAACGAAGCAAACAGAAAGTTGGACCACCAGTAAATGGACTTGGTTTTGATCTGGGAATGCCAGATGACAACCCTCCACCAACAAGAACCGAATAACCAACCTGCTCAGCTTTAGCAGAGGACCAGTTTTTTACGATTTTTTTTGTAAATGTGTTTGTAGAATCTGATTTACAGTAGGGCAAATGTGAGGAGGGGAGAGGAGAGAAAAGCTTTATTTTGGCAGCTATTTCCTATCCTGTCCTCCCACACATGTGCTATTCACAGACTCCTCATAGCAAGCTCAGAGGGCACTGCACTCACAGGGATTAATTCACATACAATAATGCTTCAGCTGTCAGATACATTCCTGCTTTTCATCTATCAGCTCAGCGTTTAATTCCGTAACAACGGAAGCGGGAACATCTGGCGAGACGAACAATACAATGCGGGATGGCGGGGAAAGAATACGACATAAGCCGAAATTAATTTCGCCAATCACATCCGACGCATCTCCGTCTTAATGAATTGAACGGTGACAGGCGCAAGACATTGCGACTCGACAAGCATCTTCAAGGACTCGTTCAAGAGACTTTGTGTACGTGCAGGGGTTTGTGTTTGTGCAAATGTGTCTTTCTCCAGCGTAAAGCGGTACGGCTTGACAGCAGAAAGGTAAATGATCCTTTGCAGTCTCATTCGGCATTATCTCCACATACACAAATGTGGCGACACAGAACAGGGGATAAATCTTTGATAAAGAACTGATCCCACTCACCCTCCCGTGACTGATGAAACCGTGTTTGCGTGCGATTCTTTCTGCCTCCTCAGCTCCCCCTTCGATGTGGATGGCCCACGTGTTGGTGAAGATGCCTCGGTCAGCAGTTGCGTGGACCTCAGCATTCCTGAGGACCAGAAACGCCCCCAGCAGCAGCAGCAGCGTCCGGCGGCCCTCCATGAACATGAGTGCTTAGGCTCAGAGCCTAATGGTTTTCTGGATTGCTTGGGTTTCTAACGCATCTGTGGTCAACGTCGTGAATTCAGAACTTTGATGACCTAGAGGTGATAAGACAGAGTGTCAGCAAAGAAATACTAGCACACTGTAAGACCTATCTTTTTCTATAAAGCTCAGGTTAGCTGAAAATAACCATTCTGTCAGAAAACATTCGCAGAGGGACCACGGCGAGCAATACATTTTCATGAAGGTGACTTGAGTGCTATTGATAGCTTTACACTAGGGGAAAACTGGGATCCAAACAACACTTAGTGGGACAAGGAGACGAGGAGGCTGTGCAACTCACATCATGTACCTACTTGCTATATGTTTGTATCTAGAGCAAGCATATTATCCACATCCTCAAAATCCTAACTCACAGAGCACCCAGCAAACACATCCTAACCATTTTTGGGACAATAATCAATTCACAGAAACAATGTTTTATATAAAGTTTGACAATGCAAAGATGATCCTGTAGCTTTCGAGTATTGCATCATTTCTCAGAGAAGCACTACAACACAAAGTAAGGGAGTCCCGTGAGAGTTGAGCAGCTCCTCAGAGACAGCTCAGTTTTTGCTGATTGTGTCATTTCAAAGTTTGGCTCAGCGCTCAATGTATAACGTCAGACACCCTCTACAACAGAACAGACCATAAACAATAATAGTAAAAGGCATATTTCTGCTTTGAAAAAAAACAGGAAACCAGCAAATCAGCTTCAAATTCATAATATCCTGCTGTAGTTCATGCTTGTGAAATATGAAATTAAGAAATCGCAAAGGTGTTATAATTACAGTGCCAAACTGCATAATGCCCAGTAAGGTTTCAAAAGACAGGATGTCATTAGCAAACTAGTCCGTAGCGTGTGACAACTACAATTCCGATTTTAGCATTTAAATAGCACCGCGTGGTAGGAAGAAGCGAGGATCTTGGTAAAAGGCCTGGTGAAAAAACAAACAAATTGTCACGTCTAAATTCTGCATTACAGAGCTCATTAAGGGCTGGCACAGTGCAGTGAGCTGGAGAGAGAAGCGAAGACAACCATGTGTGTCTTACTGATGGAACCCGTGAGAGTCACACCTCCACAAGCAACGGAGAGAGAGAGGAGGAGGACAGAGAGTAATATACGTACACTTTACCACAACTGTTAACCACACTGGTACTGTCATTTTAAAACAGAAATTCTGAACAACTGTTTTAACACATGAATGTTTACTTATTTATGCTTGATCAATTTTGAAGACAGATCAAAATTACATCTAAACACAGGAAGTGATAGAAGTTCCTATAACTAGAACCATTTTAAGCATTGTCTGCTTTTCAAGTTTACTCCATCTCCGACTGTCTTGACCAGACTAATATAATAATGCAGTCTCTTCTGAAAGCTTTTTCTAATGGATAAATGTCAGAGGTAATGAAGGGTTTACCTTTAAAATGTTACACTCGTAAGATGCGCCTGTAGACTGTCAATGTCTTTTCTGACAAACAAGTGACAGCTTCGTGTTATTCTCTCCCTATCCTTTCTCTCCCTGTATTATTCCCTACAGTTTTTACGGCAGAAGATACCAGAAGATCTATGAAGATATCTTAACGAAGTTCACAAGCAAATGGAACCTGGCCAAAGGGGGTACTAATATAATTGTTGCATTACAAAACATAACATTAAATTAACTAAATACTTAATGAAAAAACCTTGATAGGACTGAAAAACACATCCGAGAGCATTACTAATACTTTGCAAATTGGCTTCGGGGACAGGTCAAATGGAAGTCATTCAAATGGAGCGTTTTCAAGAGAGGATTCAGAGTTGATCTTTTTTTTTGAGGATTCGGCGAAGGTCAAACTATCAATCCTCATTTCGTCCTTCAAACGATCTGTTTTTCAAATGTAATGACTCACGAGCCATCATTAAAAGGCAAAATGTAAAAGATTATCTAGCTCTCACCGAGGACCTAACAGATTGTTTGCTCGCAAAAGGCGCCATCATGGGTGACGCTATGCTGGCACAGGGAGCCAAATTTTTATGGCATGTTCTCTAGGGAAGAGAGAACAGTAATTACTATGCCTTAATAACTCCTCATCAAACACAACTACAACTACTAAAGCTTTAATGACCCATGATGGCTTGGTAAGGGCAGGAACTGAAAAGCTTAATCACTCATTAGAAAAGGGAAAGACAGCATGCATATATGCTCTCCTTATCTCTTCTTCCCGTTATCCTATTTCTTGACAGGACAAGAGATAGAATACAACCACACTTCCAGTTCGCAGGAGCCTTAAGGCAAAAAGCAATTTCATAGTCACGCTGCCAACAAAACCAATGTTTCAAGACAGTTAAGAGGACACTTATAATGTAAAAAGGGTAAACACGGGTGGACATGAGCCAAACATTAATCACATGCCAATAAACATACGAGAGCTACAGTTTTCACAGTCGGAAGGTAAAAACATACATTTCTGAGGATGATCACGGACAGTCATGAATCTTGAACTACATGAGACACATGAGATCAGACAAGTCTCTTCAATCCACCGGCTTGGAAAAGAGGGGTATATGATCATGGCTCTTTCTCTTTGTTGTTCTTTCATTTGCTGTACTGGAGCAGTACTACTGGGTACATTAAATATTTCATTAGGTTTCTTTGGGTTTAAACGGTAGAGACTCTCACGTGCACCGTAACCCAGTCAAAGTAACGGAAATCGGTCAATACCTGTGAAACCACAAGGCGCATTCCAAAAATAGTTTTCATGTAATAAAAATGACGTAATAATAAATAAACTGAGAAGAAGAAAAAAACTGCTATTGTTTTCTTTTACTCATGTTTGCATGAAAATATACGAACACGACACGAATTTCTCCAATTCCGGAACGCATGTTGAAACTTACAAGTTTGAAGAGGTATATAAATGCATACATTTCTGTTTTAAATTTAGAAATTACTCATTTTAAAAACACACATTCGTCAATAACCAGATAAATCTGTTGACAATTTTACGTAAGGTTAGCCCTACTGTCTCAGTCATTAAAAACAATAACATTTAAAAAATAATACAACACAAAACACGTTTTAAGATTAAAGGAGGGAAAATATTAGTGTAAACTAAATTATTACCTATATACGAAACAAAACCACAGTTAAATACATTAAATGCAATAAGAGTATTGTAAATATAAAATTCCCCAAACAGTTAGGTGCAAACAGTATTAAATATCATCCAGAGTTAGCATTAAAATATCAGCTCCAAATTCAGACAAAAGAAAATCTCCTTGCCTCATATTAAACATTTGCCCTTTATTATTAGTTTTTCGCGCTATAACAACCATTAAACAAACACAGGAGCTGTCATTTACCTCAGACAAGACACCGTTGACCCCTCCTCGAGTAACGACATACCACACCGAACTGTCATTCCGCTTCACACAGACAGAATTCCGGTAATCGTGCTAACATTTCAGCTCTCGGCTCCGGTTTGAACTCCAGTCATCACGGAAAAGTAAAGTGCAGCCGTTATGAAGGCAAAGAAACCGTTAACGGAGCGCTCGCGCGGCTGTTTGTGTGACGCAAGACCCCCTGAACTCACTCAGCATCACGCGCAGAGAGAGCGCGCAGATCGATGAAACTTTCAGCAGCACGCGTCTTCCTGTAGTCCTCCGTTTTAATTATTTATTATTCTTTTGTCTGTATTCCTGAAAAATACAATTAGTGAATCAAAGCTAAGAATATTGTAATGCATTAAATAGCCGCGTGTGATGGGACGTTTCATCTGTAGCGTTTGTTTATTGTTCGTTGGAATAACGGGCTCCGTAATACACTCGTGCACAATCCGGGGTAATTACAAATGGCCTACAATTCCCAGGAAGTACGTCATGTTATGAACCTGTTTGCGGTCTGTGATTCACGTGCACCATCTGCAGGATTTAAGGCATCGACGTTAAATTCACCTCTTCTCATATTGACTTCAAACAACCTAGTAAAACATAAACGTGTGCATCGTTTAGCATTCGGTGCAGATCAAGTTTACAAGATGTAAATAGTTTCCGTCTTCATACTAAAAATATGTTAAATGTGAGATTTTTCTAATTATTGTAGTAAAAGAATGTACATTAGAAAATATCAAAGGTCTGATCAGCATCATATTCAGGACCAAGGACAGCAGCATCATTAAAGCAGTTATTCAGATAACAGGGTGGATCTTGTTCAGTGGATATAAATAGCCCCATTAAAATCTCTATCGTTTTTGATTTGTAGACAGAAGTAAAATATAATCAATAGTTTTGTCAATATTTGCACTATCCAGGTAGAATTGCTAAGGCAATTTTCCTTGACGGTCTCCTCTTCGCTGACCCAGCTCTACACCTTTTTTTGTCTATGCGTCATAGAAAAAGCCTTTGAAGGGCAAATTACCATTAATGCAATAGTTACATTGAACTTTCAATTTAATTTAGATAAGGAAGCAAACATTTCATTTTAAAATACAAGATAAATCAAGATTATTATTAGCAAATAAAATTTGACTATTTGTAAAACATAATGGCCCGGTATCAAAGACAGGGTTTATCTTAAAACCGGACTTGCCGTTAATTAAATTAGGATATTCAAGCTATTTTTTTAAATAAAAAATGCCCTAGTAAAAAACATTACTGGTGTGCATTTTGAGACTAAATAATGGCGCTGACATAAGACGAAAGATGTTTTAAGGTGAGTTATTTTCAGTTAAGACTGCTCAAACATTCATTTTAGTCTGGGATTAGATTTAAGGCTTGTCTTTGAAACCGGGGAAATAAGGAATTTTCTGCTTTGCATGCTTTCTAGCCATTGACGTCATTTTTAAAATACAATTCAGAAATCTAGGTACCTCAATGTCATTTTGTAGTCTAATGAACTTAATGCTGAAATTAAGTAATGGAAAAATATACACATGATGGGAGATGACTAAGCTTTCCCCTAGGCACTAATTTAGAAGATGCTTTTATCTCAAGGAAATGACAGTACACTTATTACGAAACAATCCACCTGGAGCAATCTCAAGGGCACCGAACCAGCCTTAAGCTGTATCTTCTGGGCCACATCACCCCTCTCATGCATAAAAAAAAATACCCTTAAATAGGAAATGCTTAATATAAAACATGAACAAAGGGAATTATATTTTGTTCAAAGAAAATGAAGCATGATTTTGGCCTTTTAAGATTTCCTGCGTAATGACCCACACAGATGCACACTCATAAGGTGAACATTCATATCAGGTGGTCCTACCCATGTGTTAATGATTTTTATAAAGCGTCCATTGTATTTTAAGTATTTAACCATAATGTATTTTAAGTTGCTTAAATTGTAAAAATGTTTTAAGAAAAGGCAAATTTAACTTAACTTTGGATATTGCATTAAATGCTAAAATAAACAACCAAAAAACATAATATTTAATTGTATGTAAAACACACTGTCATTACATGTAAAACATGTAATAAAATGGCATTTGCTTTTTTTATATTATATCATAGAAAATCCTGGTCCAACATAAATAAATGTAGTTTAATGTGGCAAAATGTCCCCTGTGTTCATGTAGCTACTCTGGCATAAAAAAGATGCAGGGCTGCCATCTGTTTCTAATGAAAATACTTATTTAAGATTTATGCATTTTTAATTTGTCTGAATGATTTTGAAATGCTCCCTGTAAACGGATCTTTCAAACACATTATATGGTTAATAACCCAATAAACGTGAAATATCAGATTGACAATTTGCAAACAAATCCGCTGAATAACTGTACATTATAAATTAAAACACTAGATGGCGCGCCAACATTACAATTGAGTTGCTCTTTGCCTGCTTCGCGTTCGTCTCTGAGCGCATGCGCAGCGCCGTTCTTTGTTGTCACGGTCCAAATTTATCCCGGAATAAGGACAGCACGCATGTGCCGTGAACCCGGATGTATCAAGACTTGAATTAAGAACAAAAGCGACGGTTAAAAATATATAAGGATTCTTGCTGAATAGTCAAGGATTTAAAGCCTTCTGGTCTGGGTAAAGTACTTGTGCTCGGGTTAGATGGTTGATTATCATAAATAACGTGTTAAACAACAACTATTTCCATGCATTTGACTTCTGTTACGCAAACGTTCTGTCGTATCCATGCACGAACATTGGTAGCAACCATCTAACATCAAAACTACAAGTATAACGCGCATCGTTTCCGCTATGCACTTAATTCATGTCTACGGCAAAAAGTATGAACGCGGCAGCAACTGGTCCGAACCAGAAGTCCTCGAACTTTTGCAAATCTGGTCAGACGTGACGGTCCAAACCGAGCTTGTGACATGTCTCCGGAACCAGCACGTTTTCAACCGGATCGCGAACACGCTTCGACAAAAAGGGATTAACCGCACCGGCGACCAATGCAGAGAGAAGATCAAGAAGTTAAAGTTGGAATATAAGCAAAAGACGCTGAGATCCACGCGTTATTATGAACTTATGGAGAGAGCGCAAAGTAACCGCTCCGCCGCATCCTCTGGCACTTTTCCAGTGTGGGGCGGTCCCATCACGAGCCAGGTGATCGGAGTTCAAGATGCTGCTGTCGGGTCAGAGGTCGCGGGCAACCCGCCCAGAGCTGGTGAGATACTGGAGATCAAGACGGAGGTCTTGAGCTCTGATGATGAAGCGGCGGGTCCGCCCGAGATGCTGTACGAGTTCGGACCCGTGGACGATGACGATGAGGGTAATGTTGACAACAAACATGCGGATCCGAACGCTCAGGAACAGACGGAATTGGATGGGGAGCAGGGAAGCACGCATATGGTGTGTTCCCCATCAGGTAAGTTATAGTGAACAGTTTGAATGGACGCTTGCAGAAATGTATCAGAAAACACCTGTTGAATAAAGTCATACAAATTCTAATGGTTTCCATTACAGATAATATGAACCGTCCTCTGTTTACAATTAATCCATTACAAAATTCCGTTATGTGGTCCCTGCTGAAAACATCCCTGCTGAAAAAAAACAGTAGATACCGATAAAGAAGTTATAATGGTTTTAAAGGGATTTGTATTGGTTTTATTGGAAACTGAAATTGTGTGATGGATTGGCGGCGGGATCCCTGCAGAAAAAAACAATAGAAACCCAACAGAAACCATTAGGGGAATTCTAATGGTTTCCATTAAAATACCGTTATAAACCATTCGCTTTTTCAAGTAAAATCATTGTGTTTTGGGCAGTTTTCCAAAAGGATTTAACATACCACCAGTAGAATTCTTCACATACCAGTAGAACCATTACAGTTTCCATTAAAACAAATAAAAATCTTTAAAACCATTTCAACCGTTATTACTGCTTTAATGGTTTCTATTGTTTTTTTCAGCGGGGATGTTAAATCCTACTGGACGAATGGCCAAAACACACTACAAAAAAGAATTCTGTAAAGGTTTTAATACAAAAAGCTCTTGGGTTGTATTACCTAGTTTTGGTTTGGAAACTAATGGGTTTAAAATGGTAGGAATAAATTGAATAAAAATATTGTGGTCGTTTTAGTGAATTACATTATTGAGTTGCACAGTCTTACTGTTTCTCGCTGATATTATACATAATTATTTGGCGTGTGTGGCGGTGTGAAGGCTGTATTCATGCCAGCTGGAATGATGATCATTGCTTTTCCTCTGCTGCTGGCATTATTCTGTCATCTAAAACATTACGTTCTGCACCGCAGATGTTCCCCGTGGCAAACCTGGCATGTTGCAATGCCTACTGTCACTTTGCGTTTCATTCTGTAGCATGTTTTAAGCATTTAATATTCATACATAAGACACTCCTAACAGTTCAAGATCTAACGTTTGATTGGATTTTTTTTTGTGGTATCACCTCAGATTTTAGTGACCAAAATATGACTGGCTCCTCCGGTGCGGGTGTCTCCCCGGCAACTGCTCCCATGGCAATCAGAGATGGAGATAGCCATGGCGACCAAGAAGGCAACAGAGCTTCCGGATCGTTCCTTCAGAGGAAACGTCGCAGGGTGGGAAGAGGAAGCGATGGGTTGTTGACGAATGCTCTGGCCGGGTATCTGAGCTGGCAGCAGACAGCAGAAGAGCGCTTCCTCGCTCTGGAGGAGGCAAGGTTGCGCCAGGAGGCGCGGGCCGATGAGAGGAGGGAACAGCAGGAGGAGAGAAGAGCAAAGCAAGAGAGAGAACACGAGTTTCGTTTGATGTCCATGTTGACTAGAGTTTTGGGCTCAACGGAGACGAAGGAGGATGACCAAAAGCCCAGTACTAGTGTGGCGCCGGTCACCAACCCTTTAATTTCACCCAGTTCCTTACAAACGTTGTTTCCTCAGGCGTCATGCGACAGTGCCAAAGCAACACCCACACCCAGCATGCTTTTGGGTGATCAGACACCCCAGTGCAGTCCATACCTCTCTTTTCGTGGGAACAACATGCGAATGCAACGGGGAATCTTGCAGGAAGGCTACGTCAAGTATCACACCAACAGACACGACGAGAACACAAACCCAAATGTTAGTCTTGCTAGAAAAGTACTGCAAAAAGATTTTATAGGGTTTTTTATATATAGCCGTGGAAAAGAATTGAGACCATTCCAAATTTGAATGTTATCAATATTTCTAGATGTATTCTGCCTATTTCAGTCGAGTGAATTTCGACAAAATATAAGTCATAAAGTGTGAAAACTGACAGAATGACAAGACACATGAAAACTGTAAATCTAGGTTATCACATAAGAAATCATTTTTACACGTTTCCTAAATAGACAAATATTATTGGTGCATTGCTTAAAAGTGAACATGAACTAGTTTTCTTTGCAGTGTTTAAGGTCTATTACAGAGCAACTTTTCTAATATTTTCACTTATTCCTCCACTTTTCATTTTCTGCAAATAAATGCAAATAGAAACAATACTTTCAGTTGAATTTTGGAAGAAATATTGTTAGTAGTTCACATAACGATACAAAAATGATCCTTTTACCAAAACACACACCTATAAATAGTACATCAAGAAAACCGGAAAATAATTTGATGTTGAAATTGATATTTTCTGCGGCTGTATATTGAGTGGTCATTCCTCTAAATGTTAATTTATTTTAATTATTTTAAGTTACAAAATTTAGCATCTAGCTCATTTTTAACCAACCTTAAAAAATGGGGAAAATACTTAAATTTACTGTAAATAAGAGCATTCACCCCAACAGGACATTGCTGAAATAAATTTTAACTATCCATCTACTGTCATCTGCACACTTTTTCCAATAATACATTCTGTTTGCCCAGGGTGTCTGCAGTTTCCAAAAAAACACATATGCTCCTATATTAAAACCTCTGATAAGCACTGAGTCTTGTTTTAAGGGGTGTACTTGTCTAGATTCTAAAGACCCAAAGGTCCTTTGGGACTGTCAGGAAATATAGTTGCAAATCTGTGTGGCTTTTCTCATTTAAAGCACTTAAGAAGTGCTCTTTTCTGTTTATCCTGCATCTGCTGTGTTGTAATTTCATGTGGTTTTGTGTCTTTTTTCAGGGCATCATCAACATGGGAACCAGTGAAAACAAGCTTAATTTTGACCTCCTCCAGAAACGGGTGAGAGATTTCGTTTAGTATGCATAAGAGAAGTGCCTTTGCATGAAAAAAAGACCATCAAACAATTATTTTACCGTGCAATAATAGGTAGAGAGCACTTGGTTAAAAAAAGATCCTGCACCATTTAGACTGTTGACATGAATGACACCTTGAATTGTGTGGTTTGTTGAAGAGATCATTCTTGCGCTTTTAGTTTTCCAGACTGTTATGTAAAATGTCATACATATTGGAAAAGATGTTACATCTGACCTATTGGTTTTCACAACAGCTGACGCAGCCCGATATGCTTCACATTGAGCCGGCTTTCTTGCAATATTCAGACTGGAAAGGCCACAGCTTGTAAGTCAACATTTAACATAACTTAAAGCATGTTTGGTTTTCAGCTCTATTCATGTCATTCTTAGTAAGCTTCACTTTGCTGAGAATGCTAAACTGAGCTTTCATTTCACAGTGTAGTTAATTTCTGTGTTTTATTCCCCCCGCCAAAGCCTAAGAGAGGAAGTTGCAAAGTTCCTATCTGATTATAGCTGTTCTCCAAATCCTCTGAAAGCTGAGAGCGTGAGTTTTTGTCTATCATCATATGTGTTTATTTTTTGTTAATGATTTATTCTTCACTCTGGTGTACACGCTCTCATGCGTCTACTCTCTCGCAGGTTGTTGTTTTAAATGGTTTGGGCTCTGCCTTCTCGGCTTTGGCAGCTGTGCTTTGCGACCCAGAAGGTATGAGACCATCTGGCACCTACAAAATACAACTGCGATCGTGTCTCAAAAACAGAAGCACATTCACATTCTGAAGCTATCTAACCTTCAACCTTTATATTCACATTATGCTTAATCGGCAGATATTTGGCAGTTTTAAGATGATCGACCCATAAAGATTGATCAATACTTCATACTGTGTGTGTTTCAGATTCCATTCTCATTGCCTCTCCGTTCTATGGCGTTATAACCGAAGATGTGGGATTGTACAGTAGTGTTGAACTCCGACATGTGCCGCTTGACAGTCAAGTGAGGAACAAAAGCTCTTATTATGCTTGTGTTGGAAATTGAAGGGTTTTCTGTGAACAATAAGCAGAAATAGTGATTTTAGCAGTATGCTTATAAAAGTTTATTAGACTCTGGTGTTTGAAACTTTTAAAATAGCTGTACTTTCAGTCTACTTCTCAGAAAAAAGTTTTTAAGGGGGGAAATTTAGTCCCAAATATTAGAGAAATAGTACACATACAAGTGTGCTATTTCTAGGATTTACTACATCTTTCATACTTGAAAATAAACTTGAACTTTGCGTAGGTGCACTTAATAAAATTAACTCAAAGTATTACTTATTTTTGTAAGAGTAGCATTATTTTATGACTGTTTTTATTTGTGTGGTTACTTTGTTCGTTTATTATTTAATTTTTTTCTGTTTTTGATAAAGTCTACAGGAAGTGATGTCAGACCGTTCCAGCTAACTGTTGAGAAGCTTGAGATTTCTCTCAAGGAGGCGAAGCAAGAGGTTATTTTTAATAAAATTAAAGCATATACACATCACATTTTTATTCTGAAACATGTTTATCTTGCATTTTTAAATGTATTCTTTTAGTTTATCACCAAGTAGCAACCTTGTTTGAAACGTACGTTGTACAAAAACACAAATTTTTGTTTATGAATTTGATATATTTACTGTCTTACAGGGATTAAATGTCAAGGCTCTTATTTTACTAAACCCCCACAATCCACTTGGAGAACTGTATTCATTTGATGAAATGACCAGCTTTCTAAACTTTGCCAAAACGTGAGTTCTAACAATCTCACAACCACTAAATCTGAACCTTCAAAAACGGTGTCCTGTCCCTTTAAGAGATCTGTGATAGCAGTCTGTTTTCAAATGTTTTTATACGCATAATTAAGTTGCTCATTACAGACAAGAGAAATTGTGTTTGTTTTCAAGGTTGTTTCCCCTCGGCAGCACTCGTGTCCTCATTCTTTCATTATTTCTCTCTCATGTGCTCCAGGCATCAGCTTCATGTGATTGTGGATGAGATTTACATGCTCTCAGTGTTCAGCGAGACGGACGAGTTTCGCAGCGTTCTCAGTTTCAACAGGTAAGAGACATTAATGCAAACATCCTCTCTCTCTTTTCCTTCTCTCATTTACTAAATTAACTAACAAGCCCAAAGCTGAAATTGGAAAGAACGACAGTTTATTACTCGTCATGGAAAATGAACAGTCCGTCTGTCTCATGTGTTTAATGAAACAAAATCAATCTCATTCATCTTGCCTGTAATGTTCTGGAATAGGCACTTCCCATGTATGTGACAATTTAATAATAATAGATTGTCTGTAAAATTCATTATAAACTTCACGCATGTTTCAACAGGTTGCCAGATCCACAAAGAACCCACGTTTTGTGGGGAGTTAGTAAGGTAAGACCAGTTAAGGATACAATGAGGCTGTCAATCTAAAGGATTTGGATGGATTTGTACATTATTATTCTGTGTGCATGTGAAGGATTTCGCTATGGCAGGGGTGCGAGTAGGTGTGGTCTACACAGAGAACAGAGATGTGGTTCAGGCTTTGGATCAGTTGGGATGTTTCCATGGAGTCCCGGGACCCACACAGTACCAGGTGACCCAACTGCTCAGAGACAGAGGTGTGTGAACCTTCTCCGTGACTTTCTCAAATACACCCAATGTTCGGATTTGTTCTCCTATTTATATCTGAATACAAATTCTCATATTACAATTTGTCTAAAAATAAGACTGACATTAGCGTGTCTCAAATTGTAGTATGTCTAAAATAGTAGGTCAAAGGATCATACTATTTGTGGTTGTTTTTTGGTTGTTTACAGATTCTGTGTTAAGAAACACTTTATGCCAGTTATGAATGTTCAATATGCGTAGCTTTAGGCCATGTTCACACTTGACTTCTTATTTGAAGCTGCTAGCATCTGTTTTAAATGATAATCCTATGGAGTAAACCCGTTTTTTCAAAAAAAGTCATGATAACATAATAAAAACACGAGTTTTGATTTTGAAGAATCTGTTTTTACCAACAAACTCTTCAAATATTTTTTAATTTCAGATTCATTTTGTTAATAATATCATGATGCTATTAATTGCAAACTCAATATTATGTATTGTAGCGAATCATAAACTGAGTGTATTATTTCACAACCACAAACAGTCATATTAAAACTAGTGGTGGGCATAGATAGATTTTTTAATCTAGATTAATCTTGGAATTAATCTAGATAAATCTAGATTAAAATGGTTCATTTGAATTCTGCCGAAGGCATTCAGAATATGTGTGCTACCCAAATAATGATTAAAAGTAAGTCTTTGAGAACGGGTTTCTCAAGCCAGGTGGAGCATTAGACCAGGGGCTCATCTCCTGTTTCCAAAATGCATCACAAACTGCTTGAGAAAGCTGTTCTACTATGATAATTTGTGATGAAAATTAAATTATGTTCAATAAGATGTACTTGTGTTTACTTCCGCATTAGCTAAGGGAACCTTTGCGTTTAGGTGGTACTTGAGACTGGAAGAGCTCCTACAGTACATTAACATTTACATTTAGTCATTTAGCAAACGCTTTTATCCAAAGCGACTTACAAAGAGTTAGGGATTAACAAACGATATGTCATACAGGAGCCATAATACATTAGGTGCCAATACAAAGTTACTGGTTTCAACTAAAGCTAGACTAATACCTGTTGAGAGAAAGTTCTTATTTTTTTATTTTAAACCAACTGTATGTAAACCAATTCCGTACAGTAAACCAATTCCACATTGAACAAGGGCAAACAATCTTAGTCTTGTCGAGGTTTCCATTGGGAAGCTTCTTAAAAATATTTTTTCTCTGAAGCAAACCCGGCGGCTTCATAGCTGCATCCATGTTAGCACGTCACGTTTGATGTGGTAATTTCAGTAACGTTATGTTGTGTTCAGACCAAACGCGAATTGTGCGTCAAGCGCGGGTAATTTACATGTTAAGTCAATGCAAAGAGGCGATAGACCTACTTGCTCCGCGAATCGCGCGAATGAAGCCCTGGTTATGAGATGATGAGGCGGCGCGAATGACGCGAAAGATTCTCGCCCCCTACAGTGCAATTAATCTAGGTATACATCCGCGCTAAAATATCAAGGTGAAAGTCATCATAGCTTGCGTTGCATAGACCCAGCTCCCAACCCAACTTTGAGAATAGATTAACGGCGACATTTTTTTATCGCGCGATAAGAGTCTCACGTTAACGCAGAACGTTACGGCCCACCACTAATTAAAACGGATACATTTTGATGCACAGTCTTTTAAAAAATTTGTGGTCCTGATTTGTGAAAGAACCCTTTTTTCTTGCTGTTTCCAGAATGGCTGAATAAAGAGTTCCTCCCCGAGAACAGACGAAGACTGAGAGAGGCTCACAGCTACCTAACAGAAGAGATAAAGCAGTTGAGAATTCCTTTCCTGAACAGAAATGCAGGATTCTTCATCTGGGCCGATCTCAGCAAGGTTAAACCCAAGAAACTACCTTATGCTTCCTCACTTTTTAATTCAGTTATAAAGTTAATATTTGTGTGGTTGTGTGTGTAGTATCTGAGGGAGAGGACGTTTGAAGAGGAGCTGTCTCTATGGAGGTGTTTCATCAAACACAAGGTTCTCCTCAGCTGTGGTCAGGCATTCAACTGTGTGTCACCGGGATGGTTCCGGATCGTCTTCAGCGATCAGCAGCACAAACTCAAGCTAGGTCTGTTTTTCTTACGATTCATTTAATTCACGGTGCATTTGGACATCGGTGTTTAACATCTTGGTTCTTTAGGTATCCAGAGGATCAGAAATGCACTGGAAGAACTTCATGGTTCCACCTTAATTGAGGAGAAAGGATGCAAACAAGATGACACAAGTGGGTCAGTGAGGAGGGAAGACACTAAAAACATAAATAACGACACATCAGTCGAATCCTCACGCACTCAAAGCCAACAGCCATTCGACATAAGCTGCATAAAGACAGAGCCAGTCTTATTGGCTGATGAGGAGTTTGTATTTCATAACGGCCAATCCGCTGACGGCTCAGACAGTCTGGGCTCGCTGATCGGTACTCTGCGCCAGCAGATCCAGGGGTCTGATTGGCTGGAGAAAAACAAGCCTGAACTAGCAGCTGGAGAGGACCCAGGACGATTGGATGTTTTTATAGATTTGTTAAACAGAGCTAGGAAGTAGTGTGGTATGATAGTGTCACTATTTGTTCTCCTTAAGTAAAGGGTATGGTCCGTATTTCCAAAAAGACACTTGGGACCCCCACAATTGTAAATGGATTGTGAATTCATTTGTGTTGAATCACAACAGTTGTATATCAAAGTTTTTTTGATTAATATAAATAATTATATCTAAGCTGTCACATTGATTCAAGAGAGCTCCTTTTATGCCTCATGATTCAATTCTTTAAAATCTATTAAAGCTGTCGTATCAAACAATCAATTTTTTCTTGTTACAAATAATAAGAGTATTGTCAAGAGTTTGTTTTCATTTTAAAGGTTGAAAAAATGATTTGGCAATTTCTGAAATATGTTCATATCGCTGAACTTTGTGCTGTTCCTCACGTATAGAACTTGGCTGTATGCTTATCGTGCCGAAAAATGGCGTTGTTACGAGAGAAGTTTTTTAATTTTGTGTATTTGGTCTGATCTAAACATTTTCAGAGACGCATTAAACGACAGATCTGTCACAAAGTAAAAGTTTTATAAAAACAAACTCAAATGTCTGAGCGGTGTAACATAAGTCTTAAAGGCACATTGGCATTTTTTATGCTAAAGATCAAAAACATGTGACTATTTTAGCAACAAAAAATAAATCTTGATCTATGTTTTCAGTCATGGTATAAAAATTGAATGCTGTTTAGATAAAAAATGTATTTTGACATCTTACAAAAACTTGCCTTGTATTTTGACACCCACATGGATGTTACTTTTCAGTTTAGGGTCATGACGCGATTGATAATTTTGTGGTTGTCGAGTGTTTAAGGGCTCCTTACTGAATAAATAAGTTAACTTGCATTAAAATGTTTTATGTTGAATTAGATTTTCCCATATTTGTTTTCTGTGATCATTATTTTTTGTCTCTTTGCAATGGTCTGGGAACAGCTTCTGGTGTCCAAAAATCATGAGAGGGTAACGGATCCGGTGTCAGATCTGTGACAAACCACGAGCCACAGGAAGTAACCATTTGCTGCGTTTCCTGTGAGCCCACTTTGGTTGGGGACCAGGGCTGTTTTATTTCCTTTGTCGTTGATCTGTTACCATGACGACACAGCAGGGACCTTGTGTGATCGTCGCCACGGTTACTGTGGTTCAGCCTCCAGTTCCGCCTAAAGCGGCGACACCAAAAACAAAAAATACTCCTGAAAAATTGATTCACTCTTGTGTTAAATGTTGTTCAAAACCTGTTAAGACTCTTTCTTAATTGGAACACAAAAGAAGATATTTTGTCTGTCATATTGTCTTTGTTTTTGTGTTCAAACGATGGGAGTCAATGTGGGTCAATGCTGTTCAGGGAACGACGTTCTTCAAAATATCTTCTTTGGGGTTCTTAGGAAGAAAAAAGTCACACAGGTTCAGAATAAATATTTTTATTTATAGTTTGTTCTTAAATTTTCCATGTTCTCTAGTTCTAGACGTTATTGCTTACAGTATGCACGTGTTGAGAACAGTGAACATAATTTCACTTTCCAAATCACGATGAGGGAGTCTAGGGGAATTTAACTACTGTGCATGATTGAATGAGAGCTAGGGGGAGTTTCCACAGCGAGTGGGACTCCACTGTGGGCTGAGGGAAATCTTTACAGTGTGGAGGAAGCGAGATCTAAACGTCTGTATGTCCTCATGCTAACCTCACTGTTGTGATGCACTTGATATGTAAGCGTCCTCATTTGAGTCGCTGATAACTTTGTGTTTGTTGTGCAGTCAAATCTGTCTATTAACATTTCAACGCTTCACATTATAACAGACAGAAGTTACAGGTAAGAAACCATAAAGGATGATTTTGTTTTCTGAAGTAATAACCAATTGTAATGTTTTATGACTCAAAGCGTTATTTGAGTTCTTCAACCTACCTTGCAATGTGTTATGAAAGTTGGAAAGATAACTGTATTTAAATGTCACCATTCACGTTTGTTCTTCAGAATAATGAAAGGACCAGAACTGGTTGACTCGAGGAGTCGTTGTCGATTTATCGAATCGTGTGTTGGACTGATGGGGAGTTTGTGTATCAACTACGCCATCTGGACCCCTCGGTGGCTGGATAACAGGGGTCTGTGGTTCTCAGGGAATGAGACGAGCTCGGACGATAACTGGAGGATTGAGGACATGGTTAAAGGTAATGTTGGACACTGCTAACATCTAAAAGAATAAAATGCTTTATGGCTTGGGTTGTTGTTTTGTGGGCATATTTTTATGTCCATAAATGGAGAGTATGTATGATGCCCATGTATGATGTTATCTTTTTAAAACAGGAAGATTGTTGAGAATTTTTCAAATATAGAAATTAATGTGCCATGATGTAATAATAGTGCTGTCAAAAACAGAACATTTAACTGAGTTCCTGTTATGCGTTGAGGTTTATAGATCTTAGGAATACTTGAACAGAGGGTCTGATAGAAACTGAAAGTTTAAAAGGAATTTTGTAACATTTGGCAAGTTTTGACCTGCGCATGTAAGACAAGAATGACTAGCTAGCCAAATGAGAGGCACAATTCTTGAGGGTAGAAATTCCTGAACATCAGATGTCTCAAAAGTTATTTTGTGTTGAAATGTCATATTATGATTAAGTGTTTGTGTTGGAGGGGTTTCTGAGACGGGTGGGCTGTAGCTGGCAGGCCTTGACATGCTGCATTTCTTGAATTTTTTATTAGTTGTAGCCTGTCTGGTTTTCCCCAGCAGTTTTTCTTTTTAGTCATTAGAGGATGAAGCATTCAAATGAAAAGTATGATCTCTGAAAAGTAAAAAAATCATCGTAAAATACACTGCCTTCAGTTCTTAAGTATTTTCTTAGTAAAAGGGATAATTCAAAATCTGTTTATTCACCCTCATACCATTTAAAATCTGTATTTCATCTGTATATCTGTATTTCATCTGTAGATCAGAAGTGAAGATATTTTGAGAAATGTCTCGGTGGTTTTGTGTCCAGACAGTTGAAGTCAATGTTGATTGGTTACAAATGTTGTTAGAAATATCGTTAGTGTTCGGCAGAAGAAATTCATAAAGGTTTGGAATGACATGAGGGTGAATGATATTTTGGTGAACTGTCCCTTTAAATATAACCCTAGTTAGGTAGAGCAGGTATACATATTAAGTTATTTGAGTTGGGAAATTTAGTGTCTAAGGTGAAACAAGATTTTTATTTGAAAACTGTCATTGATTAAATGTATTCCAGAGCTAAACTGTTTGAGTCCTGGATATGTCTTGGATTCACTTTTTTATGAACGGTCTTCCAAATTATATAATTGGTACCCCCTTTGTGAAAGGGTCATGGGCAATGTACCTGCTTGATCCCATATGGTATCCCTGGGTCACTGTGAATCATTATAAATCAACAATATTTATGTTATTTTTGTCTTGTTCAAACAGCTCTGGAAGCTGAGAGGGTCTTTGCAATCGTGGCATTTCTCATGTCAGTGAGTTCTGGAGTGTTGTGCCTCATGTTCGCTCTCTGCTGGACGTCTCAGACTGTGCGTTCTTACTCCAACACCCGCTCGCTGCTGATGGTGGGCCAGGCAGTCGACCCCACCACCATGCTGCTTTTCACATTAGTACCCACAGGTCAGTACCTAAGTATTATTGTGGCCTCACTTGGTTGAGCTGTTCCTAAAGGACAGATATTTATTAACTCCATCCTTATTTGATCTGTTCCACAGGGTTTTTCTTTTTTCTTACATGGACACTTTTCACCCATCAACATATCGGTGTTATCCGGGACGACATCACTCGACTCGGACCATCCTATTGGGTGGGAGTCGTGGCCTGGGTGTTGCTATTGGCTGTGCTGCCGGTGATCTTCCTGGTGGAGAAGTTGGTGGTTCCGGACATTTTGCCTGACCTCATAAAGTCTGCAGATATATGGTGGAGTGCCCCGGAGCTTGCGTGCGCAAGATCTTTCAATGAAAGTTCTCATCATTCACATCACAAGTACCATGGTTACAGAAGGGTTATGTCAGTGCCCTAAAAGAGTGGGAGATGAAGAAGAGTTTGTGATGAGGGCTCGCTCAAATACTGAACCTTTATGTGGCATCTGAGAGTGAGCCACAAAGCAACAGGGTTCTGTCAAACTTTGATGTGTTAGACTTTTGCTTTGATGTTTGACACTGAGTGAGGAAAGATTGGGTCAGATTACGGACTATCGGCACTCACTATCTGGATGTGAAAAAGAAGAAAGGTCGTTCCAGTTGCAAACGGACTCATAAAATGTTTTCAATCCTGATTTAAAGTCACATTGCACTTTGTACCTCGAGCAATTCATGTATTAAATAGTTAATAATCCCAGGTGCTAATACTGGATTTAACACTATGGGTTGTTTTCCAATACAGGGATTAAGACTAGTAATACACAAAAATAAATTGCCTGAGTTGACCACACTGAAAACAGCTTGCACTAAAATGCATAACAATTACATAAATGCAGTTGTTTTCTCTCACAATCCACACAAGTAATGTCACGTTTGTATAAACTATCCTAATTTAGGAAAAGGCCCAGTCCTGGTTTTATCTAATCCCTGTTCGGGAGACCGCCTCTACTTGTTCAGTTTTGCAGTCTTTTCAGTGATAATGCTAGATTTGTCCTGTCAAACAGCGCCCTCTGCTGGTAGTGACATAAAGAGCATCCGGTCTTTTTGAACCTACTGTTAAAACCTGAACATGATTTCAGGCCAAGTGTTAAGGTTAAGATTCTACGAAAGCAGGTCAAAATATCAAATTGTATCAATTTGCATAATTATCAAATGTCTTTGGTTTGTCAAAAACAAGAAAATGTCAATAAATAAAATAAATAGAAAGTTGAGTTTGAATAATCATACTTCATTGTAACAACACAGCAACACTTTCTTTTTTCGGTGTATGGTATGATATTTTTAGTAAAATAAGTAGCCCAATTATTGAACAAAGTAATTATTCTTAAAATGAGATTACTATTCCTATTTTACAAATTTTGTCATTTTTACATATATATAGCTGCACAGATGTCATATAAGTAGTCCACTTCAATCCTACACTATAATACAATACTTTAAAGGGATTGTTCACCCTCACCACCCTCTTTTCATTTTATTTTAACGTATGACTTCGTTTTCCTGCAGAACACATAAGAAGATATTTTGAAGAATGTTGGTAGCTGAACCGCGGCACACATTGACTTGCATTGGTTTTGTATCCGTATTATAGAAATGAATGGGTACTGTCGTGGTTCGGCTACCAACATTCCTCAAAATATCTTCTTTGTGTTCTTCAGAAAAAATACAGGTATAAAGGGACACGAGTGTGAGTTTCTTTAATCTATATCAAAATGCCCTTCAAAATGCAAGAAAATGTATGCATGACATCAGGGTGAAAAAACATAGACTGTGAGATTTCCATCAACTTTCATCCGTACTATTCATGTATAAATTTAAACTTTAATTGATCCTTTTTCATCCTCCGTAATGATCATAGAGACAAACAGAGGAGAAAGACGCCAAAAGAGACTTCTTAACCCATAGGGTTTCATTCTGATCCCACACAGTTGGAGATGAATGAAGTGTCTTTGTTAATTGTGCATTAATCAGGCGCAGGTCTAATTAAAAGGCACTTCCACCTTTTTAGCGGAGCCTAATGAGTTTGTTATTAAATCCACCGAGAGCTGCTTTTTTGTCACTTACTATTAGGAAAGCTCATAATTGGCCCTCAGATCACAACTTGAGTGTCCTTGAAGGTTGTGACGGCAGGGAGTCTGAGAGTGCATCGGATGACATTGCCTTCCTGCCCGATGGGAGTACGGAAGCCATTCTGTGTGCGTTCTGGATGTAAGCGGGCCACTTTTATGATCGTTTGAGGACATTTTCAGCACGGCACAGCTCTCAGAGGACCTCAGAGGTCCACACAATGCTGACATGCAGGTGCACCTTTTATTTCCTACTGTGCTAACCTTTTGGTTTTATTTACGCTTGCTTTTTTCTTCAGGATAAAGGGCTGTGCTTTGAATGTAATGCTCACCATTCTTGTTACTGTCCCATGATTTTTTTTTAAACTAGTATGAGGAGCAATAAGCATTATGCAGAGCTAAATATTATGTACAGTGACAATGTATAGTTACATGATGACCTTATTGGATGTTGCCAGAATAAATATGTCTTAACCCCCCCACCCCCCAAAAAACAGCAGTGGTATAATCTATATATTAAATAAATATGTTAAATAAATATTAATAATATGAAAAGAAAATAAGTCAAACATAAACAGCCTATGATACCCTTTAGAACAATATGGTGTTACTACCATTCAAGGGCCACTTTGAATTAAATAAAAACAGTATTTACGCAGAGATTTGGGCCTGAGATGGCCACTTTAATGGCGCGCGCCACTGTGATTGATCGGCAATGAGGACACGCCCACTCGCTTGACACGTGGGGTCTCGGCCCTAGCGACACTCTTCATTTCAATTAAGGCCCAATTAGGGAGCCATGTTGTGCTAATTATGCCACGCTTCACATTCCCAGAATAAAGCGAGCGCGTGTTTGCTGAGACAAATAAATAAATAAAGACACGGTCTGCCATGGCGAACCGACCTTAATCAGATTTTCAGAGCTTCCTGTGTGCGCGTGCGTTTGTGTGCGTCATGCTGTGTGATTGAAACAAGGTGTAATGACAAGAGTTGGCCGTCTGGTGGCAGTGTTGTAACACGTCTTGTGAAAACGCGGGGCCAATTCCCCGTATCATTTTTTCCTATTTGACAAATAATGAAATCAGGGAGGGTTGTTTCATGCTGGGAGGTTGTTTGCTTGTGTGTGCCTGCGTGTGTGTGTGTGTGTGTGGTTGTGTGTGTTAGAGATGAAGAAAAACTGTGCGGCTAAATGTGGGGACTGTTTCTGCTCAGGTGTGTGAAGAAAGTCTGATGAAATGGTGTCTAAAAACCAGACAGTATTCACCGTTGTTGAATAAAATTAATAATAATACAGATTAATGTCCTTTGCTTTTATAAAATCTTCACAGTTGGTGTATAATGTAGCCTTACGGGAGTTTTTTTTACAGTCAGACATTTTTACAGCCCTAACCACAGAAACGTGGCAGTTAAGACATGAAATGAAACTAAGATGGACATTTTACACAATCTGGTGACACCTCAAATTTGGTGACCGTCCACCGCCAAAAATGGGGTTTGATCCAAGTACAATTCGCTTGCGCGAAAATCCTCTTTTACTTCCTCTCTGGTTCTTTCGAAACACATTGTGACAGAGACTGAATTAAGACTAGTTTGTCAAATGCTGTCCCTGCTAATGGTTCATCTCGTCTAGACTTAGAGTCGTGATCAATCTGCGCTTGTGAGACTTGCCGCTGTATTGGTCATTTTTATGGCTAGTCTTATGTAATATGTCTGACTGATCATCCGCACCACTAGCGGCTGGTATTGATCAAACTCTTTCTTTTTAGCACACCAGAGTTTTATTATCTGTAAAGAGGGAACCAGGAGAAGTGCTTTGGGATTGAGCTGGGACTAATCCACCAACAAAGCCCAGATCTGTCACCTCTATCATCTGTTATGCGATGTTGAAGGAGATGGTAAACTTGCCCCTGTTCGTGTTGTAGAGGGATATGTTTATTGGTTTAAAATTCAACCGTAGTTCAGATGTTAAAGGGGTGATACGACAGGGGTAAAACGAATATTATCATTTGTTTTAGATGTAATGCAATGCGTATACTCGATTTTAAGGTTCAAACATGCTGTATTTTCATCATACTGTGCATGTTTGTATCTCCTCTCTGAAACGCGTGGATTTTTCACAAAGCTCATCGCTCTGAAAAGCGAGGTGTGCTATGATTGGCCAGTTTACCCAGTGCATAGTTATTGGTCGAATATTGCAAGCGTGTGATGGAAATTTAACGTCTCTTACCATATTTGGATCAGGTTCCAGAGCAGATGCACTGACAGGTATATCCACCTTACTTGCGTATGCATTTGGGCGGTCTAAGTCAAATCATACCACGAACTGACGTAGATTTGAGTGTCAGGCAGGTCTGTGTGAGCATTCGCTTTTAGATAGAACGCATGTTTTTTTTCCGACATTTTAATTTGTTCAATTTTACGTGTCTAATACAATCACAGGCCACTTATAACACACCAAAGACACAGAAAAACACGTATTCGCGCCATATGACCCCTGTAATATGGTCTCTCCGGCAGCTAAACTTATACAATATTTAACCCAATTCCCAGATGTCTGCAGAAGATCTGGGCTGTTTCCCGAAATATTCGTAAGAATATATCGCTACCACTCCTAAGGAATAACTTACGAATGAAGTAGCATTAAGAAGGTTTCGGAAAACCTATCCTGGACTGTAACAACATCACATAAACATCTTAAAAAAGCACTTATATATAAAAATGATAAATTCTAATTCATCAACATCTTACAGACATCTAGACGTCTCAGAGACAAACAAAAGTCTTACAGATGTAAATGCAGACATCAAATATACATCTCCCAGATGTGCCATCAGGGTTGTAATTTAGTTTGTATTGTGCTTACAATGGCAAAACTTGGGATTTGTATACACTGACATATGCAAACCGTCTATTTGATGTCTGCATTTACATCTGAAAGACATCTCTGAGTGGTCTCCTTTCAGATGTCATACTGACCTCTAGAAAATGTTTGTAAGACGTTTATGATTTAGAATGCATTTAAAACTGACTTTTCTAAGACGTTCATCAGATATGTTTACACTCCAGTTCATTTAGTGTGACACTATGGTTTTCTGTAAAGATAAAAGATAGATCAAAGCTCTACAACCTCTTCTACTCCAAGAGCTGTTTCCAGTGTTTCTATTCAGAGTCGGCGTGCTTCAAAATTGTCTGCTGCTAATTGTGAAGGACAGCCTCGCGACGGCAAGTGGGCGTTCCGCGGCACTCGCGACACGTCTGCGTGGGTGTGTTTTTGAAACGTGCGTTGCTGGTAATCTGCTCACCGTGTCTTTGTTGCTCTGTAGGACGTGTCGCTTGTCTCGAGGATGTGTATACATACTCGCATCCGCTTGACAGCAATGCTTGATGTTTTTAAACATTTCAAACTGTATTTTGTTGACTTGCTTTGATTGACGGGTGTAAAGACAAACATGGTTTATCAAGAAGGCAGTCGTAATCGGACAGACGGGCTGGGGGTAGATGAGGGAACCTGTCGCTCTATCTAGATTCTGTCTCTAGGGGATGTGATAGTGGATAAACGGATTTGATTTGTTGTAGTGTAAGGCGAGCCAGGGATGAAATGGTATCTTGACTTTCAAAGTGCCTGCGACATGGCCAGCGCACGCTCCTGGCCTTACGTCCGCACACGTGCGTCCAACATTGTGTCTGCCGTGTCACTTTGGCTGATCTCGGAAGCTGCTTACTGCAAATCAAATCTATTCCGGCCACATCTCTGCATCTAACGAAATAAACAGCTCGCACTATCCTCTTCCACCCCTTCATCCGTCCGCAGATCGCTTAGTGGGAGAGAATGAAAAGCCATTTGTATTAGAGTGATGCACTCTCCAGGGTGCCAAGAGTGGAAAGTACGGAAACGCATAGATGAACACAGAGAGAAGAAAGGTATTTCCTTTTATCACCACAATAAGGGGCCCATTTTTCCATGTGTGGTTGCCATTCTTCTACAGCCACAGATCAGTCCAATTTTAGCCGATTGGTCTGTCAAGCACACCGTCAGTGTTGGTCTTCCATGCATTCATTTCGATAACTGAACCATGGTCAGTGTTGTGGCATCACGTCATACATGCTATTCAGTCTTTAAAGGGGCAGTTTACCCCGAAACAAAAAATTCTAACACCATTTACTCCCCCTCTTGTCATTTCAAACCTGGATGACTTTAGCGGAACACAAAAGAAGATATTTTGGAGAATGTTCATAAATGAACTGTTGGCCCCCATTGACTTGCATTGGTTTCGTGTCCATGCTATAGAAGTCAATGGGGCATGTTTTTATATTTGTTAATCTGATCCCTGGATCAGCTGAGATTTTGGGGGGCTGGTGTAAAGGTTGAAAACCTCTGGTCCAAGCCAGAGTTGACACTTAAACGTAACATAAATGAGAACTCCATTAAGTTTCACGAGCTATGAAAGAGCAACATCTGAGCGATAAAACGTTCCTCCAGGGTGCCGCAAAGCTCCAAGTTCCCGAGTCCTTCGCCCAACATCTGCTCCGCGTCTCCACGTCTGATCGACTGCCACTCTGTACCCATCAGCGCCAGCCATATGTCATCCCAGCGGCCATCTCCCGCAGTAAACAAACGATAGATTTTGACAGATGTTCAACGGCCATGATCGCTCTGTACTGGACACGGTTCTCGCTCTGACAGGTGGACCCTCACCCCTTACCTCCATTGTAATTACAGAGTGAATAGATTTAAAGATCAGACTGTTTAAGGCGGCCCTGAATCAACGCTTGTGTCAGGGGCTCTATTGTCCTCGGGGCTGCGGTGTGCTGAAAAGGCCACGGCTACTCTGCCATTTCTCATAATGGACTTTTTAGTTAAAGGACAGGAAAATAATAAGCGGACTTCACTGCGGAAAGCGAACGCCGTTTGTCTTCGCCGCCGTCTCAACGTTTAGGAGAATGACGAGAGATGTGATAGAGTGAGAGAGAGATAGGCTCTTTTATCTGATATACACCCACAAAGACCCCTGCAATCTACTCAGTCCAGGTCCGATTTTTTGGAGGATCTATTGAGAGAAATACAAACTAATATTCATAATGTCTTCAAAGGTGTGTAAAGACCTTGCATAATGAAGCGTTATCTTTTATTACCTTAGAACGAGCTATTTCTATTTATGTACAGCACGGGTCCCTCTCCATGGAATTTGCCATGTTGTTTCAACAGAAGCCCTAGACGGACAAACTGCTCCACAGGGCGCATTTTGTAAAAAAATCGCCTTCGGAAAAGAAGCGAAAACCTGACAACATCTTCTTCCTTTGTCAGCCATCGTAGTGCTTCTAAATGGTGGGGAAAGGGGTGGAGTGAGCCATTGGTTGCAATTCGTGACTTCACCATTAGATGGCGCTAATATCTCCACATTGCTCCTTTAAGACAGACAGATTTTCGAGAGGACCAGCATCACTTTGGAATTAAACTCTGTTGGAGTATAAAGAACTGATGATTAAACACAAACCCGATGGAACTTCTGCGGCTGTCTGATCCTGCGCCGCACTCTGGGAAAACGCACATTT
Source organism: Triplophysa tibetana (assembly GCA_008369825.1). Taxonomy (NCBI): domain Eukaryota; kingdom Metazoa; phylum Chordata; class Actinopteri; order Cypriniformes; family Nemacheilidae; genus Triplophysa; species Triplophysa tibetana. Next base: position 15,278,787 of record CM017894.1, on the reverse strand, counting down.
AATTCAAATAGAATTAAAGAGCACTGTTATTCCAATTGAAGACACCCGGCTTTTCTTCGTTCTCCCTCCACCCGACCGTCCCGGATTCCAGTTGACGTGGTTCATCTCCGTCGGTTTACTTGAGTACATAGCTTGCATCTGGTGATCCGTTCTCCCTATAACACAAGTCTTACTGTCTGTTTGTCTGAAGAACACAAACGCTGTTTCTTTGCTGTAACGATTGAGTCTAATACCACATTATGGATAATGAGAAAAGCCTCGACGAGCGGCACAATATCAGAAGTTAATTAAATTTCGAGCACGAAAATAACGGAGAATGTGTGAGGGACAGAAATGTCACAACCTGAAGGCAACAAAACCATGATGTCTTTTCTCTGGGCGAGAGGGCCCGGACGCAGCTTGAGGGAGAAATGGAGAGAGAGAAGGACAGTAATAAATAGTGTGTGTCCTGATAATTGCATTAATGATTATTAGGCAAAGCTCAGGGGAAGGTGATGAGAGGGAGGCAAGCTGTCAGCTAACTTTGACAAATGGCTGCGCACCAGGGGCAACTGCTTGGAATATTAATTTACAAACTAAACTTTGAGTAGGAAGAGAGAGAGGAATGTAGAAGGGAAGAGTCTTTGAAGAATAATGAAAAGCTAAATTTGTTTAACCTCCTGAAAAAGGGCTTCACCCACTTTGTAGTAGCATAAATTTGTTTCGCATACTTTAATCGTTTATCTAATTGCGTGACATCACCTTTGTGGAAGTTTCTTCCTAAACAACAATTTGCATGTTTTTCTCTACACTACATTGTAAAAAACAATGATTAGGACGTACTACGTTTTTTGTGTAATTTGTGCAAGTTTTTGCACACATTTTAAAGTAAATTTTACTTTTAGAAAATGGTAATGTATCTGCACCCAGTTTTAAAAAAAAGTGTAATTTTATTTTTGTGCAAATGAACACAAAAAATCTAGTAAAAATGTTTGGTTCTCAAAAAATTCTCCATTGATGTGTTAAATCTAAAAGATCTCATTATTTTTGTACATTTGTAATTTATATAATTTAAAAATAAAATTATTGAAGGCCCCTTATAAACTGTTTCATCCGACTTTTAGCATTTTAAGCATTTTATCACTGAACCGCGTGAATGCAGTGAACGATTGTAATGAGAACTCCCGACTGACATGATAAAAACGTCACACAAGGGTCAAAGGAAGATGACAAGCTCTTTAAACACTTATCAGTGACCTTTAAAAGACGGTGCGTGTCTGCCATCCACCTTTTCAGTCAAATAATAATCCAGATCAGCGCTCAGTTCACCTTCGCCCTCAGCGCTGACGCCAACATCTTTGACCCCACCTACCAGGTGGTCCCAAAGCTAATGATAACAACAGTGAAACCACCTCAAAAACAACCGCTATACGGAGAATAACACCCAGCTCGATGCCAGGTGGCTGTCGGCCGAAGACATTTTTCACATAAATCAAACCGCCTTTGGGCTTATCAATAACAAGTCATTTAGCAGGCGGAGAGTGGTGCAGATCTCCAGGGGTCAGCGCTTGTTTGTTAGATGGACATCTGCAGCCCTGTTTGCTTCGCCATGGCAAAGGACCTAGCGTTTTCTCTCTCTCTGTGTATCGGACGCTTGCTGCATTTCTCTCATTCCTTAGCGCTGCGGTGATGCGAAAAGTTATTGATAAATGAAATTATTTATGCATAAATGTATACTTTCTGTCATACATTCACCCTGTTGGATGAAAACCCAACATGCTCTGATAGCACACATATATCTGGCATACGTCTATTTGATGTCTGCATTTACATCTGCAATACATAGTTTACTTATCTGCAATGGGGTTTTGTCTCAGAGACGTCTGCTGTCAGATGTCATAAAGACAACCAGAAGACGTTTGTAAGATGTGTATGATTTAGAATGTAGCCTATGTAAAACTGCTCTTTCTGAGATGTTTATGAGAGGAATTTACGCAGCATATTTTCCAGATCTCCAGGAACACTTCACCCGAAAATGAAATCTGTCACCCTTAAGTTGTTCCAAATCTGTATATAATTCTTTGTTCTGATAAACACATAGAAAGATATTTGGAAAATACGTTTTGGCCACCATTGACTAACATGGTAGGAAAATTGCTTTACACATTTCTTTGTTCTGTTGAGCACAAAAGAAGATATTTTGAAGAATGTAGGAAAGCAAACAGTTCTGGGGCACTTTTGACTATCATTGTCATTTTTCCTACTTTGGTAGTCATTGGTGGCTGAGAACTGTTTGGTTACAAGCATTCTTTCAAGTATCTTCCTCTGTGATCGTCAGAACACAGACATTTTTAAAGATTTGGAACAACTCGAGGGTTGTTGAGAGTAAATGATGACAGAAATTTTATTTTGGGGCGAACTGTCCCTTTAAGTATATTATTTCAGATTGACCATAGTAACTTTGGAGCCATTGCTAAACTATGATATTTTGTTGCAAACCTATACTGTAAATTGTAATAAATACACCAAAAAGCATAATCACTACACTTTAACTATAAATAAACCATCGTATTTTCTTTCATTTGTTTCTTTCACAAACATTTGAATGTGTCTTTCCATGTTTTTCAGGCCCTCTTTGTGATGAACGTGAGAACACTTGTAAAAAGTGTTTTTTCGGTGACCTTTTTCATTTTCATCAGTTTATCTTGGCTATTAAGACTAAGCAGATAGCAACCTGCTTTTGCATTGAAATCACTTTCCTTCCTATTATCACTTTATTCTCTCTTTCTCGCTCGGTTTCAAAATAATGATTAATTTAGTGTTTAATTTGTGTAATATTTTGCCTATGAAACGGGTCCTCACTGCATTTATGTTTATTGAATACTCTGACGGGTCCAGCCAAGAAAGGACCTTGAGAAAACCGTTCACAGGACCAATTACCACACAGCAGATCTTACACAAATATGCCCTCGATTTACGCATCAACAAATAAATCCGATAATTCATGCCGATGGCGAACACCGCTCTCAGTGGAATGACAAAATCAGCCACTTAATGTGAATGTTCATTAAAATGATATAAAAAGCAGAATGCCCCCTTGGATTTGCTAAATGGGTAATTTGTCCAAAAAGTCAACAAAAATTGCGTTTTTCTCACTACGGATCTGAAGCTGTCAAATGCTTTATTCCCTGCTTGCGTGCATTTCCAAATTTTTGTTTCAGAATTTAACACGGCCACATTGGTCGGTTGTTGAGTTCTGTTTTAAATGGATTTCTCCAATCTGATGTGTTCTTTACAGTTTATATACAGGATATGAAATAGCAGAGCTGCAACATGTTGGTTTGGACCACCTGGAGATAAGTTTCAGAGAGTGCAGAGCAACAGCAGGGGGATACGTTATGTGTGTATCCTTGTGCCCTTGACAATATTGTGATATTGACAATGTTTATGATACAGTTTGTGTATCTCTGTTTGAAGAACCCACAGGTTGTGTTGAGTATCGAGAGTGTGTGTGTAAGTGTAAGTCTCAGACAACTCTGCCATCATTTCTGTGCAACTCCTGGTGCGTTTGGAAGCACTTTATAGGTCATGTTCAGCACATTTCTATACTGCAAAATTGAACTTCTGCTCAGTTGTTGTTTTTTCCGCAGGACAATGTCTCAAAAATAGTCTAATCACTATACACTTACTTGAGAAGGGACCTGTTTTTCTAAGAGAAAATATAAAAATGTAGTAAGTTTACACTAAAAACAAGCAAATACTGTATATCTGCCAATTGTGTGAGAATGATTGAATTAAATTAAATAACTAGATTAATTTTTCTTGCATTACCAAATATGTTTACTTGTTTTTTAGCATAAACTCACTTTTATGACTTTTTCTGAACAAGAAATACTATCTCAAGTTCCTTTTTTCCTAAATAAGATATATTTTAAAATATAGAGTTTATTTGCAAAATATTCAAAAATAATAGTATCAATTAATATAAATCCAACTGTTTTGTTGTTTTCATCAAGTAATAGTAACAACAGAATAATTCAGCTACCAACACAATTAAATCCATTAAAAACACGATAACATGATTTTTGATGAAAAAATCCAGAGTGATCTGTTTTTGCAATTTAACTTTTCATATGTACTGCAAAACAAAAACTAAATAAAAAATGTTTTTGGTAGTTTTACAGTCCATTTTAAATTTTTGCATATTTCTTTCTTTCTTTCTTTTATTTTATTAATTCAACCATCCCATTGAGACTTCACAGTCTCTTCTACCAGAGAGACCTGGTCAAGACAGCGGCACACAAAGCTTCACACAAAACAAAGACCCATAATACTCATAATACTCAACCAATAAAAAGTAAATCATTAAAAACACTTACAGGAATCTGTTAAAACAGAACAAAAAAACGCATAACCATGGAAAGGAATACAGTTTAAGGACAGTTTGAAAAAGCACATTTTCCAAATTCTGATGTCACTTTCGGAACTTTTGAGTGTAAATACAATTTTTACATCATATCACTTAATTTAATAAAAAGCTTATTTTTCTTTTTTTAATTATGGAGAAAGAGGAGGAACATACTTATATAAAACAATTCAGCTTAAAAATAACACTTAACAACAATTTGCTACATGAGAAGATATTGTGATATCAGATAATTTCATGAAGTTTGTTCCATATTTTCCATCTTTTGTTTTTATATTGAGAGTGCACTGGCATGTTTGATCTAAAGTCCTTCTTAAAAGATTTTTATCAGAAAATGAAGATTGATTTTTTCGTACATGTGACAAATAAAAAGTGTGAGATGTACAAAATACTGTGAAACCCTTTATTCCCCCTCGCATTTTCATCAGGATAATCTGATGTCTGATAGAAAATAGTAAGAGATCTGACATATGTTGTTTAACATTGATGCATAAGTGTGTGTGTGTTTGTGGTTAACCCCCCTCCCAGACTCTTTCCCTGCCTCTCAGGTGCTAAACTGTGGCAGTTAAAGGCCTAACAGAGAGGTATAAATAGGATTGTCTTCCCATGGAGACTCACAGTCTTTTATTGGAGCATCAAGTGACTGAGATCCAGAGAGCCTGGAAGACAGACAGCAGCGTGCAGAAAACACACCCGGCTTCCCCTGTGCCCCCATGCGGAAAAAGCCCCAGGGGAGAATTTGCCAGCTGAGCTTCAACAACAAGGTAGGACGACCCAGCTGACTGCCAGACTGACTGCTCTCAGCTGTTTGTGCGTCTCAATAGTTCACTTCAGAGATGATAGCTGAGACCCAGGGTGCGGTACAGAGATACAGAGAGAACAGGCCAGCATGCGCTCGCCATGGGAGTGTTATGGTAAGCGCCTGTTCATTTATTGATCGGAAGGGGACCGCTTAGCATTTATCCAGACGCAGTTGTTTCGAGACTGCAAGGGTTTGACAGCAGTTGCTAGTCCAAGCGACGTGTCTTCTGGGTGATTCCCAGTTTCTATTTGTGTTTTTAAGTAGATCTCTGGCCTCAGGGAGAGACGTGGTTGAATCATCTGTGAATCATGACAGAATCTGATTGGGAGCTGTTACTGTTTTCTCTCATTTGATTTCAGTTGTTGGCTGTGGAGTGGAAGACTTGTTTCACATTCCTACATATCCCTCTCTCTCTCTCTCTCTCTCTCTCTCTGTCTCTCTCTGTCTGTCTGTCTGTCTTCTTTTTATAAATGTCATCGAGCTCCACAGACTCAAAACTCCTATTTCAGCACAGAAAATGACTATTATAATTGATTGACAGCCTTAGAGGTGTCCATTTAGCAAACTCATGGCACCCGAGAAGGGAACGATGGAAAAAAATGAAACTAAAGATGAGGGATTGGAAAAAAGTAAGAGTCCCTGAGCGTCAGCGTCAAGGAGGATAGAAATTAAGTTTTCAGATGCGGATCGATTGGAGAACGCTTGTCTCATGCATTTTACACAGGCGCGAAATGCCACTTACGGTATAATGCTGTACTCTGGGTCAGACTAAAGCTCTCTCCCTCTTGGGCCGGGATTTCACAGCGCTTTTAACACACAGCGCCTAGTCTTCACTAAATCTCTCTGATTGTGTTGGAAAATCAAGTTGTTTTGCACTTCTTTTGTGGATTTGCGAGTCTTAAACCCCTTTTCTATTACATCTAAGAATGTTCCTCTGTAATCTTTCATAGTCTCGTATACATTCATGAAGTATTAACTTCATTTTTTGTTAAGCAGGAGATTCTAAGCTGACGCCATGGAGAATGGGAGATGGAGTAGCGAAGATGCTCACAGAGCTTCCATGCCAGATGAGCTGTCTCATCCGAAGTTCTCCGAATGGAAGTTTAAGCTCTTTCGGGTCAAATCCATGGAGAAGGCGCCGCTGCCGAATGAAACGCCGGAGGAGAAGGAGAATGTACCTGAGGTGGAGATGGAGATGGTGGGCTCCCCAGGGAGCGTGATGAAGCTCTGTTTTGGAGGGAAGAGCAAGGAGAACGTGGAAGGAGCTCGGGATAGAGTGGATCTTAAACTGCAGGAGATGGACACCCACATGAATCTTCTGAAGTGAGTCTAACACCAAAAAAAGAAAATCAGTTATCTTAGACAGCAATGAGGTGAAAAAGAGAACAGAAAGAGAAGTTTGTTCAGATTTTTCTCCTGAGATACAGTAACCTCAAATGTTTCCCCTAGAGTTTAAGAGGAGATGTCAATTTCATTGAGTTGTGATAACGCCTGAAACAAAATTCACTTTATAAATCCTTCTTTTTGATCATCTCTTTCAAGATGCTTTCAATTGTATACCGCTTTGCACTTACTGTTTGTCAACAATTCCTAATATTTATATTTTTTTTATGTTGGCTGAGTTAGTGACATTGTTAAGGTCAAATTACAGATTTATGGACCTTTTTTCAAAACGAAATAGTCCTCAGTTTTGTATTATTTTAACTTAAGTGTAAGTATTTAAACCTGATCTCAGATATTTTTCCTGAAATTGCTTAGTAATAATAAAATTGTTGCCTGATGCATGAAGAGTTTAGAGGTGTAAAATGAATGTAGATTGTAGGGGTAAAAACTCTGGATTTGGGTACATTTATTCCAAAAAAAGATTTCCTACTGAGTTCTTTAGTAATATTGAGATTGAGATTGGAGACTTAATAAATTTGAGCTCAGTTTGAGACATTTTTGAGATCTCTCATGAAACTCTAATGGAGACATTTGTACGATAACTAGGTTTTCTAAGGAGAAATGTTCAAGATGCACAAGCAAGTTTTCATTTGCTCTCCATTTAAACTCATTGATGTCTACGAGAAGTCATTGAGATATTTAAAATATCTCATTTTGTGATTTCTTTCTTTCTTACAGATAAGATTTTGCATCTCATTTAATGTCGTTGCTGTCTATGAGAAACAATCAAAAACTAAAAGAGATCTGTGATTTTTCTTTTTAATAGGATGGTGTTTTTCAGTTCTCCTTTAGTAATGTTTTCACCAACTGTACACTCTTAAAAATAGAGGTGCTTTAAAGGTTCTTCACAGCGATGCCATAGAAGAACCATTTCTTGTTCCACAAAGAACCATTCTGTTAAAGGATCTTTAAAGAACCATCTCTTTCTTACTTTATCTACTTAATCTAATCTTCAGATGTTAAAGGTTCTTTAAGGAATCAAAAGGTTCTTCTATGGCATCGATGAACCCTTTGAACACCTTTTATTTAAGAGTGTACAGTAACAAGAATTATCAATTCAACTTCTCTCTGAGTTTTTATTAAAACGCTGTAAGCTATTCATATAAAAGCTGGTGAGATACGAGCTTGCTTTAATTGTCTTGAATCTATCTGAATGTTGATTAGATTTGTGTTCATTTCAAAGCTTGTCCTTGTTTGTTTTATAAACATTCAACCGAGAATTGCTTGGCTTTTATTTTTTTCTCTTTGCAGAACTTTAACTTTTTTCTCTTTGCAGAACTCAATGTCGCCTGTGCGGACTGTCCATACGAAAAGCTAAAGGTCCAGCGCACGAGGTCCAGGGAGACTTGGAAGAATCCAGCAGATGTTCCCTGCGCAAGATGGGCTGCAAGCTGGTGACCTGGCCAGAGGTCATCTCGAAAGTCTTCAAGGTGGACGTTACAACCGACATGGAGACGGTCCATCCTTCCAAATTCTGTCACCGTTGTTGGACAGCTGCCATGAGGGGCGGAGGATTCTGTACCTTCACCAGGACCAGGATCTCGGAGTGGATGCCCCACACCTCCCATTGCAACATCTGCTTCCCCAAGAAGACCTCATTTAAGCGGATGGGAAGGAAGCGGGCCAAGCCGGTAAAAAGTTCACACCTTTCAAAGAGATTCAAGCGTGACTCTCCAACATCATCTAATAGAGTTTGGAGGCAGACCCCAGAGAGTCTAGAGACATCAGGTGGCACGGAATGGATCAAACCATCGGTTCAAAGAGGACAGTGGGTAAAGGACATCACACAATGCCAGCGGGACCATTTGAACACCAAGCTGGTCTCCCAAGACCTCCCAACGGACCTGTTGCATGCCTTTACGTGTCAAGTATGTGATCACCTGCTTTCCGATCCCGTCCAGTCGCCATGTCGACACCTGTTCTGCCGTAACTGCATCACAAAGTACAGTCACGCATTGGGTCCAAACTGTCCCACCTGCCACCAGCACCTGAACCCATCTCACTTGACTAGACCCGCAAAGTTCTTCCTCACGACTCTCAGCTCCCTTCCGCTTATCTGCCCCAGCGAGGGCTGCACTGAATGGGTCCGATTCGACTCCTTTAGAGAACACAGCCTCAACCACCGTGCCAAAGAGTCCCAAGAAGAGCAAACGTCTTCAGAGCAAAACTTAGACGGTTACCTGCCGGTCAACAAAGGGGGACGTCCTCGGCAGCACCTGCTGTCGCTGACCCGCCGAGCCCAGAAGCACCGTCTGAGGGACTTGAAGACCCATGTGAGGGTATTTGCTGATAAGGAAGAAGGGGGGGATGTGAAGTCGGTCTGTTTGACGCTCTTCCTTCTGGCGCTGAGGGCCGGCAATGAACACAAACAGGCAGATGAGTTGGAATGTATGATGCAAGGTACTGCCAAGAAGCATATCACCCACACAAATTCAACTAAAGAACACATAATGATTTATTGACTCGCTCGGTTAAAGTGATCGTTCACCCAAAAATCGTCAAGTCATCATCTGCCCACCCTCATGTCATTTCAAACCTGTTTGACTTTCTTGCTTCCCCAGAATACAAAAGAAGATGTTTTAAAGAAAGTTGGTAATAGAACAGCACTGGCCCCCGTTCATTTCACAAAAAAACAGTGGAAGTGAATGGGTGCCAGTTAAAAACATTCTTCCAAATATCTTCTTTTTTGTTCTGCGGAAGAAAATCATACAGGTTTTGAATGACAAGAGGGTGAGTAAATGATCGAAGAATTCACATTTTTGCATGAGCTACCCCTTTGTGATGAACTACATCTGGATTGTCAGTACACCATTCTATTTTCATTCATTACTTCCAAACAGATGCATGAGGTAAAATGAGCATGCCCGATGTGTTTCTACAACAAGAAACGAATTCATTATTTGCTCGTACGGTCGACTGTCAGAACGTAAATACATTTTTCACCGCACTGTTAAACGTGTGAGTGCACATGTGAGACTCTTATACACAATAACAATTCTTGTAAAGAGCCTGTTAGGACGAAAACAACATCGATAGCCCTTGTATCTGCAAATGATACAGCTACTGTTTTCAAGCCTCAGGGGAACCGGGCCCAGCTGGTGTCTGTTTTCATCAGCAGCCAATAGATCAGTATCTCCAGCCCAGCTGAGTCACCTCTCATCTGACTTAAACATTAATAATCTCACTGATCTAGAACAATTAGGACATATTCCATGTGGCAGTCAGGATTCGAGAAATTACAAAAACTCATTTGGTAGGGGAATCTCCTGAACCCTATCAAAGTTAATATTTCATCTCAGGGCTATAATAAAGAAAGGGTTGTATTTTGCATAAAGAAATGATTCACATTACTGTAATACAATTAAACGGTTACACAGATTTTTTCATATCAATTACAGTTATTTAGATTCAAATAATTATCGTACATTATAGTAATTATGCATCAGAGTTATTATCGTTTTGATTTTAGTTTAATTCGTTTTTATTCATATTTTAGATTAACTTTTATTTTTTATTTTAATTTCAGTAAGATAATTCTCTTATATTGTATGCTTTTGTTATTTTACTAATCATTTTGTCATTTTTTATGGTGCTATATTAGTATCACAATTTTAGTGCTTTAAACTTATTTCAGTTTATTTCTGAGCCAAATTTCAATTTTTTTCTAATCAATTTAATGCCAAGATTTTCTTTGATTTCAATAAATAAAAACACTGTCAACTAAGCAGTCAACCAAAATAACCTTGTCATGCATGCACAAGTAGCCATCTATAGCAATACGCACATATTTAATATGCTAGGGCTGTCAAACGATCATGATAAATCGCATTCAGAATAAAAGTTTGCGTTTTCATAATATTTGTTTGTGTACTGTACATATCTATTTTAACACAAAAACATTCACATACTGTACATGTTTTATTTTTAGGAAATATTTGATGCATTTATAATTTAAAGTAAATGTAAACATTTATACATTTTTATATTTTATGTTTTTCTTAACTATATGCATGTATGTATATGTACTTATAAACAAAATTAATATGCACAGTACACAGTAACACATTGATATTTATACCGTCTAAATAGCTTTTTAAATTCGTTGTATTCTGATTCTGTTTCCCAGGTAGAGGATTCGGCCTACATCCTGCAGTGTGTTTGGCCATAAGGGTCAATACCTTCCTGAGCTGCAGTCAATATCACAAGATGTACCGCACTGTCAAGGCCACTAGCGGCCGCCAGATCTTCCAGCCTCTGCACACCCTCCGCAATGCCGAGAAAGAGCTTCTTCCAGGCTTCCACCAGTATGAATGGCAACCCGCTCTGAAGAACGTGTCCAGCTCTTGGGATGTCGGCATCATCGATGGCCTCTCCGGTTGGACGTCCTCCGTGGATGACGTCCCCGCGGACACCATTTCTAGAAGGTTCCGCTACGATGTGGCACTAGTCTCTGCAGTGAAAGACTTGGAAGAGGACATCATGGAGGGGTTAAGAGAAAGAGGGCTGGACGACAGCTCGTGCACCTCTGGTTTCACCGTGGTGGTGAAAGAATCATGCGACGGTATGGGAGATGTTAGCGAGAAGCATGGATCAGGCCCAGCTGTGCCTGAGAAGGCGGTGAGGTTTTCCTTCACAATCATGTCTATTAACATCCGACTTGATGATGAGGAGGACGCAGTCACGATTTTTCAGGAACAGAAGCCAAACTCTGAGCTGTCCTGCAGGCCTTTGTGCCTTATGTTTGTGGACGAGTCAGATCACGAGACCCTGACAGCCATCTTGGGACCCGTGGTGGCAGAGCGGAAAGCCATGCTGGAAAGTCGGCTAATCCTGTCTATCGGTGGAATGCAACGTTCCTTTAGGTTCTTCTTCCGAGGCACAGGCTATGATGAGAAGATGGTACGTGAATTGGAGGGTCTTGAAGCCTCAGGATCTACTTATGTATGTACGCTGTGTGACTCGACTCGAGCCGAGGCCTCGAAGAACATGGTGCTGCATTCCATCACACGCAGCCACTGCGAGAACCTCGAGCGTTACGAAATCTGGAGGAAAAATCCTTTCTCGGAATCTGCTGATGAACTCCGTGACCGTGTCAAAGGTGTTTCTGCCAAGCCGTTCATGGAGACCCAGCCCACCATGGACGCCTTGCACTGCGACATAGGCAATGCTACGGAGTTCTATAAGATCTTTCAGGATGAGATTGGCGAGGTCTTTCTGAAGAGCAATCCAAGTCGAGAGGAGCGCCGGCGGTGGCGTTCAGCACTTGACAAACAGCTGAGGCAGAAACTGAAGCTCAAGCCTGTGATGAGAATGAACGGAAACTTCGCCCGACGGCTGATGACCCGGGAAGCAGTGGAGGCGGTTTGTGAGCTCGTTCCTTCTCAGGAACGTCGTGAGGCTCTGCTAAAGCTGATGGATCTGTACTTCCAGATGAAGCCTGTGTGGAGGTCCACCTTTCCGGCACGAGACTGTCCGGACCAACTCTGTCAATACAGCTACAACTCGCAGCAGTTTGCCGATCTACTTTCAACCACGTTTAAGTATCGCTATGATGGAAAAATCACCAACTACCTACACAAGACATTGGCACACGTGCCAGAGATTATCGAGAGGGATGGGTCTATCGGAGCGTGGGCCAGCGAAGGCAACGAGTCCGGTAACAAACTGTTTCGCCGTTTCCGAAAAATGAACGCAAGGCAGTCCAAAGCATTCGAACTTGAAGATGTCTTGAAACACCATTGGCTGTACACTTCCAAGTATCTACAGAAGTTTATGGAGGCGCACAAGAATTCAACAAAAGCTTTGCAGGCTACGTTCAACCCAGAAGAGACTCCAGATGAGGTTGACATGGCTGTTGAAATTCCAGATTTTTAACTTGATTTACTTTCTTGACTTGATTGACTTTCTTTAAAGGACCTTATTTTCTTGATGATGACTTTAATTGTTTGACTTAATTTCTTGAGAGCAGATGCAATATCAGGTGTAAAGGTTGGATTCTTCGCTTGGTTATTTTTTGAAGCTCGCACATTAAAGCGATCAAAATTGTTTTATGCCCGAGATAAAATTGTATGGGCAGGATTAATTTTTTTTGCTCTGCTTTTACAGGCAAATTTTCTCTGTTTCATCTCTTGCTGCGTGTGAAATGTGAGTGAGTTTATTGTATTGCCAGGTTGTGACATCTTTTTATTCATGAAAACATATGAGGCAACTGTAAGTCAGTGAGATTATGTTACATTTATGATGGCTATATTCATATATCAAAACAAAGACAAAATTGTCTTTATTGCAGAGACTATTTTACTTTCACGGTATTTTGATGGTGCTTCACTCAGCTCAGGTGATTCCCAGAGACACTATATTACATTTGCACATAAGTTTGATCCTGTCACATAGCCTACCTCAAAATTCAGTCTTTGGTTCCGTAGGCACCCGGGGATATTTGTCCCACACTATTAATACAAACACACTTTTAAATATTTCTGTAACAATTATTCACCACATACATTTTACCTCAAGTTATAAATGATGATTTTGAGCAATTAGTTTCATTGTTTATACTGTGCGCTTTAACACTGTGATTCACGTTTTACTTCACTTTTTTACTTGACTTGATTGATTTCTTTGAAATCATACATTGTATGACTATTTGGTTTAGAAACTTTGGGTTCTCGTGGTAATTTAAAGGGATACACCATCCAGAAATGAAATTTTAAACAGATATATATACAGGTTTGGAACAACTTGTGGGGGGGGTAATTCATGACAGAATTTTCATTTCTGAACAGAGTGACAGAGTATTCCTTTAAAGTATTTTTTAATGCATCATCACTTATTATTCATTACTTATTATTCACAAACCCTTTGGTAAAATCATAATAGAAATACTGTTTTTATATTCTTTGATGAATTGATAATAAAACACTTTGCATTTCTTAAATGTGAAAATAATGTTATGTTGATTTGCACAAAGGCTGTGGAGATGTTCCTGAGATTCCTTCTTTTCTTGTTGTTGCAATTACTTAACATTTAATAATAGAATAACATTGTATTGAAATAAATCACATTTTACTTGTCATATGTATTTTAATTAAATAAAAGAAATAAACAATTTCAATTACTTTTTGTCTGATTGTTTGTATGTATTTATAGGCTACAGTTTATCAAAATGAAAACAACGGAAATACAATTAAATGTCATTCATTTTATTTTAACTGACAAACACATTTTATTTTAAAAGGCAATAAATCAACATGAGGTACATCAATTATTTCATTAATAATTTCATTAAAAATGCATTTCAGTTGTTTCAATTAGTTACATTTTATCTGAATATGAAAAACAATCACAGTGTGGCATAAATAAGCCATTTTAACATGCATTGTGTAATATCCAGCAACTTTTAACCAAACACGTTTGAATAACATGAGATTCAACAGGCAATGATACAACATCTCAGTCGAAAAGTCTCCTGAGGAAGGTTTTCTTGGCCGGGGTCATTTTCAGTGTGACCGGAGTCTTGCGGTGGATCATCTTCAATGGCACTCTCTTCAAAGGCATTGTCTGCCGTGGTGGCGTCATCTCCTGTTTGGGCAGGCCTCCGTGATCCAGGCAAAAGTACTTGCTGTTGTCTTGCGAGAGGCTGAGCAACATGCTCTCAGGTAGCTCCATGCACCGTGCATGAACCCAATGTCCACCTTCACCTCTGGAGCAGTAGATCATGGCAGGTCGAGTGAGCTCTGTAGAGTAATATGGCTCCCAGGTGTTGGGGTCAACCTGACACGTGAGGCAGCATTTGATCCAATAACCTGTCTGAGACTCATCCTCTTCGTCTTCTTCGTTGTAGGTGTCACCTTCTCCATCGCTGCTGTACTCCATCTCATGAGGTTCACGGCCAAAGTAGAGCTCCTCCGAGTCCTCCATCGGTGCCGAGTCCTCCAACTCATTGGACTCCTGACTGCAACCCTGAGTTGTTTCTTCTCCATCTCCGAATTTTACCTGGTAGAAATGGAAGGCTTCTGGTGGAGTTGGGTTTCCTTCTGAGGGAACGGCGATCATGGCATTTCCTTTGCCCAAGCTTCCGCCAAACCAAGTACGGCTGTGGCTTATCTCAGTGGTCCAAGGTGGTGGTTCACGTGGCTCCATGTGTGCTCCGACATCATCGAGTCCAACGTATGTGCATTCCATTCGCTTTTGGGTCTCTGATTGGTACCCACCAATGATGATATACTCATGATAGCCAATAGGAGTGACTACAGCGCTGCTTATAGCCAGACCATCATTGAGAACGCTACAGGTCAGGATAGGCCTTCCTAAGAGAAGCTCCACACGGATGCGGATAAGACGAGGGGGTCTACAATCAGAATTGAGAATGTGGCCACCCAGGAAGTAGACACAGTCCTCTCTTGCCAGGGCCACGTGAAACGCCTGGCCATCCGTGAGTTCGGGGAGGTTGTGTGCGGACACGCAACCAAACTCCATTTCAATGAGGAAGACTTGAGGTGGGCAGTCCACCACGCTGTTCCAGTTCTGTGTGGTTCTCTCGGCAGGCGGCATGTAGGATCTACCGCCAAATAGCACGCATGCAGTCTTTCCTCTGCTTCGAATTACGCTGATGGTGTGGCCATATCGAGCACTGGGGACATCTCCAACCAACTCCTTCTCTTTGCACTGCAACGTGACCTTACGGTTGCATCCCCTGCTGTCCATGCTCAGCATGTAGAGATTTGGGGATAGTTCGTTATTAGGCGTTCGCCCACCGTGAATGAGGTAACATTCAGGGCTGTCATTAGAAGGCTCCAAATGAGCTATTGCTGGGCTTCGAAGGGGAGGGAGATAAGAGGAGGTGTTTGAGAAAGATATGGGACGGAGCTTAAGTTCTCCTTCTTTGATACGCACACCAAAGATCCCGGTCGGACACGAGCGTTTTGGCCAGCCCTTTTGACCGAAGAGATAAATATCACCATCCAGCTCGAGCAGAGAGCAGCCTGGTTGAACAAGGCCAGCAAAGTTTGCCACAGTCAGAGATTCTAAAGCCATATCCTTTTGCAGGGACCTGTGTAAAATATATAAAAAATTATTTCCTTACATTAATATTTATTCATTATAATTTTTTATTTCTAAATAAGCAGTATTAATAAATAATGGATTTAAAGTATTTATATATCCACACAACAACGGAACAATTTTGCCATCCTTGTTTCTATAAAAGAGGAATTCATCCCTACAGCAAAAGAGTTGTAGTTTTTATCTATCCCGTTTTCCTTAAACGCAGTTCCAACGATTGCAACTTAAAGACTACATTACCCAGCATTCAGCGCGACAACCGGTTCCTCTCGCTCTTCATTTAAATGGTAAGTCTGATGTCTTCTGTTTATGAACTCGGACCGCTCACATTTCGAAACCAATTTACTATCAAACATTATTGTTTCCTAGTATTACACTTTAAGATTTGTTTGATGTATTTAGGTATTAAAACACGCCAGAGAACGTGTGATTAACTAGCTTCTGCGTCAAACGTCAACGCGACCGTAACCTACATTAACAATGATGAATCCATTAAGAAGGTTTGAAAATATATTCAATAAAACCGTATATAATGCATATAACATTTATTTCACATTCACAATACATTAATGTTTTATTCACTTTTATCCACGTGACACAACATTAACAGCAAAATAAGTGTTGCTAATTTTTTAATAATGACCCCCTTAATAACTTAGAATTTGGATATTTCTTACCTGCAGTGCAGTCCTAGAGAGCTGTATCGTGCTGGTGCCTTTAATATCGTTTATTTTACGAAAAGAAATGGTTTAGTGATTGTCTGGGGCTCAGTGTTTGTGAAGGTTGACTGGCTCATCTTGAGGTTAACTGCCTGTAACTGCTGTTTTCAACAGGTGGCTGTACACATCACAAAGTTTGAATGAAAACAAGCACAAATTCAGTACTTCATAGGTCGGTGTATCAATGTGCACTTCGGTGGTCCAGCCTATAGTAGCCCCCTAATAGATCTATGAACTATTTTATACTGTTTAAATGAATCAGTCATTACAATTTTGCCTGTTGTGTATGTAGTGTGTTGAATGGACATGGATTATTCAGATGTAGGCCCTATCTTGCAGGGGGTGGGAAAATAAAAGTTTGAGTTGTAGAAAAATGCTCTAGAAATCTGAATTATATCTCAATTTGAATCCTTACAAAATTTTGATTGACATTTAAAAAAATCCGTTGTATGATTTTTTTATTTTAATTTATATCCAATATGATTCCTTGGAAATAAAATACAGAACTACTAACCTCATTTGTGACCCCAGAGACCAGTCTTAAGTAGCAGGGGAACATTTTTGGTAAAAGCCAAACATACATTGTATGGGTCAAAATTATAGATTTTTCTATTATGGCAAAAATTTCATACCCAAAATATATCAAAACTTAATTTTTGTGAGTGGATGGCCAGTAACAGTGCCCCTTATCAACAACCTCAAAGGCAATTTTTTCAATATTTTGACTCTTTGCGGTCTCAGATTCCAGAGTTTTAAACAGGTATATCTCCGCCAGATATTATCATATCATTACAATCCATACATCAATAATTATTAAGCTATCAAAGTATGTAAAAATGTTCATTTGAAAAAATGTACCCATATGACTGATTTTGTTTTCCAGGGTCACATTTGTTCCCATTACAAAACCTTTACGAAGATTCCAAATTATTATACAGAAATGTAGTTCTTGCTCATCAATTCTTTTTATGTTTTTTGCACTTTTGTAGTCACACAGATGTTTTCATATTCTTCAAGGACAACAGCCTCCAACATGCATGACAAAACATGCTCTTCACGACGCGTCTGTAATGTTATATTATTATCTCACTACGCAATATGTTGTTGAAATATTTCCCCTGGGGATTTAAGTGGTGTGTGATGCCACTGAATGATTTACTCTCATTACACCAAAAACTGAATGTGAGTCACACATCAGGTTTTGGCAGGGGGGCGTATGGATTCATAAAGACACTGCTTATTTCCCGTAGGCTTATTTTTTTGCATTAACCGTTTCTGCTTGGCGGCTCCTTAAAGGAAAGAAAAATTAGGAGACTGCTGCTGAAAGAAGAAAGAGAGAGAGGAATGGGGGAACATCTGTGTGTGCTTCATTAGCATACTGTTTTTGTGTTTTGGGGGTTGTATAAGGGTGTGTTTAAGTGTGTATGAGTCTTTATGCAGTTGCATATTTGTTTTGAAGGCCAAGAGATTGTGTGTGTGTGTGCGCCAGGCGACGAAAGCGGGTGCAAAACAAAGAGCTGTAACCACGAGTGCCTGGAAGAACATTGAAAAACACAAACAGCGGAGCACCTGTGTCTGTGAGCCGGTGCTGAAGAGCACTGTGAAAGAGGAGGCTCTTCGTCTCCCCTGAGGCGTAGCAAACAATAAAGAATTCCTCTGGTGTCTTCCAGCACTGTGGAGAGCTTTATTCTTCCGTTCAAGCGCACTTGATGCCAACGTTCACACTTACAAATGCGGGAAAATCAACCTGTTGAGTCCAGGAGGAGATTGTCGTTCGGCTGTGGCAAATAAATGTTGCTCATTGCATGGTTGGCAGCGGAGAGACACCTTTAAACACGATACACAAATGTGACTGTGACCTGGAAAGATGTTGCGTTTGCATTGTAAATGCTTTTCTGGTGTTCAAATTATTTTAGGGCGTCATTTGTCTGGTGGCCCTTAATGAACATGAAATAAATACACATTTATTACACAATTCATATATTATTGTTGGCGATTTATTAGTGCACTTTAAATTCCTCTAGCTCAATTTGTGGGAATCCACATAGAGATCAAATTGAAAGCGTTGTCAAGAATCCTGGCAGTCTGATATAATTATGAAAGAAGAAAGTGATTTGTTTTTCAGTTTAAAATGATGCATTGCAATGTGGGATACCATATTTCTAGCAGTGTATACAGGTGTTCTAAGCCATCCAGGTGCCTACAAGTGCATAAACTGTGTACTACAGAAATCGTAGTATAAAGTATGCCATTCAGGACTTCGAGAGAGAGAGAGAGAGAGAGAGAGAGAGAATGAAAGAAGAAGGCCAGTGATGCAGCTGACGCCAAGGGCCATGCGAGGATTCACGCTGTATTATTGATGGAGCGGAGTAATTAGACTCTAGTGTAGCACCTGTTTCTGTCCCCGCTAATGTTGTGCCACCTGAAGATGGTACTCCCTGGGGCGGGTTCGTGATAAATGACACGGCGACAGCTCGGAGGTTCTGACGATCATGTCGCCATTCTTCATTATTTTTTAATGTCACGGCAATCACTGTCCGCCCCCTCTCCAGCCGCCATTGATTGTAATTTAGTTGAACTTCAAAGTGATAATTTTATTCCAATCAGGGCTAATGCAGCTATAACGCGTGATGCCGGGTTATAAGTGACCTGTTGAGAACGGCAGCTTTGCAGAATTCTATGTTCATTTTTGGAATAGCCTGTAATAGAATTCGTATTGAATTGTTTTCTTATTTGTTTGAAAACGGGTTAGATTGAGATGGGGCTACAACGCTCTTAGTGGTAGCTGGACTCACAATCAGTTAAAATATTTAATTAAAATATTTATATTATTATTTTTATATATTGTTTAGTTTTATTTTGTTTCCCTTGTTAATTGCTACCGTTTTTCGAGACTTTAATTTTAAACCTCAAAATATAAAAATCTTTTAAATTAAATTAGCTGTTGTGTATTGTGCTTATAGAATCAAACTGGTTTAACATATGTGAGTGTAATTTCTTTAAATATATTGAAACCTTTCAAACGGTATAATTTCAATTTAACTATTGTATAATTTTAATTTGGGAATTTATATTATGAGGTGGCTAATTTGTATGAATTTGTACACTCTCATTTGTATACAGAACTAGTTACAATTGTTACAAAATTAGAAAATTTGTTAAATTAGTTACAAGTGAAGGCTGAGACATTCAACTTAATTCAACTTCATTTCAATTTTTTACATTATTTTCTGTAGAGCTTTCATTCTTCAGCTGTTTTATTGTCAATATAAACAGATTTGACAGTATGCCAGGTTCGGTTGAGAATTCAGATGTGGATGACCATGACCCGGCCACTGCTGAAGCTGAAGCAGTTCTGCAGCGCCCCCGAGCAAACCTGTCCCCCTTCACTTACCTGACCCCAGGTGAGCCATACCGAATGCCTCACATAGACTCTTTCTTCCAATACATCCTCACACCTCTACCCGTGACCTTCAATGTCCATTCCATTTCCAGAGAACGTCAGGGATCCGCGTTTCCCCGACCTCGGAAGACAGAGAGACTTGTCCCACAGCAAGATAGACAGCTGAGAGGAACAGAGAGAAGATGGAGTGTCAGAGATAGAGGAGAACACGTTCCACAGCTGCCGCTCACCGACTGCTGATCTGGAAGAGGTCAGTGCATTGTAGATCTGAGCCTTATAAATGTGAACCTTATAGACGTGAACTGACAGCCTGTTCTTATTAGGCACATTTTTCCTTTTTCAATTCAAGTCCAGTTTTTTGCATTAGACCATGGTCTGTTTATCACAACCCCCTCCCACACACTCACACACACAAATCTGTGTAATGTTTTTTATTTTTTTCTCCGTCTGTCTGTTTATTATTGTCCTTTTGGCGGATTAAGAAGGCAAATATCAATTATCCTATAATATAGAGGTTAAAATCCTTAAAACCTAATATTACATTTTGGCCTTAAATTATGTTCGAGAGAGGATGTGCTACTAATTTTCTAAAATATACATTTTAGCGTATCTAAAAACCAGGTTTGAAGTGGGCCTGTAAGCAACCAATCACACAACCATAGCAATCACCTAGCAATGCCATAGCAACCACCCAGAACCCTATAGCGACCGATTAGCAATTCCCTAGCAACCTAGCATCGTAGTCATGGCAAAACACTCACATTTCTTTACAATGCACCTCTTGGTAAAGTCCTGGCAACAACCTGGTGACCGTCTAGATCACCCTGGCAACCCCATAGCAACAGTCTTGCATCCTAATGCGGCTGGCAAGCACCTCTAAAAATTTCCTCTGAAAATGTAAACGCATGCTCTATCATTGTTTTTTCCCCATTTTCAATTTTCCGCTCTCTTGGGTTTGGATAGCTTCATCGAGACGTGTGTTTTGTTATCCGTCTGCATGTCAAAGTGTGAATGCGCTTAAGACTTCTGCCTGGCTTGTGTATCGATCTCAGCAGGTCTCTGGTGAGCCGCAACGCCGTTTACTGTCAATAACATAAAACACATCGGCCAACAGCGCCGGTCAATGCTAAAAGAGCTTCTGCCATATTTAGATCCCGCACCACCGGGAGAGAAAAGACAGTCGTATTGATCGCAGTGTCGTTTTGATCGTCATCGCGCTAGTTCAAGTGGGTGCCGTCATTTCTGAGCATCATTAGTTGAAATGAAATAGCGAGGGTGAGTTTATGAGTCGGTGTTTGTCTTGTAGGTCGTGCTGGATGCCGGTTGTGTGGGAGGAAGACTGGGTGGTGTCAGCAGGCCCAACCCAGACAGACATGTGAAGGTAAACGGTTGGACATAAAACAGATAGACATCTTATTAGATAGAGCAGAAATGGGAAAGCAGACCAGCGGGGGGGGGGGGGGGGGGGTTAAAGTTTGAAAACAATAAAGGAAGTATTCATTGAAGTTTGAGATGTATTTGTTGTAGAAATTTTTAAGGTTAATTGTCTGTAATCGGTATCATTATCTTTAGGGCTGTCATAAAATCAGATTTTGACTACATGGTTAGCGTAGCCAAAAGAATTAGAAATATGAATTGGGTAAAAAAATCATTTTAATTTTGCTTAAACTTAATTTGATTTTGCATAAATTTCTTGTGTGTAATTTTGTGTCTATTGCACCATAACTTCAATAACTGCATTAACTCATGTACTGCACCGTACCTTTAATAACCGCATTAACTCATCTACTGCACTGTAACTTTAATAGCTAATGTCTGTAATTAATGCACACTTAAGTCACTTGCAGTATTGTATAGTCTAAATTGTTATATGTTCATAACCACCTGTACAGTAATGTTCACAGTATATAGCCTGCTGTATATATTGTCCATAGTACATACCGACTGTCATATTGTCATAGAACATTTGTATATTATTCCCCTAATATTGTATTCTGTATTTATTCACACTGTATATCCTGCACTTGCTAATTGCACTTCTGGTTAGACCTAAACTACATTTCGTTACACTGTACTTGTATATGTGTAATGACAATAAAGTTGAATCTAATCTAATCTAATTTATACCGAAATATTGTGACTCACTTGTTATTTTGGTGAATGCATAAATGTACATTTGAATCGAACGACATGTTGAAATCGCCTGCTCGGATGTATTTAAAAAATGGCAAATAATATTTTTTTTATATGGATATGTAAGGAGTGCAAGAGCCCACCGCACGTTTTAGTGAATATCATACACACGCAATTCTTTGTAATTAAGGGTGTCGTACGGCTTGATTTACATACATTACCATTTATTACACATGAATGAATGCAAATTCTAACCTGCTCCTTCGCCAATAGAGCCGGGGGGCAAACGCTAGCTGCGCGAGGCTTAACGCTAACAGTACAGGCTTGTAATGAGACACATATATGCCAGCTTCATTCTTCTGCTCCAGAGAGCCTCATTTAAACTCAAATGACCAGTTTAACACAACAATAAACAGAACGGAAGAGAAGAAAAGAAAGGGCCTGTTTTCTTGTGTATTTTTAGGAATCTTTAGGTTGACTGTAGACGTTATGGGCGTCTCTGTGAACTATTTATTCATGATTGAGGGGGCGAGAGGTATGTGAATGTCATTAGGTGTCGTATTTAGAATGCCAGTCAAACCAGCTGAGGTACATGGTGAACTTTAGCATAATTAGCATGAATAATCACGCCACTGCTCGGCTTTGCAAATAAGGAGGAAGAGAGAAAGCGAGGACGAGCGCATAACACAACAGCGACGATTGCCTATATGTCGGGTTTGATGACCGTCTAGGCGAATCTTCACAGGGTCGAGGGGAGGGTGGAGTGAAGGCGGACGCGGTCAAACCCGATCAAGGGCCGAAGTCTAATCGCAGAGTACCTGCGGATTTAATAGAACGCGCCAGTCAAGGGGCTTATGGGGTGGCGTAATGGCAAAAGCCTTCAGATTCATTAGCGATGTAAATCCCCCTTTATGTGTTTTCTTAGTGAGCTGCTTAATGATCTTGTTTTTGATAGAACTTTGTTTTGAAAACCCGCCATGAAAGGTGCTGGTGATGGGTTCTTCGGAGGAGTGCAGAATCCACAGGTCGGCTTGACTACACACACACACACAGGCTCGGGAACGCGCGCTATGACCCAGATGCTTGGTCCTTACTTGGCAGCTGAAAGGATGAATTTCACTGTACTGCTAATTAGTTGTTTAATTAAGATCAGCATCAGATGAAGCCATGGCAAACCTGACGTCTCTCTCAAACACAAGCTAGCACAGAAAAAACACATTAAAGGACATAAAAATATGTGTTTTGATATGGTAACACTTTACAGTTAGGTTGTATTTGTTATCATTAGTAGATAATGAATTGATAATGTTTAATATAGTTTTCAACATGCATTAATGCTTGTTAGTATAAGTTAATGTCAATATAATTTTTTCGTTTGTTCATTCTTCATTAACTAATGGTAACAGATTTGATTTTAGAAATGAACTCGTAAATGCTTAAATTAACACAAACAAAGACGAATAAATGCTGTTCAGGTATATTGTTAGTTGTAATGCATTAACTAATGTGAACTAACACCACCTTTTTGTAAAGTGTTAACGTTACCTCAGGTTTGTTTTTATATTTATTGTGTTTTTATAGCCAAAGTGTTGACAGGAAAGTAGGGGGTGATGGGTGGTGTGGGCTCAGGACATGGCCTGAAACGGTCTTGAATTCGGGTCCTGGTGTGAGGTTTCAGATTTTTTAAACTTGACGGCTGTATAATCTTGAAGTTACACGATCAAAACAACAACGATCACGTAGCTTGATGACGCTGTGTAGAAGTTTTGAATGATGGGATATGTTGTCTTCAACTCCAAGTACGCTGATACATCAATCAGATGCGAAGGAGAAATCATGTTAGCGGAAAAGGTAAAGTAATAAAGTTTTATAAATGTTGCGTTTGATTAAATCTATTATTTCATTATAATGAGTTAGCCCTGAGAAATGTTAGGTTATAACTAAATTGTTAATCATACATGTTACAGTAATTGTCCAACTCGATGGTGTGATAACACTGCGCAGTTTTAAGGGTTTAAATCAATCATAGTAAACATTATTTTGAAAGTACCCACATCATTTGCAATAATGCTAGACGGTAGGACGGTACAAACTACTTCCGCATCTGTCTACGACAGTGTCACGTGGTTGCAACGTCAGTGAAGGCGGTAACAAAGGGTAACGCGGATATGACGCCATTGAGATATTGTAAGTACTAAGTTGAACAAAAATATATTACATTGGTTTGGTTCAATGGTTTTTGGATATTTTTCTGCAAAATACAAACTCTACCTTTAAATATAAAGGTGGTTAACAATGACAAATACATTTTTTTTGGCTTTAGCATCTGAAGATCCTTTCTGTTTCACATAAGGTTGTAGTGAAAAATGAAGAAGGAAAAAACTTTTTAATCTTTTAAGAACCAAAAATGATTCTTCTCTAGCAACACTTTTATTTTTAAGAATGTTTGCAAATTGGTGTACTCATACAATGAAAACAAAATCACCGTTGAGCTTTAAAAGGTGCAAAATTGCATAAGGTCCAACTGACAGTATTAAATGACAACCTTTACTTCTTGACATGATGGTGTGTTGGTTTTTACTTTTAGGTGAACTGTTCCTTTAAGAATGCATGTTATAGTAGCATGTGTAGGAGGAATAGCATTTGTAAAGCCTTGCTCTTTTTTCCATGTATTTTACGAATGCTGGTAATGTTTCAGCAGATTATACTGTATATCAATATAAATCAATCTGTGACTTATAAGTTGTGTTCATTAAAAAAAAAAAATGCAGGAAAGTTTGTGTAATGGTTAGGTTTAGGTGTAGGGTGAGGGGATAGAATATATACGTCCCCGAACATCTGTGTGTGACAATGAGAGAAGAAATCTTTTAAAGGTATGAACGTGTTCTCTTAGTTGTTGCAGCGAAGCATTCATAAACATTATTTGAAATGCTATTCAGCAGATAGACCTTGTGATTCAGTGTTGAAACAACGTGACCATGTGGGTGTTTGTGATTTCAATGGAACAATGTTGAAATTACTGTCATCATTTACTCACATTATTGCTGTTCAACCCCATAATATCTCCGGTCTTTTATCAGTAATGCAGCGTTTTTTATAATCAAACATACTGTACATATAGTAGGCGCATATGACATCCTTCACTTTCATTGTACGGTAACATGCACCATGGATAAAAAAGATAAGGTTGGAATGACATGATGGAGAGTAAATTATGTCACCTGGTCCTTTAACGTTCCGTTTAGCCAGTCAACGTTGCTTTGAACTGTATTTTTCCGCAGTTTATTATTAACACGGGCATTGAGACCATTGAGCGTTGAGAATGAGTGTTGACACTCATGCCTGATGTGTAGGTTATATTCAAGCTAGATGTTAAGAGTGATACAAGTATCTGGCTCACATATGTCGGACTAATAATGAACCCTATAAATCTTGCCGCTTATATATGTCTTTTTATGTGATGATAGGAATGTGCACTGCCCAGTGAGGTTGGAGAAGCGATAACAGCATCTTCATCTCAGTGTCATCACATGCTGCTGGAGATGTCATCTAGTTTCACAGAGCAGAAAACACAAACTGAGAATCAGGTACAGGCAACGGCTGACTAGGTCCTGGGGATTTTCTTTCTCTTTTGCTTATTTAACAACACCTGTAGCTCTATTGAACATTGTGCTAGAAACAATGTTGTTTCTTGTCTTTCTAGAATGAAAGCGATGGATTTGTGCCTTCGCATCTGAATGAGAACTTTAATTAAGACACCGTCGTGCTAGATCGCAAATATTCCATCCATGAACAGAACGGCTGAACATCTTGAGACGTAATCGCTCATGGCGAGACTGGTGAAAGCTACATCTTACAGCTCTGGTTTACAAAGTAAAATCCTTGTCAAGAGGGTCGGAGCTGTTTTTTATTTTGGCACTAAATGAGGGGGAAGAATTGGCTGTTATGCGTGTGGTTATTGTGGATGTTAATGTGTGAAGTACCAGTTTCTAGTAAAGTCTGGGCTGATCAGTCTTGAGAGACTATTTAGCTCAATAAAGCCAAATTAATTACATCTGATCTATTGGTAAGGGTTTCACCTCTATGCAAAAAGATCAATGGGACCGCTTTTATTTTGTCCATTGGGAATTGATTGAATAGTACAAAATGACAATCTGTTTTGACATATTTATTGATTTCTATTATTATGGGCAGTCGGAGGGGAGGGATTCAAGTTGAAAAGAGTGAGTATCAAGTTTGATTCCCAGGGAGGACTCGTACTGATAAAATGTTTACCCTGAATACCCTGTGGATAAAGCATTGCCCAAAGTCATTTCAAAGGCAGAGAAAAATATTTTTTTTAAAAGATCAATTTAAACATTTTCTTAATCTGAATAACTTGCATTTACTAATTGTCCAAGAAACTGTGTTTAGAAATTAAACGGGTCAATTTTAATGTTGTTTAAAAACACACTTATATGCTGAGTTTAATATGCGTATTATAAACGGACCAAATGATGCGCATTTGTGTGGGAGTCCAAATCAAATCTCATTATAATTGTTGCTATTTTTCAACTAGCTAGGCTCAAGTGCTTTCATTTTCTAACTCAACGGCTCATGTAGGAGACCTGTGCTTTAACTCTTTCCCCTGAACCTTTGACAAACTTCGGAAAGTAATTAATTTCCCATTGCTTCAGTTTCTCGCTGTGTTTTATTCAAGGGAACAAATCGTTTCAATGAACAACCTCATTGCCTCAATAAAAGCTCAAAACAAGGTGGTCTTTGAAAAAAATCCGTCCAGGTTTTCTTTGTCCGATCATTTATTTTGACATTTCAAAGAATGCCCGAATGTAGCGGGAAAGTTTGTTCTAGCTGTTTCCCTTTATGCCTTCTCTCGTTTCCACCGCGCCACTTTGTACCTTAGCCAGGAGTTTCTGACGCGTCGAGTAATAGTTCTCTTCCACAAATTTACCTGTTCTAAAATACCAAGAGAGAAAGTGTGCATATTTAAACTGTTCTTTGTCTCTGCGGCCATGCATTTTTAATATCTGCTTCTGTCATGGTCGAAGTAATTGGTGGACGGGGGGTTGAAACAAGTCACAGAAGAGCGTAGACCTTTTCAGGAAACTGCGAGCGGGCTGTTACTGTTTTAAGGTGATTGTGAAAATATATAGCCGGCACAGAGGC
This sequence comes from Triplophysa tibetana, assembly GCA_008369825.1. Classification (NCBI taxonomy): domain Eukaryota; kingdom Metazoa; phylum Chordata; class Actinopteri; order Cypriniformes; family Nemacheilidae; genus Triplophysa; species Triplophysa tibetana. The sequence continues at coordinate 15,251,653 of CM017894.1, read as the reverse complement.
TTGAATTAATACCACTGCAATTTAAAGCTGTTACGGAGGCGTTTATGCTTTTAGGGGAAATAACTAAAGTTCAGGCTCGTGCTATTCTCGGCGTATAGATTTTCACAGAAGTGTATAAAGTGCAAGAAGACATCTTTATTCATCTGTGTCTATTTACATTAATATCTTTCCAAAGTGATGCTGTTTTCTTTCTTTTTTCTTAAACTCAAAGAATCTTAAAGGCTCTTAGAGGAATCTGAAAGTTCACCTTTAAAATGACAAGAAGTCATTTACTCACCCTGTTGTTGTTTTAAACTTGTGATTTTATTTCTCCTGCAAAACACAAAACAAGATATTTAGAAAAATGTCGGTCCCCATTGACTTCTGTTGCATGGACAAAAATAACAATTCAAGTCAATGGGGAACGATGAGTTACTGTTACCATTATTTAAAAAATGATTTTGTGTTCAGCAAAAGACTGAAAGTTATACGCGTTTAAGATAATAAGAGTAAATAATGACAGAATTTTGATTTTGATGGTGAACTATTACTTCAATTCATCTTTTCATAACAACAGGTGGTGAAGCTCTATAAAGCACAACTATTTATGATCCATAGCACACATGTATAATTGTTAGACATCGTTTCTTAATGTCAAATCATTCGTGCAAATCATTATTCAGCTCTCAAATTAAATAACATGTGTGCCGGATCCTATACAGAGGAGTATGTTCCATGTGTATTTCTATGGAAAAAAGCTGTGTAACAAAATAATAGTGATAAAGTGTGATAAAATAATAACAGACGATTAATTGTTAAAGTAATTTTTTAAAAACTCTGGCCTCAAAACCTGATCAAATAGTTTGGCTTTATTTGCAAAAAAACGAGTCTTTATTCTGCAATTTGTCTAATTTGGCTCTCTTTTATTTGCTAAATCTCGCTGAAGGCCTTTTTGTTACTCTGCCTCCTTTGTTGCTAAGCAATAGGCCAGCAATGAAACAAGCGTTCAGAGCATCGCAGACCACTCCGATGACTCCTTATCTCGGCTCAAACCCTCCCCGCAGCTCTGCATCTGTTCAAAACTCAGTTTAGTTCTGCTCAGACCTTCGGTTAAAAGATCAACCAATTGCTGTTGCGTGTACTCGAAGCTTTTTCCATAGAGGGTTTTGACTGCCCTACCAGGTGGATGCTCCTCTTTGCCAGGTGGGGGTCCCTTTGTGGTGCATTTGGCATCGTAGATCACGACCGCGACTCTTTCAGTTAGAGAAACCAGAGAGATAGCGGGTGAGATAAAGAGGGCAACCCCGATCTCTCCCCCGCATTGAGAGCCAGGTGTGTGAGAAAAACTGCACCAACAGTCTTTTTCAGGTGTTAAACAGAATCTTTGAGAAGGTTATGAAGATGTTTCGTCAAACCCTCGCCATGTCTCAGACTGGCTGCCAGGACTCTTGGTTATTTTGGCCTGATAGGCATCCTCAAAAATGCAGAACTCGAACAGCTCACTAATAGCTCATTTATAGACTGATTAAGATTTGAGGATTCATTAATTCTATTAAGGATTTATCAAGGACAAGTTCCTCTGAATAATGAGGAACCCAAACAAATTAAAGGAGAGGAGAACGTTTTTTGGGGGAAAGGGCCACTTGGTTGGTTGATGGAAAAGGGAATTGGTTTCAACAGGCTGAGATTGATATTATTGACTTGAGTTTGTTTGATCCGAGTTTTGTTTTGAGTTGGACTTTTAGTAATATTGATTTAAAGTGAAATTAAAATAGGATTCCCGTGGTCACGAAAAACCTACACGGAAAAAAAAACTGGAGGATTGACCTTGTTTTTCTCTTCATTTGCACAACTTTTGCACACAGTTTTTAAAAGTACATTTAATAGAGAAAACTGTGTGCGAAACTTGACACTTAACTAAAAATTTCCTACAAAACTGCTTAAAAATCATGCAAATTAACACATAAAAATAAGTAAATTCCTAACAGTTTTTTTTTCAGTATAGAGAATATTAAGGAATTTGGATTTCCAGGCCTTTAAAGGATCTGAAATATACATATTTTTTAATAATAGTAATATGAATACTTTTTGAGTGCAATCTATAAAAATCTATTATTATTTAAACACAGTGGGTCAATTGCAGCATTCTGGGTGTGACATTTTCAGTAAAAAATTGAAATTGAAATTCTCAGAGAATGTAATTTAAACCAATAAATTGAACTTGAGAGAATATTGTAGCCCTCCAAATGGAAAGGTAAAATCCTTGTACTGCAGGTGCGTAGAGCCAGTATACTTGAAAATGAACAGGAGGATGGATAACCGAACACTGATCCACTCGAGACTCAAAAAGTCTGCAAAGACCCGTTGTTTACATTATTTATATTTTTCATTTTATAATTTGCATTGTGCAAGAGGTGCAAAGTGCAAGTGAAGAAAAACAGACACACGAGAAAACATTTCAGCACATGGCGATCTTTAGTGCTCACATAACAAACAACATTCACCCTTTTTAAGTAGGTCAGCAAAAGATAATCAGCTGGATTCAATTATCAGAGAGGAACCGTAATTGTCACGAGTTTAATTCCAAGAAAGTCTTATCAGTTATATATAGAAAAGTATAACAAACATAAAAATTCAAAGAATGGGGAAACAAATACACAGACATTTGTAAACTTTGAAACTTCATATTGGTTTTAAACCATCAAATGTGGACAAACTATACTACCGTTATAATGAAAACCTTTGATAATATCGTCATTTTACGAATGACACTTGCTGGGGATTGTATTCATTTTTTATTTTAGTAGTTGGTTCAAATGTGTCCTCTTTGTTTCTGTGCCAGAAAACATGCTTTTAATTATATCATAGTACAGTTTTACATTTTAAAGATATGACTCACTTTCAAATTTCAGGTTAGTTAGCAACTTTTACAGTACTCGTAGTGTAGCTGACCCCATATCAAAAGAGCAACTTGACTCTACAGTAGTTAAATTATGAGCAGCATCTGCAACACTGTTATTTTTGACATGGGTGAGAGGAAGCAATTATGATTTTACCTTTCACGACCCCTTATGAATAGATTTTCCCGAATCATTAAGCATATGCTAATTTACAAGCAAGTGTAGTCATTCCTATCACAAGCAGCGTCCGGTCATTTTACCTGTTGCTTTAATTGAACATGTCAATCATTTCTAAACTGCTGGAGGAAAAGCAGGCATTATGATCGTCCGTATTTTCTTTCTTTTCATAATTTTATTTTTTGAGTAGCTTGTATTGGAGCTGTCATTTGAGAAATACACAGGAAGCAGTGTGTGCGTGTGCATGCGTGCTTTATGTCAGAAAAGAAAATACGCAGCTTTTCTCCCCTGATGGTGTCACTATTGTGTTGCTGGTTGCTCTCATGGCTGTTTTTGTCCGTCTTCCAAATGCATCATCTGCAATGTTGAGCTCAGGCGCAAATCCCACAGTCACAAACACACATTGCATATTTCCATAAATCTACATACAGAAAAAGTACAATTCTTTTTTTTATGTTTGGCCAGAATTACCAGTGAATTAAAATTTCCAATGTCTGTCGCTTTCGCTCACTGTTGAAAATCAACCATCCCGACCTAACCAGGTCAGTACAGAGCGCTCTCAAATTTGTGCCACCCGACAAATCCATATACAGTATAAATGCTTCCTCTGGGGCCTTGACTGCCGTTCGGCGCCCTTGATGAATCGTACCGTTGCAGAACATGTGGAGTACGCCGGGAGAAAATCTGCTGGCGGGGGCTTATTCGACTGAAATTTCGCTCTGATAACACGCCGGCTAGTGGGCAGCCCCGTAGCACTGCTGGAACATTAATTCAGACGGATGTAGACACCAAAGATTCAATTCCCTCCCATTTTCTGTCTCATTCTTCTGCAGAGTTGAAGGATGGAGGGCCTGCCGGGCACAGACGCCTCTTTGGCTCAACACAAACTGTTTTTTTATTCGAATTATTTACATGCTTAAGACTGACGATCATAAACAAACAGCATTTGTCAAACAGTAATTCCAAATCACACATACAGTTGTTTTATTTGGAGGTCGTCTGTGTTGTGTATGTGCTAGAAGTAGTGGATGCTTAAAAGGAATAGTTCGCCCAAAAATGATTTGTAATTTACTCATCCTCTCCTCATTTCAAACCTGTATGACTTTCTTTCCCGAAACACAAAACAAGATTTTTTGAAGAATGATGGGAACCAAAAAATATACTGAATAAATGAGATATTAAAGAGATCTCACCTGTCACTTTTCTTTATTGGAACACCAAGATTTATGTTTGAATACGTAGCGAGACTATGGCATTCGGGTTACCGGCATTGTGAATTATCATGACTTTCACGCCCTTGCCAATTTGCCACCATGAATAAATCATCTCCGTGGAACATCAGGAGAGACAAAACTCGCCCGACTCAAGGTTGCTTGCTCTTCTGAACTCCAATATTAAGGGTCTTGGAGGAACAATGGCTAAATTAACACTGCAGCCTCTGAGTATTGGGTTGTTTCATCTCCTCCTCACTGCATTATTGCAGTAATGGGTCATGGTGCCAAGGCACTTGACGGATTCCTATGGGAGAAGTTGGATTAATGGAACGGGGCGCGTTGAATTTATGCCGGTTTACAGTGGAGGAATACAGGAGTTAACACAATCTGTGTGTTTTTCGAATGTAGTCTTCTGTGCACGTCTCTACAGCGGTGTCCGGTCGTAAGGTTGCCGTGATTTACAACAGGCGAAATCACAGCGTAATAAAAGCCTTTGATAATAAAACATGGTGCCGCAGGGGAGCGAGCGAGAGAGGGCGGGAGATCGGAGCTAGAAAAGAGGAAGGGTCGATGATCTCCAAAGCAGTTTATGTAAATTTTCTCTCATCCCCCTCAGGGTTGCCAGTCACCTTGCCAAGGCCCAGTTAGGCAGCACTGGCACTGATGCCGTCACACTGTTGCCCTCCACAGCTGGAGAGAGGGAGCGACTGGAGGCTCAGCCCACCGTGAGCTGGGATTTGGTGGCGGATCAGTCCGTATGAGCCAAGGGAATGCGTCACGCGGTATGTGGCAGAGTACTGCAACACTGTCCAATTTGACACTGTTTTCTTGTTCTGTCCCTCTGTGCCTCTTTCTCTCGACGTCCTACGAAGGTCTGCGTCTTAGCGAAGGGATGACTTTGTTGAAAGTTTAAAAAGTTCGAGGGAAAACAAACTGTGTGTTCTTGAGGGACCATAAAAAACACATTACACAGATCTAGATTCTGAAAAAAGTGCTCGTGGCTTTTTCGTTGGGGCTAAAGTACGTCTCACTTTTCATTTTAGCTTGGTATAGAAAATGTATTATAAATATATGAATTATACAAATATATTTTCTTTAATGCAACCTTTTTCTAGTTATAAACACTAGTTGTGATCATAAGTGGTAAATGTGATTTGGAGATTAGGGTTAGGGTTATTTATTTTAGTTTATTTTGTCAATTTTAGTTACATTTTTTGCTATCTAAATTTGCGCTGTTTCGTATATTTAATATAGTATTTATTTTATATTGATATATTTATTATTTATATATTTTATTACTCTTTATATCAGTTCTTTTTTTTTATACGTATGTTCAGTTAATCATTTTATCTACTCAACTAATACTATTATTAGTTTATTGCTAAAGCAATATTTCAAATGTAATTATTTATTTACGTCTTGTTTAAATTTTCTATTTTCTATATATTTATATAAATGAACTTTAGTAATAAACTTGCCAGTAATAATTTGTTAATATTGGCCAAACATTTAATTAAAACATCGTATTTATGATAAATTATGTAATACTTTGCCTGAAAGCTTTGGGATTAGTAGTGTATTTGGTTTTCTCAGACAAAATAAAAACATTTTTTGTGTGTAACATTTTTTGTGTGTGTTTAAACCTAAGAAAATGGTATGCTTCGATGATAAGAGATCAGTTCTGTTATCTTTGACCTAAATAAAGATTTTTTTAATTTCATATATCTGCATAGAGGGGTGGCAACCTCACAAACACAATGTTGGCTGGTTAGCTAATGCATGCAATATAACTACACACCCACACAATGCAAGTACAAGTCAACTTCTTCCTATTTCAGAGTTATCTCGCTCATTCATAATACAATTATTAAAAAACACATTGCCTCTTATACATTAGATCTCATGAAAGGAGCAAAGTATATTTAAAACTGCCTAGGCCCTCCGAGCTTAGCGATATGTATCATTCACATATCAACCGTAGCTCACGGCAAGTCAGGGTGCACCGTAGGGCGACGGATATGAGATGAAGTTCTTTTTTCATTTCCCTATTTCAGCAGACCCCTCCTCCAAACTCAATATAGTCTGCGTCCAGCCCGACCCTTCGATTAGATCTCGCTGTCCTGGTCCCAGTGAGGCGGGTCCGATTCTGTAATCTCACATCTAATCTGTGTCATATATTTTATGTGTATGTAATATCTGTTGGTAAATGCCAGGCTCATAGACTGCGTGATTGAGATCCGAGCCGAGAGGACGCCCAGGTGATTGATTTCTGCCCTCGCCATGGCGACTGAATGATTATTAGAGGATGTGATTGACAGTTGAGGGGTTTTTAATGGACCGGACATGAATGATACAGGAATGAAGGAGATGGAATGATGAAATTGCATCAAGCTGAGAAAGAGAGAGAGACTCTTGGTTTAACACCTTGCTTTTGTCATTCAATCTTCTCATTCTTTCCTTAATTAACTTGCTGTCTCTCTTCTTCTCCCACACGGTATCCAATAAAGAGGAGGCTGTGATGGTCCTTATCTAGTTTAAGTAAATATACAGTCCTCTCATCCATTGATTACTCTTTTTTTCAAATGGCAAATATACTGGCTAGTGAAGGGCTGCTCACATACCTCAGAATGGAGGTGGAAGATGAAATACTACCAATTTCCATATATTATTCATAATGTGAACAAAGACATGTTGTGTGAAAAGAGCCGAAGCCACTTATCTTCAATCGCACTTATACAGACTCTCTTTCTCCGAGTGTTTCGTTGTAGGATGTTTCTCAAACCACTGCTAGCATTGTAGCTATTTTAAAAGCCCTATCCAATATGGTGGCACCGCTGAGCCTTCGCAGCAACGGGCCAGAGTGCTCAATGCGGCTCGGGTGCGTGAAATCAACCTTTATTTCTTGAGATTATTTAATTTGTAAATAATCTTTTGTGTTGCATTAGCAAGCCCGCTAAGACACTTTTGGGCCTACACTACGGATCAGGTAGTTATGCAGTTAGGGACTTAAATGTAGGGATGCACCGAAATGTACATTTTGACCGATAACCGATAATTCTTTAACATCGGAAGCCGATAACTGACATATTGGCCGATATACAGTCTCTAAATATGAATATAGAATTCCCTAAGACTGCCTGGCCTTGTCATATAGGACCATGTGAATGTATTAACATCAGGGATGCACAATACATTATTGGCCATATCGGTATCGGGCGATAAATGCACATTTTTAATGGTATCGGTATTGGACGATAATTTAATTTAGGCTGATATATTATAGCCAATAAACCATAAATCATCACCTCTGGCTAAACTATTTCAGCTGGTTAAAATCCAGTACAGTAGCCTACTGTCTTTCTGTCGTGATCATTCACTTACTGCTATCGGCAAACATTGTTTATGTAGATACAGTATTTAGATAGAGCATATTTTTTAAATCACAATGCTGTCTAAATGCTTTCTGTCTTGTGACCTGTTAGACATGTGACTAATACAAACATTTCTCTGGGTTGCTCTGGAAGAACATCTATAATTTGGTAAATAAATAAAGAATATACCAGAAAAGTTTGAAGGTTAATAATCACTAAGTGTAAAGTAGGCTTGGTACATTGTTTTCAGGGAATAAAGTGAACTAATGGTTATCTTGTTTTCAGCAGTCAATATCTTTAAATACAAGCATGCTGTCCACTTTTTGTTTTAAGGAATTTTATTTTATATTTAGATACTGTATATCAACCAATATATCGGTTATCGGCTTCCGATGTTAAAGAATGATCAATTATCGGCCAAAATGTACATATTGGTGCAGTCCTCATTTACATACATTTCAAATGGAATCATTTGTTTACAGTCACATGCATGTCCATAAGTATGTCGCATCTTGTAATTGTATGTAGTTCCTTTAGTTCACTTCTTGTAGGATAGAGACCATGGGTTTAATTTCTAGGGAACACATATACTTTCCTTCAGCAAGTTGGTTTTGTGTGCTCTGTATATTGTACTGTATATTTCTTCTTGTATTGTAGACCACAGCAGAAATAGTAAGAGAGAAGTGTAGAAACATAGCCAAGGTCGATACTTGAACTTTGTCAGATTAATATACACCCACAGGTAATCTGTCGTTGCTGAGTTTCTTTAAATGAGGCAGAAGGGAAGCTTTTGGATTTGTGTGCTGCTTATTAACCTTTAAGCTGAGTATGAAAAGGTTACCATGTTCCACATTCCCCATACTGTTTTCTCGTCACTGTCTTTTAGACCTGCGATCTTTTTTGTCCATGTAACATAAAGATTATCTATCAGAGACGTAGTGCAGCGGGTAATGAACGTGCTCAGGAGGACACAGGTTCGAGTTCAGTTGGTGTCAGTCTCATTCCTATTCTCTCCACTTTAATGTTGAATTTAATAAAATGAGACAAAGAATGAAAGAACTTTAACTCAACGTGTGTAAAACATAAACCTGTGACCACATCATTTCATTATTAATGTGACAAGTGTTGCGCTTCATATGAATCTATAAGTATGTTGCTTGAGAACTGAAAACATCCTTAAATTAAGCTAATATTTGAATAATATAATTGAAATAACTCTTTAAGTTGAGGTATGTCATTTTATTGGATATTACAAAATATAGTTTACATTGTAGTGTATAGATAGGCCTACTAGTAGACAGCATGGCTTTAAATACCATAGAAGTGTATGTAGATGCCACGTTTGAACGTTCCAGACAGTCCCCCATCTTAAAGCGGCCAACATTTACTGAGATTTTAATTTCTGGAGAAATGAATTTTGAGAAACCTGTCACAAGTGAGAATGTGTTACTTTGTTGTTATGTATATATCCAAAAAATGAAAATATTGTCCGTATTTACTCACCCTCTTGTTATTTCGAGCCTGTATGACTTTCTTTCTTCTGCAGAACACAAAAGAAGATATTTTGAAGAATGCTGATAACCGATTGTCTTGCATTTGGTTTTATGTCTATACAACAAAAGTGAATGGGTACCGCCATTCTTTGTATAAACTTTGTAGGGATCTAAACACTTCCGTTCTGATCCCAAACAATGTGAACTCTTTGGCTCTGTCTTTATTTAGACACAATAGTAACTTCCCCCTAGTGGGACAGAAATGACTTGCATGTTGTGTCGTTTAAATATACACAAACACTTCTTTACCTAAGTATTCAATTTATTTCTCCGATTGATACGTGTCAAGCGATAAGGTGATGTTGGATCCCGGCAGAGTCTGGAATGCAAAAAAGACACGGAGGAAGAAAAGCTGTCAGGCACACAAAGCAAGAAAAGAAACAGGACCCTCTTAAGGACCTGATTGAGAACAGGAGAGAATCAATCAACTGAGCCCCCGTGATTGACAGGCTGGCGAGGGGTGTTTTCTGCAAAAGTGTCAAATGCTGCACAATCGCATCCCCCCCGTCTCTTTAGTGTCCTTCACCCTTTTATTCGCATATCATCATTCCTTCCATCTCGGCCAAATTACTCTTCTATCTCCTTCACAATGTCTCCACTCTCTGTACTTCCACCGCTCTCTCTCGCGCGTTCCCGTGACCGCCTCTTCTCTGCAATCTCTCTTTCTGGAGAAACTCACTCCCATTTAAGAGCGCTGACTGACACTCCTTTAATCTTGCTGCTCTACAACCTTTACGGAAGAGGACGGGACGCGGTCCTGGCACACACGTACTAACAAAGAACCTCGCCTCCCCTCCGCTCGGCTCTCCTATTTGTTTTCTGTAATATCACGCTGTACCGAGGAACAGAAAATGGCATCGTGTCGCCTCAGGATTCTGCCCTTAATCTTCAAATGACACCCAAGAAATGTGACACACAGTAAGATGCGGCTGTTTAAATTTAGTCTCCAACTTCTCGGGCCACTTTTTTAGTACACTTTGTACTTAACGAAACATTTCATGTCTTCCAAGTCTTATGGCCTAAAGCCTTTTTCATGCTTTGATCCTTGCTTAGAGCTATAATGGAGTATATGTTACTTTATTCAGGATGGGTTAGTTAGTTACATCTTCTGTTTTGATGTCACAGTGGACAGATCTTCAAAAGCCATTTTTAAAAATTCACGACGTTTCATGCAATCTCTGGTTTATTACGTTGACCCTTAACCATAATTCAATGCGACTTGATATATCATTGTTATCGACGTGAACCTTTGAAATTCGCCATTCAAACCGATGTACAAACCTTGCTTTCTTTTGTTTTTTTATGTTTACTTTAGCTTGTGACATCCACAAAGAAGGCGTCTGGGCTTTTACGGCGCATTTATCCTGTCAGCCGCAAATGGCAGAGTCCTCTGAGCTTGTGCTTTTGTAACCGAAGGACATTATGCCTGCTCGGTTGTTGTTGCCAGCCTTTCTTTCCAGCAGTCTTGCTCTGTTTAGAATGGGATGGAAAGGGATTCTGGCAGCTGTTCCGATTGTATCGTTTGCATGAGAGACCTCGGTGCTTGGCATCCGAGGATAACAGCTGTCACTCACCCAGCACTTTAAGACAATGACTACGTAGAAGACATATTGATTTTGAATGCAATGTGCCCTTGTTGGCCGGACATAGAACATTTTACCTGATGGTGTGACAGGAAGAAAGAAGAAATACCTATGAGATCTCTTCAATGTTTAAGTTTTTCTCTAAACAGAAATGAGGTTGGAGAGCAAAGACTTATGCTTGATGGGATAATTTATTCAAAAAATGTATTCAACAGGTAAAATGACCAGACGCTGCTTGTGAATGACTACACTAGCTTGTAAATTAGCATATGCCTAAGGATTTAGGAAAATCTATTCGTAAGGGGTCGTAAAAGGTATAATCACGATTGCTTCCTCTCACCCATGTCAAAAATAACAATGTACTGTAGAGTCAAGTTGCTGTTTTGATATGGGGTCATAAAAACTTTTTCATCTCATGTTGATCAAAACTTGTATCCGACTCTTAATAAAATAAGATATTTTGAGAAATCTTGAAAAATCCAATTCGCTAAATGTTCTCCCTACAAAGATAAATAAGTAAAGAGAACAGAGTTTTTAGTTGAAGGAGTCAAATTATTGTTTTGGATATACTAAACAAAATTAGCCTATACATGTTTCTAACAAATATTATTTTGTTGACGTGAGATGCCAAAATTCTTGGCCAAAGTGTCTGAAAACTTGCCCAATTTACAAAACAGAGCATTCTGTTGGAATATTGCAAGAGTTTTAAAGTTCCCTAGATGCATTGCAGCATTTTCAATTCTGCGTTTCTTATTAGTTTTTCTTTTAAAAATGAGTGTTTTGTTCTTTCTGGCTTAATATATCTCATTGCTACTGTTACTTATCTGTTGTGTTAAGAGCGTTTTGATTGTTACCATGGTTGAGGTTTGTGTGTTTTTTAATGTTGAGGTGTTAGTGCATGACCAAATGGCTCAACTGGCATAAATGCACTCAACACAAACTATTACACAGTTATTTGATCAAGCTTTTGGCCTTTCTGTGGGAGACAACATGTTAATTTATAGTAAAAGACAAATACATTTGTTTATTTTAATAACCAATCTAATTTACTTTTTATGTTCAGCCAACAAAAAATATTTTGTTCTGTTCATTAGGTAAACTTGACTATATTGTGACAACTAATGACTTAAACATCATTTTTCAAGTTGGATGGACTTTGGTCTCTGTTGGTTGAGTTAACTCAAAAACGTGCTTGTGATGCGTTGCCTTATTATTTTAAGAGGACTCAACAATTTTTTTTACAGTGTAGTGGTTTTGGGCCCATACAATGGAAGTCAATGGAAGTCAATGTGGTTTGGATATCACAATTCTTCAAAATATCTTCCTTGGTGTTCCGCGGTAGAAAGAATGTCACACAGGTTTACAATGACGTGATGGTGAATAAATTACCAAGTAATTTTTACTTTTTAGTTTAACAAGCCTTCTCACATGATTCTCTTCTAGAGTTGCACATAAGATCACAGCAATGTCTAAAACGTGCTCAGATGCAGATTTCTTTAATATGAATGATGTCTTTTTTATAGCTTTATAGTGTTATTGTATTCAAGGAATGCTTTTTGGATTCATCCTACAAACTGTCTGAAAAACATCTCAGACAAAATGTTTTATTAAACGAAACAAATCCGAACACTTAATAATGTCTCCTTAACTGTAACAGTTTTATTTTAGGTTGCACAGTCCTGCATTTTATTTCCAAAGCTGTCATAATGGGAACATTGTGTTTAAGATGCCTAGATTTATGGTACAGGTTTAACAGCCACCCAATTGACAGTCAAGCAAGAGATCTCTTTAAAAAGGCACAACCTTGCAAAAAACCTGCCCAGGTCTTATGGCGTGTTACCTTTTTAAGCCCAACACACGGAGACGTGAAACCATATATTTTTGAGCTGCTGAGATTTTAAGGGCTGAATGTGAAGTGCTACGTACTGTATACTGTTTTGTGTCAGAATGCATCTTAGGTGCGACTTGCAGAGGTAAAAAAATCTTCCTCTATTTGTTTTTCTAAAACCTCTGAAGCCCACTTGAAACTTTGATAAAGTTTTGATATATACTTTGGGATGAGGATATAGCGGTAAAATGTGACATCTCGCTTTCCTAAAATGGATCAAAGGCAGCGAGTTTTCCTTATGAGCTTTGTGTGGCTTTTTGTTTGTGTTGTTTTAAGTTCAAGGGAAATTAAATATGAGAGACAACTTAGTTTTAGTTTTTAAAGATGTAAACATCAACAATAGCATCTGGTCCACGGTGTGTGACTGTACCTGGACCTATTGCTTTTCTTTGATAGATGAACGCTTTTGCACCGTCCCCGAGAGAATAAGCATGTGCCAGCGTGCAGTGCCACTTTACTGTGAAATCGGGAGGATGGTGCTCATAGCTTTTATGAGTCGCTCTTTTACAATTACTAGATGTAGAAGCTCCAGGGTGAAGTGAGTCAGTTGTACAACCCAGGTGGGGAGGAGAACTCTTTTTCTTTTTATCCAATGTGTTGCAAGGAACAGTTTATACAAATGTTGTTATCATTCACACTGTTGTTTTAGACCCTTCTGTGGGGCACAAAAGTAGAAGTTTTTTGGAGGACTGTTTCTTTACAAAAAGGAAATGATGTCATAAATACCCTCATGCTTTTCCAGTTATTTTTGGAGGATATATTGACAGAAATGCAAAATATCATACATATGTCTTCAGAGGTGTACAAAGACCTTCCATAATGAAGCGATATGTTTATATTACCATAGAATGAGCTATTTCTAGCTAGATACACCGCGGGTCCCCTTACATGGAATACGCCATGTTGTTTCTACGGTGGCCCTAAACGGACAAACTGCTCTACAGAACGCAGTTCCTTCTCCAAAGAAGCAAAAATGTGCAGACATTTATTTCCTGTGAGAGCTGCCGTTGTGCTTCGAAAGGGAGGGGTGAAGTGAGCCGTTGGTTGCAATTTGCAAACTCACCGCTAGATGCCGCCAAATTTCATACACTGGACCTTCAAATAATATTATTTGTCACTTTATGCAAATGTGTAGGTCCCGTCTTGTTGACCCTCCAAAAAGCACATTCGTCCATCATAAGTGTAATTAAAAAAACTCCAATAAATGTATTTTGAAGCTAAACGTGAACTGTTAGTACTTTAGTTTATTAAATAATATTTAAACCAAAACAAACACACATAAAAACGAAATTTAAAAAATTGCATCCGTCCTTTTGAGACCTTGCAAATTAATGATTTTTATATTGTTGCCATAAATCATTATTATTATTCGCTCTTTATAGGTTTGGCAAAAATCTAACCAATAAAAAGTATAAAAAAGTCCTTGTCAACTATAACACCACAGTAGTTAATCATTGTGCAAAGTTTTTTCTATTTCCTAAAAAACACATCGACTTGGACAACCAAGGTTTCAGAAGGACAACATCGATATCCATAACTGTGACTCTCATTGCACGAGGGTGTGCAAATCATTACAGTATTTTCATTTTGTTGAAGTACTCCTTTCAAGAAAAATGAAAACAAATAATGAATGTAACAAATAAGTGATGCAGTGAAGCATGATTTTTGGTTAAGAACATTTCTTTCTTGCATCCACGACACATGGTCTAACATTGTTTGGAAATTTTGGCACATCATTTTATTCACATTGTCCTGGGTCTTTCATTTGGCCTGGGCCTCTATTAAAGAGCTATTTTCGAGTCGTAAGTGTCGTAAGCTCATAACAAGCTCCACAAAAGACAAAAATCCTGAACAAAAGATGGTCGCATTTCCGCGGATTTGAGCTTCTCGGTCTGGAAAGTGCAGGCGGACAGAATGTTGCTACATTGACAGAGAGAGAAAGCTGTAATTTTGGAGCTCTTTTCAGACAACCGTAGCTGCAGAGTAACAACAATGTCGAAAGGCATTTTGACACAGAGGCGGCCCACATCGAAAACATACATTTAGATTTTGCGCATTTTCCTTGTATTTTTAAGGAAGGGATTTTCTCTATGAATTAAATTACTGTGGTCAAGTAAATTATATTATATAAGAGCGCTTTTTTGTGTCCGGTTTATGGAAATGATGACGTAAACGTACTATTTAACTCTACATGAATATTAAAAATCTAATTCTAATTAATATTTAAAGCCTACTGGCAAAAAATATGGACCAATCAGAATCATGTATTTATTTGTTGACTATCTGACTGTATAATTCCAAATTAAAAGAGAAGCTGAAAAGAATAAAAGATAAATATCCATCATATTTTTATAAAATAACAAATGCTTTTCATGTTCTATGTTTCTCACTCTAGTTGGTCTGTTTTTCCTCAATCGCTTATTGGATTACTCATTGCAATAATTTGATACGGTTCATATTGTATTTTTCAAATTAATTTGTCGTGTGTGTTTGTCAACATTACTCAACAATGTGCGTTTTCGCAGATTTGTCAGTCAATGAAATTGCTTGTGACATGTGTTTGTGCGGAAGGTGGTCTGCGGGCGCTTCCACCATGTGCCGTTGTGACCTCTGTACCTTAATGTTATGCGATGCACGTCAGCCACTTCATCTAATCTTATTTAATTTGCAAAAGGGCCAGGGGTGGACTTATCCATTAGGCAAAGGTAGGCAATCGCCTCGGGCCCTGAGCTACCAGCAGCCTCTAAAAGGAAAGGATGAACTCAAACAATAAGCCATGTTTGCAACCACATAGAGCCCCAAGGAATCATCAAAGTAGTCAGGATATCCCTGTTAATGTTTTAGGTTATTACATCTGTGCGAAGGCTCCCCCCCATTATAGATTAGAGTGGACCATTCCATTAGCAACGTATATACGCGAGACAAGTTCAAAGCGACAGACAAGCAAGAGAAAGTTAACGAAGCTGCACATAGCGAGAGCATCACTATGTGTTAAATTAGCTGTAAACTGAAGT
Organism: Triplophysa tibetana; assembly: GCA_008369825.1. Taxonomy (NCBI): domain Eukaryota; kingdom Metazoa; phylum Chordata; class Actinopteri; order Cypriniformes; family Nemacheilidae; genus Triplophysa; species Triplophysa tibetana. The sequence continues at coordinate 15,235,974 of CM017894.1, read as the reverse complement.
TAAAGTCACAGGGAAATAAAATTACAATGAAACGCAGCTACAGCAATGGAGTGGAAAAAAGATGATTTACAAAAGATTGTTGACAAAGTCTCTTCTTTTTCCCCACTCAAACTCCACCTCTCTCTCCCGCCAGACGCAGCACTCTCCCGGCCACGAGCAATTATAATGTGCCGGTGAGTATTTCTCCACGAAAACGACAACACAGTTATCATGACAGACGACCTAAACATCTGTCAAACAAAGAGCGCCGTGCACTTGGTAGGAGAGGGCCAGTTCAAAGGTAGAAAAGGTGGCTTGACTCCGCTGTGCAGACCTAACTCTAACCAGAGAGACCTAACCAGAGCTAACTCTTCGTACTGCACGCAGTCGTACAGAAATTTGGTCACATTTAAATGCATGAAAGTTCGCAAACCACAAAAAACACACCGAGAGATGGCACTCTTTGTATATAGTAATCCCAGATGTAATTTTTTCCTTGTTTTTCATTTAGGAATTCAATATAATTTTTTTTTTAATTAGTGAGTATCTGTGTTTATTAAGCTTAATTTAACCCTTTCATTTTGACTGGGGGTAAAAAGTTGTATGCTTTGAGGAGGAAGAAAAATACAGTAAAATGGCGCACAGTTGGGGGCCCCATACATGGATTTGCCTAGGGCCCCCAGATCACAGTTTTGTTATCATTGTTTTCGACTGTTTTAAATTCATATTATTATTTAAATATGAATTCTTTTTATTCTTTCCTTAAGCAGTCTAACAAACAATTCCAGAGAAAAGCTTTTGTCGTGGGAGTCAAGATAACGTGCGGCCACAGCTGCTGAACCTCAATTAACTCTAACATCTTTGCATGAGTGAAGCTTTCAAAACTATTATAAACGCCACACAAAACGGATGGCTTTTAAGGTATGCGCAGTCGGTTATAAATAGCTGTTGCAATTGTGTCAGCAGGCGCATGTTTGTATCAAATTTCATGCTTACTGAAAATGCATGATCAGAAGTCCAAAGATCTTTGGTTTAGTGATAAATAACACAGTGATGTAAATAAGCCAGACAAAGGAGGAACCCAACATAAACCCAATTGTATTATTGTGATTTAGTATTGACATTCCATGGTTTTCTTGATGCTTTGATTGGTGGCTCACTTTGGTTTGGATAGATCTGCGTGGGTCGAGCGTTCTTTTTCTATAATGCATTGAGTGGGTTCAGACTTCAAACCGTGAGGCCAGGGTGGTCTTTATAGTTTGAACGATCTCTTCGTCTTTCATGCCTTTCCAATGAAAACACTCAAATCAAACCTTCGTTCATTAAAAGCCGGTAAGCAATTGGTGGGTTGCTGGAGTGAAGTGTGTGTGTCGGATGTGGAACATAATTATAAAAATGATACAATATTCATAAAAAAATATTAATCAGAAACCAATATCTCTATGCATTGGTCAGTCTTCCTGTTTTTGCAATATTGTAAAAAAAAACATTATTTGAAAAAAATAGTGATTTGGTACATTTCCCGAAAAGTCGCAGTCTTAAATCCAAGAGGTGTCCGCCTGGCATCAAAGAAAATTAGATTTTAGATACAGTAGTTGTTCCCCTCAATAAAGTACTATTTTACTTTTCCGATAGGGAATAGCGGTTTGTTTTAAGGAAGTAACTGTAAAAAGATAAGTAAACAGATCTTTAATTCTGTTATTACATCATCAGTCGGGCGTATCCGAAGACAAGGACAGACTCCTGATCATGTCCCTGGGCGGAGTCCAGTCTGACAGCCCTCCCCCCGTCTGAATGAGTGACATTAAGATCACATTGTGGCTCGTAATGTTATTTATGCTTTTCATCAACTAATGCAGAGCAAATCCATTTTCCCCTCCCAAACTTGAAGGGCCACATACATTAACTTGATGCTGAGCCAGAGTCAACGGGTCCAGCTAATGAGGCTAAATGTAATTAGAAATCGTCTCCCCTCAACAAACACAGCAGCTCCAGGCCATCCAACGCACTCCAGGAGAGGACTGACGTGAAATTAAACTTAAAAAGCCGCCAACTAAAATGTACCTAAGGTTTTATATAAGTACAAGCAAAGCACACCCACCGCAGCTGTTTCTTCATGGCAATCTGTTCCATGGTTTCTCTGCAGAGTAGCTTCATAAGGCTCATTGGGAACGCGTTGTACAGAAATTGTCATACAATCGTGGGGTTGGGGGTTAGCTCCTCTTTGAGGGTACAGAAGCTGAACATCAGACTCTGTTGAAGTGAGAATCTAAATTTGGACTTTTCCGTTTTAAATTTTGCTCAACGTTCGTAGATGGTCCCTAATCTTTCCTTACATTATGTTATAAATGGGTTTGCAAAGCATTCTTGATAGAAAGAGATAAGATGGAAGAGATCTTTGGATCTTTTAAGATTTAAGATGCTTAAATTTATATTTCTTGTTATATAATGTTCTGTCTTTACATTTGAATGCCTACATTTTGCCTTATGATTATTTATATTGCACTTCACTTTCAAGTGTACTTCATCAGTGCTACTGTAAATAATGTTTTCTTTCACATGCAGACACTTCGTGCCAAAAGGAAAATACGTGTCAGTGAATATTAATGCATGAATAGTCAAGTCATGTGAATATATAACTAAACTGATTAAATAATCTTATCGCATTAAACAGGCATGAAGAGACGTCTACACACACACACCAGACTAACACCAGACAAATCCTGCAAAAGGGTGTTTGTAATTACTGTTTGAAGGAGAAAAGGCAGGGATGGGGCGGTCTTTATCTCAACAGACACGGGTGCCTCAGGTGCCTTCTGATTCCCAAAGTCTTTGTTTGATCTCTGGTGGAGGCAGTACACAATTTCCAATTACCCGTTTCTCTCGTTTCCAAAAACGGCAACTGTAACCTAACTGCATCCTGTACGCCACGTAACTTACTACACATTGATGTTTATTCCATAAATACTGGGTTTGAAAGAAGACCTCTGTCTTCCTCTGAAAGCCCTGGAGGCAGATGTTGCTGTTGCCTGAATGTGACCTTATGTTCCCTGTTCTGTTTATCACACAGAGGAATTTATCTGACCCGACAAACATCTTCACGGAGTGTGCGGTCTTGTTCTGTTCTTTCTGTACTGTTGCAAACCTCAGATTTGAATCGGTAAACGTTAAAGAGACGTTTACACAACATGGTTTTAACAAAAAACGGACATTCTTGAAGCAATGTGGCTTTTCATTTATGAGACCACCTAATTTTAGGGACCTAAAAACGCACACTTTTGATTATGGTTTATAGTGGAAGTTTTTGAAAACAATACCATCATCGTCTTTGTGTAAACTACAAAATTGCAATGTTTTATGTTTTTGCATCTATGGAAATGTATTTATATCACCATCGCCTAAATAAACAGCTACTGAAACTAATCTTCTTCTTTTTGTGTTTTGCAGAAGAAAGAAAGCCATACGGTTTTGAAACGACAAATGTGTGGGTGAGTAATATGCTTATGTTGGGTGAACCCATTCCTTTGGTTTCATCTGAAATGTGTATTTTCAGATGCATTGAGATGTTCTGATTTGAAATGTCCATGTCTTCTTATTAAAAGCGGTAGACCCCCAAATAAAAAATATTTCATCATCGAAGAACGTTGCTGACCAAACAACATTAGCCCGTCATTGACTTACGTGGTTTAGACACAAAACCACAGTCACATTTCTCAGAATATCTTCGTTTGTGTTTTACACAGGTTTATAACTATCACAACATGAAAGTGTAAAAAACAATGACAGAATTTGTTTTTTTAGGTCAACTATCCATTTAAGGCTATTTCTGTTGCGTTTGACAGCATAGTGTTATACAACAGATGTATCTACATAGGAATCACAATAGCCGAGAATATTGTATTATTTATTCACAGAATATTGTTTTCTGTGATCTTTCCCCGAGCACAAAACAAGATCCGCACTGGGATTTATCTTACACATAGTTTGGCATGTGGGACAATACTCATCCCATTTGGGGGGAAAAGCAATGTCAGCCAAGAAGCAGGACGTGCCGATAATATGGGCCAGTTGGCAACCGCTACTGTAAATGTGTGGCCTATCTTGTGTTCGAGGGGAAGACCGTATTAACAGACCCATGGGAGATGAGTGGGAGTGGTCACTATAGCACTTATGATGTCATCAGATGAAGAATACCTTTGACTGGCTAAAAGAATGAACCCTTGTCTGTCCTCTATTCATGCTCTTTTCCTCTCTTTATTTTCTACCTTTTTCACTTCAGCTTCTCTCCTCGTCCTCGTTCTCTCCTGCAGAGTGGGCGTTGTGGTGGATAGTGTCATCACACAGCTGTCAGAGGTAAGAGACGGTCACATGGAGCTTGGGCTTTGGAAGCATGCAAACACTCGAGTTCCACAGCCAATTCACACAACTCGTCTAAGTTTTCACACCTCTCTCTTTTTTCTCTTAAAACGGGCATATGGGAGATGGGAATCAGCGGAGGGAAAATTTGTGGGATCGATAACTATCCCGCATAATGGTAACATTCCCCAGTGGTTACATTTACTTACGTGATAAAGTAAACAAAAAAAACACGCACTTACCAATGTAAACGGACAATGCGTGATCCATTTGGCAAATAAGTGAAAATGTGACCACATCGTAGTGCTTCGAAAGGGAGGGGTGGAGTGAGCCGTTGTCTGCAATTCATAACTTCACCACTAGGTGCCGCTAAATTTCATACACTGGACCTATAAGCAACCGTTAACAGAAACAAACATACGATTTTGAAGAGGATTTTCTTTTGCTAAAGATTTGGTTTCACACATCCTTCCATTCAGCAGCGCTGGTATAAACTGAACACCCTTCATTCCCAAAAGCAATGTAATATTCATGATAATAAAAAAATAAAGATGGGTCTAATATTACTTTCTCAGATTCAAGATTGCAAGTTATTTCCTGTAATATGTGATGATATCGGCCAAGTCTTTGTAGGTGGCATAAAAGCCGCGAGCAATAAACAAGTAATAAATCGGACTAGGTATCTGTTCTGAAAAGGTTTATGTTTGTGCTAACACTCCCATTTCACCAAAATACTGTCAGTCTGGATGTTTTCTTTACAAGGAAGGCCAGCTTGAAGCTAAATGTGAGCGTAACTGTGACACGTTATGTTTCCCTCCGGCAGGTTTCTATCTGTTTACTGGTATATCTTTCATTGCGGAACTGTCTGCATTTGCAGATTTTTTTAAATATTTATACACGTATTACGACTTGTGTGAATCTAAAATGTTTTTGTAGTCAAGAGGAAAAGCAGCACTTTTTTAAAGGGAAAGTTCACCAATAAAAAAAATATTTCTTCTTCTGTGACCAAACATCAGCCCCCATTGACTTTCATTTTACGGGTGCAAAACCACTCAGACATTTCTCAAAATATCTTCCAAATCATTAAGGTGAATAAATGACAAAAAAAATATATTTTGGGGTGACCTATCCCGTTAACCAATACCCTGTCAGCCAAGTTGCTTATTTTTATTTGGTGAAAGATGACAATTGTCATTTGAAATATCATACACCGCTATATCCTGCACAGCAAGACCAGCCGGCATGTGTATTAAGAAAGGTCACTTGAGTTTCAAACGTACTCCTGCATGAGATAACTATAGAAACGGAAGCAGACGGGATGTCTGTAAGCTCATTAAAATGAAGTTGAAGTAGTGGCCCTCTCCTCTTGTTTTCTGCACTAGGATGGGCACTCGGTCCTCGGAGGCACCAGAGGGCAGCGCCGCCGTAGGGAGTCTGGGCTTTCAGAGCGGAACCCTGTTAGCGAGAGAAAGCGTAACCCTTTAGCCCTCCTAAAGTGGCGTTTCAAAAACAGAGCCGCTAATCACCCGTGAACTCAGTGGAGGAATCCTCGCGGAGGTTCTGGAAAAAGCCCGGGAGAAGCTATAAATAACCATGCGGCGAATAGTTTTGTCGTCGGCCTGCTGTTGAAAAGAACAGCATTGCTGGTTACCGCCACAAAATGTTGTGTTTTGAAAACTACCGTGTTGCTTTCGACCGGCATTTTTCTGCGTAACAGACCTGAAATTCATGAGCAAAGTCTTTATTGTCTTTCGGAGGATAGGAAAGAAAGAAAGCTCACTGTTTAAAAGCCATCATTCTGAGTTTGATATTTCATGTTGGACTGTATTTGGAGGGATCGATCGGTATCAGACTCCATGGCTCTGAGGCGACCACTTCCTTGAATCTCTCCTTAAGTGTGTTTGTGATATGGAGGGATGCTGACATCACTTAACGCTCGCCTGCTGAGAGGAACTTAATCTCTCTAGACAGCTACTGCTTACACACACAAACACACACAGAGAGAGAGTCCTGTTAGATTATTTGTATGTTTAATCCAAAGTGAAGGTGACAAAAAGTCTGCTTTATGATGAGAGCGCTGTCAAACATTTTTTAATTTAACTATCTTTAATTAAGTTAACCTTTTTTTCTGACCTTTCTTCATTTAGACTCACACATTTGCTTCCCTGTCAATGGGAACGTTCAATTGACTTCTTTAGTTGGTATACTGAGCTTATGATGTTTTCAGTTTCTTAGGCTTTACACAATTATATAGATAATCAAATGTATTTTCCCTTTCATGATTTTTTTTCCTTCTGTTTATCCAGACCTCGACAGCTCCAGTCCCCATTCACCTTCATTATGTTGCTCTTTACGCAAAAAAAAGAATTTGGGGTGAACTGTTCTTCAGTCATTTTTCGTGTTGCCTCTACCTTACTGTTTTTTTATCCTCACATTTTCTCCCTATTCTCCAAATGGCACTTGATGTTTTGCTCTCATTTCAGATCTCGACAGCTCCAGTCCCTATTCACCTCCATTATGTGGAAATCAGTCCACGTACCATTTTAGGGTGAACTGTTCTTCAATCACTTTCATTGTTGGGTCTACCTTACCTTGGTGATTTTTTTAAATGCTCGCATTTCCCCCCCCACCAAGTGGCACTTGATGTTTTTTTTTCCTTTTTCAGACCTTGACAGCTCCAGTCCCCATTCACCTTCATTTCGTGGACGTCAGTGCACATCCCATTTTTGGGTGAACTGTTCTTTAATAATTTACCTTGTTGCCTCTATACCACCTAGTTGATTTTTTATGCTCACATTTGCCCCCTCCTTACCATCTTGTCACTTGATGTTTTTTTCCCTTCTTCACACCTTGACAGCTCCAGTCCCCATTCACCTTCATTAAATGGAAGTCAGTGCCAAAGGTGTTCTTCACACAAGAAGACATTTTGGGTAAACTGTTATTTAGTCATTTTCCTTGTCGCCTCTACCTTACCAAAGGTGATATTTGCCCGCATTTGCCCCAGCCACCAAGTGGCCACAGATAAACACATATCACAATCAACCTTCCAAAGCAATAGACTTACTGTCACATTCATCTGTCTTTTTTCTTTCCGATCTCTGTCCACACTTTTCCTTTTCTTCTAGACAACACGAACCCACCCGTCCGTCCTTGGGCCTGAGAAATCGAGACTGTCACCTCACCACAGGAGTCGTGGAATAATGAAAAATCCACACCAATCCCAGAGCCAGTCGGCCGGAACACCGCTGATCTAGAGCCTGAAGGAAAGAAGATAGCCACCCTGAGGGATTCGCCTTACGTTTGTCTGATCTGTGGTCAATAATGCAAACATGTTTTGAGGCTTCGGATAAATATGGCTGGTTTTAGAATAGCATGTAAATTAAAGGAGGCAGAGTTGGTAGGAATGAGTTGCTTGACTGTGGTGATGTTTCCTCAGCCGTGTCTGACAGGAAGAAATGGGAACGATCTGTAATTAGGGCCACTATATTGTGTGTGGCATCGGCAACGCCGGTGTTGACTCATGTGACAGGTTGGGAACACAGTAGGGTAACGGCACGGAATAACACGTCAATGTGCAATTTTCTCGCACCATGAATATCTGCCGTAATTTGATGGATGATGGAAATTCAGACAGCGAATTGTTTTAAATATGCATTTTTTTTTCAGCGTAGTTGGGTCTGAGACGTCTAAGAGTGGGCAGCATGGGTATGGAACAGGAGTTGTCGTTTTTCATACTACATTTTGATCACTTTGTTGGACAAAAACTCTCACGCACTCAAGTTTTGTTGTTTTGTTGTTTAGACGTTACACTTGGGGTTATGTCGGCCCCTGTGAAATGTGTGGGTGAGTGTATTTGTTTTGCTAGTGAGGGAGCCAATTTTCTCAAATTGTCCCTAATCTCTTTAAATCGACTTGTGAGTTTATGAATCGTCCAATTAATTCCAGTTCATTCGAATGGAAGAAGTCAACAGCCAACTACGTTGCCAAAATCTTGCAGACACTCAAACATTACAGCGATATGTTTGATAATAGTAATGAGCTCAATTTAACAATAATGAGTTCAAAGATGTAGTCATAAAAAAGAAAAAGTGATTTTTTTGTAAAAATTGTAGTTTGTGTGTATTTGGGCGTATGAAGTGCTGTATGAGGTCTCAAATGTAAATCCAAACGCTGGTGTACTGTATTCAAAATGTCATTGGGCTTCAAAATTTGTCAGCGCAATGCATTACTTCATACTCACTTGAGAAATGGATTCACCAGTTTTTTCTTTCAGGTCAACTGTATCTAGAAACTGTGTATCATTTAAGATGATGTTGACAAAAATATTTTCCTATAAATAAGCTGTCCGTATTTGAAATAATTTAATTTACATTTAAAAATGTATAGAATAATACATTGTTAATATGTTACGATTTTTTACAATATACTGAATAGTACATTAAGCATTCCCGTTTATCATTTAATTAGAAATAAGTATTTGTTCCGATACTAAATAGTACTTCAATATAGAGTATGTATATTTATTAGAATACATTTATTTATTTATTATATATTTAACACATTGCAAGCGATTTTCATGTATATTATTATATATCTTTGCGGTCCTTCTGAAACCTTAGAGGTCCAAATTCAGAAAAAGGAAAAATACTATACTTTTTAAATGTTTAAATGTGTTGTCAAAGTTGAGAAGCTCTTTTTAGTACTTTTTATTGGTTCTATATTTGGAACCAAGTGACAGACATACAGGGTGACTAATAATAATGATTTATGGCAAAAAATCACAAAATATGGAGAAACTGGGTTTCTGAAGGATAGCAGCGATTTGTGTTTCATATGTTAAACTGATTATAAACACACATCAGAGTTATTTAAAGTTAACATTATTTCATCTGCCAGATTTAAAATGCCCTTTAAAGAACCAGACCAGGGTACCTGAGTATCCGTTTCTCACCCGAACTCTTTCGAAAAGTTTCAACTCCCCACATGTACACGTTCCATGTGCTTGCGACTCGTGTATCGATTTTCTTTTCGTCAAGGTCTATAAACACCACAAACGCACAGCAGAATCCCCATTAATTAAGCATCGCTTTACCGTGAAAGTCAATTACACAGATACCTGAATCCGAAGCCTGCGAACGTTACAGCAAGGCCAGAACCTAGCCAAGCGCTTTCTTTTGTTTACCTGCGGTTCAGTTTCGACCCTTTGGAACGCCTGCACCGTGCCCAAAAGACATTTTCTTTGCCATTAATTCCCATTGTTTTATAATAGCGATCAATTTGTTTTGCGCCAGAGCTTGCTTTTTTTGTCTTCGTGCCTCGAATGTTCTCTCCGGCGCATTCAATTAGCTTCCATTCAGTGGATGTATGAAAATTAGAGGTCTGTAATCCATTTAGTGTGATTAATCATAGTCCCCGCCAGTACAAATTCTGACCTTGTTGAACATGGCGTCTAATGTAAAGGCATTAGCGCGGACCCCGGTGTTGCTGTTATGACAGGTCCGAGGTCTTTTCTGAGCCCGTATGTGTTGAAAAGGCTAGACATTAGCATTGCGCTCATGCCCTTACTTTTGTCAAAGTATCAGCTCTGGCCGTTTCTCCTTGTCCTCCCAATTTCTCCCCACCAAGCTGTCGGCGTGTATGTTAGTGAGAGTGTGATTAATGTTTGTCGCGTGTGTAAGCAATCACTTCTCAGCTGTGCTGGCTTCTCTGTCTGGGAGTGACAGCAGCGGTCCTATAGACCTTACCAGAGTGATGCGTGCCGGTCTATAAAGATGACTTTAAACGGAGCAGACATCAGCAGGAGTGCTGTGTAAGGACTCTGCACTGGGTTAGTGAAGCGAACAGGCTAAATAGTCTTATTGTAGCCGCTTATCTTTCTCTTGGCATTTCGTGGCCATCTTTTCTCTCCGCAGCAAGCTCTTCTGGAGAACTGGATAATGAGACACATTTGTATGTGACTGGAACTTGCTATTATTTCTTTCATTTTTCTCAGGTGCAAGCCTAAAGGCCCTTTTAGGTGACTCGCAACAAGTCAACGGTCCCCAATGCATTGAGGTCAATTGAGCGAAGCGTCAAACACACAAGGCATCGTTGTTGGATTCACAAAGCACATTCAATGGCTACCAGACGATTCGTGTGATCTGTTAAGGCTGTCCAGTTTTTAGGCAAATTTTATTTACCTTGTAATTTCTGAAGCAGTGAGCAATCAGTCATCTTTTATACACCCTCATATCTTTCCAAACTATTTTCTGCAGGACACGAAAGAAGATAATTTGAAGAATGTCGCAAACCAAACAACATTGACCCCTGTCGACTTCCATTGTATGGACATCCACTGAGGTGAAAGCACTATTTCTGTTCTTTGTCAAACACATGTGCTGTTTTTGCATTCACAGGTCTCGCTGTTCATGGTTTCCTGTTCAAAAAAAGTCTAAAACTATCTTGATATGGTTAAAAGACTTGGAAATCCAGCTTAAACCAGTTAAGACCAACACACCACCTTAGGCTGGTTGTTTTCAGGAGGGATGTGCAGCACTTTCTATCACTTTTCGTTTACTCTATCTCGGCCTCCTCCTCTCATGTCTGATTTCTATCTTTCTACAGCTCATAATCCGACGCCCGCTCTGCTTGAGAAGAAATATGGTTTGTGCTCCGAATCTCCAACGAAGATCCTTTCATCAGGAGCAGCGTTACGGTCGTAAAGAGCTGAATTATTGCAGCGGAATCGGTTTTAAAGGAAAACATCTACAGTGGGTACGGATCATATACCAGCGCTCGGCTCATGTCTTGGTCACGTTCTAGGCACTAAACAGTCATAGATTGCCGGTCATGTGTCAGCTGATTTAATAAGGGTCAAGTTCAACTAAAAGCAAAACTGAACGCTTTGTTGCACACCAAGCATATTCCACCAAAGATCACACCTCATTGGGAGCCTCTTTGTCCATTATACTCAGGAGACTCGATGTTAGACCGGAGTTAATTGTCCACTTGATGTATGTCATGCGGTACGATTGATCCGCTCTGAAGGGTCCTAATGCAATGACATTCACCCAGGGAGAAGGGACACAGACGGATTGAAAGACTCTCACTTAGCGAGTCATCAGAGGCGAGGCAAAACAACAGGCTTTTTTCCACTGTGAAGTCGATGGACAAATGCAGAAGGCCCATCTGCTGCTTTTCTGTGTGAGAGAAAACAAAGTGAGTTTGGAGTCTGCGGCGTGTTTCGCAGATTGAGGTTTGTTTGGTGTTGAGGTTATAAATCTAGAAATGAATGCGGTTTATGTTCTCTTAAATTTGGATGTGTGAGGTCATGTGATGGAGAATGGAGAGACGTTTTTGTTTTGTCAGATGTTGGTCAGTGATTTTCTCTTCATGGTCATCTGCTCATAATAACGCTTGAAGAAGTCTACAATGTAGCTTAAAGGGACAGTTCACCCAAAATAGAAAATTCTATCATAATTTACTCAAAATCAAATCTCTTTATTGTCACACATCATGTAGACGAGTGGACTAATGGTGAGATTCTTAGGTACAAGACTCTTGTTCATGGCAGTACAAGCAACAAGATATGAAAATGTACAACATACATAAACAACAATATACACAATTTACACAATATACAAACATTTACACAACATTTCCAGAAATTGTACACAATAGACTGTACAAACATTTCCATCATATACAAGAATACAAAATCTGCATACATTTTTTTACTATCAACACAGAAAGATATTTGGAAGAATGCTTGTAACCAAACAGTTGTTGGTCACCATTGACTACCAAAGTAGGGAAAATGACAATGGTAGTCAAAAAACTGTTTGCTTTCCTACATTTTTCAAAATAATTTATTTTGTGTTTAACACAACATAGACATTTGTAATGCGATTTTCCTACTATTGTATCTGTTAGATATTATTTTCCCCATAGATAAATAAGCCCACATAAATGAATGAATAAGTGTAGCCTATGTGTGGTTTTAAGGCTCACAGAGTGGATAGCTTATAGCTGAGCGGACAGCTGGCTAAATGTGGAGGAAGAGGATTTATTTAAAGCTAAACATTCTTTGTCTGACATGCTATGTTTTTTATACCTTATTTGGTATAAGCAGTGTCTTATGGCACACTATATAAAGATGTTTCTTCCATATAGTTTATATACCTTATTTGGTATAAAATGTGTCTTGTTGTGCACTATATAAGTATTTGTCTTCCCTGAAATAAATGAGTTCAAAAGCTGGATGCCTTTGTGTCTAGTTCTTGTGCTTCCAGATCTGCAGAAGAATTCTCTCACAACATCCAACCTATTTCTGAATTGATTTAAGGGTAATCCAAAACAGAGAAAGAAACTTAGTGTTCGAAAGGAACCTGAAGTTTAACAGTAGCCAATGGTGGCCAAGAACTGTTTGGTTACAAAGCGTTATTTCAAATATCTTTGTGTTCATCAGAAAGACATTTATTCAGATTTGCAACGACTTGAGAGTGAGTAAATAATGTCAGAATTTGTGTTTTTGGGTGAATTGTCCCTTTAAGCAATTGCGTTGATCTACTTTTTCTTCCGCCAACTGAAGGACGGTTTTCTCCTAGTTGCCAAAGATCCAAGCTCTTCTTAAATATTTCGATTTTCTCTCTCACGGTTAATTGATAGCGGGAGATTCTAACCAGAGTTTTCCCCTTCCAGAAAATCCTCTCACCTTCAAGCAAGATTTAAAGTCACTGCTGGCGGTTTCGCATTTATGAGGTAAGATTAGGATTTAGACAGGTCTGAAAACCGCCCCTGCAACACAAAATCTAATTCTGCCCTGAACAATAAAAAAACCTTTTCCCGTTGGCACCCACTTAGCTAGCTATGCAACGGTCCTTCTAGGAGTTATCAAATTCTCTCCGGTGGTAGTCTAATAGATATGGATCAGGTCTACTGACAGAAAGGTTGCAAGTTCAGCCCCGGTTAGACGTACCTGGAGTGCTTCAGAGATCGCAATCCATCTCTAATAAATTTTTTGCCTTGAAGCAAGGCACTTAACCCCAGGTTCCTCCATTGGGGCTGTCTCTGAGTTTGGTTTAGAGTAAATGACTTGCGTTGAACAGCGTTGACACCCATCAGGTGCTATTGATTGGGGTATCTTGGCTGTGTCTGCTAAATTTCAACATTTTAAAACCAGGCCTTTGGTTGTCTAATTCATTTCTGTAATAAATTCACATTTTTGTTTTACCTGGCTTTAACTCAAATTCTCCAGTGTCAGGTAATAGTACCTGTTTGCCGTCCCTGCTGCAATCATGGCGATGTGCGTTGGTATCCTCCAAATTGAATAGTGGCTGATAAATCCTTTCAGTGAGAAAAGGGCGAGTGGATATAGTTCATTGTTCTCATCTCATTTCTGCAGCCAGCCTTGCAGTACCCAGCAGACCTGCTAAGGGGCAGCGTAGCACCGTGAATGATGGTGCAGTGCCAATGAGGAAGAGAAACATGCTGGCATGTGCAAACCAGAGAGATTCTGGACGTTTTCCAAATGTGAGTGAGCATCCCTATACCCTATTCCCTTCGAAAGGAGTGAACTGTTTGAAGGGTGTATGGTGTTACTGTCTCTCATGTATGCGTTTGGAACTCCCTTCACAAAGGGAATGACTTGGCAAATGTTACCTTGACAACGCCGCACGTGCTTTCTGAATCCTCTTTATCTTTAAATCTTTAAACTTCTTGTTGAATGTTGAGTAATTATGTCTTATTTCACCGTTTTGGTAAAGTGTGAAGTTTTCACACCACTTGGTATTAATAAAGGAAGTATATGATAAAGGAAACCTAAAAACATGTAGCTATTTATTTATTTTAACATATTAAACATATTTACCTAAAAACTAAAAACAGATCTTATACTGTATTTTAATTTATGAGATGTATTAATATATCTGGTTTTAAGGTGGTACAGTTTATAGTACCTGCATACTACCATAGCAGGAAAGAATACTATATCATTTTTTTTGTTCTGTTGAACTCAAAAGAAGACATTTTGAAGAATGTAGGACGGCAAACAGTTCTGTGGCACTTTCGACTACCATTGTATTTTACTATTGTAGTTAATGGGCGGCAAAATCTGTCTGGTTATAATCATTCTTCCAAATATCTTCCTATGTGTTCATCATAACACAGACATTTATACAGATTTAAAACCTTTGGGTGAAAAGTATCCCTTCAACAAATGTATTGGATCACCTGCCATAATCAAACACAAATATTTGAGAAATCTGCCCAAATTGTTTGTATGGTTTTGTTTTGGGCATAACGCCAGCATGAATAAGAACACGGAGCACAGCGATAACCCCCCTTAGGGTAAATAGAACAAGCAGATGTAATTTAAAGACATTTTAGTGTAACATATAATTAAAATGTATTTTAGACTTATAAAAATGGACCAACATAACTCCAGTCGCGATTGTAAATGTGAAGTGGAGCTGGGGATGGAGGAGGGTAATTAAATGACGCCAGTATTTTTAATTTTGGATGAACTATCCCTTTGAACAAATGGACAGTATAGGAACTGTTTGGTTACTGATATTTTTCACAATATCTTCCTTTGTAAACAGCAGAACAAAGAAATGTATACAGTTTTGGAACAACCCGAGGATGAGTAAATAATGATAGAATTTTCTGTTTCGGATGAATCATTCCTTTAAATCACAGCTTGTGACCATCTCAAATTTTGTCTTTTTGGCGTGCTCAATGTCCATTTCTGTCGCCACTCATTGCAAGCTTAACTTGCTGCTACTCATATATCCAGACATTAATAGCTGAGAGTAGCATCGGCCCAGAGAGCGTTTCAACATTTGGAACAAAAGCACTTGGCGGGCGTCCCTCACTGTTATACTCTGCTTGTAATCACCGAACGGACAGGCCTGCCAATTATTGAGAGCCGCTGCGAGAGTGGATGAGTTAAACTCCCCCTCAAGGAGACGCTACGCCACCTTTGCTCGCTTCTGTGGCCCAATCCAACAATCCTTGTCCTTTCTTGGCTGCTAGGAATCATGTAACATGTTTGAAATGCGGCGCTTGAAAGAAATTCCTGTCATTTCTGGTTATTCGTGTCTAGTTAATGTCAGACGACAATGAATCCTAATGCTAACCTTTGATTAACCCCGACCGGTCACGAACAGGGTCCTCACATGACCTCATCCTCCATTCTAATTTTACAGACACCAGGAAACCATTAGCTGATGAAATATATGGCAATCCTATGAAAATGAATGATGAAGTCATTTCGAGAGCACGCGTGGCTGCGATCGTCCCGCCGTCTGCCAGATCGCAAGTCCAGCTGTCTTTGTGCTGTCGTCGTAGAACTGTATAAAAAAGTTTGAACGTAAACCAAACAGGTTCAAGTTTGATTGCTTTATTCCTGGAGTCTTGTAGATTGACTTTGCTCAGAATATTTTATTTAAGTCTTTCCTGTATTGAACTGTAACTGATTTATAGTGTGTACTATAATGCGCTGCATTCTTTGAAGACCTTTCATCAAAACTCAATTGCTTGCGTGAATCTTCAGTCATCACTTTCATCTTTCATTGAATGCTTTACATTACAGCTGTGTTTGAGCTGAGGTGCCCCTGGAATCTGTAGCTTTCCATCGAGTCTTGCAGTTTTGCTACGAGTAAACAATTTAGCGACTGGGGAGCTGAACTCTTGACTGGCCTCTGGCCGTTTCACAACAAAGCTGTTAGCACAAAGCGGCAAACGAAATATGACTGACGCTCACCCCCTGACCGGCAATTAACAGAACAATTTCCCCTACACTGCAACATCACGATTCAATGCTGAGCTACAAAGTGGACAATTACATTAGAGCTTGTCGGAAAACTGTGCCAACTAGCATCCTAACAGCGTGAATGAGCAAAACAACGAGAGTTTACATTGGATTGACCCGTTCAGAAGGCGGGACTTATGTTAGCTTATTCACAGTATTGGACAGTATTTAACCAAAAATTTAAGTTCGACTTTTTGGTACTTTTTAATATCTCAGATGAGTTTAGTAAAGGGACCAATTCTCACTATTACACGTTGCTTATTAGCTTTCATTTTAAGTACTTATGAAACACATATTCTCCTATGGCCATCCTCTACATCCCTAATCCTACCCAATACCAAAACCTATCAACTATTTTACTATTAATAAGCACCAAATTAGGAGTTTATTGGGGTAAAACTGGTAGTTAATGGTTTGTTAATAGCGAGAATAGGACCAAAAAATAAAGCGTGACCGAGTTATTTCTATATCAAAGTACTTTTTCCATTGAATAAAGTTTAGTGCAAAAAACGACATTGTCTTTTGTCATTGTAACACAATCTTACAGCAAAAATTAACAATTTCTGTCCCTGTCCCTCCCTCTCTTTCTCTCTCTCTCTGTCTTACTCTCTGTCTCTCTCTCTCTCTCTCTCTCTCTCTCTCTCTCTTTGGAATTCTGATTCAGTTAGAAGTCTGATTCATCTCGGTGACTTGATTCACTTAGTTGACTCATTTAAATGAAGCAAAATGACTTATGGATTAATTTGAAACAACTGCTTGGCATTTTATGTGTCTATTTCAATTATGCCAAATTATATTATACATATTATAGTAATAATTAGCAATTTCTGTTATTACGTTTTCAACTCAGATATGTAAATTATTTACTATTTATATTACTATTAACTGATACCATTTTGTATATTGATGGTGCATATATTGATCAACCTAAATGAGATTGTTGTTGTGTCAGATAAATTTAATCTGTGAACGTTTAATGTAGCTACTTTTTATTAGTAACTTGTATCTCGGATTTAAGGAATCACTGCAGTTTGCTAAAAAGGACGCATATTTACTTAAGCTGAAACACTGTCGCCTCAATTACTCGTGATCGTCCCTGTGGAGCGGGAAAGGCTGGATCGGACGAGTGTCAAGTGCTTGTACTGTCCGTGGGGAATGTTAAATCACATCACAGACTTCACCAGTGGCAAACAGCTAAGGAGAGCAATTAGTATCAATGGCCATATTAGTTACAATGGAAACGGG
This sequence comes from Triplophysa tibetana, assembly GCA_008369825.1. Classification (NCBI taxonomy): domain Eukaryota; kingdom Metazoa; phylum Chordata; class Actinopteri; order Cypriniformes; family Nemacheilidae; genus Triplophysa; species Triplophysa tibetana. Next base: position 15,218,603 of record CM017894.1, on the reverse strand, counting down.
CTGCAACTAAAGGCCTGTATCCCCCACCTAATTTATTTGAGTTCTGCCCCAACTTAAATACTCTCCCCGGTGTTTGTGGATTTAGGCAGTGTAAATCCGATTCAATCCAATTCTGAGTCGAAATCACACAGTTTGGTGACTTACACGGTCGGCTGAGCAACTATGACATTGAGATATGGCGGTAAAGGGACTTCATTGATCCACAGGCTGCACATGGTGCGTAGCTTTCTCTTTGAATATGTATAGATTACATACGTGTCCTTACTTTTAACATGAACCTGGGAGCTTCAGTTGCACTTTAGTGAGCGAAACCCCAACTATAGAATACTTGAGCTACGAATTGTGATAAGTGGATTGCAAATCACACCAAACATTTGTCGCTGGGAATAGCGTTAGAAAAACATCCACAACATCCTTAGGAACACTAGGTGTGTTATTTATTATTACATAAATAAATGTTTATGTATTCTAGCTATAGGGTTCATTTTATCCGGGCACCTAAGATTAGCGCTTCATTTGAATGTCAGGCACAAAACATGCACGTGTCACTACGTTTGTGTTGTGACGTCTTTTTCTATTTCCCAACAGACAGTTTCGTCGATGGAGATCTTAACCCGCTCACATCCCTCTGCTGTGAAACGTGAATGTATGCAAATACACTTATAATGGGGTCTGCTGAGGGACCAGGTACTCGAGTGACAGTGGGGTCACGTCTCTGCTATAGATTACAAATGGTCCCGTGCTGTAAACAAGATGCGAAACATTTGGTTGTGGCTTATTCTTTTTACAGATATTGATTGCAAAAAGAACGGCGATGTTATTTCGCACGGTCTGTCAAAAATACGCTGCAATCCCTTATCGGGATTATGCTTGTTGCCTTTGAATCTCTGTCGGGGTAATTCGTTGCAATGCTTGGATCAGCTTGAAGATTATGTGCCCGGCCATTGAGACTGAGGTAAATTTGCATCGGCTGATTTTTATGTCATTTATCCGAGCAAAGCTCCATTTTTGCTGCTTAGCTGTGTGAGATATTTTCTTCAATGCGATATGTTTTGTAGATCCATTGCTGCAAACAAGCACAACAAAGAATTTCATGATGTGATCTTCCTCGTGGTTGTTTATGTTGTTTAGCTATTAGACCAAGATGGCCAGATGAGGTCTTAAGGTTTGATTCCTGAAACGCACCTGAAGTTTGTTGTACATAAAGCCTCTGACTAATGTGTGGGGCTTTTAAAATAATTACAATAATTATAAAAAGACATCAAATATAATAATTATAAAATGCAGTTATTGGGGTCTGACATGACTTTTTATTGCACATTGTGTAGTTATTAAAGATTTACTTCAGTCAGAAAAAAACAGGAAACCCTTCCATTATAGAGAACATTTTAGTGCAATTCAATTACATTATGTGAACAAAACATAGCAGACCGAATAAATGAATAAATTAATCTCAAAGATGACCCATACGGCGCCCTCATACCCTGCAAATTACATCAGGACACATTGAATCGCTTCCTATTATATGCAAAAATAAACGCTTTAAACACTCTTTGCTTACTAATCCCTAATAGTGTGTAACTTACACTAGTAATCACCATAATTGATCATTTTTAGGCAATGATGTGCTGTCATTGTTTGTTTGCCCTAATGTTAACTTATTCCTGATTTGTGATAGCAAAATATTTTTGCATACGTTTGGAGACATAACTAGTGCATTATGGGAGAAAATGTGAAACCTAAGCCTTCCTCTCTGTTGATGTTTGTCGGTTTCTTGACTCTGAGAGCGTGAAATGCTAATTGGTTTTCGACTCAAACTCCGTGGAGAGATGTTATATCAGAGGTAAATAAACTGCGGAGATAAATAAGAAGCTGTTTACAGTTCTGTTTACATGCTTTCAGTCTTCGATAAACACAACCGTGGCCTGATCCTTGATCTTGTGTAATTAATCTTTGTCCAGGTCTATAAATCGAACTATTCAGATCAGTCTACGGGTTTTTTCTTGCCGAAACCTTATCACCAGTGGTCCCCTTGGATCCTTCGTCCTCCCCGCTGGTGGTTCTTAATTCTTGTTGCTCCATCATTTCTCCACCTGTGAGTGACAGGTCCAAAGCTGACTTGGTACTTTTTAGCGGCCACGTTTATTACATCAGGTGCTATGAGGAGGCAGAGAATAGTGCCGTCCCAATAGTTCTACCTTCTTAATTTGCGGCTTTTAGTTGTTCATTAGCATCATAATTAGGCTGCTGGGAGAAGCATGAGGCAACATTTCTACCTGACAGTCTTACAGCACCGTGTGTGATGTAGTGGGCATGCATGGGGGCTTGCGGGCAAAATGTGTGTGTGTGGGCTTGTGTTTCGCTTGTTCTAATGAAGCACAATTTTTGCTGAAGACATGCTTCCTATAATGGAGTTTGATGCTTATTATAAGATTGTATTACGAACCAACATAAGGGACCTTTGTTAATAGAAGGCTTCCTGCCATTAGGTCTCTGTTTATTTGGTCTAGATGGCCTCGCTCTGGTTTTCCGTTCGCTCATTATGTGCTACATCTAAATTATCCACAGTGTCATAGGACAGACGTATTGTGTTTGAGGGCACTGCACCGGTAGCAATGGCCCGTGATGATGCCAGTAATTAGAATGGAACTGTGGGTTATACTCATAAATATGAACGCTGACAAATATGTTTACATAGAGGAAATTGTCCTTTATCAAGATATCCATCTGTCATTGCTTATTATCTAATAAAAAAAACTTAAAGGTGCAATGCGTGATATTAAGGAGGATCTGTTGACAAAAATGCAATATAATATACATAACTACGGTATGTGTTCTGAGATGTTTATCGATCTTTCATAATTAAGCGCTATGTTTGTGTTAGCTTAGAAAGAGCTATTTCAATCTACATACACCGCGGGTCCCCTTACATGGGATCTGCCATGTTATTTCTACGGAAGCCTTAAACGGACAAACTGCTCTACACAGCGTATTTCGTAAATATGCTGTCTCCTTCGGCAAAGAAAACATGACGACATCTTTGTCCTGTGTAAGCCACCATAGTGCTTTGTATGGGAGGGGGGAGGAGTGAGACGTTGGTTGCAATTTGTAACCTCACCACTAGATGACCTTTTGAGCTATTGCTCAACCAAATGGGAAATTCATTTCATGTTGCTTATTTCTAAGGAAAATGGACGTCTTGTAAATTTACAGTAGGGAGTGAACGGTAAAAGTATGACTGAGAGTCTGACCAACCAATGAGTATTTTAATTGGATTTGATATACAGTTTTTGTTGCTTTTTCACATTGTGCCTTTCAGACTGTTACATGTAATGTTATTATATTTTCCAGCTCTCTCTTCGCTTGACTAACCCTTTACGTCCACCGAAACAGGAATATTGTCCGAGCTCTGTATTAATTGATTCTCAATGCAAAATCGACTGACAGGTAGAAGATTGGCCGTGGCACTTTCTGGAGTAAGAAATATAACTGAATGAGAACAAGTGTGGGCCCTCGTGTACACTACAAGATAAGATTCTGCGATAGAATAATAAAAGTATCCTCAAACTCAAGATTTTGTCTTTTTTTAAACCGAATTAGATATGAACAACAAAAAGAAACACTTGGGGAATAAAGTTACCTTGTAATTTAAAATCGTATTAAAATCACAGACTGAAGGCATAAATATGGCTCAAACACTGATAAATCTCCCCTCCGGCGGGTTTGGGATGTCACCCAGATCTCATAAAATATCTCACTGCTCTTTTCTCTCAATGCCTGCTCCGGTAAGATAAGTTGTTAGCCAGCTCATCGCTTGGACCGCCATCTTGCACCTGTAGATTTGTCCTCAATTGATGACCACAGCAATAAGGTTGTCAAAACAGCCTTTGAGCTATTTCACGTTCCCGGCACCCGGCCGCGATGCCGCAACCTCACTGATAGCTGAGCCTAGTGCTGCACGACGGACAAACAGATACAAACGGCGGACAATGGTGGTGTGTAGGGGTCTGAATGCTGACAAGGGGCCGATGGACGGCTTTAAGTGGTAATTTCCATATTTTTCTGCATGGCTTCCCCTCTGGCTGCGTTACCATGGTGTTTCTGTCAGTGCCAATGATAGAATCTGCCAAAGACCTCTCGCGAACGCACCGGAGAGGTAATTTGGGGGACATCTGCTCTGGGTGAGAGATGCTTGGCTTCATCGATGAGGCTTTTGTACAAAGAGCATCTCTGTCCCGCTTCTGAGGTAAATAATTACTCATCAAATAGATGCAGAATGTACAAAATGTGATATTACGTAATTTACCAGGAAACTACCCGTTAGCCGAAATAATTATGAGACCACTCCAAAATGATTTGACGTTTTTTGAATTTACTTTTTGCAACTTTTATGCATTTTTCATGTATTCTCTGTCTTTCACATTGCTGTTGGATGACTTTGTCATGTCTGAGGTTTTATTTAGTTGAAATCCAACAGACATTGGACTGGAATTAACACAATACATACAGAAATATTGTTTTTTTATTTGTATATTTATAGCGTTGCTTTTCTATAGAAGTAATAGTTTCTTTCGCAGGAACCCATCTGGAAATGTGTACTCCCACACGTGTCTGCGGGTTAAAAAAATAAGGCATATGGGAATTGTTGATGGCGTGCATCATTGACAATGACAAAATGTAAAAATTGTTTGGGAGAGCGTGTTAAATATTCATAAGGTGGGTCTCTCAAGGTGGGCAAAGACAGGGGAATCCATCACTGCCTTTGAAAATGCACTGATGCTATTAGGAGATAAATATTTATTACCATTTCTTGTGTTCAGCTAAAAGACGGCATTATGCCGCTTGGTGTGAGAGGAATAAATTCCCAATTTCATACCCATTCATTACTGCTGACCCCCGATAGAGAATATGTGACACGTCCACTTTCATTAAAGTAGGTGCCGGTTATATCTGTATAGTCAGGTCAAGGAAAATCCCTTTTATGTAGCGACTGATTTACTTTACTCGAAGGTTCGATCACGTCCTCTTTTCTATCTCTTCAGTTGGAGTGGAGAGCTGACTCTCTCTTCATCAGACGAGTCTCATTGTATTCTCTTCTGCTCTCGGCTTTCTATCTTGACCGCTCTCTTTCTGGCTTTCATTACACAGGCTGTCCAAGTCTGAAATTGAGGTTACTTTGGACAAGGGCACAATCATTCTTTGGAAGCACGCTGAAGTAGCGGCAGGGCCCGATCTTCTCCATCTGCGTGTTTGGCAGGTCTCCGCACTTGATGAAAGACCCCTGGACTTCTTTGAGATAGAATAGGTCTTCTTCCCAGAGTGTTTCTTCGCTCGCGCACCTAGAGCCGGAGTCCCGGAGCAGGAGGGGCACCGGCACCCGCCGAGAAGCTGTCAGCCGCAAAAATGAGAAATTTCGCACTCCCGGAGAGATCTCTTAGGTAAGTGGAAATGTTTTCTGCTCTGCCTCTTTCGTGCGGGCGTTTCATCGAGATGTGGGCCGCAACATCCGTTGGCCGACCTTCACAGAGAGAAGATAATGGACCCGTCTCATCAGCTATCCGATGAAAAACTTGACTGGAGAGTTGGGCGAGGGAGACGCGCTGTAGAAATCATCCATCACGGCCTTCTTGCGTGTTTTAAAACACGTATGAATGGTGACTGATGGTTCTGTCGATATTCTGATCTTGACTCGACTGTCATTGACTGTGGCTTAAGCGGCAGGTTATATACCCGACCGTGTCCTTTCAGAGGTTTATAAAAATGAGTAACGTTGAGCCACAAATAGATACGACCGTGCCTTGTATTTCAACAGGTGTGGGGCGTCGGACGAAAATAGATTATGGCAATAAAGAAGAGACAACTGAAAGGGTTAGATGACCCGGTAATGACCTTTTGATTAACCAATGAAAGAGAAATAAATACAAACTTCGCCAGGACATAAAAACGTCTCTTCAAACGGGAAAGATCAGTAACCTCTACAAATTCGGTTTGTCAGGGCACCTAAGGGATTAATATGTTGTTTTTCTTGCTCTAGATCGGCTTCATTTTCAGCTTGAAGTCCACAGGGAGGGTTTATGTTAAGTTTTTCAAAAATGGATTGCATTAAGAACTGTTCGATCTTGACATTTTAGAGTTTCCCTTTAAAGTAAGTCAAGAATACAGGCAATTTCACGCCACGACCACGGTGGAATTCAGTTCATTAGTTGCCCATATACACTTGAGGCCTTTTCCCCAGAAAGTAATTATGAACTGCTATCGATTTAAGTCATTACCTTAATTAATTCACTAAATTTATCACGGTAAAAGATTTACAGAAGATTAGAGATCTACCCATTTGCTCTGTGGGGTACAAAAGTATTGTTTCTTTTTTTAAGCAATTGGTCACCCAACAATGGAAATGTTTGTTTTTATAGCAATTTTCTCAGCTTTGCACACTCCAAAAGTATTAAATGAGAAAAATAACACAATGTCGAGTAAAAAGTACCACAAAAGGGGTCGATCTTTACTAGACACAGAAACGTGTTCAGTTGAAGACAGATTGTGTTGTTTCAAACAATAACATTGTGGAACACACAATCTATAAATATAAATATAGTAATAATAATATAAAGCAATAATAGAATAGGTAAAATATATGTGACGCTCCCTATGAAAACCCTGCGAAAAAGCGATTGTGTTTTTGTGATTTGCTAATTAAATGTTACGAATATTTTGTGAAAATAGCTAACTTTATCTTTACAGTGATAGTTTGAGGGGGTCAGTGAATGTTTCGGAGACCATCCAGTGCCCTTACAGACAAAGAGAGCTGACATTATTGGGAAATTAGTCAATTTGTGTTTACAGAGGAGAAACAATCATACACCTGTTGCACAAATGTGAAAAAATGTTGAGAGAATTTTCATTTTGGGGCGAACAAGAAATGGCCTAAATGAAAACTGTGCTATTTTCAGTTGACTGGTCAAACATTCATCATAAAAATACAACTTTCCCTTTCTTTTCATTTTTATTTATGCGTGAACTATTGCTTTAACCCACTTACATACACTTAAAAATGCAGTGTTATTTTCAACCCAGCATTGGGTCATAAAGGGACGAACCCAACCCAGCATTTTTTTTTGAACCACTGATAAATCTGTTCTCTATCATTCATATTGGATCAATGTTAAATAAACTCCAAGTAATAGCCAAGAAACAGTCTGCACAGGTACAGCATAATAAAACCACCAAATGTTATATTTTTCGGGTAGACCATAACGTTATTTTACTTTAGCTGCTGGGGCATGAAGCTCTTCTCCAGTCCATGCTTGGCTTGCCAATTCCCGCAGCCTTCAGGGAATCGATAGCATTTGAACTCCTGCCATCATGGCAGGCGTCCACCACCACACACACTACAACAGATCAATTCTCCTCTCGGCCTGCAGATACACGACCGATGTTATCCTTTAGGGCATATCATTTCATTCTCTTCAATGGGCCATGCTCGGGGCTTCTGTTAAAATTTGTGGACAGCATGTACAGTATACTATATGATCAAATCTAGTGGATTCCCAGAGATGGTTTATATTTGCAAATTGAGTATCTAATAAAAAAAAGTATTTATTATTACTATGATAGTAACATGACTTCTGTTCTTCTGACTTTCCACTTGAGGATTAGTTTTCATTTCGACATACGTTTATCTCAAAGGTCTTCAGTGGGCTTCAGGTTTGGGTTTGGCCTTTTAAGGTTCTCCTCACCAGACTCTGTAAATGATTTATTTTATAGCTCTCATTGTGTATAAAGGGCCATTGGCATGCGGCAGCTGAAAAAAACTTTCTGAACTGTTCCCACAAAGTTAAAACACAATTCTCCTTAATGTCATTGTATGCTATAGCAGAGATTTGTATTCACTGGAATTACGGAGCCCATGCCAAAGCTGTTAAATTGAAAGGGGTGACCTCATACTTTGGGCCATGTTGTGTGTGTCCTTATGAAGCGGCGGTCAAACTTGAATTAGCACATGGGAAATTTATTCTGACGGTGTTTAAATTTTGTTATATACATTCGATTATTTAAAAGCACTTAAGAGCATCTGTTCCTATGTAAATATGTCTGCTTGTATGTTTATGTGCAGGAACAATCCACGCGTCATCAGCTCATGCCGTCCACTGTTTATCCGTCCACACATTACTGTATTAACAATTCCCAAATTGATGTATAGGGGCAGCTTTAAGACACACATCTCAGGGCGAGCAAAAAGCCGGATTTCTGTAAAAACGGGCGTTTGTGGTCGCCATCTTTCCTATAACCTCAGAGAATAGCGTGACGGAATCAACGGGCGGGCTCCGACATCCCGGCCCTCCCTCTCTGTAGCTGTATTAAAGGAGCCGAGGAATGTGGGAGGAGAAAGAAGGGTAGAAAAGCAAGACTGAGGAGGCCATTATGGTACGAAGAATGTATCCTCATGAGGAGGCAGCGGGGTCGGAGACGGCGCAAATGAGGGAGCTGGCATGGCCATTCCTGGGGCCTCATTAACTTAATGGAGAACCATCGGTTCTGCTAGGGTTTCTCGAAAATCTCATGTGACACGATTGCTTTCCTTTTTCTGCTCAGTCTGGCGGTGTCTGATGAGGGGAGAGAGAGAGAGAGAGAGAGAGAGAGAGAGAGAGAGAAACAAGGGGGATAGTTGGAGTGAGAGGCAGTGGTTTGGTGAATTGCAAGGGAAGATTTGTGTGTTCGGTACAGTAATAAGGTCCTGATTGGGTCTGGAATCCACTGTCGCCCTTTATAAAGTCGCCTCGGGTTGACAACACAGCCGTAGCCGACGGAAACATCTAAGTACTGGTTTGGGTTTCTGAGCAAAGGTTTAGGATTGAGATAGGGGTTGAAATTACTTGTGTTTAAGCACTTGGATTTCCCCCCGAAAATATCTGTCATTAATTTCTCTTGTTGTTCCAAACCCATTGATCATCCAACTTGAAATGAGATTGTTTTTTAATTTTATTTATTTATACACTGTAAAAAATAAATAATGGAAAATGTTCTGCCAGTACATAGTTCATTGTTATGCCTCATTTGTAAGTCGCTTTGGATAAAAGCGTCTGCTAAACGACAAAATGTAAATGCATATTCGGTTAATTTTACAGACATTTCGTTGAGGCTAATAAATGCAGTCCAAGATTTAAAATACAGTTGAAACAATTGTGCGTGTGTTATAATTTATTTAAAATATTTATATTGTAGTGTTGTTTATATTATTATGTATAATCATTACATGTTTTATTCTTACATTTGATTTATTAATATATATATATAAATACAAATAATACAATTTATATAAAGATACAAAAAAATGTTATGCATTGTTATTACAAAATATACGATTTTTTTATACTTCTTTAGTTGTTTCAAAATACGGTCCATTTATATAAATATAAATACAGTAAATTCGTAATACAAAAAAATAATTTAGGATACTGTTTTTTTCCAAGTTCCCATTAGCGTATTCCTCTGTATAAAATAATTCCACATCAGAATGTTTTATATTAAAAGACTTGATCATAATATCAAAATATTAAGCCAATTAAAGACAATTTGGTAAATAATATCGTATTTTTTATTTCTGGGTAAACTAAATATTGATAGACTAAAAATAGAATAGCTTATCAGCATCATTAAAGTGCTTTATTCCCTTAGTTCAAACAGTGATGTAACAATGCAACTCTTTTTCTTACATGTATCGCTTTCAATGCGTGTGAAATACAGAAATGACTCTCGCCCATGCAACAGTGAGTCAGCTTCGTTTCTGTAAGCAATCTTCAGCATCCACATCTGCCGCCGCTAACGGCTCTGGTAGATAACTCTCTGTTATTAGGTAACAGCGAAATAACATCACAGCCCGCAACAAAGCTTTGATTCTGCCACACAGTCTCCGGGATGTTTTTGTTTCCTCGCTTAAACCGTCAAGGACGTGTTTTATGTCGTTACCCGTAGAAGAACCAAGCGTTTTTATCGACAAGTCGCACTGTTACACGTTTCGCCCCAAAGCTTTCCAAGCTTGTGAGGAAAGATATAAAGTAAAAGGGAATGTGCAGAAGAACCTTCAGAGTGCTGTGGAAGTCCTTGAGTTTTCGCTGTTCGTTCCCTTGTGGGAATTGAGAAGAGATAACAGGAAAGTGCTTGGCGGGACCGAGTTCTCGCAGTTTATAATCAGCGCTAATGAGGCTTGCGTCTCTTACATCGGCGTAACTATGGAATCATGTCAGTCATAATGCATGTAGGCTATTAGGTAACAGACAGTAACCTTGGTGACTGTGATATATTTTAGAGAGTATTATAATTTAGGACGTGAAACCGAAGCTAATTAATGGCAGTTCAATTGGATTATAAGCGTCATACATCAGCGCGCAATAAGGATGTAGTCACCTCGCGTCTCTCGGCATTGATCTGAAGCTTCCGGATTACCTTCGGTTTGATTTAAGCCACCGAATATGACATCACACACACACACACACACACACACACATAGACAGAAAGCAAGCTGATAAATCAAGCGCGTGGTACCTTCGCTGCCTCCAGGGGGTATCTTGAGATTCAGACCGGAGCCGACTGGCTCGGTGCTCTTTCTCCCTGAAAATTCGCACTCGGTCTCATTACGACGCGGCAGCATCATCAATAGTCATTTATAGAAGGGACGCTTTCCATGCCGATAGATGCAATGAAGATTCATAGCTGCCAGTTGTATGCTGGGAAAGCGGGAGCGAGCAGGTGCGTGCGTGCGGGAGTTGAAGATGAGGACGTAAATGACACGTGCACGCATTTTCCCTTTCTTTTCTGTAACGTGGCCTTGCTTGTCCCGTGAGTAGAGGGAGAAAGAGGAGTCGCGCCGTATAAGTGCGTCACAGGATTCAAGGGTAGTGCGGGGTCAGTTAAATGTTGCTTTAGATGCAGAGGTCCTTAGGTCACACTTGTGCAAGGGTCCATTCTTAAGATGCGTTGAGCCACGTTCAGCGAATGGATAAAAAAACCTTTAACAGTGATCCATAACAAGTGACCTCAAACTGTAAACCCCAATGTTGTCATTAATAAAGACATTAAGTTATCATAACGTAACATTAATTAAAATACCACGTTTTGGCATCAAAACTTAAACAAATGTGTTTGGCAGCTAAGACCTTTCGAATTAGGATTGTACATGTTATGAACTCGAAATTGTAAATGATTTAAATGATTTTCAATGTCTTGATTGGTCGTTTTGAAATTGCGCCTTGAGGAACGTGCTGATTGGTCGGCATTACACAAGGCGGTAATTCTTTGGTCTTATGAATCTGAAGAGGAGAATCAGGCATATGACAAGAGGGAAGACAATGAATAAAACGTGAATTTTTACTGGTAAGTACACTGTAAACCCCAATGTTGTCATTAATAAAGACATTGAGTTATCATAACATTTTTCAAAATTCCACGTTTTGGCATCAAAACTTAAACGAATGTATTTGATCAAATTAATTGGCAGCAAAAACCTTTCGAATTAGGATTATACATGTTATGAACTCAAAATTGTAAATGATTTTCAATGTCTTGATTGGTCGTTTTGAAATGATACCTTGAGGAACGTTCTGATTGGTCGGCATTACACAAGGCGATAATTCTTTGGTCTTGTGAATCTGACGAGGAGAATCAGGCATATTACTATAGGGAAGACTTTTTTACTGGTAAGTACACATTAAAATGCATACACTTTCCATAATTGCATCCCAGGTTTTATTGTAATATTTTTTGCCTCTCGTCTAAGAAGCACTAACAAATAGGCTGTCGTCGTGAAGAAACGTTACGTCTAAGAAGAGCGTCGTCGTGAGGACTCACTGAAGATTACTGATAAGGTAAAATACATGTGTACATTTTGCTCAACGTTAGTTGCCCTACAATGATTTTGTGGGTTATAAATATTTTCCGTTTTTCTGCAGAAAATGCAGTTGGGGGTCATTGTGAAGAAGGCTGGCAAAGAGACCTCGCGATAGGCTCACTGAAGAACGCTGGTAAGTTAATTGTAATCAAAAATAATTGGAAAATTATTGTTCATAATTTTTTTGCTTAGTTACCTAACATAGAAGTCACACAGCAAAGTTCTGTGTGAGTTTCTGTGTAGTATCTAAAATGCGGATGTTGGCGATGAACAGCTTTACTAAGAAATGGGTCTCAAGGGAGAATGCTATGACCCCTTCCACAGTTCAATGAACAAACTTTCAAGCAATACTTTTACCTTAATTACTTTATTATTCTCTTAAATGAAGTATATATTCCAGAGCCTACATCAACGGTAAGCATGAGTCATCTAACAGTTAAAGGTACACACCTGGGGCTCTGATGCCAACGCAGCTGTAGACAGTTTTTATTTTTTATTTTGCCAAAGGCTTTATAGATCTTGATATATTCACTCGGGGAGAGTTTAGACAGGGAAAATCGAAATTGCCTTTTTAAGGTGAACGATATTTCCCGCTCTGAAGTTGTCTTCATTGTATTGTTTTTATAAAGCAATAATGTTTCATAATGTAAACCGCACACATCTGTATACACAAGCCATATGTTCATTTTGCTGTGCAACTGGATACAGACCTAAAAAACAGATATTTCTTTCTGAAACAAAACTGTTTCCTCCTGCTCGGCAAACATCCTTCCACCACAATTTCCAAACATCTTCACAGAAAGCTTTGACTTGTAATAAGAAGAAAACAAATATGCAAAGCCGTGTGGATCACAGATTACTGTTTTTGCTGCTTTCGCTAAAAATTTTTTGGGCCAGCCACGTTTTATTTTGACTATATGGTTTGAAAGAATGCCAGCTTGAAACTGCCTCAAAATTGTCCACCGGAGCTGCTTTCTTCACCTGGACTGAGGCCGAGCAAAATACAGTTTTGAACTGGTTTCAGGAAATTGTTCCTTTATTCTTATCTATATAGGTACCCGAGTATATCCTAGTATTTTTAACATAATGTTTAGATTTTAAATATAGTTTAAAATAATGGGTATTATAAACAAATGGTAAATGTGATCAATATTTATACTGTAAAAATCATTACTATTCTTCCGAAAACTCAGATCCCCAAATTCCCTGCTTTTCACAGAAGGGAAATACTCTGTACTTTTTAAATGATTTAGATGGTTTCAGCTTAACAACATAAACAAACGGCACAGTGCAAGCACACTTTTGTGACCCCCAATTTAACTTCCCATATATTCACAAACAAACAGTGCCTGTAGATTATTTCTGATAACAATCAAAAGAAATGGAGAATAACCATTACTTGGCTAAACTTGTCTCTCCAATATTTTGAATCAGACTGCGATACCAAGCTCAACCGCTAGATGTAGATGTACCATACGGTTTGTTTAAATGCAACCAAACAGTCAAATTATTCTATCCTGTCAGATTTTCCTACCGCAGGGCAAAACTTTATTTAATCTAAACCTCATCGACAAAATAAACAAGTCGGATGATTTTACAATGCAAAATACCCTGTCAGATAGTCCCACCATCTTAATTTAAAGACATAAAATAAGTTTTCAGCATAAATACCCTGTCAGATTTTCCTACCGGCATAAAATAAACATGTAGGATTAATTTAAAGCCCAATACCCTAGCAAATTGTACTACCGGTATTAAATAAATTTGTAAAATGATTTAACAAAGGAAATATACTATCAGATTCCCGAAGTAGTATAAAATAAACCCTAAGGATGATTTTAAAGCATAAAAAATGACGTAACATTGATGTGCGCATGTCTGGTAGGATAATCTGGTGGGTATGATGCAGTCAGGACACCAGACCCGTTCAACAAATTGTTTATTTAACAAAATGAACGTACAACAAAATTAATCAAATCTCTTATGTAATACAATAATTATACAATAAAATAATTATATAAATGAATGTTAACAAATTAAATAATTATAAATAGTTTTATTAGACACTAGCCAAACACAAACCGGAAGGCTGATGTGTCTACGTTAACGTTGACCAACAAGTTTAACACTTTTTATTGGTTGGAAAACCCATTGACAAACATGTGACTAATGATATGGATTTATGGCAAAACACGAATCCCAAAATATGGAGATTCAAGGATTCAGAAGGACAGCAGCGATATGTAAACCATATCTATTCCTTTTAAACATACTCTGTATAGATACAGATACAGGTTTCATTGGTAGCATGCTATTCTGAACATGCTAGTTTTTTCACTGCTGATCTGGAAACATTCTGTGCACATACATATAAGATATTTAGCACTACAGCATAGTTTAATTTAAATCAGCCTTTGATTTTAGTAGGGCTGTGAATGTGTGTGTCAGCGGTTAGGGATAGCATGAGTTATACCAGCTTTCATTCGCTCCTTACAGCACATGCAGCGTAAGTGCACGAGACAGTCTGGGCACTTCATCACGTCGCTTTTCGGTAAATGCAAATGCCTGGCTCGATTCTCCCTCCTTCAGGCGTCATCTGATCTGTGAGTCAATGTGATGAAGGAGAGAGATGGACAGGAAAGGAGAAACTATCTTTATCCATCCATCACAAACGTTGTGATGCATGACAACAAGCACAGCAACTGAACTTAAAGTAACTTAACTACCAGACAATTCAGAATACTTCATTATGTAGACTGCGTTTTGCTTTAGCTGTCGTTCAACTCACGTTGCGTAATGAACATAGACGCTCATCATTTCCCATCATCCTCCTGTGTATGAGAACGGTCTCATCCTCTCTCACCGCAAAGGGAAATGAAGCAAAGAGCAGATTCTATCTCAATCAAGTCTTTAAATCAATTTTTCTATTCATGGGACAATAGCTTCCCTGTCATGTAATCAGTTGCTGTAACATCCTTTTCTCTTCATGTGATAGGGGGAGCTATTATGTCATTCCAGCCGCTCTCTCCTTCGTTTCTTAAAGCCTCCACTGATTGGCCTATGCTTTTTTCTTGATTTTCTGATTGGCCGTCTCGAAGGTTTCTTACAACAAATCAGGAATTAAACTCACTGGGAGGTTCTACAATAAGAAAGGTTAGTGAAGATTAGAGTTCTGTTACGAAAAGGTCTCGCTTATACTCGATCAGACGTCAGAGGCGACATAACTTTAAAGACCCAGCTACTGTAGCGCTAATCATGGAAGATTTACTGGTTTTAATCGAGTTTCAATGGATTCATTAAAAGCTCATTTAAGGCGGCAGAGACAATATGACAAAGTGCTGACGATCAGAGCGAGGGAAAGAAGCCGTCGAGTTCATCGGGTGTGGGCTGAAATGCCATTTTGCTGATCCGAGATCAGTTTTAAGGTTAGCTTTATAGGTGGTTAGGTTAGGGGTTGGGGAAACCGGTCTTAGATCAGTGCAGGGGGTCAACGTTAGATAATGGTTTCACTTGCTGAAAGTGCATGCAATGTGTCTGTATTCTGCTCTGTATTGTGCCAAACCCAACCTCCGGTCTTCTCTGAGCGCGTCGCCTTTGACCAACCTTATTTGATTTTGTGGAATGTGTTCAGTGGCTCTGACTGATACCTGGAGACCTCTTGATCTTCTCGAAGTCCCACAGAGATTGAGGATGATTGAAAGTGAGTGAAAGAGAGGATGGTAGACGGCAGGTGCATTTGTACAATAAGATTTTTTTTTATATTTGGCCTCAATGGTCGAAATAGGTTTAAACTTTCAATTCAACTTTCTTTAATTGGTTCACTATAATTTGTTTAGTGTTAACTTTCTACCACTCTTATAGTTTTATATTAAGGGAGTGGTTCACTTCAAAATTGGCCCCCATTGACTTTCCATAGTAGGAATAAAATTATTATGGAAAGTCAATGGGGGCATATTTTGGAAATTAAATTCTCCTTTAATTTCAATAGTATAGGTACAAATTATTAAAGTTAAAGGGATATTTTACCCAGAAAAATTTGTTTTCCTCTCATTTACTCACAGTTTTTTTTCCAACATATATTACTTTCTTTCTTCTGCAGAACACAAAAGATTTTTTAAAGAATGTTGGTAACCAACCAACATTGACCCACATTGACTTCAATTTGTATTGACTTAGAACCACAAAGACATTTCTCAAAATATCTTCTTTTGTGTTCCACTGAAGAAAAGTCATATCAAGTTTTAAGCCACATGCAGTTGAATAGTTTTTTTTGTTATACGTTCTTTTCTGTCTACACATGCAGTGAATAGTTTCACAACATTTTACAGTCATTTGACAAACGTACCATTTTACTCCTGCAATTATACTTTTTATCTTTAAAATAACTTTTCTTTTTTCTCCTCTGTCTTTATCTCTCACGATAATACGCTTTCATATTCTTTCACGTTTATGACGTGCGCATCTGGCCCTTGCATCTGAAACTCCCGTGTAGTTCACACCAAAGTTGTCTCGAGCCTTTAGTCATTACAGACTTTTTTCCAACCCTTTTAATCTCCCCGTCGCCATCTTGACCTTCCTCAGTGCTTCTGTCGCACACCTTTGATGCCCCGAATAGAGACGGCAAAAATCAGCCAGCGATGAATATGAAAACGCTGCTAAATCATATGGGAAAAAGAGGAGGGGTGAGCGAAAGAATGAAAAAGCTCCTCTCTTACCATCTCGCAGCCGTGGAATCTGCGGAGATGGATTTGTACTTTTTCTGAAGAGGCCGATCCTTTGCAAGACGGATTAAAATTTTGCTTTTTGACCTTCTGTAGTGTCGTCATAAATGCAGTTACAATGTACAAAAATAATTTTTACATGACACCAAAAATGTGCTAAAACGGTGGGATTTGAAACATCTTTCAGCGCAGTCATTCATTCTTTATTCGTATTAAAATAATTTGGTCTTTTGTTAGCGGTTTGTTAGCGGGTTTGTTAGCGCTTTGTTAGCGGTTTTGTTAGAGGTTTATTAGCGGTCTTCTCTGCCTGCAGATAAGCTGCAAAAGCAATGACTTGAAATCCGTGGTGATATACGGTCGTCATAATTTCACGAAAAATCTGTGCTTCGTACATTTAGATTTACATCCCACACATGAGGTGTTATTAGCATATGTGGACATCACGCTCCTTTCGTAAGTCTCTAGCCGTGGGAATGCGCACCGTTAAAGCCATCCGGGTCGATGGGCCTGCACCGCGTACATTCCTGACACAATTCTATTAATCTGCATATGAATTATGAGAAGTTACAAGACTTCAAAGAGCTTGTAAATCCTGGCGGCGGATGGCTGATTTATCGATCGCGCGTGGTAGAGATGCATCCTGCCATGTCCGCGTAAGCTATAATGTTATTGCTAGTCATTAATCAGGAGTGACACAAACAAACTGCAACCAAAAATCTTTTACTCAGAGCTAAAGTCAACTACAGACGGTGAGACAAAGATAGATAGATCTAGAAAGATGAAACCGAGGGAGATAGAGGAAGCCGGCGAGAGTGAGCTATGACTATGACGAAGTGCTTCTGTCGGGGAAAGGAAAGAAAAATCAAGGGCTGGAAATTTGTCCCTCTTTTAGATGTACAGTAGGGTGGCGAGAGATAACGCTGTTTTTACATCGCTCTATCAATCTGTTACCAAACCAAGTACATTAGTGTCTGCTGTCTACACGGGGAGGTGCCTTCCAAAGGGGCGTTCGCACCAACAGCGATATGCAGCGATAAAGCCCCGAAGTCGTTTGTCTACTGTGAGAGAATTTTTGGTGACGTGAGTGCAGAAGAGCAGTGACACGATGTGTGACTACCGATGGTAGTGCAGACAGGGAGCCGTGGACTGATGTAGTGGGATACAGCAGACAGAACGCCTGCTGTCAACCAACAGCACATGACCTCTAGTGATTTAACAGTCAGCGTTAACGCCCCATGAGCCAGGAAGCGAAGTGAAATGAAGTAACCGGGTGAATGTTTTGGGAAGCCCTATAGCGCATCATGTGAAAATGAAAAGTGAAAATGCTTAAACGATTTATTCACTCTCGCGTATTTTCGAACCTGTAGGACTTTCTTTCTTTTGCAGAACACACAAGAAGATATTTTGAAGAATGTTGCTATTTAAACAATATTTGCGCCCATTGACTTTCATTGTGTGGACACAAAGCCACTGAGACGTTTCTCAAAATATCTTCTTATGTGTTCCACAGATGAAACAATCATATACATGACATGTGGGTGAATAAATGAGGACGAAATTGATATTTCTGGGTGAACTATCCCTTTAATGACACAATGCTAAATAAGTAACATGCCATTGGGTAAAACATTGGAATGTAACGCCTTTTTTTGTCCGCCATCTTGTTTGTTACAGTGTATTCTGGGATTATCCTTCTGCACAATGGACGTGTGTGGTTCTCTGACAAAGTGTCATAAATATATGCTCTATCCTTTACGATAGAAACACACTTATGTTGCCCTGAAATAATGCCTACATAGCTCATAGCTACAAACGCCTGTAGCGTGGAGTTCAGTGAGATGAGAACATTGATCTTTAGAGGTCCGTCGGCTCTCGTTGAGTTGATTACCATGTTGATGTTTATGAAAATCAAAGTTCAGCTTTTTTGAGTTCACTGAATTTATTAAACTCCCCGCTTATGATGGTATGTGTACCAGATCAAAAAATATGTAAATATCTGTGCATTGCTGCATTTTTTTTGCTTTAAAGTCAGTATTTCATAACAGGTTTACGAACGAGCCCTTTGATTTGCCTTTCCGCTAATTACCATGGAAACCCTTGTATTACATCACACCCTCGTATGTTGCAGGATGCGCTCAGCGTGTGTCCATTCAAGCGGCGACCGGCGTGCTGAGTCGCGTGTTTTTGGAAAACCACTTCTGAAAACAGATCTGTGAAGCTTTGATAGGAAAACGAGGGCATTTTTGATCGATTCACATATCTGGTTCATTTTGATGCCTTGAGAGGCCGAATTAGACGAGGAGAAAAACAAACCCAAATTTTCCAAGCACAAGAACTAAATGAACTGTTTGTAGATTGAAATTGATTTCCACTGACAAGAGTGGGGGAAAAAAATGAGCGAAATTATTCTGTGAACGTGAGTCTGCAAAGAAAGGAGGAATTAATGAAAGGCTAATAAAGCGAATGAATCAAAGTTTCAATTCTCATTGTTCGTTAAAATAATGCGACGCATCGATGCAGCGCCGTCAGTAGATTGGACCATTTTAAGTTTTTGGCTGGTTTTGAACCAAAATGGAAAGTCAAATAACCCTCAAATTGTGTTCTCTCTCAGGGGAGTGAGGGGGTGTGCGGCATGTCATGGGTTTCTACATATTTACAGAGGAGCTCAGAGTAGGACACATATTTTTCGTTAGATTTGAACGTCTTTTCATCCCCCCTGGAAATCTGCTTTTTTAATTTACAAATTGGAAAATGCGTCCCCATTTTAGTCACCCCTGTACTTTTCTGTATCAGTCAGAGAAAGAGAGATAGAGAGAGAGAGAGATGCATTGAAGTAAAAGCCAGAAGGATGTGTGATTACTTCAAAAACACGTCAACTGAGAGTTACGTTCGCCATACTAACGGTTTGAGTTTCTCCCATGCTTCTGTCAATCGACGCCTGAGGCTGAAACCTGAGTGGTGGCCCCATCATGTCACTCTTCAGCTCCTGGAGCCAATCAGAAAATATTCCTGTCCCCAAAGGACCAATGGGATGGCAGGGTCTCAAAGGAAGCCAATCCAGACGCCAGGAGCAGGTGTAGCCTATCTAGGACATTGACGTTCATTTAGCGCTTCTCAAATGTCGCACTTCATGTGAACTTGCGGTCTTGTGGACTTAATTTGCCTCTCCTCACCAAATCTTCGAGTCCGAAGAGAGTCCCAAATGTCTTTGAAGTGCTCAGAAGTCTGTTCACGAGCGCCTCTCTTGTACTCTCGATGCAGTCTTCGGCGAAGCCCGCATTGATGCAGACTCCACTGATGTTACGTTCCCAGCAATCTTTGCAAAGGCCAAATCACAGAACGGATAGGAGGAGTGTCGTGGATGTCAGACATACGTAAAAATAGCGGATAATTTTTCAAATGTAAGTTTTGATCAAATTCCATATTAAAATAGTTTCTCATTCAAATAATGCTTATTTATTTATATTAAGCCAGCTATTCAAAAATAAAAACTTTTAATTCAGTGCATTTTCTTAAGTAAGGTAATACGCTACTGAAAAAAAAGAAAGTTGAGCTATTGTTATATTTTACAAAAATCATGTTGTATAGATAAGATTCGAAAAAAAGTTACGAAATTGCAAGAATCTAAGTGTGAGTTAATCTCATATTCCACATTCACATGTTGTTATTCCAAACGTCTTTCTTGACATTCCTTTCACTCTTAACTTTCCTCAAGTTCCCGTTCCAAAATTCCTAACGCAGGCCTCTAGGCTCTGTGTGCCTGAGCGAAGGACAGGGAAGCGCACAAGAGAGTAAAGCAAGAGAAGACGAGACGTTCTTTGTTCTCAGCAGGTGTTTTGGTCTTTTTTGTGAATATTAATAGCACCTCGATTGAGCCCCCAACTGTGACTTCATTATGACCTTCAGGCAGACGTCTTTCTCTTTCCTTTCAGAACCTGTTTTTGCGATTCCCCATTCTCTTTTTAAACAGGTTTCAGTCACCAGCACACACATATTGGTCATTAGTTAGCAACAATTACTGTTTAATGGGGTCTTCAGATGGGCTGGCAAGTGTATTCAGTTGGTTATACTCTCCCGAAAAACCTTTTATGTTTCTATTAAGTCGCCGTTGCATGCCATCGATCATCTTTTAAACCTTTCACCATCCGGTTTGGGTCCATCAATAGTTTTGAATTGGAACTATATAATTTTGTAGAGTGATTAGGAGTGAGATGTTCCTTGCGTACATCAAAGAAATTGTGGTTACTGGGCCGTAGTAAAACTGATAAAGACGATTTCATTCTTTTAATGTAAGAGTGCAGGGCTTTGTACGTTATTTTGGCAGTGCAGTTTGCTACAGGTGATGCCTTGTTTAATAAAAATGACAGTTTCATCACATCACATAATGGCATCACATAATAACCGCCAGAATTTCCACATAGGGCTGCACGATAGAAAAAAATGTGATACTGTACTTGATAACTTTCTAAATGATGCGATGTAAAATGTGCAATATGATAATGCTTTAATTTTTTCAAATTAGTTTGAATATTATAACATGTACATACAATTATGTAATATAATATTCATACAAAGTTATTCACATGTTTTTAAGAATTTGTTGACCTCAAAGTAGTATTAAATTCATTTAGTTGCTACAAATCTTTGCTCGAAAAAAATAAGAGATCATTCCAAATTTTCTTTAATCATCATTTCTAGATATATTGTCTCTCTCTTTTTCCAGTCCAGTGTCTGTTGAATTTCAACAAAATCAAACCTCAGGAGTGACAAAGTCACCCAACAGCAATGTGAAAGACTGACAGCTTGACCAGACATGAAATCTGTATACATTTTAAACTTTTACATGAACACACGTACAAATATTGTTTCTTTGCTTAAAGTGAATATGAACGTGTTTTCTTTGCCGTATTTGAAGAAATGTTTTTATACAGTAAGTAGGCTCATTGTGAATGTTGACTGTTTAGTTTGTATTCGTTTTGTCAACAGTAAGCAAAGAATAATTATCTGGCCCGTAGGGACGGTTTGTTTTACTTAACTCATATTTTCTCTTGAGATTTGGTAGATGGTGTACATGCTGTGAAAATCCTTTTTGAAGTTTTGTACTTTCGTCTGTTGAGGTTTTGAAAAGTCCTATGGTATAAAATGATATTGTTATTGTTATTTTGAAATGGAAAGACATGCTCTATATGAACAAAAGTATTGGGATACCTGCTTATAATAACAGGTCTGACTACTTCAGTCATTTTTCGGGGTGCGAATGGTACATGTTGTGCAGGGGGGGATTTGTGCATGGAACCATGTATTTTGCATTCGCCTCTGTTACGGGAACTCATGGTGAACCCAATTGCAGGCAGGACTCAGGGATGACGGGGTTAACAGATAATTTATTATTACAAAACAAGACAAAGAGGCAAAACAAAACCCACGGGGGGAAAACAGGACAAGATATATATATACAAGTAAACAAGGACAATGACTAACTAAACTACAAAACAAAGTATTAGAAATGAACACTACACTAACACTTACAAGACACGGGGAACAAGAACAAGGCAAGGCAAGGCAAGGAAAGGCAAGGCAGGGAAAGGCAAGGCAGGGAAAGGCAAGGCAAGACAGCAACATCTGATATGAATATGAACAGGTACAACTTACAGCTTACAGGTAAGAACAGCATACAGCAAACAATGAACAGTGAACAGAAAATGAACAGAAAAACATGAGGACTCTTTATAGGGAGGGTAATTAACACAAACTAGGAAACAGGAGGGTAGAAACGATGACGCGACTCGGGGAGAGTATGGAAGGCCACAAGGGTCAAAAACATATCTCCCCACATGAAACAAGGGATTCTGCATGATTCCCCCTCTAAACCAAGAAATACCTGACAATGAGAGGTGAAACCATGACAGCCTCGCCTTTTAAAATATTATATAATAGATAAATATTTAGCCGAGATATAAATTGAATATCTGTAATCTTAGGGTGCATTCCTAGCTTAACATAGATATCAATTGAATGGTTAATTCTCAAAGAGCGGGCAGCAGCAAGCGATGTTTGTAGATTTGTTTCCGGCCATTTTTGTTCGCTATTTTGCAGTACCCTCTC
The DNA here is from genome assembly GCA_008369825.1 of Triplophysa tibetana. Taxonomy (NCBI): domain Eukaryota; kingdom Metazoa; phylum Chordata; class Actinopteri; order Cypriniformes; family Nemacheilidae; genus Triplophysa; species Triplophysa tibetana. The sequence continues at coordinate 15,195,893 of CM017894.1, read as the reverse complement.
ACGAAAAAAGTTCTGATATATTTACAGAAGGAATTTACAAATATCTTAATGATCTTTACTAAATATCCTAATGATTTTTGCCATTAAAGAAAAAGCAATCATTTTGACCCATACAATGTTTTGTTGGCTAGCTACATGATACTGACTGGTTTTGTGTGCTTCTAATTGTATTGCTTGGGCAAGACCCTTTTCTTTTCTAACATGACAATGTCCCCATGAACAAATCAGGATTACAAGTCTAAGGTGGAATAATTTATAAGGCCTTGACCTGAACCCGGCTCAACATATTTCAGCTCACCTTTGAGCTCAAGGTCGAACACTCATCACCTAAACCCATCAATGATTTGTACAGGAGAACAGTCATTTCAGAACAGAAAAACACCCTCGTATCTCTTGCAACAAAGATGGATTGTATGGTATAGCGTTAATATTTGCTTTACATTGATTGAGGCCGTATTTTTTTACTTCAGAGCTTGTGAGCTGAGACTTCCCAGGACAGCTTGTAAGTAACCAACACTGTATCAGCGAGTAAAAAACGATACCACATAACCCCATTTTACTTCATAGCAATCCTGAGAGAGATGAGCACGTGAAGACATAAAACCATCCTCATCTGGGCTTTAATCAAAGTCACATGAAGAAATATCAGCACGGGAAGTTCAACTATGAGCATCGGGTCAGGTGAAGGGGACAGGAAGTCACCACAAAAACCTGCTACAGAGAAATGGAAATGCAGACGGCCACTCTCTCATTCTTAAATGCTTTTCTTCGAGGGCTGATTTTAGTCCGTACACTTCTGTCACCCGATTGGAGACACAAAGAAAAGAAATGGACCTGGAGAGAAATCTGATTTTTGATGGTACGGGTGATACACTGCTAAGAGACGAAGCCGATGATTTATTTCTGAGTTTGGATTTATAAGTGGCATTGAAATAAAACATTATATCTTATAATCAAATGTTTTTTTTTTCTTTCCCGTCTGCATTCTAACTTATTCACTTAAAATAATTGAAAAATAGTTTTTGGGTTGATGATGTTTTAGCTGCTTGCGTCCAACATGAACATTTTGGTCACTGACTTGCTTTTGTACCTTAGGTGTACCGCAATAAATCGAACGCATGTTGACGAGTAAAAGTTCATGAAAAGTAATTTCGCTCTTGGAAGAAGAAGAAAAAAACGGAGGATTAGATTTTGAAAAAGAAACATATCTCATCAGGCACAGCGAAGTGAACCCGAGAACATTGTTTTAATAACCGAGTCGTACAAAGCATGAGAAAGAAAACATTGAAAAATTACCCAGAGCGTTGAAATCCATAATGCCAGCCAGCCATTAGTGTAAGCACTGGTGCGCACAGATCCTGACAGAGATTCCATCCTCTCAAATGAAAAGTAAATAAATTGCCATTTCTTTTTGAAGGAGCATCACAACTGAGTAGATTTTCTCTAAAACAAAATGTTTCATTTGACTGAATATCACATTTCAACGCTAGGAATTTTTTGCAACATTTACGTTGGCACTTATGACTTATGTCTTTTTACTTGTTGAACATATCAAACACTGTTGAGACGATCTCATGACAACAAACAGTCGCACGACGCAAACGTTATATTCAATTACAAAAATGAACGAGTATTATCATTGTTTTATAGGTAACCGTGCAGGAGATTGGAAACGGCTGTTAAGAAGCCTCTTATGTAGGCATGCATAGTACCAAGAACAAAAAACATGTTTGAAAAGCACATAAATAAATAAATGAATATAGCAAGTGTATGCTCCCATCTGAACTGAATTGATTGGAAACCCACTAAAATCATCAGGCCACTTCAGATTCATGAAATGATTGCAATTTGTGAGCATGTTTACATTGGGTGAAGCTATTTATTTGATTATATCTATTCACTTGGGTCTCAATTACCATGTGAAATGATCATTAAAAATGTGCTTATTAACTTCAAGGTCAGAAGTGGTATTGAAAGTGACAAAACCGTCCCAGAAATATTGAATACGCAGGAAAAACATCCCTGTAGTGGATTGGTATGTTTTTTAAAAACACATTTTCAGTTCCACATTACTTGACTTAAAGGGATAGTACATTCAAAAATGAAAATTCTGTCATCACTTATTCATCCACTTTTCAAACCCGTTGTGGATGACAAAAGAAGATATTTTGAAGAATGTTGGTGACCAACGGCAGCATTGATTTGCATTGGTTTTGTGTTCATACAATAGAAGTCAATTGGTAATGTCATTCTTTGGATAACAACATTCTTCGAAATATCTTCTTTTGTGTTCTGATGAGGCAAAACTCATACAGGTGAATCACCTTCACTTTTGTATTTGATATTGACAAGATTCTTTATATAACTACTCTCCTTTTACACTTATCAATGATAAGTTGATTGGTAGATTTTCAATAGGCCATCGACACCCAAAGCTGAAGTATCAAGAGAGACTGAATGACTGTCGAGTCAAGTATCAAAGCCAAATAGACTTCAGACTCGCATCCTTAGAAAAGCCCAAGGGGTCGAGAGTTTGCCCGGCTGGAGTGTTTGCCTCTGTCTTCAGCCTTATGAAACAATAGTTACCCTCAAAGGCATACAGAGAAAGAAAGTGTACAGGGCCTGTGGTGTACCATACGCAGCCTAGGTAATTACAGCATCTGTTAAGAGCTTTTCGGATTGTTTTTCATCTCCACATGGCCGCCACTCCTGAAAACCAATTACCTCGGGTGCTATGGGGGTTCGGGGGTTGTTTGTTTGCGGCGAGAGAAAAGCGACGTCGCTGAACGTGCCCGATTCTTACTTTTCTTTCTTGGCTGAGCGAGTCAATGGTGTATTTTGTCGGTGCTTGATGTATACACCGCCATTTTTTTGTGACAGACATTCTTCAAAATATCTTCTTTCGTGTTCTTTAGAAGAAATTAAGTCATAATGGTTGGAAACGACAAAATGGTTAGCAGATTGAAATGTCCCTTTACTGTAATCCAGTCAATGAGACATTTATGACCCTGTGGTGCAAAAAAAAAATATTTTGTTTTGAAAGCCTTCAAATTTTTTTGTCATTAGCATGTTTGTCAATTGTTGTGCATCAGATTATGAATGCGGATGATATAGTACAGAAAAGGAAGCAGGCAGTCAAATTACTGTTCATTATTTCAGCACACTGGATCTTAATAAGGTTCCGCGAAAGGCCAGATAGAAATGTTGTTTTCCTGTGACACCAGACACCTTATAAGGGTCAAATAAGCACCCGTTCATTTATGCATTCGCACTCCTTCACGAAACGCTATTGAACAGACGAATAAATGAGAAGAGCGCCCATTAACCGGTGATTAATTGATCTCATTTGCGGAGAGCACAACACTCCCCTCTTTTTCCTTTGACCCCAATCTCGGATTGTCCTTCGGTATCAGTTAGATGACTTTGAGGTTTCTGGTCCCCGCCCCTCTTCCCCTGCCTCCGTGTTTCCTCTGACTCGTAGGGTTCTGCGAAACGTAAGCGGATTTGCGCTTCTAAAAATTGAAAAGTGAAAGATTTATATTGGAGGAATTGTACGGCTTTATTCTCCTGGAGCTTAGCCCGAGTCGGAGCACTTTTGGTTCTTCTGATGCTTTTCCTTTAAAGCGCTGTGTCTAATTGCAATGGCGTTTTTAATTAAAAGTCAGGCATGTGTGCTTGTTTGTTTGAGAAAGAGTTATCCGTTTCTTTCTCGGCTGCTAGTCGTATCTTTAATCTATCTTGCTAATGAGAGGCGGGGGAGAACCTGATGGAGGACTTGTTGATATGTGTCCGTTTCAATAAGTGGTTTTCTGAGAGTTTGCGATTAGTGCCGGCGCTCTTTTGAAGCTCCAGGATGTTGGTCTTACAATGGAACGATAAGGTGAGATGGGGTTCCTCAGTTTCTCTATCAACCACCTCCTCCCCTTACAAAAAACAAAGCAGCTTGGTTTCTGTACATTTCAAGCGTGAAAGAGAAATCTTTTTCATTTGTGAAACTTTTGAAAGTTACCTTGTTCTTTGATGTGCTTTTTTGTGTGAATATATCAGGGAATTTTTCAGTTATGTGAACATGTACCTGGCAGCATGAATTTACATGTTTGGCCAGAGTGGTTAAAAGAAAAAACTTGAAAATTGTCTTACTTACTTATCTAAAATGTCATACTTTCTTTAGGGAAACACAAAATGGCAGGATTCAAAATTTTACTGTAAGATTCTTACAATATTGGGTTGTTTTTCACCTAAATTAGTCAGTCAGACTGGTCAGCTATTCACTGATTTATTTAGCAAATTTTTGGTGCTTTATTGAACATTTAAGGTACAGTGTATGAAATCTAGCGGCATCTAGTGATGAGGTTGCAAATTACAACCAACGGATCACTCCACCTCTCATAAGGCTAAGATGCCCTAACGTTTTTCGCCTTTTGCCTACAAAATAACATATTTACGAAAAACGTTCCATAGAGCAGTTTGTCCATTTAGGGCTACTGTGGAAACAACATGGCGAATCCCATGCAAGGGGAACCGCAGTGTATGTAAATAGAAATAGTTTATTTTGAATGTTATTAATAAGTAAAACAATTCCTCAGTAGTAAGATTAACCTTAATGTGTTGTAAAATATTTAATGAAATATTAAGGACATAACTGTTAGCAAGCAAAATAGTGTTTTATAGTCAGACATTATTATTTTTATACTTTAATGAACACTAAAAACAAGCAATTACTGTCAACAAGAAAATGAAAGATTTTGTATTAAAGGGATAGTTTACCCAAAAACGACAATTCTGTTATGTTTACTCGCTCTCTAGTTATTCCAATCTGTATACATTTCTTTGTTTGGTTGATCACAGAGAAAGAGATTTGGACTAACCAACCATAGTAGGAATAAGACAACGGTAATCAAAAATGCCCCAGAACTGTTTGCTGTCCTTCACTCTTCAAAATGTCTTATTTGTGTTCAACAGAAGACAAAAAAAAAAAATTTGTCCTATTACGGTAGTCAATGGGGTCCAATAACTGTTTAGTTACAAGCATTCTTCCAAATATCTTTCTCTGTGTTATTAAGAACAAATAAATGTATATAGATTGGAACAACTTGAGGGTGAGTAAATGATGACAGAATTTTCATTTTTGGGTGAACTGTCCCTTTAATATGTTTTTTCAATATTAATAGAACCTGGGAGCCAGATACTGTATCACAAACAAATCCCGAGTCTGCAAGAGATTTCTTGGTATGTAGTTCTTCTCTCTCCTAATGAATACGCCTCAGTGAGTAGAATCAGTGGTTGTCCAAGCATGTGATGTATGTACGTGTGTGATTTTGTGTGTGGTTTGGTAGAAACAATCCCCTGACATTGAAACAGCTGAGACCTCATTTGGGGCCATTTGGCAGGACATCAGGTGCACCAGGTGTCCCCTTAGCACCCAGTGCTTTGAAGTGGGCAAGCGTGGACGTCCGACCAGGACGGGACCTCTTCTGTCAGAGAGAACAAGAACTGGGCACAGCATGCCCTGCACATGCGGCTCTTCATTTCAGCTTGTGTACTTTTGGGTTTGTGTGTGTTTCTGTGTTTTAAACATTGAAAGAATGATTACAATCTCAGCTCGAGACGTCGATTGAAAATTCGAGAAATGACAGATTAACAGATGTTGTGGAGGTGATGTTTCTATTTTTAGCTTGTTTTAGAGATCTCAAAGACTTTTCAAGAATCATGTCAAGAATTCAGTATATTTCTAACAAAAATGTATGGTTTTACTAAACCGTTTTAATTTTTGTTTTAAGTTTTTAAGAACAGCCGAATTTGAAGAAAATTTGAAGTGATTGAATTAATGTAACGTAAAGAAATATGCAAGGACATTTCAATTTGATTGTCCTTAAAACTTTAAGCAATACTTCACCCAAAAATGAAAATTCTGTCATCATTTACTCACATTCAAGTTGTTCCAAATCTTTATGAAAATCTTTGTCATGATGTACACAGAGAAAGATATCTGGAAGAATGCTTATAACATAATAAAAAACTTTAAAACAGTTCTGGGGCACTTTTGACATCATATTTTTCCTACTATGATAATCAATAGGGGGGGAAATCTGTCTGGTTGTAAATATTCTTACAAATATCTTTCTCTGTGTTCATCAGAACAGAAACATTTTCATAAAGATTTGGAACAACTTGAACACATTTTTATTTTTGGGTGAAGTATTACTTTATTGTTTTAAGGACAATCAAATTGACCTTGGCAGCAAATTGGCAGCAAAGTGTTTTACGGTATACAGTATATTGTTTTACAGTGAAACCTAATAATCACACAAGTGGTCTAGTCACAATAAGCAGTATAACCATGGTAAATAAAAATATGTTGAAGGGATACCCACAAAATTGAAAATTCAGTCATGAAATACATGAAATACTATTTGAAAAATGTTAGCACATGACATTAGCAGGAACAAAATAAATGATAGTCTGATGCCCTAGAACTGTTTGCTATCTTCAATATCTAATTTTCTGTTCAACAGATCAGAAATAATATCAAATAATTGTCCTACTTTGGTCCTCAATGACGTCCCAGAGATGTCAGTTGCTAACATTTTTCCATGTGAGACAATAGTGATGTGGTACTGTATATGGGTCAAAACTTGTAATAATGTTAGGGCATACTGCTGCCGGGTCGAGTCGGATCAAGGTTTGACCGCTTAACTTCGACAAGAACATTAACATTCGTTCGACAGATTCCTCAGTGCCCGTTGATATTATCCAAAGTGATTTACAACTGTCCAATTGCCTTTCCCTGTGTTTTACTTGGGGTATAAGTGGTTTTCTCTAAGGTTAATAGCGAAGAAGATAGGTTGTAATCCCAGTATTACTCCAGTTTCTGACTCACTTTACTGCTGACAAAATCAGCTTACACCAGCATGATCTCTCTGGTGATGCTGGTTGACCTTGCTGCTTAAGCTTGTTAAAAAGCCTGATGTGGACGCCAGCAACCAAATACAACATATGCCGGTTGCACTTCTCAATACACTGGAATTCAACCTGTATCATTTCGGTTGCTAGCTCATCTCTGCCGGAGAACGATGACATCCCTGTGGCTTGTCATGTGACACCATATGTTTATAAGAGCCTGTAACAACATCGCATCTGATGTGAAACATGACATGAGAAACTGAAGCTGCTTGTGACATGACACCTGACAGCCTGTTGTCAAACACCAGTCCCTTCATTGAGACTGCAAACGGGATGCCTTTTTCGTTCCGAAGGTGTCACGTTCACAGCCAGTTTCCATGGCATTTGAGTTAAATTACACTTTTATCTCCAAATCGTAAAGCATATGTTCGGTTTTTCAGGTAAAGACATTTGCTCTAAAGAGCATCTGATATTATCTTCAGCAGTTTTGAGGTTTTGTGGAGAAACAGACAAAAGATCAATGGAAACATATAGAGGAATATCAGGGGGATTTTGACGGACCACTGTAGGAAAATACAGTATTAAGATTTGCCTTTTTGGTATGAACTGGTCCTTTTGCTCTTCAACGGGCTTGTGCATTAGACCACCAAGCAACATTTATGATCTTCAAAATAGAAGTTGTACTTGCTAGAAAATGATATGATGAGATATAGCAAAGATGGCCACCGAAGGAACCCTTTATAGTTCAAATTAAACTTAATATTCATTGACAAGAGCACAAGACTTGTCATTTTTATAAAGGCTAAACATGTATCGGGGAAAAGTTGGGTTACATAAGTTGGACGGGAATGTGGTTGAAAAGTAACATCAGCCGGAAGAGTGGTTATTACATTTTGATGATAGATTATGAAAACAAACATTTATTTTGAGTCAAGTAAAAGAACATGCATTATAGACGTGAAGATGTCAAAGTAGATTTCTGTGACTTTGAGGACAAATAGAACTCATTACTCTTATATTTCATCAATGTGCATAATAGGCATAACAGAATATGACGGTGTCAGTCACCTTGAAAGAAAGAAAAAGAAAGACTTTGACATCGACAATTTAATCAAAACTTTATCATAAACAAATCAAACTAAACAGAGTCACAGTGTATTTCGACACGGCTGAATTTAGTGAATTGTCTTGCCGATACTGTTTTTCATATTCAAGTGGTTTTTGAGGATGAATTCGGGATGATTTCCGGCTTGAAGTGTGCAACGATTTCATGCTATTATGATGTAATTTTAATGCCATTATGATCCCATCGTGTTCCATTTTAACTTTTTGACTCGTTTTCCCGGTCAAAAAGAAACTCTTATTACGCTTAAATAGACCACTGATGTACCCGAGTACAGAGGCAATAGCTGTGATCACACAAGATCTTCAGTTTTATATTTTAAAGCTCTTTTCTTTGTACTTTCATTCAACGTCCTCAGAGTGTCTCTGCACATTAATATCAAGCTAATGTTCCTTTGTACTTTCTGGGGGAAGAATCATTCATCACACGGATCTTTAGGAAAAATCCGTCATGAAATCTTCTGGGTGTTAACTACCTTCACGTTCCTCCCAGTCTGTTGTTGCTGTAAGAAAATGACCCATGCTTTATATTAACCCACGTTTGCAAGGACATGTTGCAGTCTTTCATTGTTTTTATGTATATTGCGTGAACGATGTTTGCTATCCCCTCACCTTTCCCCCTAAACCATTCAATTTTAGTTTAAATAGTTCATCGGCATATTTTTTACACTACATGAGCTCACTTTCAAACATTTAGAATTATAGCTGAACATGCAGCCTGAATGAATCACATCCCATAAATACACTATCGTGTGATATAGTGAAATTTTTTAGTGTTTGTAATCAGAATGTACTCGTAAGTGTGAAATGTATAAAAAGGCTCTTTCTGAGAATACAGGAGGAAAGTGCATGACTGATGTAGCTTTAAGCCCTGAGGGTCTGGAGTCCAGCCTTTATAAATGAAGAACGGGAGAAAGGGTTCAGCTTTAGTGCACATCCAGAGGCTGTGAAGGACAAGGTCAATTCAGCTCATTTAGTTGAATGGTTTACCATGTACAGAGTAAAGAAGAATTTGTGTCTCGGATTGCAAGAATTGCAGTTTGGAGAAAAGGATAAAACGACTAATTTGCCTACGACTTAGTTACATTGCACAGTTTTATTAAAACATAAAAAAATACATTTAAAATTGATCTCTCTGGTTAAATAGCCTAAGTTATCGGGTAAAAAACATTCTTACTTTATATCACAGAATATTTCCTATACATTTTATTAGGAGATGACTAAAGTTATATTGTGCAGTTGTGCCAGCCAACTCCAAAATGTTTTTTGCCCCTAATTTATTATTGTAACTTTTGATTTTTTCTAAATATTACTTCATCCGACCGAAAATGCTTAAAATATTTGTATAACCATTAAAATAAAATTGTTGGATTCCATGATGTCAAAAGACAAAATATAAGTATTTATATTCCCACAGAGCCGAACAACAAGGGTTGAAGGCCTAAAATTAAATATATTCTCACATAATTTATTCAACCACTTTATTCAACTTTTATATGACTCACTCCGCTGTGGAACACAAAATATATTTAGAGAAATGTCATTTCACATGCGAAAAATACATTACCTGTACTGAAGTCTTAAAGGGACGGGGGAAAGATTCATTTAAGGGGTCAGAGAAAGCCCTGTGACCTCAGGGAAAACACAAATTGGTTTGGATGAAACGGACCCCTTTAAATGAGAGGTTGATAATGGGGAAGGGAATCACCTTTCGTGTACCATGAAAGAAAGCAAGCTGTACAGTGCATATTCAAAGCATTTACTATTTTATTTCTATGAGGACAAATGTTTCCTTTAATCGCTCTGAAGCCTTTATCTTTCTTGTAGCCCCTAGTGTTAAGGTGTTTTACGTTCTGAAGGCAAACCACTATTCAATTTGTGGAAATTGAATGAAAGCATGCGAGTGTGAGTTCTGAAATGCTGAAATTGTCTAACAGCGATGAAGTTTAATTGCAGTTTCTCTCAGATGTTCTTTACCTGGAATATGTCAAACCGCACAAGAGCGTTCCAAGGCTGTGAGGCCGCTAAATGAAGTGGAAAGCTTTCAGATGCAAACAAAAAGGAATGGGTGTGAAAGAGCAATGAAGATCTATACTCTGCAATTTCTTTGTCCTGTCTCAGCTGGAGGACTGACATTACAGATTATGAACGCCGTCTGAGATGGTCCAGAGTAGAAAATGGTTTTTCTATGACTTCTTGAAATTCTTCTTGGACAGCCTATTAATGTTTCGATTTCTCGCCTACAAAAGAATTCTTTGACTTTGAATGAGCAGAAGGCTGTTGGAGAGGAGAGGTAAAGCTTTACTGTTAGCTGGAGATTCTTGAGATATTTTACAATTATGGGTAAAACATAACTTTGTTAACAGGTTAACTCCCAAAATGTTTTCACTAGCACTCTTTACCACTACAATATTACATGATTTGAGCATTTTACAAAGTCAAAATTTTGTTGCATTTATGCATTGTTTCGTTACTTCCTTAATGTACCCAAAAATGAACAAATATTCTGTCATATTTTATGCATAACTGTTACGTGACCACTGTGAAACACAAAAGAAGATATTTTGAGAGATGTCTCGTTGGTTTTGTGTCCAAATAATGTTAGTCAATGGGGGCCACTGTTGCTTGCTTACCAGCGTTCTTCAAAATATCTTCTTCTGGGTCCTACAGAGGAAAGTCATACGTGTTTAGAATGACATGAGGGTGAGTAGCCTAGTAAATTAAGTTTTTTTTTTAATGGACTATCCCTTTAAGCTTAAACTGGGATAAAACTGTACATTTATCGAGATGAGATGAATCGAAATGATAACAGTTTAGCTTTTACGTATAATATAGACCCAAAAATGAGGAAGTTAGATCAAATTTCACACTATCACAATTAATTCTGGCATTGGTTGCATTTGCATTATTACGGTCGCAAGATTGCAAACCCTGAAGGTGTAATAAACAAAGACAGAAAGCTGCATGTGTGTGCTAAGGCGAGATAGGGAAAGTATACTTGTATGGTTGCCTGAGGTAGACTCAACTTGTGATGGAGATCTCCAAACCCTCACAGAAATAAATTAAAAAGGTCGCATAAATCAACGCAATCTGGACCCTGACACGGGACATCGGAATAAGAGACAGATACGGTTGGGAGGGAGGCACAATAAAACAAATCTAATAACTCATTTTCCTCCATTTTTTTCCTCTCACTATAAACACGGGATTGCTAGTGGGAAAACAGCTATCAGTTTTTATGTGAATTACACAGTGGAAATGCAATAGAAAATAATTAAAAGTTCTCTTATCCTTTCTTTTTTCCAGTGCCTGGTCTCTGGCAATCGCCACTTCAGACGCCTGCTGCGTTGATACGTATGTCATAAGCGTTTATGAATCTAATTATTGGACCGATTCGAATGAAATGAGCAATGCTGTTACTCAGACCCGCCAGGAGTCAGTGATGTCTTCAGCTGCCCGTCGTCCAAAGACAAACTGCGTTGGTGGAATTTCTCGTTTCTTACAAGTGGGGACATAAAAATGTTCTGACTAATTATCCTGGACCACAGCGCCGGAGTGTGAAATGAAATTTGATTACTGACAAAGCGTTATGTGGTGCGCTGGAAAAAACACGTAGGTGGATGGCAAACAAATAACTCCAAACAAGTAAAAGAATGAGGGTTTGTTGTAAATACGTGACGGCACTTCCGATTGGACACGGTCGAGTCCAGCGTCGTGCACGTGGCGCGGATGCCTCGGCCCACGGCCTCAAAGGAACCTTTTTGGTTATATGAATTATGACAGTATGATTATTCATCGGTGTGCTCTTCACAAATCCAGCACGAGTTTAATTCAGTTCTGCATTTAATTCCGTCGATCTTGTTTCTAATTGCTCTCGCTGTTCCCCTCCTCACTTAACAAAATTTGCCCGAGAACTCGAAACGTTTAATCTGCGCGTGCCATCAGTGGGTATTGTCTTTCTGCAATTAGACTGATGAGGGGGTTTAGCCATTAACGGGTTCATTACGGCTGCCACACGCCGACTCTATTGGAGCAATCACAGGACGTGCTTCTCACAATCGCTGCGTGTTTAATGCCGCCGGGAGTTAAACCCCAAACTTATTGCAGGCGTGATGAAATTCTGGGAAGCATCAGGTCGTTCATGAGACGAATGCCGGGCGGAGCTGATTTTAGCTCTGATTTTACAGTCTGACATAAATTTAGGAAATTGGAATTTTTGCAAGACTACAAGCTAAATGGGGAGCTTTTAATTGTTTAGTAGACAACTAATAGTCTTTGCAATTAATTTTAGCATCTGACAAATTAAAGTGGGAATTGCTGCGCAATGGTTGCCAAATGAAGAACAAATATACACAGAAGCTGATACTATAAGAAAAATATACTTAGCGCAGAGTTCTATGATTATTCCGGCAAAATTATGTTTTTTGTTTTTTCTATTAGCGCAAAGATGTTTAAGAATAAGATTTTTCTAAGAATTGTGATATCAGGAATTGAATCGGGACAGTAAAAAGCACATTGCTCAACTTTTCTTGAGCATGAAGTGTTTTTTTCATGAAGACTTTATTTCTGATAACATATCAAAATCTGTCTTTTGAATGAACAGAGATTATTTATAATAAAAACGGAAATATTCTACATTCCTGTTTCTGATAAAATATGTATTGAATAGAAAAATGAATGACCTGTAACAGAGCTGGGAAGTAACGGATTACGTGTAATCTGGATTACGTAATCCGATTCCAAAAGTAATCTGGACTATGTAATCAGATTCCAAAAATCAAGTACTTGTAATTACAGTAAACTACGTTTTATAATACTCATAATCAGACTACATTTACCCTTATATGGATTACACTTATTAACAGTATGGCAGTAAATACAGGTCAGTGACTTTCCTTAAAAAAAAGTAGTCTTTTGTAGTAAACATACCTACCACTTAGATATGTTTGTGATTGTTCATACTTTTTCCGACAGAGAGGGAAGGGTTTTGAAATCGCACAGAGATGCAAAATGCACTCAGCATTTGATGGCTGGATGTAAAGACACAAGGTGGAATGACAAGACACTTATCCCACGAGATGAGACGAGACCCAAATTGGGGTTCACGGGAACACAACAAATCCTCAATGATGAAATATATGAAAAAATTGTCTTTAATTCAACTGGAACTCACAAAATGCAAAATAGGTACTTATTGAAAATGTATCTTAAATTATTGTAGCTTTACACCTATTTTAATGAATTACAACATGATGTAAAAGTGGCAGGGCATCATCGATACTTATTTCACCATCAAACTCCATCATTCTTATATCACAAGACCTTGACAAGAAATTTTGTCAAATTTTCTTGTCACACCCCTAAAAGACTAAAATTCATTTTAAAGGTAATATCGTAATGTAGGAATACATGTAATATTCGGTGTTACTATCAGTAAAACAACAAGTTATATCAGTGTTGGTATTTTGTCTGTACTGTACTTTAAGAAGATGTTGAGGCTTTGTTGGTGATAAAGAATGGAATATTTTCTGTCATGATTCCACTATCATGTCATGTTTATTCGTGTTATTTGAGTGGAGTCATGGCATAACCTATGGTTTTATGTGAGATTGAATGATTCTTTCTCGTGTCTCGTCATCTTTCCAACCCTCCTGTTTCCTCACTAGCTTTCCTTGAGTGTAATCCCTTGCACCTGTTCCCTCTTGTTATCTCTCCCTATAAGGAGTCCTCATGTTTCATTGTCTGGTGCGCGTTCATTGTATGTGATACCTGGTCATTGTAGATGTTTACCTTGTTCCTGTTGCAGTCTTGCCTTGTTCCTGTTGTTTATTGTTCGCTGTGCCTTGTCCCTGTTACCCCGTGTCTCAGTTAGTGTAGTTTAGTGTTTGTTTGTAGTGTTTGTTTTCTAGTCCAGTCAGTCACTGTCTTTGTTAACTTTGTTATCTATCCTGTATTGTTTTCCCCCCCGTGGGTTTTGTTTTGCCTGTTTGTTAGTGTTTAATGTTAATAAATTCACCTCCTGTCGTCCTGCCTCTGCCTTGCAATTGGGTTCGTCCAAAGAGTTTCATGACCATTTTCCCTCGTTGTATCTGTCCAAATAGTACAAAATGATCCTGCTTTAATATATGTAACATCAAATAATATTTAAATCAAAAGTAATCTAAATGCAATCCAAAAGTAGTCAGATTACGTTACAAAAAAAATTATTCTACGAGACAACATTACTGACTACAAATTTTGTCATGTAATCTTTAATCAGTAACTGATTACAATAAATAAGTAATCTACCCAGCTCTGCAGATCGATCACTTTTAATCAACACTTTAATTCCAACAATTTTCAGTTTTAATTTCAATGACTTTTAATCTTTATTCTCATTGCTGTCTTAATTTAAGAAGATAAAGAAAGATGACTTAAATGGGAGGTCTGCTGGAACTCACTTCTTTAAATTTCGTTCGCTATTTGAGCATTAACAACATCTGTCAAGTTGCAACGCGAGAAGTTTAGAAATCACCTTTTTTAAAGACTACAATGAACGGGTTGTTGGGACTACAGCAAACTTTTTCCCGGATAATTGGCATCATGAAACCCGAAATTTACATTGACCCTGTCCCCTGGAACATAAATAGGGTTATGGGCGGGACATCTCAACACACTCTAAATTTTAAGACCAATCACAAAAGACTGGCTCAGCTTGAGCGTAGATTAATGAGGGACTTCATAGAACCAGAAATCAAGGTGACAGTGTAAAACAAAAAAATAAAATATGTATAATATGTACGCATCATTTTTAAATCAACACATGATCACCTATTGTTTAGCACATCATAAACATAACAAAGACTTTGAAAATAGGACCCCTTTGAGTCAAACACAAGCTGATAAACAATCGCCCCTTCAAAATCCATCACAAACCCTGACAAATGAAAAGTTACAAAGTTTCATTCTCTAAACTTAAACACTTAAATGGCCAAAAAGTGTTGTAAACACTGTTTAGAGAGTTCTGTGAATGTACTGTTCTGAACTGTGCAGAGCAGTTAAATGCGATGTGGCTTTGTGACCCGTCCAAGTCGCAACAGTGCTGACTGTTTCATTTACCGACGGGAGGTTGTGAGGGGGTCAGCCAGCGGAGTTTGTACTCTCTGAGAATTCATTACTTTGTGCTGCTACCTTGAATAGGAAATGAAGTTTCCGATAAAGCCGGAATTGAAAAAAGCAAAAAACGGACAGCATCCTGGCCTTAAAAACGCGTCTGCGCGAGGGCCGGTGGAGGTTAACTCTTAACATTTTGCAGGCTGCGTCTGCATCGTCAGGAAAAAATTAGATGCCAATCTGCAAGCCACGCCAAAGTCTTTTATATCATGTCTGTGACAGGGGAAATTGGAATCTTTATCTCCTTTGTGGAGCGAAGACTGCCTGACTTTGGTCTGTCAAAGGCGTCTGGCTTTGTTAATTGCTGAGAAAGAATAAGACAGAGACTGAGAGAGAGAGAGAGAGAGAGAGAGAGAGAGTCAGCCTGAGAGTCTTTTTACCTATATTCAAAAAGATTAGATGAAAAAGAAATATCTGTAAAAACAAAATTGTTTGTTTTGTAAAATAACACGCAGCTCTTGATATTTCCACAAAACTTTCATTTTAACCCAATTTATGCTCCCTATATATTCTTGCATTATTGCAGCTACGATATCATCCAGGAGTTTATATTTGGCTTTACTTCCATATCTGTATTTCAGTTCATATTTGTATGTCTAAAAAAACTTTTTTTGAATGGTTTTTAATAAATATTCTTAGTTCAAAGTAAAATGTCATGAGTAATACTTTTGAAATAATGTTGATTAACACCGAATCAAGTGATCTTATCCGTTAAAGTGCTTCACTTGCTTCGACCTTGTCTTTGTAAACTTAAATTCAGCAATGCAATAATGCTAACCTAGTACAATAATTGTTCAAAGGGATGGAACTTAACTTTATATTTATTTGAAACAAAGTGTGCGCACGGGAATTGCATTCATGCACTTTGCAGATACTTTTCTCTAAAGCCATGTTGAGTGCATTCAAGCTATACATTTCATCAGTTTGTGTGAATCAAACTCGCAAGCTATTTATCGAGACCATGGTGTCCCAACCCTGGTCCTCAGGCCCTCCTCCCAGAATGTTTTAGATGTCTCCCTAAGAACACTTGATTCAAACCATCAGCTGGTTAGTGTGTTAATTAGGGAGATTAAGCAATGTTTGGAGCCTGATTAGTACAATCAGGTGTTCTATATAGGGAGACATCTAAAACATTCTGGTAGGGGGGCCAAGGGACGAGGGTTGGGAAGACTTTCGTCTACCGAGTTGAAAACTTCTAACGATAGTTGTATCCCCTAAAAGTAATATAATCTCAATTGGATTAATTTGGCAATTATACAATTTAAATATAAAAAAATTGCAAAATAATTAGCAATTAAGAGAAATACTTATAGAAATTCAAGGTGGCACATCCATGCCCTATGCAGCACTAGAAATAAATAGAATGTGTATTTTCTATAGTTACTGATATTATGCCAGATATTCTGTCAAAGTTTAACTTGACTAGTTTAACCCTGAGAAATTTAGTTGAGAATACCCAAATGACAAAAATTTCATAAATCGTTCTAAATGAATCACAATTCTCCTGTGGAATTGGAAGTCAGCCTGATCTCACTGGAATTCGTAACTAGTTAACAAGGTGGCAAATTCCTATAATTGTACAATTTGAATTAGTAGAAAAAAGTATTCCTAAAGGTCTTTGCGCATACCGTCCGAAATTTTCGTATACGTTTTTTCGTCTTTGGCTCTCGTTTGTACGGTGTCTCTGAATTGTCAAAAAGACCACTCCAAATGCTTGACGAATGGGAAAAACCCAGTTGGATCAAGTCCGAATTTTTTTAATGACAGAAGAAAATATCGTAGGCAGTGTTCTAATGTGATTGACAAAATATGAGGTCGTATTTATTTTTTAACGTGCGGAAATTTCGGACGCGAATTTCTGACTCAATGTGAAATGGGCTTAAATATAACCGGCACTGATACTAAAGCATGTCGTAGTAAATGTCCAAATGAGATTATACAAATTCATGTAAATTTACCACCTCGTAAAATAGTTATCCTAAAAATTGAAAACCCAATATCGAAGTCAAGATTTTATTTGCAAATTTCCCCCCAACAGGCCTGTTTCCATAAAATTACTCAATCGGCAGGTTCACATTCTAACAAACATCCTTTTGCATGCATTACAGACTATATCCCTGGTGTTCGCAAAACAGACGCACGTTTGTTTGCACATCCGTTTTGCTCTTTCTGCGTCGTGTACGTTTGGTGCATTGCCGTTGAGTGTAGCTTTGGCTTTCTCTCCCTCTCTTCCGCTGAGCTCTGGGGGCGGGCGAACTGGAGAGACGGTTGCATTAATAATGCAAGGCTGCCTGGAAACTGAACGGGCTGCAGTGAAGTGCTGTGTGGAATGTTAAAGAGACGTTTGTTTGTGTGCCGCCTGCTTGTGTCCCTCCCCTTCCTTTAAAAGCACTACTGCCACAACTTAAGGATGTGCTTGTGTGTGTGCGCCAAGAAGAAGGATTGTGTGTGTGTAGCTCTCAGTAGACAGTCTTGAGTTTGCTTGGCGAAACGTCCCACATCTCTGTGTCTTTGTTGGTGTATTGACAGAAGACATATTGATGCGTGAGTTAAATATAGAGCTGGCACAAAAATTCTTCAAAGTGTGTCAACATGTCATGTGTGTGTTTGTGTTTGCGCATGTGGAAGTTTGATTTTTATAAACATACTCACACGCCATCAGATATCAAGTATATTGCTGTAGATATAAAGTGGATAGATAGTAGAAGCTAAAAATTCTTTAAGGACTTAAAATGATTTGTAGCTCAGATGAAAACAAATGTTTTTTCCAGACAATTTTTTATTTAATAATTTGGTAAACTTGGGACAATTGGTTAAGGCACGATTTAATTCTTTATGAATCACTTTTTGTTTTTTGATTATCATTTGTATAACCATGTTTTCTTACAAATACCATGCTTAAAATATGGTTATAATAGCATAACCAGAGATAGTTTATGGTTACCATGGAATAATTGTAATAAGCATATTTTTTTGTTTATTTGAAGTATGGGCATGGTTAGTTTTTGTAAGAACTCTTATAATGACATTATGTGTGACCCTGGATAACAAAACCAGTCATAAGTAGCACGGGAACATTTTTAGTAAAAGCCAAAAATACATTGTATGGGTCAAAAGTATAGATTTTTTATTTTTTGCCATCATTGATATTAAGTAAAGAACATTTTACATGAAGATATTTTGTAAATTTCCTACCTTAAATATATCAAAACTTTATTTTTGTGAGTTGATGGCCTGCTACAGCGCCTCTGATGGACAAATTTAAAGGCGATTTCCTCAATGTTATGTTTATTTGCACCCTCAGATTCCAGAGTTATAAACATCTGTATCTCCGCCATATATTGTCCTATCCTTCACAACTCATACATCAATAGAAAGCTTCATTATTCAGCCTCGTGGACTGAAATTGCACGTGCTCGCCAAGTCTACGAGATAAATATGTTTAAATATGTTTTGATCAAATTGAAAATAATTTAATTAATTACTTTCTTAATCACATTATTGCTTATTTATTTTCTATTAGGCCAGCTATTAAAGAATAAAATCTTTTCATTCAATGCATTGTCTTACCAAAGATATTAAGCCATGTTTTGATGTAGATTTATATCTAGTTGTCTCAGGGCTCTTTAAAGCTGAACAACATCGCTTCTGTATTATAGAGAAATATGAAATAAACATATTGCATATTATGAACAAATTGTACCCTTTAAGTATTGTGTATACAAATAAATAAATAAATAAATATATATAAGCAGTAGCATTAAGGTCATTCCAAATGAATGCTTTACAAACATAAGTTTCTATTGTATTATGCTCTGGTGGCAAATCAACATATGAAATACAGAACTATAAAAACCCTCCTGTCCCATAAAACAACAATGGGACAACAAGTGTGGTAGACTTCAGGCGGCGCTGCGCAGACTGATCAGAGTATGACAACAAAATACCACTTGCTCTTTCCGGCATGATGACTTCAAGTCTGTCCAAAAATGCACTCCGATGAATCCTTGTCGACTCCTGCCTAGTGCCTGCACTTCTTGACATCACCGAGTGTGGACATCGGAGGAGGTGCACAGTACCAGACTGCTTCATTTGGGACAGGGCCAGTATTGTGGACAAATCCGGAAGTAGTGTCTAGCAAGCAATAGCTTGTTTTGAGAAGGCACTTGTTTATGGACCCCAATTATCCTCAACATTTATCAAACTTTATTACTTAACCTCTTTATTTCTCATCCCTTCTGATCGATGGACATTCCACTCTCCTTCACAGCGTCATCAAGCTACGTCACTGTTGTTGTTTTGAACCTGCGCCCTCTAGCGACAGGTGTTTTACGAAGTGTAGCTTTAAACAAAATATTTTTCAGGTTAGATGTTGATGGCATCTGGGTCCCACTGGGAAGCTGCAGTACCCCCAAAAAGGTTGGGAAACACTTCTTTAATAAACAATTTCGCATTCATAGTCCATTTCTAACAGTAAGCATTTTATTGTGCACTGTGCCGCGATCCGTTCACCCCGGAGGCGAAATATGTAATGCACTTCTGACTGAATCCCATTAATTTCGGCACTTTATTAAAGCATTTTACAAGCGACGATATACTGCGAAAACACTTTAAAAATAAATAAAAATAATGGTAATAAAAACAATTTACAGCAGCAAGAGCAGAGCGTGTGATGTATTTTCTCTCTTTATTCATGCGTCTGTTGACACAAGAAGGAAACAATGGGAGCATGCAAACACTTAGTATAATCGAGCACTCGCCCCAGGACAGAAATATAATTCCTTAATGCTTTTCCTCCCCATTTAAATTTTACACCATTTGTAACCAAGAGTAATGCTTTTTTGAATGCTTCTGAATCGCGTGCGCTAATGAACCAATTTTTAAACGCGTGCTTTATAAATTAAAACCGCACGCACGCGACCTCTTCCTTCTACAGATCCACAGCACGCCAGTCGGTCGAGAAGATTACAGACTTCTAATGTACATCTTAAGGGGATAACGGTGTGATCACAGTAACCTAGATATATGATTGATAGGTGGTCGTATAGATGATTGCTCCTTGAGACGGGAGATGCGGTTGCGTGCCGAAGAAGAGTAATTTTAACGTTATGGTGCGTAACAGGGTCGGTTCAGTTTAGTGCATCACTTAAGAGTCTAGTATACATGCATTTCTTGTGTGGTTCTGCAAGATGAAAAATATGACTAATAGACCTTCAAAAACATGCATTGTTCATGCATATATTTGCTGTCGTTCAAAGCTGTACCCTTTCTGTTTTATAATGCCTGTTTAAAACTATATGGGGAAAACCAGTTTCTAGTAGACCGAATTGAGATTCGATTTTATTGCTGGCCGAAACAGACTGTACTGATCTGAGGTGTCTCCTTTAGAGAGGAAAGCAGTATAATTATATTTTTATGTAAAGTAAAATTACATAGGCCTATTTTTCATGTAATGTTACACCCAACTCTGTAATAAGGCATTTTTACCACATTTAAAAAAATATGTAAAAATTCTGTGAGACAAAGCAGTGAAATTCTGAATTTTTTTGTACTCAATATTACCTTATGTTGACTCATTACATTTTTGTCTCATTTTATTTCTCTTAAGACTGATTTATACTGTTCCAACAAACATGTTTTGACTTTTGTTGACATTTGTTGGTGTTTGTTGATGTTTGTTGGCGTTTATAGATATTTGTCCTCGTTTGTTGGTATTTGTTGGCGTTTGTTAATGTTTGTTGGTTTTTGTTAATGTTTTCATGATGTTTGTTGCATTTGTTGGCCTTTATTGATGTTTGTTGGCGTTTTTAGATGTTTGTCCGCGTTTGTTGGTATTTTTTGCTGTTTTTGGAGTTTGTTAATGTTTGTTGGTTATTGTTAATGTTTTCATGATGTTTGTTGCATTTGTTGATGTTTGCTGGCATTCTTTGAGATTTGTTGATGTTTGTTGGCATTTTTAGATGTTTATCCCTGTTTGTCGGCATTTGTTAATGTTTGTTGGTGTTTGTTAATGTTTTCATGATGTTTGTTGCATTTGTTGGCCTTTCTTGATGTTTGCTGGCCTTCTTTGAGATATTTGGATGTTTTTTGATGTTTGTTGGATCCATGTGAATTTGCCTTTACGAATTGTCATGTACCAATAAAAAATGTTGATCACAAAAAAAGCATTGTCACGTGTTTGCTCTTTAAAGACTGAATTGGTATGTAGGATTGACGATTCAGCACAAAAACCAAATCAGCAGAGACGCCAACCACTTGTGGATCTACAGATCCACAGCACGCCGGTCGGTCGAGAAGATTACAGACTTCAAATGTACATCTTACGGGGTAACGCTTTGATCACAGTAAACTAGATATATGATTGATAGGTGGTCGTGGAGATGAATGCTCCTTGAGACGGGAGATGCGGTTACGTGCCGAAGAAGAGTCATTTTAACGTTATGGTGCGTAACAGGGTTTCTTGATGTTTGCCGGCATTCTTTGAGATTTGTTGATGTTTGTTGGATCCATTTGAATTTGCCTTTATGAATTTTCATGTACCAATAAAAATGTTGATCACAAAAGAATTGTCACGTGTTTGCTCTTTAAAGACTGAATTGGTGCGTATGATTGACGATTTAGCACAAAAACCAAATCAGCAGAGACGCCAACCACTTGTTTGCCTGCAGGGCAGCTTTTGTTTGATGGGAGAGGACGTTTATGTGCTTGTGCTTGTGCTTGTGGACGGGGGCTTGATAACAGTGACACAGAATCTGTAATGATGACTTAATGTTTTAGGACAGGGAGTCACTGATTGTGTATGAAGTGATGCCCAGGGATAAGTCTTACATGTGCAGCCGTTGATATGATTTTTCCTTTTTATATTAATTTAGAGAAATTAACAAGCACTTTGCTTCACATTTTATCAGAATGCACATTCCTTGAAATTTCAAACCCTTGACATTAGGTTTGTGTCGTGCTCTAGTAGTTAAGAAGGTATCCTCAATGGAGTAGTGTGTAAGAGCTAAATGCACATGTAAGTCCATGTCATCCTCTTTAAATATTGAATTGTAAAATAGGATTAGCATTTTCTACCAGGATTTGCATTTAAAATTGGGTATCGCTATGTATCGCGCTATACTAATGGACTACAGAAGGCTTACGCCTCTTATTGTGGGAGGGTGTCAATGCTATACTTCAGATCATGACCTAAAAGAAATGTGTTTTTAGTTTTTATTTAAGACTTGCTTTATAAAATGTTGTCCCCCACTCTATGGCCATTTCTGATAGGTGTTGAATATCTTACTCACAAGCATTCGACTTTTATCCTTTGTATTTTTACATGGTTATCTGTGAAAGATGACTAGATTCACACTTTCAAAAGACCTTCTTCATTCTATAGTCTTGGTTATATATATCCTATTATTCCTATTATATATTCTATTTTCACTTTCTGCCAATCATGTAGAAGCTGTCTAACTTTGCAAGCTGCCAATGTCGTGTACATTATTCAACACTGGCTGTATAATCCGGAAGTTATTCTTCTTGTATGATTGACGACATATTAAAAGCAGATGTGCTTTTGCCAGAATATCATCTAATGGTGCTAAAACCTCATTTGGTGAAAGTTATAGCTTTGAAATGGGCTAATATCAGTCACTGGACCACAGAAACCCTTTTTCACGATAACAAGGAAACAGAAGGACTTTTTAAATGAAAATAAAATGTTTGCTTTTAAATTATACGCATTTCTAACAACAAAATGAATGTTTCAATTTGGTTGAATTAGATTCAAGTTCTCTACATATGCAAAGGGATCAAAAAGCCTGAGATATCTATTTGAAGAGATATATTTTGAAGAATGTTGGTTACCGGCCAATGAAGTGACCCTTTTACTTCTAGTGTATGGAAACCAATGCACGTCAATGGATTGTGCCGTTGTTCGATTACCAACATTCTTCAAAATATCTTTTTGTGTTCTGCCGAAGAAAGTCAGTCATATAGGTTTGAAATGACAAGAGGGTTAATAAATGATGCCAGAAATTTCATTTTTGGTTGACCTATTCCTTTAACTATTGCAATTCAACTAAGTGTCCTGTTTTCCACTTGACATTTCACATAAGTTCTTGAACCCAGATTCAGTTTTATCCGTGGGTAAAACCGGCTGTCACCGGTCACCTGTCACCCCGAATCATCCCGTCACGCTCAGTTCCCGGGCGCGATCCACCCGGTTCATTAATTCAATAGCAGTCACTGTCAAACACGGGCCTATCTGTCTCGCCATCTCTATCTGGTATTCCCTTTTGACTGTGAAGCCAGTATTGCCTTCAGTCCCCGGCTTACGCATAACCTTTTCTAGCCTTTTAATATGCAGCGTCGTCGTCTTCCGAATGCCACTCTCAATCTCTTCTGACATTTGTGCTGAAGACGCCACATTAGGTGACAAAACGCAACACGCGTTAGAACGCTCTTTTAAGACTCTGGTGACAAACGGGGAAACACGCATCAAGCCCTTGAGATGCTTAGGTACACATGAGTGATATTTGCAAACATAATGCTTTTCTGTTTTTGGCGTCATATTAAAAGTAAATAAGAGTGTAGTGTAATTCAAGTCTACGTGAGACAGTTTACTGGAGCACAGTATTAGGATCTAACAGAGATGTTGCTCGCACAAAAAGATGTCATAACTTGGAAGATTTCATTATGTAAAATAACTCACATAAATTTAAATTAATACATTTTATAAATGAGACGGCTGTGGTTTTGTGTGAAGCATCTTTGTTGTTGTGTGAAACATCTTTGTTTTAAGTGGGAGATCTCTTACAAGATGGTGTTAAAAACCACTGCAAAGTGTGACTTTGTAGTTGCATAACTTTTATGGAAATATAATAAAATATGAAATGCAAAATAAAATACATAATAAAATGAAATAAAATACAAAATTAAATTTAATGAAAAATACCATAAAAAACACACAATGTGTCTACCACATTAAATGCAGTGATTTAGTATTGTTGGTGTTATCTATTATATTTTTTGATTTAGCAATGATAATATTATTTTTTATTAATAATTATTAAAGATATAATTTTGCCCATTCTTTATTGTGTTTTTGATTGATCTGATTGTATATTTTTGTGTTTTTTAGATAAACAGACTGTTCATACATTCTTAAAACCACAAGTTTTGATAATGATTGCTTTGTAATGTAAACTAAACCGCTAATAAATAAAACATAATATATAAAAAAGCAAATAAATAAGACAGGACTCAGCACCACTTCAGTTCAGATTGCGTCTGGTTTAAAGTTAGTTTGTAAATTAATACTGCGATATTCCACCCACAGATGTGACTATTCGCCCCCAATATCTTATCATGTAAAATTTATCATGTCACATCCCCATGTCGAGTTGCTCAAAGATTCCTACAGGAAACCCCAGAAGCCGTTCTAATCCCAAGTACTATCTTCTGATGCCCTCAGAAGTCATTTTCTGCCATAGCTTCAGTCTGCCCCTCTGGACCGGGTGTAACTCTCATTGCTCTGAGCCAGATTTGATCGGGGAAGCCTGGGACTGGATGTCCTGTGTACTAATCAGTGAGCTAAAAGTGTGGGCCGCTCGCTCCCCGCAAGATCATTTGTTTCCAGGGGAGAGACAGTCCACCGGATCCCCAACCCGGGCTGACAGACCAGCCTCACTCCATTACGCTATCACAGAGAGAAAGACCGAATGCTCTTTCATCATTGTGCTATTACGGCATGGGCTGTGTTGCGCACATCTTTACTCTCACCAGTGGTTAGACATGAAAAGTTGAAGAAAATCTCGGAAGCTCACTTTGGGATTGCAGTACCCGGCAGCGTTTTAATAAGATTCTTGAAGATGCGGCCACTTATTTAAAAGCATCTGTGAGTCACCGATCGCAGAAGACTTTTTAACTGTTATGAATGTTTCCGCGTATCATTGAAGTTACAGATTTTCATCGGTGTACACTATACACGTTAAAGGTCCAGTATATGAAATTTAGTGGCATCTAGTGGTAAGGTTGCAAATTCCACCCCTCTCTTTCGAAGTACTATGGTGGCGGACACAGGACTTTGACATTGACACTTTTCGGTTCTTTGCCAAAGGATATAATGTATTTATGAATTGTGCTCTGTAAAGCAGTTTGTCACTTCAGGGCTTGTGTAGAAACAACCTGGTGAATTCCATGTAAGCAGTGTATGTAGTTAGAAATGCCTCATTCTAAGGTTATAAAAACAGAATGCTTCCTTATGTAAGGTCTTTATACACCTCTGAAGACTTCAGTCAATAGATCCTCCAAAAAAACACATACAGCACCTTTTAGAGGGTACAGAACAAACCCTATAAGGGACAGCTCACACAAAAATGAAAATTGGTGTCAATTATTCACCCCCGTGTCATTCCAAACCTGACTTTCTTTTGTCTGCAGAACACAAACGAAGATATTTTGAAGAACCTTGGTAACCAAACAACATTGGTTACCATTGACTTCCATTGTATGCCAATTGTGTTGAAATAGAACTGTGTTGTGTTCAAATGGACTCATTCTCATTGGTCTTTTAAATGTTTTTGAAATATGTTCATGGTTATCCTTTGTGTAAATAGGTCACAAAATCGATCCAGGATTGGCGTGGGGCTTGTATCAGAATAAACATCAAAGACTTGACCAAAGCCGATACCCTTTTCCCAGTGGATGTTGCGAGCTGAAGATCAACAAACTTCATCTTTCCAGAGATTTTTCCTGTTTGGTCTGGTCCATCTGTGTGATAAGCTGCCAGATAACAGGGGTATGCCATTGGTCAGTCATGTTTTTTTCATACTGGGAGCTGCGGAATATGGGACACAACCGAATCCCCTTCTGTTCTGCTCACCGACTAAAATTGGCCTTGCTTGGGCAGTCGAGCGGTGACACACACGTGTGTTTGTCATTTGTCATGAGCGGCGAATAATCTGGAGGTGCGTTTAACACAAACCGACCGTTCCCACTTGACATTTAAATGTCATACAGCCGCAATATTAGATGGTCATATGTGGTCACCAGGTCATGTGTGTGTGGGTCAGAAGACTCGTATATTGCTTATTCTCAGTAGTACAGGACGCCCTTGTCTTTAGCTCACAGATGAATGAATGGGAATATAGAAGATAAACAGGCAAATACAAGATGCTATGCTACTCTCGTGAAAGCCTTTGATATTTGACATTGCAGACAGAAGCGTTCAGCCTAAATCTACAAAACATTTCATTCTGAACCATCATCGGATCAAAGCAGGCCCGGCTGAGAGATAACAACCTTTGGCATCGGCGTCTCTCGGATAGGGAGTGTTGGCCCCGTTCAGCACTGGAATGTCCTGGCTGGGTAAAACATTCGAGCTGAAAGAGATTCATTATGATGTCACCATAATGGCTTTTTCACAGTTTGACTACGGATGTAAAATGTGAAATCCTGGACTCAGAAATGATGTTTCAGGATGCTATCCATCGATCTAGATCCTCCAGAACCAGTCGGAGCCAGTCTGCAAGAAATGAAATCGTGAAGTGTCGTGTTTGGGTTGTTACCCAATTTGCATTATTCATTCAGTCAATGAGTCCCTAAAACAACACAGACAGGACATGTTTATTCTTAGCGAATCCCCTCTTAGGGTTTAAAAATGTCTTGGTAATGTTTGTACAAACAAAGAATTAAGATGTACCAGATAATGTACCGAGATCTGCCGAAATAACAATCATTATCTTAACGTAAGCTGTTTTCTAAGCGACTTAATAGCAAGATTTCATGATATGCTTTATTATAAGAAATAAACAATAACTTGAAAAGCACTTTGATTTTCTTTAGCTCCTCAGACGCATTTGGCATTAAATCTAATTAAAACAAACAATGAAACCAAATAATTAGAGTTGCTATATTGGAGTCTGTTAAAGTTACCATAAGACATTAAAAAAGTGAGATACGATCACGCTGTCGCAGACTCTCGAGCTAATTATCCTAATAAGGTTTAAGCAAAGTCATTTCATTGTTTCGGCCGCAGCGATGCATATGGTGTTTCCTTCCTGCTGCAATAACAGGTTATACAACTTCGTACAAGATGTCACGGCATAATGGAATCAGTTTGATGATATGTGTTAATAAGGTCTTGATGAGATTGAACATGGTACAGAAAGGCGAACACAATTTTAGAGTGGACAACGCCGCAGGGCTGGTTCCCTTAAAGGGAGGCGATAATGATGTGTAATATAAACCCCAACTCATATTATTTACAATGATCATTTCAGCATGTGCAGAAAAAAATCAGAGATACACAGAGAAGGAGATTTGGAAGAATGCTTGTAGTCAAACAGTTCTTGGCCACCATTGACTACACTAGTTGGAAAAATTACAATATAGTCAAAATTGCCCCAGATTCTTCAAAATATCTTCTTTTGTGTATTTCTTTACAATGGTAGTCAATGGTGGCCAAGAACTGTTTGGCTACAAACTTCCTTCCAAATATCGTTCTCTGTGTTTGAACATCGGAGGTTTTGTTAGGACAGCAACAGTTTTTTCCCCCAGGAATATAATTTCATCCGATACGAGAGATGGCATTTGATTTTTCTTTCCTGAGCCCGTGTAGCACCCCCTGAAAATCAGTTGTTTGGGCTTGTTGTCTTGATGTGCGCACGATAATCAGTCATTTTTTCCAGCTGTCTCCACATCAGTGGAACGGTTCCCAGGGAAAACCGGTGGATCAGACAGCAGGTGCGTTCTAAACAGCAGCCACCGGCCACCACGCCGCCTCTTGCTAGGCCTTCTGAAGAGGCAGGGGGCTGGCACAGCATCCCTGGTTGAATCTTTCGAGCCTGCCCTTTAATTTTAGTTCCACCAGTGAGTAATTAAGAACCTTCCCTTCCCAGTTCAACACGCTCATACTGGTTTCCAGGAAAGGAGAAGGTCATTAGAGAGGCAAGGTAAGGCCCAGGGCTCCTGAATGCCATCACAGCAGTATAGACAGACGGAAAGCAGAACTTCTCATTTAACGGGATAGTTCACTCCGAAATTTTAATTCTGTCATCAATTTCTCATCCTTTAGTTCTTTCAAACCTGTTTAACCTTCATAGTTCTGATAAACACAAAGAAATATATTTTGAAACATGTTTGTAACCAAATGGTTCTGGGTCACCATTGACTAACATAGTAGGACAATAATCTACTTTGGTAGTAAATGATGCCTCAAACGTGTTTTGGTTTGCAACATTCTTCAAAATATCTTCTTTTCTGTTGAAGTACAGTGTGTACAGTAAGAAAATAACGTAAGAAAATGTGTTAAAATTGACAGTTATCCTTGATATTATAGCATCAGGCTTTCTAGAAACATGAAATAGTCTGACAGGACCTTCGAGTTTTTTATTTTCACCCCTATGGTGGTACGATACAGCGTCTCTACAAATACATCTGAAGGACAGATTACAAATCCCTCTGTTCATCAAACAAACCTGCAGGTAACTTCAGTTCTATCTCGTCCTTGAGACTCAAAGATTTGCTTTTCATCACATCCAGTTGAAAGAGAGCAATGCGACTTCCATTTAGAGTTCGTATAAAACCTCCGGCTTTTAAAACGCTTCTCTGTTGATGGAGCCCTCACAGACGTACGAATTGAAAACTCCGAAATGAGGTTTCATTTACAGGCAGCATCCTAGCCAACGCTGCATGGTGATGAAAATATGTATGAACCTGTGGAGAATATCTGTTTCGTATTCAAACATATCCATTGTGACATCACCGGTCGGCCACGCCCCCCTCAAGCTCTACAGATGCAGGTTGCGCAACTCGCCGCGTCCCCCGAGGTTCCTGTACAATCATTTTTCATGCTGATTTGCTATTAGGATAGACGCCAGTTCTATTTTATTACCCCGGTTTTATTATTTTCAACTTTCTTGCTGTGAGTGATAGCTGAGCCTTTAGCCATAAAAAAACAAATAACATGAATACACAGAGCCTTACCGTCGGGCACATGCTGACTGGCAGATCAGAGTTCTGTATTCTGCCTGCTTTTAAGGCCTTTTTAGCAACAATTAAAGTGTGGATAGCCCAGAGGAGATGCTACAGCATCACATCTTCCCCAGATTAAGACATAGAGAGGCGGATTTAACCTTGAGATGAGAGGGTGACATGCGATGGAGTTCAAAAGCCCTGGTAATCGCAGCCGTTGAAAAATGACTTCCAAAGACGGTTACGTTAAGAAGCCAAATAATATCTCATTAATTAGGTCTACTGAGACAGAAACGTGTCTTTTGTAGATTGTAACCTTATTTTATTTCTATTTTATATGAGCATTTTAACTGTCTCTCCGAGCTGCTCGCGAGGTGAGATTCTGGCGTTGAGTTATCAAGATCGCTGAGTGAGAAAATGAGAGGGATTGTAACATCGGACACACCTCAATTCCATTTGAGATGTGATTTAAAGCTGTTGTTTTTATACCGTAAATACAAGAGAGCGCAATGCTTTATTGGTCAGTGCTGGTCCTAACTAGCAAAGCTTTACAAGGGAACTGGTGTCAAATAAAGCCGGTAATATACAGACCTTCCTCATAACTGTTTAATAGCTGGTCCCAATGCTTTAAATTTACCTCATTTATCCTTCTTTGGTAGAACAAATGCTGGCTAAGAGTGACAGACAATCTGGAGGGATTATATGAAGGGTTAAATTGAATGGGGTGGTGCCATAAGGAACAGTGTTGACACTTTCAATGAAAAAAGAATTGTAATATTACCAGAATTACCTCCAGATTTTAGGGTTCTTTCATCTCCAAAATCCCCATTTTTAACCCTGAAATATTTTAATTTAGTAGGTGTCATTGGGCAGTTATGAAAGTAGGCTTACCATTGTGTTGGTTTGGACTATAGTAACCAATATCCAATACAACGTAGCATCCTGTATACTCAGTACACAACAATCAAAATGATGGGTTATTTTCAACCCATGCAGTGTTGGGTCAAAGAAAGGTCAAACCCAACTGTTGGATTAAATTAACCTAGAAAAAACCCAACAATTGGTTAAAACAACCCTTCATTTTGGACTGAAACGACCCTACATAGTTTATTTTACAACCCAGTGGTCGGGTTTGTCCCTAACTGACCCAATGTTTGGTTGAAAATGAGTATAGTTCAACTATAAGCATCGCCAAGGTTAAGGCTTGGATAGAAGCATCTTCCAACTCTGTATATTTAAAGTTACACAAATAGTGGAAGATAGTCTCTCTTTGACATGTTAGAAAGACATGGAAAATGTACACAGTTTAAACAATAACTTAACTATCCTATTTGGAATTGGGAGTTAAGTTTCAGTGTGAGTTATGAAACTGAAGGTCTACTAAAGAAAGTTCAATGGAAATCATTTCCACCTCCCCGTTCTCTTAGCGTTTCACATCACAAAGTGTCAGCACCTTCGGGAAGGGACTCCAAGCGACAAAAGACATTCCGTCAAAATGAGAAACTGCAAAATACGGCGTGACACCCTCAGTCACTCAGCTGGTCGTCCTGGACAGCATGTCATTGGGAAAATAGTTGCCCCGTCTGAGGGTCAAAACAGAGTTGACAGAAATCAAATGCTTGTTGAGTTTTTGCCTTCTCTCAACGCTCTCAAAAATCCCCCTCGCCCATCTTTCTCACCTCAGAATGATCTATCGCCGGTGAAGGTTGTTGTTTCCCAGGACGAAGACATCTCGTGATTTGAAAGATCTAAAAGTGAAGCAAGAATCACTTAACCAACATTTCTCTCTTCATTTTTGATGTTGCATGGGGTGTTTTCTTCAGTAATGATGCATTTGATGCCTCCACCGAATTTGGTCAAACTAAGATCAGCATAAGTAAATAAAAATGTTTTGATACCTACAGAGATAGCTCACTAGCTTATAGAACAGAACACCTTTACTAAGAGTCAGCCAGTCGTACTTTAAATGGCCATTTGTCCTCTCAAAAGCTGCACATCTTGTTCTCAGACATAATAATTATTCACATCAGCCCCACTGTATTTTAAATGCTAATTTCTCTTTTCTTGATTCGCCCTGCTGGTGTAGTTCAGCGTGGCACAGTGTGACACTCATCGGATCTCTAAATGTTAATACTGCGGGTTACTTCCAAGATAGCAGCAGGGAATAGATTACATCAACCATCTGATTGGATGCTAACGTGGCCACATGGTTTTTTTGTTTATTGCAATGACGACAATGTCAATAATGTATGCAAGAACACAGGCTGTGTGCAAGAATAGCAACAAATAATAAAAAACATTTTTGTTTCACTTACCAGCAAATAGGTTGAACGTATCCGGCTAGCACGGGTATGTCTGTAAGATGTCCGCTAAAGCTCTGGAAAACATCTACTGTAGAAAAACATCTGTTAAACGTCTTAGAAAAGTCAGTTTTACATACATTCTAAATTCTAAGCATCTTACAGACATCTTTTAAATGTTTATATGACATCTGACACGAAACGTCTCGGATGCGTCGAAAAATAGATGTCTCTGAGATGGATGTTTGCTGTAAAAAATCATTGACAATGTCATTATGTTTAATCATTCCTGGTCAATAAGTGTGCACATACTTTTTTCTTTAAATGGCATTCATTTTAGCCTCATTGTGGTTATCATAATATCATAATCAATAAATCATAAAATTGTAGCAGTTTGCATTGACACGTTCCTGAAGCTCAGATGTGTTAAACATTTGCTTGCATACACGTTGACGTCTGTTTATCTATTTCCTTGCCCTTCAGTACAGCAGGTAAATTCCCTCTAATCTCACAAAATAAAAGTCCTGAATTTGAATGCTCGCAGTATGCCATTTGAGAAGAAAGCAAAAACAATTTTCTGCCATTTTATGCACGAACGGCAAGCCCTTGCTCTCTCAACCGAATGGTTACAGTATATTTCCGCAAATAAATAGACCCAGGCCTTTAAAATTGCTCTTCCATTAGCTGAAAGTACCAGAGGATAGCAGGTACTGCCACCCCAACCTGATCGCCTCCTCCGTTTTGCACATTGCAGGAGGATGTTTCCTGTTCGGCCAGTTCTGCTCTTCCAGGTAATTCAAAACAAATGATGTGTCTTTCCACTCGGACCGGATTGTTTGTGACGAACTGGGCTGAATTAGTAACACCCATTTCCCAAAGCAAGTAACAAGGATGAACCACGGTGTAAAAACATTGTGTTTGGAGTTGGAAAGCTCAGGGCTGCCTGTTCGGCATGAAGAATTACATCATACTTACTACTGGCTACTGGTTTAATTAGATTTCCAAAGAATCCCTGCAGCATGGTTTAGTATAATTTGATATTTAAGCCGTTTTGAGAGTTTTAAAGTAAGATATGATGCTTAATAGACTAATAATGCATATATAATTTATACGTCCATGGTGGATGGGGAATGCATCTGGAATATGGAGGACATTCAAATTTTACAATGTTATACGATTTAGTTTCCAATTCATTTGCAAAGCTTGTGGGATGTGTCAAAGACATTGTGGGAGGGGCCCAGCTGTCGGGTGTTGCCCCACCCACACTGTCCATAGTTACTGTACTCCGTCACAAGTAACCAGATCTACCATCCAAACCTTTCAGACCTGTTTCGAGGGCCTGTGTTCTGTGTTAAATAGCAACTGAATCACTTTGGCGTCACGCATAAAGGCTGTTATTTTCCTTTCTCGCCACACATAAGGCACATCACAAACAAGATGTGCTGGAAGTGTTTGGTCGCCGTCATATCTGTAATTTATCACAGCCACATGCCTTTCTCTCTTTTTTTCCCACAATTCTCTCTCCCACACGTTTAAACACACCCACACACCACATTCCTCAGCAAATGTCTTCCAAAGACATTTATTCATGCCAAACTGTCAATCATTGTCATAATAAACAAGAGATCACAATATAGACCGCAGAGGTTAATATAATAACCGTCTGTCCATCAACATCAGTGATAGAGTGTATGTTAACCAGCAGGGGTCAGTGTGGTCTCATACACACACACACACACACACAAACACAGGTACAGTGAACCGGTCACAGCCAAATGTGTCTCTCTTAACAGATGCCCTGTGTGAAATAATTTAACGCAAAACCTCACTCTCACCAAGCGCAATACGCTGCGAACAATGGCCATCATGTTTCTACACGATCCCAGGGTTCGGCTTTAAAGGGCCTAGTCTGACTCTTAACAGCGCGAGGGAGCGTCTATATTTAATTTGTTCTTTTAACTCCAGTCCGCTTGATTTTACACAGAGAGAGAAACAAATACAAAAGAGTATCACAGCAAGAGATGGCGTTCAAAAGTCTGTTGCGGTTGTTTGCACCGCAGTACCGCTGTTTCGTGAGCGTAAAACGCTTCGGGGTGAAAAATTGAACGAGTACCAAACGTGATCCGCAGAGTCAAAATAACAGAGCTGGAATGTGTTGCGTTAAAGTTGCATGAAGTTTGTACGGCAGGTTTGAAACGGCCGAGTTATTTTAAAAAATGTATCAACTGAAGATTACAGAATACATGATGTACCATGTCATTTGGGCACAGCAGAAATGACTAAACAGTGGCTCAACGGGGGCACTTGAAGGAAGCGTGGATTTGCGAGGAATATTTCAGTCCGTGGGATTAGCGACAAGCGTTATCATGAATATTGAACAAGACTTATCTAAGGCTTTTTCATGTTGGTAGTTTAATCTTTTCAAGGGTGTCGTAGTTTGTTGCGGCCTTTG
This sequence comes from Triplophysa tibetana, assembly GCA_008369825.1. Classification (NCBI taxonomy): domain Eukaryota; kingdom Metazoa; phylum Chordata; class Actinopteri; order Cypriniformes; family Nemacheilidae; genus Triplophysa; species Triplophysa tibetana. The sequence continues at coordinate 15,162,002 of CM017894.1, read as the reverse complement.
TGAAATTTGTATTTCTGCATTTCAGAATTGTGTTTTTGGCTTCCTGTCTCCACCATTTTCACAACTTGTGAGTCTGCTCATCATTGATGAAAGACACTTGTTTTGTGAACAAATTTATTTTACATTGTTTTTTTATCATGGCAAACATTGAATTGACCCTTTTTACTAATGCATTATCATGTACTCGCCCTTATGTGCTGCCAAACCTGAATGATTTAATTTCCTTGCACAAATTACTAAAATCACTGCTGGAGGTTTCAGACACTTGAAACGAGTTCAACAGTGTCAGAATTCTCACTCGAGTGAATAGGAGAGCGAGTCCTTAGTGATGCATGCCACGAAATGCAGTGATCTCTCTCTCACTTTCTCTCTCTCTCTCCCTCCCTCCCTCTCTCTCTCTCTCTCTCTCTCTCTCATGGGCAGTCTTAGCTGCTAGTGAAGCCTGTACTTCTGGACCGTGTGCCAGAATAAGAAAACAGTGCCAGCAATCTGGTCTTCCTCAGCCACAACATCCAAAGAAGCAGACACTGAGCAACACTACGATTAAACACCTTAACAGTTTAACCTTAAGCACAGAAACACAGATGTTTTTTCGCAAAAAAAAGTTTATTTTCGCTGGAGCCTTTAGGGTGGATGTCTTTATATACAATATGGGAATTGTAATTAATTGAAAGATTCTGGTTTCTTGACCATTCAGTACCCAGTTAAAATATATTCTATTGTTAAAAATAGTGGTATTTTTAAAATAAATAATAAAAATGCCACTTTAATAAATTGATTACAATATATTGTATAAGTTATGAAATTATATAATAGAGTTTTATTTTGGTCACTTAAAAAATCAAATATTTGAAGCTCAGTATATTAAAAGGATAGTTCGCCCCAAATATGAAAATTCTTTCATCATTTACTCAACTTCATATCATTTCAAACATGTATGACTTTCTTTCTTCTGCAGAACACAAAGGAAGATATTTTAAAGAATGTTGGTAACCAAACAACATTGGACACCATTGACTTACATTGTATGGACAAAATAGCACTTATACATTTCTCAAAATATCTTATTTTGTGTTGCACAGACAAAAAGAGTTATAAAGGCGAATAAATGATGAAAGAATACTATTTTATGGGTGAACTCCCCGTATTTTGAGGAATTATGGGTAATATAAGCCAAAAACATCAACATCCTAAAATAGTGCTATCGTGTCTTTGACATGTTATTTAATGCAATGTATGTTTGAAATGTGCGAATTCTAATTTTGTGAATTTTTTAGGCTGAATTGGAAATTGGGACGAAGCCACATTTTGAAGAGGCGTCATAATGGCCAATCACGTAACTGCACAGGCTTGAATTCAAACAGATGAGCACTCATTACCACATGTGTATTCAAACTCGTTTGTACGGCTGGAGTTAGAGCAGCAGATTTAACTTTGTTAACTTTGCTAACTAAGTTTGGCATCGAATTGTGTTCAGGTGCAGAATTGAGACTAACGACGTGGTGCTTAGTCAATGAAAGCCAATACCGCTCCGTGCAGCCCAGCATCTCCTGTGATGCAATGCAACACAAACAACTTATGTGCAACTCCGACCTATCCTTGCAAAATATGGATTTGGTTTCTCCTTGATGGATGTTCTCTGTGTGCTCCACGGAGGGGCTGAACAGTAGAGTTAGATGTTTGGCAAACTCAAGGTTGTGACCATTGGCAACCAGATGTTGCTTCTGGACTCGTCTAGACAGCCAATAAGAAGGAAGAGAAAGGGGTTTGCACATCAAACCAGAGGAAATCAATGGTGCTGGTTCTCCGCAGGAGTCCTGAGAACAGGCATGATTAGTTTAATTGGCTAACGATCCAAAAGCCCTAATCCTGAGTGAGCTGCCCAAGCTCCGGCTGAATCTGGCCTCCAGATCCAGAATAAATAGTAAACCAAAGAGACTTTCGAATCAAAGTGTCGCGGACAGGCTAATACTGTTAGCACTAATAGCATCTGTTGTTGAGCTCATGTTGTGTTGTTTGTGTTGACTGTAGACTTGTGTTGAAGAGTCGATAAATGAGTAAACAAACAAACCAAGAAATAAAACACTCAATAGAACATATTTATGGTTATTTTCAGTCTAATTTGTTCTAATATTTTGCAAGTTTTAAAATCTTGCTTCAACATCTGGCCAATGTTAAAATATTCATAATTCCCCTCACGTCTGACATGTTTATTTATTGAGTTGTTTTTTAAGTTCAGCTTCGTTTAATAATGTAGAACTCTTAAAGTTTTTCATTCAGATTTTCTTCCAAAATATATTGTAAAAAATCTGTCAATTTTATTTACCAAATTTAAAGTTGGGTATTAAACACTTAAGTTCAAATACAGTTCAGACTTTATGCAAACTTTATGCCCACTACTTTAACCCTCCCTTAAAAAAAAAGGTTAAGACTATTAGCACATTTTGCAATATACCTCATGTTCGCTTCCTTCCTGTGGCTAAAAAACATTCCAAGGCGAATGATGTTTGAAAATATGAAAATAAGTACCTAGGAACTTATGCTGAGACTCCAAACTAGGCAGATAAGGCTGTTTGGCCAAGCGTGCCTTAGCTGTGGAGGGATTTTGGACGTCTTGTCAGGAAGTCTTAGGGAAGCATTTCCTCTTTTCATATTTCATCCGAATGCAGTGTCGACGGTATGCGGTGGGTAAGGGAACACATAAAGAGGCTTGCTTGAAGCTACAGCTTTTATGCGACCGATGCTTTCAAAGGGAGAAGGTTGCTTACTGCACTGAGGTTTAATGGTACGCTGCTCTGCTGCACTCTTCTGAGCTCTCTCTCCCTTTTCTACACTCTATTTTCCTTTCTTCTTTCTTTCTACTTAATCATGACTTTACTTTCTATCTCTTTGCAAACCAAACCATACAATCGCACAAGCACACACATAATGCTTTGATGTACCCGTCTTTCTATTGAAGAGAGAGTCACTCGCAACTCTGAGGAATTTAGATGCCGGTGGCGGGGATGTTTTTGTAGATTATCAAGACTTCTCAGTGAGGGTACCGAACAACAGGTTTGGATATCGAATGACTTGGTTGTCTGGCTTGTTGCACCTCCCTGACTTAATATTGTTGAAAACTATTAACTGCTTCTTTCTTCTCTTAGTCCTATTTTAGCTCTGGCTGCTGACTGGGGTTAACGTTACAATTTTACACAATATCATTTCAATTGCATTTCATTTAGTTATTTCTCATAATTCAGATTAACAGGTGCTTAAAGATCTGAAAAAGCAGTTTTCAGCTGCCTAAATATCAATTTTTGTAAGGGATTTTTTACATTGATTGCACCTCTGTGAAAAAAGTGCTGTTTGCCCGCCATTTGGCCTTCCATACAGTATTCTCATGATCTCACGGCAATTCGTAACTCTCTCAAGAGGTGGTTTATTTGTATCAATTCATACGTAGTGAATCAAACAAAACGTATGATTACGTACTGACACTGAAGCCCCGCCCTAACCGCATTGATTCTGCCGCAAATCAAACTAATACTGTACAAATACTGTCATTCGAATTAGCCAAGATCAGCCACATCGTAAAATAGTTAAAACATCGCCCTGAGATTTTGTTGATAGTGCCCATAAGTGATACGTTTAGTGCCCAAAGGTCCTAGCAGGTATATTTGTACAATATTTGCTTTATGTTTGGATAAACCATGAAATTATGAGATGTATATACATTATTAAACAGTGTAGATATAAAATAGACAAAACACTAAACTTTTATGGTTTTATTGGACAAATTCATAAGGCAAAAGTCAAACCACAACGTAGGGAATATGGGTTTAAGGAAACAAAACAAATATACAGACAACCAAAAAGCTCATAGGAAATAAAACCTGCATTGACTACAATTTTATCTGTTATTAATATTTGCCAATCTGCTCTTGTAGTAATATTCTGTAGTCTTTCTCCATTGATTTAACTCACATGTGTTGGATGTAAATTCAGCTAAAATTTGTTCCCAAATAACATCTATGCAGCATTTATAAGAACTCTTTAAAAACATCTTTAAAGTGCAGGTAACATGCTATTTCATGCAATTGACTTCTTTAAACTGTTGAAAGTGCTGGCTTCTCATGCTTAAAATGGAGAACTTGTTAAAAAATGAGTTGGATGTATGACGTAGTATTTCTGTCCTTGATACACTCCCCCAGCAATCCAACTTGTTTCAGAACGTTTTTTTATAGTCTGTCCATTCCTTTCATTGTACAATTCTCCCAGAAAAGCACGGCAAGGTGAAAGAAAGAGCCCGCCCACACCCCAATCGATGAGCGAGACCTACTTGCCATCAAGATTTTCTGAGCTGCAGTTCGTTACTCTTGCGATAGGGAAGTTTAGGTGTGCCTGTTTGTTCAGGCCATTTCAGTGATGGATGTTATATAAAAGGTGGATATAACGCTGCATTTGGAGATCATTTGAAACTGATAAATTGCGCGGTCCTAGTTCTAAAAGATTATGGACATGAAATGCACGCGGTAAGTGAAACTAAATCATATGTCTGTGTTTTGTTGGCAATGGGAACGACGTGCATGTATTGTGTGTTCGTGGTGTAGTTCCATCCCGCAAGTCTCCGTCACACCGTGTTTTTCTGGAAATATTCATCTATCTTTCATAAATGCGATCAAGACTCTTTTAGGATACAACGTATGCAATACTACTGTAAAGGTATTTAAGATTAATATAAGATTGGCAGAAACTGCTTGCGATACCTTTTCTTTAAACATATTTTTGAATAAAGTGCAAAGATGTCAATTCCTCAAAGTTGGACATCACTTTATTTGAGCTAAATAAATTAAAACACATTTACAAAGCAAGACAAAACAAGTTATTCCTCAAAGTAAAAAGAAGAAACCAAATTGCAAATTGCTGTTACCATTGCTGCTGATTTAAACCGCAATACAGTGACTCAACTGTCCTTCGGTTTTGTCATTGGTCGTAATAACTTTTTCTTTGATTTCATAAGTTAATTCTTTTTCCACAAATGGAAGTGCTCTGCCTGATTTATTTGTCGTGTTTTGTAGGACGCGGGAAAACCTCAGGTGAAGGATGAAAGTAGGGATCTTTAAGCAACACGGCGGACAGCACAATAGCTCAGTAAGATTGATTTATGCGTGTACGGTTTAGAGATCTCTTTAAAATGTGCACTATTACACTTTACTCCACTTTTCCCAGGTGGGTGAACTGCAAGCTGCCACATTTACAGAGCAGATAGATGCTGGATATTCTTGAACTGTCCGTACCGCACTGGCCTTAATGGGATCTGCTGGGGTAGTTATTCTGGAACCAAGTGGGGCAGAAACTGGAACTATCAGGATTTTATAGATTAGGTTTTATTGGTTGCTTTTAATAGTGGCATATCATAAACTGTACTATGTCCCCTTCAAGAATACATCAAGGTCATTATATTAGTGCCGTTAGGGGCCATTTTTATGGCGGAGGTTAGGATCCTTGCCCGGAATGCTTTGTTTTGCATATCGCACCCTTTGTTAAAGGCATAGTTCATCCTAAAAAGTGATGAAAAGGAAAAAAGTTTATAACTGATAGACGTTCCCATTGATGTTGAGTACATGACAGCATTTTCATTTTGAGGGCGAACTGTCCCTTTAAGGCTGTCAGCAAAACAGCTGAAAGATAACGGACACGTTTAATAGCTTAGTCCATCATCACAAGGGACTTTGTTGGATTTTTATGAGCTTATTTTTAGAATTGATGGCTTGGATAGTGTGTTGTTTGTTTTTATATTGAAGAGCATGAATCACTGCTTCTCAGAATTCTTCTGGACCAAAATGAATACCTATGTGAATGAAATTTTGCCATTATGATTTCTGCTGTGAATATGCTAAATGCACTGTTTGTGACCTTTTAGTCTGTGTCTAGTGAGTACTTTTGCCCAAATGAACAGGATACAAAGCACACTGTAGAGAATTATATATCCCACAATGCAAAGTTCCCCTTATTTTTGGTGTGACCAAACAGCAATAATATCAGCCACACATTATACTTTAATATTTTTTTTTCAGAAGAAGCAAAATAGCCCCAATAACAGTAAAAAAAATCTTCTTATTTTTTATCTCGACACATTTTTGATTCATTATTTTACAAATTTTTAGACTGCCAACCATTCACAAAAACACAACAACCTGTATTCTTTTCTATGATGCAATGTGGACGAGGGCCTATTATAACCAAGTATAAAACTATTATATATATATATATTATTGATTGAGTGAGCATACTCTTCTGCTTCCTCTTAAAACTAATACAGTTGCATTAAGTTATATTCTTTGCAGCTGCTCTTTTTGGTCTGGAATGCCACAACTTTTTTAGATCGACATCAGTCATGCTCATGTGTGCCACTAAATATTGCATCATTATATGCATCACTGCATGCATTATCTTGTCTTTGATCTTATTTCAGCATCATGTCTTGTTTTGTGTTGACACATAATCCTGCTTCCATGTGGAGTGGTAAATGATGCAGATTATGTAAACCGAGCACATGCATGATTGGTCAAAAGAATATTGATTTGAACTAAATCTGGCAACCCATAGACAAAGAACTCCATGTACATCTTCGTGTAAATCATAAAGGTGGAAGAACTGTGTGTGTGTGTGCGCATTGGGGAGTGATGTTCCTTATTGCGCTCCGAGAGCTAATCACCAAGGTGTGCGAGAGATAAATCCCAGCTTTAGATAAAGGCAAGACGACTTATTGTGAATAACAAATCGTGATGAAGAGCGGACCTCCCCCCGCATGATCTTCACTTACTCAATCATGACAGCACACATCCACCTATGAAAAAGCAACCACAACATAGTATATATTATGTTTAGGCTCAGGGCAGAGGTGATGAGAGTGCTATGATAGCGCTGCAGGAGAGAGAAAGAGAGAGACTGGCACTGGGCAGCAGCTGCAGTAAGCGTGCACGGCAGCCGGCTCGCCGGTGGGTATTTTTCAGCAGGGGCAGGCAGCCAGTAAGTTCGAAGAGAGGCAGAAACTGATGAGCGAAAGAAGGAGTGGATTTTTTTGTAATCAGCGTCTGTTTCCCCTCTCATTAGTTTCGGGGGCTGTTGACTTCTTGATGCGCCTTTCATGGGTCAGTAGATCAGGGCTTTTCTTAGAGAAACTAAGATGGAGGTGGAACCACGAGAGAGTCGTTCAACTCTACTGCCGTTTAAAGCGAGGTGGCATTATTCATGCGCCGGGTCATGCGTGCATGCACGTGTGTTTGCATATTCTCTTGTGTGAATGCTAAAACAGACCTTATAGTTATATGGGTTTATTGAGGTTGATTTGAAATGGAGAGTCGTGTCATTATTTACTTAACTTTTTGTCAACCCAAACCTGTTTGTTGTTTTTTTACCTCTGTGTAACAGTAAAGGAATGTTTAAATATGTTCGATACAACCCAGAAAGGACAAAAAAGTCTATTGAACTCTTGTTATATTTAAAGTGACAGTACACCCATATTGAAAATTCTGTAATCATTTCTCACCTTCTTGTCACTCCAAACCTTTCTCATTTTCTCTTCTGTACTAAACGAAAGAAGATATGGCATCCATACAACGGAAGTCAATTGGTCACAAACGTTCTTCAAAATATCTCCATTGTGTTTTGCAGATGTAAGAAAGTCATTCACGTTTGAAATAACATGAAGGTGAGTAAATGACAGAATTTTCATTTTTGGGTGAACGGATCCTTTAACGTCAGTAAATGATGACAAATTCCCACCTGTTCTTTGCGCAAAGTGATCGCATGGCTTTAAAAAAAAAATTCTCATAGACATTGAGCAATCCGCCACATCTCCATGACGTGCCGCGACCCGCGCGCCTCCCGCTGCCGCAAGCGTCCCATAGTCTAATTACCCCTCTCACGCGAAATCACAACAATCCATTGCAATTAACGGTGTGGTCCAAATACAGAGGCGTGAATCTCATATATTCAAGCTTGGCCGTGACTGTTTGTGTGTACGAGCAATCTCCACTGGTTAATTTTCCTCTATTGTCCTCTCTGAAACTTCTCCTCTTCTCGCCGCGTCGTAAAATTACAGGTCTATTCATCAATTATGTACCCGCCCGCTGATTGTCGCCGAATGGCAGCATATTGCGTTTACGAGCTCATTAGGCCGACAATATTGTACTTAGCCGTGCCTCGTTACGGGAAGAATGCGGTAAACACATTGTTTGTGCGTGTAATCAGTGTCAGTGGGGAGACTGAGACAATCAGCCACATTTTCTGGATAAATGAGCAAGGCTGAAAATGCGGTCAGCACCGGTGAGAGAGAAGCGAAAAGGAGAAGGTGAAAAAATGAAGGTCAGAGATCGCTCATGCAACCCGGAATTATCGTCATGGTTTCATTCACTATAATAATGACTGACTGATGCACGAGCGACTTGGCTGAAGTAACTAACATTCCACAGGAGATCAAGCTCAAGAGGGGGGCTGTATTCTTGAACGTGGTTGGTTTCTAGTTGGTCCGAGTTGGTTGGCCCATCATCCAAAAGACGAGACAGGTTAAGCCGGACTCTCCAACAGGGTACGCTACAGGCCGCAACCAATTTACACTCCCAAAACATGCTTGAGCGTTTGATCTCGGTTGCGTCAACGTTATTACCGGTTGCCTCATCTCTCAGCTTGTACTTTTCGCTTTAGTAAATCTACGTTCAACTCCCTTTGTCCGACACGTGGGATCAACCAGACCGGAGCTCCTCGAGCCTTACAAACCCCTGCTTTGGATCTGCGGCTTTCGCCCCGTAATGAGTTTATCTCAAGCATCTGCACTGTAATGCCATTGCCTGCCAATCGAAAGTGACATCAAAGAGAGTTAAGCTAATGTTATGAGGTGCATGAGGCCTCAAATAACTAGACCCATCGATCAGCTATCACGCGGACAGCCGTTCCCATGGAAACAATGGACAGAGGACTATTCTTGCTGTTGTTTGAATCGGCACACGACTCAATTTACAAACGAAACCCTGCGTTTCATGTAGCCTGCTGGGCAGAACGCACTGATTTGATTTATTATCTGCGTTTGTGCTTTTGTGAAGCGAGATTAAGACTTGATGCATGTAACTAAAGACAGCTTTACTGATTTGCGTGTCTATGGTTTTTTCGACATACGTTGAGTCATTACAGCCGATAAGCCAAACGTGTCGTGCATCACTTAATGCGATTTAGCCAAGAAAGATATATCGGTCCTGATTCAACAATCCTGATCCAACAGAACCGGTTTGTTGATACACAAGGGATGTAGAAACTGGAATGCGTCCGATCTCATAGTCTCCACAGTCTCAGGTTTAGCAGATCAGCAGCACTCTCTGCTCATTTCCCACAATCCTCAGTAGTCTCGGTTCATGATTGCTCTCTCTCTCTCTCAGTGAGATCAGGGTGTACAGATCAGAGCCAGACTCCAATCTGGAGGAGGGGGGCTTTCGATGAACGATGAGCACGGCGAAATGACGGGGTACTTAAAGAAAAAGTCATTTTTGCGAACCCCCAGAGAAATAACCGTCGTTCTGCATTCTCAGCCAATGGAGAGTTGATTTTTTGTCTCCGCATGTGCAATGTTCTTTCGGGCGGTGATTTAGAGGAAACTTCTCGGAGCGTTTCTCATCTCCGCGGAAGAGCTCCCCCCTCCCACGTGTACCATTAAAAAAGAGAGAGCTGCGAAAAATTAAGACGGAAAGTAAGATAGCGGCAACTCGTATACATCCCGCTCATGTAAACCAGGATAAATGAAGTCTGTAATTTTATTTATAATACCCTGACCTGCTTCAGCTCTTTCATCATTTCCTTTCGTATTTTCTGATACTGCTGACTGCGGGGAATTGAATAGAAGAGGGCTTCACTACTATCTGAGCTTGAAGTCTGTGTGCTGGCTGAGGAGACTGTAGCTTTTATTTCCGCCGTGACTTTTCCTTCAATGAGATTTGGGGAAGGTGACTTTTATCCCTATTGAGGAGAGCTGCACTTGCATACGGCACAGTACCTGGATGAGTTGAGAAAGATAGGGTGGGTGAGAGAGAGAGAGAGAGAGAGAGGATTAAAATCCAGGGGACCCATTTACTTTGTGCCTGTTATCTTTGTGTATGACTTGGACTGCGTTCTCGGTGGAAAGTGAGCTCGGGATTTGTGAAATACAAAGATGTTTTATCTGAATTGAAGTAATGGAGCCACACACTGTGATATCGAGGCTTTGCTATGTCATACCCTTTTTTTGAGAAGGGAATGACCTGGAGAAATAACCAGGGTGGAAATAAAAACCGGGCCTTTTCATTTATTTGAGTCAAAGTGACTACAGGCAGAGCAATATTGACGAAGCCACTTTGAAATTGTACAGTCTTCTATGCTATATATGCATACTGTATAGTTTTGCTCTTATGCTTATATAATTATTTATGTCTCCATTTTTCTTTCTTCAGTTCTCCTTACTGTCTCTTTTTTTCTTCAGGTGTATTGTTGTTGCTGTGACGCCCACATTTTTCAGTAGGCTTTTTAAAGAGAGATCTTCATAATAAATATCATATCAAAATAACATATGTAAACTATTTTTAATACAGTTAATTGCGAAGAAAATCTGTTAATCCATCCTTGTTTTTCTTCTGACACACTTAAGTAAAAATGTCGTTTTTGGTGATGCATCTAATGTGAGACTTTTGAACAGTATAAGCAATTTAAGAAATTAAAATCTAACTACAGTGTTGCATACCATTGAGACACATAAGTGTACAGTAAATCCTGCCAAACAAGCACACATTATAAATGATACAACATTGTAAATGCTTTTGTATATAACCTATACATTTATACATATTGTATATTTATATATATATATTGTGTACTGTAATGAAGAGCGCTGCAAAGTTATGTAAGGTGTTTGGTTGTCAGTTTAGTTAGGAATGCTTTTGTAAGGAACATTAAGCTCCAAATGGCAAACAACATTTTTAATTATTCACCAATATTTCTATTTAGAAAATCAAAGGAAAGAGTTACAAAATAGACACGTTGTTTGCCTCTGGGAATCTAAAATTGTAGAAGAAAAACAATTAAGCAATGAACCCTCTTTTGATTTCAATTTGTCATCCAACAATGTTATATATGAAAGTGAAACAATTATTGTTGCGCGTTCCATTTCGCAAGTATTGTATCATTTCTTTGGATTGTTTTTATATTATTTATTTGAATATATTCATACTTTATTTGATCTAAACTCAGCAAAAAAAGAAACGTCCTCTGACTTTCAACTGTTTTTAATTTCAGTAAACTTAATATGTGTAAATATTTGTATGAACACTAAAAGACTCAACACCATAAGACATAAACTAAAAATGTTTCACAGACATGTGACTAACAGAAATAGAATAATGTGTCCCTGAATGAAGGTAGGCTCAAAATCAAAAGTACCAGTCAGTATCTGGTGTGGCCACCAGCTGCTTGAAGTACTGCAGTGCATCTGCTCCTCATGGACTGGACCAGATTTGTCAGTTCTTGCTGTGAGATGTTACCCCACTCTTCCACCAAGGCACTTGCAAGTTCCTGGACATTTCTGGGGGGAATGGCCCTAGCCCTCACCCTGCAATCCAACAGGTCCCAGACGTGCTCAATGGGATTGAGATCCGGGCTCTTCGCTGGCCATGGCAGAACACTGACATTGCTGTCATGCAGAAACTCACACACAGAACGAGCAGTATGGCTGGTGGCATTGTCCTGCTGGAGGATCATGTCAGGATGAGCATGCATAAAGGGTACCACATGAGGGAGGAGGATGTCTTCCCTGTACCGCAAGGCATTGAGATTGCCTGCAATGACAACAAGCTCAGTCCGATGGTGATGTGATATCCCGCCCCAGACCATGACGGACCCCCCACCTCCAAATCGATCCCGATCCAGGGTACAGGCCTCGGTGTAACACTCATTCCTTCGACGATAAACACGAATCCGTCCATCACCCCTGGTGAGACAAAACCGTGACTCATCAGTGAAGAGCACCTTTTGCCACTCCTGTCTGGTCCAGCGAAGGTGGGTTTGTGCCCATAGGCGGCGTTGTTGCTGGTGATGTCTGGTAAGGACCTGCCTTACAACAGGCCTACAAGCCCTCAGTCCAGCCTCGTTCAGCCTATTGGGCACAGTCTGAGCACTGATGGAGGGATTGTGTGTTCCTGGTGTGACTCGGGAAGTTGTTGTGGCCATCCTGTACCTGTCACGAAGGTGTGATATTCGGATGTACCGATCCTGTGCAGGTGTTGTTACACGTGGTCTTCCACTACGAGGATGATCAGCTGTCCTTCCTGTCTCCCTGTAGCGCTGTCTTAGGCGTCTCACAGTGCGGACATGGCAATTTATTGCCCTAGCCACATCAGCAGTCCTCATGCCTCCCTGCAGCATGCCTAATGCACGTTCACGCAGATGAGCAGGGACCCTGGACATCTTTCTTTGGGTGTTTTTCACAGTCGGTAGACAAGTCTCTTTAGTGTCCTGCGTTTTTAGAACTGTGACCTTAAATACCTACTCTCTGTAAGCTGTTAAGGTCTTAACGACCATTCCACAGGTGCATGTTAATTAATTGATTATGGTTAATTGAACATGCATGGAAAACATTGTTTAAACCATTCACATTGAAGATCTGTAAAGTTATTTGGATTTTTACAACATTATTGTTGAAATACACAGTCCTGAAAAAGGGACGTTTCTTTTTTTGCTGAGTTTATTTCTTTATCTGTTATTAAGAATCCAGTGTTTTGTCACGTTATTTATTCATTAATGATTGACTTTTTTTAAAAAATCAACATTGGGCAAAAAAGTTGTGATTATAATTCTTGTCATTATCGAGTAGCCCTTATATTATGGAAGGTTTATATATTCCCATGAAGACATAGGTGCATGAAGTTATAAAGTGCACATCAATTCATGTAGGTATTAAAATATTTTCAACTGCCAATTTTTGTAGTCTTTCAGCTTGAATGTAAAATATTTTGACTGGTCGTCTGTTAGCAATGTCAAGATCTGTTGGCTAATGTCAAAACACTCCAGGGCTCTTCAACCCACTTGTCGAACACATGCTGACCAGCGTTTTCTTCCTCCTACATGGTTAATTCTATTGTTCAGTCCCTCTGCTGTCATGATGAAGATGGTGAATGGGCTGTTTGGGTGTCTTTGAGGTTCTTGATCTTGTTGATGGTTGCCCGAGTGTTTCGGAGAGGCTCCTGCACAACTCCTGATACCGGAAATTGTTTTTGGAAAAAGATTTGAAAGACAAGAATATCCATTCTCCCGTGTTGTTTTATTGTCATAATGCAAAATTAGATTTTGAGCTATAATAGCATTTGTGAGGCGATACAGTCTTGTATAATGTCTGATTGGATGACACGGAGCAATAATTCAAGTTCTTTAGAAGCACCTGCGTTCGCTGCGGTTATCGGCAATGCGGGATTATGAGATATAAATGTAACTTATTCAACTCTCAAAGTAGTAGAGAAGTAGAGTTCAGAAGTCTGAAGATTTGCAGAATGCGAAGAAAGCCAAATCTTTGCAGGCTCAGCTTGAAAGCTCCTTTGTGCTGATCTGGGAGCGCATTTTGCAATCCAAATCCCAGCCTGACTCAATTTAAGAGAAACAGTAAAGGATCTCACTCGGGGGTAGAAAGACCTTGAGTATCAAGGGCGGCGGGAAACAATAAATAAAAAAATAATGTCATATCTGAGGCCTGAATCAATCACAGCCATAAATCGTATCAGGCCTTTTATTTTTTGGCAGATTCCTTTCTAGCTTTGGTCACAGTGCACCATGACCCTAAATTCAATAAAAAGAGCAAAACGGTTCGGGAACAAAGGAATACAATTAAAGAGAAAAACAATAAAGGAAACTCAATGTGTTCTTAACGCCGTTTCAAGAAGGAAATATTTGGGACAGGAATTTGGAGGAGGAGAATAATCGCGTTTCCAGTCAACGTTTTCTTTTTTTACTTTCTTATTAAGTTTTTTGAACAGTACAGTATAGGTTTCAGGATAACTTTTTGAATATTGCTGAGGGCTGTGTTTCAATGGAAGCTGTCGATTATACCAGAAACCTACCAGCAGTAAATTCATAACGAAACACATTTTGATTGAAGACTTTTCTGAGGATAGTTTATGATATTGTTGAGATCTCTTATATATAAACATGTGAGATTACTGGGCTCTTTTTCTCAAGACACCAATCTGAGAAGCAAGGGGCTGAGTTTTTTGTAAGAAACGGTTGAGATATCTTGGTTGTGTTCTGCATCACATACTATGGATATATCCAGTGCAATTTTATATGCGAATAAACATTTGGCTAGTGTGGTTATTAAACTTTGAGGAGATCAAAGAATATTCCGTAAACATGTTGATGAGAGAGAACAGGATCTGTGGCATTGAGTCAAATGAGCAACTTTGTCATTGAAATGTTACGCTAAGGAGAATCCAAGTTCCCTCGGTTTGAACAGAGATCAGAAGCATCGGGGTTCGATGAATGTGTCCAAACAAGCCCCATAGGAGAATGTTCCCGGTTTCTCTGCCGCAGTCACAAGATTTTATTGTTTCAATCAAAGATTTCCCACCACAGCACCGGATATAACAAATGATGTTGGGATCCTGCCAGACGATCTGCTGTGTTTTGCACTAATGTCACGCTGCAGAAAGCCATATGATGCATGAATCTAACATGCTTGATTTTGAATTTTGTCTTTTCGCCATTAATAAACGTGTTTTATTCCTTTACAGTCGCAATGTTTCAGAAAGATCCAGAAGTGGTGGCTTATATGTGCAAACACTTCAAAAGCTCGTTTGAGAATAATGAACATTTGGCTTAGTGTTGCCAAAGGTCTTTAGGCACGTTAGTTGATGTGCCAGTAAAACTTTTGTTATCATATATTTTCTCTCTTTATTCTGTCTCCTGAGGACGTGAAACATTGGAGAGCTCGTAGAGAAATGGAGGTATTGTTGCCTGTTTCTTTGCTTTTAATTATAGTTAAATGAAAAATAGGCAAGGATGTCTGCCAGACCGCCTGCCCTCAATAATCTCTCTGAAATTTCGTTTGCCTTTCTCATACATGTACCGCTTTATTAATGAGTGTTTGCTGAGCGAAATTTCAATTGAGTGTTGGAGCGACAACCCTTTGCATTTAAAGTGATTTACGGTAGACATCCTTATAATAAAATAACGCGCTAACTTACTGTTGCAAACACAGCATAGGAAACAGCTCGACAGCATGATGATTTTTTGAATAATCACTTTTAATTTAGATTTTCTGTATATTTAAAAAACAATAAAATAAAAATGGCCCTCATCAATATTATGATCCAATTTGCTTAATCGACATTTCTCATCAATATTTGTTATTCTTTTGTTTTAAATGAATGAGAACCGTGGAAAAATAATAGGCCTACACACATTCTGTACACAGTAAATTTCAAACTTTAAATCCAGTAAAAATTAATAATTCACCCAAAGCAATACTTTCTCTGTGGAGATTTGATGTTTTCTTGAACATAATCGTAAAACATCTTTTGAACAACATTGCCATGTAACATCTGAAAGAATAAAACATTTTCATAGATATATACTTTTTTGAAACCAAGTCAAATAAAACTGAATTTGATGTCTCGTTAAGTATGTCTGTTTTCTATTTCAGAGTAAACATCCCAGAATGCATTGGGTTGGTGGTGACATTGATGGTGAAATCTGAATGGCCGCCTGCTGTTCTGTTTGGGCTCACCGCAGGAGTTAAGCTTCTCTGGAGAACGTCTGCCTTCTCGCCTTTTGTCCAGGTTCTTTCTCGTAACTCTAGAGGGAATCTAAAAGGCTGGATATGGCAGTACTTGTTAATACCTCTAAATGAAGGCACCCCATCTAAAGCACATTTTGTCCTTGTTAAATGGCATTAAAATGGTAACGTTTTTCATTCCTCAACCTGTTTCTTGGGTAGAAATGTGTAACATCCGTGAAAAAAATAGCTATACAGTAGTAGGTTTCCTCTCCTCGTGGTATAGACACATGATACTACCGAAAATGTTCAAAGTGATATCAAGCTTTTCAGTCTAAAGTAGAAAAAAATACTGTATACTAACAGTATACTAATACTAGTATACTATTTGTATACTAACCCGGAATTGTTTAAACAAAAATAAAAAGTCGTTCATCAATTATTCACCCTCGTGTCGTTCAACAATTGTGTCATACAATGGAAGTCAATGGGGACCAAGTTGTTCGGTTACCAAAGTGCTTAAATATATCTTCTTTCGTGTTCTGCAAAAGACTGAAAGTCATACAGGTTTGAAATGACAGTATTGTCTATAAATGTCGTCAATTTATTTCAAGGTTTATATACATGTGTAGTGAACAAACAAGATTTTTATGTACACACATTTATGTATGACCCAGTGCATTATTTTGATGCCTAAAAAACATAACAAAAATATACATCACACTGAAAAACTGTAGAAAGTTGTTTAAAAAAATATAGGATAGGTGTACTCGAGCTGACAAAGTTTTGTGCATTCGCGAGCAATTTTAAAGTGACAGTTCTCTCTTTTTTCATCTCTCCCTAAGCAAACATGCTGGTAGTGCCAAACTTTTCCAGGCCGAATTGTACCCAAACAAATAACCGGTGTTTGTTTCACTATGAAGTCTATTGGTCTACAGAATGCTGAATTCATACACGTATTAAAATAACGTGTTTTCGTCCGCTTCTGCCTCTCTCTATGCCACAGTATTATTCCATTGATCTAAAATCCAGCTTGTATAAGCATGTAAAGGAAACCCCTCTTTTGAAGACGAGCTACAAAGAGCAGCCACGCAACACCAGAAAACATCGTCAGAAGCATGACTCCGTATTTAGCAAATGAATGAGGTGCTGATTTGCTTATACACTCGAGTAAGAGTTATATATGCAAACAGTATAAATATTAATAGTAGGCGAGGAAGCTTGAAAAATCCAGTTATTATTTTGCTTACAAAGTTGTTGCTGTGCTTACATTTCAAATCACGCAGCAACGTTTTTACTTAGTCTCTCTGTTCGGCGTAATAGCGACTCTTCGCTTCGGCATGCGGCGCTAACGATGACCTCATGCTGCTCGGGGCTAAGCAGAAACCTGCGTGCTGTATTTACCTCCGTAATGAGCGTTTCATGGCTTTCTCTCTTGTAATACAATATTCTGGTCTTGAGAATGTATAATGCGGTTTGCATTCTCTGGTTTCTATTAACTTCTGTCGCCAGGATGGGCTTGTACATGCGACCCTTTTATTAGCCCCTGTTCACCCGGCACGCTGATTAGGGGAACATTAGGAAATTAGAGGAGAATTACATTATGGGAGCAACAGATGTAAGGGTTGCACAAAGTGCTGGGTGGGGAAATGGCCACGTTGTTTGTAGCCTCGCAGAAAGTTTAAAGTAGTGATTTGATTTGAAAAAATCCTTGCTGAAAAAAATAGAAACCATCGCAGAAATTCTTATGTTTTCCAAACTTTTTCTATTAAACCTATTACAAAATTTCATTTTTGTGTTGTGTTTTGACCATTATTGTCCATTAGAGTCCATCATTGTAGTTTCCATAAAACCAATACAATTCCCAATTACATCCAATAAATCCAATACATTTTCTATAGCGTTTGAGCAGGTTTTTCTTTCATATGTGCACAGTTTGCATGTCCCTGTGTAGCCAAATTTTAAAACATCTTTTTTTCTCTGTTGAATCAAACAAGGTCATTTACTGTAAAACCTCACCTCGAGGTGCAAGTTTTGACCTGTTGAATTTGCTTTGTACTGAAGGCACAGCGAATCTGGTTTTCAAACGTATTTTGTGCGCTTGTACGCTCGCAGGTTGCTACAAGCGAAATCAGAGAGCTCCGATCACAATGAATAGCTAAGACCTTGTACTCTTAAATGAGTTATGCTCCCCAGCGTCTTACATAAGGCAAAATAATCGTATCTGCGGGACGTACGCTGTCCGTACGCCTCTCAATCTTCCGCTGCGGTCTTCATCAGCTCACGCTGAGCACCCTGGGCAATGAGCCTCGAAGATAGCCCGATGCCATGCGGCCGTTACCGTGATTGAGAGACGCTAGTCTCCTTTTTCCACCCAACGTTATTTATATGTTTTAATGATTCTTTCTCTGTGTCCCGTCTCCTCCCAAGGCTGCGGGTGAAAAATTCATATTTTAAGCGTGGATATCTCCCATCACTCATTTCTGGACATGTTTAATATGGGCGGAAAGGACAGGGGGTCTCCGAGAGCCAGTACAAGTGACCTCCTCCAACAGAAAGAGATGACATTCTATTAAATAACTTTAAATATTAATGCAATGCTCTGGATATGTTTGCTCACTCTCCCGAAATCGCTTCGGCCTCTTTCAAAAGCTCTGAGGTACTCGGATGTGCTCGCATCTGTGCATTCTTGAAAAATGAATGAATATGTATGTGTTTTTCTTTCTTTTTCTCTCGCACACGCTGTTGCTGGTGATTCAGAGCCAGCGGGCACCGTGCATGGTGTGTTTGGTCTTGGGTCCACGCCAGTGTGGCTCGCTTGTCAGTACGGATTGTCAGCGTAGCTGTCAGCTAGAAAGGGTCATCTTTGCTTGTGCGACGAATCGGCGCTGTAGCCACAGGATATGGAGGTCTTTAGAGTCAACTGTCTGACTCCGGAACACACAGCCCTGACTTTCCCAGGTACTGTCAACGAGTCGCAGCCAAAGGTTCATTAAGTATACATTACTGAGGAATACTTTCAATGTGTCTTCTATGTGCATGACCCAGTTTTTCTTCTGAGGTGATCATGGGTACATTTATTCAGTCTTTTATGGGCATTATATTACATAAAGACATACTGTTTACAGGTAGCTTGTAACTGTTTTTGACGGGGTTTAAGGGTTTCCTAACCTCAACTCCACCTCTATGAAAGCAGAGGACAAACAAGTACAAATAGAGCCATTGTACTTTGTAGGAAGAAACGCTTTTTACTTGTAGGAAACATCTCATAAATATATAAATACATGACATTAAAAGGCATAGATTCTCATTTTCTTGCCATGACTACTGTTGTGCTTTACAGAAACATTTACGCAATGGAGGAAGATGAAATTTGACGACATTTTAAACAATAACAATGCTATTTACCTCCAGCTGTGGTATAAAAATATTATTATAATTGGTTTTATCCCATTTCTACATTCTATGTCTATACTTCTGCACTCGAAGATCCTGACACCAAAACGAATTCCTTATATGTGGAAACATATTTGGCAATAAAGCTTGTTCTGATTCTGACTCTGAGAAATTTGAAAGGAAATCAATTCTTAAAAATGTCCTAACTGCCTTTTTACACTTTTTACCAACAAAAATGATAGTAAAAAAAAATATTTAAAAAGTGTTTCCTATAATCAATAAATTAAAAAATAAAATAAATACTAATATAAAATTAAATATTCCTTACATTTAAATAAACAATATCAAATAAATATATACCATAAATAGATAATTAATAAAATACAAACAATATTATAAAATGATTCATTAAATTTAAATAAAATAAGTGAATAAATGCAATTTTTTATATTTATCATACATAAATACATGTATTAGAACCAAACAGATAAGTAAACATAATAAATAAACTATATTTTAAAATCTAAATTATTTGAAAAAAAGGTTTTATGTAAAAATAGATAAATACAAACATAAATAAAATATTTTATGACATTATCATGGTACCACGACAATGAACCATGGTATTGCGCGTAAGCATGGAAGCGGTTTTACTATTCAAATTGTATGGACACACAGCTTAGCCCTAGATTAGGTTTTAATTATAAAGATAAAGTAAGCCATATAAGAATGGAGGAATTTTCCACGAGGGAACAAAAGTACATCATGTCATTCTTCGAAAAATAGTCATTCGCCATGCTATGCTAATCACAGTCATGTGGCCAATAAAAAATACATTAAACACACACCTGCTAGAACCTCGCAGACAGCTAACAAAGACAGAATATGAAAAATAACGCTTTTATTGAAAAGACATTGCAACCGGGGACATTTATAGAAGAGAACTGTAATAACTGCTTTGCTTATTAAAGATTATGAGCAGCCACATAATCTGTCAAGCCTGCTGGTATGTCACGGAGGAATCTATCATAGTTAATGTGAAATTTGTATTTAATTATTTTTATATTCTATTATATTTTTATTTAAAAATGTATCTACAGTATATCTATCTATCTATCTATCTATCTATCTATCCATCTATCCATCTATCCATCTATCCATCTATCCATCCATCCATCCATCCACTCACCCAATCACCCACCCACCCATCCAGCTAGATAGCTAGCTAGCTAGCAATCCGTCCATCCGTACATCAATCCCAACCAAGGACCAACACTGGGACTGCTGTACCCCTCCAAGCCCAAGGTGAACACAGCAAAAGCAAGTGATTTTGAGAGCTGCCGTGTGGAGAGGAACTAAATCTCGACATGGGTGAGAAAAAAATGACAGAAGTTTAATTTTCGATCGTCTGCGAGTTTTATAATTCACGTCAGGTTTATCAGCTATTGTTAGTGGCGCGATAAAAAGTATTGGAATCTGCTGAACTGCATACAGAGTCACACACAGATGTGTCTTTGTAGTGGACACAAATGAAAGGCTGATAATGTTAATTACAGAGGCAAGGTGACACGGCTGAAGACTGCAGACGCTGCTTTAATTAAACAGAGGTCTTTAAAACTGAGAGAGAGAGGTCGAACAGAAGAAACACACATTGGCTCTGCCCCATAATCTGATCATCTCTTATAATATTTAAATTGATATTAAGCTAAGCATGTTCTTCATGTCTCCTTGGTAACCAAGTTCATAAAAATGTAATAGTCTTGGTAAATACTCATTTAAATGTGACTTTATCATACCAAGCTGAAAATTTTTTTCTTATAAACCTCCACTTGAAAGGCCCAAAGTTGAATTAACAGGCGTGTGTGTTTGTGTTGACAGAAGCCGCGCCACAGTTTCTGACCGCCTCATAATTTTCCATTTGACGTATGTGACACTCATATCCGACTCGATTGTGAACAGTTGGCTCCACCGGCGATGCCGGTCGGGCGTCTCTATTGGATGGTCTTAACTGGATTGCGGTGGGGTCGCGGCCCGCCGGGGTCTGTGTTACAGTAATTGCAGTCTGAGGACACGTGAAGCAGTGAGAGCAAATCAAACCCGTCTTCCCCTCCATACATGCCTTGGCTTTGTCTTTGGATCTGTTTCTTTCGTCAAATGGTTTTTCCTGTTCTAAAATCAATGACCGACTTGCCATTACGAACCACGAAGGCCGAATTGACAAATAAGATTATTCCGGACATAAAAGTCCCATATTTTTGGCCCACAGACGGTAACAAAAAGTAACAAAGTGAAACTAGTCACTTGACTGCACTTTTCGGTGGCGAGACATCTGCTTAGCTGTTTTGAAGACATTTTTCAGTAACAGGGTTCTTTTTTACAACGGGATGCAGCGTAGCGTGTCAAAACATTGCATTGCTGTTTTTCATGTCTCATTGTATTGCGCTTTCAGCTTTGCAGCCGGGTGAGCTGAGGGAATAATCAAACATTCTGTCCAAAACTCTCTCTCTGTAGCATTGAGAAATCTGATTCGTTTTACTGAACTGCTTCTTTCGGATGATTCATAATTCAAGTTTTTTTCTAGTCGTTGCAAAACATTTTGTTACACACTTCCGTTTGCCACTTTGTTGTGTATTTAATAGATTTAAACTCATTTTTAATTGCATTTAGTTAAAATTGTTCAATTTGACGCTGTCTATCCAAGATCTTTTTTCTCATGTTTATACAATTGAAATCCTCTTTTACCTAGTTTATGGAGTTGTATGATGACTTGCACGATATATGGTGTTTCATACTCCAATGTACATTTCGCGTCTACAGTAACCTTACAGTCAATGTGATGTCAAACAAATCACAAGTTCTAAGTGTATTTATGTTCAATTATTCGTGATTTCATTTATAATTGATCTAACTTTGCTTTTAAAAGGTTGTGTATGAAAGCACTAATGGACGTTGGATTTCATTCAGACGTCACGCTGGGTATTATTTGCGGATTCCCCGTTTTATCCCATTTTGAATGGCATTACAAGCTGTCAAGATACAAAAAACGCTGTGAGCTCTCTGGTCTGATGTTGCTATGACGATACATAGATATTTCATATGTCAATGGAGCATTACAGTCCATAACTGTTGTAAATATAACCGTAACGTTTGTCTTGATTGAAAAACCCTCAAAACCAGAGCACACCCATATGCGTCCGGGAGGACCTTGTTCCATTTTGCCTGTACATTTAGCCGATGCAAGTGTCAGGACTGCTGTCCGTCCCGCGAAATCACTTAATAGCCAATTTCATGCAAGAACGATGAGGAACGAAATGGCGAGTTATTGCTGAAGAACAGAATAGGAAGCTGAAGGAGAACATGCAGAGAATTAGAGAGCGAGAAACAGGTTTAGAGAGAGAGAAACAGGTCTGGCCCCAGTCACACCTTGTGGTCCTGTGATAAGGACAAAAAGTAATACCTTGGCCTCATATGAGTTTTCTCTTCCACAGCCTTTATTTTGTTGGCTCCAGCGTGCATTACAGGTGTCTGTGGCATCTGGTCCTGCGTTGCCAGACTTTTGACTAATGGCATAAAGTTTGGTCCAGATTGCAGCTCGTTCTGGGCAAGAACTGCCCACTTTCACTGGAAGATATGACAGACCGACAGATATCGGAAACAAACAAATACGGTTTGTGTCGGGTTTATCGTGTATAGTTGAACAACACTGTTAAAACATTTGAATAAATGTATGGATGCGTTTTAAAGTAAAGTAAACTTTGAAAAAAAACCTGTCAGCACACAATAATCTGTCTACCTATTAAAAATATGTTCTTGCTTAAAGCCACAGTTTTTACTCAAATGTTTGTTTTAGGATATGTTATAGCAACCTAGTTCTACAGCAGTTTGGAATATTATATTAAGAATCTATTGACTTGTGGTCAGCAACACAAATTTCTCCGTTTTTTTTGTCAGTCAGTGCAATCGTTTTCATGTCACTCAGCACAACTTTTATTGTGTCAGTTCTAAATATTTTACGAGGTGGCTAAGCCTCTCCTTACTCCACCCCAAACTCTAATATCACAGCTGTGAAAGTACATTTCACCGGGCCTTCACTTAAGGTAAATCCACATTTTATCATTTTGTCAAATCATAATAAAATGTACAAATGAGATCGTATGAATTCACACAAATGAGTCAACTAGTAAATAGGTATGGATTTCCATCAGATTGCTTTGATATACTCAAAACAAACATTATAAAGTAAGCTAAAAAAACGTATTAGCATTTATGACAGGCACTGTCTTCAGTTGCAGTATGGTTTCATTGATAAGAAATAGCCCTAATGGCCGTCTTTAACCTCATCGATGGATTTTTGTTGTTGTTCTAGCCAACAGTGGACTGCACAAGATGAGTGTGT
This sequence comes from Triplophysa tibetana, assembly GCA_008369825.1. Classification (NCBI taxonomy): domain Eukaryota; kingdom Metazoa; phylum Chordata; class Actinopteri; order Cypriniformes; family Nemacheilidae; genus Triplophysa; species Triplophysa tibetana. The sequence continues at coordinate 15,138,450 of CM017894.1, read as the reverse complement.
GGGCTATGAATCATGAGATGCAACAAAGATTCACGAGATACACAACAGATGGAATACGCCACAGCTCCATTTGCCCCAATCACAGCAAAACAAAATTAGCTTCCAAGCTAAACTAGCGTCTGTGCTTGAGGGTGTCATTATCTAAAACAACATAACAAAATGAGACTCGACAACAAATGTTGTGTATTGTTAACGCAATAATAAAGAGGACACAAGTGTTTGTTTTCATTTAGCTACAACTGAACGGATCAAAACGTTTCCCCTTTAGCGTAGTTGCTAGTTGTTTTAGATCTGTTGGTATTTTATCTTTTCAAAGATGAAGACTGAAGACAAATTTTTTTCTTGCTTAGTTTGACGCAAAGGTACTGTAGCAGCTCTTTTAAGATATGTAAAACTTTGGAAAAAAAGAAGCAAAGAGAATAGGTCAAATTAGTATTTTAGGATTTGAAAAATGCGCTTGAAAAGACTATTTCAGTATTAAACTGTATTGTATTGTGTAATTAATTTTACTGAGTTTTATATTGAAGGAAAATTATAACGGTTCATTGCATGGATACCGAAGCTTTTCCAAAAAAAACATGAAGAGTTTTTTTATGAATAAGACTTGTTATTATGTAGCTGGTTTTACCACAAAAGAAAAAGTGCTCATTAATTTAAAACACTTTCAATTTCGACGCCCTGTTTGACTGTTGGTTCCCCACGCATTGTGACATTTACAGGGTCATGTGTGAGTTCATTTTAAAAAGTATCCCGCTGAACCCATTTAATAGAAGCAGTTTTAGAAGTTAGTTAAAATCTGAAATTACTGTAAATAAATTTTTTTCACATACCTCCACTGAGGCACAGTAAGTGATATTTTTTGTGAAGAATCATGTTCTGGACAGAAAATAGTCAAGGCCATTTGGTTTTGTGGGACAAACCTGTTCAAGTGAGTGGATTTTGAAGAAAAGAGCTCTCATTATTGGGACTCAAGCATCTCAGCCTTCATCTTGTTTCAAATCTCAGATTTTCTTCTTGTCGATTGTTCATACATTTCAAATCCCTTGAATTTTTTTTAATTTGGCTGCTGTATACAAGGTTTTTGATTCAGTTTTTATATTTATATTCTAGGTTTTAACGTCTTTCTCACAAGTGTCAGACCCGAGTGCAAGGAATGAAACGAGCCATTCCGTCTCATTTTCCCGGGCTCTGTCCTTCCCCTCGCTCGGTTTTGGAGTGTGTGGCTTGTGGAAAAAAAGATATTGATTGCGAACTCTGTCGTGACTGCCTCTCGCTGGAGCTCTTGGACGGCCTGTGCAGTTGTAATTTCTCAGATGGTAGAATCTCATTTACTCCAGAGCACGACGTGTATTTCAGAATGTGTGAAAACAAGGCACTCGAAGCGGCTGAGAGAAGGGGATGTCGGATGCCACTCAGGTCGGCCTTAGGGCCCTCATCATTCCCTAGTGGATTAACACTTTGTGCTCTGGATCCGTGGCCCTCTCATCTATCTCATTCAAGGCCCCAGAGAAAAACAGTTCATGTGTCCTGCAATTGAGCGTGAGTCGGTTTCTCCATCAACCAGGAGACCTGCTTTTTGAAGTATGTATTTTGCAGGCTTTGCTATTATGGTTTTTGTTCTTGAAATTGGGAATTTCAACGAACCTGTAAACCCAAGTATCCCACACACTTCAGTTCAGAAGTTAAGGTTTACATCTTTATTCATAGTTTCTACATTCTAGAATAATAGTAAACTCATTAAAGCTATAGTATATCACACAACTGTTCCCAATTTACTTGACGGTTTTGTTCATGATCCTTGTTGTGCATGTGAACATACAGCGAGAGACCATTCCAAATGTTCATTTAATCAGCATCTCTAGATGCACTGCGTCCAAATTCAAACCTCAGGAGGAGTGACATTAAGTCATCCAACAACAATGTGAAAGACTGACAACATAACAAGACACATGAAAGCTGTGATGCAATTGAGGTCATCACATCAAAAAATATTTTTGAACTTTTCCTAAATACATGTAGATATATAAGTGGTATTGCATCAAAGTGAATATGAACTTGTTTTCTTTGCAGTATTTGAATTCTGAAAAAATAAAGAGCATATTTTTAGTTATTTTCACGTGTTTGTCACGTTTTAATTTTCTGGAAATAAATGCAAACAGAAACAATATCTTTTTGAAATTTGGGGGAAATATTGTTAGTAGTATACAGAATGAAGCAAACATTAATATTTTACCTAAATTCGGAAAAACTGAAAATAATATTCTCTACGTCTCTTAATTTGTTATATGTTATATTGTAGCCACCCTATTCCTAAAATAAAAAAAAAATATTTATGAAATCTCTAAGAAAATTTTAAACAGGAATTTAATGTTGTTTGTAAATCACTTTAGAAACAGGTATTTAATGTTGTTTGTAAGTGTCTAAATTAATAAATGTGAATATAAAATGAAATCATTTCAGTCAAATCATTTTTAGCAGTATTTTCTTCTGCTTCAGATGTGAATGCTGCATTAAATTATACAGCTTGTAGATGAGCAGTTTGCTGTGGTTTAAGCAATTGAACTGACGTTTGCTTGGAAAAAGATAAAACGAGTGAAAAAAACTATAGCTATAGGCTTCCATTAAAGGAAGCTGAATCATATAGAGACCAGAATAACATACATTTCAAACAGACTATAGAAAGTATTTTGTGCCAGAATGCAACAGCCTAGACCATCTTAGCAACCACTCAGAGCCCCTTAGTAACAGCATACAATAGTCTGGCATCGCGCGGACTGTTTGTTGTGTTAATGGCGGATGATATCTCACAGGGGGCCACCGACATTCATCACAGTTCGCATCTTCTCTGCAGACATTTGCAAAATCTGTGTTCATTCATTATGTCTAGCTTTTCAATTTGCTGTCAGTGAATATGGATTAGATAGGGTCTCTTTCTCTCAGCATATCGAGAGCGAGTGGGTCCAGAGACCGGCACGGAAACTCGGTGTGAAATGTGAGGGCTGTCTGTGCGCGTGAGGAAGCTGACAGGATTTTAGGAGCGTGGAAATGGAAATAAGAAGGCGGCGTCAGATGTGCTGGCCGCCATCCTGCAGGAAAGATGTCTGTCAAGACTGGCCCAATTTCAAAATTGCCACGTCTATTTACTCTCCATCTTTATTTACACAAATCTGTTTCGTCACTCTCTCTCCGCCATTTGCCTGGACAGATTCATTAAAACAATCAACTCCGAGCGGCTCGTGGAGATGGACTTGATTGACGAATTGGCAGGCCGTTCTCCGCCAGCCAAGACAACGAAAAGAGAATGTTGGAGCTGGAACAGACCGATCGGCTCATCAAGTCTGAGGCACAGCGATGGGTCAAGTTTGTCAAGATAATATTGTAGAATACGGTAGATCTTCAATATAATTTATCCAATGAAGTATGGTAGTGGAAGTGCAGCAACTATTACAGGGGACAATAAAAGCAATCAGCCAGAATCAGGTCTTATGAGGAACTAGTGACTCACATAATTAGAAGAGCATTGGCTTTCATCGGAACAATATTTTATCATGTATGACATTTCAGGAAACCAGAAAACAGCTTTTGACTAATACATACATAACATAGGCCTATATCACATGTAATATACATTATATATGTGTATATATATTTTTCTGATTTTATATTTTTACATGATTCCGTAAAAATACACATGCATGTAGATTTTATAATATTTCATTTTCAAAAACCGTGAAATATTTCATTTCATGAATGCCTTTTCGTTTTCCCAGGATGAAGCGATGTTTGTGTAGCCAGATATAGTGATGAAGAGCGCCTTATAAATACCCTCTCTATAGATTACTAGAAAGGGCACTGCTAGTCCCAAAGGCCCTGGCCATTAGCTGCACAAATTTAGGCTCTCAGAAATACCTAAGGCCCCATTTACACCCTCCGTTCCTCTCATATCTGGATAATATATGATGTCTACATGTTCCATTTACAGCAGGACACAGAAATGTGTCTTTGTTAGGCGGACAGAAATCCGATGGCATCCATCCTGCTCTTTAATGCAAATCGGTGAGGTCTAATCTAACGGTGTATTATGATAGCCAGGGCAGGCGCAACAGATATTTTGTCATTGTATGAAAGAATTATGTTGAAATGGGTCTTTGTGTTGAGGTTTAAGAAGATTTTTAACATGCTTTAGACTCTGGGATCTATGTAAACGGTTTACAAGATGAAGACATGTAATCTAGTGCTCTTTATCCTATCCAAATAAAGAGTTTTTATCTCAGCAATGACACCCTTTTGGGTTCCCAAAAGATCCTTTCATTCAAAGGTTTCCTAGGGAACCATTATTTTTTAATACCTTTTAATAGTCTGTGCAACCTTCTTCATTTCGAAAGAACCGTTGGTTCCAAAATGGATGTTGAAGGGATTGTTAACCCCAAAATAAAAATTCATCATTCACTCACCCTCTTGTCACTTCAAACATGTTCGATGGTCTTTCTTCTGTCAAACTTTGTAACCGAACAGTGATGGTACCCATTGACTTGCATCGGTTTTGTGTCCACAGAATAGATGTCAATGGGTACCGCCATTGTTGAGTCACCAACATTCTTCAAAATGTCTTCTCTGTGTTCTGCGGAAGAAAGAAAGCCGTTCAGGTTTGGAATGTAAACAAGGCTAGTAAATGATGACAGAATTTTCATTTTTGGTTGAACTGTCCCTTTAAGGTTCGTAAGGTGACCACACAGCCTGCCACAGAATCTTTCAGAAACCTTTATTTTTTAAGAGTGTACCATATGTTAAAACATCAAAATGTGTATTCATTTTATTTCAAATACTTTATTATATTGTATTAATTATATATTGGCCCCCCAATTTATTTGTACAGTCATACACATGAAAACGTGTGAATGTGATTTTATTAGTTTTATTAGTAAGTTAAAACTTAATTTGTTTGCAGGAGTCATTTAGTTTATTAAGTTGTTGTCTTACACAAAGACATTCATATATTTAATATATGTGCTGCCTAAGTGTCCAAATTCATTTTGGGACTGCTGTGAATATTAACATCTGAATTTCCATAATTTTTGAGACTTCTCTGCACAAATGTAATAAGTCTTAATATATAATTTCATAAAGATTTCACAACATAAAATAATTAATGTTGTACCAGCTCAGCAGATCTCCCGTTTATTGACAAAGACACATGACATTAGTGCCCAACACCTGTCGTGCTGTTTTTTATTCTCAATACTAAAACATATAATTGCTTGCTGGAGATTCTTCTCATGAGCAGAATCCTCGAGATATTTAGGACAACATTGCAAATATTATTGTATAAAGCAAAACGCTCATATTGAAATGCATGCTCGCGCGGTCCCTCTCTCTTCTGTTATTTAGCTGAAGAAAAATCAGCCTGCGGTTTGAGTCCACACGTAATCGCAGAAGTGAATTATCACACGGGGTAATAAAGCTCCGAATGTATAGTCTTTGTTCGTCTTATCAGCTCGGTTAAGCAATTTACCTACACATTCTCACTCTATAATCACCAACCCGGCTGCAACTACACACTTCTAGAAGTTTCTAAAGAGGATTGTAAAGGAATGAGTTGTCATTAGATAGAGCCAGAGAGAAAAGAAGGACTTTTGTGTACATGCTTAGGTACATTTAGGTTGGAGGGGATATTAATATCTTTCTTTTCAGCTGCGTTAAGTATATCCTGTCAACACAAAAGAAATCATTATAGTAATTGCCTATACATTGTTATGGGTGGTTGACGAAACATGCTTTTGTGAAGTTGATGTTGTGTGATATGCTGTACTCCATCTAAAACGATTTCACCTGCTCATCTAGTTTTAATAGAAATACATTTGGTTTGTTCTCTGTTATCTAGATCCCGAGCCTTGACTTCGAGCCCGGACTATGCAATTGGAAGAAATGAGTAGAACTGGAAGAGAGGAGAAGAGATGGTTGGGGAATAGTTACTTGAGGTAGGTGGGGGTTTATAGACAATTGCACAATGATTGACAAGACAGAAAGATCAGACTTCTTCCATTTAAAATGATTTTTATGCAGAATTTTGCCAGGTGTTTTTCAATTAAATCCAGATTGTAAGGACTCGTGAAAGCTGAGAACTAAATGGAGCATGTGTACTTAAAAAAATTAACTACGATTTTAAAATGAACTAGGAAAGGTTTGATTCACAAAACGGACATATTGCTGCTGTCCTTATGAAACCTTGTATGTCCATATTTCGTCATTTTGTTTTTGCTATAAATCATTAATATAGAGGTTTTTGCAAAAATCAAACCTGCAATATTTAAAAGTGCATGTCAACTTGGACAACAAAATGGCAATCGTTAACGTACAGAGTTTTTTCCATTTCCTGAAAACAGCGAATTTGGAGGTACAAGGTCTCAGAAGGACAGCATCGATATTTCTGTTGATAAAAAAAATATAGTTATATAGTTATATTCGTGATCATGATTAGAAAAACGTTTGCGGTTAATGGACTAGATTTGTGTGGCAATAGGTGAAACAATTTCTTCACTATCTTCACAATCCTGCAGTAATTCCTCAGTTTTCATACTTTTTAATCCGGTAAAAAATCTCCCCCGTAACTCTTCCGCCCACAGAGCTGCAGTCTGAGCTCGGCAGTAACAACAAACCAACTTTATCACTGCTTTCATAGACAGCACTTTGGCTGCCAGCCGTCGCGAATCAGTGCAGATTTGTGTATCCGTTGATTCATGCTGGTAGATTCATGCTGGAGTTAGCGAAACCCACAGCAGCCGAGAGAGGTAAACAGCGTGAGGGCCGGAGCTTTTAAGTGGTGCACGTTTTAGCCACATGGGTCACCGTGACTTTTCTCTTGTTATTTTTTCGGGTCCTAATGCACTGGTGTGGGAATATAGTCTGGCTGTCTGTGTTTTTGGACAATTAGGGTAGAGTTGTATTAATTATGAGGAAAAGGACCTATATTTTATTTTGTTACTGTATGTTTTCCTTTTGGTAAATTTTTCTGCGGCCTTCTCTTTTAATTGCGAATGAAACCCATAATCCTAGAAATACTGTGGTTTGGCTTTTTGCAAAACAACTTTGTCCATAAATACAGTAAACGTTTAGTGTTCTGTCTACTTACCACACACCTCGAATTTTGATGGCTTAATCTAACCTAAGGGGCCACCAAAGCAAATATTATACATATGTATAAGTATGAAACTTCATTTTTGGCCACTACTGTATGTCATGACTGTGAATAGACCAACTTTAAAGATTGGAAATTACGTTATTGATTTTAAAACCATATTTCCATTTATTATTTCAGAGGTTTGCTAACATTTTTTGCAGCCGAACCCTCTTAGAGCTGCTCCACCTGAGGAAGTAAACATTTCAATAATTTAATAGCACGTTCAACTTTAAAAACAGTATTGTTTTGACGTTTTTATAAGTAGTATTTTGCATAAATATTGTTATTTCTTAACATGTCCATGCTATTTTTTTTAAAGTGATAGAAACAACTGTACCTCCTGAACCCCTGCAATTCCCTAGTTCACCACCAGGGGTTCGCAAACCCCAGTTTGGAAAACACTGGTTTATTTTAATCAAAGTCTCACAAGTAAAGCCAATAATTTGAAGGATTGTGTGACGTTTTGCGTTTAACTGGTTGACAACAATAATTTTTATAATATAATTTATGTCAAATGTTAAAGTCCAAGTGAAATTGTTCACTTCTTATTTTGTTTACAGTAAAAAGCTTTTCAATGTGGGTCATTTTCTTTTTAAAATGCATGTACCCTCATAACCTTATGTTAAAATCTGATAAATGCACTTCGGGCCTGAAATGACGATCCATATCACATGACGTAAACTTGACAGCTTGGCCGGAGCATCCATTAACTCCACCCCTTCAACTGTCTGCTGCAGTTTCATTGCAAAACACAACGGCTGTTGCAACTAATGCAATGTAATATTATACATTTTACCCATGACTTTATTCTTCATTTCATCACAGAATCGATGATCTAACGGTCATTTTCCTATTGACACAGCATAGACACATTACCATATTAATCAGTTGCGATATCAGTATCGACAACATGGGATCATTAGTTATTGATAATTCTGGTCTAGAATTGCAAGAAATCATTACTCACTATTCACCGTTAGCTTCCCCTTAGTAGGACGCACGCATGTAGGTGTCCTAGACTAATCCTTTCTAAGCCTGAGCCAAAGCTGGTCACTTTCGACTTGATTGGTCAAACCTACAAAGCATTCACTGAAATATGGCTGGTTATAAAAACAAAAGCACCATTTTGACAAAGAAAAGAGGTCGAGTCAAATGGGGTCTTTTATACCAAAGGAACATTAGATGAAGAAATCGTGTGATTTCGAAGTCCTTTTCTTAATGATCCGTGAAAAATTGTCACATCTTGTTCAGCGGTGGCTGTGATTACCAAGCTCTATTTTATCATACATACGAGGTCTTCCCCCCACACTATGCCCATAAATGTCTATAAATATACCGCCGCTTCATCTGGCATCAGCAAAGGGGCTTCGGAAATGAGCTCCGCGTGTGGGACAGAGCTGGAGTTGAAATTGGATCATCCCGTGAAAGATTTCAGGAGAGGTGGAATATTCAGTGTAGGATGAGAAGATTAGTCCATAATTCTCAGGCCACAAATGCTCATTTGAATCAGTGATTTTCCTGCGCTCCATAAATCGAGAGCAACAGCAAACAAAGCAGATAACAGATGGAGAAAACATGGAAAGAAGGAGTCGACAAATCATTCACAACACGCAACTAATGATTAATAATTTATTCGTGAGCTTAAAAAGTCAACAAACACATGACTATATATGCTAAAACTAAACTAAATAAAAATTGATGATGCTAGCTATATTTTTTCCTGATTTTAAGATGATTTAGAAGTACTTGCTTTTTACTGTTATGGTCAGCCAGTCTCATTCCATCAAATCATATGACCCTGAAAGTATGTCTATATCTCAATGTGGGAACATACAAACAAGACATATCATTTACAAAACAGCAGGCGCTGCGGTCATGTCACAAATTTCAGCTTCTCATAATATATTTTTGTCTGACACAGTGTAGCTCTTCAGAAAAATATTGATTTGTGGCTTTTTGATTGATGTCTCTTTCAAAGCCTCTCAGCACCCCCAGAGATATGGCTTTCCGAGAGGCCACTAGTCATTTTTCAATCATTTAGTTTTAAAGACGTAATGGGTGTGTAAATGAATGGCAGAAATGGAAAATGTTAACATTGTTCATACAGTTCAGAAATCTGTTCTGCCACTGTCACTATGGCAACAAAAAGTTGTTGAAAGTCTTTTGGATACTTTAAAAGTGTAAAACTCAGCCTTGATAAAGTGAAAACAATTGAAAATCTAATGTATTGGTTGAAAATTGGGATGTGTGAAAGGGATTGTTTGAGTTAAAATTAATGGATAGGTTTAACAACATTGCACCCCCATTGACGTTCATTGTATGGCCAGCAACATTCCTCAAAATATTTTCCTTTGTGTTTCAACGAAGAAAGTCATGGAGGTTTGAAAAAATGGCTGAATTTTCATTTTTGGATGAACTGTCCCTTTTAAGGGCTCTTAATTGAAGTGCACTTGGCTTCGGGTATCCCTCCATTCCGCTCTTAAACAGATATGACTTGGGTAAATAAATAAGCACGGTTTATTACCGAACGAACTTCATATCAGCACTCACAAACCTTAGGCAGTATGAAAGCTCACATTGTGGTCGTCGCATCCTTGGGGATTACAGCATCTTATTTAAATATTTTTCCAAAATGAAAAGAGTCATCAATCCTGCACGACAAACTTGCAGTGCAGTCAGCTCCCAGAAGGCAGCGTGCTTAAAAACATACACCGTCCTCTATGCGTTCCATACTGAAGGTGAAGGGGATATGGGGGTTGTTGATGCCACAGGGGGCATTAGTTTGGCCTCAGGAATATTCATGTACAATTAAACAGTTTGCGGAAAGCAAGTAGCCTATTCATGAATTCAGAAACGAAGAGTAAGCACATCCCGGATCTGAGCCGGGGCTCTGCTTCTCCCACAATGCATTGCTGAGTCCCACTGAACAGAGGCTGTAAAGGCATTGTGATGCTTTATTCAAACGTTTCGCCCATGTGGCTAAATTTTTAGAAGTGGAATATCACGCATTGATGGAAGGATTTAAAAGAACGGAATAGACCCATCTGGGATTATTTTCAGGAATTGTTCTTCTGAAAACCTCTGCAAAAACCAGCCGTAACCCTCACCCACACATCATGTACATCACAGGACAGCGTTGAACACATCTAGAATATGCTGTAACAGAGTGATACAAACAAGCATGAAAAGGTCTTAAATGGAACAAACAGACCTGCCTGTCAACAATAATCATGTTTTTTCAGATCCCCCTACTCTTGCCAAGGCCCGAATGTTTGGTTTCGTGCAAGCTTCGGTTCTGGCTTTAATTGCACTGTTTATAGTAATCTATTGTGTGTTACACACACCTGTCTGCACACATTATAACAGACATGCTGCATGAGGCCAATATGTTGAGACAGAGCACCTGCAGCCAAACTCCACGTCTGTGTGCAAATGTGGTGGGCGTGATTCATCTACGTACTGGAATTATTATCATAGTACACCAGCCAGTGGTTGGGTTTGCATTGTTGCCTGAGGTCAACACGGTTAGATAACACAAAAGTAGAGCACATTTGTCCAGGTTGGTGTAGTATGTACAATATTTTATATTCTTTTTTTTAATAAATAATATTAGCTATAATAACATTTTCTTTAAGAAATTATGATTGGAAAATGCATAATTACAATATTAATTGTTTGTCCATTGTGCTGGAAACCCAAAGATTATGGGTTCGATCCTCAGCAAACACGCAAACTGATTAAAAACGTATGCCTTCAATGCAATTTTAATGAGTACAATGAGTTGCTTAGGATAAAAATGTCAAGCGAAAGCATACATGTAAAGTGAATTTGCCATCTGTGGTTGCTAAATATTAGCTTCCAAGTCAAAGCTAATCCCCAGGTCTAAATTACTGTATATTCAGATGTCTGGTGAGGTTTTTTCGTAGATTTTTTTTATACAAGGCAGCTTAAGCTGAAAGCTTTACAGTAGGCCCAAGTGCTTAAAATAACATTAGGTCTGAATGAATCTTAAAATTCGAGAGACTACATTAAACTCTTATTGTCTGCCAGTACTGTTTTGAAAGCAGTCTGGACAATTAGATCACACGCAGCATTATTTATTTGACTGTCTGGAACACGCCCAACAATGGTCTCCGGATTACCCGATTTAGACCTCATTTCAACAACAGCTGCTGGAGTTCATCAACAATTTATATGTGTTTAAAAAAACAATGCAAGCTTGACAGTCTTAAAGCAAACATTTTAGTTTTGCCTGTCAAGTAATCAGATCAAGGCTTCGGTCAAGCGTCAGAACTGTAAATGATTCAAACCTAAGATCATCCGGAGAATACTTTTGATTGTGTTTGAGCTGTAGAGCCCATTGGATTGAATTCTCTCACCTGTGATCTGAGCTCCACCTGAATCAAATCGAAAATCTTTGCTGACTTCATATCTTCTCATTTTATTTTATCTTGTTGACGTGTTTAAGTGGCCATACTGTAGTGCAGCTGTATAAAGATCATATTTTCTCACAAATTGGATCTGATTAAACTGATTACTTTAGATTCAGAGCCAATATGTGGCAAGGATGATTTTATTCCGGATCGCAGGGAAAACACAGAACAGACTGTGACCCCTCCCGTAATGTTTCTTGATTTTACGCAGCCAGTAATACCGTAAAGTGCTTTGGACAGCTGCCTCGGCGAAACTTTGGAGCAGCTTGTGCAAGTCAGGTTGTGACTAAGATATTGTAAAGCTTGGCAAGGTTTTCCTGGTTTGTTGAGGGGAGGAATATATTTATGCAAGGAACATATGCACGGTAGGACTGGTACTAACGTCAGGCAGCATTACTCAAAACAAGGTTCGAGGGCACAGTGAGTAACATTTGCTGAAGGGTTGCGGCCTGTTTCCCGTTGCCGCTGTCCGTGGTGCTGAAACGCAGAAGTTAAAGTGTCGTTTTGTCGCTGTCCGTGGTGCTGAAAAACAAGGGTGGGGCTGAAACATTGAGGTAATGTGTCCTTTGCTTGTTTTTAATGTGTAATCTTTTAAATCTGATGTTGTTGTGCACTTCACACCGTTTCCCCCCAAATGAATAATCCGAGCAGAATTTGCAACCAATCAACCACATGTCCTTTATCTAATTACGAATCAGGACAAGATGCTGAGATGGGCTATCTGAGTGCCCTCCAAAAATCAAGGACATTGAAGATGAAGGGCACTTTTTAGAATGACTTAAATCAACATCAAACCTGATTACCGATTCCCGCATGTCTCCTTATTTAATTTGTTCCAAATAGAGAGGTTGTTCCTGAATACCACAACCTGATCAGACCTCCGCTTTGTCATTATCTGCCGAAAAACCTGGTTACTTTTTGGAAATGAGGTAGCGGGAATAAACTGTACAGTGGATTTGTTTAGCTTCTCTTTTTCGGAAGCTGCCTGTTAGTAAATCTTGCACGTGTTGACCAGCTGTCAGAGCTTTTACCTGCGCTCTAAATTTAAATCTTAGGCTAGGCATTCTCTGGTATTTTGATGGAGGTATGCTTTGTTCTGGGTCTGACAGGGAATGCATCTGTGGAAGCTGTCAATCTGAGGAGTAATGCAGGAATCAAAAAGTAGAGCGGGAGATGAAGTGTTATGCCAGAGGTAATGGGAGAACTGTAACTCAACAGATAGATGGATTGAGGGAGGGGGACAGAGGCACATGGCCGAAACTGGCACGTTACAGTATTGATCTCAATCCAACTGGTGCTGATGAGAGAAACGGCAGCTGTTGTGATGCTGGAGCTGTGTGAAGCTGTTGAGGGATGTGATAGATAGATAGATAGATAGATAGATAGATGGATAGAAAAATAGATAGATAGAAGGATGGATAAATGGATGGATAAATGGATGGATAGATATAGATATTTTATACAATGAAATAAAACATAATGCTTTGCTGGAAGACACTTCCATCTCAGACTGAAGCTGTGCCCTTCTGCTGTCTTCAGAATGACTTTGCAAAGCTCTGCTGTGGGTCCGCTGGGACGGTGGTGGCCCTCGGAGGGGATTGGATTTTGATTGGAGGCAGGACTGGATGAAATGAGACAGAGGCACGGCGGCCGTCCAGCCTGCAGGGAGACGGACGGGGAGAAAAGGGCCTGCCCTGCAGGTGCAGGGGTTTCGGATTTTATTACGGCCTCCTCACACATCACCTTCCACAGAAGGTGAAAGACAGAACAGATCTCAAGGTGGGATCTCATTATGGACCGTTGTGTGCTCTCACCTTACCGTCTTTCTTCATCCGATGTGGGCCGAAAAGCTTTTTCCTAAACCAACAACCCGCAACGGCATTATGATGTAATTCCATATTTTGTAATGCAACTCGTATGCAGTTCGTATGTGTTTATGTTGTTGTGTACAGTTGTAGATCCTTCCTCTGCCAGGAGGAGGCACTGTAAACATGCACCTCTGTTCGCAGCTGGGGACGTTAAAACCCAGCCAGGCATTTTGCTGCCATTATGGTGCTTCATTATCTCCCTAGAACCTTTATTAAGATAAACAGTTTGTTTGGGCACAAAGCATGTATCTGCTCATGCAATATGTAAATGAGTCTTGTCATATTCATTGCATGCTCTCCATCATATGTATCTGTAGTATGATTGAAATTAAACTATTGACATTTTTACAGACGTAAACGTTGTGGTGTTTAAATGTCATGTAGGGCTATGAATGGGGCCCGATGATTGGCTAAGGTTCTCTGTCAATAATCCATGTATTTCTGTTTGTGTAATGGTAAATGGTGATAGATTTTCTACTACCATTTATTAAAGATTGGCTGGTTGTAATGGTTTAGAGATTTGTTTTTCAACTCGCAAACCATGTCATGTCCGCATGATGCTTTTAACAGCAATTTGTGGAAATGCAATTGCTGTTGAAAGCATTCATCTCTCGTGCATTGAAAGGGAGGACCGGGGCTTGTTGTCACACTGTAAATTTGACATACAGGCTATTTTTTGTTTCCCTATGGTTTTGGGGCTAATGTATCACTACACAGATTTGTTTTTTTAAGCATTCAGAGTACAGTGGTTTTACAATTTTAAACAATTATACATCTAAATGTATCCGTCCTCCAAACTAAAAGTAACTCACACATACTGTAGATTCCAACAAAGTGGTTTAAGTTGTTTTTTTTCATTTCAAAATGGCTGAACTCATTTACTAGATGAAAACCGTAATTTCTTCTTGATTATATTTTCTCATTATAATATGACAGCATTATCATCTCTTAAAGGCCACATTCCCTGTGATCGCACTTTAGTTAGTGTTTAATGTTGCTGTTAGAGCATAAATGTGACCCTGGATCACAAAACGAGTCTTAAGTAGCATGAGATTTTTTTTGTTAAAGACAAAAATACATTGTATCGGTCAAAATTATAAAAAAAATGTATGCAAAAAATCATTAGGATATGAAGTAAAGATCATGTTCAATGAAGATATTTTGTAAATTTTCTACCTTAAATATATAAAAACTTTATTTTTGTGAGTGGATGTCCTGCCACAGTGCCCCTGATTAACAACCTCAAAAGCAATTTTCTCAATATTTTGATTTTTCTGCACTCTCAGATTCCAGAGTTTTTAACGGTTGTATCTCAGCCAGATATTCAGCCAGATATCCTATTTTAACAACTCATACACCAATAGAAAGCTTATTTATTCAGCTTTCTATTCATTTCAGCTTTTTATTTATTCAATTGACACATAAGACTGGTTTTGTTGTCCAGAGTAACAAATAATACCTGCTAAATGATAAAGCTCAAAGTTCAGTGCCAAGCGAGATATTGTCCTTAACAGAATTCGCTTTTCAAGAACTACAGAGTCGAATCGGACTACAGCCCCATACTCCCGGGTACATGATGTCACTATTATGAGTGCTTTTAATAACCTCCACCCAAAGGAATACGCCAAAAAAGGGCGAGGCCTTCCTTAGAGAAGAGGATGAGCAGCTGGAGTAGAGTTTGGTTATCAGAGATTGTTAACATTTGACTGAGCTACGTGCTAAACTACTTTCACTTTCATCACAGTCCTTCGGCTGGTAATAAGAATTCAGCTACACACATTCTAAGATATCCAACGGTCAAATAACAGCTTCCATGACTTTAACATCGGCTGTGAAAGCTGTTATGTGTAACACACTGATATTGTGTGTGTGAATGTGTGTGCGCATACCCCACCTCTAAAACACTTCTATGAAACGTCCTTTGAAGTCCTGCTTGCAAATGTCTCCTAGTCAATCTGCTTATCTATTTTCCAACTCGGTCCAATATAAATAGGCAAAACTAACGCTTCTGTTATTATTGTTAATTAATATAACCGATCTGACGCCATTTGGTCCAGTGTCCTTTCCATTGCCATAGTATGAAAATAAAAGCGATCTCTAACAAAGATTGACGTTTGCACATGCACTAGCAGACCTTTGTTACACTTCGATGGATCCGCATTTTTTTATCTGATAAAGTGAAGTTGATGCCCTTGTTACTGTTTATTACTCAAAGCCAAAGTTTATGAATTCACGTGCACTTAGAGGGGGACCGACCAATCACAGCCTGAGGAGCGACAGCTCGCTGATATGGTATGGGTGGGACATTTTCAAACACACTCTAAGCGGGGAACCATCCCGACAGACACGGTCAGCTTTACCAATCAGAGCGCTTCGGAAAGAGGACATTTATACAGATCGGAAGAAATCCAGTCGTTTTTTGAAAAAACGCTTTATCTTTCACATATTTCAAGACTTTTGATCAACTCTGAACAATAGACTTGAAATATGTGAAATATAAAGCGTTTTTCTTTTTCTATATATATGAACACCCATTGTTAAACACCCAAAAAACATAATCAAAGCCTCAAAAACTGAAAAGACTGGCTCCTTTAACACAAGGTCAATGAATCTTCACTATTATATTTTTGCCTAACATCTGGCAGCTTTAATGTACTTCTAAGTGCAGAAAATTAACTACTTTTCGAATTAATATCTTGAGCAAAATGTGACAACTTGCCCCGGTCTTCTAATGAACACGTTTCTCTTGAACTGTTCTGACGCATGCTTTTTAATGTTTAACATGGTGGGATCTAGTCCTTAATTAGTTATATGGATCACCTTGAAAAGAGAGCTCAAGGATATGTGACAGAGAGGGCAATGCGTGTTGTTTGTGGAGGCCCAAACCTTATGGCTAAACATAATTACCGAGGATTACCAGAGAAGCAGCCTCGTCTCATTATCGCTTTAGTGCATGTCAATCTCACCCGAGTTTTAATTATGCGCCACCAATGGGCCCCCAATACTCCCACTGAAAGCGTTTGATCTTCAAAAGGCCCTCCGTGTCACCAAAATCCCAAACTGCCCGGGTCTGCTTCCAGATCCTCTGGCCGGGCGAGGTCCCTGCTGGATGTAAACCATAAATTCGCCCCACGGTTTGTGACAGTTATAAATAACGGCGTCAACCGGGTGCGTGTGTGGATGCTGTAATGAATGGGGGACGCTGCAGCCCTGATTTCCTTTTTCCTTGTTTTACGCAGTGAAGACTATTGATTATGGCTTAAAGGGAACATTGATTTTTACCTTTGTGGCCCGCGTGTTTGACTCCCTCAAACTCTAACTTCGCCTTTATGCTTGTACAGATCTCTCTCTCTTTCTTTCAAACACACTCTCTCGCTGGAAATCCTCCTGACATATTTCTGGACTCTTATCTGTTGCTTCCAGTTGGCCGTGGCTGGTCGTCAGCCAGTTAGGAGGTGACATCCTAGAAAAGTCCTTTATAATTCACCAAACATATCCTCCCCGGAGATCTCATTCCTTTTTCAGAAAGAAGAAAAAAGCTTTAGGTTGTCATCGTCGTCTGTAAAATATACCGTTTTTCGACCGAATCCCTGTTTGGTTCATTTAATGTTCTCTTCTCTCCAGTAAATGTTACATTTGGAAGAAATTGACCCGAAGAGAAGACATTTTGGGCGGTACATCACATGAATTTAATAATTCTATTGGACGGTCAATGGCGGGTTGTGCAATTAACCTCTGTTTTAACCCACTTTGTCATTTCCAATTTAGTAGACTGTTCTGTGCTAGATTTGTCATTTTGGGAGCATAGTAACTCTTAAAATGTATATTTTTTTCTGAATCTCCCAGCCACTAGAAGAAATGCTATTATAATGTTACAGTGTCTTGAGATTTCATTTGACATCTTAAGGATAAAGGTCAATTTTTATAATAAGGTCCTCTGTGGATAATTTCTTTATTTCGTTTTTGAATGTCAGGTTTACAAAATAATAAACATTAAAAAAATCCTAGTATGTAAATAAAGGGAGTGTTAGATTGATAATCTAATACACAACCAGAGCAAAGTCAAGGAAATCCTTCCATATAAAACTAATTTAAATGTTTTGTCACATACGTATAGATGTCCACATGATCAATGCAGTACAGAGAAAAAAAACTTAGGATATGATGCCCAAAAATATAAAAACCTGTGAGCAATTCAACAATAATAATGAGTCTCAAAATGTCTAGATATATGGATACAAATTAAATGTCAGTATGGCTTTCTCCTCAATCCCTTATTTCTTCCCAAATACACTTAAGATTTTACTTGACATGAATTTCAATCCGCCAGAGCAGGTTTATTTGCAGCCTGAAATTTCAAAAGCTTCTGAACAACCATATACAAATGTAAGTGGCATTGAGCAGGATATAATTTACATCACTCCAATAAAGCTCGTGAAATGTCATGTAATTTTATACAAAAAGTTTGTGATCTTATGAATACACACTTGACCAGTGTAATAGATCACTCTAATGACCTACATTTCTTTTCAGTCTCAATAAACTGAGAATAGCGTTTCCGTACGGACCTTAAGGTTAATGTGCCCTCTGTCTGTCCACTGACCCTGAAATCCTAAAAATAGCCAGTTTAACAAAACCATCGCTGTTATATTCCAAACATAAAAATTTGCTTCTTATATCATGAACTGAGAATCAGTGCTCTGGAACGGTAACACAGACAAACAAACTGAAATATTAGACCGGGAGTGGACCTGCAGATGCCACTGGAGGTGCTACATCTGCCACCAAACTCATTTCTCGGCAAGTAAAGGTTAAAGAGCCCCTCGATTTTATTTTCTCCTGACATGAAATAGTTTTTTGTCACTTTATGCTAATTGAGGTCATTGAGATGAATTGAGTGCATTAACAAAAAAGTCACATTTCTGATTATTTGAAAATCTCACATGA
Source organism: Triplophysa tibetana (assembly GCA_008369825.1). Lineage (NCBI taxonomy): Eukaryota > Metazoa > Chordata > Actinopteri > Cypriniformes > Nemacheilidae > Triplophysa > Triplophysa tibetana. The sequence goes on along the minus strand of CM017894.1, from coordinate 15,120,025 downwards.
ATTTTGAGACGAAAGAAATAGATGAATTAAACATTTTTTTGCAACAATCAAATACACTAAGTAAAGGGTCTCCATAAAAGACCCTCGCTGGCTAAAAAGATCACACAGAACAGCTAGGCGGGGGATATTGGTAAATGTTTTAAAAGCAATAAAAGTGTTTATTAAGTCTTTATGCAATTGTGAATAGTGCAGAAAGGTCTAACTTTGACTACACCAACCATAATGTAGATTCATTTGTTAAATGTGCCTGAAGTCTTAAGATGTATACAGTTAATCTACTAAAAGCAGCATATTACAAAAGTTGTTTTAATGCAAACAGTAAATGGTTTCAAAAGTGGTTGTTTCGAATCAGAAAGTACCTTCAATTGAAAGATAGCATTTTATATTCAAGGTATTTGCATATACCCTGACCTTTTGAAAGCATGACTTAAATATTATAATTTGCATGTAACGTCTGCAATCGGATGTATTTAAATAAAGGAAATTCAATGATTTAAAACAGTTGTAAGGTGTGAATTTTAAGGTGTTGAAAACTATCATGTGAACATATATTTAATTTGGTTTCTTTTGAAGTTTATATTTAATTAAAACAGACAGAAATAATGTGCAAGAAAATACCCATTTTTATTAGTTTTATCTTTTGTCAGGTAAAACTAAAAGGAGTGTTAAATGAATGACCCTCGCAACCCAATTACCACTGGATCCATTCTTAAGAACCGCCTCAAGACTTACTGAACGAAAACAGACATTCATCTACCCTCTTAAGATCTGCAGGTAACCATGGTCGACGAAAGAAACATTCACAGGAGATTATTGTACTACCAATAACCATCAAGACTTTTTCTCCAAATCTTTTTTTTTTCCGTTTAAGAATGTCATTAGACTCCTAAGAAAAGCACCAGAGGCCAATATACATCTCACTTTCATTCGTATTTTCCAAGCGGCCTGACACCTTATCAACAGTTTCTGTGACACGCCACCCAAATATGAACTAGTTTCTGAAAAATGCATTTAACGTTGGGGAATAATGGTTACATTCTCAGAAAAGGGCCGCAAACCCGGCAATTAAATTTTAATCTATGACAAAGACGTACTTTATGAATAAATCAGGAGCCGGTAATTGACTTGAGAGTTTAGGACGTGGACGCCAATGGTTTGAGGCGATCTCATTGGTTCATAGGGAACAAGAGGACAGATGGGAAGAGACGGGGTGAGCGGGCCCCACAGTTAGAGCCTGCAGGCACATAACACTCCACTAGTGTCTGACTGAAATGTGACGTTTCTGAGTGACAGTTGGTTGGATTAAAAATACGATTTCAATGATGATTGAGAAGACAGACAGAGAGAATATCGAGGGAGACAGAAGTAACAGAAGAGACGTTTTTCTCATTTCCCAAGGTGAACTCATTTATATTTGTACATCAGGTATTTACTTCTGCATGTTTGGAAAGGCAGAGACATATAATAATAATAATTTGTTACATTAATATCTCTTTTCTGGACACTTAAAGCGCTTTTACATGGAAGGGGGAATCTCCCCAACCACCATCAATGTGCAACATTCACCTGGATGATGCGACTGCACCCATATTGCGCCAGAACGCCCACCACACACCAGCTTATGGGTGGAGAGGAGACAGAGTTGCAAAGTCAATTAGTACATATGGGGATGATTAGGAGGCTAGATGTGTAGAGGCGAATGGGGGAATTTGGCCAGGATGCTTGGGTGACACCCCTACTCTTATTCAAAGGACATCCTGGGATTTTTATTGACCACAGAGAGTCAGGACCTCGGTTTAACGTCTCATACGAAGGACGGTGCTGTTGACGGTATAGTATCCACGTAACTATACTGGGGCATTAGGACCCACTCAGACCACGTTTTCTCATTCACCCGCAGTGAAACAGATAAAGTGCACAGGCACAACAGATATGACGGACATATCTGTCATGCTTACACCTCTTCCAGTAAAAACACTATAAACCTATAGGAAAGAAGAATCTCTTTAATGTGTCATTGTTTCATCTATAAAAAATAAAAAGTGCTTATATCCCATGCGTCTCAGACATGACTCCTGAGAAAAAGAAGAATCTCAATAATGTCTCAAACTGAGCTCCGATTTGCAAAATCTGAATTTCATTGAGGATTTCAATATGATGTTTCCAATGTTTGTCATTTGTCATTGAGACTCGTAATGAGACTTACAGCTCCATATCTGAATTTATTTCAACAATCGTCTAATTTCTTTCCATTTTCAAAAGAAGTTTATGGGTACTGCCTTTGCTATGATACCAATATTCTTTAGTGTTCTGCAGTGGAAAGCCATAAAGGTTTGAAATGACAAGAGGGAGTAAATGATGACATCATTTAATTTTTTGTGTGAACTGTCCCATAGCTCTGCCATAAATGTATAATGACAGATTCTAAACATTTTGATAACATCAGCTTACAAATGCATTTCTCTAATCCTATAAACCTCAAAAAGATTCTTAAACACTATGGCTCTGTTTCAGAGACAAGGCTTAAAGCTAGACTAAAATGAATGTAACTTGCCCAGAAATATCTTAAAGTACATCAGTGCTATTGTTTTGTCTAAAGATCCAACCAATAATGGGATTATCATAAAAGCGACATAAATATCTTAATTTAACTAAGGGATAGTCCTGGCTTAAGATAAACCGTGTCTGTGAAGCCGGGCCTATATCTCTAGTACAGAATTGGATGATATTGTACATATTATTGTCTATCCAACCACAAACGTTTGTGTGTGCTAGAATCACACAATACACAAATGCTAATGAGGTCACATAATAACCTGCAATAACCCTTTGCCAAATTTATCCAACCCCATCCATGTAAAATGTCATGAATTAATACTCTCCAGCATATAAATAAACACACAATATTACACACAGCTGCTTTCCTTTTAAAGTAAACAGGCGTTAATTTGACAGAACAGCATTTAGAAGTGACTGTAACCTACTGAGTAAAGAGACGCGTAATGTGTTTACATTAGTTATTCACATTGTTTTTATTTCGTTAGTTTGCTCTTTATGGATAATTTACAGAATTTCATCCCCTTTTGCTGCTTGGGTGATTTTTCTGCTAGTTGACTGAGCATCAGGTCAGTATCTAATTGTAATAGATGGCACGGTAAGTATTTAAATCCCACAGCAGTGACATTTTTTAGTGGAGCATGCTTATGTGCACATCTCCACCGAACTAATTTAAAGATGTGTGGAGGATCTGACAGGGATTTATTCAAGGCCACGTTGAATTATTACCCTTGTACTTGTCTTATATGAAGTATAATGCTGACACAGGATGTTTCCTTTATCACGCATATTTTAATGCTTCCCTGTAATAAAACTACAGTTCGAGACCGAAAAGCTTCTCTAACTCTCGGCTATGTTGACTCTGGTCCATCTTATCATATATCAAGTTCAGAAAGAGAAAAGTACTCGGACGGATTTCTGCGAAGAGAAACCCTTGAAAATGTTAGGACAAGAGCGATGATTACCAGCGATAAAATCTATCTATCTATGCTTCCACTCAAATCCCTCCAAGTGAAAATGTGTCGGGAATTGCAGCGTTTAAGAGCAGGGACATTTCTGCAGCACGTGCAGATCGCACAAGTCTCACGGGATATCATATTATGGACATTGATCTTTTCGCGAGTAGGGCTTGTGACAGCAGGAGGTGACAAAACCCTCTGGGAAATATTATCGTCTGGCTCTGACACCACGGCGTTGACAGTTTGTTTTAGCATCACTGTAGTACGGCTTCCTTTGTGGGCGACACCATGTGTAGAGGGTTGAGGTAATGGGATGTAGTCATGTCATTACAGTGATTCAATTTGCTCTCTAAATTGGACTTAACCCTGTAAGATCCGCTGGAGCAGAATTGGGACTTTTTTCTTATGCTAGAGCAATTAAAAAGTGTCTGTTTTCTTATTAGGCTACTTTTGTTTAAAAACAGCAAATTTAGTTCTTGGTAAAGTCATAAAAAGGTCACAGCCTGTAAAACAATGAAAGTGTTTTTGGAATTGCTAACATTCTTGAAACAAATTTAGCTATTTTATAAGTATCCTATTTTAATATGATGATGATTTTTTTCTTTGGACGACATAATAAAAGTACAGATAAAAAGGTTTGCTGTAATATAATAAACGGACGTATATACAATTAGGAGACCACTCCATTTTCAATTTCTTCATGTGGTAATTCCACCCCAGTGTCTGTAGGATTTTAATAGAATCAAACCTCAACGACACCCAAAAGCAATGTGAAAAATGTAAAGAACGCAAAGACACTTGAAAGTTGTGATAAAAAGCAGGATTATTCCATCAACAATTTTTTTTGAACTGATCCTAAAACACATGTAAAACATTGAGTTGTAATACATGAATATGAACTTCTGCAGTTTTCAAAAATAATCAATTAATTTTCTGCAATAATTGCAAATACAAAATATAATTTTCAATTGAAATTTGAGAGAAATGTCGCCACTAGTTCACATAATAAAACAAAAATCATTTTATAAACACACACTTGTAAAAATGAATTGAGATAAAATGTACAGTAAATAATATTTTTTTCTGCAGAAGTACTGACTATTTTGGTGAAACAGAGGAACCATTTCGAATAGAGAAGCAACAGAGTGTTTATTGGAAAAGGTAATCAATCCTAAACACTTCCAAAAAGTAATCTAATCACGACCAAATACACAATATGTTATTTAAATGGGATGGAATTAAATGGGTCACTATGTTCCACATTCATTAAGATGGTACTGTATCAAAATGACACCGCAAAATATTAAACGCCTTCAAGTGTGCAGGAATGATGGTCTGGATCATTTTCTTCCTGTAAACAACTTAGAAATGATCAACAAATCCTGAGGTGGATGTAAATCATAGGCGTTCATAAATCTCTCATTTCTCACCTGGCTTCACTCCCTTTGGTTTCTGGAAATTTGAAGTTTGATGAATTCCCCCATCCTCATCATCCTTCCCGTCGCTGTGAGTGGGAAAACAATTAGTTGTGTCCGCTAATGAATCAAGACCGCCCTGAATTTATTTTCATAAAGAGCGAGTATGCTTCGGCAGGAGGGCAGAGGGTCAGAGCCCACACAACAGATGCTTGAGATCAATGAGCATTTTCTTAATGACCACAACAGCCTTTTGACAAGAGGGACGTCACCTTTATCTGTATTTATTTGTAGGAGATTTATCTTATTTCTTTTTTTGGATGAGAGCTTTTCTTAACAAGGCACGTTTTATAAACAGATCATACATCATTTGAGCCTTCACATATAGGCCTAGATCATTCTACTTCCATTTGATTATAGAGGCTGAACATGTGTGGCTGCGTTTATAGCCAAAATGTGACATTAATAAAAATGTTATGAGATAAATTGACTTGTCCCCAGAAGACTCCGGCTTCTCTGAAATCTTCAGAATACAATCTGTCGTTTTTTGAAAACATTTCATGCAGTGTCTATAGCTCCTAAAGCACTAATATTTGCAAATAGCATTTGGCATCGAGTGAAGACCGGGGGGTTGGGAGTGGCCACAGGCAGCTTGATCCCCGATAAAAGACATTTTGGAACAACGCCACATGTGTGATTGAATCTGCAGGCGTTGCGTTTAACACTCTCAACAGGAGGGAAATCTTGCCAGCCGACACTGTGTTACGAATGCGTCAGCTAATGTTTTATTTCTCACACACAGATGTTACAGTGAGAATAAAGTTTCATTTTTAGGATGAAAGTTTAAGGACTGTTGAAGAACACTGCGCAGCATTTTCGGCTAAGTAAAGGCCCATTCACACCGAGACTATATTACAATTATATTACCATTCATTTGAAGTCAAGTGGATTTTAAATGCAGAACCTCTTTAAATTCGAAACGCTTTTGGCTGTCGTAAGATGAAAAAATTCGCTCTGGAAGCGATCCCAATATTATCCTCTGTGTTGTTTAAGTTGTAGTGTTGACTTGGCTATGAATTTATAAATATTTCAATAACAGTAGTTATCATTTTTGGGTGCGAATAGGCCTTTACCGTGGCATGTCATTGCGTTCCACCGCTCATCCCAAATACGGAAGAGCGCTTAGCATTTTGAGAACAGATAAAGCATCCTGCTTAAGGATAAAACAGTTGAGTAATTTTCTCAACATCCTTGTAATAAAGCCAGTTGTCATTCATTAGTATCTGAAATCTACAAAAGCAATTAAAGAGATGCTCGCTTTGTCTTCAGATGGATCAGGACCATTAAGAGACTTCTTATCAAAACTCCATCACGCCATAAAATCTTTCAGACCTCACATTAAGACGGCAAATAATAGCGGGGCTTTTAGTCCGCCAGTCCTCTAATTCATGCCATCGACGGGTGATCCATATATAGAATGGTTTCATTTGAAGTTTGCATAACGTGCTAATTGAGTGACTCACCTGCCGTTATTATAGTAAAGAACATAAAATTATTAAAGAAGATATGAAAGGGAAGACATATAATGAGATGAAGGTGAAATGTTCTCAGAGGATTATTGAAAGAGGAACACGTGTAAAGAAAAGTGGCGTTTCTTTGAGAAGCTCCACCTACTCTTCCGTTTAAAAAAATGGAAGAACTTCTCTTATGCAAATAGAGAAACACAGAATAGTTATAAACTTATTTTTACAGTTTTGCTAAATAATGCAAAACGCCTCTTCCTTCTCTGATTGTAGTAAAATGGTTTGTTTGGATGATTTGGTTAGTATTTAAATGTTAAATGTTAAATTTAGAGTCCTTGTAGAGACCGTGTTTTTGTATTGGTGTTCACAAGTCGTGTTTTATTTTGGTAGTTTTGTTGGTATTTTAATTGCTAACGTCAAGAGCTGTACATGTTTCGAGACACTTTAGAAAATGTTGTGTTATTCCAACCCAATAGCGGGACAAAAATGGACAAACTCAAATTTGGGGTTTTAAACCTATGCTCAATGTGTTTTGGGTCGACTATAAACCATTTGCTGGGTTAATTCAACCCGACAGTTGGGTTTGTCCATTTGTGACCCAATGCAAGAGTGTATATACAGTACAGAAAGAAATATAATTCTAGAATTGTAATAAATAAATACATATAGGCCTAATTATGTTTATATATATGCACACAGCGCTATATTTAAGATATATATGCTAAATATATTTAATATTCAAATACGTTCCCCTTCAAAAAGGTCCTAATATGTCCCATAAAGGCAAGGATATGTATAGATTGGTACCAGTGTGTACTTTTGAGGTAGTATAAAGTCATAAAATGTACTTTTAAGGTTCTAAAGTTCTTTTGTGAAAGGCCCTGATGACAGCTTTTCCATTCAGTCTGAGAGTTTTACAGTATTGTTTAATGTACTGTGGTATCGGTACCTTCTGATCCATCAGTCTGGATGTAGTTTATGTTGCATCTCATTTAAGTTCCCGGAGTTACCCTAGTTGAAAGAGAACCCAAAATGACTGTCTTGGCCAATGTCACATGTAAAAAGACTCCATACAGTAGACATCCAATTATACAATAACAAAGACAGGCTTAGCCACATGCGTCTTGGTAATAGTGCTATTTCAAAGAACACTTTTACCCCGTCCCAAATTTCGACAAAATTGTCCTCCGTCATCCCAGCTTTGATAGCACCTTTCTACATATTTTTGCGAACGGTAATGAGCCTCTCTTGTTTCTTCAACTCCTCTGCAATGTTTTACATTCCGGCTCATGAGATCAAGGCGGGTGCGGACAAACCTCGGCCCTCACACAATAAGACGAATGCTTACAGAGAAAGAGAAATCCAGTTATAATGGGGCACTCTTTGAGAGATAGCTGGAAAAATCCATTTGGAGGGTAGCCACAAGATGAAACACTTTCAGGATAAGATCCGACTAGGGACCATTTTTGGCCCCATGACCGGAGAAGGTTATTGATTATCTTTTGTAAATGATGCTGTTTGTATTTGTTAACCTGTCCTCTGCACATGCTCTGTGTGTACTTTGTGTGCATTTCAGTGTTGTAGAAGCTTGATAATGGATGTCTGCCAAAGTGATATTGAACCTGGATGCAGTGGGAGAGACAAACAGAGAACAAATGTGAAGTGTTGGTTCTCTAGTAATGAACTGCCGGGAAGGTGATTTTATTTTTTTCCAGCTCTGTGGCTGACAGCTTGTGCAAAAGACATAAACTCCTGGTGTTTAATCCTGTTAGAGAAAAGTTGTGATGCTCCCTGCGAGTTCTGTATCAAGGTACAACTACACACTCGCACACGCGACCAAAAACATATTACACGAATGCTGCAAAATAAACAAATAAATAACATTTATGAGTCACGTATTTCTTGAAGGTTTTTTACATTAACGAAAAGGTGAGATTTTACGCTCGACATCTGTCTGCAATTTACCGAAACGCGTCCACATTCTCATCTTCATTCTCCTTGGCGGAGGGCGCAGAATGATGACAGGGCTTGTTTTAAGGGCTGCTGTGGGGTGGAGATGGATTGGCTTGTCATCCGTTGGGCACTTGACGCCGCTGAAGTTTGTCAGGTCGGGATTGGGGGGAAGGCCACCCCTGAGGAGGGAGAGAAGGATGCACTGGGGCGAGCAGAGGAGAAAGACGGATCAGAAAAATCATCTTTGGTGGACGTCGGGCCACACGCGAGGGACCCAGGGCAGACAGAAATCTCGCTGAGATCTGGCCTAGAGTAATGGGGGCTCACATTGGACATCGTCTTATGCTCAGAAACTTTTAGACCGAGCTGAGCGAAATAGAACTGGACACGTGTCTCAAGATGCTTTTAAAAGCTAAGATATTTTAAAATGACAAACGTGAAACTGGTGTTGGGAGATGTAAAAAAATCATATCATTGGGCTAATGTTTTGCAATAATTTAACTGTTGGTAGACACTCTTAAAAATAATGATGCTTCAAAGGTTCTTCGCAGCGATGTCATAGAAGAATAGTATTTGTTTCCACAAAGAACTATTCAGTCAAACGTTCATTAAAGAATCATCTTTTTCTCACCTTTTTATAATCTGAAGAACCAATTTTTACCTAAAAAGAACCTTTTGTCGAACAAAAGAGGTTTAAGGATGTTCTTTGTGGAACCATTTAGACAAAAAAGATTCTTCTGGCATCGTGAAGCACCTTTATTTTTAAAAGTGTAAGCAACATTTCAACAAAATGATATGGTAATGAAAATAATGGTTTAATAAATTTGCAAGATTAATCATACCTAGAGACATATCATACCCTAAGATTTGATCAACTTCCAGGCGTACCGTTCCTCACATCGCCCCCAAAACATGAATGTTGAACGAGTTTTGAATATTTAAGCAGCGACACAAAGACGACACTTCCACTGAACAAAAATTCAATGTCTATCGTCCGCATTGCTCATTAAAATGAGATTTAACAGGGATTTTCATTCTCGGTAACAAATGTATTCATGGCCGGCCCATCAGTCATTGTCAAAAATAATCTCATTTTCCTCATGCGAGGGAGACAGACACACGGAGTAGAGCGACAGCTTTTTCGGGGCGAGAGCGAGGGCTGCTGGATGTTGTCCACCTCCCGCCGTCTTTTCACTTCCTGTCACACAGGAATGGGCGGAAACCCACTGTTACTGGACGGCTTCAAAAAGTGTTTATGAAATTTCCATATTTCATTTGTTTCCCTCTTGACACAAAAACAAGAGATATTATTTACAGAAAGACAGGGGAGAAGAAAATGGAGGTGTGCGTTGTGGAAATAAGATGAGGAATTAGCAAATGAATGCTACAGTCCCCAAATGCATGTTACCTCTGCTGGGACAATTTGTTATCTTTGGCTAAACAGCTGTGTGTTCTGTTGAACGCCTCACGCCCACTCATCCACACACACCTCACATTGACATACAAAGATCGTTTGCTTTATTGTCTTTCTAAACAAAAAATCACACAAAAATCCAGTCATAACCTGAAGCGGTTAAATCCAGGAATACTAAAGTCTGCAGCCCATTTTTTATATCTCAAAACCTGTTGTTTCAAGTTGCACACATCTAACTTTCAGCTATAAAAATAAAAATGCTTAAAGTATAACATAAAGATCACAACACATGTGTCATGTGCTGTAACCTAAGAGTTGAAAGAAAGAATTAGTCGTTCATTATTTTTCATAACAGCATGAAATACAGTAACATAAAACATGTATTTATTTTTAATAAAATCTCAATATTTGAACCTTTGTTTGCGAAATCTCATCGCAGCAGCATATCAGTAAAGCAATATCAAATCTTGCAAAATCAAAACCGACCACATTTTGTCACCATGGAGTCAATGTGAAGTAGAACTTCACTGCCATATCTATGAAGGTTTCGACACCACATATTATTTTCACCATGAGCGACCCCTTCACGTGAGTGTGATAAATGTAGGGGTTACGTTACATAATGGCAAGATAAATGTAAAGTCATGTATGACAAGTATATGATACGCACGCTCCTTCGTGAGCGGAATTACACGTGTTTATTTGCTCAGCAGGAACACAAGTGTCAGGAGAGATTAAGAGATGACAAAAGTGTGCCCACACAATGCCGAACCCATGCGTTGTGCCAAGAGCTCGCAGGGGGAAGAACAACATCCGAGTCCTTTCTGAAACGCGGCTGATGTACCGAATCCATGCTGATAAACCGAAAAGGTTAGTTTGTAGTGCACTTGAGATAAATGATCCCTTAAAGGCCTTAGAACAAAAAAAGATGCAGTTGAGTGATCCATTCCAAATTGAGCAGTAGGTGACTTTGAAAACTCTTTCCTTTCTGAAACAAGGCAGACAAACACTTTTGAAAGTGTTTTTAAATAAGACGTGGAGGCTGACGCTCGACTTCATCTTTGAGAGCAACCTCGTGCCAAAGGTAACTCTTCGTATCAACCTTACGGCCATAACGTCTTTATTATATTAACCATGACAAAATTAGTTCTTTTTATAAAAACATTTGGGCATTAACAGTAGCCAAAAACAATTATTTTTAAAGGAATTTTAATTTCTCATTATGTCTCATTTTATATTATTTGTCCTTGATGATTCCATTCAAAAGAAAAGTTGTTTAAAACACAGGTCACAGATTTTGTGAACATTTAGGCCAGCATCGTGTACAAAGTAAATAACAAGCACAACTTTGAAGGTGCCTTTCAACCTTCCCCAATGTCTGAAAGTACAACGGTGTGTTTAGAACATTGTACTCAAGAGCGATGCCTAATGGTCCCGCCTTTGTTTTATCACTTCTTTTCTTCTATTCCAGTATGTGTTCAAAAACAGCTTCCATGGAAGTTCAGATCTCCAGAACGCATGCTCGCGTGTGTCCTCAGGGCCACTCGGAGCTTTAATGGGACCCCGCACTTGGATCTTTAATTAATGCGCGCAGGTAATAGATGCCATCTGGGGACCCTCTTGGCAACTAATCACAGACACAGTCTTGTTCAGCGCCAGATGCGTCTTCTTCGCTCCCTCTAACCTAATTACCCTTTCTTTTACAAACAAAGAAATGCAAATAGCATTTATCCATTATTTCCACAAAAACATCCACTCTCCGCGTGGGTTTCAGAAACTTGGAATGTAGCAATTACGGGGAAATCGATGCGCCTCATTGTTTCGCCAATCGCTTGCGATGTTGTTGGTGTAAAACTTATTACAATGTGGATGAAACACTGTAGCTTAAAGAATGTCCTTGCTTGTCGTCTGGGACTTAATGTTGAAAGCAAAATATGAAATTAAAATATATAAAAAATATAATGCCAATAATACTTTTATAAGAAAAAGGTATTGTCCTGAACACTCTAACCCAACGTTGGGTCTAAAAGGTACGAACCCAGTCGTTTGCTTGAAGTAATACAGATAATGGTTTATATCTGACCGCACAATGGGGGTGGATTCATTTACAACCCAACGGTGGGTTTGTCCATTTTTGACCAAATGGCCAGTATTTAATAAAAAGCTTAAGATAAAACCATTCGCCAAATGGATTGATGGCTAATGTCATTTGGATCCCAAAGCAAAACCAGTTGAGATTACTGGTTAATACTTCTAGGCCCTCATTGGACCAAACTATTTAAGTCTATACATCATAATGTCTCCTCACATGTGATTTCTCCATAAATGAATAAATACATGTAAATACAGCTAATCTAAATAAATACATCTGAAATGAACTGTTATTGTAATACAGATTAGCTCAGTGAATGAATAAAGCTTGTTTTCGCTTTCTGTTGGCCCCGTATTTGAATTTTTTCTTTCTTTTCCGCACACAGACTCTCTGATGCCTTTTAAGATATTTCCAAAGCCCGGGATAAAGCAAATCTCCCAGAAATTCAAAGAAATTTGCTGGTGAAATAAATATTTTGATTGCTGACAATATTTGTATATTTGTTAGGCGTGAAATTGGTTTACGGAGGTGACGAATCTCAGCGGGCCTGAGATTTGTTGCGATGCTCAATGCTGGCTGCACTCCCTCTCCGTTGGTTATATCCCTCCCTGATAGTTCTGTTTTAATCGAGTTTGCACGGTAAAAAGAAAACATCATTTCCTTTAAACCAAGTCTCGGCACATGCATGCACACAGACGCCGTGCATACCAACCGGCCAATAAAACCGAGCCTTGGTTTCACACTGCGTCATAATCCCCACACTTTTTCTTCCATTCAAAATTGTATTCAATCCCTAATCTATTTCTCTCCACTTTTCAGATGAACAGCCCCGGGACCTGGAAAACATCTTGGCTCCGTGCAACGCCACCAAGGGCTTTAAAACCCAACACTATTGTTCTCCATCAGGGATCAAGTCTGATCTTCAGTGCTTAAATGTGCATCACAAGTTCATGGCGAATGGCTTTGGGTCTACGTTCTCCTAGGCTGCCCTCAGATGGCATTGTTTGGAGTTCATATCCCGAGCTTCATAAGTCCTGGCAAGCTTCCTAGCGCGGCGGGTGGCTGCGACAAAGACTTGGAAAGAGCCCCTTGGCAAATCTTTGGAGGCCTTGCTAGCTTTCGGCTTGTTTTTGGCGAGGTGATGCGCCGCGGCCGCATTAAACGCTTATGGAAAACTGTGACAACACCACCAGGACCGGCTCAAGTTAAAAGGATAAAAAGACACTCAGGAGCCGGGGTTCAAATGAGGAAACAATTGACTGCAAAATGGCCCCAGATTTAATAGTCCCGCTGAAAAGTGAACATAAGGACGGCCAATCGCTGCTGATAAAGCCCTTGCAGTGTGTAGACATTATGGCAGAGAACATCGCTCGGGGCAAACCTGGCCTGACGGGGGTATTCTAATCTGTTCTCGGAGCGCATATCACCATCCCTATTAGACTGGGAACAAATGTTTGGAGACAGTCATTTCTATCTGCTTGGGCAGTCAGAGGGATGCCTCTTGCCAGAAGTGGTCTTGTGTGACAAGCCGACAGCGTTATCAGTCCAGGTGTGTGTCGAAGGCAACCACAGCATGCAAACTCCAGAAACAAGCTGTCACCTGCTCAGCAAAGCAAAGAATGGCCATGGCGATGGCTAGGTGGGTATAAAGGGCAGAAAGCAAAGTCAAAGACCTGCCTTGATGATGAATGCTATGTTAATGCTTATACATTACAGTGTACTATGCAAATTGTATCTATTCTTTGAACAGATGGATGAGAAAGAGGTTGCAAAGGTACAAAGGTAGCTGGATTAAAAGCATTTTAACAATGTGATGCTATTCTAAACATAGCCACGATTTCTGGCACATGGCAACAAACTTAAAGTTGAACATATAACTATATTTATTAGAAAGGCACCCACCGTCGTGATTGATCATGTTTTCACTGCCGTTTCTGCAGCAATGAATCACAAATACACTTTGAAACCAATTTAAGAGCATTTATTGGAAAAAGAACTATAAAACGGTTGTGATTAAATTTACAAAAAGAACAGCGTAGTCATTTTGACTTTACTTGATCAAAACAGCAATTTTCATTATCACTTAGATGTCAGCTTTCATAAATGTGGTCATTTTAAACCTGTCTGCGACACATGCTATTGCGAAGCATTTGCATAGTTTTGAATCACTGACTACTCAATTCGATAACACATTTGAAGGTAATGAAGTTACAGCTGACCTAATTTAAGCGAGGAACACGGTCGCATATTCTGTTTAGAAAAAAAGCTTTGTTAGAAACGCAAAGAAAGGGAACTTAAACAAGGCCACAGAAATTAAAACAAATGGTTTATTTTTTTAATCAAAAAGTGCTGTTGGTGGAAGTGATCTTTTTTTTTTAAAGAAATGTTCTAAGAGATGTTGTTAACTGAGTTGCCTCGCTGCTGTAATTTTTTTTACTTCTATTATGTTTTTAATTTAATTTAAAAATGTAATTTAATAAATATTTAATAACATGTTCACATTTAATTTTCACCAAGATGCAATTGTAACTTGCTTTTATATCACTTATGTTCACAACATAGAGTTGAAGGTTAAATGACTTCAGTCAAATGACATCAAATTTCCCAACATTCTTCAAAATACCTTCTTTTGTGTTCTGCGGTAGGAAGAAAATCATACAGGTTTAAAATGACAAGAGGTTAAAGGGGTCATATGGTGCGAATATGTGTTTTTATGTGTCTTTGTTGTGGTATAAGCTGCCCATGCATGTATTAGACACTTAAAGCTGCTCAGATTTAAATCTTAAAGCAAATGCTCACCCAGACCTGCCAGAAACGCCTCGTTTAACCACACCCCCACAAATCTACGTCAGTTCGTGGTATTATTTGACAAAGACCACCCAAATGTATACGCAAGTAAGGCGTACAGTACAATTTCTTTGGAACGTGATGCTCCAAATATGGTAAGAAGCGTTACATTTCCGTCAAAGGCTTGCAGTATTCGACCAATCACAATGCACTGGTTAACTGGCCAATCATAGCACACCACGTATTTCAGAGAGGCGGGGCAAAGAGGAGATACAAACATTTAAGGTTTTTAACCTTAAATCATGTATACACTTTTCATTACATCTAAAACAAACTATAATATTAGTTTTTCCCTTGTCATGTGATCCTTTTAAGTACATGATGACAGAATAAAATTTTTTGGGTGAACTATCCCTTTAAGACCTATGCAACTCAACTTGGCTGTTTTGCTCTTTGAGTGACACTGTTTTTCCACACATTTACTTGATACAACGTAGTGTAGCAAGATTCTTACAGCACAGCTGCATTGAGGTTCCGCAACCGAAGCGCTCAAGCGTGAGGTTGTTTGACAGCGGACAAGTTTGGAATACACTTCTATACTTAAACATTTTTACAGGCTAATGGGTGGCAACGGAAGGGTGATATTTTGAGCTAATAGCCTGAGGTCAGACTCCTCAGCGTGACAGATGTACTGCAACAGTGGGACACACGGACGTTCCAGAGAAGCTCCGTGCCAAACTTTAATTATATTTGCTGACACGTAATGACAAAGTGTAGTTCAGACATCTCCGCGGGCTCGGGAAAGATGAACCGAGAGGGAAAAATGACACTTGTGTATCTTTTATGTCTTTTACAATGTTCTCCCTCCAGCAATCCGCGAGTATCCACATGGCGCTATTTAGCATTTATGTTGAGCCAAGGTCATCATGCTTGGCTAATAGTCATTTACTGTTAGCCCGAGGCAGGAGTTTGTGTGCGTAGTGGCTAATTTACACAGTTAGATATGTTAAGCCACCTGTGTCACTGAAAACATCTTTAAAGATCATCTTACGTTCTTGACCGTTTTAAAGCAGCAACATAACCATACGGCACTACGCATGGAATAGATTCCATGTAGATTATAACACATGACCCATTCAACAATTGTTTATGTAATCAATGAATATACAATAAAATATTAATTTATATGAATATAAATGTTATTAAATATAAATAGTTACATTACTAGCCACTAGCCAGATCGGAAGTTAACTTCAAGCAACGTTATAAATATTACTTAATAAATGTTAGAAATATGAACCCTGCTCAGAAACATCTAACAAACACACAAATGCTTTGGGGAGAAATGTGTTATCATTTCAGTTTACTAAGAATAATTGCCAAACTTATTTTTCAGGCAGGCTTCCCAACCACTTGTTCTATTGAACCTGTCTTTTTAAAATCATGTTTCGATTTTACTTTTCCCTTCGCCTACTTTTAATTCCGCCTAAAAGCTTTCTTTCAGAAAAACTGTCTGGTGTGGTTATGGGGGCAATGAAACAACCCGTCCATTTAACGTCTAGGGGGACGCGGGGAGGGTCAATGTAACCAATCAATTTAGATTCTCTGAACTGTATTTTATATAAACAGTAGAAAATGGAAAAAGGTAGTCATTAGCGACTGGGATCAAAATGCCCCTCGGTAGGCCTGTAGCCATTCTAATTAAAATCCTGTAGCGCTGTGTTTATCTAAGATTAGCTGTGAGCTAACTTTGAGTCCGACTCTTTGTTTAAATACTTAAAAGGCTGGTAAAAATAAGCCTCATCCTTTGGGTCTACTAACAAGTATACAAATGGAGAACCCCACCCCGCACAATCTTTTAATGCGCGTTTGCTTTACTCCTGGCGAGTTTGTTTGCTTTGCTCGATGGTAATGTATACATGGGTGCTGTAAGACCCTCCTTAGTGTAAGGGCCTTTTTGGAACAGACCGCCAACAGCGTTCAAAGCTTTATATGATGCCGGAGAGAGCTAGCCCTGCGTGAGGTGGTGCCCGTTTGAACATTGCCGACTGCGGTGAACCCTCGCTGCGAACTTGACATATTATATAAGTGATGCCACGCAAGCATTTTTATCATTTTTGTGCTGTGACCTGCGTAATTAGCGTTAATTAGAGTAATGCCAGCGTTGACTTAAAGGCATAGTTCACCCAAAAATTACATTTCTGTCATCATTTGTTCACCCTCATGTCATTTCTAACCTGTATGACTTTCTTTCTTCTGCAAAACACCAACATATCTTGAAGAACGTGGGGACCAAATAATGTGGGGATTCATTGACTTCTATTGTATAGACAAAACTACAATGACATTTCTCAAAATATCTTCTTTTGTGTTCCACAGAAGAAAACCTGATAGCATGCATCATCTGGCACACATTAGATGCTTATGATTAAAGGTCTTTGCATGTACAGTCCGAAATTTTCGGATGCGTTTTTCTTATTTGGCTCTCGTTTGTACGCAGTCTCTGAATTGTTGAAAGGCAACTCAAAATGCGTGACGGATGCGAAAAACGCAGAAATTCGAACCCGGTCAGTTTTTTTCTAAGACGGACAAAAATATTGGAGGCTTTGTTTAAAATTGATTGACACAACGTGATGTTGTGTTCATTTTTAACCCGGAGAAATTTTGGACACAAATTTCGGACTCACTGTGCAATGGGTTTTAGAATGGATGTAAAACCACTCTTTCTAAGATGTTTAGCAGATGTTTTTACACAGAAGAAGTTTTCCAGATCTTTAGTCGACGTCTTACAGATGTACCTTTGCTACCTGGGAAGAGTCATATACAGATTTGGACGATATGAAGGTGAATAAATGATAACAGAATTTGTATTAATTCCTTCATTACATTAATTTCAAATCGCTTGGTCTCGTTTTGTATGCTTTGTGAACTCTTTTTGGACGTTTATAGTTTTTCTCTTAGGTTCCCGGGTGTCTTGTTTCCCAGCTCTGCTGATCTTTAAAAACCATCTTTGTCTGTGCAACAGCAGCCAATTGATGGTGTTTCTGCAATTAGGTATTTGGGGCACAGTTGGCATAACAACTGTAGCTCTGAGCAACCTGCTGTGCTTCGCAGCAGTGGTAAATCTGTCTGTAATAGACCTGCTTGGTGATTGTCACAATTTGTATTTGACTGCCGCACATATGCCGGATACATACATACGCTAGCAATAGGAACGGGAGTGAGACTCTGGGAGAGACGCCAGAATCCGTTCTTCTCTCATCGGGAGGTCAAGGTGAGTCTCAGATGCCGACTATGTGCTTGATGGGAACTGGCAGAGCAGTGGTGGCACTATGATAATGCCCCTGGCAGCATCTGCCCGAGACAGGAAATATGTAAACTAAGGTGGTGAAAAGGAAACTGGTTATCCATATGTCCTTGAACGCTTCCATCATTCATATGAGCCTGTTTATCAGCAGGTAGACCGGGTAAAGAACACTCATAATGATTAATAATACTCAATCAAGACCCATCTCTTGTCACGGCTTCTCTGCGGGATGCTTAGCTCAATATTTTAAGCTTTGCTTTGAATAGGATTCCTGTGGAAAGGGTCAAAAGAATGTTCTATAAGTAGACCTAGATGATGTTTTTTGCAGTTTTGAGAGGTCGAAGAATGTTCAAGTGTAGCTTGGAAACCATAAGGCTCATAAGCAATCTAATTAACATTATCAACTGTAAATTAATTGAATTATAACTTGGAAGTTTAAAGTGTTGATTTTACCATGGTTAAAGAGACACACAAAAATAAAAAGTCATTATTTACTCACCGGCGAATTGTTCCAAATCTGTATAAATATCTTTGTTCTGTTGAACACAAAAGTAGATATTTTGAAGAATGTAGGAAAGCAAACAGTTCTGGGGCACTTTTGACTAACATTGTCATGTTAGTTGATTCCTACTATGGCAGTCAATGGTGACCATGCAGAATGTGCCCATGTGGTTGTCTTAGATTTAACAACTCTCTGTGCTTCTTGTCCGATGTGTGTCCGATGTGATTAACCCCATTAATTGTGAAATTTTGTTCCATTCCGATTTACTAAAACACACTTTTGTGGCCCATGTGCAATTTGTCAATTATTAAATATAATAACATATCTGCATTTCAGACTCTTGTATAAAATTCACTTGTAAGACGATGTCAATAAGTGTAGCGGTGGGAGGGTACAGACAGGGAAATCTTGAGGACAACCACGCCGTGGGTCTCTTCTGAGCCGAGCTGTCAGGAAGGGATTACCAAAATGAGCAAGAAGCCTACAATAGGCAGAAGCTTATGTACTTTAGCGACCAGGATTTCATTTTTAATCCACTGTAAGTTTGGGGGGAGAAATACGTAAATGGAAAGACACTGTTTCGGTTTCTGGAGGCGAACGAGGAAGAGTGAGAGATGGAGAACACATTAAGCGTTAATGACAGACCAAGGAAGGGTACTACTGTACAATGACGCGTAACCTGTCTGCATTTAAGCTGACAGAACAAGACATGAGTCAAACGCATATGTTTTAGATTAGTATGTGGATTCGTCGAATCCAATTCAGACTCTTGTGTAAACTCACAGTCTATAGTCTCTAATTATATCCTAATGAGTGCTCGAGGGGAAAGAGATGTTAGGAACAATTGTGGGGGCTGAGACTGAGAGATTCTGTAAAATAATTGCTGTGGTGGTCAAGGTGACACAGAGACATTATTTTTCTTGGTGCTCAGGTGGGTTCTGTTCGGAAGATGTTCAGAAATGTTCTACACTTCACTTTTTGCCTTTCTTACTATCACTCAACGAGTTTCCAGCCGTCTGACGAGCAGCGTGGAGGGTGATGAAGGTTCGCTGTTTAAATTTAAACACTTTTTTGTCTCATTGGCAAAAATGTCTCATATTTAATTCGAAGCAATTGTATTTGTATCATTGCATTTTCAAAAGTTCCCTTCACAAGAATACACGCATACACAGATAACAGACAGTCTACTTGCTCAGCTGTGTAAAGTGCTGAGTCTGCACATTTCGCTTCCACCATGACAACATTAAATTACAGATGTGGACAAACAAAATTAAAAGCATAAATCTTTTTTTAAAAGATAAAATATTTTTCATTTGAAGGAGACGTATTTGGGTTTGTTTCTCTATGGTCTGCATTTTGTCCAGCACTTCTTCTTTAGACCTCCATCATGACCTCTTCTACCACAATCTGTCTGCAGTCACGTCCAGCATGCCTAAGCGATCTGCGAAAGGGACTTAATTTGAGAAGCACAACCTCCAATATGCAAACTACATCAGGTACAAATTCCTTTGAGATTGTCTTAGCAAAAACAAATTGCCTTATGATACTGTTGGAAAATAAAAATAGTGAAACTGTTAAAAGTTTCCTGAGATTGTGTTGGAAAATGAAAATGGTATAATTGTTAAAAATTGCCTGAGATTGTGTTGAAAAGTGAAAATGGTTAAATTGTTAAAAAATGCCCTGAGATTGTGTTGAAAAAGGAATGGTAAAATTGTTAAAAGTTTTAAAAAGTTGTTAAAAGTTTTATTAAAAGTTGTCTAAAGATTGTGTTGAAAAATAAAAATTGCAAAAGTCTTACAAGTTGTCTAGAGATAGTGTTTAAATATACAAATATTTAAAAGTTGCATTGAGAGTTTGCTAGAAAATATAAAAATATTTATAAGTTGCATTGAGAGTTTGCTAAAAAACATAAAAATATTTAAAAGTTTCATTGAGAGTTTGCTAGAAAATAGTAAAATAGTTCAAAGTTGCATTGAGATTGCGTTTGAAAATATAAATAGTAAAACAGTTCAAAGTTATTTATAGAGATTGTATTGAAAAATAAAAATAGTAAAACAGTAAAAGTTGCATTGAGAGTTTGTTAAAAAATAGTAAAATAGTTCAAAGTTGCATTGAGATTGCGTTTGAAAATAAAAATAGTAAAATAGTTCAAAGTTGTTTATAGAGATTGTGTTGAAAAATAAAAATAGATAAATTTGTTCAAAGTTGCATTGAGATTGTGTTGGAAAACCAAAGAAGTAAAGATCAAAAGTCGCTTTCAGATTGTGTTGAAAAGGATGATCTTATGAGTGTCACATATGCATTGAAATTATTTTTACTGAAGCAGAAGTCGACAACCTTTGTAACCCAAAGTACATTTTTAATTAATTAAAGCAGCATATTATTCATCAAAAAGATGATCAAACTTAATAACTGTTTCATTAACGTCATTATTTCATGTCTGAGTGAGGTTCAAAATTTAAGAGATTGAAGAGACCATGAGTTTGAGAAAGTTGGAATAAGAATTAGAATGGACAAGAAGATGGATTCAATCAAAGTGTCAAACACAAGCTTTAACTTTTAATAAAAATGTGTTTTGTTTAGTAGCGACAGACAACATTTCAATTCACTGCTTTTAGGACCCATCTAAACTGTATACGCAAAACTAGTGGTAGCCTAATACTTTTATTGTTTTTCATTGTTAGCCTAAACCCGACATGTACAATAATTACTTCCTAGGAGAAAGTTGACAGTTTAATGCATACTGATATGATTCCCCCCAAAAATCGTATTTCCATGCAAATCCACCACTCGAAATAAATTCAGTTTACACACGATATGCAAGTATTACCTGAAGTAATTTTGAAAAAGTGAAATATAGCTTGTAATAAACTTCCACACCATTGTTCTTACATTTTTCGGCAATTAAAAATGTTAAACGACATAAAAATCAAATGATGTACTCACCCATATATTTTATCATATTTTCCAAACCAAGATAAAAAACAGCTCCTTGTTAAGAATAGACTATTTTTGTGTTTGCATAACAACATGACGAATTTTAACGTTCCCCTCTCTCCTGGGCTTAATAAATGAGCTAAACCTTAGGACCTCAGTGAGTCCCAGAACAACACAGGCACGGGCCGCAGGACAACATTCTCTCCCTGATCATGACCTCATATTTCTCCTCTCTGAAAGGACTGTCAGAACAAAGCCATCTCATGCCCATAAATGCCAACAGAAATAATTCCAAAGGGACTGAGTGTACTAGGGAGGCATCATATAAATTCTGATGTCATATAGTTCTTTATAAACCGTCTTTTAGTAATGGTAAGTAGGAGACACTCTACATTTTAATAAAGCAGCATTGATCAATAAATGTCAGCCGTACTGGCTGAATTTTATATCAAAATGGATCTCTCACCACATGAGATATAAAGGGTTCTGTCTGCAAAGTTCCAACAGATATTTTGTGCACCACATTGTTTCATATTTGATGTTGTTGACACTTTGAACGCTTGTAAACTGTAAATCCTGACACTGATTCTTGATTTCGTTTTCAGTGTTTCTTCCATCATCTTTTCTTCTTGTCAAATTTCTGGGAATTGGCTGATAGTTGTTTTTGAAGGGCTTTTACAAAGAGATAGAAAATGTGTGCAATTATGTGTAAATAACAGAAGATGCTCTAATACAAGCATGAAATGGATATCTGTAATCGGAGTCAGAAACCATTAACGCTATCGTCTGTTCCTTGTTAGAATATTTTTGGGAAGAAAATATTTTGTTCTTGTAATTCTCATTTTTTTTGTAAAAGTGTAAAATGTAGAAGTTACAATTATTCTGTGCATTTTATGGGATTAAAAATACATCTTTTAGTTATAACTTGAAAAACTTAAAATTTTTAGACACCTTTCCATGATTTCCCTTTGACAATTTCAAGGTTGTAGAGCTCTAGCAAAAAGTATGATGCAAAAATGACTTCACCATCATTTTAAAAAGTGTTTCATCGCTTAATTCACATGCATGGAATTATTTATTACAATCCTCAAGTGTGGTCCATTAATGTGAACCTGTTGTTACCATGGAAACAGAAAACCGCAAACGAGCTCAGCAGTTACCATGTACTTCTGCAAAGCAACATAATCAATTTAATCTCAATATTTTAACTCTTCTTCCTCTCAAATTATGTTAGACCGACTCTATTGTAAACACACAATCTCAACTCATCTATTTAACTTCCCTTTTTAATGTTTTTTAATTGTATCGACTCTCAAAAGTTAAGATTTGTTTACCAATTTCTAATCCTGTCAAATCAAACGAATTAGACAAATCGATTGGATTAACACAGTAAATTAAGTTAAACTGACTACACTAACAACTTGTTGGGTTTACTTATTTTTTTTTGTCAGTAAATTTAATTCAAAAGATTTGGTGAAAATGGTTTAGAGTTGAATGTGGTTCAATTATGGCTGTAAGTTGGCTGTCGATAAACTGGCATGACACCCAGTACCTTTTCACATCCTCCTTAAAGCTGGAAAAGTGATTAAAATGTGCTCCTCGATGACTTTATATCAAGCTTTAGTCACAATAGATTAATTTTACTCATTGACATTGAATCCCTTATGCCCAAGTTATTGCCATCATAATTTTAAAATGGCGTTTGAAACGGTGTCTCTAAATTACTTCAAAGATTTAGGAGTAAAAGTATTTATTGCCTAACTGGTTGTGCAAAACGGTCTAGGAAAGCTTCAGAGGTTGTTTTGGGACAGAGGTACAGTAGTCCGGAAATATAAATAGATGACAAAACAATTCCTGAACCGCCTGACAGCTTCCTCCGCTCTCCACATCGGTACTTAACTGTTGTCCTCTGACCTCTAGGTTTCCATGGAGAACAACAGGACTGGTCGTTTCACTCAATGCTCTGTGACCCCGGGGGGTGTCAGAGAGTTGGAGAGGCAAGTGGGCTTCATCTAGGAGCAGGGCCAGGTCTAGTGAGGTCAGCGTGATGGACAGAACCGGGATTGTTTCCCACCTTTTTCCCAACCCTATCAAAATGAGTCTGTAATGGAATTGTATCTGTAATGACAGGTTTACTAGACGAATTGCACAGCCCAACAGTAGCTCTACTTCAGATGTTTGGTTTTTAGCTGTTCTGGCTGTTTTATTGATTGCTTGCAAAAATATATTTTTTTATGTTTTTAAGATCATTTCTGTTGTTCAGTTTTAGGTCTTTTTTACATTTTTATTCAAATTAATCCTACAAAATCTGATTTGGATCGGCAAGATTCTTGCTGTATTACATTTTTTATTTGCATTATTTTGACTGTCGAGTTATGTATCCGATAGAAAGTTAAAAGCTGATTTAAAATGACTAAGATGTCTCATAAACTATGAAAGAGTAGACTTGGAGCAAAAACATTCGTCTCAGGAACGGAGTTTCGTTTAAGAGCCCTCTTTAACAATTTTAACATAATTAAATCCATTTTTGGTATAATTTCACATTTCACATCAGTGCATAAAATAATTTGGGCCGTCTTGAAAAGCCCTGCGTTCTGAATCAATAAGCAAGCTCGAAATGAATGTAGTAATGGATGCAACATCTTCCAAACGGCTTCATCTTTCACATTTTCACAAAATGGGCGAGACGCCCTTCACGCATTAGAGCTGAACTTTTTGTAACACAGAGTAAGTGTTCCAACTCATATCAAGGTCTGGATTCAGCAGTTTTTCTAAATGCCAGACAGATTTCTGGACTGGTCGATGCAATCTTATATTTGAGACTTGCTTTTGGGATCTATTCGGAATAATCTCTGTCGTTGCTTTCTCACACTTGGACGATGGCCCTCTTCAACACACTTTTATGTAGTAAGCTAGGTCTCTTTCAGATAGAAGGAGATTGCTTTAAGTCCCTATTGCATGACCAGACATTGGTTTCAGCTGTAGTTATTTGACCTTCTGCTGGTCTCGGGGGTCCTGTGTAAAGCACCTTACCTTCCCGCGACAGGAGTGTCTCCTCAAGCCATACCTCATGAGACTAAAACTGGCTAGGCTGGTCAAGTAATACTGTTGTATGACATCCCATGTGACCTACAGCTGTTGTGACCGAACATGTCTGTTCACTAAAAATACGGCCTTTAAGTGAACTGGGATAGAAAAAATATAAGGCGCACATCCTGGTTAAATAATGTCATCTGTAAACGCTTCCTGGTCCCTATATAGAACAAGATTCTTGAGAGCACATTCTTGGACTTTTGACTTTGTGATTTTCCTTGTAAATATAAATTTTTACTAAATTTCTTTTTTATTAAAAATATTTTCTTTAACCCCAGTATAATGGTGCACAGGGACAGAAAGAATACAAGTATGAGTCCTGGTAAAATAATGTCACCTTAAAAACGTTTTCATTTTTTATCTTTTAACAACACTGTAAAAAAACTAACTGAAGTGGATTTCAGGTATTTTTGAAATACGGTAAGAAAGCTGTAATTTTACAAGACAACATGAGTGACATGTAATTTTACGGGAAATTTCTGGCACCCCAGATGCCGTAAAATTATAATTTTTTTTTACAGTCAAATTTTGAAATACAGTAAAAGCATCAAATTGTTGAAAAAGACTGCAAATCTACAAGAAAAGCATGTCATTGCATATGAAAAACTGTTATTTTATATTGCACCATTTAATGCCATATTTTTGTCAGAGGATTAGCTGTTTTATTTGGAGCACTTCTTCATTTTTACTCAAATCACCATGTGTAACCAGGCTATATATTTTAGATTATTTCCTTTGTTTGTCTCTTAGTCTTGTCTGCATTTTTGTTTTTTGATTTTTCAGTTCAACAGACAGAAAAAAAGCTAAAATGAAATCAAAGACAACAGAGGGGGTCTTAGAAAGAAAAGGCGAAAAACAGAATCTGTTAACCTTTAAGACTCGCAACTTAATACAGCCCTCACCAATCACCATTGGCGACAGAAGGCATCGATACACATAAACAGTGATCTACACACAAAAGAAAGAAAATCATCACTTTCGATGTTGGTTTCTTTAACGCCTGCTGCGTCTGTCCACGGACCCCCCTCTCCATTTGCTTTTCATGGAGCCCTTGGGGGTTCTCAGCCCGGCTCTCTTTGGAGTTTCGATTTCCAATCACCACATTCTCCTGAATTTAATGGGTGCGAGGAACATGGGCAGAAGAGCCACTTCGACCTTTTGCGTTCCGTTAAAACATTCATTATTGTCTTAGACAAGCGACCCTGCTGCGTTGACCGCTGGTATTCCTATTACAGACGACATTTGATTGACCAATGAGATCTACAGTATGATACATACACATCGTTTGAGTATTTTGTTAAGGTCCATGTGAACCAATGAAAGCAAGAATGAGAAAAAAATTGAATTAAAGTACAGGAATTGCTGTACCCAATTACCCAATTCCAAAATGAATATTTATATGACAAACATGTTAAAGACTCGACAGGCTTGAATGACAATCTATAGAGGTTAATGCGTTTCTACTCTCGGCAGGTGTAAATACGACATCCACCAGCAGGCGTTCACTGGGCCGTGCTAACTAGCCAAACTCTGACCCCCGAAACAGACATGCTAACTGGAAACAGCGATGACAATTACAATTCAGATTCTCTCTAGCTCACGTCTGATTCTAAACGTGTCACGGCAGACTCAAAGGTAATTCAATTTCAGAAACAGGAAGGGAGTCTTGGTTGTAAAAAAATGGTAGCTACGCCTGTCTGAGCAGAAAGCCAGCGGGAGGAAAAGCGCTTTGGACGGAGCTCGGAAGTGAGTTATAGAACATACTAAGTACTTGGAGATCAATAGCTAATGTTGGGTAATAATGCATGTTAATGATAGTGACTCTCTTTGAGGACTGGCCTTAGAGGTATCCACTGCTAATTGCTAGCGCTATCACCACTACTGCTATTGCCATGACAACAATTACATCCTCTGAAATGGTGCCACTTGGTACTTTCCATTACTGTGCTGCTTTGAGGGCAAAATTGAAACGATTGTCATTATATTGTAACTGTAATTATAATCTTACAGGCTATTGTCTTAGTAGTGTCTTAACTGTAGAAACTTAACAAAGGACTGTTAATAGTACAGTTTTGAGTTTTTGTGCATATTTCTTTTGTGAATCGCCAGACCACTCCGAAAGCGTGTAGTTGGAAACATAGAGTCCATTTGTGACCTAGTGTGACAAGTAAGTGTGGAAAGCTGCACAACGCCACACAAATGTAACTACACTGACATGGCGTAGTTGATGTTTAATATACAGGTGTGTGATAAATTTGGAGATTAGATTGAGTCAGTTTAGGATTGGTGGTAGACAATGAAGTCCTGATAGTAAAAAAATGTTGAGTGAAAAGTTTGGTTTGTATACGTAGTTTACATAACATATGTAAATCAACAGATTTTTGTTTATTATTCATATGCATTACCCGCGGCATTAAAATCATATTTGACCTTAAGTCTGACAGCATTGTAAAATAAGTATGTGAATAAACACATTATTTGATTGTAATATAACAACATAAATATTGATTACACGATGATACATATGAGAGATGAAGATTTTGCTTCACTTTAATACCTAGTATGTAACAAATGCAGTCAAAGGGCACCGGTCGAAGTGCGTCAGGCAGTAATGTCCAGCAGGTCGACCATCAGCGTGTATTTCTATAAGTTCTATACGTTTATAACATAAAATATTAAGAAATTGTTTAGGAACACTCCAGTGTCTGTTTCACCCTGTCGTAACTATCGATATACAGCCTGGTGCCCGATCTGCCATGATAAGGCATTAATCAAATACCGTGACCTAATGAGAGTCTCCGAATGGTTATGACCTCCTCTGATGTCTGAGAAACATCCTTTAGCACAGGTGACGGTGGATCCAATTTTATGGAATCAGCTCATTAATTTGAGTTTTATGCATGTATTCAGTGAGTCAGGCTGAGTCTTTACTACAGCTCATAATTATCTTGAACAGTGCTGCAGGTCACACAGCAAAACCGGCCATCAATTACCATAAATTATCTCTGGGGCTGGATGCATCAGGTAGCTGTATTGTAAGTAAGGTTGAGAGGTGAGGATAAAATGAGAGGAAGAGGGAAAGATGAGAAAGCGCTCGGCCCCGCGAGTGTGTTTAGCGCGACAGATCTGAAAGTCAGTCGCTGTGAACATTATTTTGCTAATGAGGTGAGAAAATATGACTCTACCTCAGTTAAAATGTGGGAAGGAAAGTTGGATCACGGACTTGTTAATGGAAATAATGCACAATGCAGTGTCCTTAAACAAATCGTTGCTGTCTTTTCTGAAACCTCGGATCTCCAAATTCGCTGTTTTTTAGGAAATGGAAAAAATGCTGTACATTTAAATGATTAAATACTGTGTTTTCAAAGTTGACAAGCATGTTTTAGTACTTTTAATTGGTTGGATACATATTTGCAAAACCCAGTGATAAACATAATAAAATGATTTATCAAATAAAAGTCACGAAATATGAAGATAGAGGGTTTCAGAAGGACAGCAGCGATATGTTTTTTACCATAGTGGGACAAATCAAATTTTTGCTTTTGTTGTGAGAAGCATTAGACATAATGATAAACGTTTGTCATTGTAAACATATTAAATGTCAGCGCTTACCCTTAAATTTGATTTTTGTCCTGGTTCAAGGTCATGACCTTATCATCTGTCAACAAAATAATTATTCGATGTAAATACCTGTATAACATGGTTCAGCATATATGTTCAAAGAAAGTTTTCCACTAATTTATTTAAAATGCTCCCCCATTCCAGCCCAGCTCTGTGACGGACAAACTATTACTCAAATGGTTATTTTTACCTAAAACTTTGGATTACGAGCACAGTTTTGGTATCATTTGAAAGAAGAAACTCAAAAGTATTACTTTTTTATCATTAAAAAATACTAACGATATATGCCAAATGGTACAAAATCAATGATCCCTGAGCCACAAGTCTAAATAAGTTATGTCTGAAGTTTAAAGTCTGAAAAGTTATGTCTGAAGTTTAAAGACAAAATATAAAAAATGAGGTTCCTGCAAGGTTTTTTCTCAGACTATTACCTTATTGCTCGTTCACTCAAGTTGTATTTTTCATATTATTATATTTTTGAGAGGGGTTACTTTTACAGTGGAGGCAGACAGGAACATAAAGGTAAGAGACAGGTTGTTGGATCGGGACATGACCCGGGTTAGACTCGAACCTGGGTCCCCGTGAGCCAACAGCTTAAGCATATGTGTCTGGAGTGCTAACCACTGGGATACTTCTCTGACTGACCTAAGGTTTGTATAACCACATTTTTTAATTAGATCTTAAATTTAGTGAAAATTAAAATGATTTTAATGAATAAATTAGAAACATATATTTATATATATATATATGTGTTTGTTTGTGTGTGTGTGTGTGTGTGTGTAGGTGTAGGTGTGTGTGTGAGTGAGTGTTTATGTATATTTACATTTACACGTAGTCAGGATAACAACACTGGTCGAATTCCAAACGAAAGTGATAATCCCTACTCACTTTGACATTCAGTGATCAAGAATACATTTTGTTCTGTTTTACGTTATATGCAAGCCAGTGATCTTATGATGTTTTCTATTACAATATAACATTGTATACACTGTAAAACTAAATAATTACCACTTAATAGACTTTCCTATTAGTTCTGTTTTCAATTACTTTCATCAAAATTAAAGAGATTAAAAATGGGTAAACTAGCTAATTTTTTCTTGAAACTAAATTGTACATTAAATCTACAGTAAATTACTGGCAAATCGGCTTCGAAATTACAGCAAAGTTTATCAGTGCAGACTTAGCATCCCTAAACAAGTATAATCTCAAAATATTTACAAATGGTTGTTTTGTTGACCACATATGTCAATTGGTCTCAGAAAATATGAATATTTTTCTTACGATACGATAAACGTTTAACAAGTCCCAAACTTGAGTGACGACTTAATTAAGTCTAAACTTGTAACCTTGTTACTTGCATCTGCTACTCATCTTGGCATTATTTTATTTTTTAATATTCGACAAAACATTATCTCCATAATTTTGGTGTTAATGGTAATAACAAAAATGTTTTGAACTTGATGTTTATCTTTCATGACACGTAAAATATTTTGTCAACAGCAATGAGCATTTTACAAATACGACACGCATAAACTTGGATTCCAAACCACTTGGAAGTTTTCTCTTTTTTCTTAACTAGCACCAAGCTTTTTAAAACCGATCCTTTGTTAAAAATATAAAAATTTCAAGCTGTATTTTGTACCCTGTTTACCAGAAGGTAAATGCTGTCAGCTGTGACAAAATATACCCCGCTGAGAGAAGAAAAAAGGTACATCACTGAGGCCTGTTTGTTCAAAGGACTCTGTGTTCTTAAAGGCCAACTGACCGACAGAAATAAAGTCCATCTAAAAGAAGCTGACCCGGGGCGGTCAGGCCTCGGATGAGAGCAGAGACACGGGGAGGAAATGTCACAGCCCGTCCAGGAAAGCAGCCCTCTGTAAAATCTTTTGGCCTCTGTTCTGCTGCAGCATCGCACAGGTGTCAGTCAAGATTTCTGCACAGGATTTAGTCGATCTTTCAGCGCCCAAATGATAATGTGAAAAATGTTGCATTTAAATAATTATGCGTATTGAATAGCTAAAATTCTTAAATATGGATTATGGCTGTAGGTCAGTGAATCCCATGGGATGATTTCCAATTTAATTTCCTCAACCTAAATTAGTTTCATATGTTTAAAGGTGAAGTTTTTAACATGTTGATATTCTAGATTCTATCCCAGTTTAATATGCAAAAATAAACAAATAATATTGTGGTGCTAACAAAACATTCTTATTTAGCATCCCAATATTGACTTTACCCAAAAAATGAAAATCCGGTCATCATTTACTTATCCTTGTGTCATTTTTAACCCGGTATGACTTCTGCAGAACAAGAATGAGGATGTTTTGAAGAACGTTGATAACCAAACAACCGCAATACCCATTCACTTATTATTGGTTTTGTGTCCATACAATAGAAATGAATGTGTACCGCCATTTTCCGGTTACCAACGTTCTTCAAAATATCTTCTTTTGTGTTCTTGCAGAAAAATACCAATTTACATACAAATGACTCTAGAGATCAATCTAAAAAATATAATAGATAATAAAACATTTTTCTACGTATAGCATTCATCAATTTGTATTATATTTGTCTACTGTTGCTTGGCAATTATCCATGCGTGCCATCCACTTGCGGTTAATTAAATTTGCCAGTCTTCGAGCATAAGGTTTGCCGTCATAAATAAGCCGTTGTAACAATGCAACATTACTTCATTTAATGTATGCTAAATGTAACGATAAAGGTTATTAATTTGTGTGTATAATTCATAATGTAGACACCGTGGAGGCAGCACAATGCACATTTATGCACATCCCTGGTCCTGCTGTGCACGATACTGTGCACATACATTGTCTGCTATCAAAATGCAATAATTTGCAAAATTTTCAGCTGATGTCATGAATCCCTGTTGTTTTTCAATCCATTCACTGATATGCAACACCTACTTTTCATGATGGATCACCCCCAAAAAAATCAAATCAACTTTTTTGTTCGGATATTCTGTTTATCCGATATTCCAGCGGCATTTTATGTCGACAGCCTTACAATAAGACATATTTATTATGAAAAGATGGCTTTGAATTGTCCACAATGTACTTGATTACTCGTACTATTTGATTTGATTTATGTCATCAGCGTCGAGTCTCTCATCTGCAGGTAATCGGGTTTAAATAATTAGCGATTCAGCTGACAGAAGCATGTTGGCGTGTTGTGCTCCCCACATTAAAAATTGATCCATGCCGCAATAGGAAAAGGTAATTTGTGGTAATCATTGTCATTCATGTAGATTATCCCCAGACTGATACCGCGCTAATGACTTAATGAAATATTTATCGGTTCGAGAGTCTAATTGTGCTGTAATTCTCAGGAACACCTAGTCAATGGTTCGAGGGTCACGGACAGCTGTACAGCCCACGGATGAGGTGTTTACTTAATGAACATTGTTTAGACATTCTGCCGCTTGCTGCATCAAAAACCCGACTAGACAAAAAAATAATCCATCTGCAATGAACAGCATTAGTGATTTACAATTAATACCCACTCGAAACTCACAATCGCTGAGATCTCTCAGACACAGTGTGTCTAGTGAGAAATGCAACTTCCTCTGATATAGACTGCGAGTTTGTGAGAAGGCAGGCGAGACGGGAGTAGGGTGTTTTGCATGACTTTGAAGGTTGTGCATAAATGACAAATGATATTTCGGAAACATTATCAACAACGCCAGCTGCTTTCCGAAGTGCAGCTTTGGGATACGTTCCTGGCTGTGCGAGTGAAACGCCCGAATCGCCAAACGACCCAAATCCTTCAAGAGACTCTTGGGATGTGCCGGCGAAACAGACGCCCGTTTGATCGACATCTGCATAGATTGATAAGAGTAAGTGATAATAGCACTACAAAAGCCGAAACAGAGGGGATCATTTCTAAGATATCCATCTCGGACCCCGAGCCTTGTTTACAGGATCTTCAAACACGCCTCCAAAACAGATTTCCTCTCTCGTGCTCTGACTTTTCAAGATCTGAGGCGTAAACATCGCTAAGCTATTATTTCAAAGTGAACAATTACGCTGGAGTGTGTGGCAAAGCCTCTCGATGACATCAAAGCGAGTGGGCCTGTCATGGCCAAATCCCCTTTTTTTGATAAGAGATGTGTGTAATTCGCACCCTCGGATGGACAGAGCCCTCCGTTTGTGTTTGGCCGCATCAGAAGATGTCTGCGACAGGACAGAATTGAAATTCCAGACACACGCGCTGCTGGAGTAGTACATCATTAGGGCAGGGAAGAAATAGAAGGGCTTTGTTTGATAAGTGTGGTGAAGGGAGAAGTCTAAGTGTTGAGAGGGGCCACGGCGTGTGTGTGGGGAGGTGTAGGTCACATTGGGCAGCTGGGAAGGAAAATACTGAAGTTAATCTTCACACTCTTTACATTTATCGCCTCCGTGCGAAACACATCGTCCTTCTGGTATGATCATGGTCTGATGCAGCAAACGAATCGATTGATTTGAGAAAACGAGATCAAATTGGCTCTGTGTGACCGCTGCGAACCAAAATGATGGGAATGTGCACCAAGCTCTAATTCTTAATGAAAAAAATTATTTCAAAATAAGTAAATTTTCTAGTCGTGTTTAGGTACAATTATAATTTTTGTTTAATTCTGTGAACAATACTTCTACCAAAAATGAAATACAAATATTGTTTTTATTTACAGAAAATGAAGACTGGAGAAACAGGTCAAAATAACAGAAAAGATGCTTAGTATTATTTCAGACCTCAAATGGTGCAGAGAAAACAAGTTCAAATTCACTTTTAAGCAACATATCAGTAATATTTGTGAATGTATTTTGGAAAAGTTAGAAATATGTGATAACCTTAATTTTGGTCACAGTTTTGTCATGCTTTCAGTCTTTCACGTTGCTTTTGGATGACTTTAAGCTACTCCTGAGGTTTAATCTTTGTTGAAATTCAACAGACACTGGACTGGAATGACCACAATACATCTAGAAATGCCGAATAAATGAAAAATTGGAATGGTGTCTTTATTTTACCGTGGCTATAAGAACGGGATCTGGATGAGTGAACTAATATAATCTCCTTCTACACGTGCCATAACTGACTGAGTATCATTTACAATTGCTAGTTTGTTAATGCACAGTGAACTAACATGAATGATTATATTTGCATTAACTGACTTGAAATAATATTGCTCATTGTTAGGTTGTTATCTATTGCATTTAATTATGTTAACAAACACAACCTTACGTCAACAAGAATTTCCAATACTTTTCTCCAGAGTGGTACATGCAACATGCTGATGCTTTGTCATATGATTGGATCATTTGTAATAAAAAATAGCTTACAACAATCTTGATAATTACTAAATTATTGTATTAGCTATCTTTTTCGAGTTAAAAGCATATTAATAATATATGCATATACATTAACCCTCATGGACCGACTGACTTGAGGAAGAAATTGATCTCTCCTACTTTTAGTACTATTTTAAATGGCTCAAAACTCTGGATCTGTCAAACCCTTTAAAATATGTAAAACGTTTTTAATCGAACTGAGATCTAAATTATGAATGATGGCACTGTCTAGATATATACATTTTTAAGATGAAAATTGCTTATGATGGACAACATTATTCTCAGACAGCTTTGTATATTCAGCCTTAAGTTCATAGGTACACTCCTGAAATACGGCTTTGGAAAATTACAGCCTATTCAAATTCCAAAGTTATTTCGTAAAGGTTAGACGCACAGTGTCATTGCACAGAACTACCAGAGATATTAAACTCATATCAGGTAAACATATTTCTGTTTGTTCTGGACAGTGTCTCCCGAGGTTCCTGGGCGCTTGATTTTTCATCTATTGTTACTGACAGAAAATCCTTACTATTACATGCATGAGGACCATTTTCTCTAATTTAGCTTGACAACTTTGAATGGAGACTATATGAGTTTCTGAAATGTATATATCGCACTGACACCGACTGTCAACAAGAGGTTCTATAACTCAATCATATAAAATCAGAGAACGTACAAATGATGATCGTTTTGTGATTCTTACAAGTAGATAACAAATGTTTCGGCGATAACACATCAAAAACCAAGAAGGGTAAGAGGTGGTATTTGTTTGGCTCTGAAAGGAGTCATGAATTTTGAACGTTTGTGACCTTGCCTGTGAAAAACCAGTTCAAGTTGTTTTTGTCATTCTTGCTAATCTCCAGAACATTTTGTGAAAATGTCAACTTGATAGGCCCCATCATTAATACCGACTGTGTTAGGTCATGTAATCATAATGACAACTTTGATGCTTGTTATCTCATACTTGGATTTTGAGACGTTAGCCTGGTTTTCACACACTGAGTCACATTTATGAAAAAATAGAGGCCATATACAATCTACTAAAAGTCCCCCAGATTGGACGATGATTCATTAGTCAATGAAATAAAACCTAGCTTTATACATATACTTTGCACACCATTTGAAAATGGCCAAACATCGTTTGAGTGCCAGCGCTTTCTTTGAGTAGAATGGCAAACATTGAGAGTTGAGTGAAGCTGGAGTGTTACTTTATGCACCAGGGGTTTGAAATTTAGCATTTACTTACAGTTGTCCCTGCTGGCTACAGCATTAGGCTGTCAAAACCACTATTCTTCATTGACGGCCATTCTAGAGTACATCGGTCAATTTTCTTTTTCTACAAAGATTGTGTACCACTAACATTTTTGCCATCTGCTATTGCGCAATCAGCCGTGTGACATGTAGGGCTCAGGTGATTGGCCCAAAAAGTTCTACGCCCTGACGCTGCATGTCATGTATTGTACTTTGGGAGATGTGCTAGACCAACAACTGCCATTGAGATGAGTGACAAAGCTGTAAGTATTACAGACCTCTGTTATCCACACCCAAGATTCACATCAACATACAACATGGGGCAGTTATTTTACTGTTATTTGTGCTTCATTTGGAGAGGGTACAAGCTACACCTTATCTCTTTTTCGCTATAAACAAGGTCGACAAAATGGCTTTACCGACACACACCGCCACTGAGATTAGACTTTCGGGCCGAATCTGGATCTACATCAGCGAGCTTTCAGAAATCCAATTCTACAGACATGGGTGGGACTGGAGAAATCAATCACAGATCGCATTAACCAGCTGCGATTCTATGATTGCTTCTACATCGGCCATTTCACACCTGGGCCTACCAGAAGCACAAAAGGATCTCGTACCCTTACTTAAATGACACAAAACAGAGAATAATGACCGCTCTGAATAACAAACCCATTATGCCGCGGTCACACTTTTCTTACTCCTGTTTACTCATTCCGGATACGCATGTCTGTACCAGACGAAATAATGTGGCGTCGTAAAGCGACATGTGTCACTGTTATTCGGTATTCTGTGTCTAATATAAACTACCAATGATAATAAAAAGTTAGCAGCGTTAATAGATTAGCTCTAAATAAAAAAGCTACAAACTATCATTCTCAGTCAGGAAAGAACACACATGCAAAAAGTTTAATCAAACTTCTCCTGAAAGATACCCAAAGCTAACGCGCGCCCACAGAAACAACATGAAGACATTGTCAATGGATGACAGATTTCACGAGTCACCATGGAAGCATACGATTTTTGAATATAATCTGTAAAGTTAATAATAAAATTAGTTCTAAATGCTGAGTTGGATGAGATTGGAATGTAATTGTAATATTAATGTAAAAGTATAATATTATACATAATCTATGTTTTCACACCCACTTGACACTCATCAAAAACTCACACATTCGCAGAGAACCCCTAAAGCTTACACCGTGTCTACACCGGACGAGACAGGCGCGTTGTGACATGACAACGTGTTTGTTCTTAATGGGTTTGTTGTGTCGTGCAGCATCCGTTGTGGACAAAAGTTTCAATTATAATGGGTTCTAATGCGTTTTTAATGTCTTTGTCGTGTCGCATCGCAACGGTCGTGTCCGGTATAGACACGGTTTGAGTAACATTTCCTTAAAATGAACTAACCCTAAACATAACCTGCTCCGGAGCAGGATATCTTCAGAGAGTAAGATGCTATGGTTAGATTAGATTAGATTGACTACACAGCGGCATACCGCGGCATACCGGACCTTACTGACATACTCTGAAAGTTTTCTCCGTTTTGGGAACCAGGTTATCAGCCAACTAACCGTTTGTAGCGAGGACGGTGTGACGGGAGCCGTGGGGCGTGGCCTGGGCGTGAGTGATAGTGAAATCAGCTGTATCCGCACCGGTCCTGCATCTCCCACGGATGCACACCATCTTTCTCATCTTACCATATCGTCTTTCACAATCAGTTAAATTCATTACCGTCTGTATTTTAGAACCGCACTTATGATATTGGAGCTCATCTGCCAAGCGTTCAACTCCTGCCAAAGAGGTTCTCCAAATCAGACTAGCCTAACATTGAGCCAAGCCAGACAGGAATAATTATAAAATAATTAATTGCACTAATGATGATTATGGTTATGATTATATGATCATAACCGCGATAATCACGGAACAGCCAGAAATAGCCGAGACCTTGAAGGTGGAATTTAGAGAGGAGGGGGCCATCAGTATGATCACGGGGATGAACAGGACGTGCCGTCAGGACCGGAATGGTAGCCTTGTGAAGCTCCAGGGTGCTTTGAAGGCACCCCTGCCAGTCCACAACAACCGCAGCGGCAGACAAATTATCATATTTTTAGCAACAAAATCATGTTGGCTGAAGTAATTATGAAGCTTGTTTTGGAAAGTTAACGTTATACTTTATTGTAGCCGGGGGCCTTGGCATCTCGCATGTACAAAGAGACCCGAGGGCCCCGGTGCTTTCGGTTTTCGTTTGCAGTGGGTGTTGTTGGTCCTTGACGTTTTTAGCCCCTGTTGCTTGGTGCTTGTCTATGCCCTACAGCTGCTTTCTAATACATTATAATACTTAAACTTCCAAAAACAAGATGCTTGCCAAAATCAGTCTGGTTTGATGAATAGTTAGCAGGTGTTTCTCACTCATACGGATGGACATTAATCTCCTCGCTCGAAATACGGGAGACGAGATGTGTGTACAGTGATCGAAGCCATTCCTCATAATTATTCATTCTCATCTCCGTCTGAAGCCTGACGATCGTGTCTTTTTTTGGGCCCTTGGGAGACGGTCAGAACATCCATTTACACACCAAAAGAGTTAGCAGGCAAATATCCAAAGTCATCGCGGCTAACAACTTTTAGCAAAGGTGAGAGAGTGAGCGCACAAGAGAGAAAGAGAGCGAGAGAGCATCTCTTTGTCATGGTAATTGTTAGCAGCGAGCGAGAAGTGGGCCTCAGGTGGCCATGCCAACTTAATATCCAGCGACTTTGATTTATTGCCAGATAATCACTCCCATAATCCTCTATGAAAGATAGGATTATTTTTGCCACCTGGCCTCTCTCTGTTTATTTAACAAGACGGCAGAATCAGATCAATGATGTCAAAAGGAATGGCAGCTCTCTGTGAACTTTCAAGCCATTTGAATACCAGTGATGTCTTCAAATGACTCTCTGTTGCATTGCATTACCAGCAACGTTTATTGTACGTTAAACGAAAACGATGGCTCAGATGATGGAGAGTCTGACTTGTAATTCTTTTCTCTTTGGCTTTGTAAAAATGTGGTCCTGACAGAAAAGACCTTGATAAATTCGCCAGAAGGAGAACTTTGAAGCCATGTAAAAATGTTACTGAAAGCAATTTACGCAGCGACTGGAACGGTATTCTTTTTTCCCAGATTGATTATGGAGATTTTAGTATCTTATTCCAAAGGATATTTTTTTAATAATCTGCGCAAACACACACAGGAAAACAAACTAGATGAGTTGTCGTTCAACCATGAAATTCAAGACCCAGAGGGACGCTAATGTAGTGGTCTTGCCTTTCGACGTATGCACGCCGAATACAAAAAAGTGCACTTTTATTATTCAAACCGTGTCAGCGTACGTCCTCTGATGTACTTTTTACATAAAGAACCTACATTTTAATGGTACGTTATCTCCTTTAATAGGATTTGTTGGAGGTTTTTCATTTGCATAATGCATTATTACCTAACAAGACGGCCGTTGACGGTGAGATATAGATCTCTGCCTCCAACAAGCACACATCTTTCTTACGACCACACTTTATCATCCTTGATTTATTCAACACGAGACTCGCAGGAACATGACTTCACAGCCAACGTTCTGGGAGGTTGAAGTAAATGGAAATAGGCATCTTACTTAATTAAGAAAGGCCTTGCGTCCTGCTCGATAAAAAGGCTCTGGAATTATGGCAGTCATCATAGGGCCCCATAGAGTGAATAATTGGATGTTTTAGGCCGAAAAAATAAATGATCTAGAAAATCCACTCTCGCTGAGCCAATAGAACTAATTAAAAACGAGGCCGATATCGTTCGCTCGCGCGAAGGCCGGATGTATGGCTCCCAGATCGCTTCTCGATTAGGCTTCAGCTAATTCCAAACAGATGAAATCACTGTATTCCTCGTGCCCTCTTCATTTTACTGCCCGCTTTTCACGGATAGAGTACAAATAGGGCCTGGGTCTCTCTCAACAAATGATCTGTGAAGAGAGGTGATGTTAAAGTAGTGAGTGAAGAAATCAAACTAAACACTTTGAGTTGCTCTGCATATTTTATGTTCTATTTGTGTTTGTTTTATTTCATAATAAAATCTATAAAATAAAATGGACCCTGGACAAAAGAAATTATGGGTACATTTTTCAAACTTGAGATGTTGACACAATCTGAAAGCTGAACAAATAACCTTTCTATTGATGTATACGTTGTTAGAATAGGACAATATCTGGCTGAGATACAACCGTTTAAAACTCTTGTGAGAGTGGAAAAAAACTAAATATTGAGAAAATCACCTCTGAAGTTGTTAAGCAGAGGCACTCTGGCAGGCAATCCACTGACAAAAATAAAGTTTTTATATAATTAATGTAGGAAATTTACAAAATATCTTTATGAACATAATCTTTACTTAATATCCTAATAATTTTTGCCATAAAAGAAAAATCGTTAATTTTGAACCATACAATGTATTTTTGTCTTTTTCTAAAAATGTTGCCGTTCTACTTAAGTCACAATGAACCAAAATTGGACAAAAGGGCTTTAAATATGTATAAGAATATTATAAATGTGTGTAAATATGACTATTATATATACAGTATATATATTGTATGTCTGTCTGTGTGTCAGCTTGTTTCTATTTTTTATTACTTTTCATAAATTTTCTATTCATTATATATATATTCATATATATTCTTTAGGGTTGTGGTTATTTTAAAGGATGGGAATTCTTGATGTGTTTCAAACTTTTATATTGAAAATAAAATTTACAAAAGAAATATCTCTAATAATTTAAAAACATTAATGGGACACTGTGTATTCTAGAACGCTGGTTATGTGACATACCCGGGTAAGTTTAACGCTGTAGCGAGGAAGGCGTGTCGGGAGCCGTGGGGCGTGGCCAGTGTTCAACAGTTCGGAGAACAATGAAAATTTACCCTTGGGTTGTTGAAATCTTGCATGGTGGTATTTTTGACTGTGGAACACTAAAAAGAAATTCGTTATGCACACGAACTATTAAGAACTATTATGTCGGAACTATGCACACATGTCAAAATCAAAAAAGTAAAATACTCTCGTAAAAGAACTATAGAATATAATGTAGAAAAGGGAAGATTAAGAGACTACAGGCCAGAGAGAGCCGAGGTCGAAAGTGCACATCTTCTATTTTTGTTCTGCACTTAACAACATGCGAAATAGCCTAACAGATTCAGTTCTGACTCACTGCCCTACGTGACTGGCTTAACTTTGGGTCAAAGTATGTGCGGGTCCAGCTCTTCAATTTCCCATCAGCCTCTGTGAGGTCACAGCTCTGTGTTGTGTTTTGCAGTTTTATCAAGTTTTGTTTCTATTTTAGCCACGAGGGAATGTCAGATATCAATATCGTAAAAACATCAAGTTCAGGTGAGCGCAGTGATGCACATGTTATGCATGGCACGCATGCCACTGGGCTTGCATTGATCCACAGGTGTGAGATGAATGAAACACAAATACTACATAAACTACTGGAAGGTGAAATAGTGTGAAAATTACTTACTGAGAAATACGAAGTTTGCACCAGATTCATTGCCTTATGGGATTCCTCTTACTGAAAAAAAGTCGCTAATGACAATAAAATCAAATGACAATTAAGTGATTCAAAAAAATCATTTTTTTTACTAAGCCACAGGATAAGAGTGTATCTCTCTCTTTACATAATACATAATAAAAACAGAATATAATAGGTATATTAAAATATGTTCATTATGAATTAGTATAATAATATCATATAACTCAACTATACTACTATTAAATAAAATGTAAAATATTCGTATACAAAATATTATTATATTATATATTTTTACTAATAATAAAAAACAACATATTGATATATATATTAAATAATAAATCAAATAATTAAAATTAAAGTGACCTATAGATCAAAATATAAATTTGTTATTTAAAATATATATTTCTTCTCTTACAATAAACGTATATGTAGGCTACATTTTAGAAAAATTAACCCTTTTTTCATCTTCCATTTAAAAAAAAATATCTTTAAAAGATTCTATTAAATTAATATTTTTTTACTATTTGACTGGATTAGAGTTTATCTCTCTCTATATATAATACATAATAAAAAAATAATATAATAGATATATTATAATATGTGCATTATGAATTAGTATAATAACATCAGATAACTCAACCATACTTCAATACTGTTATAGTAACAAAACTGTTACAACTTGATTTTATTAAAAACATGTTAAAATAATCATGCAAACATATGACAGTATTGTTTTTTGGTTCACAGTGTAAAGTAAATGCTATTTTAACACATTCTTTTAACCCAGAAACTGTATGTAAATATCAAATGGTAATACAAATGAACCCCAAACACAGCAAGCCTGCAACCGCAGCAAATATCTTATTGCGTAGCGCTGTGTGACAAATTTTCACCGCTCTTACACCGAGGTGATTTATTATTCAAAATGATCCCGTAAAACCCAACATCACAACGTATGCGCATGGTTTCCGAGCAACAGGGTGTGCTATGGTCTGAAAAAGTGGCATTTTCGAAAGATACGGAGATAAAATGTCAAACACTGGGGGTGGGTGTGGGCAGCACAAGCTC
The DNA here is from genome assembly GCA_008369825.1 of Triplophysa tibetana. Lineage (NCBI taxonomy): Eukaryota > Metazoa > Chordata > Actinopteri > Cypriniformes > Nemacheilidae > Triplophysa > Triplophysa tibetana. Next base: position 15,078,659 of record CM017894.1, on the reverse strand, counting down.
TCAGGCCTATCGCCCCAGCGGGAGACCCCATGGACATTGAGCACACAATCTGGTTGGGGGGTGGCATCGATCATAGTGACAGTCTCTGCCACTTGTAACGTCGGAAATAACAACTCTTTCAAAACACTGAAGTGGGGGGTCACGACCCCGTGTCGGATGAGGGAAAGTCATCTTTGACAAGCTTCGGAAAATCTGTTTTGAACACAAAACCTTAAAGGGCAATTTGCTTTCATTCGTCTCCATGCTTTTTGTTTAAACTGTCTTTATTTTTCATCGAAGATTTATTCCTTTTGCTATTTTTTCCATGTAAGCCAATAGGAGAAGACAAATGAACAGAAGTGCTGTACACTTTTCATATACTTTTTATATGGAGAAATATGAACAGAACCCCAAAAGTCTACCAGCATAAAAATCTGCTCAAATCAATGTGTGCAGAATAGAGAGAAGCTGTATTGTAAATCCAGATATAAACATGATTTTTAAGGTGAAGAGATCCAAGATCAATCTGTTCTCTTGGATTTCACAGCAGTACAAATATCATACGCAGAACATCATTTATGAACACATCATACAGAGCAGCGCTTCTCAAACTTTTCACACTAAAACTTGACATATTACCTGGCTGCACCTTACAAAAAAGCCATAGAGAATAGTCAAAGCCCGCACATGTCTTTGAAATGTCTTTTTAGTGTCAGTGTTGGAATTTCAAACAGACTGACTTTAGTATAGCTCATATCTTCCTCGTGACCATATGATGCTCAAGCTTAACAAGCAATTGTCACCCGATGTGATTTAAATATTATATTTCTGTAAAACAGAACACAAGTATATACAAACATATGCTTCTTTAAAATATTATATTATCATACGTATATCACATGTCAAATAAAATGAATAAACCGTGATTGGATCTTAGATTTATGTGCATAACTAGATTTGGATAGCTGGGTAATATGGATCTTCTTCTGGAGTTAAAGGATCTGTATATACATTAGAAGAGAAAAGAACAGAATAGTTCATCCAAACAATAAAATACTGTCATCATTGACTAACCCTCTTGTCAAAATAAAATTTTCGTCTGCAGAACACTAAAGATATTTCAAAGGATGTCGGTAGCCGGACAACAGGGGTCCCCGGCAGACAATGGTTTTGCCCATACAAGAGAAGTGAATGGGTACTGACGTTCATTCTTCAAATATCTTCATTTGTCTTCTGCAGGAAGAAAGAAAGTCATACAGGTTTGAAATGACTAGTTGACGTGTAAATATTGACAGAATTTCTGAACCTATGTTGAATGCAAGATGGCCTCATTTCACGTGTCCATTGACCCTTGAAAGACATTTAAGGTTCATTCCTGCAGTTAAGGCCTGTGGAGAATGTTCAACGCATGAATTGGTAATCCACATCATTCTACCTCAAGGACAACGTTTGGGTACCTCCAAATTGCACTTGAAAGGGTATCACCTGTCAAGTTGACCATTCCCAAAAACTCCATCAAAAATATCAATAACCTATTGAAAAGCTGTAGGAAGAAGGCATCAATAGTTCTGTATTACATAAATGGATGTTGATTTGACCCGCAGTGTCAGAGGTGACACCCGAGATCATTACATTAGTGGATTAACAAGCCTGGCATCATATCCCGCTTGCCTCCTTCACAGGTCTCCTGTCATCTTAAAGGACAACGGCACCAAAAACTCATTACCCAATTCAATATGCAAATGATTCGATTTTCACAGAAACCCAGTTTCCCCGGATTACTTTGCAAGGCCCCCTGAGGGCAGCGTCTAAGACTCAATTCTGTTGCTCAGCGAATCGATACCGCTGTGCCACAGTCAGCACATGTCGGAACTTCTAATGCGCTTGGGGAGCCACGCACCAAAGTTCTTGCCTTGATGCACCAAAACCTGTCACTGGATTGACTTTATGTACAGAGAAGTGCATTTTTCATTGAGATCATCCTAAAGGGACAGTTCACCCAAAAATACAATTTCTGTCATTTGTCATCACCCTCGAGTTGTTCTTATCCCTGTTTACACAGAGAAAGATATTTGCAAGAATGCTTGTAACGAATAAACAGTTCTAAGCCACCATTTACATTTACATTTACATTTAGTCATTTGGCAGACGCTTTTATCCAAAGCGACTTACAGTGCACTTATTACAGGGACAATCCCCCTGGAGCAACATGGAGTAAAGTGTCTTGCTCAAGGACACACTGGTGGTGGCTGCTGGGATCGAACCAGCAACCTTCTGATTACCAGTTCAGTGGTTTAACACACTAGACCACACCTCCCTCCCACCACTGACTACCATAACAGGAAAAATGACAATGTAAGTCAAAAGGGCCACAGAACTGTTTGCTTTCCTAGATAATTCAAAATATCTTCTTTTGTTTTCAACAGAACAAAGGCATTTATAAAGCAAGATTTCCTATTATCAATGGTGGCCAAGAACTGTTTGGTTACAAGCATTCTTCTAAGTAGTTTCTCTGTGTTTATCAAAACAAAGAAATGTATACAGATTTGGGACAATTTGACAGTGAGCAAACGATGCCTGACTTTTCTTTTTTGAGTGAACCATTCCTTTAAGATCTGCAACTGCGTCACAGCCAGATTAAAACCAACCTTCATCAATGTGACCAGTCACATACCAACTTCAAAACTTTAAAACCTCCCCCTTCTTTCAAAAAGTTGACATCTCCCACACTGTGCAAAGAAATCATGATATTGTACGACTTGCATTTTCCTTGCCGGCAATGCGAAGAATCGTTCCTACACACCTGAATACGATTAACCCACACGTTTTCCTACATATTATCCAGACCGGCTCTTCACGCTTCTTCACCTTTCCCGAGAAAGAAAACATTGAGTGCTTTCCATTTCTCCGTTTCGAGACCATGAGGCATCTGTGTATATCTCCGAGCACCTAATTCATCACTGCCGCAACATTCCGGGGTTTCCACCAGAAGCATATGGACTTCGACAGAGGTGGCATTGACGGATGCTCTGTGGGCTGCATTTACAACCTAGGAGTTCCTAATACTTGGTAAATTTGTTTAACTGTAGGTTTGTTGGTTTGTCCTTATAATAACTGGCATTTTTCGAACGATCACTTACAGGGGAACTTTTAAGGATCCTACGATGACCTTGTTTCTTTTTCAAGAAGATTGAGCAGTAAGAAGACAGTCAGGACAATGCACCTCTACAAACACATGGCACGGAGTGAAAGCATTTTCTCTTCAATTGTAACTTCAAATGGATTTTAAAAGCGATAGTAAGGACGGACTCCCATTCAAAGTGTGTAGCCTTCTGAAGAAGGGTTTCAAGTGCACACTCATGACCAAATCATTATTTCTTTTTTTTTGAGAGAGAGAGCTGCATTTAGCCAAGAGGGACTGCTTTGATTTGTCAAGAATAATGGCAATTTGCAATAAAGTCTAAAGATTTATGATTTTTCAGAAGTGCAGTAGACATACTTGTTATATGTTGTCATGTGTCTGAATCAAAATCCTGTTTAATTTGAAGATTCGTGTGAAATTGTATCTTCAGGGTCTAAAAATTCTCAAGCAAAAACATATAACATTTGAATGCATATGGTTCAGTCAATCATAACACATCTGGAGGGTCTTTCAATAACCAGAAATTCAGTTCCACTTCATATTGCCATTTGCATATTTTGGGGCGAAAGCGAATTTTTATTCATCTCGACGAATTAGTTACGTGCAATTTGGTACGCTATTGAATGGCTGTGCGAAATTCCCAACGCATTGTTGAAGCAAGACACATTATTTGATGAAATCATCAATCGCCACTCTCTAATTCGCTTGTGATTAAGGAGCAGAATTAATTAGCTCATTATAAATGCTGATGATCAACGTCCTAGCAGTAAAACCTCTAATGGCGAAGTGATTACTTTTGACATATTTTCCCATCTCAAGCTATTTGTTCCGCAGCCTTCGGAGAGAACGCAGATCAATATCGTTTACCATGCAGCTCCAGTTACTTTCCAAAGAACTACGGATCGCACACACACGCACGCACACACGCAAAAATGTCCCGAGAACAGCAACTAAAGTCACGCAGATATTTCATTTTCTTTGCCCGGGCGTGATTTATAATCCCGGCTTCTGAGCCTAATGTTATTTGAGAGCCGGGTGGCAAAATAGAGACAAATGGAGGGTCGAGAACATTAAGAGAAATTAATTAATGGTAGAGAAATTTGTGATATTGGGAGTTGAGGGTCAATTTATTATGGCACAAATCTCAGGCGGTTCCAAAAGCCAATAGGCATCAAGGAAATAAAGGCTGGCTCCAGTGCTCACGTGTCACGGGAAACAAAGTGAATGCTAATCACTTTGAGTGCCTCTCTGTGCAAATGGTCGGCGTGCTTTAGTTGCAAGCTGCCTTCTCGTGTTAATAGCTAATTACATTGAGCTTGCGACAGAGACCCCCCATGTAAAGAAGGTCGGAGGACGGCGGCCAGCTCGATGCACGCCGCTCAGAATGCCAAGCGCTATTTCGGAACGCCAAGCTTCTGATAATCCACACAAATATCCAAGCAAACACAGAGATATTGTTTAGCTCCATGTGCAAGACAAAATGCTGAATAAATAACAATATAATCGGATAACTAGATGCAATAGCATTGCTGTTATCAGGCTGTATTATATTACAGCAGGTTGTGTGGCGTTTAAGACAGCGTATTTTTCTAATAAAATTTACAACAAACAGCACAGATGCAATTAAACAGGCGGTTACAGGGGATGTATGAGTTTTTTAAATGAATTTTATGCTGTACACTTTATGCAGTGAGCTAAAAGGCGAGCAGGAACACGAAATGAGTTCTGAGAGATGCGGCGGGCTCCATCGGTTCCCATAATGCTACTGTAAACAGCGAGGGCGCGACAAAATAAATAAGCGCGCAGAAATGGAACTCGGAAGTCGCATTGTGATCTCGTGTCATTATGGCGGGCTCTGGCTGACTCGGGTTCAATAGAAGGACAAACAGCAGAACCCAATCTGCCGATAGTGAACGATGGAGGCCAATCTTTGAGGAACCTGTGATAAATAATGTTCTGTTGACTGTAAGGATGGAAAGACAAACACATTGGATTGCAATTAAAACCCTATTGATCGTGGCTTCTGTGGGGTCTGTTGGAAAGTCGGGCCGATAAAGGCTCTCGCGTTCTTTTAGGGGATGCAGCACAAATTTAAGCTTTTTAGGATAAGCTTTTACCAAGCGAATGAGAAATATTTGCTTTGTTAATGACTTTTAGTTAATACAATTTAATAAATACAACAGAGAAGAAAGATTTGCGTGTCGAAAGAAATGATTGAAATTATTTTCTTCCGAAAAACACTTTATGAAATATATTTGCACAAATGCAGATAAAACCAAGAACAGGTAGGTAAATTTCTATTTCAGTTTGTTCATTCTACAAAGCAACATTTGGCTTTAGACAATTTAGAATACAGCTTTAAAGTCAAATAATTATAGTAAAAAATATTGACAACTTTGAAAGGAAAGATCACCCAAAAATGAAAATTTGTCATTATTTACCCACCCTCATGTCATTTCAAACCTGTATGACTTTCTTTCTTCCACAGAATGCAAAAGAAAATATTTTAAAGAAAGTTAGCAACCGAACAGCGTACAACATTTCTCAAAATATCTTCCTTTGTGTTGATAAGACCCTAACCCTAAATAATGACAGACTTTTTATTTTTGGGTGAACCATCACTCGTATGTCAGTTTCAATGTGATTTCCACAGATAAAAAATCATAAGTTTGGGCGACTTGACTAGATAAAAAAAATCTCTTTAGCGTACAAAATAAAGTTCCTTTACGGAATGTAATATAATTTGTTACTTTTCAAAGATGAGGCACGCAGATCCATTTCAATCTGACAAACTCCGTGTTCGTTCCAGTTGCGTGACAGGTCTTCAAGCAAGACGAGATACTCAAACACAATTACATTAGCTGAGCCACTGGGACGATCGCAGGAATCGTGTTTCATGGGGGTTGTAAAATGACAAATATTGGATTGTTTACCTAACTTTCCTGATTTCTGCAATGATCGCTGACAGGAGCACTTTAACAGAGATGTATCTCCACTGTCTGCCGCAAATGTGACCAATTTGTGATGTTTTATGTAACAGATGGAAGCTTGATTCAGGAAAAACAACTGAATTACATTTTCAGACAGAATGTAAATTGTTCTGTTGACTGTTTGTCATCACAAATAGTTTTGTTTACATTTATTAGATTAAACAACATTGTGTGTAATTTTAGCTTTTGATATTTTTTCCTGTTTAGAAATGTATCGAAACATGCAGTAGAGTGACTCTGAATGCATTGGATTTAACAAAAAACACCCATAATCCGTTGTTAACGTTTTCTGAGACTTTTTTCGTATAAATAAGTGGAGGACAGGAAATTGACGTCCTCAATATCCGTGTCCCCCACGCATCTCAACATGCCTGGAGCACATGCGCTTACCACCACCAAATCTAGCCGATTTCTGTGATCTAACAGCATCCTTCCAGAGCTTAAAATGTAAGCCTTTTTGAAAGAAGACATTTTTAATGTCACACAAAGCTTTCTTCACCTTCTCCGCTGGGAAACACCGCCCTACTGAACCTTGCACATTCAATGACACCTCCAAAAACACACACACACCACTGAACTTCACAAGAACTGATTCTGGCCATTGAAGAATTCTCCAATTCTCAGCGGCAAGGCCGGACGGGGGTTCAGAAGAGTTCTGACATTTCTCATTCACGTGTGAGAAGTTGAAAAAGTGCGGATGTGTGATTTCTGTCGCATCAGACACCGAGGTTACGGTCCCCTGACTCTGAAGTGTGGAGTCATTACCGGAAAGGTCACCCTCTGTTAGATATCTTTTTAACCTCACCATGACAGTAAGAACATCAACTTCCAAGCCTTTGACCAAACGGATTAAAGTTAATTAGTTTGTTGCTGAACCTAGCGTCACGTTTGCGGTTTTACCTTTCCGAGGCGTCTTTAACGTGCATGCCGGCCATTTCCATCATTTCCCTGCAGTGACATCGTGAAGAGGACATTATATTCCCAAATGGTTAGTCTTTGACTAAGAGGCGCTGACATTTGGCACAATATTAAAAATACCATAAAATCGACACAGAGTCTTAAATGACTTTTTGGAGCTGCTGAAGGGCGATAAAAACCTGGAGGCTAATATTCAGAGAATTACCTGATAGGCAAGAACTGTCTTTTAGCCGGAATTACTGGCTTTGTTTCCATGATGAGCCCGCTAATCTGATGCACAGGTGATGCTGACTGCCTCCTTGAGTGTAAACAAGCTCATCTTTACCCAAATAAACATGCATAAGTATTCAATTTTCATGCATACACACACATGTAGGCCGATATCATTACTTTACTTTTCTAAGGTTATAGAGTAAATTAAGAACTAAAAAAAAATACAGTAACCTCTCTTTCTCTCAACGGGTAATGGCTTTTGTTGAAACCAGTAACTTATTATTGCTCCTGTATGACATATTGCTTATTGCTCCCTGAACTCTTTGGAAGTCACTTTGGATAAAAGAGTCTGCGAAATGACAAAATGTTAATATAAACTAATACAAAGAAACATGATGTGTAATTGGGTCAACATGTAAGATATAAGGGTTGCTTGCAAAGAAATTAAATAAGGATAAATATCATATTTTTTTTCATAATACAAACAGCAAAATATTGAGAGACTCAGACATGAAAAAATGAACTCAATAGCCGTCATTGATTCAGAGAAGAGATTCAGCTCAGTGTATTGACGTTTTCATTACTGTGGTAAATTTCCACGCTCTTAGTTTAGCCTTGGGAATATGAAGGAAACAAACAAAACAAAGATCTTGTTAAAATGAAACATTTATAAGCTGGGAACCGATGCTTAAAAATAAACTAATGAACACGTATTGACATTGTGTATTAAAAATGTCATGCATAATTTCTAATGAAACTCATTTTACATGTATGACAAAACCTGTCGAAGAGCATAATTTAAGGGGAAATAAAAAGATTATTGAGAAGCAGACAGTTACAGTCTGCCATGAAACGATATAACATTTCACATTTCATCAGTGTTCGTAACTGTGACCCGTTACAAGTGCATTGTATGTGAAAAATGCACCAGCATTAACTTAAGCAAATATGCGTTTATAGCGTTACAAAAGATTTACTGCTATTGCTCAGTGATGGAGAAAAAATGAATTGTTATGTAAACAATTAAAGAAGTCAGTGTTAACTCGATTTGGAATGTACCACTTACAAACAGACACTCGTGTGATTAAGTTTAAGAACCCTGAATTTAATTACCACACTTTGTCCGCTATCTCCATATTTTTATTTAATTAGCAGCCTGCTGAACAAAACCAAAATAAAATGCACTCAATTCATTAAGAGAAGAGCGGTTATTTCACACGAGGTATGAGAACGTTTCCCATCTTCAGCTAAATTTCCCTGTCGTTCTCTTTGAAACAAATGTAATGAAACTGGCATGATGCATTTGCTTATAAAAAGTGGCCGTGGATTACACAAATCTAATTTTAGAGAGACAAATGCAAAAGGTTGACAAGTACAACGGGTGGTATCGTTTAACTGCGTTTCCAGATACACTGCGTTCGGAGACAAATGGTTTGCACGGGCTTCTTATTTTGTGCGATTTTGTCTGTGTACGGACGCATGTGTGGAATGGCTTTTTGTTTGGGCTGTGCTTAATTTATATTTCACCCACTGCCAGGCAAGCACTTTAGTCCCTGACAAGGCGGTCCTGTTCCTGTGCTTCCTGCTGACCCTGTCCGCCTCCATCACCGCAGGTTTCCACTGTCTACCTGCTTTGTCTCCTGGGCCTGAGCTATTTTAGTTCAGCAGACGGCAAGATGCTTCAGCATGAGGTCTCCTTTGAATGTCTGTTTCACTCTATAAGCCTGGTGTTATGAAACAGAAATTAAACAAAAACATGGAACGATTGTTTTATATCAAGCAAACGGTGAGGTTGGAATCATACTTGAAGACATAACTGAAATACTGCCGTTATCCAAATCAATTTAAAACCTGAAAATAAAGTTGTAGGATAAGAAAATCTATCAAACTGACTTTGTGTTTTACTTGTGTTGTTTTTACCCTTTTGTCGTTCAAAATCTGTTCTTTCTTCTGTAGAACACAAAAGAAGATATTTTGAGAAATGTCTCGGTGGTTTTGTGTCAAGAAGTCAATGTGTGCCAGTGTTGTTCGGTTACCAACGTTCTACAAAATATCTTCTTTTGTGTTCTGCAGAACAAAGTAAGTTTTGTAATGAAATTAAGGTGAGTAAATGACGACATGTTTTGGCCTTTAAGTGTCTTGAACAATGACACATTATAATGTTTCAAAAGCATCATTGTCTTACTAGAGTAAAACTGTTACTGCTAAAAAAAGACACCACACCACCAAAAATCCTAAACTGAGCCTACAGGGCTGGTCTGAGCGGGTTGAGCTCTTTTATCTGCGTTCCCCTGGAAACAGTGTATGAGGGAGACACAGAGCCTGTTCAAAATTCCAGACGCTTTGGCCCCATAATGCACTGCTCTGCTCTCCTCTCCCCCCACCCCCATACACGTATAAAGAAATCTTTACTCCGCTCTTTCCAGGGAAGCTTTCCCAGAAAGCTTTGCTTTGATCCATTTTCCACGTTATTTTGAATGATCCTAGACACATTCGTCTTGTGTGCCCTACACTAGGGAGAATTGCTATGATGTTTCATTGGAAATAAAAATCACACACTTATTCCCAATTTGTGTTCCATTCCTAAAAAATATTGGCTTATTTGAATCCATTGTTGCTCAAAAATTGACAAACCCAACATTTGGGATAATTTATATCCGAAACAGTTGGCTTTGTCCGTTTTTACCCAGCACTGGGTTAAAATAACCCAAGCTTTTTCAGTATCTAGTTCCTGTTAGATTTGGTGAGAAATTCATAAAACGTACGGTTGCTACAAACAACATTTTCAGACGTTCAGACATGAAAGCATCTAAGTGCCGTTTGAAATGTTCGTCTAAAATTTTAAAAAGTACAAAAAATACCGAGCTACTACGTTCAGGTTCAGTGATTTCACATTAATTGCATTGAAAACATTCGTTTTGCCATGAAAGTGAAATAATTTTTGGCATAAACATTGGAGCCTGATGAAAATAATTATTTAAAAAGAGAAATATCAATATGCAGAGACTTTTGCATCATAACTCTGCATATTTAGTCTGAGAACAAATCCAGATGCTCAGGACAACCCCACGCCAATTCTTAACTATTGTGTTTTATTCGCATGGATCAATACGTTTTAGTCCACTTTCACCCTGCGATGGTTAGAGCCTCATTTCTGTTTTTTTCTAATAATTGTACATTTTTGTACAATTCACATAAACAAATTCATTCTAAATCCCTACGACATTGAAGTTGTAAACAGCTTAAATTGAGTAATTTAGAATTGCTTTAGAACTACATTTCAAAAAGGGTAGCTTAAGTGATTTCTGTCAAGTGTAGCTTGACTACTAAAGCACACACTGTAATTTCCTCAAATCTAAGATCAGAGAATCTCAATTAAGGGAAAATCACAGAATCTCCCACTCACTTGATAATGATTATGATAAAACATCAAGAACCCACTACAGCATATGGTCAAACCGGCACTGAGACAGGCAAGAAAAGTAATTCATAACGGAGGTTGTGTAATATCTGTTGGCCTTATATCGACCTGTTGGAGAAACTTGATGAAGGAGATGTACTCTCTATTCTAAAAAAGCCCTGTTAACTTCAGTCAGCAAATATTGAAACGACTGGCCTGGCCGGCTGCTTAATGTAACCAACTGAAGTAGATAAAATAAGGCGTAACACCTCTCTATGTTATATTAGAACTGTACATTATATTTATGGTAAAATGCATGTTTTACATGTCTTACGCTAAACATACTTGTACAATGTTATTTCAATATCACTAATACTACAGACCCATTTTTATTGCCAAAATGGTTTGATCGATTTGTCAAGATGTTATTTGTTGTAATTTGTTCACAAACAGTCATGTTTGGTAGTTCTGTTCATTTAAAGTAGATGTTGACAGTTAAAGTCACTATTTACTTTCATTCAATGTCAAAGAGCAGTTTCCGGTCAATGGACAGTTCAATAGATTTTTAGCATAATAATATATGTTAACTATATAAATATTAATATCAATAAAAATGGCACTAATCGGGTCCATAGTCACCACAGTTGTGCGCCAAAAACAACAGAAGTACATCCACAAATTAACTGTCTTTTATGTACCCTCCTCTTTCTTCTGCAGAATAGAAAAGAAGATATTTTGAACAATGTTGGTAGCCGAACAATGGTGGCACTTACATAGTATAGACACAAAACAAATGCAAGTGAATGGGCAGGCACCACTGTTGTTCGGCTACCACCATTCTTCAAAATATCTTCTTTTGTGTACTGCAGAAAAAGACATTCATACTGGTTTGGATTTTTCAAGATGTGAGTAAATGACACCAGAATTTTTATTTCGGGGTAGGTTAACTTTTTCTTTTTAAATACTACAAAGAGTTTGAATCATATCACAAATATCAGGATTCTCCACTTTACGTATTAACCTTCATCAGGAACGTACTGACCCAACGTCTGCTCTTGGAACAAACCAGGCAGAGTAGCATTTTCTGTCGTGTGTTCAAAGGAAATGCTTTTAAAGCGAAGGCAGAAAGCTTCTCTTCAAAGGATGGGGTGAATAAAAAGCTGGACCACAATTTATTCCCTCTGAACTGGAATAAGAGAGAAATGGAGTGTGATATTTTCTGTACTTGAGTTATATTTGGTCAGCGTTATTAATAAACAAACAGATTAAGGACCATCTTGGAACTCTTGGCCCTGCAAGAATTGGCCACAGTTGCATCATCTTCACTGAGACTGTGCTACCTTAATTTACTATAAATAATGCGTCCTGTTCTATTTCAGAGAGTGCAGATACAGGAGCAATCTGACCTGTATTTTGCTTAAATTAAGCGGCGGTTTTACGAGCACATTGTCTAGTTTTCTTTTTAACGACTCGGATCGCCATAAATAAATGATGAGTCTTACATGACACAAGCTATAGCTTGATGGTGTTCACATTTGTAAAGCCGACACGGAACCAGCAGTACTTGGCGGCATGTTTGAAGGTCACAGTTTAAGAGGTGAATTTTGCCTCTCGGTACCATTCATTAATCTGAGCCGCAACCAGCGAGGAAAATGAATCTTAGTGATAAATGCTATAGTTGGGAGCTCAGCTGTGTGCTTTGACTGAGAAATAAAACCAGTGGTATATTTCCACAATGATTACTCTGCCGGGGAAAAAAATGAAATTCGGTTTAGTGCCTTGGTATAGCGGGTCGCAATTCTTGATAATGTAAATCTTTCATAATGTAACTGCAATTTAGTGCTTTAATTAGCCATGGCATTGGCAATTTTGTCGGTTTTACGCTTTTGTGTCTGTGTGGTTTTTCTGCAAATTAATGTGAAAAATCTCTTATAAAACAGATATGTCTGACTCAGATTCAGAGCTGGTATACGCACCAAGCTTAAAAAGAAATGCTGGTACTTATTGCGCATTCTATATTAATAGGCCAAGTTGCGACATTATATCAATACGCTATCTATTGTGGTTAAAGGAACAGTTCACCAAAAAATAAAAAATCTGTCCTGATTTACTCACCCTCCAGTTAGGGGTGGGCGGAATGACCAAAAATCTATTTCACGGAATGAGTCATTTTATTTCACGGTAACAATATATTTCACGATAACCATCCCCGTTATAAGTCTATATTTTGTACCAAATATTTCATAGATTGACTTATTTCATTTATTAACATTTATGCATTTGGCAGATGCCTTTATCCAAAGCGATTTACATTGTATTGTCCTATACATTTGTTTCGGAGTATGTGCAATCCCTGGGATCGAACCCAAGACCTTGGGGTTGTTACTAGCGCATTGCCGTTATCACGGAGTAGGAAAGCTGTATTTATTTATAAATGTATTATTTACCACAGTTCATTTACATGCTGACCATAGTTTATATGTAGGCAAGTTATGACAATGTCCTTAAGATATCAGATTAAGTTCTGATTTATTATTTTTTTAATTTATCTTCTGGTTATATCATATGTATACAGTAGGCAGATAGACAACAACTATAACCATGAAGTATGAATAGCCTATATGCACAAACAATGAGAATACATATGACTGGTATTATTAACTGGTGATCATGGGGTCTAATCTGTGGGTCTTCATCGCTCTTCAGTCTCTATTAGATTTTTATTGTGTTGTGACTCTATGTCTTTACATTTGTTTATTCTCACGCTTGTCTTTGAACTGCGAGTTTCTGGTGAGTCTCTGGAGGTTAGCGGCACGGCACATCACAGCGCTCACGTGGCGAGCATCATCACACGTCATCATCCATCATCTTGGACTGGATCACGAAACAACATAATAATATTTGATTTGTTAATTTGATATGGGGGGATTATTCACATGCTTTTTCATCATAGCACCTAACTTGCAGAGTGCCGAGTTAACCACGCCTACTTATTTACTTTCGCGGAATACACGGAACAATTTGTTGTGATGAACACAGAGAAAGATATTAGGAAGAATGCTTTTATTGGCTATGATTGACCACCATAGGAAAAATGACAATAGTAGTCTAAAAGTGCCCAAGAAATGTTTGCTTTCCTACATTCTTCAAAATATCATCTTTTATGTTCAACAGAACTTCAAGAGAATGTATAAACCAAAAGTTTTTACTATGGTGGCCAAGACCTGTTTGGTTACAAGCATTCACCCAAATATATTTCTCTGTATTTATCAGAACATAGAAATCTATACAGAGTCATGGGTGAACTGTCCCTTAAGAAAAATGATATTTCATTACATTAGATTATATTATATTAAAAATGTTACACGATTTAAATAATGACTTATTTTATCATATTGGTTTAGTTTTTCCTCCATTTAGCAACACTACTGCATGTTGTGCCCAAGCACACCCTCGGCTCATGGTTAATTCAATGCAGTGCAGGCAATATATGACTTTCAAATGGTTTTATTGCTTTGACTGGCAATAGCATCACGCAGGAAACGTAATCCTCCTGAATTATGTTGCAAACTTCCTGTTCACAGATTATTATATAGTGAGTATTGATTCTAGAGAAACTAGATCACAGAGGGAAGAAGCCACAGGGTGAATAGTGATTTAGGTGGATGATGTTTCACCACATTATGAAACTCTATTTAAGCAATTGTGATTTTATGAAAAAGGATTTAAGAGAATAGGCAAAAGGATGTTCGTGCCACTGGGGACAATTGGTGTGAAGTCTGGTATCTGGTAAATACTTGCTATAAAAGGCAAAGTCATGAATTACTCACCCTCTAGTTGTTCCAAATATCTTTCTTTATGAAAGAATTTTCTTTTTTGGGTGGACGTATTGGAATGAGATGCCTTATTATAAAACATATGATAAACATACCGAAAGGTTTTAATAACAGATTAAAATTATAATAAAGTCACAACAAAACTTAATATTACTAATATTAACATCAACAGTAGGATATCGTATAGCCAGTACGAGCTGTCTGTACGTGCTTTGCTTGATCTGATTTTAGATTTATGTTACAAGCATTACTCCCGATAGTCCGCAAATGTATTTAGAGTATGTTGAATCAATTCAGATGCACACAGATAGAGTCTGATGTGTTTTATTGAATTGCTTTGTGTGGGCAATTTAATATTCACCTGATTATATAAGGAAGTAATGTGAAAATCTTATGTGTGACACAAAATTTCTTGTGCACTGATGCAGGGGAGCTAAACAATCACGAAATTCTGGAAGTGTTAGAGAAGAAATGGATGGGATCTCTGGGAATCCAAGAGCCACGGCGAGGTTGGCTCATCTACTCCTCTCTGCAGGAGTCACTTGAAACGTCGTCGGGGATGGTTTTAGTTCTTATCAATAAATGAAATTGTTTACTCTGAGAGTCACACATCAGCGCTATCTCTCAGGATGGCATCCCGACTCCTGTGCCGTTCTCATTCTGAGTAAAAGGTGATTTGAAACGGAGAACAGCAAGGGGCGGGTTTTCTAGTCTCTCATCTGTAATGGGGCCACAAGTAATAAAATATATACTTAATTGGGCACATTTTCTACTATTGTGTAGCATTTATACTTGCAATCTAAACATATTTTTAGTCTCAAATGTGCACACACTTCTTCACAGACTTTCAGAAACAAAGAGATGCGAGAAGTCCAACTGATCTGCATAGCTTGATAATGACTTTAATTAATTTTTGATTAATTGCCGATAGAGGAACATATTGGCACTGGCTGCTCGGCGATGACATCTTGAGTTACTGCAATTACGCGGCGTCCTTCTTAGCACTTGTCACATCTGCCCAAAATCTGATTTAAACATCCTGCGATGCAACGGCGGCTTTCGGCTTCCAAGCAGGGAACAGAGGTTTATGGGTAATATTTGGTGCTTCTTTGTCCTTTAGCCCCCAACTATGCAAAAGTGCTAAATGACTCATCAAAACTGTCATACCTGTCTAGATTTTTCATTGCCTGCCTTATTCGAGTTGAACTACATAGACATACAGCCTCCCACAGTTGTCCTGTTTGCCGGCACTCCAGGGAGGTGCGCTATACAGGCAAAGTAAAGTTCACAGGAGCCCTAGAGGAGCCACCTGTAAGATGTTTTTATGTTAATTCGGACCATGTCGGAAGAGCGCTTTCTCCCCCTGACCTCCCCAGAGAGATGGCAGACATCATCGCTGCCTATCACGGACCGTTTAAGGAATTTTTTGCTTCATGCTGCCGTGAAGCTACAATTCAAAAGAGCTTTTTCGTATGGATAAAAATTAGTTCGATAGTATTGACAATGTAAATGTTAATTAATAAGGTAAAAATGACACTCAGGCTGGAGTTTGAAGTTGAAGGGATGCATTTATCATTCAAGAAACACCTACTCTTAAAGCAACGCTAACACTACTGTACATCAGGAAATTTTGGGCAAAATAGCGTTACAAAACTTAGAAATGAAAACTGGACGATCACAAACAGATTTAATAAGCAAAACAATGTATGTCTTATGGATGTTTCATCAGCAAAACATGCGTTATGTGGCCCAAACTTAACTTCCGACAGACCTCCGCAAGGAATAAATAACTGTTGAGTAGTTGTTATTTAATTTATTACAATGAATATACAATAAAATATTGATATAAATGAATATCAATATAAATTAAATATAAAATAAATTGTTATATTATAACCAAACACAGACTAGAAGTTAACCTCGGACCAGTGTCCGATTAAACCATCTATGGTAGCTACTATATGAGACATAGATCGTACAGCAGGATGTAAACAGCTGGTCCAGAAGCACTTGTATAACAAAATAAATAACAAAAGACAGCAGAACTCGAAATGTTAAACGAATATCTTAAAGATTTGATTGTGCACATACGATTATAAAGAGACAAAACTAGATGTGCTTTTCGTCAAGTGTACGTCTGGCAAAATGGTATATGTAACATAGGCGAAACGGTTCATAAATGTTCATTCATATGGTGCTACATCAAATTCTTAAGTCCTAAAGACAACAAACCAAATATTAGAACAACAAAACTAAACAAACAACAATCACAAAAATATATGCATCTGTAAGGTCTCTCAGCACGGTAATGTCTTCATCTGCCATGAGAAAACAGTCTCCCAAAACATTATTTTTTACATGAGGGAAGACGCATGAATTGATAATAAGGGTTCAGTACCGCAAACAAGCACTTTATCTCCTTCCTTCAATACAAAACTCCAACGTGCAACACGGAAACATGATTTATTTGCAGGTCTTTTAGATATGCACCAATGAATATTACCCTTATTTTCAGAGTTCAGACTAAAATGAAAAAAATAGTCAGTCACCTTTAATACGAAGACAGCGCCGAAGTTATTTCAAAGGGTCGTATTTTTTTCGTTAATTTAACTATAGTTCTGCTCGCGCTGGACTTTAGATTGAAACTGTTACTTTTCTTTGCCTGTTTTGTTTATCTTCATACTGCGCAGTTGGTCAGACTTGAGGTTGAGATTTTGCGTTAGATAATAATCAAAACACAAGAATAAAATTGCCCCAAAAACAATAGTTTACGCTCACCTGTTCTTCTACGTTCGCTGGCGGTGAGTGATACAAATCCAAGTACTGCGCATGCGCAAGCATGCGTAATTCACTCGCGGACATTTTTGTGGTAAATTGACAAAAACATCAACATTTTAACAAATATGAATACACTAGGTGGAGCAAATAAAAAAAATCAGATATTCAGATTCCAATCCTTTCGTTTCAAAGAATGGACATAATATTATTTTTTATATTTTTTTTGTTGGAAAAAATAAAGAATTTTTTTTTACATTTATGAATATGAAATATATAAATAAAAACAATAGTATTGTATTAGGATCATTCATTATTCTCCAAGAAACATATATAGCTGCTATTTTTATATTGTATTTATGTTATGTATTGTATAGTGCAACAATAAAGACAATTTTAGAGCATTTACGAAAAGCGCCTACATTTTTCCCCTTTTTAATTTTTAGTTATTTCATTGAAGCCAATAAAGATAAATTGTTTGCAGGCAACACCAAAAAAATCCCCTGCCACATGAAACATTGAAACAAAAACCAAAATCGATTTGACCATACAAACCGCATTCCTAGTAAATAAAATGTGTATTGCCAACAGTGTAGCCTAAGCACAAAATTCCCGGACCATGTGCAGACTTAACTATAGGGTCTCTTGGCCTTATGGCAAAGCTTGTGTAAAGCTAATTAGCTGATGCATTTAATTCCTTCAGAGTCCAGGGTGCAATCTATCACGCTTGGGGGGGGCAAACAAAACACACTACTCATGCAAATTAAACTCACAAGAGCATCTAGCACTAGACAAATCACATTCATTCTCTGATTCATTTATATCATTCCCGTCCCGTCCCCTTTCCTGTATTGTTTTCCGCACTCCGCTGCCCATAATACGCACCAGGGAGGTGCTGATTCAATGCTTTGCTAAGAAGAATAGATCAGACATGCTTTCATATCCTCTTTGAAATGTATCGACTTTTATGGCCCCCAAACAGTGAGTTCCTTGCCATCTTGGATAACTGCAGTCGATGCATGTCACCTGTGTATTCTGATGCCACAAGACGCAATAAACACCCCGCTCAGAATCATGTAATGTACCATTTGCATCCCTTCTCTTGAGTTTCGTGAGATGATGCAAAGCTTATTTCGATTGGTTAGCCCTGTGTAATAGGCCAAAATGAAATGGGGTGAAGATTACATAGTTTTCTTTTCAGCTTGCTTGTTTCTCTACAACAGTCATAACAGGATTTGCATAATTGTTGTGGGCTAGGGAGAAGAAAAGAAATTGGGATTGAGTTATGTTAAGCTGTTTAAATCTTGATTTTTTTTAATAAATTCACATAAGCTGAATCCAAGCTGTTGCTTGCTTTTTTGAATTCTTTGTCTGAACCTCTGGCTTTCAAAAGAGCTCTCTAGGACATCCATAGTATGATTGGAGCCTTTCAAAGTGTTTTTGTTTGGTGGAACAGTTTGAGTCCAAGCACAGATCAAACTATTGATGTAATAAGACCTATTATTAAGGGAATTAGGATGGTTCACACTTTTCCATTGTGCTGTGCTTCTTTTTCATTGCTTTTCAATCCAAACACACACTAGACAGACGTGTTTGACCTCACCTAGTATCACGTCTATTACAACGTTTTGCACATAAGTGAATTTCAACTTTTATGTGCTGCACAGCTCATCAATGTCAGTTCCACAGCAATGGACCAATCAGATGATCGCGAAGGTGGGGCAAATCTTGCCAGCTTTTGTTTGCAGTAGCAAGTTGGCATGGCAATTTCTATTATTAACCCTGTTAACTGTCGGAGCCCTTTTTGAGCTTACAAATGAAAACGCATGTTGTAACTAAAATGGCAGTAGCTCATGAATTCTTTGGAATACAGACTTACGGTTGGTCTCGTTTGAAAAAAGAAAAGTAGCTGATTATTGCAACAACAAAAAAACACACACAAAATAAAAGCTATGTTGTTAGGTTTCTTGTAAAAAATGTGTATGTTTTTCTTTGATTGAGAAATACATAAAAATATACGGGTCGCAAAAGGATAACAAAAAATCTAAGTACACTCTTTATAAAACAGAATCCATTACTCTCTCTACATGAATTATTTAAAAACACAAAGAATTCTGTATTCTAGAGTCTTATACCTTTCTAATGATATATAGTTTGTCATGATTCGATCAGAAATTACTTGCACAATATTTACGCAAACTTAGGTGTCCCGTATACGGAACGGGTGACAGTCAACAGGCTACAAGCTTGTCTCGGCAGAAAAGATGTTTTTCTAAAGTGATAGTTCAGTCAAAAATGAAAACTATCTTGTCATTTCAAACCTGTTTGACTTTCTTTATTCTACAGAATAAGTCAACATAATAAAAAATAGAATAAAAAAGAAGATATTTGAAGAAAGTCGGTAACCGAACAGCACCGGCACCCATTCACTTCTATTGTATGGACACAAAACCAACTCAAGTGAATGGGTGTATGTTAACAACATTCTCCAAAAAACATCTTCTTTTGTGTTCTGCAGAAGAAAGAAAATCCTGCAGGTTTGAAATTTCATGAGGATGAGTGAATGATGACCAAATTTTCATTATCGGTAGAACTATCACTTTAACTTGGTAAGGAGAACATACAATGGACACATTTCTTTTGAATGTTAAGATGTTACTGGTGCAATTTGATATATTTTTTTACTAAAAACGTGAGTAAGGGTGTGCTGTGACAACTAGCCCCATTCTGGCATAAGAAAAAGCAGTAGAAGATGATATTCTAGAGTATTGCAAACCACGACTTACAAATGATATGTGCTCTCACAATTTTTATCTCTTAAGGGACCGGCAAGATAGATCTACCTACATATCTGTTTATCTTGTAGACACAGGACTTGACATGTTAACATACAATATTGTCACATAGCAGAGATGAGGTCAGCAATGTTTGCAGAACAATATGCACACATCCTGTAATAGAGATTTCTTTAGGTGACTTAGATATCAGAAAGCTTATGGGAGAAGGTGAACATATGGAATTGGTTATGGATATGACTCCTGGTCTTCAGTTATGAGCTCTGTGAATAAATAATGCATGTCTCCTGGGATAAAATGAGGAGGAATCCAGTGCTCCAAACCATAACACAAACATTCACATCCGCCGTTCACTTCTGCACATTCACTTAAAACACAGAAATGTGCTTAACTGGCTAATGAATTAGTAAATAATGTGCTTGTTTTCTTGAGAGAAATAAAAGATATTCCAGCACAAATGGAAGACCGTGGAGGTATTTTTTGCATGCAGCTTTTGCAACTGGGGACAGCCTTCACAGCTATGAAGACAGCTGTGGCTCGGTCCAAAAATATAGAAAAGGGAAGCAAATAGAAAACAAGGCATCGTGGGAAATGATCAAAGCACATAAACAGAACGCTTTATACAATAATAATGACGAGTTATGATAAGGAATTGGAGACTTTTTGGTATCAGATTTCTTAACAAAAACACTATTATAAATGATTTTATCGTATATTTAGTGTTTTTATGCAGGTAATTATCTTGGTAATTTGTATCATTTTTAAGTGATTGAGTCTAAACTTTCAAAAAGTGGCTTTCATTTTCACTTTCATTTTATGGCTGTTTACTTTTAGGAAATATTCCGTAAACATCATTTATACACATCATTTCCATTTGACTTTGACTGGGAATTCATGTCGCTGTGGAAACTGAGGAAAATTCGTCTGTCAGTCAAGGCCGCAGCTGGCCCAACCCCTCAACCTGAATTTGGCAGCCAGAGAGACATTTCAATTCTCTGAAACGTGGATATAATTTGTGTATACAAATGTCAAAATGTCAATACATGTAATCCTCTCAAGAGGTGCTGGGGTTTGTTCATTGGTGTTTTGGCCGCTTTCCTTAATCCAATACCAATGGAGTGTTTTTCACAGGCCGCTGCGGGGAGGGGGCGGGAGGGAGTCCGTTCCATCGAGATGGGTTTTGTGATAGGATTTCTCAACCCTGTTGGAATTGATAGTGGATATCACGTCAAGTGGGCGCTGACATTTAGCTCTTTCCTGCAGAAACCTTACATGGTTCATGAAGTATTACGATTGCATTGAGATGAAAGGGAAGTTGATTACCTCGTAAACGTTTACACAATTTTTGAATGCCAGTCATTGGAAATGATGTTACAATTTTTACATGTTATAATATGGTCTGCCACTATGTGCTTAACTTTACACTGCTGCTCAAATACTGTAATTTCAACATGTTGTAGTGTCTAGCTTAACCACATACTTTAAAGGGATAGTTCAGCAAATAACTCCAATTTGCCGTTTATTTACTCACCCTCAGGCCATCCGAGATGTAGGTGACATTTTTTCTTGAGTAGAACCATAAAGAAGATTGTTTGGTAAATCAGCCCTCACTGCTTCATATAATGGGAGTATATGAGGTCCGCTGTTCTAAGAGTTCCTAAGGCACATAATTCCAAAAAGCGGCTCTTGGCGACATGTTGACATTTCGTGTAGTGACTCGCTCGATATTTTCATAAATTTGAACATCATTTTTAATAATATTAGCCGTACTGTACAGCCTCAACACTCCCTTTCTGCAGGTGGTGCTAAACGTACCAGACGCTGGTATGCCATCCGCCACCAAATGCTGCAAGAAGAAGATTGTGACTGTGTGCAGAGTCTACATATTATGGCTATTTATTAAAAATGACGTTCAGTTTTATGAAAATATCAAACAATTCGCTTCACGAAACGTCAACATGTCGCAAGGAGACCTTTTTTGGAATTATGTGCTTTAGGAACTCTTCGAACGGCGGACCCCATTGACTCCCATTATATGAAGCAGAGAGGGGTGATTTACCAAACAATCTTCTTTATGGTTGGAAGAAAAAATGTCACCTACATCTCTGATGGCCTGAGGGTGAGTACATAAACTGCAAATTTGAGTTTTTGGATGAACCATCCCTTAAAGATATCAATAAACATTAGCATGTACACCACAAAAAAAGTGATTCTTTGAAAATGCATGCGCACTTGACCATACTAACTGACCCGATTTCTGTTTTAATAGGTATGGTGAGTCCATTATAAAGCGCTAGATGTCAAGCCAAGGTACACAAAAAAGCATAGACACACTGAGAGTGGTTACCAGGGTGTTGCTATGATGTATTGGAAATTTACTAGGTATAAGGGGGTCAATTACAGAGTGAGCCCACCTTCAATTTCAGATCTATGGGATTATTTTATCCTCTTAAAATCACTTGAAAAAGTTATAGCGCATCATTTTTCATTTATAGTGATGTAATTTCCATCTGTACAGAAAACATAGAGATTTTGAAATAATAAATAATATTAAATGCTTACTTTAGCAAGGGCCAATAATTATCACACTGAAAAATAAACAAATAAGACTATTGATATTTACAAAAGTTATGCATCATATAAGATGTCGAATGGACCCATCTTTGATTTGGCTGTACAGAATATTTTGTTGAAAAATCAATAAACACAGCGTTGAATGAGGTCAAATGAAGCTTGAAATAATTATTAGAGTCATGATCCCTTTTTCAGATGTTCGATGAAGATGTTAAAAGACTAGCTCACTTCCTGTTTGCCCAAATGGAGTTATCGAGCGGGTTTAATTGCTCAGTGGTGAGGGTAGGCAGCGGTATTCAGCTGTTTATTTTGTTGATGCCCGTGAGTTGTTTATGATGGAAGATTGTTATATTTATCATTAGCCATCGTGTGATTTGGCGTACAGGCTTATTATGCATCGATTTGGATTCAGATTAATTTCACACAGCTTTGCGGTGGACAGCAGACACAGATCAATAAACGTGGCGTTATCTGAAGACAGATGGAGCCCGAGATGATTAAGCACCGTGATGTTCTCCAACTCGCTGATGGTGTTTAATAGAAGAGCACGCTTCCTGTTTTTCCTCCTGTTGATATTGATTAAGCTTAATTATCCACAGACAGTGAAATAAAGTGAGCACCTTAAAGGTCAAAAGCAGGAAGTGTCCAACTTAAACGTTCCTGAACACATAAGATAAATTATGTTAACAACTATACATCTTTGTATATGGATTTTTCTTAAACTGTTGGTAGTTTCAGTTGAGCAAGTCGAATTTTGAAGTAAACCTCATGCAGATTAAAGGAATAGTTCACCCGAAAAAAATATTCTGTCATCATTAACACCCCTCCAAGTTGTTCCAAACCTGTATAAATGTCTTTGTTCTGCTCATCACAAAGGAAGATATTTGGAAGAATGTCAGTAACCAAACAGATATCACCCTCCAATGATATCATAATATTGATTTTCCTCACTATGGTAAAGTAAATGGGGGATGAGATCTGTTTGGTTACTGACATTCTTCCAAATATCTTCCTTTCTATTAACCTTGATGTGTTATGAAATGCTTGTCATTTGGTTTATTCTGAGTGCAAGTTTTATTATTGATCATTCACATAGTGGTTTTGACTGTTTTTGACATTTCCTTTTTAGGCCTATTGTATCTTTTAAGTCCACTGACTTATCGTCTGACATTGGCCTAAAATGCTTGATGAAATCGAATCAAATTAAATTAGTGAAAAAACAATTTTCTTAACAAAAGATATTTGGATTGATTGGCTGGGTCAAGGAAACAAGGCCCATACTGTACGAGCTTCTAAAAAGGAGTGTGTGTCCTGCTCCAGTGTCATTCATGTAAAGGACTTTTTTTCATTGGTCATGTCCTACAGTACCTTGTGCATGACACCAAGTGCACTAGGAATTGCACTTGCACCCTAAAAAAATAAAAGAAAGATGCCCTGCCGGTACAGTACACCTGCACTGAGCAGTACGATGGTTTTGTGTTCCTAAAACAATTACTCTGCTTCCCCCATGAGGCTCAAACAAATGCTGTGAGGAGAGAGAGAGAGCGCGCGAGAGAGAGAGAGAGAGAGAAAGAGAGAGAGAGAGAGAGAGAGAGAGAGAAAGAGAGAGAGCGAGAGAGAGAGAGAGAGAGAGAGAGAGAGAGAAAGAGAGAGAGCGAGAGAGAGAGAGAGAGAGAAAGAGAGAGAGCGAGAGAGAGAGAGAGAGAGAGAGAGAGAGAGAGAGAGAAAGAGAGAGAGCGAGAGAGAGCTATGAAAGTCAACTCTTTTCAAATGAATTTATTGCCCTATTTCTTCACTTATTTCGCACAGATCCCCATCATGAATGTTTGTACTTGACTTATCTTTGTTATCACCTCAAAATATTCAGTTTTTCCATACTTGCAGTAAATGGGGAGGTGACCCTTCCCTTTATATTCTAATCATCTTAAAAGCGGAAGCTATATGCTTTATGCAAAAAAACAAGAACAATGATGCTTTGATAAAA
The DNA here is from genome assembly GCA_008369825.1 of Triplophysa tibetana. Taxonomy (NCBI): domain Eukaryota; kingdom Metazoa; phylum Chordata; class Actinopteri; order Cypriniformes; family Nemacheilidae; genus Triplophysa; species Triplophysa tibetana. The sequence goes on along the minus strand of CM017894.1, from coordinate 15,054,053 downwards.
AAATAGCCCAGATGGGAGCGCATAAAAAACGTGCACGTCTTATTAAATGCATTGCAGTTTAAGCTGCTCTGATGTATCAATAAAATGGCCCTAAATCAGGCACCAGACCGGATGTAGTTGAATCAGCTCTTCTCCGAGACACCTCTGGGCCTGAAGGTAGATCTTTAGAGAGATATTAATCTAGCAACAGGGTCCTGCTGTCCAACCCCAGCTGTCTGCTTGTCTACGATGACTAAATGCTCTTGTGTCGCCAACAGCGGGACCCCCGACAAGTGGCCCCATCAAACACCCCCAACAGACAGAGGTAAACTGAAACACTCACCTTGAGAAAAAATAAAGGAGTACTTAGAAGAACAGGTCACCTATAAATAAGAAAGAAGATTTGTAAACCTTTATTTTCAAAGGAACTGTTAATAAATGAATTGCCGTAAAAATTGTGTATGTACAACATTGTGCAATATAAAGTACATGTATAGTAGAGTATATCGGTGCATATAATATATTAATATAAAAATACATAGATATTATAAATGCAAAAATGACTGAGTCACAGCACGACATTGTGATTAGTGTTATAAATGAATGTGACAAATGTTTATATTCTCATGTCTCCATGAACAGGCTCCAGGACTCAGAAGTCAAAAATTGATTAATTTAATTATACTGTATACTCACTAATATTCAGATCACAGACGGGCTGGCGAATGTAACTGACGTTTTTACTCAGCTAGAGGTCTGTTGCTATGTGATGTCTGTGCCGGAGAGCAGATGGCTGCAGATGGTTCGAGGAAGCTCTTTCGTGCCCTCGAATTTCCTCCAGATCTGCTCGGCTCCTGGATAGAATCGAGCAGCAGACAAATTGGATTAAGGAAATGCATGTGCTGATCCATGTTCGCATGAAAATTGTTAATATAAACCCAGATATTACTTCTGCTTCCTGTTGTGTCGCTGAGAATGAAATGCAGATTCGTCATGCTGTTGTTGTTGATGTATAATTTATTTCAGAAATGTATATTTGAAAAATGGCCATTCATCTCTATAACTCCTAACCTGAGACAGAGCCTTTCTGAATCCTGAACGTTGGCACATAGATTCTGTTACAGCCATTATTACAAGCGGCGGACTACATCGAAGCGGGATATGAAGTGGAACCAAATATTTATGACCGTGTGACGGTCTGAAAGCGAATGCTTCGGGGGATTTGTCAGAGTACGTGAAGGCAATAGACTATTTACCGTGGAAGTCATTAAACACGCTGAAAGCGGTTTTGGCTCATAAAAAGAAAAACACTTTGTGTTTCCCAGTCGTCTAATTACAAAATATTATTAACCGGAATCATAACTGACGGTAAATTGTCTGGAGAGCTTCAAAAGCTCTACAAATGAGACACGTCATGTTGGTGTGACAGTATAGAGCCCATCTGGAATGTGGCAAATGGCGAACCGTCCAACCAGATTGGAGGATTTCCATGTAGTTCACGGGCATCTGGGTGCAAAGGTTTTTATTGGCCGTGGGGAAACCATTTTTTTAGCATGATGGCCTGTAACAGTGGGAAGCTATGCTTCTGAGGCGCATACTCGCCATTGTTGACATTGTTAGGCTATAGCTTGGACAAGAGACATATATTTTCGATATTGTGATATTAATTTACTTCAAAAAGCTTTTTAGGCTGCATGCTGGTTTAAATGTACGCCTTAATGTTTGGAGGGAAAATCCACCTGATATTGGTCACTTTACTTGTTTAAGTAAACACTTGTTGACACAAGTGTCAAGTGGGCATTCTTGGGTTTAAAAAACTGTAGAGCCAAATGTCAACTTTATACAGTCTGTCAATGCATCACAAGTTAAAAAAATTAGAAGCTTCTCATCTGTGTCTTCACGCTGTCGAAACTCCCCGTGGAATATGAATATGGTCACGTAACGTATGAGTTGCCAAAGCCGGACTCCACACATGGGAAATCCAGGCGGTCTAAAATCGAGCGATTACATCCGTTCATCACGCCGTTTGTCGGTGGAATGTTTGCTGATAGATCAGAGCCGTGGATCCATTCCAGCACTTTTCCACATGATTAGATGGAACTAATTATTCTCGCATCTCACGCTCAGTCTGTAATAAACTAATTACCTGTCTCTTAATGAAGAGAGAGAAGATCCCAACTAGAATTCCTGCAGAAGCCATCCTGATCCGTGCCCAACGCCAAATATTTAGTTGTCAGTCCAGAAGGCTCCAAAAGAAATGAATTGAGAGCAAAGCACAAACATACACGTTCTTAGGAGTGATGATGGCGCAAGACATTTGTTTTACCTTAGGGAGCAACACATTGCTGTTAATTGCTTGCGAGATTAATCGATCTGATTAAAGCCGAGGAGTGATTAACACATGTGACGAAGAGAGGAAGCTGATGTAATTAAAACACAAATCATTCATGTAAATATAAGAACGGGATTATGTTGGTTAGGGGTGGACTTTGACCAAAATCAAAATATTTTTTAAGATGTTTGTGTGTTGGTTGTGCTTGGAGTGTGAACTCAAGCTCTGAGAAGGGATGATATTCCCAAAAATGAAAATCAATTCATCTCATCAAACTAAACCGGCATGACTTACTTTCTTCTCCAGAACATAAAATACGATATTTGGAGGAGCGTTGGTGACCTAACAACATCAGCCCCCATTGATTTTTTTTGTTAGACACAAAAGCAAACATTTCAAAAAAACATTTTCTTTCATCTTCCTTAAAAGAGTCATAATCAGGTTTTGAATGATATGAGGGTGAATAAATAATGTAATCATTTTAAACAAGTTCTTCATGGAGGCTTGGCAAAATATTATAACATGCGCAAAGCCAGTCAAAGCCCAAAAGAACAATTGTCGTATTCAAAAACAAGAGAGGATCATTTAAATGATACAACTGTAGTCAATATATGCTTTATTTCCTATGAACTTTTGTTTTTCTATACATGTTTTGTATATTAGAATAAAAGCCAAACAAGCTAAATGCTGTAATTTGCCTTTTTATTGCTAAAGATTTTTTTCCAAAATAACACCTTAATAACTCCATAATTTGATGGTTTAGTTTAATATAAGGAGGAATTAAAAGTAAATATTCTGCAAAAATGCGCTCTTGACATCACTCTTTGAAACAACATGAAAAATGATGTTAAAAATGATCAATTTTTTTCAACTTAAATCAATATTTTATGTCAACTTTGGTTTTTATTTGGTAGTATTTATTACATTCATTTTATGGAGTTAAGATGTTTTCTGTTCTTAGATGATTCATTAATAAGGTCCCCCAGCTGTTCATTTGGGTTGGGCAGGGCCTTCAGATGATAGGGTCACAGGTTGTGCGGACAAAAGCAATCCAATTTCCCAGAACATATGCGTCCTCATTTCATCAACACCATTAAAACGCAAAACATGACCTAAACCACAAAACAAACCCAGGATTTCTCAGTGCAACTATCAGCCATTCCACCCTAGAGCATTTTAAAACCGCCCTCAGCAAACACAAACAGACATTTTTCACAAATGGTGTCCTGGGAGAAGCGTTTCCCTATTTCTGATTTCTTTTCATGCAGCTATTCAGCATAAAGCAGCATTAAGGGCACATGAGGGAGATGAAAGCTAGGATGCGGTGCAGAAGTTCACAGACAGGGCAGATGCTGAGCGCTAAAGACAAAAACTCCAGGGAGGTGTTGAGAAAACAATAGCATGCAAAATACAGAGGACTACAAAGGGCACATGACGAATTTTAATCAAATGAAAAACGGAGTTAATTGCCGTCGAGTGAATTGCGCGGTTCTGTGTGAATGTGCCTGTTGTCTTCGCAGAAATTACTTTTTTCTCCGCCGCTTGACATTGTTAATGAAATGCAAAGATTTGAATGCACAAATGTGTCAATCCTTTCCCAGTCAATAAACCATTGAGCTGAACAACATCCCGGGGAATAGCAATTAAGACAAGTAAAAAATGTGTCCACAGAATCTTCTTTCCTTAAAGCCATGTTGTCTCCCACTCATGCTTTTCTTCATCTCTTGAGGGAAAAATACATTCATATGAAGAGCAATGGATGCATTCTTTTCTTTTTAACAAACACATCTCTTCAGCATCCAATGAGTGCTCTTATTCTCCGAAAGCCGATCACATTTCAGCCTAAAGGAAGTAACGAGAAAATACATTTACTTTTTTGGACCATTTTCCAAACATTGGGATTTAAAGATACCATTAAAAAGTTCTTTTAAATGATCTTTCGTTTGAATCTTGGATTGATATGAGGCATGGGCGTGTTGTTGTAAGGTTCACCTCCCAGCTTAAATTCAATCTTCAAAATAGATATATTAAAGAAATCTTTTAATAATGAGGTCAACAGCGGCACAAAGGGTTGGCAGAAAACCAGAACTCATATTCCTTCAGCACCGTGGGTCAGCGTTTTAAGAGCAAACCTCTATGAACCGGCCTTCGACTCTATAATTAGTCTTAAACGGGAGGCCAGAGAACAGTTTATCAAAGCTATGACATCAACAGTGGAAGTTGAACTGAGGATACAAGAAACACAGGACACAACCATGTCCAACCCAGCAGGGGTTTAAAATACATATGGACACATACTGCATACTGTAAGAAGCTGTAAATGTGTAACAATTTGAAATATTTCAATTACATACATCAAAACCGTTGGGCAGAAGTAAACATATGGCGGTTGGCGAGCAGGGTTTGGTTTCACAGGTGGTTGAGTGGAAAGCGTGCTGTGCTCTCTGACATATGAAACGAGGCTGAAAGGCATTCAAACCTCAACGTGAACAACATCCAGCTGTTCCAGATCAGAAATTCATCTCTAGTCCTTTTTAAACTCAAAACAGGGTTTTTTATGCGTAGAAACATATTGTTTTCATAAAAACTTACAAAAGTGATTTGTTCTTTTATGTGATGATACACTCGCATGAAACAAACTCTTTAATGTAGGCCCTAAAATTGAGTTTTATTCTACAATAGGGGGGTCTCACCTCATAGGGGCTGCCATATTGAAATCACATGACCAACCCAGTGTTCAAGTATACTGGGGTTTGTAATGAAGGATTATGTATAATAAAGACATTCTATCAACACATGATTGGAAAATAAAGGAAAACAGGGTTTAGGTTGTAACTTTACAGCACCGGTCAGGTCGGGTCACATTTACAGGTTGATTTCATTGACTGCACAGATTGTTTACCTGCAAACTTGTTCCCGGGTATTTCTGTGATGTCAGTAAGAACTTTGTTTTTGCATGATGCTGCTTCCATTTATGGTTTATGCTGACACAAATACAGTAACAGTCAGAAAAACAAATGTAAAAATAGGACAAAGATTCTGGCAGTTGAACCCTGGAAATTGGCATCAAATTGCCATGACACATATTTGAGCTGAATATTTTTATGACAATAGGAACCACCACATGTTTTTCACGTTTGTGCACTGCGATGATTGAAAGAACGCTATTTGAATTCATATTCATGCATGTGAATGCATTTCCTCAAAAACACACAAAAGCAACACAGAGTTTGGAAAGGAGAGCAAGGAGACGATAGCGAAAAGACAATGATAGTTTATTTGTAACCTTAACTTGTGTATGAACTACAAACTCTGATTTCTATAATCGATCTCCATCTGTTTTTAAAGGTCATGAAATTATGTTTACATGAAAATCAATTCAGCCATCTTTTACAGCATGTCCCTCTCTCTTTCTTTCTTTTTTAAATATTTTATAACAGGTTGGCACATGTAAAATTAAACTTTAAAAAGTTTTTGTTTTGATTTTTTGTTTTATTTTCAAAATGTATTTTTATAGAAATCTACCACTAGAACAGCATTCCCCCTCAGAGACGAAAAGAAAGAGCTTACGTGGAACCGAGCCCAAAGTATCTCGTTCCTCCTAAACCAAAACGAAAAACACAGATGGGTTTTACATGAGACAGAACGAACGTCCAAAATGAAATCTCACAAAAAGCTGTAAAGTAAAAAACCAGTGACAAGAATAATCATTTTATCATACTGAAAGGACTGTTACCCATAATTTCAGGACATTGATCCAAATCAGCCAACCAACAAATTTAATTAAACACAATAAAAATATCAATCAACTCAATGACTTGGTTTACTTTTGTGCTAAACTGGAGCGTCTATAAGAATCATTTTTACCTGTAATGAATTTGCTTGGATTGACATCAATTTCAGTGAGTAAACAAAATTAAATGTGAAAAACAAAATGATGCATAAAAATTCATTAGAGCAGCATATTCAGATGAACAACAGTCTTTTTTGCTTGCTTTGACGTCTTGATCATACAATGTACCAGATGGCCTTTGCTTGGGAAGGAGGTGCACTCAATAAGTTTCTTGTGATGATTTGATACAGCAAAGCCTATGGAGCATAACTGCAACAATTCTTGAAAACCAAAGTGCACGTGGTGTGCCATCTAAGCATGACATGAAAAGCTGGTATCAAATCTGCATTACAATTGCAAGTTCCAGAAACGAAAGAATGTCTTTATGTGAGGATTATGTGCGCTTTGAAGTAATAACGGCCACACGAAACGCTACGAATCTGAATGAAAATGTCACCGGTATATTGGTTTAATTCAAATTACCTTTAGCCCTCTAAATTGCTTCATGGACTAAATGATACACTTCAAATGAATCCGCCCTGCCCCCTCGCCCAGACCTGCTCTCTAATTTAACTCTGAATGCATTGAAAGTGTCAAGCCAATGTCTGTCGGCTACACCCTCCCCGTCCAAGGTCACTGGTTTCTATAGTGACCGTCTAAGGCCATTTTGATTTCATAAATTAATTCATAACGTCAAGTCATTCAGCCCGCAGCCAAAGGCTTCTTGACTACTGCATGTGTAAGCTGAAGATGGATGTATCGTTCTCCGTCTGCGCGGAAAATAAATAAAAGTGATTGAATGTGACTTGGGAGCAAAAGTGTGTTTAAAAGTTTAAAAAGAATTTTGCCCGAGGAGATGGACAGTGCAAAATGAAGGAAACAAATATATGGAAAACAAAACAACGCATTTTTATGCTTGTACCAAGCGTTTGCTTAAATAAAGGTGCAAACTAAAGGTTCTGCCATTTTTGGTTCCTCTATGGCATCATGTAGCACCTTTACAACATGAGTGCTTCGGTTTGGAAATATAAAAATATGAACAAATTTATTTTAAATGTGGACACATGTAGCCAGGGCTCCTTGTTTCAAATTTAAGAGTGAAGAAGCAAATCTGCATTACATTAGCCAATAATTGAATATTATAATATGGTTGAATTAAGGTTGATGATGAAATGGTTGGATGAAAGTTAAAGGGCGGTTTCAGATCAATATTATTATTTCTGGTCAATATAGATTTATAGGATAACTAGATGTTCTCTTATCATCCAATTATTGGGTCTGGCATTAAAAGGTGTATAACCTACAAAAGTATTGATACTTAACATTTCAGACAGCTATCCAATGGGGAGATTTCGAATCAGCTGCAAAGTGGGTCCTCACATATATAACAGTGGACTGTAACAGGGATTAGTAAACCAACAACCAAAACAACGTTTTAAAAACATGGAGAAATAATTACTGGAAAAATAATTGCAGATTACATCTTTTCTCGATTAAATCACAATAGTGTTTTTTCCTTAAATAAATAACTTCTGTTATGTAAAGACACTTTTGAAACGGTTGACATACACTCACTCTCAATGTCTATTGGTTATCTACCAAGATTCCTCATGTACGTCTTGCATCGGTTTGTCGTGTCTTTGTTCAAACAATTTTCAAAATCCATACGTCACGCACCGTGTTCTTTTAAAAGTTCGCTTCAGAGCTCTTTTTCTTGTTATCCCCATTACGAAAAGCAGTTCAGATCTGGGTCTCTTGTACATTGTCTTTTGAACTGGCCCGAATTAGCAAAGGTTCATGGGCGGAGCTATGTATAGAATTGAGGGTGGAGGCGTGGTTGTACGCAGTCTTGTAGGCATTGTAATGATTCAGATGCTCATGCTCAAGTGGCGGGAGGGTCAGGTGACCCTCCATGGTAGGTCCACCGGTTACACAGTCCTCGTCTACGTTGATGATCTCGATGGTTCGTGTCGGTGCATGGTGGTTCTGCTGGTGATGTTGTTTGCGCATTTTATAAAATATGATCAGCATGACAGCCGCCATCAGAGTGATGGCCACAAAGCAGCCGATGATGATCTTGGTTGTCTTCATCACCTCATCCAGAGTGTGTAGGGAACCGTCGCTTAGGGCTGTGACAGGGATGGTGTAGGTCTTTTCGGTGGCCTTGGTGGACAGCGGAGTCCGTGCTGTAGTGGTGGTGGTGGTGGTGAAGGAAGGCGGTGAAGTCTCCCAAATTCCAGATGAGGGGGTGGGACCTCCTCTCGGCTGCACCGTTGGTTGGCCCTCCTCATGTGACGATTCCGTGGTCTCGACTGTAACTGTAGTGAAATAACTGACGCCACTGTTTTCTGTTGTGGACACATTGAGTATGGCTGAGGCTGTCGTGTTGCCTGCTGAGTTGCTCACCATACACGTGTAAGTCCCTGTGTCCTGCACGGTAACATTGGTGAAGTTTAACGTCCCGTCGTTGAGCACTGAAATGCGGATCTTGTACGCCCCATGTGTCATGATGGACCCGTTGGGTGTGATCCAGCTGACTGAGGTCAAAGAATTTGCTCGACATTTCAATTCCGCTGCCATGCCCTCGGTCACGTTTAGATCGGCTGGGGGCTCCACGATCACAGGTGCGTAACAATGGAAATAGTTCTGGTCCAGTTCACCAATGTAGCGCCCCTTGTGGCTGGTGGGCGAAGAACAGCGAGCGCAGCAACTGGTGTTGGCCGGCACCATTTCTTTTAGCCACCAACTAAGCCACAGGATGTCACAATTGCAGTTCCAGGGGTTGTGGTGTAAGTGTACCCTCTCCAGATGATGTAGCGGCGTGAAGAGGTCATGGGGCAAAAGGGTGAGGTTATTGTGGGCCAAATTGAGCTCCACGAGGGACTGAAGGTCGTCAAAGGCGTTTCTCTCAATCGTCTGGATCTGAGCATGCATCATCCACAGTTTCTGTAGGTGAACGAGGCCTTTAAAGGATCCTGGCCTGATTATGGAGAGCTGGTTTCCTGACATCTCCAACTCATCCAACCGGGCTAGGGGAATTAGGTTGGGAATCTCTTTCAAGTTGCACATACCCAGGTTTAGATATCGCAGGTTGCTTAGGCCTTCGAAAGCACCTTCGGAGATATACGAGAGCCTTTTCAGCTCACCCAAGTCCAGCCTTCGCAGTGAGGTTACGCGATTGAATGCGTAGGAGGGTATACTTTCAATAGGGTTATTCCTCAACCAAAGCTCCTTGAGTTTGGAAAGGTACTCAAAAGCCCCATTAGGGATTGTGGTCAGCCGATTATCAAAGAGCTCCAGCGTGTTGAGGTTGGCCAAGCCATTGAAGGCTCCGATTTCAATGTTGCGGATATGGTTTTTGCTGAGCTGGAGTATCTCCAAGTGTCGCAGATGCTTGAAGCTGTCAACCTTGATGACCTGAATGAGGTTTTCTTGAAGGTTCAGGTACCTCGTGTTTGTGGAAATACCATCGGGAACATCTCGAAGGCCACGGCGAGTACAGATGACCTTGCTGAACTGGTTGCTACAAGAGCAGACGGAAGGGCAGGTCTGCGCTCGTACCAGGCCAGCCACCACCAGAAGCTGCAGGGCCAGCAACAGCACGAATAACGGGTCGGACACGGCCCGGTTCCACCTAGGACCTCTCATCGTCTGCTGCGTCAGGGAGGAGGTCATCTTGTTTATCATTCATAATTCGCTGACAGGTTCTCCACTCTTTGTGACGTGTTTTGTTAGGCCAAACTGAAGAAGAGAAAGAAAACGTAAGGTTAAGATCACCAGATATCACCGTTTGCCATAGTTATAAATGGAGCTCATTATTACTGAGACAAATCAATGATTTAAAGACACAACACTAGAAATCAGTTTGAGTTGACTGCTAAATGTTTTGTAAATAATACCAAGATACATTATTGAAAACTACTAAAAGTCTGTATTCAAAACAAAAATACACTATAAATGTTGATATTTTTAAATACACTAGTACAATCACACAATAAGTCCTTTAACTATTACGCTTGATTATAAAGACTAAAGATGTTGTACCATTCATTCATTTGTGGTTATATTGTTTGCTATGCATTCAAAACCTCCTACAGTATGTTCTACATGTCCGGCTACACAAGTCCCTAAAGCCAAATGGCACTGAATCTCAGACATAACTTTTCTGATACGAATGCACTGCAGGGGACCTTGGCTGTGTTTCATATCCATTTCGTTTTTCTGGGTGTGTGTTTGTGTGTCAGGACACAAACTGCACTATCAATCTAAGTCACATAAAGCAACGGCAAAATATTGGTCTACTTTCCCTGATTTCTCCCTTCTTAGGCCAGGAAGATACAGTAGAACACTGCAAAATATGACTTTCTTACTTAGTCTTTTTGTATTGTTTTCCATAATTTTTAACATTCTTGAATCAAGAAGCATTTTCTTGATGAGCAAACTGACCTACAGTAAGAAAATAAGTCTGGTTTTTAGTAAAAAAATATGACATTTCTGTAAATATGTGGTTAAAACAAGCAAAAAGGTGTGGAATGATCTGCCTGCTGCTACAAGATCATCAGATTCTGTCGCCATCTTTAAGAATCGGCTGAAAACACATCTCTTCCGTCTGCACCTGAATGTTCAATCCTGATTTCTATATCTTTTCTGCATTATCAAAAAAAAATGCATGCTTATTTAAGCTTAGATAAACTAAACTTGGCTCTGTACACTGTAGTAGGCTTTGTGAGACATGTTTTTATCGCTCTTATGCTTTTTGTTGTCCTAATGTTTGACCCAATTGCTTCCATTGTTTACCCAACTTGTAAGTCGCTTTGGATAAAAGCGTCTGCTAAATGACTAAATGTAAAAAATCTGCCAATGGGGTAAGAAAAAATAATCTTGAATTGAGTGACTAAGAAAAAGGTTAACCTTAATTCAACCCCATATATTTACAGAAGTGTAATATTATTTACTAAAAACCAGACTTATTTTCTAAGGTCATTTTGCTCATCATGAAAATGCTTCTTGATTCAAGAATGTTAAGACATTTTTATTGGAAAACAAGACAAAAAGGCTAAGTAAGAAAGTCCTCTTTTGCAGTGTTCCTGTGTCTGCATCATTTTATTTATTCTGGCAAAGAGGACATAAATAAAAGCAGTATTCCACCTATCAATCCCTCAATCAAGAACCCTCAGCCCTCCTCCGAGATACGTAAAGGAATCAATGTGATCGGACGCAGAATGTAATGCTGCACAGGAAGTCAGGAATTTTCATTCTTTGGTGTACTGTCTTTAGTGGCTTTGTGTTGCTGTACTGTACATGGATGTTCTTCCCTGTGGCTATTACATCATCACTTATGGCTAACGCTTAACACCGCTGTAAAACTGTTAACACCACATCTAACTTTCTCTCACTTTTTCCTCCTCTCTACAGGGCGCTGGTCTTAACCTAATACCGACTGCCATAACAATCAATTCCTTCCTTGCCAAACCGCTACAAACGCTGCCTGAAGTCTTTCGGGCTTCTGCTCAAGTTGCACAGAACCGCTAAACACGAAATAAAGCAGATCTTGAGGAGGACGACTCGCAGATGATATGCAGATTTTAATGAATTGAAATGAATTTCATGCCGAGATAATTCTAATATGTATCTTGTGTAAATGAACAATTACGAGGAAAGATAAAAGCTTTAACTTCACCAATATTTAAAACAAGACTCCGGAGCATCCCCGCCGGTTGCGGTGAACACGGGGTCCGGTTTATCTTTCCTGATTCAATTTTACGCTAATAAAATTGCAGAGCGCAATCTAGGAGTCGAGAGGGAGGAAACAAAAAAACAAGCTTTGCAGAAATCACGCCACCTCGAAGACAATGAGCCGGGCAAAATTGGATTTGGTGTGGAAAGGGAATTAGATGAAAAAAATGATAAACACAAAAATATGATTATGGAATGAAAACATTTTTTAACTTCTGTCCCCGTAAGAGAGGATAAAGCAGGCAGTGGGTGCTTTAGCAGGATGGGAGGCACAGCAGAGGATCAGGAGATGGAAACCCTCAAAAGGAAGACTTGTCAAAAGGTAAATTCGTTTTCACAAATGACATGAAAGTGGAAGCCAATGCAACAATGACATCTGTGGGGGTTTTTTTTACGCACGGAGCCGTCATGAATAGCTTATGTGCTTCTCATCATGTGGTGAGCAGAGCGAGGTGAGAACAATTATGGCAATCACACAGTTCTGCACAAGAGAACCAAATGTCAGAAGCCATACTGCATTTACTGTATTCAACTGTTAGAAGAAAATAACATGCATCCAAAAGAAACAAAGGCCATAGATTTCACTGTCCTGACACAAGAGAGAAAAAGGCTAAAGCCTAGATGATACTGCTCTGACTGAAAACCTCTAAAGATAAGTCTTTATTGAAAAACAAGAAAACTATGTCATAACAATTTAAAACCCAAAAGTATAAAAACACAACATTATTTTACATTGCTCAACCACAAAGATGAAGGCCCTGAGCCATGTTTCATTTATCTGTAGACCAAAGGCTGCTCGAGCAAAATTCATAGTTATGCTGGATAGCATCAATAAACTATTATAGTTTGGCCATCGGTTTACAAGACTGGGAATTGGTTCCTATAAAAGAAAGCATGACTTGAAGATCTCCACGGGGCCATTCATCTACAGTCGGATGAACAGGTGATGGACTTTAGAATAACCACGTAACTCGTGGCAATGGCGGTAGCCTTCATATGTTACGACAATGTGCATGCAACATCACACGGCAACAAAACTAGCTGGACGGGACATAGTTGGTATAACAAATAAATATGCTGAGGAAGCATTACAAAATGGATCTGGTTCTGGAATCTCTGACTTTAAACAATGTAGAGATGTAAAGTAACCTGCATTTTAAGGTTTTAAACAGGTATGGTGATATAGAGGAAAACGTTATGGATTGAACCTTTAAACAAGATTAATTTATATATAAAATCACTTGAAACTGTAAACAACTAGGATTATAACCTTGGTAAAATAACTGTTTTTTATTTATATATATACTTTATTGACAGTAATTTTAGAAAATTCCTTTAAGGGTCCTAAATTACTTTAAGGAATTGTTTGCAAAAAATAAATTAACAAATTTCTTATGTATTCTGAACCAACATGACTACCAGCTCCTCTGGTTCATAAACGTATTTAAGTTACTAAAATTCAATTTTCAAATGATGTTTGTGTCATGAACGGACCAAAACATAGATGTTATTTACAGAAAAGAAAAACAATTGCTTGATTTGAGCAATGACATTTGGTCATGAGACAAATGAGAACCAATGACCAGTGATGTTATTGATATCCAATCTGAAAACGTTTTGAACGGATAATTTGTTGAAAAGGTCTGAAAGGTTTCCATTATTCTGCAGCCCCACAGGTCTAAAACAGTCCAAATCCCAGAATTCCTAGTTCCATAGCCCTGAGAAAAGGTCAACTAATTTTCTTAGCAACAAGGCTTCCAAAAAACACCACCAAGTAAAAAGCTCTTGCTTAGGACACTGTGATCCTGTAAACTCTGCAGCGAGGAAGATATCAGACCTAGTACTACAAAAAAAAGGATGAAATGATGAGTCATACCAAATCAGTAAAAAGCAACTGCGTTCTGCGTTTCCACTGCAGAACTCTGTCCCTTTCAAGAACTAAATGAAAAAAATAACCGCATCCATCACCGCGCGCCCATATTTTGTAAATGATATGGAACAAAGTATGTGGACCCCGTCAGACGGTCGCAACTGGAGGCTGCGGCGAGGAAATGGGTTTTGGCATTGCAGAAACAAAGCAGCCTGTATGTGTTAGCACTATACAAGTCCAGACCCCCGCAGTGGTGCCAGGTGGAGATCCACTGGCAGGGAAAGTGGTAGAAAGGCGCCTACGGAGAAAGCTGAGGGGTAAAACGGCCTGACAGGCCTACGAGAGCATTTTATATCATTCTCACAAACGGGATGTTTAAGGTAATACATGAAACTGCATAGATTCTGTAGCCTGTTAACTGTCATCCGTTCCGTATACGGGACACCAAAGTTTGTCAATATTGTCCATGTAAGTTCAAATCGAATCCTTGCAAATGATTATTATTTTAAATAATTTATGTAGGGAGTGTAATTGATTATTTTAATAAAGAGTGTGCTTAGATTTTTAGATATCCTTTTGCGACCGATATTTTTAATCAAAGAAAACCATTTCAATCCTGTATGACTTTCTTTCTTCTACAGAACACCAAATAAGATATTTTGAAGAATGTTGGTTACTGAACAATGGCGGTACCCAGTGACTTCAATAGTTTGGACGCAAAAACAAGTCAATGGTTCCCGTGGTTGTTTGGTTACCGACATTCTTAAAAATATCTTCTTTTGTGTTCTGCAGAACAAAGAAAGCCATGGAGGTTTAAAATGACATGAAAGTGAGTAAATGACAAATTGATCACTTTTGACTGAACTATCCCTTTAAGATCCTAAAAATGCATATTTATTAAACAGCAAGATGATGACTTTTAAACTAGAATCTCCACCATACAAACACATACAATACACACCTATTCAGAAACAGATGCTTTTATAGTGACTAACAAATGGGGAATAAAGCTCTAGCAATCTGGCATAATGAAGGCAACAACATTAGTGGTGAAGTCATTGAAAAACTGCCATGATAAACATTAACGGCGTCATCTGTTAACCGTACAGTATGTCACTTCTTCTAAAAACAATGAAAAACTAAACAAAACAATGAAACCACCAAGTGTTCATTTAGCTCTCCTGTCATCATTTACTCACCCACATGTCTTTTCAAACTCATAGGATTTTTCATCCGTGCAACATGAGAATGAGAAGTGAGAGGATGGGGATGCTAACTGTCAAGCTACAAAAAAAAAAACACATAGAGGCAAAATCGTTGCTAATGGGGTGAAAGGTGACGCCTATTCCCGGAGCCCAGAGGTCAATGAGAGCCCATAACAACTTGTAGGGATTGACTGCCATTAGATCAACATCACTGCTGGCCCCAGAATGACATTCCTATCAACCAATCGGATTTGAAGGTCAGGTTTCAACAACATTCCAACCAATCTGTCATTTTTATCTCATTTTCAAACAGTCAGCATCTAGGATGCATTTCTGAGCTTTGACTTTGAAATCAACACAACATGTCTACACGTGACCGTGCAGAGACCTTTCTTCCGTTTACAACTCAAGCTACAAAGCTGATAATTCAATTGATTTGTTTCATGTTCTGGATGTCTTCGATTGAAACGTAGTTCTGCACCAGAACAGGCACTTTCAACGTAACAAGTGACCATCTGGTGTATTCTGCACTGCAAACCGCCTTTCAGATGCTGCATTCATGTAAATGAATTCTGTTTCCCATACCGTCTTCAAATGAGCATTTCTGCAAATACATCACTTCTTTCGTCTACCCCAATGAATAAGCCCCGCCCCTTCTCTCCAAGCTGTCAATGGGCACCGCAAAGTTTCTGCTCTGCGTCTCCTTGGCGACCACTTTTCAGCTGGCACTGATTTACTTCCTGTCCTTGGTTGCCATGCCAACCCCCTGCGAGGAGGCGCCTTCAGCAGGCATGCATGACAGGGACAAATCGCAACAAAACTGTCCTCACTGTCACGATCGTCACTAAATCTTTCATTTTACGTCTTTCTCTTTGGATTTATATTAATTATCTGGTACAGAAGTGCCAAAGGACATGTCTGAGCTCCACCAACATCATTTTGTTGACGTGAAATAAAGCGCTCTTCAGCTCGACACGAATCTAATGTATAATTCAATACTGAAAGACACTGTGCTTAACATATCTCAGAGACGTCTTCTGTCAGAGACACGAATAGACACGTTTCACTTCTATTTCTAGATCTGTCTTTAACACACTTCATGATCGCAGTGTTGGGGAGTAACCAGGGCTGGACATGGATGCGATTCATGGGGGGACTGAAGTTGAGGACATTTTTTATCATTTTAAACAAATATGCATTGAAAAACCATATATACAATTGTATATATGTATAAAATGTGCATAGAGTTTGGAGGCTATAATGGATTAAAAATCCTCACCATTTTTAGGGTGGAACTCTGCTCACCCCGTTAAAATTCATTCACGTGTTGTTCATGGAGCATATCAACTTATGATAAGAATTTTTTATGATTTTACAAAAATCATTTTAAAGAACAGATCAACCAGAAATATATTGTTCTCCACGTGTTCCTCCTATTTCAGCCCTGGGAGTAAACTATCTAAAATTATAGATGTCACTAACTTGCATTTGACTTACTAAATGACATTTTTAGCGTTTAGCGTATAATCTATAGAAAATTGAAAGAAATTTACAGAATATAAATACATGAGCCATCCAAAGGAGAATAAGAATAACTTTTTCTTGGATAAAATCTTGGGTAAGATAAAAAAAAACACAACGAAGAGTTTCATCATATTGGGATCGGAATTAGCCAGTTACTGTTTGTGAAAATATAAAAAAATCCTATCAGTGAATGTCCTATTTACACTTTAACGTTTTTTATTTATAGTATTTAAAGCTGTTGTTAAACGATTTACAGTCATAGTTTAAAAGACTACTAACTTAATGCCTAGATTGAATGCCGGCTTGGTAAGCATCAGTTTCAATATAGCCTCACAAACATTTTGACTAATTGAGAGAAAATGTAGAGTTACCCAGTTTAACGTTTAGAATTTAGTATCCAAATGTATTTTACTCCTCACACTGAGCGAGCCTACTTGTGCCACTGGAGTGTTGCATTGTTAATGCCTTCATTATAAGACGCACTGAGAGCATTTCTCCACTAGACTTGATTAAAGTGTCAATAAGAGAAGCAATCTTCTGTCTGCCAGTCCAACAAACACACAAAGCTTTGTGCCTCTGGCAGTTACTCCATTTATATTCATATGCAAAAATCTCAGTGGATTTTTATTTTCTCTCTCAAGCTTTTATAGAAATGTATTCTCTCCAGTGAAGTAAATCAATGAGCGATGATTGAAATACATTAAAAAAACTGATACGGCCGGAATGCCACATGGCCTTTACTGTCAGTGGCTGCGAGATTTTGAAGAGACATTTGCGGAGGCAGATTTTGCGGATGATGAAGGATTCTGGACATTTGAGTTCTAATGTTTAATGGAAAAAACGATTGATGTGATTAACAATTTTCAATCCAGAATAGGTAAATTTAGGGATTGACTTTATTATACAAAAAATTTTTTTTTAAGAGTACATGAACCTCATCATGATGTCTGGAACATGAACTTATTGTAACATTCGTATTTTTTGTCCTTTTTTCCAGTGAACATATCAAATCATCCTTAAAAACAATTGGCCATAACTAAGATTATTTCTGCATATCTCATGTTAATCCCGAGTACTTAAAGAATGGTATTGCACCCTTCAAATATCCATAGAGTTCAAAAGTAAAAAAATAACATTTATAAAAGACAGATACAGCTGTTCGATTACTTCCGAAACATACTATGCGTGCGGGGTGTAATTGCCCAATAAGGGATAAAGAAAAGTCGTTACGAAACAGATTTTCATGTTCGAAAAAAACTTTCTGAAACCTACACGAATGCTGGCTGAGTGTATCGATCACAGAAATACTACGTCATACGTCCAACTCGTTGATTGACAGGTTGACCATGTCAAGCATGAGAAGACAGCACGTTTGACATCTTAAAGAAGTCAGAATGCATGAAACACTGTTACATATCCCCTTAAAATGGTAAAACTGGTATCACAGAAAATATATTTAATTACGTTTATTTTCTACCCCATTGGCAAACACTGTTTAAAGAATAATCCTTATTAAATTCTGTTAGATTCTTAAAATATGTAAAAAAAAAACTATTGCTAATGGGGTTAAAAAATACATTTAATTCAAAGTTCTTCCCTGAAAACAAACCTTAATATTTGAATCAATTTTCAAGTCAAGTGATTTATTTGCTCCAGGGGATTTTGAAAATATTTATTAAAGCTTTTGCATGTTGGGTGAAACATAGCCGTCTAAATAAATATACTATTCACTTCTTATGTCATAACATTTTGCTGATGTTCAATCTTCTCGCAGTCAAAGAAAACAAATCTCATCGCTGGATTTTAAGATAAGACGCGTTCTTACGTGACATTCTGTGGATCACCCCTGACCTGCATGGGGATGCTGGGCTGGGAGCTGATGTGTTCTGTTAACCATACGAGACTGACCGATGCAACCGCAGGGCAGCACATTTACTAAACAATTGAGCCTACATTATTTCCACGGTCCAGTCAAGAGGTGGTGCAAGGCCTGGCCTGAGGCAGCACATTCTGTAGCCAAATGAGCCGTGCAAATTTCGATTGGTCTCTTCGTACTATGCTGTCACACCCAGAATGCGCTGCGGACCAGTGGCTCTGAAACTCATGCGAGCGTGAACTCTCGCACATAGTTATATAGCCGAACAAAGGCTTGGTGAGCAAGGTCCAAATATCTTCTCAGACCTTATAATTCAGCCGAATAAATCGAGCAACATTCTTTAAAAAGTAAACAGTCCATTTGTATTTCACGATTCATTTAGAAATCATGTAAAATGGCACCAGTAGTCACAATGGAAGGTCAAGTCAAATGCATTGCATTGTGGGAATGGGATGAAGTTTCCCATTAGTGCTTTCCGAAACTGCACATGCTCATATGCACATATGCGGAATAAAAACAGATAACACGAACAAACATGGAAAAAAGATAATCTCCTAACACATATACACACGAACTGTATATACACACATGACTTGATTTATTATTGTAATTATGCAGAATGTCTGACACACAGATGCTGTATTGATCCAGTCTGCCTGGAGGAAGGGAGGGGGGGTCGGTGAGGTGGGAGGGCACTTCTTAAAAAAAAGAGGGTATGCTCTTTTAATCAATGTTTAGAGAGTTCCATTATATACTGTGTGTGTGTGTATGTGTGTGTGCATAGTACTTGCTGAGTACGCACATAACGTTTATGTGTGTTTAGCTAAACATGTGTGTTTAGCAAGGTTAAATAAATATGGCAGTAAAAAAACAAAACTAACAAAAATGGGAATTAAGTCTGAAAAATAATTTAAAAGGCAAACTCTATATATGCACTACAGCTTGAAAGGTAAACCTGAATACAAATTGGGTGGGTTGATTGAAAGGTTCACCCCCAACAATCTGTCATCTTTAAATATCGCCTAATGTCATTTGAAAACTGTATATGAATGTTTATTTGGTGGAACACAAAAAAGTATATTTTGTAAAATGTCGGCATGGTTCTGTGTCCATGCTTTGGAAATAAATGGTCACCAGTGTTGTTTGGTTACCAGCATTCATCAAAAAACATCTTCTTTTGTGTTTTGCAGAAGAAAGAAGGTCATGCAGGTTTGAAATGACACGAGGGTGAGTAAATGATGACAGAATTTCATTTTTTTCGGAACTATCCCTTCCATGACTATTGTAAGCCTCATGTCTGACTGCCAGTGTATTCGCTTTCTTGTCATGTACCTTTACCTGAGAATTCAATCATACAGCCTTGAAAAGAGGGTTGTTTATGACGAAAGAACTGACTTATGAGGATGTTCCTCTGGTGAGGTTGAGTCATCTGTACAGAACGGCTGTTCCTATAACAGACTCCTCCGCTCAGCACCAAGGACAGCGACCGCATGCAAGCGCAGGGCATGCAGGTACAGGTCAAGTCTGGTGGCGCTATAGAGCAGTAATCAGGGCGGTACTTAGTGACATCACAAAGTCAGATGCTTTTATCTCCTGTCATCATTTCAAGTCTGTGCAGTTTGGTGTACTGATTTTTTGTTTTACTCGCTACACCTACAACAGCACAAACTTAAAGATGGGGTCACATGCTATTTCATGCATTCTGACCTCTTTACACTGTTAAACCTGTTGGCTTCTCATAAACGATTTGGACGTATGACGTAATATTTCTGTGCTTGATACACGCCCTCAGCACTACAACTTTTTTATAAGTCTGCATCAAGATCGGCTGTGCTGTGGGCCTGCAGCTCGTTACTCTTGTGATAGTGAGAGAAGTTAAGGTGTGTTTATTTGTTCACAGCATTTCAGAGATGGATGTTATATTAACGGTAGATATAAAGCTGGATTTGGAGATTGTTTGAAACTGATGAAATGGATTAGATTCATATGTCTGTGTTTTGTTGGTGATCGTCGTGTACGTGCATGATGTAAACAACACGAAGGGATAATGCGATTATGTATTGTGTGTTCCTGCTGTAGTTCCATCCCCCCTGCCTGCCTCCACCAGCTTGTCCTTTTCTGGAAATAATCGTACAGCTGTATGTCTCTTTCATCTCTCTTCGAAGATACGATGAATACTACTGTATAGGTACTCAAGATTAATATGAGATTGGCAAAAACTACGTGTGTTACCTCATCTTCAACATGCCACATAACAAGATTTTACATCATGAGACGTGTTTCATGCCTTTCCTTGACACACTCCAAGGTTGTCAAGTGGGCGTGCGAAGAAGGAGATCGCTTTCAGGATCATAAAGTCAAGTGGCTATCTAACCCTCTCAAGCTGATTTCTCTTTCCCCGCCCACTGCCCGACAAACACTTTCACAATCGTGCACAAATCAGAAACATCTCCAGCCTTTGTTTCTATGCATCCAGCATAACTCTCGTAACTCTCTCTCTCTCTGCAGAGAGTCATCCTTCCAAAAAGATCTAATATCATATACATTAAATATTTCAACTTCAAAGCCTTGAAAAATGTGTCTTCCAAAAGGAACAAAAGCGAAATATTACTTTTGATGTTTGTAGTATTAATCGAACACCAGAATTACATGACAAAAATAAGATTTGAGTATAGATTTAAGGAACTAGACAACTCTTCGTTGGGGGGGTCGTCTTGTCTTTTGTATCACATGAAGGAGTTTGCGGTCCGTAACTCTACCCATAAGAACCTAGCTGGAGATGCGGATAGCGGCACAAAAATCCCTGCGGGCCGCTCAGACAAGTCCTCCGACCGTTACACTACATTTGTTGAATTATTAACAGATAATTAAGCTGCAGGTGCAGACATGCATTGTGCACCGTATGTTAAACCCAGCACCCATTGCTTATTCTGCAATTTTTTAGCCTGATGAAAAATCTGGTTAAAATGGCTCAGGTTTAGATTCGTTTGGAGAGCAAACTATGTCTCCGAATCAGAATAATGATGCAGCAACTGCATCTGCTAGCACTGTGTCTCCATTCAACAGTGCAAAGCGAAGAAAAAACGCCACATCTGTGTCTCCTCGACAAGCGTTGTTACTTTAGCTCCCTAGGCAAGTCGTTATTATGAACTAACAGCTTTGTACTTTGACCTACATTATAAAACAAATCATATCACAAAACAAGTTTGTTTTAGCTGTTACTTTACTAAGTAATATATTTTCTGTATTCTGTGTTCCTATTAATTCCAACATGGCATCAAAACTATTTGACGTTCATGACACCAAACGCAATTGGTGTCACATTCTTTGCAAATGCAAGTATAGGGGAACAAAACAACAATTTTGATGTCATACTGTTATTTTACAACTTTATGTCTCTAGTGCCACTTGCGTCATGCACAGGGAACACAAACTCGAGAAGACACGCACACGTACGTTAGTCATTCCTTCAATATAATTTGTGCTGATCAAATGTCAATACGCATGACTCAATATGGCTCTTCTGAGAGAGAGGGTGTTCTGTTTAATGCTTTAAATGTTGCTGGCCTGATCGCCGGGGTGTTTAATTGAACAAAACCACAAAAATGACTCAGACAACTAAGGCGAGGGAGCAGTTGCCATCCAGTGTCACCATCTGTTATTATACAGTTACAGCCTCCTGCGGGAGGCATCCAAAGTCCACATATTGCGGGAAAGACATAAATCTATCACATCAACTCATAATCTTTTTAATTAGCTGACCCAGGCTGCCCTCTCAGGGGAATGAGACCACCCGATTACGTTTGGGGCAGACCCGTAATTCTCCTCTCGCCCTAAAAAACAATCAACCGTGAGTCGTAAAATGGTTGAGATGTCCATGACTGTGAGTGCATTGATTTCCCTCACGAAAATGGAAATGAAAGACTTTCTCAACAAATCTTAAACAAAAACTTGAAATAATTTACTTACACAATAACAATATTTCTAAGAACACAATGAAACCTGATAGTCTTTGTCTTCTATTAATTTGTACAACTAATGTTAGTGATAGGAATAAACCAGTGATCTTAAAAAATATGTCTTGATAAAATGTTTGACTTTGTTTTTAAAGAGATAGATAAATACAGTTATTAAATGTTGTTTCTCTGTCTTTGTCTTCCCTTAGTTTTGCCAAAATACAAAAGGAACAAATGTTACTGTTAGTAATAAACCATAAAAAATAGTCTGAATAAATAAATCAATAAAATTACTAATAATGAAATGTAATTTTATTCATAATAAATTAATATAATTTAAAAATGAAGAAATGTAGTAAATAAATACTTCTTATTTATTTTAAGTGAATAAATATAATTTCATTTATTTATAAGTAATTCAGAACTAAAAAAATAACAATAAAGTAAAAAAACGTGTTTTTCACGATTTAAAAAAACATTTTTAATGGACACCTTAATCATATTATCCAAACATGATCACCGACTCTCCAAACCATGTTTACCCAGTGCCAAATCTTTTTGAGTAAAAACAACAACTCAACTTATATAAATAGGTGCTCTGTTAAGGGAACCAACTGTATAGAGAGATGTATGGCTTAATTTGTTGCCATATAAAAACTAATTGTAATATTCATTTTAACCTTATGAGATTTAATGGTCCCAAGCACAGGCAGCCAAATCAAACACAGACACACTTATTAGTTCTTCAGTAAATATAAGTTAATGTAGGATAAATATATATAAATAATGCTTAATTAATTGAGAAAATAAAGGCGATATTTGGTGTATTTTCATACATTTTAATATTGTATTTGATCTCATTGATTTTGTGCCTCATAAAGTTTATTAATACAATGCCAGTTACACAGTTTTTTTATTTAATATTAATAAAGTCAACACTTTTGACAATATATAAAGCATACATCTCTCTATACCCAAGGTTCCTTGACCCAAAGTCGCATGCTAAGGGGGTTCAACTCTTTTTTTAAATCCCCTCAAGAATTAACTTTTTTTTTTAGTTTGTTCAATCTAAGCAAACATTCAGGACACTGAACAGCAGAAGGCAGACACACAGATTAATTATAATACAGTCCTGTTTGATTTAATATCTTGGTCTACAATGAGACAGCTGTGGATGCTTTTGGTTCAGGTTGTGTACGCCACATAAAATCCGATCCTCAGACGGGGCACCGTGCCTGATCTCAAATCAGCCAAAGTGTGTTCCTCGCAACCTGTTCCTGTTCACTCACCTGCCAATTCTTCCACAGTGCCAACAGTTTCTGGACATCTTCACAGTTGGTTTCGCTGGCTACCTTCGCCCTGCACACACAAAGACAAGAAAGAAGAATGAGAGGCGCGTTACAATTACAAACACCCTGAATGCTGCTGGTTTCTCAGCTCCAAATGTTCCAGGAACGTCCACTCAAAGAGCCGGAACTGCGGGAAGCCTTACCGAGAGTAAGACCTATGGGGATGGTAATTGTTTCTCATAAGGACATCTGTGAATATAAATCTGCGTGGCTCCATGGTGATAAAACTCATGCATTCGGACAAACATAAATTCACGGTGTAGGTTAGGTGCTTGTTATCGTGTGAACCCGGAAGATGCACTTCTCATGTTTTCAGTCACATTATTATTTGCACGTATTTCATAATTTCAATGGAATAAAATCAATATTTTAAAATGTTTTCATGTCTTTTCTTGATCCTTTATGTTCTTACTATCTCCCTGATCTATCGGTTAAGTAACAACTTATACCCTTCGGTGCTTTTAAGTGGTCAGAACAGAGTTTCAAAACAGACATTCTGGATTCGGACTGCAATAAAATCACCATTTACCCCACCATTTAAATGGTGAAAATATCTTACCTCCCTGTGAGAAACAATTACCGTCCGAATAGAGGAAGCCTTTGTTAAAAATAGATGAAAGCGTTGAATGCCAAACTGGAGAGAAATACTGCGTTTTGCTGATTAACTCCAATGCAGCCTAAACACGTTTCAGAATAACAGATGTGTTTAATATAAAAATTAACATTCCCAGTGGAAAATAGATTTACACAGTTTCCTAAACAAAGGCAATTACTCAACAAGCAACATTTTTTGTACGATTTCTAGAATGTTTTTCTCCACGGTTATTTTAGTAAAAGTGGTGCCAAGAATAGTTGGTTTTGCTTAACTTTCATTGACTAAACTCAGCATTTAGCATTAGCACTTAGCATGATAATTTAGCAGTTCTCCTAATGGGGACTAAAAAAGCATACCCTAGTGACTAGTATTACTATCTTTGTCGGGTCCCCTTCCAGTAAGGTCTACAAGGAAACACACACCAGCAGACCCGGTTCCTGCCAGGTGCAAAAGGATGGGCCAGCAGATATCCTGGTGGGCATTTACCACACACAGTATATCCGCAAAAAAATAAGAGACCACTTCAAAAGTTAATTTTTCTGATATGAATGTGATTTGGTAAAATTATCACTTTTAACTTTTTATTTCTGTGAACTTCGGACAACATTTCTCCCAAATTTCATTTAAAAATGTTGTATATTTTGTAGAAAAAAGGGTCAAAACAACAGAATATTTGATCAGATTTTTAAAACAGAAACATCACAAAAAGTTAATATTTAGTTTTAAGCAACACAAAACTAATTTTAGTAAATGTTAGAAAAAGTACAAAAATAATGTTTTATGAAATTACCCTGATTTAATTTTTTTTTACTGCTGACTGTTTGCATTTGTTGGAATTCAACAAACACTGTAATATATGACTGAAGGATTTAAATTATCTATGATGTCATAAATATAAAAAACATGGATTCATCACAGAAGATTGCGAGATTAAAACAAAAATAATTTCTTGTTCATTATTGCCTGCTATTTACATTTAGTCATTTAGCAGACGCTTTTATCCAAAGCGACTTAAAAGTTGGGAAACAACTGAAGCAAAAGGGTCAAACACGAGGACAACAAAAAGAATAAGAGCAATAAAAACTTGTCTCACAAAGCCTACTACAGTGTACAGAGCTAAATTTAGTTGATCTAAGCTTAAACAAGCATGGATTTTTGATAATGTAGAAAAGATATAGAAATGAGAAATGATCCGTCAGGTGCAGACGGAAGAGATGTGTTTTCAGCCGATTCTTAAAGATGGCGAAAGAAACTGCTGATCTTGTAATAGCAGGCAGATCATTCCACAATTATGGAATCGATCCAGAGAAGGTTTGTGAGTGTTTTTTTACCTTATATATAGTACGCAATTGTGTGCGTTTGATTTTATTGATGTTTTACACATTAACTAAAAACCAGTCAATGAACATAAATAGAAGGATATAAAGTGGGCTAAGAGCAATCCCCATCACTGAACGATCACTTACTTCTGTTTAAATGAAAGAATCTTATAACACTGCACATCATATATGCTGTTGTGTATGAGGTCTGTGAGTGCGCAGTGCGCCTAAACTAAACTATTTTGCACAGTGTTTCGCAACCACCTGCAGCATGAAATGGGCCGTTTGAAATGTAGGGAGACTTGCGACTTGTAAGGAGATGTAAAGAGATTGTTTTTTGAAGCGGGAGCATCGGAAGATGGTGCTTTCAGCCATTACTTACGGTCAACAGGTTAAAATCTAGCCTATTGCAAGCAAATACTAGCTGTTTGTTAACAGCACAAAATAAGACCTCATAAAGTCCAGCTATAGTAAATAAATCAAACTTTACTGCACAATTACTTTTACTTTCTGTTTATAATAAACTCAAAGCAACCGTGCAGTGCACCTAAAATTCATTTGCACAATTTTTTGCTTCCACCTGTAGCATGCTTCTCTGTTACAAACTCAAGCAACTATGTGAGCGAAGAGTGGCGTTGCTTCCAGCCAAAAGAAAAATACTGCATTTTTGGGCGTTATTTTTATTCTCATTGGGTGGGCAAGGGAGATTTAGGTGGTCTCAGGCCACCCCTGCACATGCATATAGTCGGCCCTGCACACCAGCATCAAGGAAAACCATTTACAAGCATTAGGGAAAATTAAACAGTTGTTATATAAGGCCAATGCACAATGCACAGCTGCCCTTTGCATACTGTCTTGATAATATGTGGGTTTTTGTCTGACTCGAGTGCAATATGTACCATCAGCACTGATATTTTTTCTCTTGTCCCAGAAAATGAGGGGGTGTGTCGTAGACATGATGCTTTTTAAGAATCTTACATAATACAGAAAGAGAGGGAGAGAGAGATTGACAGTGAAGCAGTATGCAGAGGAAGAAATATGACATTTCTTCATATTAATGGCATTGAGAAGACATTCATTAATGCTTATTTTATGAAGTGGGTGTGAATATTAGACATCAGACAAGTGTAGACGCAGTCTCGCCCTCAGATGGCACGCCCACTGACCGACCACAGTCCGACCGTCTCATGAATATTAAACGGTCAAGCTGCAATTCAATTGGTTGTCTTTACATTTCTTCAATGTACAGCTGTCTCATTTTCTAATCTTGACTATCATGAAACGTTTTGCTTTATTCTTAGACAATAATGTTCTAGAGCCCACAGGAATTTGTTATCATACATACACAAACCAGAGTTTGTTTATGTGTATATTGAGAGCGAGTGTCTCTTGTAAGTATTGCATTCTTAAATTCTTACACCTTGTTGTTTAGACTCCAGACTTCATGCACTCTTGCCAACAACCATGCATTTAAAAAACAACAAGTTCTAACTAACGCTCACGGTCATTGCGGCTTACAGCATTATCAGCACCATCGTCCAATCACAGTCTCCATCTCTGTCTCCCAATAATCCTCAACATCATTTATTTATTCCACCTCACGTGACAAAGTCGCATGTCTTCCAGGCCAGGAGAAAATAGATGCTAGCTATAATTAGTAATATGTGGCATACATATTCAAACATGCATACATTAGATGCAGCAAAGGACGACTTTTATTATCCCTTTATGGAAATGCTTTAGTTCATCTAAAACATAAAAAGCCACTGAAGTAGTCATACACTTCTTTATTAAATAATACGACTATCCAACTCATTTAGTTTTATATGAGCATCATCCAGCCTCACTCTGACTCTCAGAATTAAAGGGGCTGGAGTGCTGTTCGAATGTTTTACAAAGAAGGCAGACAAATAGTAAAGCACTTTATTGTTTCGTTTTATTTGGATGCTCAGTTACACACGATAACAACAGAGAATGTGAAATGCACTAAAAAGAAATAATGTTGAAAATAAACTTCACCCATTCGTCGCTAATTTTAATGCTACACACAGCCAGAAAAAGAGCAAGGCTCAACAGACGGGCTTGACCTACATCCAACGTGATTTTATTTCATTTTTCTGTTTATTTTATACATCCAAAATGAACTTTAAATGCAAGATGCGCGTCTGACAAACCAGTTCACATCTTCACATGAAGTTCAGTGTTTCAGGTGTTCACCTTTCCTGCCCACACACTCTCGCGTCCTCTACCTGTTACCGGCACCATCAAACCTGACCCAACAATCTATAAATATGTTTCCCATCATGCACCTGCGGCTGATTTTGATGCACTTCACTTTGGAGCTCTTTTATCTGTAAACCGCTGCTCTTGTTTAGATCAAACACTGAGAGTGCAAACATGTAGCGCGTTTCCGTTGCTGTCAGCGTAGCACTACGATCAACTTGTTTGATCAACAAATCTCTTGCCTTGGCATCCCTCCGTTTCTCTCTCTCTTTGTTGTTTGTTGTACCTAAATCCCTTCTCCAGTCTTTGGGATGTAACTCTCCTTTGATTTCGACCCGTAGGGTCAGGGCGAAGCACTCCCTCTGAAAAACCTATAAATGCAGATGGCCTTTAAATGAATTGCCTACGGACACAATGTAAAGAGGAAAGGGGTCTCAAATAGCCTCTCCTCCTAAAACAGGAGAGCCGAAACCAGCTGATCAATTCATCTTTTTTAAATGGTCGATCTATCAGTGTCAGGATGCAGGAAAATAACGATGACCCTACGGGCGACATCATGAGACATCATAAAGGGAGAGACGAGAAAGCGGGATAGTGTGAGAGATGAACTCAAATCATAAATCATATTTTAGCACACAACTGTAGGTAGTGTATAGATGGTCTAGTTGTGCAGATCCTAAAGTTCATAGAAAATGTCTTCCACAACACACTCTGTGAAACAAGATGTATAAACAAAAAACAAAAGAGATGTATGCATAAAAAGCTAAAGGGCTAACACAAAATAAATGATTAAATTAAAAATTATTTTAGTAAACACTTCTTGTTTAAAGAATATTTTGCGTGAAAAACAATACAATTACACCAATGAAATTTATGTTCAAGTTACTTTGATGGAAATTGTTACATGTTGTTTAAGGTTACGGCAACTTTTTTGCTTAGTTATACCTATGCACGCAATAATGCAAAGATTTAGAAAAATAAATAGATTCCAATTTGATTCTGTGAACATTTTAAAAGCTTCTGTGACGCACCATAAGCTGTCATCCTCACAAACCACACACACACACCTACTGTTTTTATCTAAATGAGCACTTAATATTCTCTACTGAAGACTTGAGGTCTTTTATCTCATAAACATGTCTAAAACAAAACAGAAATAAACAAATTCTGTTTACGTGAGCTTAAGTGTAATGTAGTTCCATACTCTGCTGTAAATGCAGTTATACTGATAGTTAAAGATTATTGGGATGGAAATAAACCCAGTCACAGTAAACTCAATAATTGTAAATAATACATTGCTATACATTTATATTCTGAAAAATGCCCTGGATGGCCAACGTTCATATGTACATGTGTCTCAACATACCACAGTCTTGAAATGTTACACATTATGTAAAGAATTATCGTAAAACATAATATTTTAATTGAAATAATTAATAAATAGAGCATTAGATATGGTATAGATCCTCACCAATTACATAGGCCATTAAATGTGCATGCATGTGCATTCATTAGTGTGTTCATAAATTACCATCTCAAAGCATCATGGTATTCGATGCTACCACTGCTAGATACCAACTGTAAGTTAACAACATTGGTAAATGTAGAGTTCGACACCGACTTGAAATCCATCAGCAAAACAACCTTAGAACCCTAATGTACGAAATCGCAGAGCTGTTTTCGAATCCGAACGAAATGGCGTTTTTTTTCAATGACGCATCATCATGTTAATGGCCCTGACAGATGGCGCGTGAATACCACGATCAATACTATTCCAGACCTCTTAACCTGCACTAGTACAAAGCAGGACCCCGAGAAAATGAGGCTATTGATCAGCGCAGTAGACCAGAGTGTGAAGATGCACACTGCATACGAGCAACATGCTCACTGCTGCACGTGCACTTCCACTAACAAATGAACTTACCGCCGCAACCCGTGTTTATCAGTGCTGGGATTCAGCAGTGCAAGATTTGTAATGCAATCGCAGGTGGGGTAGTGCGATTATTGGAAGAAAATTAAGGCCACCGCAACAGTTGAAAGTGTTTCTTTTGGAATTCAATTCAGATTTACATCAGTTGCATCAACAACAAAACATTAAAATGCAATGCAATGAGTTTGTGACCAATCACAGACGTGCCCATTTTACGCACTCTTTAGTCTTCCTTGTAGCCTACATAAAGGATATGTCATTCAGTTGCCCTATAAAAAACAAATATTGTAATTTAAATGATTAATTGGAATGGCAATATGAAAGGATATCAAATTACCCGCTGCAAAGAACAACTAGCTCTAAATACAGATCTTTTATTTGTCCTGACACTTTAACACAGTCTTTTCTTTGCAGCCTGCTGCACTTAGCCAAGGTGCATGATTAATTAGCCATGCTAATTATCCAGCTAAGTTTATAGAGAGGATATATTGGGGAGCTACACTCCACAGAGCTGCTCATCCTGTTATTAGCTTACTTCTATAGTTGGCCTGAATTCTTCCGCAGCATAAGTCAGGGCTTATAGGGTCAAATTTAATGAACTACAACTAGGCTCGATTATCCTAGCGCTATAGTGAGAATCACCTGCATGGACATGCAATGCTCAACATGCATTGTGCAGTGCATTATATTCATGATGCATGCAACACATTACAAGTATCACACATGCAGCGCATTATGCATTGCACTGCATGCAGTGCATTTTGCATTCCACCCATTATGCATGCAACAAATCACAAGCATCACGCATGCGCACGCTGTCCGTCATGCACACAAAATGCATCACACATACTGTAGCGTGCACCACACATGCTGCTCATAACTTAAATCTAGCACGTCATGCATCGCACACACCACACATACAGCACAGTGCAATGCATACATTATGCATGCAGCACATTACATGCATCACACACGCCGTACAGCGCAGTCGATACCTTTCATGCATCACACACACACTACAGTACAGTACAGTACATGAATCAGCATGCAGTGCATTAAATGCGTGCCAAAACTGTTGGCCCTTTTCAAATGCTGTGATTCAGACCCTAGGTTCTAGAACAGGATGCTTCTGCTCTACCGTTTCCAACTTTTATGTTCTTAACAACCTTCTTAACCAGCTTAGGTTTGCAAAGCTATGCAGCCTGACCACTTTAACCATCACTAAACAAGCACTAACCAGCATGGACCAGCTGATCTTTAAAGCAGGATACTGTGCTCTACCCCCAAAAATGAATTATCCTAACCATCACTGGGTTAAGAACCCGTCCCTGATCTACAGTAGTTACAAAAACTCACCGGATCCAGATTTCCCACTGTGGCGGGAGCTGATCAGTGTCACAGTCCGAGAGATTAACAGTTCCTAGAGCACATAAGCTTCTGTCACCACACGATTGACACCTAGGAGCAAAAACCAGAGTGATCCTCCACCGCTCCAAATGCTCAATCACGGTGCTGCACGAAATCAGGAAGTTGGCACCTCCGGAGACAGCCTTCCCAGTATGTGCAGAACTGGAGCTGTTATTTGTTTTTCTTAAGAGGATTTGGGGTATCAGCTAACAGCAGAGAGCTCATTACAGGTTTGTGTAGTGTTGATGGCAGAGTTAAGTCGAGGCATGCTGACGTTGTGCCGAGAAGCGAAATCCAGTCGCTGCCACGATGTTACATACGGTAAGACAGTTTAGCTTCATTTAATGTGTCAAAGACAGTAGCTGTTGACTTTTTAAATCTCGTGCAATGCTAGTGCGGTGGTAAGATCATACCTGCTGAGCTTTAAGAGTATTTAAATATCACATAAAGAGTCACTGTACTTCTAACCTAGATACATTTTGATGATACACTACTGTAGATCAAAGCTAGAAGTTTTGATGTAGATGTCAATTCCATATTCTGATCTAAAGCTGATATGAAAGCTTAAATATTGAAATCTGTTATTTAATGACAAATCAGAGATCGCTAAGTGGCAAGTTTAAGAACCAGCGAGGGACAGCAACATACATCTGAAATGAGCAACCAATGAACCGCTTGCGAGTGTCGCATTTAGCATCAGCGTCACTTATCACAACATGTCAGTCCTCCTGAAGCACGATTGAGACCAGTAACTCTCAGCATCCGCTTTATTTGTAACACAGATGAGCACTTGTAGTAATGCTGATGAAGATGACATTAATTATGATGGGGAAATCATAGTAGTGTCATCCGGCATCCTAGTAAAAACACTTTAATAAATCTGATGACACGGTAGCGTAATCTATAAATCACTTGCCTCCTGCTTTATTCCGTGTCTCTCTGGTAGGAAGGAAGTAAAAACAGCCAGGCGATGAGCGGGTGAACACATCACGCTTCGCTGGCCGTGACTGTGCGCCCAGGGAAGGAAAGCAGTCTGTCAGTCTTTTTATTCGCAAAATAAAACGTCTCTTTGTCTTGTGATTCAGAACCAGCAAACCCTCGTCTAACTTTAAGTGTACTGTAAAACTATCCTCTCGTCTCCATCAATCTTTAAATATCTTTAATGTGAACTGCATAAAATGAAGAAATAACATACTATATTAGCTTGTTATTGTTTCATGACAACTATGAATTGGACAAACCGACGATTTTATAAAAATGGACATGAGGTGAACCTGTTACGGCTGAGCAGTTATGGCCACCTTCTTATAAAAATCTGAGCGCTTTCCTTACTGCGCTTTTAGCACTCGCTCACATTGGCCACATCCACTTTGTCCAATCACAAAGCCATCGAAGCACGAACGCTTCATGGGAACATTGACACCATGACAACATAGACACCATCTCCTGCCTGTAAACACAGTCCAATGCGAGCATCGGGCGTCTCTTTAACACGGATGAGTTCACAAACCCGCATCAGGCTGCAGTTTGGACAATAAAAGATCAGATACACCATGATGCTGCCACGAGAACATTCACTGCCATTCAAAAGTTTAGGATCATCTGACAGAAATGTTATTGAATTTTTTTAAAGGGTATGTCAGGTGACCAGCTCCTTCAGCATCTCAGGGTGAAATCTCATGAAGCTGATTGATAAAATGTGAAGGGTACATGCCAATACTGTATATAAATAAAAAGAATCATGACATGTGCATTATTTCACAGTTTAGATTATTTTATTATTATTCAAAGCCAAATTTGAAATCAATGACCCTAAACTTTTGAACGCTGGCGTACGGAAAACTGCAACAAAGAGGACATTATATTCCAGTTAAATCTGCTAGGACATATAGGATCCTTCAACACTTACAGAGGAGTTAATGTGATATATGGCTATAGGCTGAATCTATTTGCGTAAGAGCCTTTGCCCTTGGCTCATAGATCAGTCAAGCAGCCCACGTTAGCTCTGTACCTCCTGTAATGAATGACTGCAGAGAGAGCCAGTGCAGGTGCGACCCTAACAAACCCGAGGCCCCCTAAAGTGAAGAACACGCCACGGCAGGGAAGCCAAAGCGTGAGGCGGGTTATAAATATTCATTCAGACTTTACAGCTTCAAGTATTAAAGTTTGCTTGCGGTTGCATGTGTATAAGAAAGATAGAAAGAAGAGTGATATGCATTGGCTGTTATACATTATTTTTAATGTGATGTTTTTTGTTACAAATGTTGAAAAATTAAGTTGTAGTGCCCAAGATTACACTGCATAAACAATTAATATATTTTTAAATGTTTAATACAGGCAAAAAAAAATTGCCAATGGGGTATGTAAAATAAAAATTACATTTATTTTTAGTTTCCTTTAAGGGACCTAAAAGGGAATTATCATTTGCTCACGTTCCAGAACCCTCCAGAACCCTCCAGTCTGGTAGTCAAAAGTTCCCGAGAACTGTTTGCTTTCCTACATTCTTCAAAATATGTTATTTTGTGTTCAACAGAACTAATAAATGTATGAGGCAAAATTGACCTTTTTTACTATGGTAGTCATTAAAGACAGAATTTGTTGTTTTAAGTGAACTGTTCCTTTTAATACCTAATGCAAGTTTATATTTCTTACCTCATTGACAGATTTTTTTCTTGTTTTATGCAAAAACTTCTAATAATTCATAATTCATAACATAACTCTTATATTTGTACAAGAAAACAAGATTTTTTTTGTTGTTGCAGTGTAAAGTTTCTGATTGTTTATAGTTTCTGAGTGAATTTTCTGGTTTAAATAAACAAAAATCAGTTGTAGAGCAACTATAAAAAATACAAAAAACATAAAGAATGTGTCCTTCACTTACCGATTTGCTTATAATAATGATTTATAAATTGAGTTAGGTACTGTCAGGCGAAATTAAGCAGGAAATTTTTGTTTTCGTGGTTGACTTTATAGTGTGTGTTTTCCTAAATTCTTAAAAAAATCTCACTTTGTGTTCAACAGAACAAGTAGACGACCAGAATTGTAGTGGATGATGTCACACAACTGAAAATTGCTTGCATTCTTACACATATCTTTCTTTGTGTTTAGCAGATCAAATAAATTTAAACCGGTTTGAAACAACCCGAGGGTTAGTAAATGATAACAGAATTTTCATTTTTGGATGAACTAGCCCTTTAAGCAAACCAATTTTTGTCACATAAAGTAATATTTCAGCCAATCAAGATATCTAACACAACGTTGCTCGCCTTCATATCCACAAGCCAAATTTGCTTACAAAGAAATCAAGACATTACTTAACATGTCGACCTGTCAGATTCCAAATACTTGAGGCTCTGAGCTTCTGCAGAAGAATGTCGAAAGCAAAGCAGGTTTTATATGGATGAAGATTGATATTGGTGTTCACAGAGAAAGGAGGTCTGATGTCTAATGCAGGAGAGCAGGTCTTCCTGCGATGGTTTCCAGCGTGAGAGAAAGCCAGTCTGAAGAGCTTATTTATTTTTCATCTAGAAATGGAAAGTGAAAAGAAATGTGGAGGACGGCCCGGTAGAATTACACTGGAGACTGTGAAGGCGATGGAGTCTCCAGGGATAATGTTCTTTCCCTCTTTCTCGCTCTCTTTGCCTTGATCTGAAGGAGCGAACTGTTTCTCGATGTCACTCATTCTAAATAGCTGTGTATCCAAAGCTTCCTCAATAGGTGTCCTTCCTTCTTATTTCAAACTCAATTATAGCACCAATTGAAAACCCTGGTGCTCCATAATCAATCCCCGGTCCCATCATGCCTCAGGAACGCGTTCTCGACGGGACGGTTCATTAAAGAGCCCACTAGTGCACTTCAAGGGTCTGCAATACTGAAAAATAGATCAGATTACAGTGAGTGACTATCAATGACAGTGTCTGGATTACACATATTGAAGTATATTATTTTCTAGGAATTCGTTGAAAACGTGATTTGCGTGCTTTTGTCTGGATTTTTTTGAGATAGCTGAGGGATGAGAAGACCTAAATCGGTTGTGCAATTGATTGCTATGTGTATTGCTTGTAACAATGAGACTAAAATACAAATAGCTTGTTCGGCTTGTTGAGCAGAAACGTAAATATTAATATGCTATTCGTTCTATGTGAAATGTATTCTGTGCCCACGCAAACACACGTTAATATCATGTGACTAGTCATTAATCATGTGATGCCATCAGCACTGTCGAGAACAAGCCGTTCAACAGCATAAGCACCTTAACACTTTGAAAAAAGTAACATCCACTGGAAAATCGAAAATTTTCTCTTGTTCCAGCAACCACCAGAAACGCATTTTTGATTTTTTCGATTTTAAATGTCTGGCTCATTGCGACCTCAGTCACACAGATAATGGAACGGATCAAATCTAAAATTAGTAATGCCATTTTGACCAGTACCGGTGTCCCTCTCCAAAAATGTGTGACTTGACTTTTTAAATGGCTAACAAGGATGTTTTCTGCAACCAGGTTTAAAAACTGGTCCACGCTTACCATCCAAACTTTGACCCCCTTAAAACACTCCTTATTATTAAAAATCCCAACTGGTCTAAGAGTGCACGATCTTTCCCCTTTCCCTATCCAAGCATTCCAGCACTCATTTCGTTGGAAATGATATGAAATATATACGCATTAGGGCACTAAATACAGACAGTGGCCTTCCCCGTGAAAGTCCAGCGAGCGACACCCGAGGGCTTAACTAGCTTGGCGTCTTTACTCCCCGCCACTTTTAATGAGCAAAAGTGTCAAATTCTTCAACAGAACGGCTCTCATCGGGATGCTCCGCAGAGTGGCGAAGGAAGTAATGTGCTAAAAATAAATGCCGCTGCCCGATTCAACATGGAGGAACCTTCCCTGTAGTAATCAAGCAAGTTTCAAGCTGCGGTTTACCGTGAGAGAATAATTAAGGTGACACCGGTGCTACTTTGGTGCATCTTACTGCAAACCCTCACCTGATGATGGTGTTGGGTCCTGGGAGTTTACAAAGCTTTTGCTTTGGTCGTCGCTCAAAGCACGTCGACACCCGGCTCTCTTAGCGTGTAGCCACCGGAGGCACCAGTGAAGGGGGGTTGGATATGTAACATGGCCTCATTTTGCTCCTTCTCCTGTTATGCTACACCACGAGGAGCACAGAGCAGGCGGCCTTGATTATTTCCTCAAATAGAAACAAGTCCACTAGCCACTAATCTTTTTTTGCAGAGCCCGAGCGGGCGTGCGGTGCCGGAAGTGGGCGAAATCAAATTTACACACCACCATCCTTTCTCTTTTTTCTTTCCAGCTTCCCCACGTTGTCTTGTTTTGCTTCACTTTCGTCTTAATCTCTCCGCTGATCCCCCCCCTGCCGCCATCCTTCGAAGTCACGTTTCGGCTGATAAGAGAAAGAGGGAACTGCTGAAAAAGCAGTACATGGCAATTACGCCTTAGAGTGCACTTTATTTTGGTCCTCACTGCCAAATTAGGTTATATAATAAATGAAGAGAGCGAGAGAGGGAGAGAGAGGGAGGGGGAAGAAAGAACGCCCGAAAGAGAACAGATGAATTCTAAATTTAAACCCCACTCAACACAAGTCACTATACCCACCGCTTCTGGCCAGCCGGGATCCCGCTGTAATCTTAAAAGTTGCTCGGCTACACACCCTCCATTACTCACACAATGTGGCGTCTCTCCTCAGACCACCTCGAAGAAATGATGGCGTCCGCAAACAAACCAGCGCTCACGGATTAGAAAGCCTTTCCTCAGCAGACGAAGCGTCATCCACACACTGCAAGGTTACAGTAATGGATCTCGGCTCACACA
Source organism: Triplophysa tibetana (assembly GCA_008369825.1). NCBI lineage: Eukaryota > Metazoa > Chordata > Actinopteri > Cypriniformes > Nemacheilidae > Triplophysa > Triplophysa tibetana. The sequence goes on along the minus strand of CM017894.1, from coordinate 15,017,093 downwards.
ACACTTTATCAAAGGTGCAAAACCAGCCTCCAGTAATTAAGCAAAGCATCGAGGTAAATCTTCAGAGGTGTGAGCGACGTGAAGTGAGAACACAACAAGAGTGCGATACAAGCAAACGGGAGGTGTGAGTTTACAGGTTGTGATTTACCATGGTTTACATCAGAAGGGTTTACGAAACCAGAAAAGCGTTGTCTTTTATTTCATCTCCGGGACCACAAAACTATATGACTCAGGTGTCAGGAAAAAACATCCCTGCCCAAAACACAACAGAACATTTAATGGTTGAAATAATGCTCAATATAAAACAACAAAAAGGAATTGTGTAATGGTTTCAATCAGAGTTGCACCGATAAATTGGCCAATAATCTGAACATCACCAGCTTGATGTTCAATGTTAATAGTCATTATATGAAATAATCACATTTAAGATCAGGTATCACATGCGGTTTCTGCCAATCTCATATTAATCTTGAGTACCTATGCAGTAGTATTGCATAAGTCGTATCTTCGAAGAGTGTTTAGTTTGATCACATTCATAAAAGATAGACACAGTTGTACGATTATTTCCGGAAAAATGCGAGCTGCCGGAGTCAAGCAGTGGGACGAAACTACAGCAGGACCACACAACACATAATAGCATTAATCCCTTCGTGTTTTTTACATTATGCACGTACATGCCGATCGCCAACAAACATAGACATATGACTCATTCGCGTGCGGTTCATGTCCGGCATCTTTTAGCACTGGGACCGTGCAATCTATCAGTTTCAAACGATCTCCAAATCCAGCGTTATATCCACCGATTATATAACATCCATCACTGAAATGCCATGAACAAACAACCACACCTCAACTTCTCTCACTATCGCAAGAGTAACGAGCTGCAGTGAAGAACCACAGCGCAGCTAATCTTGACAGAACAGCCCATCTTGATGGTAAGCGGGTCTCGCTCGTCCATTGGTGCCTGGGCGGGCTTTGTCTTTCGCCTTCCCGCGATTTTCTGGGAGAGTTGCCCAATAAAAGGAATAGGATACCTATAACGAATCAGGGATCCGGCGATATAAAACTTTCTTAAACAAGTTGGAATGCTGGGGGAGTGTATAAAGCACAGAAATACTACGTAATACATCCAACTCATTATTTAACAAGTTGACCAGGTTAAGCATGAGACGCCAGCACGTTTCAAAGTGTAAAGAAGTCAGAAAGCATGAAACAGCGTTAAATTCCCCTTTAAGAAAATTACGAATTTTTTGTGTCGGTGCATTTCTACTAGTCTTAATGATGAAAACTAATGGTTTATAATGATAATGTAAATGAAGCCATTAGAATTTCTGTGATGGTTTCTTTTAGGTTTCCTTTATTTTATTCAGTGGACTATGATGAAATCCTAGAATATTTCTATATATCTTGCATGCCAAAAATACACTGCATAAATAATTTGTTTAAAGAAATCGCTTTCATAACCTAAATGGAACCATTTCCAACCACATCTGTTTAAAACAGACCCACTTCAACAAGCGTAAGCATGGCAAAATATTTTGTAACCTAAATGCAAACACTACTAATGAATCGTGAAGAAAATGTCCAATCGGTTGTCCTTCCTAAATCAATGTAATGAGAAAGTTCTCTACATAGCTGCTTTCAGGAGATGAAATGTGCAATTGTATAAAGAGTTCAATGTGTGAACATAGAAAGATTGAGAATTAATCTTAAGAAAATTGTTTCAAAACACACAGACTCTGGCTATTGTCTCTTCCGTGTGGTCAGCAACTCAGCAGAGCCTCTAGAATTGGATTTTAATAGATTTTGTGTCCGTCTTCCGGCACTGCAGCACTTTCATTCTCTTGTGTTCCTGTCCTTCCATCTACATATGTCTGAACGCACAGCTCTGGCCTTTACGATAAATCACGAAATTGCATGGATTAAATTACTGATTAAAAATAACTCACTGGACGAAAGCTGTTTTATTTTAATTGGTGTGGGTGAATCTGTATTTCTCAGAAGAACTTCCTACATGTTGAAGTCCCAAATGGCAAGGCAAAATACAGGAACACTGATAATCAATTGGGAACCATCTCACCAGACTGCCTCTGGCTCTTTGTGAAAGTATTTTTGAAATAAAATGATGTGGTTAAATGTGTAAAAAAGCAACGAAGATGTTATACCTACAATATATGCCATAATTCTTGAGTAACTTAATGAAATGACACGTTCTGAATCATTTGTCTTGTTACAGTCAACGTTTGGTTGTCACTGGGGCTTTTTTGTTGTCTTGAACAACAATTAAACAAGCATTCACAAACCATATATAAAACATATCTTCCACTAAAAAAAAATTGAAAATTCTTGTAAGATGCCACAAGAACTATTGGGCACCAAGAATCATTGCCACCTCACTAGCTCTGACCCATCACTAAAATGAATTTTTTTTCTTCCCCAAAATACAATCTTATTGTTGTGTGACATCCCATTAAACTAATCCACATAGGTCAGACGATTACTTCAACAAATCTCACTTCAGGCAGCTTTCTTTGTTTTACATAACTGTTTTAATAATAGAGCATAGGGTCGTGCGCTTCGCCTCTCCAATCGCCCTGTCACTCCGGCGTGTGACATCGAAACAATAATAAGCAGGTTTGGAGGGTTATTTTCGGAAATGGGGGAAGTGGAGATAAAAACAAAAATGAGTCAGAGAGGCACGCTGCCTCTCCGGATGGCTGTATTCAAGAGTGAGAGAGGATGAGTGACACGGAGCATAACATGGGCTAAATCTGTTATTCTTATCGGAAGTTTGTGTTGGATTTTATGGTGCTGATGGGCATCTCGTGCAAAATTGTTCTTTTTTTGAGGAGTACAGTAATCCTAAACATTAGATGAGGCAATCGTAGTGTTTTCTTTAGACAGTCGAACACAGGCAGTGCAATGCGGGAAATAACATTCTTGTTGTAAGACTAAACAACCTGAAATCAAAGACAAGTAAAAATCTATACGATATAAATGGTACACATTTACAATCTGTTATTCTCTATGCGTGTCAACATGCTGTAGCATGCAAGTGCCCTGTTTGACCAAAATCATGAACACCATACAAATGCAGATACGTACAACAAACTGATCCAAGGAAAATCTATTAAAGCAGCTCTTAATGGGACTTAATGGAGTTCTCACATGTGTTTCCTTTAAAGGGATAGTTCACCCAAAAAAGAAATTTCTCTCATTATTCATTAACACTAAAGAAGATTTTTCGAAGAACTTCGGTAACCAAACAACATTGACCCCCATAAACTGCCATTTTTTGGACACAAAACCACTGACACGTTTTTCAAAATATCTTCTTTTGTGACCACAGACAAAAGTTTTGAACGGCAGGAGGGTGAATAAACAATAACTGTGCTTAAGTACAAACTTTTTTTCCGATGTTTTTGTGTTTGAGGTGAATTTTACGCACTAAAATATTCGAGCACATCTTGAGATATTGTTGAGATCTCATCTGAAGCTCTAGCTGAGACACGTTGTACGCTACAATAAAATGTGTTTTTGTCTAGAAAGAAATCTGAGAAGCAAGAAGCGAGTCTCCATTTTCAGTTTTTATTTATCTCACTGCTGTCTAGGAGAAACGCTTGCGATATTAAAGAGATCTTATCTGCGATTCTTCTCTCTTGTGGAAACGCAGTTATTTGTGTGTACATCCGAGGCTGTATTGCCGTCTTCTAACTGTTCGCCGAGTTATTTGTGTGTACATCCGAGGCTTTATTGCCGTCTTCTAACTGTTTGCCGTGATTCCAGCGTGTACTATTTCTGGCCTGAGAGGATGCGCTGATCCATGCCATATCTCTCCATCAGGCAGCCTGTTCGAAATCGAAAAGCACAGCGCCTCCATTTCACCAATAACACCCGAGACGTTCTTCTCAGCCTCCGTCCGTCTCTGCATCTCAAGTCGCCACCTTTCATGCTTATTTTATTGTCCTATAAGTGTTCGTTTGTCGGTGTCTCCATCTGTTGAAGCCGTGGTCCTCTGGGACGGGCGCAACGCGAGAGACGCCCGCAGGAGCCGCGGCCAGAGAACGAGACATCCATCAACGCTGGGCCAATTCCCCATATGCATGCATATAAATTACAGTACACACGCCACCTCCCTGCTCGGCTCACAGCTCTGCGGGAGGCATGAGGACGCTGGAGAGAAAGATAGAGTGGGCTTATCTTAATGAAAATGGTAAGGTATGGGCCTGCCTTATTGTCAGAGTGGCCAAGGAAATCTTGTAGAGGAAGAAAATGGAGAGAGAGGATCTAGGACGATTGTGCGCGAAGCTCTCGGTCATGTGTGAGAGGTGTGCACCAGACTTATTTTTTTAAAGATTTAAAAGTACTTTCCCCTTGTTTTTCTGTGAAAATATCAAAATATACCTTATAAAATATAAAACAGTTTGCTTAAAGCTGTGATCTGTAACTTTTGCCTCTATCGCCATCAATAATAAAACGAAAATTCCAAGTAGCAAGTAGAATTTAGTGGCATCTAGTGGTAAGGTTGTGAAGTGCAACCAATGGCTCACAGCACCCCTCCCTTCTGAAGCACTAAGATGGCTGACACAGAATTAGATGTCATCACGTTTTCGCTTCTTCGCAGAAGGAGTTAACGTATTTACGGAGCGTGGCGTAGTTCGTCCATTTAGGGCTACTGTATAAACAAAGTAGAAATACAATTATTTGTGTCGCGTCATCTCAGCGGTGGATTTCTTGTGCCTTGGAGCTCAAGGGTATGACCCCCCATAACCTCACAATTAGAAACAAAACATTGTTGTTTCACAACACAGAAACTAAGCACTGTCAAAACAAAGCAACGCAACGCATTCATTTCCAAACAACCAAAAATGTATAATAACAATATTGAAGAGTTCAGTTTACGTTCTCCATCACTTTTTATCTGAAGGGTTGCTTAGAAAGGTACGTTGAGCCCTGACAGTGCACAGCTGCGAAGAGATTCTCCGTTGTAGGGCTGGAGTCCTGGAGGACTGATTAGCCCAGAAGATCTTTATATAGACAGCAAAGGAAGGCGGTACATGCAGAGAGAGATTGTGGGGGCAGGGAGGGGTCTTCATTTCGGTCCACGGAGACACTTTACCTCTATGCAACAGAGGAGCGAGCGAACGTTTAGCAATCTGTCTCGTAATTAATCATGCGCCCTAATCAGTCATGGCTGCCGGATCTGTGCTTGATAGATTTTCCACAGCAATTCTGTGTCACCGCTCGCAAAAAAACACACACAGCCTGAAATGTTCCCGTCTCAGCCGTACGTCTCTCTCCTCGTTCGATATCCTTCTTCTTTTCCATGTTATTATGTCTAACAGTAGGAACCTGGATACTATCTGCGGGGATGCTGGTCTAATACGCTTAAAAGAAGAGAGATAAAAAGCTGCGATACGCTCGCCTCTGCTTTAAAGACATCCGTGTTGTTTCAAGAAAAAAACGGTGCAGATATACGGGCTGAATCTATTACCTGGTTTGGAGGAGTCAATGTGATTTGGTCTTGTTGAGATTCCAGGTTCCTGTCAGGGGACTTATCAGTTCTTACCAAGTAAAGTGCAAAACACCTCAAGACTAAAGAGTAATGGGTTTCAGAGGGTTAAGAATCAGATAACTATTAAATTATGTAACTATTTTGTGTTCTTTGAAGAGCCACTCTTCATTTGTTGGGTATTATTGCTTCACCGAAATCCAGCAAAATGCGCTTTGTCTCAAAAACAAGATAGATCACGACAACATTCCTCCATTATTTGGCCCGGTCTGAGGCGAGCCACCATGGAGGCGTGGGTTTGTTTGAATTTCACAGATGCCCCGAGGTGAGCGTTACCCCTCTCGCCCTCCGCTACTCGTGGCGGCCCTCCGCAGGGAGGTCTTTGAATAGACAGCCTGCCATTTCTCTCAGTACAAGAGGGCCTTTGATAAAGGCACTACGGAAGCCGACAGATGCCCAAAGGACAAAGAGAAACACGGCAATTATGCTCGTTCATTGACTACAAATGAGACCGCTCGGACTACCGTGCATTCTGGCCAACGGAAAAAGAGAAACGTGTACGGAAAATTCCCTGAAGGAAAATAGGCATGCGTGAGAAGAGCTAAACATGCTGTTTGTAATAGTGTTTCCTGTAAAACTCAATGCGCCTTTTTCAAAGAGAGTGATGGAGAGCCTTAGGGACACGCAGGGTGAGGTTTAGAGCATCAGATAGACAACATCGCTGTTTGGTATGAGACTCAGTGTATGAGGTACAGTGCAAAGATCACAGTGTGGAGGGGGAGAGAGAGAGAGAGAGAGAGAGAGAGAGACCCACCACAATTCTGTCGACTCAGCATCATAACCAGGGCAAATGGCAGTGTGGTTTAAACTTTAACCTCAACCTTATAGATGAAAACAACACGACTCTTTACAGCTGATGCAGCAACGCCACACTTTTATTCCGCCACCACAAATCAATATTCCATGATTACTATATACATCACAAGTTGAATAATGAATATTTAATATTGAGAGTCTCAAAGGTTTGCTCACCTCAAACATTTCTTTCCAAGCATGCATTGACGCTACCGATAATTCCTTTATATCGTTTTTAAGTTCTGTTTGCCGATGCAAATACAAAAAAGGGATTTATTTTCTAATCTCTCAAGGAAATTTTGGCGTCTGAATGTGGATATCGGCCTTTGGAAAAAACGCATGGCTTTTATTATGAAGCTCATTTTTACCTTGTAAAGCGCAGCCAACACCTCCGGCCGTGTAGGGGCTGTTGGGAAAATTTCGACTCCGACTAAATGACAGCAGTAGCCCCTGGAGATTTGATCAGCACAGTGGGAGAAAAAATCACTGAGAGCAGCTTTCGGGAGAAAACACTTGTCCGCCAGGCAATCGATTTCGGTCCATTTGCATTGGAGATACTTAAAGGTGCCGCTACGTACGATTAGAATAATTTATCTCGCTTACATGGCTCATTTACTGATTGATAGCTGCCATTCCAAACCATGCATAATGAACTCCTCATCACTTCCTAAAGTCTCAGATCCGACGGCAAAGTCTGGGGATCCGGCCCGCATTCAATCTTCATCAAGCTTTATTCAGCCTCACCAAGTCAAGGCCCCCAGACGCCTTCTCTCTCCTGCTTAAACGCATTGTTGCTTCTCTACAAGATAACAAGGCTTGTGTTAGTCACCAAAATGGGGAAACGGAAGCGAACTTAGTGAGATTACAGAAGGGAGAGGCGAAGCGTGCAGGCTTGTGAGAGGTGCGAGTTAAAAACAGATTTGGGATCGTTGACCTTTTTGCAAAAGACATTTTTAAGACATGACCCATTATCGTATGAAGTGGATGGTCACATGAAATAGATAAGTTGTTCTTAAACTGGCTAGAAAACTACTGTGGAGTTTGTCTGGATGCAAAACATATATATTTTTAAAGTTGATTAGACTATTTTGATTGCTACTTTAAAGGAGCAGTTTGGAGACTTTAGCGGCATCTAGCAGTGAGGTTGTGAATTGCAACCCCGGCTCACACCACCCCTCCCTTTTGAAGGACTAAGATTTCGTCGAGTTTTTGCTTCTTTGCCGAAGGAGATTACGTATTTAGGGAAATGCACTATATGGAGTGGTTTGTCCATTTAGGGCTACTGTAGAAACAACATGACCAATTCCATGTACGCTGACCCACGATGTAGGTAGATAGAAATAACTAATTTTAAGGTAATAAAAAACATAACGCTTCATTATTTAAGGTCTTTATTCACCTCTGGAGGAATTTAAAGGACTCATCGTATGAACAAGTTTTTGAATCAGATTGAAGTTTTCACGATTTCAACAATTTGGTATGATTTATTAGGGTCTTCGTGAAATGTCTGGAAAAAAATTTGCGGTTAGTTTCGTTTTGAACGTCTCAAATCCTTTGTCAAGAATCTGTCACGGCAAACAGTGCATCCTAATGCGCTCACGTTGTGCGTGTATGCTTGCCTAAAATCCACGGAATGCGCACCTGCAGATCTCAGCGGAATTATGTGGATTTTAGCGTTTTTCGTTGACAAATTATAACGTTGCACACACAACCAGAGCGCATAACTAGTATGTTGTGACATATTTTTCAGCCTTGATTTTGAGACGTTTACAACAAAACTAAACACAATGTTCACCCCTGTTCAGTAGCAAAACAAATATTAACGCACATTTGAATGTTCTATTTAGCCTGTGACTGACTTAACTCCCCTCGCTATCATTTACTCACGATATCCTCCAATTTATATGGTACATGTACGTCAATTCAGAGTGTTGATAAATATTACTCTCATCGGCAGCTTTGTCTCGTTCAGTTGGTCTCGATCCCTCTTGAGGAACAACTTTGAAGCTAATCCTGCTTGTACTTTCCCAGGTTGATAAAGCACTCTTGCTTGAAGTGATTCAAGCAAACAAGCCGGTTTTCATTTATGATTTCTGATGGATTTCCACTAAAATTAAATAAATCTGTCTCTTCCAAGGTTAGGACTCTGTGCAGAGACTATATTGCATGTTGTCCTCGAACTTTAGCCATGACGTCACGTACACCGCTGCCACTTATGAAAACAACAATGGCGGCAGCGCTGTGGGTGGAATTGTGTAGATTAAGCGGCGGTAGAATTATAATAAGATCCTGCTTTTAATTCACAACAGGAGCAAAATCTGAACGGCTCGATGTTTGCAGGGAAAGGCTCATCAAATCAAACTTACTGGGAAGCTTGATTTCATTACAATTTCATTATTTATTCCTCGTATTATTTGTATCTTAGCATTAAAAAAAAACACGCAAACTTTTTAAAGAGTAGGTCTATCAAAATAAATTTGCTATCAGTTATAATCAGCATGAAGAGGAAAACGCATCAGTAAGCTATCAGTATTTATTATTGTTTATGAAATGCTTTGCTTATTGAAATGAAACTGTGCACGCGTTCCCATTAACAGTAAAGTTTGACACTATAAATGTCAGATCAAGAGCAGGGTGCTGTATGAAGGTGATGGCCTGTAGGCTACACTAAAGCCTTTCTTTTATTTAATCTTGGCGAAGTGATATGGAACTGAAATGCGGTCGGCAGACCTGGAACACCTTCGTAGGTGTGCATTTACAGTTAATGGATACCCAAAGAACGTTTGTCAACCAATCAGATTGAATCATTCAACAGCCCCGTGGTATCAATATATTATATTGCATTTCTGTAAATAAATCCTCCAAAAAATAGACTTTTTATAATTTCTTTCCTTTTTAGGAAAGTACAGCTGAAGCATCTTACCCTGTAATATAACTTTCAAACAATGCATTAATTCTAAGAACGCCCTTTCCGTTCATCTCTCCTGACCCAGGAAACTTTCCGCCATAAATAGCCATCTCTATTCTTATTAATATTTCATCTCAATATAGCCGTCACTCATAGCTCATTACAGTCTGTGGTTATGGCCTACATTCAGTACGAGTGTGATCATAGACTCGCTGACACAAGCCACAGAATCAAATTGGGGTCATTTGCCTATAAAGAACATGAATCTAGGAATCGCTCTTCATGTACAGATGGCTTCTTAGCTCGTTTTTTTTATTACATCACACTGTATGATTGAAAGACTGATTTACTCAATAGCATTTGAATGAGACATTAGTTAAAGCTCTATTTACACATGATACGTCTTTACAGTCTTACAAAAAATTTGTATGATGTATATGATGGTCGTTTTTACGCAGTGTAGTTGCATAACTGACCTATCACAAAATGAATTCAGCTTTTCTGATTATTTATGCAGCAAATATGAGATGTAGAGTTGAAACTCAAACTGCCTCGGGTTTAAGGTCATAACACATCTCTTTTTGAAAACAATTTTTGTTTTCTGGTGTTTTTGGTAAAGTGCAATGTCTAATGTAATCCAATCATTCAACTTCAGAAACCCTGAAATAAAGAACAAGTGCCAAGAATATGAACTTGTTATTGGGTATTTTACAAAAAACCCTTAAATGTGTCCTATGGTGTGACAACTAAAATGTAGAAAAAACTAACAATGAAGACAGATCTCTCTAATTCTATTTATATTATAAATATTCATTTGATAAAATAAAATATTATTACCAGCTTGTTTTCATAAGTTGTATATTTTGGTTTCGTCAACAACGCTGCTATATGGAAAACGCTGCATGCACAAACATCATCGTTTGCAATCCTCAAAAAATAAATTAATAAGTATATAAAGCGCAAGGGTTTAACATGTTGAGTGAAGATAAATAAAAAATGTATCTGTCACACAGTGCCAAATTATTCCGCGCCCCCACGGCGAGAGGTCTGGCGGACGTGGCGGGACGCGCGCCGACATATGCTGCCGCCCCAGCATCATCCGCCCAGCTTTCCACCCCCTTCAAACACCTTCATACACCCCAGCCCAGAGAGAAGGGAATGAAACAGAGATATGCATGAGCCAGCCAGGAAATGTGGGGACAACCGAAACAAAAGGAGGAGAGTGGCGATGAAGACAGAAACGTGATCAGCGTTGATGTGCCAAACCGGGCGAGAGAGTAAGTGTGAAAGACAGAATGGAAGACAGAGTCAAGGTGAGAAGAAAAAAAGAATTGGACACGGTGGAGTTTGTCCACAGATGTAACGCATCACATCTCACTCCCATCTCAACCGCTTCATAAAGCCCAAGGGTACCAAACGAAAGAGGTGGAGAGCGACAGAGAGAGAGATAGATGTTATTTTACTTTACATTGCACACAGTTACAGTCAAACTCAAAAAACTTTGACAATACTAATGTACAGTTTTTAATATGCTTATAAAACACACCTAAATTGAAAGACAAAATGAAATGAAAGAGATAGATGCAAAATAAAAGTTTGTTTACATAAGATATGTCTGTTTGGTGTGTATATTAATTTTGTATTTATAAACTCAAGAAAACATACATGAATGTATACTTAGGAAATAATTGGATATATTTATTCATATTGACCAATTACTGAAATTATACACTTCATTTTTTTGTTTATATATGCATGTACGTGTTTATAAATACCAAATAAAGCACAGTGCACAGACATATATTATGAATACACAAACTTTGATTTTGGTAGCAATTAATCAGCCCTTATTTTAAGCCATTATTATCAGAATCCAATAAATAATAAAACTTCATATTTATTTATTACTTTATTATTTATTTTAATTATTTATTTACAACTGTATGTTTATGAATGAAGAGTTTTGTTCCAAAATAAGATAACTCAAAAACCATGTTTTTTATTATGTTATTCAAGATTCAAGATATTATTTTGTGACTGTAAAAGTACAGCGAAATTGGAGCAGTCCTTAAAGTGCAGTCATAATCAAAGATAGTGTTAAATAGTGGTAAATATTTAAGTCTATAGTTATCTAACAGGCTAAACAATAAAAAAATAAATGTGGAGAAAAAAACAGTGCATAACATAGATACAGTAGGTATTGCACAAGGTAGTACTGTACTGCATAGGTAATTTAACATAATATAGCATTTTGAAGTTGCACAGTTAAATCAGGTATTGCAGATTATATAGATACAATATTGCACAATATGCAGTAGTGTATTGCGTGGGCATTGAGACAATAAAGAGTCGTAGAAACTTGTACTGAGTAATGTAAACGGAAACTGAAGTAATGTAGAGCGTGTATAGTATGATGTCATATTGAGCGTCACTATCTGGGGAATACAGGGATTAACCCTGTGAATAATAAGTGTATTCAATAGCTTTGTGTGTGAACGTGTGCTGGAAGTGTTCAGTCCCATTACGGCACTGGGGTAAAAGCTGTCTTTCAGTCTATTGGTTCGTGCTAGGATGAATCTGAAACCTTTTTCAGAGGGCAGCAATACAAACAAGTGATGTCCAAGGTGGAAAGGGTCCTTTGGGATGTTTGCTGCCCTTCTGAGGCAGTAGCTATGTCAGATTCGACCCCATCTCCTATATAGTGCACTATATCGGGTGTCTGCCATTTTGAATTGTCGTCCGAATTGTGAGTAAAGAACTCATTCCCTACATTTGTTGACTAGTTTTTTACCCACAATGCATTCTGATTTTGAGTGTACATCCGATGTCACTCTTATTTCCCATGATACAACGTGAATCAACCGTCTGATTAGAATCAGCTGGAGGAGAGTGACCATTAATGCCAACAATGTACGTTTATACTAGTGGTGGGCATAGATTAATTTTTTTAATCTAGATTAATCTTGGAATTAATCTAGATTAATCTAGATTAAAATGGCTCATTTGAATTCTGCCAAAGGCATTCAGAATATGTGTGCTACCCAAATAATGACTAAAAGTAAGTCTGTGAGAACGGGTTTCTCAAGCCAGGTGGAGCATTAGACCAGGGGCTCATCTCCTGTTTCCAAAATGCATCACAAACTGCTTGAGAAAGCTGTTCTACTATGATAATTTGTGATGAAAATTAAATTATGTTCAATAAGAGCTACTTGTGTTTACTTCCGCATTAGCTAAGGGATGCTTTGCGTTTAGGTGGTACTTGAGACTGGAAGAGCTCTTACAGTACATTTACATTTAGTCATTTAGCAGACGCTTTTATCCAAAGCGACTTACAAAGAGTTAGGGAGCAACAAGCGATATGTCATACAGGAGCCATAATACATTAGGTGCCAATACAAAGTTACTGGTTTCAACTAAAGCTAGACCACTACCTGTTGAGAGAAAGTTTTTATTTTTTAATTTTAAACCAACAGTATGTAAACCAATTCCTTACAGTAAACCAATTCCACATTGAACAAGGTGCAAACAACCTTAGTCTTGTCGAGGTTTCCATTGGGAAGCTTCTTAAAAATACATTTTCCCTGAAGCAAACCCGGCGGCTTCATAGCTGCATCCATGTTAGCACGTCACGTTTGATGTGGTAATTTCAAAGTAACCTTATGTTGTGTTCAGACCAAACGCGAATGGCGCGTCAAGCGCGAGTGATTTACATGTTAAGTCAATGCAAAGAGGCGATAGACCTACTTGCGGCGCGAATCGCGCGAATGAAGCCCTGGTTACGAGATGATGAGGCGGCGCGAATCACGCGAGTTGAAAACTCTCGTTCTCGCCCCCTACAATGTAATTAATCTATGTATACATCCGCGCTAAAATATCAAGGTGAAAGTCATCATAGCTTGCGTAGTATAGACCCAGCTCCAAACCCAACTTTGAGAATAGATTAACGGCGACATTTTTTTTATCGCGCGATAAGAGTCGTTTGTTCTTGTTGACAGTTATCTTCTACTTTTTAAGAATAAACGGATTAAATCTATGTTACATATAGCAGTGTTTTATTTTAAATGTAGTAAGTTTATTAAACAAAATAAATGTAATAGTAAATTAATGTGGCAGACAACTGTTTTGTTCATTTTAGTAAAAACTAATACAATAAACAAAACAAATATTGTTAAAATTTATTTCACCATTTTACAAAACAATCCATAAAGCCACACAGATGTAATATGTGACCCCGGACGACAAAACCAGTCTTAAGGGTAAATTTTTCGAAATTGAGCTTTTTACATCATCTGACACTAAAGAATAAGCTTTCTATTGATATATGGTTTGTTAGAATAGGATACTATCTGACAGAACAACAACTGTTTACAAAGCTGGAATCTGAGGGTGCCAAAAAAGCTAAATATTGAGAAAATCCCGTTTGAAGTTGTTACTCTGAGGCACTGTAGCAGGCCATCCCCTCACAAAAAGAAACGTTTTATATATTTAAGAAAGGAAATTTATAAAATATCTTCATAGAAGATGATCTTTACTTAATATCCTAATGATTTTTGGCAAAAAGAAAAATCTGTAATTTTTCCTCTCACAATGCATTTTTGGAGATTACTAAAAATGTCCCCCTGCTACTCAAGACTGGGTTTTTTTGTCTAAGGTCACATATAAGAATTACGACGAATGTCTGCGACAGTATTCTCAGACGCAGGATATATTACGTCAGTGTCCGAAATTTTTCACGCATTTTCATTCACTTGTTCCCCATATAGTGGACTATTTAGCATTCGCTATATAGGGATCAGTGAATGAGTGAACAAGTGAGCGAATTCAGTCGCAGCTAGTGCGTTAATTGTGTTAGTTAGCCGTATTTTTGTTATTATGGCTTAAATCAAAACAAACCAACTGATGCTCATTGATATTAATTCGAATGCACAAGAAAAAAACATTTTGGAACCAAACTCTTCATATGTTTTTATTATTATAGTGTATATTTCTTGTCATTACTTGCACTATTTATATTGCTTCGGCAATGACTAAACACAACACAAAGAGAGAGGGGGGGAGAGAGAGACTGCACAGCCCTACACCACAGAGAGGCCAACTGTTCCTGCAGAGGTGAATCGGTGATCACAGACCGATCAGATTATTTAAGCAGAGGACTCTGGGCCACACGGGGCAGAATTCATCCAAACTGACTGGAAATCTAAGCTGCTTTACATACATTATTAGATGAAGAAAATACAGTGATTATTTATACTTTTTCTTTGAGAAAGTTACTTGTAACGTAAGGCTTACGCCACAAGAACATTCGTGTTGTTGTTTTAAAAAAAGATTTGCTTGATAATAGTGATACTATTTAATTTGAATAATGACTGAATTCTCAAACACGCACCTTAACCACAAAACAGCCATATCACACACACCGTAATCTTTCTCTCAGCGTGATCACGGGGATATGAGACTCCAGAGAAGAATAAATGAGAATAGATTTAATAGATGGATATCTATTAAACTGACGCTAACAGAAGACACGGTGCTATTATGAAAGGCCTGTCCTGCAGACGTTGACACACTGGCTCTCTAAAGCACGTTACTAAATCATAACCTTTAATAGACACCCTCCTGCATCATTTGGTATTTATTGCTAACAAATTTATGAATAATAAGTGTAGAGTAGTTTTTGGACTTCAAACTTAAAATTTCTGCTTGAACCTTCTGCCCTTAAGGATTCATACTGGAGTGCCTAATGCGCCACGGAGCAGATTCTTTATTCCAGGCTAAAGTTGTGGTTCTGAATGTCAAAAAACGTTTCTCCATGCTTAAGATTGATGGAGCACAGCAGCTGAGCGTCTCGCTGTTGTTTTAACTCTATAAAATGCGAACGATATCGTTCTTTCTGAGTCTAAATGACGCCAGCTGTGCTTTAATGGACCTGAATGGACACATCTCAGGTGCAGGGGGACGCTGATGTTGCCCAGAGCTGTACTTTTGCCTGCAGGACGCCTTTATCTTTCAGCCCGTATAAAAACATCGGGGGGAGATAATAATCGTATTGTGCTGTCAGGAAGATAGCCTTAAAATGTTTAACTCGATCTAATTTAATCATCATGCCAGGAACCTTACATATAACTCAAAGAGGAAATGCAAGAAACCCTTTCACAGAAATACAAACACTACCATTTTAAAGGCGAGAAGAAATTAATCTTTTTGTAATATTTTTTCCACTTTTTAGAAAAATAGTGAACTAATCAAAACTGTGGAATGATGCAAACTTTGGGAATCATGTTTCTGTAACTGTGTTTTATTTAAACCATTGATGTACTGGTGCTTTTTAAAACACACATGGGAACGTCTTCAATAGTGTTTAAGTCAAATGTTTCAAAACTTTTAAATGGTTGTGTATGCACTTCTTGTATATCCAGAGGCTGACAGTAGGTGACATATTTTTCCTCCACTCAAGTTCATTTCTCATCTTAATGTTATTAATTGTACTTATCTACCTTAGGAAGCATTTATCATAATTTTAAGTCCACTATATTTCATAAATACAATTTACTCATTTTACTGAAGTACATTAAAAATCTAGTATTATCATTAATTCTGAGTAAAAGTACTTGTTTGTTATGTACTTTTTCACAAAAATTGTGAAATGTATTGGCCTCCAAAGTAACTAATACTCTTAACAAGTACAAATACTTCAAAATGTACTTGAGCGCTATAGTGATTCACTACTATCCGTCCCTTACAATCTTTTCATCAGCTGTATGTTAAAATACTGAAAATTGCCATTGTAGACAATAATATTATTGTATCATTATTGTTTATTTCATTAGAAAACAAATCAAATCTAATTTGGAACTAAATTGGATCACTTGGACCGAAAAATAAAGAAAAGGCAGCCAATTGGGTAACCTCATGAAGCTGGCTGATAAAATGCAGGGAGTATACGATTTTGTAAATTTTAGGCAAATATTCTAGAATATAACTTGTTTTTGATTTCTTATGAATGCATCTTATTCACAACCTGTTTTCTAAAATCTAAAACGTGGAAAACAAAATAAATAAAGAATAAGTGTGTCAAAACTAACTTTTTAACTTTTTGAACTTCATATACTATATATGTCAACGAGCAATCGACTTGAGACTGAGAATAACAGTTGTCATCAGTTGTCTTCTCGCTGCTTTCTTCTGTGTATCTCAGAAAGAGCTCTTTGAACCCAACCAAACAAGTCCATCAGAAACGTGCACGAAATCTAAAACAGACAAGCTTTCACGTTGGCTAGAGTAAGCAACAACCTTATAGCTCCCCTACAGAATCTCAAGCTCCTATACTCATGATTCAAGCGTATCGAATGACAGCGGGTATGTCACTATATGTAAACAACTAGATTGTAATATTAAAATGTATTTTTCACGACTCAGAAAGCTGTACACGGCTGATTCAATCATTATATAAACCCATGAGGTTTTCTTCACAATCCCCTTTTGTGAGGGGAAATTGCATTAATGAACTCTGATAAGAACACATGGCCCTTATTTTATTCAGCTCTCTAAAATCACCTATTAAATGAACGTTCTACCCTGCGTCATCATTAACAATTCTCCCTCTCTTCCCTTCTCTGCCTTTCTATCCTACGACAGCAGGACAATTGAACCTCACCTCCGTTAAACAGGTGCTTTAGTACCAGAGGAACCAGGTGAGCAACAATCCGTCACCTTCTCGGCTGCAAGCTTTAACCTTTCAATTTAGAAGCAGAATTAATACGGCCAGTTCCGCGCCGCCTGGAACAGCTGCCTCGCAGGTGCAACCCAGAAAAGCGAGACGCGCACACGCCGCACACACTCAAGAATGCACCTGTAGTGTGTGTTATTGGTCCACAGGTTCAGCTTTTCTACGTCCAGCTGCAGGCCTGCTAAAAATCAACGTTCATGTTCTGCAGGGGTTGGGTGACATCAGCCTGGCCTTGACTTGAAGTTAGAGGCTGATTCAGGTCATTGCCTTTAGCTTTGGTTAGATTTGGGCAGGGGAGGTTTGGCCCTCATTGAGTCGTGAGACCTGCCTCCACACCGCTTTTAAGAACGGGCCACCTATTCGCAGAACTGAGATCATATCGGCTATTTCTAGATCTCGGGTCATGCATTATAAAAGCACTCTACTAAGAAAAGATAGGTCAGTACTCAGTACGGTTGAGTAGATGGTTGTTGGACAAACTTGTCAAGCATTTTGACCTATCTTTTCCAGGAAGAGAATTCTATCTGATTTTTTCTTTTTACTTTATTATGTTTAAAACTCTTGTTGTTTGCATGCCAACATTCCAAGGCTTACTGTTACTTTCAGTACATTAAGATAAACCCTTAGAAGTAACGTCTTAAATTGATTCCCTTATAATTCACCTGCCCTACAAAAAATAATAAACGTCTATGTGCTCAATCCGACATCATAGAATTTTTTTTCCTGGAAAACTATTGTACAAGGGTGAATTCATATGAACTCGTATAATGTGCATCGCACAAAAACATACGGATATTAGCAAAAAGCAATACTGAAGGTAACATCACTGGCTTCAAAGAAAATCGTACTGAAGACTGGAAAGACTGTTGTCTTTAAGTTAAATGTGAGGGATATGTTCCAATAGGTAAAATTGTTGCCTCTCTATCGCCATCTCTGTTTAAAACATAAAATTGCAGGTTATGTTATGTGCGTTATCTTAAGTATACTGTATGTCAAATGATGACATTTGCCCTAAAATCACACTTAACTTATATCTCATTATAATCAGCTTAAACACTACTTACATGTATGTATTTGCACAACTTCTGATTTTTGTATATCTAAAAGTATATGTATATTCTGTATATGTCTTTTTCAGGAAACCCACCAACAAGTCAATTTTTCAAATCTGTAGTTTCCAAACATCCCTGCTTCCCGGGCCGCGTGAGGCCATCGGTTGCATCAAAATGGCCGTTTTATGATGTCGAGCAGATAATTCCAGGAGACTGATGGGGCGAGGCAGAGCTCTGATTGATCGGGGCATCGACTAGAGAAATGTGCTGCGCTCAACGCATAGAGAAACCTCTCGAGAAAAACCCACACGTGCACACTTCAAGACGCCCGGGTCAAAGAGAAAGAGATTAATGAAAGGTCAATGCGAGTTTGCTGGAATGAACCATAAACGCTGCATGAATGTATGGAACAGATCAGCCATTATGTATTCTTAAAGGTACAGTTCACCTTTAAATGAGTATCTGTGTCTTATTTGTGTCATTACGTTCGTTTAAATCCATACCTGTGTGAACTTGACAGCCAGATCAGTGAGATCCATTTACAAAATGTTCACTTTAATTCAGTTCTTTTTAACGAATCAATTGACTTGGTTTACAGGGTAAATGATTCAGTTTTGAATCAAACTAATGTGACCATAAATGCTGACTCGATGCTAAAAGGGAGGATAGTGGGATACATTTCTGTTTTTTTATCTATAATGTGACTTTTATTATAATTCATCTTTTAACATAAAGAGAAAATAAGCAAATCCTTGATTCATCAGCGCACATTGTGCAAGAAAACTCTTGAGAGGCTTCTCAACTAGACATGAAATGATTGTTTAAAAGCTACAAGATGCGTTATTGCATTACACATTGTCATTTAGTGTCTGTGAAGCAAGGTCGATCGCACCATTACTCACAACGGTGCTTTGAATACAAACCACACATTTCCTGATGGATGAATTCTGATATCAAAAAAAGACTTTCTTTAAGAAAAACCCGAGACAAAAACATCAATTCAATGTCATCTTCCGCGCCTCTCCGGACCATGAATCAATACACGCTACCTACATAACCTCCTCCACGTGGCCTTGTAGTTTGACTACCGGGAAAGAAATCTCTTTGCCGTGAAAATGTAGACAATGAGCCTGGATCTCTCGCGCCGTTTAATCTGGCTTTCAGAGTGAAGCAAATCCTCCGAGAGAATTTATACCCTGGGACAATGAAAAAATTGACAGGCGGGTTGCATTATTGATAGAAGTCTCCAGCAGTTTAAGAAAAGAATACTACTTCACGCCTAAGCTTGGTTTTACACAGGCTAGTCTCCCTTATTTCAAAGTGTTTTATTATGTAGAACGCAGCCGCAAATAACTGACAGGAAGCTTGGGAATCGCAGAAAAACTATCGTGAACAAGATGTGTTCATCTCCGGAGTTGATTTTAGTTTTGTGTGGCCACAAAAAGTTCTTCATCAGGACACCAGATATGGATTTAGACTGTATTCACTTATTTTAACCGTGATTAATTCCAGCTCGTGCCCACATTGCTCTCAAGTAGTACGCATGTAGAAGAGGCTCATGGGATATTGTCACAAGAAGCCCAGAACTGTACACATTTCTAGACATCCATCAGCACACCCCATAAATACTACAGATATGAAAAACATATTTCTGTTAGTCAGAAAAAACAATGTCGTTCATCAATTACAAGACATTACGGCATTTCATAAATCTCAAAAATCCTGCCCGAGGCAATTCCACAAATCATCCGCAACGCGAACCTCAATCTTAATACAGGACAATAAATGTATTGACATCTACACTTTACGACCTGAGTATAAAACTCGTCTGTTTTTCCGATAAATGCCGTTCTGTTTCTCCTGCCAGTTAACGCAGGCTGAGCGAGAGAAAAGTTTGGAGGATGTACGGAGTGAGAAATGGAGCGTCCCTGCAGAAACATGAATCACTCTGCATCATTCACCGACAAACAAATGTCATCGCTTCACCCAACCCGGCAGCTTCATCATGCTAAAGCTCCTGACAGCCAAGGAACATAAAATGAGAGGCCCAATCCGTTTCCCCAAGGCAACATCACTCTATCATTTCCTCTACTTTTTTCTATACCAGTACCTGAAAGAGACAGAAGATAAAAAAGTCTGTGTTCGCCTTAGGGAATAGGGGCAGGTGCTTGAAGGGGGAAACGCAATGAGGGCTTTGCTTTTTTAAGCTGTTTTTAATGAAACAAACATCAGTATTGTTTACATTAACTCACTGTTCCTTCTGTTAGTGATGCTCAAACTGTCTCCAGAATTCTTATATTAAAGATGGCTAAGATCCCAAGATCACCATTCCTTCAGTTCTTGGCAGGATTTTTAGTGTTAAACACGACAAATGTTCGGTTTACAATGAAAAGCTTGAAAAGCCTGCTGAATACATGTGACCTCCGTATGTGACTGTAATGCGAAGGGGGGTCTTGTGCTAATGCAGCCCTCTGAGCTTCAGAACGGGCGTCCGGCCAACAGGAAGTCCTCTCAAAGGGTGACGGGGAGCAGGCGGGCAAACACCGACTGCTTCAGAGGAAGAAAATGGAGATTATCGGATGGATAGACATCATTCAGTCTTCACACACGAAACAGTCTTAAATTCATTAAAGGCTCGACCTCGTGCAGAACCGGCACAATGCAAACCTTGTGAACGAGATGGCAAAAATACCTGGAAATGTAATTCATTAAATCATCATAACAAGAACCTGAAAAATAAAATGACGAAAAAGAGATTGTTTACTGCAAGGTCAAAGATGGAAATGAAAATAGGTCACTCTTTGGTTAAGCAGAGGTAGTGTAAGAAAAGAGCTCATGTTTGTAAAGCATTCAGGTGTTTTGAGCAGGCTAACAAGTAATCACAGACAAGAGTCATAGATTCTCTAAAGCCTAGCGACCTTCTGCTTTAAAGGTCATGCTGGTCAACACCTTTTCATCACACAACCTCAAAGCAGTTGGCTGTACCAACATGTATCCTCTCATCCTAAAGCCAATTCACATCAACAAACATTGGAAATGTTAAACAACTTACACACTAATTATTTAAGCCATGTTCAGCGAAATTTGAAATATGAAAAAAGATCTGTCAATATCTTATTGACTTCCAACATATCATTATCAAGCTAAACGCAAACTGCTGGTACTTGCAATACAAGGCATAGATTTATTCCTGTCTTGGAGAGGACAGGTAAGTATGATTGACAGCTATGACCTAGGAATATGCGGCATGGCTAATCCAGGCACATTTGTGAAGCTTTCCTTTTCAAACGAGTCTCTTTCGATGTAAGAAATTGCCAAGCGTGAATCCTGGCCTTGTTCCACACTGCAATGTGGTTAGTGTTTCGTAGTTGCCAATAAACAAAATGCGTTGATACTACTAACAAGTAATTAAACGTCGGATCTAAACCGTGTATGTCAGCAAAAGGCATTAAGAAGTGGAAAAAAATACAAGTGCTGTTCTGCTGTTTTTTTGGATTTGGATTTCAGCACCACGGCAATGGACAGCTCCCGGATCAAGGCCAAACTCCGCGAGCCCTCAGTAAATCATATCCAGTCCATTAAGTCGTGTAGAAGCCGTTCAAAATGTCTCATCAAACGTGAATTTAGCCTGAAACAGCGGGCACAAAGACCAGAACACACTTTGACAGTTACCCAACTTGCATTCGACGTACTTAATATTAAAATGCAACATTTCCAATGTGACAAACACCAACAACTACATATTTATACAGTAGGTTGGCGGTGTGATTCTGCGTTTGCTGCTTTCTTAATGCAAAGCAGAGACGAATCGGACCAGCATCAGACAAGCAAAAGAAGCAACAGCCTGCATCTTTGCCTCATAACTGTGTCTGACCACCATCCAGATAACTGCAAATCTTCATTCATACCTAATGAATTTTATAACGGGTCAAAATAATCGTGCATAAAATTCAATGTGATACAACAAAGGCTTGAATGAAAATATGAATGAACGAATAAATGAATCGAGCGCAAAGGAGGAACACTGTGCAATTGTTAATAGCGCACACATTTATCGCGCGCGCGCGCACGCACACACGACAGGGATAAAAGAGAAGAAAAAAGCATGTTTACTTATAGTTGGTAAGAGACAGCTTCTTTAGTTATATTTTGATATAAATGATAGACGGCTGTATTCATGCATTTGAATTCAACCTACACACTTGTATGTGCCACGATATGTTTTAATCAATACAGACGTTAATGTTTGTTTTGTGCTAAAGGTATATAAAAACCTAAGGAATCAAAGCTTTAAATGATTTGACACCATTTCGCTTTCACGGCTTTGATCCTGATATGATGCATTTGGTGGCAGAAAGAAATCTAAGTTACCAGTGAGGCGAAGAGACGAATGACTTACTTTTCTCCAGGCTTTACGCGGTTCAAATAGCAGGCAAAAACACGGAGAGCGCCGTTCCGTTCCCTTCCAAAAAAGAACCGCAACGAAAATCCATCTGCAATTCTCCGGAAATTTGGCACGCTGCAAAGGAAATGTTCTTCGGCGCGTAGTTTAGGGTATCCAAGCAGAAAGCGCCGGTCCTGTAGGCAGGAGCAGCGACAAGATCCTACAGCAGTTTCGCATTCACGATCTTCTATGAGAAGAATTTCGCTCCGGTAAATCCATTCGGTCCTTCTATCAATGCCATAGACGTTGCGATCAAAAGAACGCACGCAAGTGCTTCTAGACTAGAGCAGATATTTCGATGCAACCTCTATGTGCATCATTTGAATCCAAGTCTTTTCCTCCTGATGGATCCAAATCACTTCGACGTTTTCCCGGTCTGATGAGTCATTCCTGACGCTTAAAAAACAGAAATTTTGGTTTTCGGTTTCAGCCAGTTCACCCGAAGTCATCTAGCTGGTCTTATCCCTGAGACTGACCATTCCGCGCGTCTTCCTTCCAGTCTTCAACAGTGCATCAATATAGAGGGATTCGTTTCTTATTCCACAGCCAGGATTTAAAATTGAACTTTTCTCAACCTTTTCTCCCCCCCGAATGCGTCCGATCTGATTAGATTTCTACTCACAGCCCAGTGCGGATTTCAAGACGCTTATTTCCTCTAAATGTGGTTATGTCCTACGGAATGTACTGCAAGACAATAGTGCGTTAGAGAACAAACACATACTCGAACATCACATCAAATGATTCCGACAATTTCCAAATCCAAGAACGTCAGCACCAGCATAAAAAAAGAGACAAATCCTGGAAGTTTCTTATGTATGAAAGTAGAAGAAAACGCGCTTTACGGAGTGATTCAAATCGCTCTCTTTCTGGCTAAATAGCCATTTATTAAACCACAAAATCAAATCGTCGTAGTTCCAGACGCGCACAAACTTGTCAGATGTCGGAGAGGAGGGATTCATCAAAAGCTACATCCGCTGGGTATTCTCATCCCCCAACTCGATGGTGCTCGCGCTTTGCGTGCTTCAGGGACAAACTCCGACGAAAGCAATCCACCGATAGCACACAGGAAGGCAGGCTACGAGAATCCAAACGAATGATGGTGCGCTCCTTGCTTCGGATCGACCCTTATTACAATGCGCAACGCAGAGCTTAGGAGCGCAGCTACAAGTGAGTCAGGCGTAGAGAGGTGAGAATCACTGAATGCGTCGATGCCGTCTCTAAGAACTGCGACGAATTCAGTTCAAATATCTTGCGTGGTACCTGGACGTGTCCACTGACGCGCAGCTCACCAAAGTATGAGCGCGTCGACGCAGCGCAGTAGGGTCCCTACCTTTCCACAGCTAGTGTGCGCTCTCAGTCAATCACACACTGGTGACACCGAGAATCTTGTATTGACAGTGCAACCCTGAGTCTAAACTCTCCCTCTAGCCGTCCTCACCTGGGTCTGCTTTGATGCGCAAAAGTCAATGGTCCGATAATATTGCCATCTTACCAATGATTGGTTGATCGTAATAACCTTGAACGCAAAATAGATTATATTACAAGGGGGTGTGCTCGTTTGGAACAGTATAGAGGAGGTTTGACGCACACATGTGCGTGCATGATTGTCTAGTCTACTATATGTACAACGTGTGCGCGCCTCGTGCACTGCAACTTCCTGTCTAGCGCAGAAGGGACGCGACTGCCACCTACCGACTTTCCATCCATCTGTCTAGACGTTGAGCCACCTGAGCGAATGCAGGCCATAAAAGCAAAAAAGAAACCATCCTTTTTTCAAACATCAGAATATACCCACAGGATGACCACGACGCACAGATGCTTCGCGGTTTTTATATCCGTGCACAGGGACCATAGTGATACACACAGGCATAGTCAACGATCTCAGATCTCATAAAGACCAAAATGATCAGAGAGGGAACAATTCAAATGTAGATGAATGTAGAGAATATGAACGAGGTATACAAAACCATCTAGAGAAATGACACATAGATAATAAGAATAAACACATTTACATTTCTTCAAGCAGTTCAAACTGCTTAAAAGAAAAAACGTCAGCATTTCATTAGTATGCATCTCTTCTTAAATGACCAGATTTTGTTTCTGTGTTGATATATTGACTTATGGGTTGGTGGTATGTGCATCAAAAGAGGTCTTTTCTTTCAGCAGCACTGATGAGATATTCTGACTACACCATGATTTATAAAAAAGCAAAAATCAATGTCTGTGTTGGAAATTTAGAGAACTGTTTTACAATTCCTTTGTCGGGACGTGCTTGTCAGCATCTCGTCACGTCCTGGCGCTTCACGAACATCCCGTCATTTATCCGTCCACGCACCTGTCTACCTGCCCATCGACCGCAGCCAAATCAGCTAAATATGGGCGAAGATCAGTTCCTCTTCTCATGCTGTCAGATTGAGTCATTCTAATTGTTTGACATTAAAGGGCAGCTGTGTTTCTTTGACTGACAGGCCCACTGTCCTACGCAATCTATTCTCACAAACACGCTCGTAGAGCATGCAAACACGCACCTTAATCTGTAAGGTGATAACAACATTTAGCCTTTGTCCAAACGCACCTCTGTGCAAACCAAAATATAAAAATATCACCTGACAGTTGTGGGTTGACTTATATGCCACGCCATTATGACGGTGCGATAGCCTTGTTATGACAGCCTTATCTAAAGGTCCAGATTTAAAGCTTTCATTTTACCGCCCTTCAATGATTCTCCTGCGACCACTACATTTCACTTAGAAAGTTATTTGCTCTGTGGGAACCATCCGAATGACCATAACATCTATCTTAATGCAACCATTCATTTCTCCACAGGGACGCCAGAGGAAGACGTGACTGACAGTAGCGTTTCTACAGCGGAGTGCTTTCCATTTTCAACCTAGAAAGGTTCAGCTCGTAGAAGCTGATTGAATTAAATTAAAGCGGTCATATCTTGCTGGGTGTAGTGTTAAAGTCTACTGAGAGTGCTAGGGAATAGTGAACGCTCATCTTTAAGCCACGTAGTATATTTACCAAACATTCATAAGACCTTGGATGCATTATACCCTTTTAGCAACCATGGATATATACAGTCGAAGGGTACTCTATGATTATTTACTCACACTTGTGTTGCTTCAAACCGGTTTTATTCCTTCTGTGGAGTACAAAGGAAGGATGATGTTTGACATCAATGAAAGTAAAGAGATGAGCCTGAGTCTCCATTCACTTTCACCGTATAAAGGAATGCTTATATTGAATGGGGACTGATGCTGTCGTTCACCTTCACTGTCATTGTTTTAAAAAGTAATTGTAAACAGCGACAGAGGTTGAAGGTCCCTTGCAATGTGCCTTTAAAGATCCACAGAATAAAATTGAGTTCAAGTTGATTACTTAGCAGTCCCGTATTCTGATCTTTAAATATCATTCGGTTTCATTCAAGGAAAGCCTTCAAGGTCCAGTGTGTAATTTTTCGGAGGATTTATTGACAGAACTACAATATAATATACATAACAACTGAATGTTTTCAGGGATATATAAAGTACTTACATAATGAAGAGTTAAGGTTTTACTACTTTAAAATGAGCTAATTCTATCATCTTACACCGAGTCCAGTTGCAAGGAATTCGCCATGTTGTTTTCTTCAACATAGCCCTTAAGCGGCAAACAGAACTTCAGTGCATTTCGTAAATATTTTATCTCCTTCGGCAAAGAAGCCAAAACATGATGACATCTTAGCACGGTATCAGCCACCGTAGTGCTTCGAAAAGGAAGAGGGAGAGGTGGAGTGAGCCGTTGGTTGCAATTCACAACCTCACCGCTAGATACCGCTAAATTTCACTGGACCGAATTCTGAAATTACATAGTAAACATAACAGAACACAGTTCCTATACTAACCACAGAATTTGAAGAACAAATGTGTGAGGCAAATTCAATTCTCAGACATCTGATTAAATCAAGCAAAAAGTGATAAATTGCTACAATTAGTACTAGCTAAATACAAGAAATAAAAAAAAACGATTTAAAATACTGCAAAAACAATCCATTGTGTTTAGACGTGATTAATGTGGAGAGAAAATCTCAAACAAAAATAATACAACCCAAGACCTGTCTGCGTCCCTTTTCTATTGGTGCTGGTTAACGTTGCCGTGTCCTTCAGGAAAAGACCAAAGAGTTCTCTCGACTCTGCGTGTGAAAATAAATCTCCTTCGCCCTTCAGTCCTCGCGTCCTCTGCATCTTTTGGGACTTTATTCCAACTCGGGGGGTCAAACATCACATCCCAAAATCGGTATAAATTGCAGCACATCGAGCACAGGGCAGACGGTCAATATCAAAGACACTGCAGGACACCCTATTGTAAGGACAATGTCATTCTCCCACCGATGAAACATCTGGTTGTGTTCTACACGCAGCAGATTAATATATACCTAGACAAACAGAGAGCAAGATGTGATCCAACAGGGTTCACAGAGGAGAACAGCTGTAGTTTGGGAAGATAACCTAAATCAAACATACCAGAGAGGTGTTGAGTGAAGACAGATATGTATTACTGATATTAGGCACCTTTCATTGCGTTTCTGAACGTTGTTAGATAACATCGCCTTTATTGGCAGGGTCACAAGGAATCCTCTCACAGATTTCCATCGAATACAAATGCAACGTTCCACACGCGCCCCGGGGTATTCACATGTGCCCCCATAAGAATGAAAAATCACAGGTGAAGTATCTTGGTTGTTTCTCCAGAAATGAGATTACATGGAGAGCGATATTTCTCATGAATAAAAGACCCAGAAACCTCACGTACTATACGCCACAAATTGAGATTAAAAACTGAGGTCAGATTTGTCTTCAATCAAGAGTCAATATTATTGAAAATTTGAATGTGAACTCAAACATTTCTCATCAAACATATCTTATTGAACTATCTAATTTATTATATATTTGTTGATTGTTATATGAATACTCAATCAGAACTGTTCATTTGATTCTCGTCCGTAAAACCGCCTGATGCTGTCAGTCACATATCTCTCCAAAAGGTGTAACTCACAAAAGCAGATGTCACCGATAATTAGTCAATGACGTCTTTAATTAAGACGAGACTTCGAGCGCCTCATCTGTGCGATTTTGGCGATTGGAAACGGGAATAAAATAAAATAACGCTACCACAGTGGCATTCATGATATTTGCTCCAATTCAGCAAATTTCACAGACTTGGTAATTAGAAGCATCGATGTGTTTGCCGTCCTGTTTAATCTCTACTTTGATCCAGTCTAATCTCTCATCGTACTCATTATCCAAGGGTTCTTCGAGCCCAGAGGGTCTGCGATCGAAGAGCGTGCTCCAGATTTCCAGCACAGAACGGCAGCGTGGTTTGGTTTTTTGATTTCGTCCCTTCATCTGAGAATTTTTGAATAATTATCAAGCTCCATCCCTCTAATAGTGATGTTAAATGGCTGGGGGTAGAGAGATCAACAGGAAGAGTAATGAGAGTGCTTCTCCATCAATACCATCGTAGTTGACTCATTTCACCAAAAGATGTGACAATTCTTCTAACGGCGACTTCCAAAGCTTTCAGGCTTCAAAACAGCAATTTGAGACTCTAAGGAAAAGTGCACACAAACTCTTTTTGTTATCATTCACTCTACTTCCTCCAATACAACCCTTAACTCCCATACTGCTGTTGTGTTCCTGCGGCACACAAGACTTTTGAAAATGCAGCAGGTAAAAGGGACCGTGTCTGTCCAAAAGCACGATAGCAGATACGCATATGGCTTCTGAAGTCATGCGATAACTTTGTGTCAGAAAATCCTCCCTTTCCAAACTCTGAAATCTTATCTCTGATGACTTCAAAAACGCCCATATGGAAAACACTGCACTTAGACACAGACCTGATGATCGAGGGCTCTGCATTAGCATTAAAGCTTTTCTCCCGCTGCCGACGTGACATTCTAAGTCGCATCTTAATTAGTGTTATGGACCGGCACAGTAGAATTCACAGCAGCGCAATGAAAAGCCGACACAACATGCCTCTTTGAATCTCGTCAGCGAAATACATCTTGGGAGGAGGGTGGCTTTTTTCATTTTAAGTTTGGACAAGGGAAGCAATGCCAGTCGCTTTTGCCAAGAAATAACACGTAAAGGAGCGAAAGAGCTTCCAGGCATATTTTAAACTAGCTAATGGTCGCATATGACTGTTTACTACCATTTGATTATGGAATAAATATCCATAGATTTCAAAGGCTGGCAAATGGAAACAGGGTTCAAAAGGATGACATTTTCTAGGCTTGCATGCTCAAATGTGTCTTTTTAGAATGATGCAAATCAACATTTTTATAACCTTAAATGAAACAATACCTTGGAATAAATCAAGTGCAATAATTGTCTTGAAGTGGAAAAACCTCATTTTAAGCAAAGTGGATTTCAAATGCAACCTCCCAATAAAAGATTCTTGTTTGATCAGTTTTAATATATCATAGTTGCAGGATTATTGCCGTATTAAAAACACACATTCACATAAATCGCCGGTCCAGGTGAGCTAAATTATTTGCTTTAAAGTACAAATATCTGTCACCATTCACCCATGTGACTTAAAATTATTTTCTTCATTTTTATCCTCAACCAGTCTTTTCTAAAATAATGAAAATTTATGCTGACGGACGGCTGTCAACTTCGGCTACCATTTTGCATTCACACTAAACTAAAAACTTTACAAATAGACCATACACCATGTTCTGACAAACACAATTAAAGGAACAGTTTCCACAGAAAAAAAAAATGTCTATCATCATTCACTCACCCTCGTGTCATTCCTAACCTTTTTTTCTTCTACAGAATATTGGCCCTCATTTACTTGCATTGTATGGAGACAAAAACCCTCAGTCATTTCTGAAATTATCTTCTTTTGTGTTCCGCGGAAGAAAGTTAGTCGAACAGGTTTTGAACGACATGATGGTGATTAAGGACACAAATTGTATTTTTTTTTTAACTTAGCCCCTTTGGCCTTCCATACAGACAAAACCCATCTAATTTCATACAGATCCCAGCATTATAACGTTAGACCAATACAAAGACCATGCAAGCACGTTCAATTTCATTGAGTTATTTGCGCAATATTCAAAATAACGCGCGGAACATCTGCTACAGCGGCCGACTACATTCACGATAACAATGACGAAGATAATGGCCAAGCTGACAGTTTTATAGTCGAGCGCGGGATGAACCCTGCACAGATGAGACCTGCGGTAAATGGATGGTGATACGCTCACCAGCTGCACCACAACACATTGAGAGAATTCTCTGTATCCTCGCTTCCACTGCTTGTTGTTAACATCCCTGCTGTATTTTGTACCTTCATCACACCGCAAAGCTCTCGTGGATGGAGATCCTCTTGGTGACCTAAACAACTACAATGATATCATAACATTATTGGATTAATTCTCCTGGAATTAAAAAAATCACAGAAACTATGAATTTTTCACAATAAAACATTTTAACAAAAACAAAACCATTCAACGCAGAGCTAGTGAGATTGTCAAGAAACATGTTTTGTTGAAGGGCAAAAAACTTTAACCATCATTTTTCTAATGTATTGTCATATACAGTGTAGTATTGTCTCCAAATCTCTATATGATTTTACATTATTTATGTCTTCATGACAAAGTTCAGTTTCACATCCTCTCTTTCCTATGACAGCTACATTCATGTCTCTCGATGCTTATGTTGTTACTATGGCAACTGATGTAGACACACCAGCTACTGAAGACAGTGTCTGCAAGACCAATCTGATTTGTGTCCAACACTGGATCAAATTCATACAGTCCCTTTTTTCTCCAAAAATGATTTATACCCTGATCACACTGGTGGTACTATTACCGGGTTGCCAAAACACACTTCACTACCATGATTTAGTTAGCTAAAATTGTATGTAATGCAAAAGCTTTTCTCAAAAGGGTGAGAGACTCAAGAGCCTGCGGACTGACTGACCATCCCACCTCCAGCTCAAGCAATTCCATCCCCAACCAAGAGCAAAGACGGACTACTTGTAAGATTAATGCTCAATTTACAATGATTGGTATTAAACGCTAAACTTGCATCACATGACAGCAGTTGGAAGTTACAGCTGCCATCAGTTACATTATGTCAAAATTTTCCCTGCTTATAACATTCCTCTGGTGCCTGATATCGACAAAGAAATTAAATAAAAAAATACGACAAATTAGACTCAAAAAGTGTGCAGTAATGACAAGTCAGAGGAGATCTGGGCCTCCCAGCTGAGACCTCCCGAGGATATTTTTCTCCATTTATTTATCATTGGAGTTTGGGTTCCTCGCCACAGGGCATGGTTGGCTGGCTTGCACACCAGGAGACTGAATTAATTAGATATTAGATTTATAATTAGATTTATTTTACTAAAATGATCTTGCTTGTTCTATGCACCGTGCTGCGTTTTACATTTTCTGTGTTTTCCGTTTTTCTCCTGTAAAGCTGTCATGAATCTCTCTGGAGACAATGGCAGGAGAACCCAAGTGCAGGCAGAGACAGGATGGTAGGGGTAAACACGGGTATTTAATATATATATAACAAAGACTACAAAAAGGCAAAACAAAACCCACAATGGGGAAAACAAGACAGGATACTTTTAACAAAAACACGAACACGGACTGACTAAACTAAGAAAAACAAAGACTTGATACAAACACTGGGAACAAACACTAAACTACACTTACTTGACAATACAGGGTAACAGGAACTTTGAAGGACAAGAAACAACGTACAGCATACAGCTCATATCAAACAATGAACACGCACAGGACAATGAACACGAGGATGTTTTAAAGGGTACAAACTAAAGAGGGAACAGGTGTAGGGGATAAACACTAAAGGAAAGCTAATTAACACAAACTAGGAAACAGGAGGGTAGGAATGATGATGCTGACCAGGGAGAGATGAAATCGTCTCTCTCCCACATGAAACAAAGGATCCTGTATGATTCCACCTCTAGACCAAGAAATACCTGACAAGGAGAGGTGGAATCATGACAAAAGCTGCTTTAGAACAATCCACATTGTGCAAAAGAAATATACAAATAAATTGAATTGAATACAAATGATTTCACACCTATTGGAGTCACTTGCCATTACCATTTTGTTAATCTTAAAGTTCAAACTGCAAGCCACCTTCTGATCACTACAAACCTAAAGTAAATTATGACCGATAATATGTGTTTATACGCTTAAAACTCACAGTTTGATAAAGCTACATCCATAAAAACTCCCCTAACACTCATATAAGTAGTATTTAATGAACTCCATATATATGAATTAGATGAGAAAATATGAACTTAACCTTGACGCAACAGCAGACAGAAATGACGGTAAGTAGCCAATGACTGAACGCTTTCATGGCCTTTGTAATGCCTTATTTCCTTTAACCTTCATAACAATCAACTCTCATATGAAACCTGCCTCGCTCGCTGCCAGGCTGCATTATGACGTTCTCGTGGGAATCTGTGGAACAGGGCGGTTCATAATTGAAGTCATATTTCTCCCACATTAGCTCACGGGTGACAAATAAAGCCAGTGCCAAATTTGATGTGCCCTCTTGATTAAACCTTCACAAATATATGTAAATGGGGGAAAACGGCATTAAAAAAACCACGCATACACACACATTCAGAATCTAGCTGATTGACAATTTAATATTTGTAGATATTATTGCGCTATCAATCCTGCGCTTACCTCATAAAACAAGCCAATCGGTAGATGTATTCAAAATGTGAAATGTTCTTAAAAAAATCATGCCCGGTTTTCGAAAATTAACTCAAACCTGAACCCATATTTAAACGCTATAGAGGGATTTTTCATATACCATATTGATACCTGACGCACCGTGCAACAGGAAAGCGATCTACCAGAGCAATTTGTAATCTCCACACACAAGCTGCATGCGGAGGGAAGACATCTTGTGAGGTTGAAAATGTTTTTTTTGGGCATCAGCGCAGACATATAAAGATGTTACAGGACACATCTGGTTGTGGGGGTCACAGGGTATTCTAAGGGGTCAAAGGTCTCAGTAAATTATTGAACAATTATTAAGGTCTTTCAGTGTTCTTTCCATACTCCGGTTACCAAGGTTATGCTTCCACTAGGTAAAGCCCAGAGTCAGAGGTTTCATGACTCACCATAATCCCATTTCCAAACAAGATGTTAATTTAATTTATCTACGTTATTCACTACAAGTTGTAGCCTACCTACAAGCGTCTCTTTATGTCCGGAATGGTAATTTTGTCGTGCGTCACTGCAATTTAATCCGCATGCTCTTTTAATGCCTGCACGTAATTATGCCCAGTCTGTGTGTCAATGAAACATTCACACTCCTCTTCGAGAGCAAAATGGATTATAAATGCAAAGTTTGGACGGCGTAGGTTTAATACAACAGCCTACAATGAACAATAATTGCAGCAATTTATTCCTCACTGAATGATATCGGGGTTAATGCACTGTCTCGAGCGCTATATCTGCTGGTAAAACATTTTGATTGTGGAGAAAAAGTAATGGAAATGGCATCTTATGCTGCGGAATTCAGCATCCAGTCATAATAGCTCATCATTTGCGGACATTTATTACACATTGTAGGTCATTGTAGGTTTTTCCATAAGAGTTCAGTTCAAGAATGGAAAAAACATCTTTTGGTTTATTGTGTGTGTTAACCTGTTACAGAATGTATACAAATGAGTATAGACGATCTATCTAGTTCAGCTATTAACTGAATTCAGTCGTCATTTTGTTGAAAACAAATTTTGACTTTTCTTATGTGGTACACAAAAGAAGATATTTTGAGGAATGTCTCTGTGTTTTTGTGTCGATACAATGGAAATCAATGTTGTTTGGTTATCAGTGCTTGGTGTAACTAGTTTTTAAGCAATAAGTTACTGTGATTTAATTACTTTTCCCTTGTAAAAGTAAAGTAAGGGATTACTCTTCTTTTCTGTAATTTAATTACAGTTACTTTTGATGTAATTAAACTCAGCCCTTTGTGTAATATATGTGTGTGTGCAATAGTGAGATTGACATCAAAATTCAAAGTCTAAAATCTGTGTTTAATTTGTAATACTTTGGTCAGTTAATCAGAATATACTTTATTTAGTTTAATATCATTGTCTTTAATGAATTAAATAAGCCTTTTCATGTCTATCCTCAAATCACTTAACTCATCAAGGTGGATATAGGATAAAGAAAATAATAAGTAATTAAATACTTTTGGAAAGATTAACTTATACAGTAATCTAATAACACTAATGAATATGTAATTATTAATTAATTACTTTTTCAGAGTAATTTACCCAACACTGTTGGTTATCAATGTTCTTCGAAATATTTTCTTTTCTCTTATGCAGTAGAAAGTAAGTCACACAGGTTTGGAACGACATGAGGGTGAGCAAATGGTTGAAGAAATGTCTGCGTCGTTTAAGAAATAGAAGACAAAGCCGGCAACAGTCTGCAAACAATTTCTACGACACAACGATAACATTCAACTAAAGTCATTAACAGCATAGATTTTAACAACTGTCAGAGGTTTTCTGTTTAGCAATTAACTCACAGCAACAAATAATGATAGCCGGTGGGTAAAGGCCTCAAGGTAATGGACCAAACAATCCATCTAGCAAACAAAAGCAAGAAACGTCACCGCCACGGCCTCCATTCCAAATAAATGAGCGAATAATACTGTCGCTGTCTGCAAATGAAAGGCAGCAGAGTAGGAGTTCGCACGGACAGGAGAAATGGACGGACGGGCGGATGATAAATTGCTTATAAAAGAGGAAATTCCACAGGGTGACATCATCTAGAAGCTCCCAGACAACCCTGGGTTATGATCGTGTATTTGTGGAAAAACAATCTTCGTGGGTTGACTCTATTTGAGACGCCTCTCTACTCTGTCCTTAGCCCGCGTCGTAAACAACTGTTTTAGTCTTCGCTTTCCGAACCTATCAAGGACTTCTTGATATGTGTCCTTTTGCAATTAAATTGTGAGTGGGACTTTTATCGATTCAATCTCACAACAGGCCCGTAAAATGTTGCGCAGGGATTTTTTTTCACCTTTTCGAATGCATTCTGGAACAGCAGGACCAGCTGAGAGGAGATGAATGTTTATCACATGATGACAAGCTATAAAATATATATCCATATGTTTGGTATGCTTGAAGAAAAATGCAAAAAGATATGCAGATATCAAAAATAAAAAATGCCAGCCAGGAGAAACAAAGCAACTTTTCAAAGCCAAAACTAAAATGCAGAATTATTAACACAATTTACAGCAAACGTATAAAGTCCTGTTTGAAAAATACAGTATAGCAACAATTACACAAGGGAACGACATTCGTGTGCAGAAAGGATGGGCTGAAAATGCAGAAATCGCTGGAAGGCATCTTCTCTTTTTGAGTCAATGCAAAAGGTTCCTTCTCTGCACTACGAGAATATAAATAACAGCAGAGAGGAAACACACAAAGGAACCTGCCGGCAAAAAGACTCTTGATCTTTTCCAGCGCACGTATAAATACACAAACCAACGCAGCTCAAAATCTATTCTCCGGTCCTCAAAGACCCTTTTTGCTCAGCAGACTGGGAGACGGGGTCAGAGGGAGAACAAAAAACGCAGAGGAATTGCATTTCGCGGAGGAACGGAGTGTGAATGGAGCAGGTGTGGAAGAGAGAGGGCGAAATGACCCTGATGGCCATCAAAGCCATTACGTCGTATTTGCGCTCCGGTGTGATTTAAAGCTACGGCTGCGCCAGCTGCCACAGTTAGTTCGGTAAAAACACCAGCGTGTCATTCACGGCGGGGTTCAGTGGAGACAAATGAGCAAATAATAATGCAGTTAACCTTGATTTCTGTGTAAACATGTCAAATTCGAAAAAGTGAGACATTCCCAGAACTCAAAGTGGTGAAATTAGCAAATCGTTATGGATTTCCTCGGTCATTTTTTTTTCGTAGAAAACTAAGTGGTGGGAAAATGATGTGATTAGTATTGAGGATGAGGTAAAGAAATACAAATTTCTAGCAGTAATTTTTGCAACGCAATATGTTGTCTCATGCAATAATTACGAATTTTTAATAGTTAAAGAGATAGTTAAAAAAAGTCTGACATCATTTACTCACCCATCATCTCAAACCTGTATGATTCTGCAAAGCACAAAAGAAGATATTTGGAAGAATGGCGGTTCCCATCAACTTCTATATAGGCACAAAACACATGCAAGTCAATGGGTCTTTTGTACTCTCAAGAACATTGTTAAATATCTGTATTCTATCAGTGTTACAACACATTTCTTCAACATTATAAAGCATATATCACACCTCATTTGACAAACGCATGTCGATTGTTTTACACTTAAAGGGATAGTTCACCCAAAAGCGAAAATTCTGTCATGACCTACTCTTTCTCATGTTGTTCCAATCCTTTATACATTTCTTTGTACAGTTAAACAAAAAGAAAGATATTTAGAGAAATGTCATCAACTGAGATTTCTGGGGCACCATTGAGGCATCGTTACAATATACTGTAGACAAAACGTGGTAGTCAAAAGTACCCTAGAACTGTTTGTGTCCTAAATTCTTTAAAATATCTAATTTTGTGTTCAACAGGACCAAAAATATATATATTTTTTCTACTATGGTATCGAACAATGACATTTATACAGGTTTGAAACAATTTGAGGGCGAGTAATTCATGACAGAATTGTCATTCTTAGGTGAACCATCCCTTAAATACTATACCAGTAGGGAGCCTACGTAAAAAATGTGACTCATAAATGTTACTTGAGTAAAATAATGTACTTAAGTATAAAAGGTATAAACACATAAACCTTTATTTGTGAAATGTGGAGGTTTTATGCTCTATAATGTTGTGTGTAAATTAAAAAATGAACACAAACTGTCAATATGCTGTCCCATAACACAACTCCGCTTTCCCAGATACAAGGCCAATAAAGCAACCCTCTGTTTTAAGTGAAAGGTGGGACATCCTCTTTATTAAATTTAACCTATAATTGGACATAATTCACATCTTAATGAAATGTCATTTACAGTATGAGTGCCTACACCGATCAAAGACTCATGGAAGGTTCATCATATTTAAATTAAGCTCAGACGTCTTCTAAATCGGCTGTAATGTCCTGATTTCCCAAAAGGTGAAAAACAAAATAAAATTTGATAGACTCCTTTCCAAGACACATGGCTGTGATGTATAGGCTTTTAACGTACCGATGCAGAAAAGGTTGACTGCGTTTTAAAGATTAATCTTCCAGTCCATGGCTTTAGAACACTTCAATAGGTTCTCGTGCACTAGCATTACTTAATTGAGATTTGCGAACAAAAGACTTTACAAATATGTAAAAAAATCAAGTTATTTTTGTCATTGTTTAGGTAATTGATTGACGCCTTTGTTCTTTCCTAAAACTGGCATCAAAGGAGATCAAGCGCAGTCATAAGATGGGTATGACCTCGGAGCTCCGATGCTGAAATATAATGCATCTCATTGAGAGTGTTGGTGTCTTGGGAGTGATTCTTTCTAGAGAAGCAGAATGAGACCAGGAGATGTTCTATCTCAAGAGAATGAGATCATGGATTGGAGACAGGAGGCGCGCGTGTCAGTGCGTGTGATGAAGTTGCTTTCGGAAGTCTTACGCTGAAAAGAACTTTCACTGTTGTGCTTCTTAGAGAAGTTTGTGTGACACACAGGTGCAGAGGCTGCGTGTGAAAACAACAACGACCTTATTTACTTATTAAACACACGTTACTTTTCTTATTGGGAACGATTCATTGGTGCGTGTTTTTTCTAAAAACAAAAGAATAAATAACTTCTTGTAATAACACTAAATAAATTGATCAGCTTCTGTTCTCTTTGCTAACATTTTCTAGGCCAGAATAATTCATTTGGGCATTTTAGACTACATTTGGATTGTTGACAAATATACAGCACATGCGTCCTATGGTTTGACCGCAAATATTTATAAAAAATCTAAAAATGAATAATAATCTCTATTGTGCTATTTCACATTGTAAATATACATATTAAAATATATATATATTAAGAGCTTTTTCTAACATGTTTTTCTGTCAAACCATAGGGAACATGTACGTTTTTTGTCACCTACCTATTTATAGCCATTTGAAAAACGCAAAAGCTATAAATGCAAAAAATTAAAATAGCTATTGGCTAATGCAGTAACTTTTGCCATATTCAAAGGAGAATTGACTGTAAACTCTCATTCAATTTCGGTCAGACACAATCACAATCTAATAGTTACCTTGTTCAATAAAAAATATTATTAATTAATAAAAATCAAATCAATTTTAAATAAAAATGTCAAGTTTGAACCTACATTATTCCTTATCAATTATTTCGTTCTACCAAACAATGCATTCTCAAAGTAAAAAACACAAACTATTTTCTCAGTAACAACACAAAAACGTTATACGTAATACGAATTACGAATTATAAAAAGTTTCTAGAACTTGTCCTTCTTACAGGGTTTACACAAACTTCAGCGAACAGTTGGCTGTTGTTGGGAAAAAAGTATACACCTCATTTCTGTGCTAAACTCTTAAGCCTGATCTAAAGTACAACACCTGATGTTTAAGCTCTAGCGCTTGGTTTTTGTTAATCTTCTCCCGGTTCCCTCAAAGTCTGGATTGGCATGCTGCGCTGTATCCTTTTACCCAGCGGGAAGCAACACACTTTATCCACTTCACTCAGTGTGGACCCAGAAGGAAACCAACTTACAACAAACTCTTCATAGACCAGCTTAAGACGTCAAGACTCCATCTGTTTCTGCTAATGTGATGAAAACATGGAAATTACATCAATTTACTGGGACCTGTTAAATAATGTTTACACGGCGGTTAGCTACGGTCCTCTAATGTGATTGGATGAGCCGCGTTCCTGGAGTGCTGTTATTTGATATGGAAGCATCAGGAAGCCTTAAATACGATAGCTGATCATGGTTTTGTTTGAAGTGAAATTGACAAAGTACCCTGCCATATTTGGTCTAAAAGGTTAGATTTTAAATATTAAATTGTGAGTTTCAACTCTCTATCGCTGTTTAAGAGATACAACTGCTGGTTACTTTACATACTTTAATGTGAGTAACTGTGAAATAACAGCAAAATGACATTGTCCAAACCCTATCAAGGTTATTATTGTTTACTAAAACTAAAACTAATACATACTAAATTGTTCTATTGTTTAAGATCATATTAAAGTACGTCTAAATATAATTTAAAAAATATTTCCAATATAAGCTTAGTTTACCACTAAAATTATTAAATTAAATAAATAAAAGGTAAACTACAAATGAAATAAATAAGTTATAAAGGAACAAAAATATATACACATGTAATAGTACTTATAAAATTACATATAATCTAATTCACAAAAAGAAAAAGAAAAGCTAATTACAAATGTAATAAAACTATGATAAAACTATTATAATTCTCTACCCAATGGCTCCAACAATAATTTTTTCATTGCGAGTAAGTTAAGGAGGTTGTTTTACTGCTCAAAAAAAAGATTTATTAAAGCAATATAGACCACTTCAGATTCAGATTCCAAAAACATCTTCCTGTTTCAGTTTTGGAACACCTCACAACAATATACAACAAACAGGACATTTAAAACCGAATTAAAATGTTAAACAAATGTCTTTTTAGATTTAATCATGTATGTAAGATTAACAAATAAAATGTATAAAATGAAACCAGAAGTGCCTCTGGACCAGCGATCACATCTTGCTAATTCCTCTAAATCAATTGTTGAATTAAATATTCAGGACAGCATCACTTTTACTTTTTCACTCTTGCTCACCTAATATTGTTTAATCTACTTATGCAGCACCTCTGCATCTGTTAAACGTTCCAGGCTGGAGGTTGCAACCGTATACTGTATGCAGGTGAAATGATTTCACCGCAAGAGGATAACGTTTGATTGATAGACTTTTGTTGAATTGCAAATATCATCTACATATTCTTTCGCTTATTGTTTTTTCAGGGTTTCTCTCAACTTGACATTGGGTCTGTCGCATTCTAAAAATTGAAGGGTATGTCTACCTTCTTTGCTCGGCACAAAGCACACAGATAAAAACAAAGTTCGCTGAAAGCTCTTAGTACATTTTCTGGCACTCAGGAATACAACGACTCGATGAGAGTTTTCCCTCTTTCAACTGAATTCGCAACTGCCGATTTAGCATGCTTTTTATGGCCATTTTCAAACATTTTCCTTTGTGTTTACATTTCAATGTTTTCTTTAAGTTATCTCCGCTGCAGAAGGATCCACGACTGATGTGAAGCCCATGTGATGATCTTCAGCACCGGAGGCGTGTTGTACCATCAGCAGGGTTGCAGTTTTTCTTTTGGGATAAAGAAAGGTTTTGATTGGTTGTCGGTGTTAGTCAATTTTGTATTGTGAGAAATGGGAGAGCTATCTAATCCATGAAAGTAATCACAAAAAGCATTGCCTGGGTCTGCAGCCCCTACAGCGAGTTTCAATTCGGCTGCCGACTCGTCCTGATGGCTTATGGGTAGCGGACACCCCACAATCAGAAAAAAAATGGCCCTCACTATTTCTTCCTGTAAAACTCTATGTGGGTTGGCGTAAGAGTCAGATTCTATAAAATGCTAAAGTAATTTTGTGTAGCAGGCTATAGCTTCTACTTCATATGCAGTGTTTTTGAAATTTTTTACAAGGATATACTGATATTATCTTGATGGATACCAAGAACGGCGTTCTAAGAAAAACGAGATGACGACCTATTAATGCGATTTATTATAAAATGTTTGTTCAAACCAAGGATGCTTTGGTCCTTCACATAAATAAATGTGCTCACTAACAAGATTAGATTACTTATAAAAAACAAAAGATCACACTAACAAAGCTGACTATGCATATTCGCCTCAAAAACATTTAGCACCTTAAAAACCGCTAAAGCTACTGTAGACATCACAACAAACATTAAAACGTACACCATACTGTTTTTCTTTATTCCTAAACACGTATAATGTTTGCTATTCATAAATAATTAATCAAACCATGAGTGCTGCATGTGCATTAAAAAAACAATTCACTACCATGATCTCTACAGTAGTTTATCGTAAAGCTTAGATGTAGATGTCAAAGAGCTTAAAATCACCATCGATTGTCCCTTCTTTTCTCTAAATGAACAAGACTGAAAGAAATCTCTTCCAACTATCATAAACCAGCCTGAACCAACCGAGACTTTTTTAGCGGTGAGTTACTCAGTCAAAACGATTCGAGAGAGATCCTAGACAGCAGCTTATCACACCACCTGGAAAACCGTCAGAGAAATCACAGGAATGGACGAATAACAGCCCCGCGCTTGATTAAAATGCCCAGGATGAAGCGTGGCAGCATTGCTCAAAACCTGTCATGATTAAGAAGGTGTGAAGGATGCACGAGGCACACCGGAGGTGTCATCGCTGCCGAGATAACCTACCGAAGAAGCATCGGTCACGGTCCATGAGCCCTTATCAAACGTAGCATAAATATAAGGACTGAGTCTCCTAAAAGGCTCTTCGAGATGAAAGAAGCTCAAGGTCACTCAGGTTTTCAATGCAGAAGCCAATCGAGCGAATGAAAAGATTAGGAGAATACAAAAACGTAACCTGACAGAGAGCGTGTAATGTAATTTTGATATTGACGTCAGCCTACTGGGAGTGTTGTTTAATTGTAAGCCACATCAGTATGGTAAAAAAGAGTTTTATTTTAGTTACTCACTTGAATACGTGTCATGTTTATCCACACACCATTGATTTTTTTTTTTAAACCTAATTTCAAAGAAGCCTTTGATAACTTCAGAAGTTCATGTTGGCTGAATAAACGTTTTAATCCTGTTCAATGCATCTTAATTTGTAGAGGGATGATCAAGTCCCAAACAAAGTAACCCAAAACCACATGCATTTGGTTTTTAATACACACCCACAAAAAATCTGTTATAAGCATTTCTTCTCTTATTTGAAGACATGGGGAAAGTTTTGAACCCGGGAACGTTCACCTCAAACACATAATAATATCCAAAGAAATGACTATATAGGAATCTTCTAAACGGGTTTGACTTTCTGACGGTTTGCAGATAAACATTGATACAGCAACCTTGTGAGATTGGGTTGTTGATTTACTTTCTTGATGGTTGAAAACCCGATGGGTTGTTTAGCAGGTTGATGTTTTTCATTGCATTTATTTCTTCAAGGCGAGCATTGATTACAGGCATGCACACATGGATTCTGAACCAATGGACAATGTCAACAAATATCAAACATACAGATACACATCCACCTTACATTGAAGGAATATTTTGGTTCATTCGAAGACATTTTAAAGGTTCTCAATTCGCCCCATGATAAAAATGAATTATTTACTCACACTCATGTCATACCAAACCACTATGACTTTCTTTCTGCTGCAGGACACAAAATTAAATATTTTGAGAAACTTTGGTAACCAAACAACATTGAACCCCATTGGCTTCCATTGCATTTTATCAGAAAACCACTGAGACATTTCTTCAAATATTTTATTTTGTTTTCTACAGAAGAAACAGTCACATAAGGGTATTAAACAACAAGAGACGAACCGTTCCTATAAATATATCAAATTGATGTAATCTAGCGAAAATGCGTTACCATTAGCATTAAACCTATTCTGCAAATCAAATGTTCCCAAACAATAAAAAAGAAAAAAAGCAATATAAAAACACATCCCACCCATAGGCCTACCTGTTCTCCATCAATCTATAGCTTCAGTGCAGCTTAGTACAAAAATAATTAATTTGGAAAAGTTGTAAAGTAAACTAGCATAAATGCTTTTCATCTTTGCACCTTCTATTATTAGAGTCGCAAACATATATTTTTCTAGTAGGCAGATTTGATCGACAAGCGTTGTCAAAACACCTTCCCCCGTACACGTGAACAGATGTGTACATTAACGTCAGCTTGTCATGCATCCTTTTTCAGCTCATTCTCAATTTAATCCTGTTCCCACAGCTTCCTGTTTACTATGTTTGTTGTTCACGCTGAGGGGAAGCGAAACGACAATTCCATCAGATAATGACTCCACGGCCCGAGGCATTCTCACAAAACGGGCGCAGAGCGCGCACGTACATCTATGCATATGCGCGCTTGTTTGTGTAAATTCTCGAGTCTGGCCCTGTGGATCAATACCGTCATATGGCACCCTGCAGATCTCTGATAATTACAGAGATGGACATGGAAAACAGAGCTTAAAGGGACAGCGCTACTGTATGTTTCTACTCGACTCTGCTCTGTTGTGTTGCCAGAATGCATCATCTACTTCTCGCCCTTTTAAAACTGACATATCCAGTTCACGTCAAGGCTGCGGTGGGTGAGAAGCGCTCTCAGGTTCTCCGCTACTGTAATACCTGAGAGCATCTAGTCCTTACATGACACCAGACTGAATAATTTTCAGTGAACGCACACAAACTCGTTTCAAAGCAAAGTGCACACTGCGACACCAAAACCTGTTGCCATGTGAATATTAATATAAAGCTGAACAGTAGACTATTTCAATTTTCTGCGGGTTGCTACACATTCCATACAAACAATTGCAAGATCCTTGCTGGGTGGATGCTATGCCAAAATTCAGAAAACTTATGAAGAAAGCAATAGAAAAGTTGTTTTTAACAGCACGTATAGCCAGTTTTAAAACCGAAATCACGTGGCGCGGTTGCGCACCGGGTGACCTGAGTTCGATTCCCGTCTCGGGGTCCTTTCCCGGACCCACCCCCATCTCTCTCCCACTTCCTGTCCTCTCTTCAACTCAGCTGTTTAATTGAAGGCAAAAAAATATTATTCAAATTAAAATTAAAGTAAATATTTATTTACGGAAACGCTTAAAAATAACATTTATGAAATTTTAACATGCATTTATTTATATTAAGCAATAACTGAAATTAAGTACGAATGTTTACATTTGATATATTTTTTAATATATACATGTGTGTGTAGGACAGACATTTATGAATACAAAATGAATGTGCAAAGACATATAGATATACAGTATGTTATGAAAAAATATAACAACACAAATACATATCCGCTTTGTCCTTCAGTACAACGTGCCTTTCGAGCTCAACCACCTTCGCTCACTCTCATATTCTTCTTCGACTCCAGAAAAAACCCTGAATAATGAATAATCACGAACACAAAGAAAATGCAACTGATGGGCACGGAATTTATACACAATAGGAGCTCATGAAATCGATACGATCAATCTTTTTTTCAGTATGAACTCAAATACATCATACAGATTGACATCGAAGCATGCACAGCAGTTATTTCTTCAAACATTTATCCTGAACTTTGATTCAATTCCGACCGAACGTGTTTGGTAACGTTCCAGGAGTGTCATTAAAGCGTACAGAGTCTTCGGTATAAATCAAAGTTTTTATCCAGGAAGAACAAGAGATGGAAATACAAAAAAGTGGGACATAAAAGCGAGACTTGCATTTGTAACACTTTCATGTATTCTCACAATAATACCCTTTAGAGTAAATGAGCTCCATGATTCAAACGTGACAAGCCTTTCTTGAACTGATTGTGCTTTCATTCGTGCTTGCAAATACCTGCGTGAACACACACAGTCCTGACACAGAAAG
The DNA here is from genome assembly GCA_008369825.1 of Triplophysa tibetana. Taxonomy (NCBI): domain Eukaryota; kingdom Metazoa; phylum Chordata; class Actinopteri; order Cypriniformes; family Nemacheilidae; genus Triplophysa; species Triplophysa tibetana. The sequence continues at coordinate 14,972,923 of CM017894.1, read as the reverse complement.
GTACTTTACCTAATTTTAACTGCAGACCCATGAGTTTTATTTTAAGGCAGGTAGAAAGAAAATAAGGTTTATTGAACGGTTCTTTTAGAAGATTATTTTCATAGTCAATACTGTTTGAGGTCAATGACCAGGGGCCTGTTTTAATAAGGAGGTTCAACCAACAACAAGTTAAAATGTGAACACTGAGTTGTTTAAAGCTGTGGGTCATGACCGAAAGGACAAGATCCCGGATACAGGCGGCCGAAATGAGCTTTCTCCGAAGGGTGGCTGGGCGATCCCTTAGAGATAGGGTGAGAAGCTCGGTCCCTCGAGAGGAGCTCAGAGTAGATCTGCTGCTCCTCCACATCTAGAGGGGCCAGCTGAGGTGGCTTGGGCATCTTTTCCGGATGCCCCCCGGACGCCTTCCAGGGAAGGTGTTCCGGGCATGTCCCACCGGGAGAAGACCCCGGGGAAGACCTAGGACACGCTGGAGGAAACGCGGAGGAAACGCCTCAATGTCCCCACAGAAGAGCTGGAAGAAGTGTCTAGGGAGAGGGAAGTCTGGGCATCCCTGCTTAGATTGCTGCCCCCGCGACCCGGCCCCGGATAAGCAGAAGAAAATGGTTGGATGGATGGAGTTGTTTAAAACCGAGAATCGAAACTTTGAGTTTTTAGTTTCAGAACAGCTGATTTGAGTCAGTTCTATCAACTCTGGTTAGACTTACTTTGAATTAAGCGCTTGCACTACAACTATGACAAGCAATTATCAATGGAGCTCCGATATTATGATTCACTATGGCAACGGCCCCAAAAAAAAGCTAAAATGGCGGCAGAAAGTTTCATGAATCAACACAGGGGAGAACCTAATTGCAGGCAGCGGCACCTACTTTGTGTGGAAGTACCACAATATTGATACGTATGCTTTTTGATATCATGGTTATTGTTGATACTGGTATATTGTGACAACCCTAGACCAGACACCTATAACCTGGAATTCTTTTATTTATTTTTTGAAAACCCTGTGGAAGACTTTAAAGACTTCTCTTCGAAAAAAAAATCCCACTATCTAAAATAAGCATATCTTCCTGAACCACATAAATGCATCTAGTGATGTTTATATTTTTTGTAATGTATGCTACTATGGTAACATGTAGAGACTAAACACCTGTTGTGTATTATCTAATGTGCTGTGTACATTATGCCCCGTTGTGTATTCGCATATTTATAAAATCCTGCGTGATGGACAATGGAGATGCGCGGTGAACAATGCGCCTGCTGGATCCTTAGTGCACATTGACAAAACTATGATTATAATCAGTGAAGGTGTCTACACCGCATAATTAATAATAAATGGAAGCAATCTCACGTCACAATGGGTATCCGATTTAATAATCCGTCCCAGTGCACTCGATGTTATTAACATGCATTTGCGAATCTTTTGACCAACCACTTCCTTGGGGACAATATGAAACTTCTCATGGAAGGAGCCCAGCAAGCATAAAATAACCGTGTATATACTGCACCTGATTCAGCAGGCAACACGTACCTCAAAAAAAATTGAAATGAGTTTTTAACGAAGAAAATATCAAAAAGAGAAAATATCAGTATTTGTGGATACTTTGTTTTTAGAAGCAGAAGAGAGATACTGAAAAAAAGAGATGGAGAGAGCTGGGAAAATCATTAAAGCCTGCCTCTGATGAAAAGGCATTTATAAAGTATTTGGTCAGTTCTAACTGACCAAATAGATCGTAGATCTGTAAGTAATGCTTCAATCTCCAAACTCCCCAAAGCCCAGAAAGCCTCTTATTACAGCATCAGACTCTTAATGAGTCGAGTTCCTTTTGTGAGCATGCCGCATGCCTGCGCCTCTCTTTAATCACGACCAGATCTAAGGACATACAAGGAAGGTCAAAGAGAGTAAGAGCAAATGCTCAACTCCAAAGCACGATTTCTAACACAACTGCGGGTAAATGTCATAAACATTAGCTTTTCCCTCTTACAACCAGAATTGTCTTTCAGGTCAACTCTCTTAAGTTTGTAACCAATCTTGCTGAGCAAGTTAGTTAAAGTTAATATGTTCAAACCAATCGACCTGAATAACAACACATGCGTTTTAATGGTTCGGACATTTGAAGGAAACTCAATTGCACCCTCGAGTGCTTAGTCTGTTATCGCCGTTTTATGTTTGTTCAGAAGAGCATATATTGCGGAAGATGGTGTTGATAAATAGGTCTTTCTGCAGCGCGCTGTGACCTATTAAAAATAAAAATAAATAAGCAATGCTTGCATGAGCTGAAACTGGTGTTATAGATAAACAGGACAGGACATTTATGGAAGGATTTATGGACATCATAATATTTTTCTTTAACTGTTCCAACAGTTTCCATTGAAGTCATGGAAAGAATGAATTCTCAGTATTTTCGTCTTGTTTTTTTCCAGTACAAATGTGACCCTGGATTACAAAACTATTTTTAAGTTGCACGGGAAATGTTTTGTAAAAGAGAAAAATACATTTTATGAGGCGAAATTATAGATTTTTATTTTATGCCAAAAATCATTAGGATATTAAGAAAAATCATGTTCCATGAAGATGTTTTGTACATTTCCTACCTTAAATACGTATATAAAAACTTAATATTTGTCAATGGATGTCCTGCCACAGTTCCCCTGATTAACAACTTCAAAGGCCATTTTTTCAATATTTATATCAGATTCCTGAGTTTTACGAGGTTGTATCTCAGCCAGAAATTGTCCTTTTCTAACAACTCATACATAAACAAAAAGCTTATTTATTCAGTTTTCAGATTATGTAAACATCTCGATTTCGAAAAATTGACTCATGAGACTGGTTTTGTTGTCCAGGGCCACAAATATCTGACCTTTCTTGAAAAATATTTTGGAAGATATCTTGAAATTTGAAAACCAAAGACATTTTGTCTTGTTTTCTGACAAAAAAATGGGTTCAGGCACAACAGGAAAAAAATGCAAATGGGGTAACAAAACTAAACTTGGTTTCAAGTTTTATTTCTTTGGGAAGTGCTTCATCAATTGGTTCTTGTTGATTCCAAAAAAATAAGACAAAGTATGTGTGTTTGCTTCTTCAGTGTTCTTTAAGTTATGATCATTAATCTCAATAATGTTTTGTAAAGAAAACTTGATTGAAGATCATCTTGCATCTTCATTTTTCGTTATTTTTCTGTACTGAAAATCAAGACTTAAAAATAAAAAAAATCATTTTTTACGGGTAGTTTAAATTGTATATTCTTGAGATAATGTTGCAGAATAGTGACAATATTGTGAACATGATCTGTTCACTCACAAGCAAACCCCTTAAGGTCATGTGGACCATATGAAATGAGCCAAAACTGTGCTAAAAACATCCAGAGCAACAGGTTATAACAAACCAGACAGCTTTTGGTTTAGGATTCATCACTAAGCGTTCCTCGGGGGGCTCTGGAGCCCATGAGAGATGTCCCAGACGTTCATGAGAACCGGTGGGATGCATTCGAGACAAGCACACATTACTAGCGGCCGTCTCAAACAAGACTTTGACAAGCAATTAAGGTAATCTTGTATAAGATTATACCAAACAAATGATTCTAAAATCACTCAGCTTTACTCCCTAGTAGGATTACGACCTTGAATGTTGTCAGTGGAAGAGACTAGATTTATTGATTGCAAAAACAGTACAAGCCGTTCTTGCAATTTCACCACTTGGCAGGTAAGAGTATTCATATTCACGGCTGTCAAAAACGCCTCTAACTTTCTCTCTTTTGACACGTCTTGACGGCTTTTCTCATCCCCGCTTCTGCAGTCGCTGTCGGCCCGCGTGATAAACTCTTAATCAATGTAAAACGGCCGCGCCGTGTTTACTGATTGGCTTACGAGGACAGGCCTGTCCGCTGTCACTTCTCATTGCGGAATTGGAACGTTCCCTTGCTGTCTGACGAAGACGGATTTGATTCGCATACCAACCAGCAAGCCGTCGTCATCTGGGAGTGAAGAAGACAGCATGCACACGAGGCTCAGTTTTTGATTGTTATGATAGAAAAGACCACCGTTGGAATGTATGAAATATGTCGATTATTGGATTTATGTTTAATGCAATACATATTTTCACTTAAAGACCCATTGAAGAGTTTGGAATGCAGAGGTTTGTTCATTCCAGTGATTTTTTACTGAAACAGGAAGTAAAGGCGGGACATACTGAGTGGCCAATAGCGTAACGTTTACCTGACAACCTGAAATCCAATGAGAAGCTGAAGTGCAGAACGATGTCCTAAAGTTATTATGTAATAATCTGTATTGGCAAAACATAGAAATTTATAGAGTCTTTTTTTCAGTTTGAGTGCATTGTATGTGATTTTTTGTTGGTTTGTTTTAAGTCTATATCCTTAAGGGTAACATGTTCACACTAAAACACTGTACGAAAATACCTTTAAAAAGATAATCATCTGGCGAATAAAGCACCAAAAAATAAACAAGAAAAAATTGTTAAATAAAACAATTCACAGAATAATATTATGGAGATTTATTTCCGTTATGGTTTTCCACATTTCACAAATATGTGAAAATTCTCTAAAATAATATATTGGAAAAGGATTGAAGTTTTACGTCACGCATTACATTTTTTTCATTAAATGCTAAGATTTTGGGTTTATGCAAACGTCACTTTGCACTTATTGTACCTTGATGTCAAATCGATGTGCAAATCGAGGTCTTTTTGATGGTAATTAGTGCGACATCTCCAGAGGTTCCATCCTGCATGTCTCTTAACTTGTAAAGACACCTTGAATCATCCCAGGCCTTGATCATCTCTCGGCTTCCCATTAAAAGCGTAAGAATTATAAAAGATGAAAGGTTTTGAAATAAAGCATGTAATGACTCTGATCAAAGCAAAAAAGCGTAATGAAAACCACTAATGATTTACGCTCTCTGATCACAATGCCACTTACACATTGATACGTTATACATTTACAGATGTATACATGTACATACTTGCCATAAGATGATATGTCAAAATCACTAACACATAGCTTTGAGTGACTCTTATAAAACAACAGCAAGTGCTATTTGATAAGAAACAGCTCTACTCAATTTATGAAAAAGTTACATAACAACATAATAATCACATAAGCAATTCTTAAGCAAGTAAAGAAGTTCATTTTTTAAGCTGTTGGTTGTTTATGATTGCCAACCCAATTGTTGAATTATTGCATAAGTATTAATATAATTTTATTAACATCTGGGCACAGGTGTGTACTCTATGTATTGTTTATTTAATATACATTAAATATATATATATACATTTTTGTTAAACATAAAATATTATATTTCTATCTTTCGGATCTGAATTGGATTGTAAAGACAGAAAAACAGCAGAGCGGACAGAGAATGAAAATGATTTTATCTGAATGGATCCCGTTCAGTAGTTCTGAGCTCAAGAATGCATCTCAGGTGATCTCAGGTCCATCACTCAACTTCTCTGGCCAGATTTCACATGTTGCATTTTTAATAATTCACCCACTTGTTTGTTTACTCCATTCAGGCAGCCAGAAAAGCAAAGCGCGGCAGATGGTGTCTCAGAGAAACATGTCCCAACATGAGGTCTAAGATCCACCGAAAAAAAGAACAAAACATGGAAAAAGGGAAAAACCCTGAAAGTTTTGGCAGAGGAACGCGTGCTGGCCTTCTGGCCCGCTCGTGCCCGGAGAGCGACACTCGCGGAGGCACCGGCGGAGGATGAGACACAGGACTCTACAGATCTTCTGCCCTATTACTTCACTTTTCTGTTAGATTATTATGTTTCTTGGGTCTGTTTGACTGATGGCTGAATGAAACGAGGCTCAATTTACTACTGTAGTCTGTTGAGAAGCGGAGAAGAATCAAGGACAATGGTCAATTTGTCATCTTTTATATCCCACCAGTGGTGCATTAAAGAAGTTGTGCGCCATTGAAATTGAGGTCAAAACTGCGTGAAAGAGGTCTCGAAACATAAAAATATCGAATAAGCCATCAGGGTTAAATATTAGCTTTGTTTCAACATGCTGCTGTTTGCAAAAATATTTAAATATTAAACAATGATGTAATATTTTATATACTGCTATAATTATTATATATTATGATATATGATATTCTTAACATTTATTTACTTATTTGTTATTTGTTATTTTATTAATAATTTTATCAATTTATACATTCAGATTTTCAAGATTCAATAATATACTAATGAAAATATATTAAAAAATGTAAAAATGCATTTTTTACAAATATGCTCAACAGCAGCATGCACGTCAAATAGTCAGATATCCAAAGAGAGATTTAAAAATATCTAAACACTTATTTATATTACAATATCGTCTAATATATGATTTTACCGCACATTATAAAGGTTAAATGGGTTGAGGTGCATGCTCAAATATGGAGGGACATTTTAGGCTGTGATTCCTCATAAAAAGTGTAGATAATCTTGATGGACGACTAAAAAATTATCAAATGGTCTGAATAAAATAGCTAAATTTGCTCTTCATTACTGCAAAGCATTTTTGTCTCTACTAACAATTTCCATAGCACTGACAAAGTCGGACAACATACTAGCCGTCTATGAATTCATGAGTGGGCTTCAAGAGCGAGAGTGAACATTAGGAAATAATCTTGGGTCACTAGCCTGGGGTTTTACATCAGATTACGTCCAGCTCACTGTCGGCGGCCCATATTATCCCTCATAGCACAATTACAACATCTGGTGACTCACCACGACTTCACAATGTTGTGGCTTACTGTCTTAGACACAATTGCCTAGCAATGACTCGTGGGTAACAGTCAAGGACAATCTATTTGTGTGACTTTATGGATTACAGAGTTCACCTCAAATGTTTTAACAAATGCAATTAAAAGTAATAAAACTAGGTGATGTCACATTGTTTATAGTCGATGTGGCCATAATGTAACAGAACAGTCAGTTTTCATTGTTGTTTTCAATAACAATCTTTAGTTCACTGAACCCTTTGGAAGATACTGTTGACATACTACCATGCTACATTTCAGCATGCACAACAAAGACAGAATACATTCTGGAGAATTTCGGTTTCACAATAAACCCGTTTTGACTTGTGTTTCCAGCTGTAAATTTGCACATTCCTGCCCTACATTTGAGCTCATTTCTAACACACTGTGTCCCGCAAGCCCATCTCTCTTTTAACACCGTCTCTCTCTTGCACAACACACTGGGCTGCGCTAGCAGATGGGGGAGTCATTATGAAGCCCCCCAGACGCTCGTGTTTGATTGGCTTGCTCTGACCCAACAGCTCTTGCTTCAGAGAATTCCCACGAGAACCGCTCGCACCTTTGACTGTCCGCCCGTTCGCCTCTCTCCTGTCCCACTTTGAACTTCTCGGCAAAGGAAAACAACCAAGATCATTTGGATATGAAAGAATTCCTGCCGGTTTCGTCTGTATGAAAACGACTGAGATTAAAGGGTGAATCAAAATAAAGGAATATACTTGCAATTTGAAAATAAAAATGAATACAATTGATTGCACAAATTACGGAAATGTCTTATTTCCTTAATTAATATCCAATTTTTCCCCAAATATTATTGTATTTTGTTGAGATGCACCGATACTAAATGATAGAGTGATATCTGCTGATTAATTGGTGATGTTTTTTAACATTTAACTGTATTTCATTGCATACCGGCCAATGGCTGACAGATGAGTGTGAAAAACAGCTTTTATCAACCGATACCGATTATTGGCCGATATATCGGTGAATCTCTAGTAGGCTATTTCAGATATTTATTGTATGCTATCTGGAGTATCAACCAAAGATTTTCTCCCAATTTCACTTCTATGTTTTGGTGACAATAAATGTGATCAGATTAATTTTTCATTTGGCTTGCCAAATGCCAGAAAACTCAACTGTAAACTCGAATTCTCACGCTACAAGGAGCCTCATTTGGCTAAATTCCCAAAACCAAGCAGTGCAAGTAAAGCACTCTGGTCTTTATTTCCTCGTGCTGCACTCAGCGCCGTGGAGCCCTGCGGTTTGTGTCACCGTGGACCGCCTCCCTTCTGCCAAGGGGAGGTTGACAGAAGTGGGTTCAGGCTCCGGGCCTAGCTAAGGGCGACAGAGATATGGATTCCCACTGCCCTCAGATAAACTTATCAGCAGCCTCGAACGTACGACTCCCTGTCAAAGAACAGATGCCGGGAGGCTTGGGAACGGGGTGGCCCTAAAGGGAAACCAGAAGCCGACGTAAAAAGCCTGCGGACAGGAGACGGGGAACATGTGTTTACCCACAGGTTTAGTTAAAAGTTGCAGACAGAGCTCAGCTGGTGTCAGTTTGCACTTTTTCCCATCCACGACTGTAATCGTAAATGATTCGAGGTAAATACGATTTTGTGACTGTAATTAATGCTGTAAGTGATTACATTATAATTAATTCCACTCGTAAGTGGTCGAGATGTGCCTGCATCTGCTTTATAGAGCCGGACACTAATTGCATTACCCCATTGATTCATTCACATACACCAGATCCATTAATTCATCCTGTATCCTTATACCAGAGCATATTACAAGCCTGCTGAGTACATGTATAGACTACCACATGGCGCGTATTGAATACTGATGTTGCTCCTAATAGTGCTGCCGATGGGAGCAATCGCACAACGCCGTTACGGTCCTACTGCAACACAACGCGTCCATTTGTATATTTATTGGAGCGTGCGGAGGAAAGATAGAGGAGGGCAGGTACGGGGTAATGAAATTCACAGATTTACAATTCAGACCATTTATGTTATTCGACTATTAGATTTTAGTGGAAAAGGCAAGCCTGTAGATCAGATCTTCTGGTTGTTTAGTTTAGATCTGTTCCTTCTGTTGGGTTTTCCACGTTAAAAAATAAAGGTCCAGAGATGCCACAGAATAAAAAAATTTGGCTCTTCAATACAACTTTTAAAAGAAATAACTAATTCTGTTACATTTGTATAGTATGTCGGACCTTTTTGGACTTTATGTGAAACCCAGCTAAAGTGATTTTTTGTGATTTTTGGAAGGAAAAAAATGAACTGTTAAACTACTCTTTCTCTTAACAGGTATTGGTCTAGCTTTTGTTGAAACTAGTAACTTTGTATTAGCAGCTATTGAATTATTGCTGCTGTATGACATATCGGTCATTGCTCCATGAACTCTTTGTAAGTTGCTTTGGATAAAAGCGTCTCCTAAATTATTAAAAGTAAATGTGATTTGCTGTTTTCTACATAAGATAATCATACATAATGTAAGGAACATTTTGTGACAATGTAACCTTGATATCTTTGATATTGAAAAATTAATGTCATTTCAAAGATTAAATAACAGTGAAATGAATGGTTGAAATCAAACTTGGAAGCTTGTTATCCAAAACTTAGATTATGAGACTTTTGCCTGGATCTCATATGCAGGGTGACATATAGAGAGTACAGCAAGGTTCTGCGGATGTTAAGGGTTCCTTATGGAATCATACTGTGTAAAATGCTTCTTCTATGACATCATTTAGCATCCTTATTTTTCAAGAACGTGAAAAAATAATTCCAGATAGTTTCAAACCTAATCTTTAAAACCCATCTCATTCCAGGTAATAGATATGATCCTAGAAAGACACATGAAAGATAAAAAAATGCAGATTTGATCCAAAAGCCTAGTTATGAGATCACAAAAGTGTAAAACCAATGAGATTAAATGGAACACTAGAACCTGCTTAAGGTCAACATTTTTGATGAGTTAAATGAACAGGAACTCAAACCTTTTTTATCAAATGATCTTAGTATACAGTATATCAATTGTATATCTTAGTCCTCAAAGTATTTTTACAAACGTCTTCTTTTCATGCATTTCAGTTACTCCTACACAATTTTATGAGAAACATCTGAGACAAATTTGCAACAGTTCAGGAGGTTTGAGTTATTGAAGAACAATTTGAGGAACACAATCTTACTCTCGAGAGACATTACTGGTGCTCGACATGCTAATTTTCATTAGCATTTATGTCGAAATAAAACAATATTTTCTGTATATGTACACCCAGAAGAAAACTGAACTGCTCAAAATAATGCTTGATGTGATTTCTATATATTATTTACAGTACATCAACTCTCACTTTTAACTTTCACAGATGTTTCTCATAACAACTTGGAACGACTAAAAATAGACATGGATTTAACAACCACTGCCATACAGCGGAGTGAAAAATGAATGCGCATATTGAAAAAAATATTTAGCTGTGGAAGAATTTGATGAGATTGTTTTTGAGATGTATAATACGCTATTAAGAAGATATTTACAGTATGAACTCTAGCAGTGATATCTACGACTTATAATTGCTTATGAAATCTGACAACAGTTTGATAAATTAAGAAAGAATTAGATGAAGGTTAGGTGTATCTCATTGTTGATTGTTTTCAATGTTAAACTACCTAAAATACACTGATATAGCAAGGACCATTTTGAAGGAGAATAGCACTAGGCAGAAGCATTTTCTGTTTTATTTTTATTCATTTTAAAAGTTTTCCATAACTAAAGTCTTTAAGATGTTTGTCAAGCATTTTGACGTCCAAATGTATATAAGAAGATAAAATGTAAAATTGACTTCATGTATGAAGGTGGGGTGACACCCAACCAGACACAAGATCTAAGTTCCCATTTTCCAATGCCCTGCCTGTCGGCACTAAAGCATGTGCACATATGCTAACACCAGGTAGCCTCGGGAAGCATGATCCATGGCAGGTTATACCACGCTTAATGAAAGCTGAGGATGAAAACACATCGGCTGTCTGTCTGCCTCATGCAGCTTTGAGTCTCAGTGTGTCCGTGGGATACCACCTAACCCATCACATTGTTCCTGTGTCTCCAGCTGAGCCTATATATCTCAAACTCTCTTACTTTTATTCTTCTCACTCATGTTGTAGTATGGCCCATGCTGTGAGCTAGTTAGTATGCTTAGCGGTTTCCCAGCATACACGCCATTTGCCTATCCTGGAAAGATGCTTTTCATCATTTGATGTTCAAGATGCAAAAAAGTTGTTGGTTTGTGTCCTCATTGATATTATTTACCTCTATCCCACAATGCGCCTGCCTTGACCGTAGCTTTCAGTAAACCTAGGTGAACACTTGTTTTTGAATCAGCAAAGGAACCACAAATGAAAACAGGCAAAAAAGTTATAGTATAACATATTGGTAGAAAGAAATAATAGAAGGCAAATCTTTAAATCTGCTATAAATACTTTATTTTGTTTTTGTTATATTGTTAAAACCACACTATTTTATCATATTTATCTGTGTTCTTTTCTTTATTGATTTATTTTATAATAAGAACAGATATTTTCTCTTTGTCAATATTGGTAGGGCATTGTGTTGTACTTCTTACTGTTTTGTAACAGTGCAAAATCGTAAAAAATAACTAAAGAAAAACATTTAACTTAAACCGAATGGCCTAAACAGTGCACGAATCGTGGGCGAAATGAAATATAGCTTAAAATTGTCGCTGTGAATAAAAGTGCCAAATTCATGTATGTAACTGTGTTTTTTCGGCAAAAAATAATAATATGTGAAATGTATTTTTATACTGTAAATTCACAAGTTTAAAAGTAAAACAACATGAAAACTTGTCATTTTATTTTACTAAAAATCTTGTATTTTTCTGACGCGTCCCAGGAATGATTTATCCTTGTAAAATGTATTGTAAATGCTACATTTGTAGTGTCTGGTTACTACCCAACACTGGAAAGACTAAAAAAGCTACAAAAACAGCTTTTCTATATAGATTTTTTAATATTTTATGATAGCTTCTGGCTAACAGTGGGTATTCTCTCATTGTATGTATACCACACAACTGATTTACCGAACCCAAAGTTGACAAGCCCATGACAAAATCATGAGCAAAACTAGCCTGTGATCTTAGATGTGCCCCAGTATAAGAAACTCCAACTTTCTCATGTATTATACTTCAAAGTACTCCAGCACTCCATCTTTCTCATTCATACCTCAAGACGGCCGGCAATGAAGGTTTCTTTAATGTACAGATACATCTGGATCACCAGACGTATCTGAAAGAGCGCTTCATAAAGAATCATCGATTACATCACCGCAACTTATTTATGATTTGTGTAAGAAATTATTTATCTCGATTCTTTACGCTTGCATAATCCGGAGGAAAACAGAGCTCTTTTCCTCGCATTGATGATTCAATCGGAGCTTCCTGAGCCAGTTGGAATTTGACAACCGCAGGGATGGCGTATGAATTATACAGGCTGTGTTTCAACGGAACGGCTCAGCCAGAGCGGGGACTGTCCCCTGCCTGCGAAAGTTGTAAATGTGCTTCCAGCGCCATAAAATCCCTGAAATCAGTAAAACGGATTGCATCCGGAAACTGTTGAGGAGGCACATGTTTCTTTGAACTCCTGATGTGAACAATCTGACAGTAAGCAGTTGCATTTGAACAGAAGGGTTAGCATGGGCGTGTAATGAATAATACAGTAGCTCTGGTTTAAAAAGAAAGTGTGTCGAAGTTTTTGTAAGAATATATAAGATTCTTATTTCACAATATCACAAGCACATATACAGTGTAGAGATGTATATAGATGTATATGCATGCGTTTCTGTAGATCAATTGGTGTTGCCATTGAAACCGCAAAAGTTATGAAGAATAACCGAGGCAAAACTAAAATGTTCGGCTTGAAAAATGTTGTACTTTTTTGTAAGATCGACGTAGTGAGATCCTAGTGCTATTTTGAGACACCCTGAATAGAATTTCTAAAGATTATATTTTTATATATTGAGTACCAACTTCAAAATAAGAGCACTTTAAGTGCAACTACGGAAAGTGTTGTAAGTGTTATTAACTATTTTTAGTGTAAATGTAATATTTTATATTTAAACCTTTACATTGCCTCAAAAATCTAATAATATATATAAAAAATAAAATAAAATAAATGCAGATAGGTTTAAATTGGTGGTAGGCTACAGGTGATGCGAGAGAGAGAAAAGAGAAAACAGCTGGAGAGCTCCATACATGAAGCATCAATGTCTATGTCTGTCTCTCGGAAAGATGCATTACTAATAATAGCAGTGACATTCAGTCAATCCCTGACAGTCCAACCCATAAACATCTGCTTTGCCATCTTAATCTGTCACAATTCAACATGCCATTAGATCTCTACAAATAAGCAATAAATAAAAGCAGGTAAAACAACACAAATCTGAGAGCCGAAATCTCTCTTCGAGTAACTTTTTTAGGAGCTGGATTGAAGGCGCTTTTGCTGACTGCGTTCAATGGCCTTTATTATATGTTTAGTCACGTGTCAAGCCTGTCGTTACAGCCTGACGGCGACTGCATTTGGAGCGTGACAAGTCAAATTTAAATAGATGTAGGAAAGGGTGTAAAAGCAGGGCAATTTCCATGTCTGCGCAGATGTAATCGAATAGTGTCAGCGGCATAAACAAATGTGTTATGTTGGCAGTTTTTTTGGGGGGGGGGGGGTGATATAGCGTGTGTGTTCAAGGCCCCGTGCGTACGCTTGTCGCTCAGATTTGTCAAACGAAGCGGAGGGGCCATTTTGCGATTATGAAGAACATTTGGTCGCATGGGAATCTCAGATGTTTGCTTTGCCTGAAGTATACTGAAGTATGCGTTCACATTGAAAATAAACTACTCATAAGGAACAGTGTTCCCTGAGGAGCAGCGCTGAGTGTTGTTTGACTGCCAGCGACACTGTTGCAGATCAGTAGGAGCCTATAGGTAAAACCGCCCCGATATTAGGATCTAATATCACTTCTCTCTCTCTCTCTTATTGTAGTTTAGATAAAAATGAACTGTAATGGACTATGTCCATTATAAACCAGTGTCCTTTAACTGTAATCTGGGGCATTGTGGGTAATGCATGGTTGGCGTGAGTTGCGAGAATGTGCACTTTCTTTAACTATGACCTCAGGCTTACTGTACTAAGTGGTACATGTTTTATTCTAGTGTAATCCTTACTATGCAGTGCATTTTATGAACAGATTTCATGTTTTTATTTGTTGTTTGAAATACAAAATCACTTTGAAAATGGATAATTTCAATAAATAAATTTTTTACCATTTTATGGTATTTATTTTACATTTGAAATGTTTAAAATAATTCTTTGGTAATGTCTTTATTTAAAAATCCCGATGACATCATCATACAGTAAGTGACCCAATTGGCACCAAAAGCATCAGATCAAATGTACTGCGTAGAACCACTGTACTAGTATAATAAAGCGTTATAGTGACAAGTGAACAAGAGTGTACCACAAAAAAAAAAACAGACTGAGCTAATCAACATTTTTGCTTGTTGTCTATCAAGAGTGGTCATGATCTGGACCCTGTGGCTATTTCTGGACCATGTTCATGTAGTCAAACGTCAAGCACACTGGTATATGAGTACACTGCACTACAATGCATTTAAGTGCTGCATGCTAATGGAGTTGTCATTGGCAGCAAAAGTATTTTTTTAAAGGTGGTTGTTGACTCGTGTCTACAGAATCAATTAATTTGCATCAATTTGCATATTCACCCACTGGAAAAATCAATAAAAAATAATATTTTCATTTTTTCCTCAATTAATTATTTCTAGGTATGGGTCTCATTTTTGTTTCATTCTGTGAACTACTAATACAATTTCTCCCAAATTTCAAAGAAAAATATTGTTTCCTTTTGCATTTATTTGCAAAAAATTAAAACTGGAAGAAACATGTCAAAATAACAGAAAAGATTTTCTGTATTTTTTCAGACCTCGGATACTGGGAAGAAAACAAGTTCATATTCACTCTTTAGCCATACAACAACAATATTTGTACATGTGTTTAGGAAAAGTTAAAAAAAAATGTTGAGTTATAATCTGGATTTTATCACAGTTTTCATGCGTCTTTCAAATTGCTTTTGGATTTCTTATGTCACTCTTGAGAGTTTGCCTTTGATGAAATTCAACAGACACTGGACTGGAATGGCTACAAGAATAGAAAAGCTGATTAAATAAAAAAAATATGTGGTTGTATATGCAAAACATATAACAGCAATTGATACAAGTAGTATAACTAACATTGTTATTTTCAAATAATACAACTCAACTCAACTCAACTTTATTTATATAGCGCTTTTTACAATTTTCATTGTTACAAAGCAGCTGTACATGAGACACATTGAATACAAGTAAAAAAACTAAAGGCATATACCTGTAAAAACAAGACAAATGTGAAAACAACAAAGACAGACATACAAATGCTCCACACACACAATATGCAAACATACATACACACACACACATTGACATAGACGCACACATACACAGTGAAAGCACACATTGGCGATAAAGGAGAAAGAACCACAGGTCAAATATTAAACGGACTATAAATTCTTATATGCAATATTAATTATGTCTAATTTCTGAATTCTAAAGCAGCCCCCCCGGCCAGGCAGATAGTGCAAAACAATATGCAAACGGTGGTGAGGAACCCAAAACTCCCATCGAGAAAAAAAACCTCAGGAGAACCAAGGCCCAACCAGGGGATTCCAGTTCCCCTCTGGCAAAAGCTGCTGCCTCTGCACTTCGTAATACAATATAATACGAAATGTAATATAAATGCTTTAATACTGCTGCCAAATGTGTTTTTCCTGTACTAAATATCAAATCAATGCACGATAATTTAACAGAATTTACAGTCGTGGTGAACTCAAGTCCATCGGGACCAAAAGTCTAACTCCAAATATGATCTCATGGGATCTTTAAAACATAACACCCAAACAAGAAACTATCAAAAACAACTCTGACCACAAAATTTCTTTAAGGAAGATCTCAGGGTTGCACCATTATTCACCATTAACTAAGAAAAGCGTATCATGGGAATCATTCATTTCTGCAAGAAATCCAGGACAGGCTGCGTCCAATAATGACTCTTGCATAATTGCTCCCTATGTGAGAGCATCAAGTGTTCAATAAGAAAAATAACTTTTATCTAAATACAATCAGGCATGATGTTGCCACCAGCGAATTGCAGTTCAGAAATAACATGTGAATTCTGCTTATCTAGGAAAGTAGAAAGTTTGTCTTGCAACCTGAAACCAAACTGCATCGAAGATGCAAAAGTAAAAGCAAACAGGACAGAGTATTTTAACAATAAAATGAAAACACTTCAGCTTTAATCTAATGTAACGTAAAAAAAACTCCATTCAACTAAATCACCGTTTAAGTGAATTTGTTTAAGGTAAAAGCATGTTATGCAAACAGCAACCATCGCGTGCCAAGCGTGCCGCGTTTGGTTAAATACTCCTGATCCCGAATCTAGTTCAAAGAGGAACAGCGTAGCTGATACAAATGTTTCCTGCAGTTTTACAACCCTCGCAGGAATTCAGATCCGGGGTCTAGCTCCACGATCAAACCGCAGAACGGCGAGCCAATCTGGCACGCCTCACCGTGAGACCAGTTTGGGCTCGAGTTCAATAACGTACAATGCAGCCGACAAACATTCACGGTTGCTCTGTCATCGACACGCGTGGCCAAATGTAACTGTGAGCGACATGAGAGCCTGGGAGGTAATCGTTCGCCGTGGAGTTCAAGTACATCGGTGCATACATATTCATTATACCACCAATCCTTCTCATGAAATACAATACTAGGAACTGAGTGAGTGAGTGAGTGAGTGAGTGAGTGAGCGAGGGAGAGAGAGAGAAAGGCCTTGATATGCAAATAATCTACAAGGCACTATGTCTTAATTGCTTGTTTTCTTTGCTAGCCTCATTTGATCTATTTATTTCGCCTAGAATAGGCAAAATGACCTAAAAGTGCAGATCCTCATCTGAATCACTATTGACCAATCAAAATGGATTTTGACAAGGTACACACCAGCCTCAAAGACACTGTCTGCAGGCAAAGGCAGGAAACACATCACACACTCTACACGTGCGAGGATCACAGGAAGCAGTTTATTCTCTCAACCCTGCACGATTCGCCCATCCAGGTCCTGCTGAAACATTTAATGAGACACATCCTGCGACTTTTTTACTCCTGTGGAAAGCTCCGAATTGACAGTCCTCACTTCTCCTTTTTTTGCCATTTTTAGCGACTGCCTCTTCCAATTACCCCGATCTCAACTTGAGACCAGAGTCGACACTAGAATGAAACGTGACAATGGAAAGTAGACTCTTCCCCTCGCTTTCTTTATTCCAATTTCTCCTCGTATCCCGGCGTGTTCGTTTTTCTTTCATTTTACACGCAAGATGAAACATCAAAACGGCGATTGAAACCTGTAATCAAATGAAAACGTCGTTCTACATGCAGATGAATAGCAACTTGAGCGACATGCCACTGAGGTAATTCCAGCAAACAGGCAATTTGAGTGCTCGCGACGGCAACTTAACAGTGTGAGTCCACATTCATCTCTTAAGAGACACTCAGGCAGAGCAAGTTTAAAGGCTCTAATTATACCTCGAAAACCATGGAACGTGTTAACTCGGTTTTAGCTTTGGATGCGTGCTGAAATCACAAACAAACCTGACTTCTCTAGCGATATGTTATGAGTGATGAACACTTTCGGATGTGTTGGTTGAGACACCCTCGCCTAGATTTCTGAACTCCTGCTGGTCTCCATGATGCTGAGGAAAGAGAGAAGAAAGGTCACGGTCTTCTAATATTAGCTCAGACCCAATCCGGGAGAAAGGATTCTGCATGTTGCTGGTCGACGCGAATCATCCTGAAAGCGAGTATCATAAAGCTATAAAAAACAACGTTTATTTAAATATTTCAGCCAAGCGAGGTCTTAAATAATTGAAAAGCGCTTTGATTTTCTCTCTCACAGTTTTTTTCCACAGTATCTCCGTAACAGTTTCTTTGATAAGGGAATCATCCGATTTTAAGAGGTGAACTTCAGCTGTGCAGAAAGCTGTTTATATAAATAACGTTGATGGGGGAATCAAAATAAAAGTCCTATAAAATTCGTAGTGTTCAACACTCAAGTCGCTATAGGAATTGTACATTATGAGCTGACGACACTTTAAACGTTATTTCATAATCATTTGAAGAATTTCTGCTGACACAATTATTATAAAATATAATGACCGTTTCATCGGATGTGTACACCTTGTACAAAGTTAACATCCGGTTTGTGTCTATTCATTTAATATTTCATTTTTACTAAGATTAATAATTAGGGCTGTCAAACGATCAATCGTAATTAATCACATCCAGAATAAAAGTTTGTGTTTACATAATATATGTCTGTGTACTGTGCATATTTGTTTTGTACAAACACATACATTTAATATTTAGGGAATATTGCTATGTATTTATTTATTTACCAATAATTTAAATGATATAAAAACGTTATATATTTTTCTTAAATATATGAATGTGTGTGTGTTTTTATGAATACAAAATTAAAATGCACAGTACACATATTATGTTATGAAAACACAAACTTTTATTTTGGATGCTGTAAATCACAATTAATCATTTGACAGCCCTATTCATTTTTTATTATTTATTAATTGTATTCAATTAGAACTACTCAACAGTTATTCATTATTTGGCAGAGGTCTACCGGAAGTTAAGTTTGGGACTTATGTTGTTCCGTCAGTATAAATTGTTTTATCTTCTCAAATTTGGCATATATTGTTAAGAAATTGGTTAGTGTTAGATAAAAATATCATCACTCTGAATTCCCTTATCCAGTTTTTATTGATGTGCTGAGCTATTTCACAAAAACACAAAGAGAGACAAATCTACTCAATTGTCCAAAACATTGTTTTGAAACATTTGGCCAGTTGAAGCGTTTACTGTACATTCATTTGTGATCGAAAAAAACTCATTCTATCGTGTTCAGATAACAATGGCTTTTAAACCATTTCGAACCACTGAGAAAAAATTAAGCCGGTAATAAACGTAGGATTTTTTAATCCTCATCTGCGGAGTAAATTGAATCTCTAACTGAGAGTTCCAGCACGAGGGACGGTAACACTAAGTGGTAATAGATTTTCTTTGAAGGATGTGCTACAGCGGGGCAGCGTCTGCTCTCTTTAATGATCCCATATTTCTACAAAAACACTCTCCCTTTTTTTTGAAGAAACAAGCAGCGGTGGTCCAGTAAATTGAATGGAGTGTGAAAAGTCTTTTGTGAATGTGGAGGCTGAAAATCTTTGATAATCATTCAATTATTGGCGAAGCAACTCTGTAAACATTACACTTTTAGTCTGAACTTTCACATTGGCGAACTGAGGTAATTGCAGCTGTAAGAAGCGTTTGGCTCTTTTCTTAGTCGCTGTGCAATTGTAAACGTTTTTCCTTAAGTCACTTAACACTTTTAGATATTCTTCACCCCAAAATCCAAATTATGTCATCATTTATTCATCCTAATGTTGCTCCTGTATATGATATTATGATATTGTGGGAAATGTCTCAATGGTTCTGTGTCCATACAATGGAAGACTAAGGGAGCCAGTGTTGTTTATTTAGATCCGTTCTTCAAAATATCTTCTTTTGTGTTCTGCTGAAGAAAAAAGTCATCCAACTTTTGAATGACATGAGGGTAATAAATTTTGATAGAATTACATATTTTTGGGTGAACTGTCCCTTTAAGTCCTTAAGTCCTACCGCTACCATACTTTACTACTTCTATAGTATATAGTACGTATACGGTGTGGTGTACATTCGTTTTTTTCAGAAATACAGAATTGTAAATCACGTGCATTAACACAGCATGCAACACCGATCCAGCAATGCAATGACCAAAATACATATCAGTCATGAATATGCTTCCTTCTTGACTAATAATGAACAGACTGCCAAATATGGATGTAAAGGTGTTTTCAATGCAAATGATCCATTTTACTTCCGAGATGATAACTGGAGGCCACTGGCTGAATTAAAATGTATAATACAGCTGGAGAGAGCTATGGGCATTTCCATTCATTTCAATGCCAGTGGTTCAACTGGCATGGCACATGGAAGGCACACAAAGCACCAAGCACTTCACTATCAACAACTCTCAACTGGGAAAAAATATCCATTGCATGCTTATAAGTGCACTTCAAAACATTTAACCACTTTTATCCAGATTTAACTTTGAAGTCTCATACCGTAGTTATGGCGTCTACCAATAACAATGCAAACTGGCCAAATCTCAAAGATTGGACCCCATATGTAGTAAGGATGTTCGACAACAATGAAACTTTTATCATTAAGTGTTCTGTTTGACATAATGCATTTTGAAAAACAGCAGCCACAGCATTCAGTAAGTCGTAGGTAAATATTTCATTCCAGGTATCACCTTGCATTCATCCAAGACAGCATTGGGGTTCTCGTCTTTATTCCGCGCCATCCGTGACTCTTAACCACCTGGACCCCCATGAGAACAGCAGGCGCTTTGATCAAAGCCCAGCAGACCCTGTTTCCCACCCCTGAATTATGCATCAAAACAAACATGAAGAGCAATGATAAATCAAATGTGAAATACGCTCTGACTGGCAGAAGAAAAGGAAAGAAGAAAGAAATGTGTAAGGAATAAGATCAGGGCAGTGACGTGAGCCACGCTGGAACTGCATGCGAAATCACCAAACTTGGCAAGAAATTGCAAACTTGATGTGCGCGTGTTACCAGAATCCTTCCCTTGAGCGCTTTCAACTGCTGCTTTTCTGCATGATCAAGGCAAACGGAAACAAATCCATCTTTGATCCAAAAAATTGCTGTGTTTAGCACGTAGAGAGAGATGGAGATGTACTAAAAATGAAACACAAATAACATAAGCATCTATTTATAACAATAAAAATGATAGATATATTAGATTCAGAGTTGAGGCGATTCTTTTGATTCTATTATCGTGACAGTAAGCATAGCATGATGTCCTTCTCTCATCTTCGAGCGACAGCATGTCTTTTTTGTTTTCATGCTAACGTGTAAATCCGAGAGCGACATGCGGCTGAAAACCGGCCCAGGCTCTTTTCACTTTGTCTGACTCTGGGGACAAGTGGTCCTCTTGATTCATGTCAATGTGTGGATGGTTGAAAGTCCCTCAGGTCATGCGGACCTCCCCCACACCAGCAATCCTTCAATCTACTCTCGGCTCTCTCTCACTCCGTCTCTCTGCTCGCCACTAATGGAGGTTGAAGGACTGTCACTCTACCCTTCGCTGCAATTTCGAGGGCTTGAACTTTCCTCTTCCCCTGTCCTCCAACAGAACTCTGCTCGGACTCTGGTGGATTCTTCCGGATGAATCGGTTTCCCTTAAGACAGATGTGGTATATAGCTACATTTGCTTGAAGGATACTGTAGGCGGTTCTGGAAGCTACAGTACATTACGGGTAGCTCGTAACCTGACAGAATACAGTTTTCAAGTAGATAAAAGGAAGTCAAGCTACTCTTGCAAAAGAGGTTAGCTATACTACACATTATTTATGGTACAGAAATAGCAAACTACATTTGAGCTATTTTAATCATTAAAGGGGTCATTTGACACGGCTAAAACGAATATTATTGTTTGTTTTAGATATTAGACAATGTGTATAAACGATTTAAGGTTAAAAACATCGTATTTTCCATGTTTGTATCTCCTCTTTGCTCCGCTTCTCTGAAATGCGCTGATATTTTACAAAGCTTATCGCTCTGAAAAGCGAAGTTTCCAATGATTGGCAAGTTCACTAGTGCATGGTGATTGGTCGAACACTGCACGGAAATGTAACGCCTCTTACCATATTCGGAACATCAGGCTGCGACGGTACAATGAGATTTACAAGACCGCTCCCACCTTTAGTTGCGTTTAGATTTGGGCGGTCTTAGTCAAATCGTGTTACGAAATTACGTAGATTCACCGGGGTGTGGTTACACAAGGCTTTTCAGGCAGGTCTGGGTAAGCATTCGCTTCTAGATTAAATACATCTTTTGTTCCGACATTTAAATTTTAGCAATTTTATGTGTCTAATACATGCATGGGCAGCTTAACCCTAAACACATCAAAGACAAAGACAGTTTTTGGCACAAAAAATAATAATTCTTTAACTAAAAAAAATAAACAATTACAGAGCCCTGCATATTAGGTGATATTTTTATCATATTGTTCCCCGTTTTTGTGCCGTCTTTTTACTCTTTACTCGTTTTAGGTAAATCGTGCTTACATTGTATCAATTCCTGCCCGCATTTTCGCAAAACATGCTCGCACATTAATAAATCCTTGGAACAAATTCTTATTTAACGTATATAACGTTTTTTCTACATGTGATGTTCGGGGCTCATTGGTTATTGCGCAAGTACATAAAAAAGTATTCAAAGCTGTTTATATCACGATTCACACGGTAAACTTATGATGATTTACAATCTAAGATGTCGGTATGATTTTACGGAAAATGTAAATTTAACGTAATTTGACTTCAGCTCACTTAAGGGGAAAAATGTAAAGTAACCTGCAACTTTAAGAGCAATAAAGAGTCAAAAGTTACAGATTTCAGCTTTAAGATGAGAGAATTTAAATCTAAAGGGATCAATTTTACTTCAAATAATACATTTGAATAAAATCCACTTGACCAGTAATGTTTGCAATATATTAAAGTCATGTAGCATTTGCTCTACTTGAAATGAAAAGTAAGCTTGACTACTGCTAGTAATCTAGTTAGTACTCAACCAACGTAACTGAAGAAAAACGACTCTTTTAGCATAAAAGTTGTGAGGCACATAGCTAAAGTATATCTCAGTTCTGGTAACCCGAAAGCTGTTGGTTTAAACCCCGCAAGCCATACGCCATTTTGCCCTTGAGCAAGTCTCTTAATCTCGGTCTGCTTCAGGGGGATTGCCTCTGTAAAATGTGCATCGAGTCAGTTTGGATAAAAATCATCTGCTTTGTAATTTACATACTTGTCCTGTAGGAAAGCCATATAGATCCTGGATGCTGAGATTGTGATGTGTGAGATGCGTTTAAAACGTAAGCCACTTAAACATCAGAATGAGACATTACACATGTCCAAGACCATGCAGGAGACTAAGTGAAGCATGACCACTTTGCTAGCATCAGTGATTTGGACT
This sequence comes from Triplophysa tibetana, assembly GCA_008369825.1. NCBI lineage: Eukaryota > Metazoa > Chordata > Actinopteri > Cypriniformes > Nemacheilidae > Triplophysa > Triplophysa tibetana. Next base: position 14,949,888 of record CM017894.1, on the reverse strand, counting down.
AGAGGCTGACATGCTTCTGCACACTTTGCACTGTAAGGTCATAGCTCTACAAATCACACAAATAACAGACATGAATTCACTTTGACTTAACAACTCACATTGAAGCATTTCGGTTGGATGTGATAATCTATCAAATGACTTAATGGATCCCTAGTAAATATTAGTAAATTAGTAAATCAGATCCAGTGAATGCCAGAAATTTTCCTCATCCACTCTGCAAGAAACGCCCCCGAAGACACCGCCTCAAATTCTTAATTTAAGAAAGCTCTTCGCTCAAAACACAGCCCTTAATCCCTCAGGAAAACAAAGCAAGTGTCTTTCGGAGCCTGGCAAACATTCAATAAAAAGGTCTTTTCACTTCAGGGAGTCGCGTCGACCAAAGGCCTGCATGCTCTTTGGCGAGCGCGCTGAATGTCACAAAGCAACAAAATCTGGAGAAAACTGTGTTATAGGCTAATGTGTGTTGACAGCTTCTAGCTAATATGAGAAATTGAGTCAGGCCTTGGTTTGTCCATTTTATATCCAGTTTGAAGAAAAGAGATGTAAAATGAAATTTTTATGTTCAAAAAGTGACCTAGGAAAGAAAAATGGTTAGCAGGAAAAGCTTGAGACAGCCCACGTACAGTTTTAATGAGCTTGTCGCCTGACTTTCTCATTTTCCCCTTTAATGAATATTAAATCCACAACCCCCATTTAAAAATAAATGCGTGTAACCCCAAGCAAAGAAAAAAGGGCCAGTCGCTCTCAACACGCTCAATGGGAGCCGTCAAAAGGCGGGAAGGGCCCTCGAAGAGTGCAAGTCTGTGGAGGGTGTTTGCTACCCAGCACGCCTCTCACGTACTGCCCTAATTTCAACCGCTATGAGGAGGAGAATTGTGGGGCAGAACGTATCATACACCCTCCTAGAGATAAGAAACATCAATGCCAGTTAAATCGCACTGCCGTGCTTGTCAAATAAAGACAAGCGTGGCCAACTGGGTGGTATTGAGAGCTTATATGAGATTTTAAGAGAGTGAAGCGTGCATTTTTTGTAAACGGGCAGTCTATATCTAAATTATTCAAAGTGTTATGAATGTATAATATTTATGGTGTGGGTGTAATGTTTATTATTAACAAAAAAGCTCTGAAGCTTATGATTACTTTTTGACATGTGCCGTAACTTTTGCCTTTCTAATGGAAAAATTCAATCTTTAAAATATGTTAAACGTTCCAACAAAATCGTATTCAAAGGCATATACATAATTTCATTGGTTTACCGTTGTGAATTTTTGAAGGGCTTCAAATCGTTTTTAACCAAAAATATTTTTTTCACACGTTTCTCATAAATGTATTACTTTAAAAATAAATAAACAATTGAATCATACATAAAATCGAAACCTTATAAAAAGAAATAGAATTTTTTTAAACAAACCTAAAAACAAGACTTATTGTTTCGCGCCAGATCAACTGTGCCGTTTTTGAGCGGATGAAAATGCCATGAAAACAGCGCTTGGATGTACCTATTTTTTTCAGCCAAGGTGCATTGGTTACTATGATACGCTTAACATGGAAAAGCACAGTAGCTAGCGTTTCTTTCCGTATGCCCAGTGCTGGCATTTTCAAAAAGTGTGCCGTTTATATTGGAAACAATTGAAAAAACACGCTGGCCGCAGGCAGAAATGCTTTGGCGGCCTCTTAATGGAAGACGACATATCTGTCTTTCAAAATATAATGGTCACCATTGACATCATAGTAATATCATCAACGTTTACTTACATTTCAACATGCATTCACTACTAAATTCTTGATTTCATTCAAAACACTATACCAAACAAACAAACAATCTACATGCTCTTACGAACATTCTTGACAAACTGAAAATAATTGCTAAATAGCAGAGGCGTACATGAAGTCAAAGCGAACTAAGCGGAAACATCCGCCACTGACGTAAAAAGAATCAAAAGATCTCTGAAGGGCACTTCTATCACACTGTATTGATAACGTCAGTCTAGCACACATGTCCCTCCAAAACACTATAATCAAAGGCAACAACTTCACTTAATAGTTAAAGATGTTCAGCGCAGGACTATAGCAATATCCAATCAAATTCAATTAACTTCTTGGAGCGTCCCCTACAGAAAAGTGCATTACAGCAGGATTACGCAGCTATCTGTACTGGACTTGATTAATGGTCGTGTTAATTAATGCTGAAGGGGCTCGTTGGAGCGGTTCCTCACGTACACCGCCTCACTGATCCGCCAGGAATGTGGGGGGACCGGCAAATAGAACCGTCACGAAAGCAGACAGCTTATCCCGCAAACACACGTGTACTTTAGCACTACTCTTAGCTGTTAAAGTTTTGTCTTCAAAACTGAACTAAACTTCATTTGGGTGGCTGAATCTTACAAAAAACAATAATAACCCACAACCAGGACTTCCAGACAAAAGCTCTGTCCGTAAAGGCACATCAACTGGAAGTAAATGTCTGGCTATCACGACATCATATTGTAAAGCACACTCGCCCACTTATAGCAGGGAATATACATTTACCCCAGAACAGATGATGCATATTAAAATCTCTATTAATATATTTGTAAAAATTCAATATGATGAAATACCGGAACACCAGTCGGTATGACTACAACAGATACAGTTGTGGCCAACAATGATGTCCAGAGACCATACAGTTTTGTGGCTTTACTACTTTTCTATGGTTAGGTTAAACCATTTATTTGGTACAAAACCGAGAAAATACAACTTGGTTAAGGAATTTATTTGGATTGGAAAAAAACATAGACAGCAGCGGAAATAATGAAGAGATCATTCCAAATTTTCATTTATTTTAATTTAATATCCGACAGCATGAAAAGACATATGAAAACTGCGACATAAAATTATTTTTGGGAACTATGTATTATTTTGACCTGTTTCTACAGTTTGCAAAAAATAGATGCAAGCAGAACCATATTTTATTTGAAATTTGCTAGCAATATGTTTAGTTGTCCACAGAATGAAATTTTACGTCATTTTGCCTAAATACCTATAAATAGTCAATTTTAAAATCAGAAAAACAGATTTTGAAATGGTCTCTTAATTCTTTTAGGCAGTTGTATATTTATATATAATATATTATGGTAATAATTAATAAAAATAATAGAATGTTTTCATGATATAATAATATTGATAAACAAATTATTATTATTTTAATAATATTTATACATATTTTTGGCCATCATTGTTTTTAAATTACATGCTCTACCCAGTAAAAGTTTTATCATAGAAAATTTATATTTATTTGTTTTTATAAAGATAAGGAGCAATCATGAACATCTCAAGAAAGCAACTTTCTTTCAAACAACAAATATTCAGAAAATATGTGAAATATCCTACACTAGCACTATTTCCAGGTACTTTACAACTCAATAAACCCTCAGAGTGAAAATGTTTCCACTTGTGACAAACAATGCAAATCAATTTAACAGATTAATAGATCTAGGGGCAATGTTTTTTTTATAAGCTCAACGGACACTTGCAAACAATCTGAACCATTTACTATAACTGCTTCTGAAACGTTGTTTAAAAACTGTAGTTGATTTCTAAGATGAAATGCTTCTTGTCACTGATTAACACATTTGAGAAATAATATTTTGAAACTCTCGTCTGTGCGAGGCCCACTGAAGCCTTCTGCTGGTGGAGACAGATGTTTGCTCCACAGGTACGCTGCTGTTAATCTGTGTTAGCGTTTGATGAATGTAATTAACAGTTATTCAAGAAGCACTCCTTTGTCATATTAAGACAATCGTCAATAGAGTTGTGAGATGTTCTCTGCTGGAAACGTCGGGGTCGGAAAGATGAGCTGATTGTTTCCTCCAAAATGTTGTCAGGCTATGAAATCAAACTGATAGCATTTACAGCAGGGGCCGTGTGTTTTGCTTCTGAAACAATAACATTCTGTCAAAAGGCAAAACGTACACAATACATCCTGAATGTAAACAGGAAGAAACGTGGACTTTTTGACAAAAGCTCTCGCATAAAACTACATCAATGAGTAAATCAAAATAAATCTCAAACTTCTGATTGTCTGCATTGGAAATCTACACCCAGATCAGAACCTTTAGTAAAACAAATGTAGCTCTTAGTGAAAGACAAAGATAAATGAGATCAAAATCACATTTTGTGAAATAAATTTCTTTCATATTATTGCTTTGAGATAAAAGTTTAGACCGATGGTCGATGGGTCACAAATTTCAAAAATGACTTTTCAAAGAATCAAAAGTTTAAAGACAGCACTAAACTAAAAAAGACAGACATTCGTCTGCTGACTGCACTTTCCTCTAATACTAAAGCATCCAGTAATTTTAGGGGAAAAAGATCTATCATAACACTTAAATGATTCAAGTCTTTCAATATTTATTGATCCTTTTCTTGCCCAGGGGAAGAAAAGTATTTTCTTAAAAATGTATTTGTCTTGCTTTATCAGTCCCAAAAGTTTAAATTCTCTCTTTGGAACTTCATTAGTTTCATTGGATTTAAAACTAAAAACTAGTTTTAGACTAAAAACACATAAACTGTGCTTCTCATTAAGCCAGTTGGATTCAAAGTGATTAATTTAAGGCTATTACAATGAATTTGTGTTGAATGACTATTACCAAGTCTATTATTTTATGTCTAAGGTTCTGTCATAATAATAATTCTCTATTTCACCTTTAATACAGCATTTTCATTTTCCACACTGGTAATTCCCATAACCAATTTCGCTAACATGGCCGGTTATGAACAGCCAGGAATTTATTCTAATTCACTTTAATGAACATTTCAAAACTCTGTATAAACCTTATAAAGCCTTCGTTCATCCAAGAATGACATCAATCCAAACAATTGGGGAGAAAATCAGTTAACAGTACAGGTATGCTGTACAATATAGGCCTATTTACAATTCCGCATACATGAATACAATATTTCAGCGAAACATGTAATACAAATATCCATTTTGCTCAATAATAAATCTTAAAACATCTAAAGGCCATTTTAAAACCCTTCGGTTAACGCTCTTTGTACTGTGAAGTACAGGAACACACATTCAACATGACTGTGTATCCCCCAGCAGACCCTTTAATTGAATTCTATTGATATGCGACCCGCGGCCAGTGGGAACCTTGAGGTAATCCAAGTGATAATAGTTTTGTTGTTACTGCGGTTTAAAATGGCCTGTAATGGGGAATGCTGTAGACGTGTCGTTTGTGATTATTGACAGCCTGGGCCTCTGGGGCGAGTCGATAGATATTTTTCCCCCGCTCTGATTTCTAGGCCTGCCAGGTAACCGGCTGTCATAATTAAGGCCATCCAGACCGATATATGAACATGGACAGAATATTAAAGACAACGGTGATGTGCATACTAAAGAACTCCAATTTGCTGTCTGATTTTTGTGTGTCGTATAATGTAAATCATTAAGTTTTTCTGAATGTGTCTTGTGTTTTCATTTAGCTACGTGAGCCTTGCATGAATATCACAAAAAAGCTTCAATGCAATTCTCTAGAACATCACCCTAATAAGTCTCAATTTCAGTCGAGTCTTTGGAGGTCATAAGGGGAAATTGAGACAACAAGGCTAACAGGGGGTCAGAGGAATTCTGGGATTTCACATGAATACAAAGCAGCTGCTATATGGATTATCATAACTCATTGAAAATGGACACTGCTGAAAAATTAAATGACACACACTTAAAAAAAGAAAGGTAGCGCATCAATTGACCTGGATCCATTTGCTGGTCTTAGCTGGTTTTATCAGGTCTATCTGGTTATCTAGCTTTGTTGATATGGTTTCGCTGTAAGCAAGTCAAAATTTGGTTGAAACCAGAGCACGTTAGATGTGTTAAAGATGTTTACTTACAGCTTATTTTAAATAACACAAACATTATTTTTATTTTATATTGTCAAGATAAATTATTAAAATAAATTAATTATTGTTGTGCAAATTTTATTTTCATTTATTATTTTAAATAATGTTTGAGATTTTACCTACTCAAACCATGCGCTTAGTGATGGACATGACATAATCTTAATACATTTTGGTTGCCATGGGAGACCTCTGCTTGCAACGTTATAGGCCTCTGCATCAAAGAATAAGAGATAGTGTGAAATTTCTTTACTTCAAAGGCAGTCTGGTCTTTCTACCACTTTAATGTTAGCAACTCTTTTTCCAGGTCCATAACTCTGCAGTGTCAGAGCCTTTGGCTTCAAAGTGAGGTGATCTATCTACTGTGTGACAGAAATGGCAAGTGTCCTGGGCTGGAGGGTCTTTGCTCTTAGAGGGGCAGCTATATCTCAGAGCCAGAGGAAAATGCACACAGGAAGTGAAAATTCTGTGCCTGCATAACCGGTGACCCCTTCTGGGTTTGCCTGGGGTCTTCACCTGAGCCATGGATCCGGTGAGACAACAACCAGAATAATGGAACTCACTTGGAATACGGCAGAGTGAAACTGTGACGCTACTCTTTCACTGGGCCAGAGGAAATGTGTATTAATAAAATATTAACCTATACTTAAAACGTTTTTATTTGTCTTTCCCTGGAATACAATAAAAACAGTGAAACTGAAACAATTGTCGACAGAATGTGTATTGAGCTATAAATGTATTTTTATGTATATAAATGTGGAGAGCACACTCAAGATGTTTCTACTACAATTTTTTGGAAGAAAAAATAAATAAAGAGAATGACAAACAATAAGAGTACCAAAATATAAATCGGATGTGGGAATAAAATAATTTGGTATTGAAGGATTTGAATTGGTTTTTGATATCAGAGGTGACAAAATTCTTTGTGTATTGAACAAAGCAACACATTTTTTCAGATCTCTTTAGAAACTTCACAAAAGAACCCAAACGATGTTTATCTCCGGAGAAAAATTATAGAAGCAGCAGACTTAACCCAACATCTCTATTTGATCTCTATTTAACTTCAATCGTGCCTAGGAACAATTGCTATATTTAATAGAAAAAAGAAGACAAAAAGAAAAAGATAACGAATATTAAAAAATCTGAATGCAGAAGGAAGGTGCATTCGATAATACATTACAGATTAACACCCATCAAAAATATCGTCTTGGATAATCCCGCATGCTTTTGTTTTTAGGTTTTATTACTGCCTTGATGTTTAAATAATGAATTCCGTTTCCATCCCCACTTCAATAGATTTGCGCAATCCACTTTTACCAAATTACTGTCATCTCTGCAAAATGTGCCTGTTTTTATTCCCCGCCTAGATAAAGTAGGAAGTAACAGATTTGCATGATAATCAAGATGACAGAGACACAGTTGAATACATGAACGCATGTGACTCCAACTGTGCATCCGCCTCCAACATGCAATAAAGCGTGCCGAGAACAAGAGAGAGAGAGATAATGGTACCACTTGTTTTACGATTAAAATAGCATCAAGGATTACCATGTCAGTAAACACCTCTGGATCCATCAGTACAGTGAGACTAGACTCATTTCAACCGGTCGTGCCACTCTCAGCCTGCTCTATAGCTGGCACACAACAGTCAGCCCTTAAATCCACCGATCTGTGGCCAGCTGGACGAACCAAACAGCTTGTCCATTCCACTCGGTTTCTGCAACTAACACGCCCTGATCCAAATGAGATTCGCGTCGGCTGCCACATTCACAGTGAGAAACTCGGCTCGGCCGTCCAACGCCGTGTAACCAAAGCCTTTTGTCGCCCTTAACCGATCATGAGTCATAATCAAAAAACAATACCTGAGTTTGTTTTTCTGGCATTATCAGCAGTTGGAAGCCATCTGCAATAACATTTTTCTAAAAGCATGGAAATGTATCACTTGGCGGGATTTAAAGCATATTTTGATTTTATCAGTAAGCTGGGAATTCAACCTATGACCTTAGGAGTGCCAGTCTTGTGTACCAGTCCAGCCAACACTCATGGGAATTCGTAACTATTTTACGAGGCGGCTAAGCATATGATTCTGTACGATCTTATATCTCGTTTTAGTAAGATTTGCTTTTGCGCCAGTGATGTTAGGATTTCGAGTTTGGGTTAGAAAACATGTTTTTGTACGAATAGAATTTAGCCATTTCCTAAAATATTTAGGAATTCCTAGGAGATTAAGGTGACAGAAATGAATTCATATAGTGTGAAAAAATCCCCAAAGAACGCTGTAGCGAGGAAGGCGTGGCGGGAGCCGTGGGGCAGGGCCGGTGGCTTGAGTGATAGTGAAAATCAGCTGTACGTGCAACGGTCCCGCATCTCCCACAGAGGAGGTCGGGAGCATAAAAGGACAAATCGACAGGACTGCCGGCAAGAGAGGAATGGGCCCGGACATATGTTTTACGTTTGTATCTTATGTTATGGCCGGTAGTCGACCGTGAGGTGGCTGTCGGCATTTTACTTCCCGCCTCCTTCCTTCCTTTTAATGAACCTTATTACAAACGCCTATAACAAGAAATGTTCCTTATCTGCACACACACACGCATGCACAAAGAAACACAAAGGCTTTCCAAAAATAACCACAAATTTACCATTGTCTCACCTAATGAAGTCATATGTTAACCACTTTAATGAAACTGTCTTTGTTACTATGGTAACAAAAATGCAAATCCACCTGCCAAAAAAACGCTACAGTTTTGCTAAAATCCACATTGTTGAGTTAATTTATCACGCTACACATTAATTGTTCTCTTCTCATCATCAGCTCCAACGCCATTTACTAATTAGCAAATAAATGAACTCATTGCGTCTGCAACACACGAAAAAACAATGAAGAGGGTTAGAACTTCAAACCCACTCAAACTATATACTCCAACACACTTCTGGCTCCAGCACGGGGCGTTTATACCAAACCGGTTCTGATATTTGGAACAAAGCTGAGCGCCTTAAAACAGGAGCAGATAAAAATGGGCCTGACGCCGGGCGAAGTAAATTGCAGCGGATCAATTGAAAATGTCACCTTCACGGACAGATTGATTAAAAGCAAAGTGCTGAACGCTTCTTATCCTCCTGAACTGCGGCCGTAAGTCTGGGATGCAAAGCAGTCTGGGAATGCAGGAATGGCTCATGAGGTGTAACTCGAAAATTACAGCTCGCTGCCTTTTCTGTTCCTTTAAGTGGCAGAACGCATTCGGAGAGTGAGGCTTTTGAGGCTTTTCTGTGTGAAGTTGAATCTTAGAGACGGTGAGACGAGATTGTGCACTCTGTTTTTTGGAGGATGCTACATTGTTTCGTCAAACGTCACACAAATTGCATTAATCACGAATAAAGACCAATTAATAAAAAAGCTTGCAAAAGTTAAATGCAAAAAACATTATCATAATATTTTATATTTTATAATAAAGGTATTTACATTTTTACTTCAAAACAATAAAATGACAATAGTAGTTACTTATTGATTATAACATGATTTGGCTTGTATTGGAGAAGTTACTATTCTAAATGTCTATTCAACCGCAGCTGTATGATGAATCTGTAACACCATGGGCGACACTATTCCTAAAAACCCTGACACCATTTCATAGGTCATCAGCATATGTTTCAGCCGAATACAGCACTCTCCAGGCAGGTGGGACAGTTAGTCTTTCTTCCTCCACCTCCAGCAGTCTTGAAGTCCTTGCTATCCTTCTCTGAAGGACAGGGCCATTTATAACGGCCACCGGATTCTGGCTGCAGTATTGGTCGGCCTCAGAACAGCTGCCAACAACGAACCGATGCAGCCCCGTCTCGGGCCGCCTTCGCAGTGGGTGATGGAGTTTATGAGTCTCTGTAATGATTAGCGCATTATTAAAAATGATCGTCGAGTTCACAGATCAGCAGGAAGGAGCCCATAAAAAAACTATTTTTAAAAGCTCGGCTCCTATTTTGAGGTTTGAAAGATGTCGGCGCGGTAAGCATCATTAATCTACGAGACCGGCGAATAACGTTTGAAGGTTCTGAGGTTTCGAGTGGAGTCCTGTAAGAAGTTTAAGCTGGGTTCAGAAAGGGTCGATTTTGCATTCCGTCTCATGCCTTAAACCGCCCGCAGCGCTACCTCACAGTATTAAAGTCGAGTCATTTCTATTTGTATCTCATTCAGGACAGAAATACGATTCATACAGATTTCAAACAGAATTTTAGGGGGAAGGAGATTGAAGCTGAAGGCGTTTCTAGATCGCTTGGTAGAATTAATAAGACAGAGGAATCTGGAAAAAATAGGGGAAGCTGGGCGAGCTTGCTCATAAATCAAGTCCCGAGCAGGTACATTGGAGGTAAACAAGACCATTCAAAACTACACAATGCAACATGTTTAGTGAAAAAAGAGTCATTTGTCTGTGAGATAAGAGTCTCAAACAGACCTGGGTGTGCATGGGAAGATTAATCTTCTTTACTCTGCATGCTTTACCCTGTTGAGACAAATTAAATAGATCGTAACAGGTAAACCCACTTGTGACCTGGGATATATAAAGGAACTGGAGCTAAGCAATAAGAATCGTGAGAGAAAGAAAACAAGCCATTAGTTTAGAATCCAACAGAAAGGAGGTCACAGGTGTACATTTACCGGCTTTTAAATGATGCTCATAGCAACGAGAATTTACAGTTAAAATTCACATATTTTTTGGAATCGATTAATATGATATGTAAATATTAATAAAAAATATACATATATAAATGATAACATTGTTAGAATATAATTTATAGTGAAATAGTTAATAAATTATAAACAACAATAATAAATACAATTAATATACATTATATAAACACATTTATTGATTTTTATTTGTTATATAAATAGTGTGTGTTTATAATTACAAAAAATATGCACAGTACACTGACAAACAGTATCTTATGTAAACACAAACTTCTTTTCTGGATGCGATTAATCGTTAAACACTCCTAAAAATAATATTTATGTATACATTTATTTAAAAAATATATAAACATGTACACTTATGACTGAACCTCATTCTACGGTGTGAGGGAGGGATGGGAAAAGTCTGCGGTAGGAAGTGGTGAAAGATTCAGGAAGTACAATGGATGTCAGTGTGACAAAGAGGAAGCCGAAAAGTTCATCCAGGGAAAAAGGAAGAGGACGCACAGGGAGATATACAGAGAACAGAGGCTTTGTGAGAGAGAATTAATATCAGCACGTCTTACGCAGAATATTTTTAGCGGCAGAGCGCAAGCGAGCATCCATCAGTTGGGGGGCGGCGGAGGGGGGCAGCAGGACCCAGCGACCGAACGAACGTCCAACCCGGGCGGGAGCGAAGAGGGGAGCGGTTTGAACGGCCACAAGAGCCATGTGCTGGTGCCAAAGCGAATCTCATCTCATCACCAGGCGTAAATCTAGTCAGCTTTGTTTTCCCTATTGGCGGGAAAAGCCAGGACTGAGAGACAGGGCAGATAAATCAGACCGGAGTCGGGCTTCCCGGCGCTGGCGAGGGAGGTTGGACGGGAACGGAATTGCTACACGGACCCCTGACTTTAATGACATACGCTGGGACTGCAGAAAAGTGTAAATCTGGCTGCTCTCTTGGCTAAGTGCCGCCTCTTCCTGGAGGAAAGTCACCTTTCATTCTCGAGCCGAGCTAAATGTCAACATTGACTAATGCGAAATCCCAGTAAACTGTGATAATTGTACTTCTAAGTCTTCTAATTGTGCTAATTCTAGAAGTCTTGATGGAGTCGAGTGTGGCTTTGTCACAGCCGGCCAAATTTGTGTCAGTCTCGTTTTTTTGGTAAAACTAGACAGGAGGAAAATCGCAACTGACTGTCCTTCTAAAATCTTTATTGTTTCTCCTATGAGGCTTTTGCGTAAGCAATCGAAATTGGGCTACAAAACGACTCAAAACTATACACAAATGAACACATAACACTTAATTATTTGTGTTTACACATCAACAATGTCTAGTGATGGATAGGAAACGTATCACAAGTAAAGGTGAGATGATTGATGCAGCATGGATTTTATTTCTAAACATCAGAAAAAATAACAATAAGAGCTAAAAATGGTCACTCTCCTCCCTCCATCTTCTCAGGATGGTTCCTATCATTTGGATAGAGCACCCGATGTTTGTATGGCTTGCTTTAGAGTGGAATGGTTTTTGACCCTGTCACAACATAATGCAGGCTTAGCAAATAGACCATAATTGAGAAATTAAAGAATTCTAAAAGTCAGAGAGATGCTGGAAAATAACCATGAAATTAGGAACGTTCCAGCTACAAAATGTTACTAATGTATGTGGACCTCAGGCAACAAATAAAATGCAAAACATATGATATGACCCCTAAGTCTCCTGATTTTCATATTCTTCTCAGTTAATTTAAAGTAAAAATACCCAATAACATCTTCTCACTACTGGAATTTCAGAAGAGATCTCAACAAGGTGCTCAGAACTGCCAATATACTAGAGATGGACATTTGAAAGGAAAACCCCCAAAAACTTTCCTGTGGATCAGAGGTTAGAGCATGGCAATAGCAATGCCACGGTCATGGGTTTGATCCCAGGGGATTGTGTATAGCCCGGAACAAACTGTATAATACAATGGAATGTAAGTTGTTTTGGATAAAAGCATCTGCCAAATGCATAAATGTAAGAATTCTGTCATCATTTATTCACCCTCGAGGTCTTCCAAATCTGACCCCAAATCTTGGAAGAATGCTTGTAGTTGTAACAAAACAGTTCTTGGCCACCATTGACTAACATAGTGAAATAAAAAAAATGAAAATGGTGGTAAAAAGTGCCACCGAACTGTTTGCCTTCTTACATTCTTCAAAATAATATTTTTTACAATTTACAAAAAAAACTACTACAGTAGTCAATGGTAGCTAAGAACTGTTTTGTTACCAGAACTCATCCAAGTACCTTTCTCTGTGTTCATCAGAACGAAGACGTTCATGCAGATTTGAAACAACTTGAGGGTGAGTACACGAAGTCAGAATTTTTATTTTTGGGTGAACTGTTTCTTTAACATGATTTCAAACATATTCCTCTAAATTTGATCTTGGAAGACGTGCACTCGCATTAATTTTACAGCTCTCCTATAATAAATATCATGTTTACTATTTTGGTTAAAAATAATTGAACTTGAAAAATTACTTGAATGAATCAAATGAAACATTGAACTGGAACTGAGATACATTTCTGCAGTCAAAAATAAGTTTTCAAAACTAAATCCACCATCATCCACACACATAAACCAATGTTGCGGGCAAAACAACACGTCCCATCAGTATCATGTGGGCCAACATTACAAAAGACAACACCACGCAGTGCTCAAGATTTAATCAAAGCTTTCGGGTCACATGTGTATGTCAATAATTCAATCGCACGAGTAAGACTGCAGCAAATCTTTTTAATTGAAGAGACCTGGCTGCATTGATCTGTCCCAGCATGCCCAAGAGAGCGACGTTCAGATGAACACAGTTCAAGAGGAGTCCAATGGGGTTTGGCCATTGGGTAAACTTGATTCTTCTCTTGCGACCGACAATAAAAAAAGAGAGATAACAACTTCTGGGTCAGCTGAGAGTATATTTGTGATACATTTTACTGAATTGAATTTCCTTACTTCGATGTGTACTTTTAACATAAAACATCAGGTTCTGAATCAAGAGTAAATTCTAGCGCATTCCATGAGAAATTCATATTTTATTAATATCAACTGACAAAGTTTGCATGAGCGAGCTAAAAGCAGACCCCCGGTTTCATCACCCCCGCTGTCAACAGAATACAAAAACATCAGCGAGTCTCAGGTTTTAGGCAATGTTTATCCTAAGATTCTGTAACGCAATGGTAAAATTCCTGCATGAGTTCTCCACAATGTTTCTGGGGTTTAAAATATTCATGCACGCAGATACACAGCTGAACTGAATGTCTGGGGATGTTCCACCTCCAGATGGAAGAAGAAAAAGGAAGTCTAATGGCAAGGCTATGTTCAGGCTCTGGAGAACGGATGTTTGGGTGATGTCAGGCAGATATACTTGACCTTGTGCTTTTATCCATCACGGAGGGAATATTCAGAGAAATGATCACACAGCACCAAAGGACGGTCTGAGAGGAGACGGGGACTGAAAGAACCGTAGCGGCATGTGTGGGAGACCTACGCCTTGCACGCCGAGTGGGTGAAATTTCTCTCCTGTTCTATCTCTGTTTGTGATTTACTCCAGTGAGGTGAAGGAAATATTGATGCGACAGAAATGTCTTTAAATGTCAGAGATGAATAGGACACAGGAGAAAGGTGGAAAGGACACGGCAAAAAAGGCAAAGGGGAATTCAACAGAAGATAAGGCAGCCGTATGTTTTTGGACTTCAATAGCGCAATGTCTCGAGCAGTCTACTTTTAACATTTTTAACAGGTCCAAAAACTGTTCTTCATGACCGATTAAACTTAATTAAACTGGTGCTTTTCATGCCATCTGTTGCTTTTCTCATTTCTAAGGTCTCTGACGGATTTAAGTTGCTTCATTGCCTGACCAAACCTCATCCACTCCATTAACCAATGAGCTATTACAAAAACAACTCATTCCCCCATTAAGGATTAAAATATGTTGACTGCAATTTGAGCTTGAATTCCAAGGGAATGAGTTAATGGTTATATCATCACAATAGTGTAGTATAATATAATCTAGTATAGTATACACTCTTAAAATGTTGCGTTGTTAAAGCCATAATTTGGTCAAATATGGACAAACCCAACTATTGGTTCACTAAGTCAACCCACAATATGGTTATATATGACCCAACAATGCGTTAAAAAAACACATCGTAGGTTAATTTATGACTCAACAGTTGGGTTTGTCCATTTTTGAACAATGATGGGTTGAAATAACCCAACATTTTTACAGTGTTGGACGGTGCGGTACCGCATTACATGCATACCTCCGGGTGAAAAGATATACATATAATAGTAAAATGTTTCTATGAAAACGTTTACTTATGAACACAAACACGTGCAAGTTCAGCCACGGACACAGCGATGTCCTCGGCTACACAAGCATAACCACCACAAAGGAAGGTCTATCTACAAAGGTTTATTTGTTATGGCTTAAAATCAATTTCTCTTTAAGGAAAATGAATTGGATTTTTGCTTCTGTATTCCGTCTGCAGTGCTCCTGTGACAGAGCAAGTTCATTACCACCAAAAAAAAAACACAAACTCTTAAGGGCAAATAGATATCCACATCCTGTACAAAATGTGTTTGTTGTGACGATACGGCTTTATGTCTCTGTATATTATTCTACAGTCACATTTACATTTAATCATTTAGCAGACACTTTCATCCAAAACGCCTTACAAATGAGGAGCATTACAAGTAATTTATCACAAAAAGAGCCTTGAGCCGAAGAACAAAACTGCAGGTTTCAAGAGGAAGCTTAAAGAAGGTAGAGATCTATCCATCTATCTTTCTCTATCTCTCTCTCTCTCTCTCTACCTACCTACCTACCTACCTATCTATCTATACACAGGGGGACAGAGTTTGCTAAAGCTTTAAACTCTATGCAGATTTCATACATATATTAAGCATAAAAATCGGCGTAATATACAAATAGATAGATAGACAGACAGACTAAAACAGTTAATGAGAGAGAGAGGTTCCTTTACTAAATGAAGATGTACTGTATGTTAAGATGTATACTAAGGCATTTAAGGCTTTATATAATTTGACACATTTTTGTGTTCCTGCTAAAGCGTAGGTGAGAAAATTGTTCTACAATTAGTCTTTTTGCAGGTGCAACACTGACTCTAGGTGAACAAAAAGCCTGGCAACAGAATTGAGCCACAACAGCATGCAATTCTGGACACAGCACCTGATATAACTGCCTGTGAGGACGACTCTTTTTGACCCTTTGTATGTTTGTGCACATCAATCACAGAGAGCCTAATGTACAATAACAAACCCTTCCATTTCTGCTTTTTGAAAAGTAGCGTACATATTAAAACCTTCTCTAACATACACCCATGACTGATGCTAAAGGACCAGAGAAATTCAGGATAAGGGGCGGTTCACATTACACGTGTAGAACCATGCAGAAAACACGATCGCACTGCTTTCTCCTTTTTGCCCAGGAGTTTGCGCTCTCCTGGCGTCTGTCCTTGCTAAGCAATCGTGGACCATACTAGCCATTGAGATGAGGAGGTATAATAAAAGGATAAATTCAAATGAGCTAGTGAGCCGGACGAAGAAACGTGTTTTCATGTCCAAAATCATCTCATCACATTGGATTGCCCACCTTGGAGGGGCGTGACGCCCTCAGGCATTAAAACATCTGTGCATGGAGAAAACCACACTCATCTCGTGTTCGCGCGCTCAATGCCAGTATCTAAGCTATTTCCTTAATAGCTCCGTTTTAAACTTTTACCCCATTTAAATAAGGAGATTTTCCTTGATGGTTTATGCAGATGTGAATAGCTGATGTAATACTGCCACTCTTTTCTTTGTCTATTTCTTTCTTTATTGCTTTTACGTTTCATGTGTTGTTTGTGTAGCGTTTGTTAATTGTTAGTTATTTGGTTCGTTTTCCCCTTTAGTGTGGTCAATAAACCCGCATTTGTGTCCACGCTCAAATTGTTTCTGTGATTACTTATCACATATTAACGTCACTTAAACTTTTGATTCCGTTATGATTTCTGAAGCGGTACTACACTTCAGTAAGAGTGTTTTGTTTCCAAGGCCAGTATAGTAATATTTCTTAGAGTTGATATATACTCTGCTGATCACTCGCTGGACAAGTACATTTAGTTTGTCCCCATTATTAATTCTGCTGCATCAAATTAATCACCATTAATTATACGTATTTTACTGTGATTTAACCCATAGTTTTCCCAGTATATAGTACAATTTTGGGGAATCGGTATGATTAATTTTAGTGGTGTACCACAAGGGTCTGTTTCAGTGCCTTCTGGACTGCGCTTCTGTGGATAGTTGCATAAATGTTGCATAAATGTTAATTTTCCACGCATATGCGTAGAAGCATGTGTAGTTCAAACTGACCTGGTAATTAATTCTTTTAGAGCCTCCTTTTGTGCCTTTTGAATGCAGCTTGAAGTTTAAAGATACAAGTATTTTTAAGATGCACATTTATGATCATGCTGTAGGAAGCACTGTGGCAGAAATAACGTCTAAATTTGGTCAGCCGAAGCGACTCACACCTTCAGCAGAATCATTTGCTTTAAGCTGCAAAATCTGTCATTATCTTTCCACCCACGTGACGCAATTAAAGATGCATGATTTCTTTTCATGTAAAACAAAATGTCAAATAAAAACTGCCTTAAAACTGAAGTGCGTGGTGATTCACTATCTATAAAGTTCAGTTGCAATTGTTTTTGCACAAAGACAAATGTATATGACTCTTTTCTTCTGTATAGCACAAAATAAGATATTTTGAGGAATGTCCTTGTGTCCAATGGAAGTCAATGGCGGCCAATGTTGTTTGGTTACCAACGTTCTTAAAAAAATCTTATTGTGTAGTGCGGAAGAAAGAATCCCTTTTCATATAGATACAGGTTTTCATTGACACGAATAAAGTGAATAAAGTATGACTGAATGTTGATTTTTGAATGAAATGTAAAGAAAATGAAATGAAAAGTCTAGTTAAGCCTTTGCTAATGTCAAGAAAAACATTGTACAATGACATCCCAATGCACTTGCACAACCGTTTAAAAACTTCAGTTTGTAGTCACGTCCAATTGAGAACCAGCAGTCATATTGGGATTGAAATTCTCCAAGTGGCTGTTGATCTCCCTGCACCGTTGTAAATTAACTTCACACCATGTCGCGCCAAGAGTGATATCGAGTGTTTGTGTCCCTCACTTGGGTTTTTTCTGCAATAGCAAACGCAAGTTCTTGCAAACACACACACAACATCTTCCCTCAGACTTCCACAAGTGCCATCGGTGTGTAATTGACGTTAGTTGATAGGGCCAAACCAGACAACAGGTGCCTCCAGCTGTTAGCAGCATTGATCTGGTGTTGCTGTGAGCCACTGGGGTCTTGTTGATGAAATGGGAGGTTTGATAACCTCTTCCCCACTTAAACAGCAACCAAGCTCATGGGACTGATGTCTGTAGAGCAATGTGACCTTTACGCTGACCTAAAACCAGCTCTGCGGGTGCCTTCATAATACATCGAGACAGCCAGACGCTGAGTGTGGGCCAGTGCTACAAGAAAATCTCAGTATTCCTATCCTTTCAAGATCTTTAGGGGTGAAAATATACATAGGTGTACACAATTATGGCACTGGGATAACACACTGTAAATGATTAAAAACACCACTTCACGATCCACTTCAGGCACCATACGCTTGCCATGTTGACACGGAGCGCAAGAACCAGACACCGTCCAGAAAAAGGTCCGTATCAGCAAGCTTTTAATCATCTGAGTATTTTCCTTCAGCAATCCGGGATCAATATTTAGTCTAAGAGAGAGAGATTTCATTACAGCCCAGCCAACAAGCTCTTTTAATTACTGTTGAAGTGCTGTTCAACTTTTCTAAACTCATTCGGTGGCGTCCCAAACAGCACGCAGGTTTACGCTGCAGGCCAATTTATCCCATCTTCTATCTTTTTCTGCTGTGCTCATGTTTCTGGTAATCAATTTGAGAACGATCACTGAAACTAGCTGAAATGGGGCTATATACATATATAAAATAGAAATGCTTGGCAAAATGCACACAAATTACATAATCTGCTTATCTAGAACAAGCCATAATTCTGTGACGCTGCACCCCAATTTGCCTACTTTGCACTAAAAGTATGAATTTTTTTTTAATGGAAAAGTACAAACATTTAAGTGCACACTGTAGCGAAGCTTCACTTAACTACTCCCTCTAGCAATGAGTTATGGGTAATATAATGGGAGTAATATTATTATGGTACAAACAGATCGGCACAATTTTTGGCACATTTCATCGCCTTGGTACTATGGGGTTCTGTCTGACATTTTTGTCACATAATGTCACATTTATTCTGTGACTTCTTATTTCATATAATGTGATGAAATAAATGTCACCAAAAAATGGTAAATTAAACGGAAACGCCAAATCATTGGATAGTTATTATCCAATCTAGCGTTGGGTCAAAAATGGACAATCCCAAACGTTGGGTTGTATTTTAACCTATGCTGGTTTGTTTGAACTCAAAATGCTGGGCTGTTTAAATTAATTGTTGGGTCAAATATATATATATATTTTAGTTTAATTTAATCCAACGACTGAGTTTTGTAAATTCAAAACTGCCCAGTGTGCTAATAAAGCGTTTGCTAAATCTAATCGCAATCTTATACAGCGATAATACTGTACACTGCAATAAAAGTCCTTACAAATTTCCATGATTTTAAAAGTTGACCATCATTTGCCATTTTGAGACCCAATAATTATATTTTTTATATTGTTTGGTACACAGAATAAAGTAAGACATTTCCCGGATGTTACTTAATAACATGCCTACTTTCTCTTATTAGGACAGGGACTTCCTGTAGTTGCTCCTGCATTTAATTGAGATTTTATCCGCGCCGTTCATGTCCTATGACACTTTCTATGACAATATTCTAAGCATTGCATTTAACCAACAATCAATCCATGTTATGCTGTGTTCGGCACTGACAGAAAAATCACTGTAACTACATCAATTCTCCTCTCTTTCCTCTCTGCCTGAACACAAACACAAAGATGAACTGTGTTAAGTCAGATTATTGTAATTTTAGCATAATGTGAACACAGCATTAGCATCAGCTTGTTCAAACACTGTATAAAGAAGATAAAAGCGTGTTTGAGCAGCAGGTAGGTGACTATCGGACAAATTTGATATTTTTGGGGCTCATCGGTGCATTCAGCAGCACTGTGGCAGAGAACTGGTGTACGCTGAGATATACAGGAGTCTCTTATTATGGACGGGCGAGATAACACTGCTCACTCGCTGTGTCGTTTGACTGTCATACTGCCCTGGGCAGCCAGTGAACCGGACATTCAGAGAGGAGGAGGAATAAACCGCTTTATATGGACATTCAATAAGGCAAGATTTCAAAGTCAGGTCCTTAAATTTCTCCGACCACGCAAATATGCAGTCATTAACTTCAACAGAAAGCAATTAGTCATAGTTGAAATTAGAAACACAAATTATTAAAAATGCATTAGAAGAAAAGCTTATATAGGCAATGCTATACCCTAGATAGAAAAACAGTGCAGGGAGCATTTTTAAAGGGTTTCTGATTTCTTCCCCCCACCAGTCATTAAAACTTTTAAGGTCATAAAAGTTTTCGTCATTTTATTAGAGAACGCTTAACTCAAAACTGCCCAACGTGACACACATTTAACTATTTTTTACTTTCGCATTGACAGTCTTAGATTGTAGACTCAACCCTGAGTCCATCACACCCAAAGCATCTACGAACTGCTAATGAATATTTCATATTGAAAATATCAATGCTTTGATACTAAAATTGAGGTTTTAAAGCATTTAAGCTTCATAGGACCAGAAAGAATCAATTATAGCTTTTCATGATACTTCCTCTAGCTGAGTCAGCGTTAACCAATCGATAAGCCGAGCGGCACACGCTAGCTCTTGCTTCTAGCTGGAACGTGGGTGTCGCTACATCGATGAAGTGCTACAAAAATGTCCCTTATGAATATTTCAGCCCTTATTTCATGCAACATTGAGGGAACGATACAGCGGGTAAGAAGTGTGTCTCTGTGTGTATTAGAGGTGTCAACGGAGACTTCTTCTGGCTTAAATTCAGCTTGAGGGAAAAAAGTGTGTGTGTATCTGAGAGGTAAAAGATAAATACAGAGAGAGAGAGAGAGAAAGAGAGAGAGGGAGGGTGCAAGACATTTACAGAAAGTTGATGTGCATGGACACTCACTTACATATGTTTCACTTTATAAAATCGCAGCGTTCTCGACCCAGCTGCCGTACGGTTCAGGCAGCGAGAAGAGAGATGTGGAGCGAGCTCACCACGGACGGGCTGTGGGTGATTACTCATCTCCCGGTGCTGATATGTTTCGCTCCTGTCACACTCCATTAATATAATTGTACAAAAACTAAGCTGACAGGCCGGAGATGAAGGAAGTGACACGCAACTCTCATCAGTTATATCCACATCAGCATTTCTGGGTGGCACAGGAAATATACAAAGGGGACAGAGAGAGAGAGAGTGAGTATGGTG
Source organism: Triplophysa tibetana (assembly GCA_008369825.1). Lineage (NCBI taxonomy): Eukaryota > Metazoa > Chordata > Actinopteri > Cypriniformes > Nemacheilidae > Triplophysa > Triplophysa tibetana. Next base: position 14,928,765 of record CM017894.1, on the reverse strand, counting down.
TTTAAAGGAATAGTTCACCCCAAATTAATTACTTTTGTCATCAGTTGTTTACCTTCAGGCTGCAAATTGTGGAACATGTAATTTCAATATTCTGTTTACTTAGGATTCATGATTTTATTTGTCACATGTATAGTTGAAACATAAACCGATCATGTGACACAGCAGGAAATTAAGAAATAAAACTAATACTGAAGATGACGGCTTTTCTACAGCTCAATGGTTAGCATGGCACTTGCAATGCCAAGGTCATGGGTTCAATCCCAGGCATTGTACATACTCAGAAACACATGTATAGCACAATGCTATGTCGATTATCTATAAAATAATATACTATTACCAGTTTGTAATCACACAAAGCTAAAAAATGGCTTAAAACATCCTGAAACATTGCGTATGAGTATTTAAGTGAACTACTCCTTTAAAAACATTTTCATCCTAACTGATTGAAAACATGCCTCGTCTAAATATCTAACTACATTACATAGAAGATTACTGATAAATGACAGTAATTATCAAAGGAATTTTGTTGTTTTTGAATATAAATCGAATGACTTTTCAAGTTTTGTGTCAAACAGTTGAAACAATTTTCAAGTTCTTTACTTTTAAAAGGCACAATTACACCAGAGGCTGTACGCCTGATATCCTTCATGTACTTATTAGCTGTTAATTAGAGATTGGGCGCAGTTATATTAGCATATAATTAGAGTCCTAATCGACATCAAATATACGATGCAAAAAAATGTTAATTGCAATAAAAAAAACACTGCGGTCAAAAGTAGGTTTGGCATAAAATGTAATCATTATTTAACTGCGTGAGGTCTTGCCACAATTTAGCAATAAGCAACACAAGAGCAGTCTCCCAAATGACATACTATACACTATGCACTCAAACATCTAGAGCAGGGGTTTTACAACTGGTTCTGTGCCAGGGACCACCATTCTGACTAACAAGTAATCGGCGGCCCACTGTTGTGTGTGTGTATGTTCGTATATGACGTTGGGGACGCAAAACACAACGTTAGCAAAGCATAAGATAGACCTGATAGGTGCAAAGCTAGCCTATCCTGTGTCAGTTTGAATCTCAACTCAAACTCAAATTATTTTAAATATTTTCATTAAATTTAGTATTCACACCAATGCGCAAATATTCTGGAAATGTTTGGAAAAATAAATTATGGAAAAAAAGGGATTTTAATAGTGAAATTAGGTAGGCTGGAATGCATGTCACGGACCACATGCAATGCCGCCACGGACCACCAGTTGAAAACCCCTGATCTAGAGTATGAATTTCAGAAAAGTAGTATCGTCCTAAATGGAATACAAAAGCATTTTATTCTAACCGGAAGTATATAGGTATCCCAGACGAGCGCAAATAATGAGAAATCGCAGGGCTACTTAAAGTCCACTTCTTTTTTAAGAATTTTCAATGCACACTCCGTACTCACACTAGCTATAATTCAAAATGGTATAGAATAATGCATAAGTGTGCGATTTGGTATGCACCTAAAAATTATAAAGGGCGCACAGAAAGTGTTTGTGAGTCAACAAAGAAGTAGAAACCGCCGCTAGAGGGCGCACGATCAAAACAGCAACAACGCTGTAGCTTGATGACGATGTAAAGGAGCGGGGAATGAAGAGATCTGTTGTATTCAACTCCACCGCTGAAACAGACGAGAACAAGAAATCATGTTAGCAGATGAGGTGAAGTTTTATAAATGTTGCGAATAATTGTGTTCCATAAATAAGGGACTGCTCGAAAAAAAATAGTGGTTGCTAGACGCTAGACTCTACTTCCGCATTTGTCACCGACGTGTGAGGTGGTATCAACCCATGATATGACACCATTTGAAGATTTGCCCCATGTCACTGTTTAGAATGGCGATTTTTCCACCATAATCGCAGTCGGTGGTAGTTGGGAACATTTGAGAGTACTCAGCTGAAAAAAATATATAACACTAGCCTTGTGCACCAAGAAATATATCGCAAATGTGTATCGTATCGAAATACATAGCAATATATTGTATGGTGACCCATCTATTGTGATGTGCATTGCATCGGGAGGCACTTGCCAAAACACAGCCCCACTTTTTACAACCCAATGGATAAAATCAGTTCTGAAAATAATCTGTTCAGTAATACGTCACATTACATAAATTCTGTTTTAAAGATGTATCACATCAATGTGGCCCAGATGTTACACAGCTGTGGTTCTCAGAACATCTAAGCAGAGCGAGGACCGCGCGACAATATGCTCTCTGTGAGCAGTGGCAATTTTACACCAGCTCTGACCCTGATGGAAAGTTCATTGAACTGAGGCCTCTCCGCAGTAGCATTTCACATCCCACAGTCCCTCGCAACGCAGCGCCACTGTCAGCTTCACTTATTCTCAGGGTGGCTGCACACCGAGATATGAGGTAAAATACAGCCATATAATATAAATCTTACAGAAGTAGATTCTGGCGAGGCTGAACTGCAGAAGCGCATGCGACTGTTTGAAACAGGATTTCATAGGCCGCTGACAAATGTGCTTAGATTTTTCCTGCCCTCTCTCGAGAAACAGAAATATATCAAGATAGAAGATAAAACGTGTTTGTTGGTTTATGTTTTGGGGATGCGGGATAATACATTTTAGAGTGTAGAGTAATTTTATTTTTAAATACTACAAAAATGTAACAAACGAAGCAGGCGGGAGGAGAACTTTTGCATCGATGATAAATGCTTCCGCTTTGCTTATTTATTGTGTGTCACAGCATCTGTTTTTTTTTTAAAACTGTCAAGAAATTAAAATGAACTGAAATTATCACTTGCCAACAGAACATTAAGCCTAGTGTTTAAGAAGATTGATGCTTATGTTAATTATGTCCGCTTAAAATAAATTCTGGTCAAAAACCTACACTGCTTAAACAAAACAATAAGAATAATAACTGGTGACAGAATAGATTATTTTGTAAAAGTAATGAGTGACTTTTCAGAATTATGGAAAATGACACAAAAATGTATCGCCTGGAATATACAGAAATCATGAATGATTATAAATAATGTTTGATTATAAAGCCATACAGTATATAAATTATGATGCTTATTCTATTTTTATATCAATTTAAATGATAGAAAAATTTACATTCACACTTATTTTTTATGCACTTTTGAAAAACACAGATAATGATTCAAACATGATTAAATGTGAGTTTAAATGATAGTTCACCCAAAAGTGAAAATTTTGACATCATTTTCTCACCCTCTTGTCATTCCAAACCTGTATGACTTTCTTTAATCTCCCGAACAGAAAAGACCATATTTTATAGAAAGCTGTTAACCAAACAACGCGAGCACCCATGAACTTCTATTGTATGGACACAAACCATTGCAAGTGAATGGGTGCCAGTTAATAACATTATTTAAAATATCTTCTTATTATTTGTTCAGCCAAAGAAAGCAAATCATGCAGGTTTGAAGTGACAAAAGGGTGAGTAAATGACAACAGAATGTTCATTTTTTGGTAAACTAACCATCAATTCTACAGAATTCATTGAAAAGAGCTGCTCTGGGTAATAATGTACTTGCTTTTTAAGGTTTCATCCAAAGTAATTTGCAGTTCACTCATTGTAGTTTTAATGAACATAGTTCTTTTCAGGTTTAAACATTAAGTTGTCAACCCAGATATTTACTTTTTAGGCCAGAAGAACCCTTATGGTACCTTGCAACATTTATTTCTCGCAATGCATTAAGGTAACATGGATATTGGAGTGAACCATTAGCATTCATTTTCTAGCTGTTTTGTTTTAATTTGCCTCTCCAAAATAATTCACAGCATGATTTCCTCAACCGCATTTTAGGCGCTGTTCCATCTTCCAAAATAAGGAGAATTCGGCCTGTTTGGAGGCCTCTGCCAGCCAGTGCTTCTTTCAAACAGATGAGCTAGATTTTCTTGTGTCCTGGGGCATGTTGGATGCTGGCCCTAGCACTCTGCACCAAAGCCCTACTCTCCAAAACAGCTGTTATCCCTCTATTTGCTCTGAGGGAAAAGCTTCATATTCCGAGATGATCCATTTGTTATTTTTGTCATCCGCTGGCTAGTGGCTGGAAAAAACGGGGTGGGGGTAAGAGACTACATCAAGTCGGTAGTTATGCAGGAATTATGCAAGCGTTTGCACGACTCCGGGCGTGCCTGATCTGAGCGATCAAAACGTTTGTGACCCTGTGCGAATGTGGCGGTACTAGCGGGATCCAAAATAGAGCGACAGACCGGGAGAAGAATCTCACAGGACACTCCGGGGCGCGACGGGCCGAAAACATCAGAACGTGATGCTGAGGGGAAGAGGCAGAAGATTGGTGCTTCAGACAAGAAACAAGCCCCAGGGTTCAAAGTTTAAGTTGTGGCAACAGATATTTTGGAATAAACAAGACTTTGAAAACAGCTGAAATGTTTGACTCATACATATAGCAAAAACATATTTACATCCTGGATTTATATTTCATTGTGTATCACATTTGGAAACAGGATGTGATAATGTCCAGGATGTCCCACATCATTTGACATCATAATTAAGCAAAAGAAAATTTAGGTTGTCAGTAACTTACCGTAAATTTAATAACTACTTAATATGCTTTCCAATTAGTACTGTTTTTAATTACATTAATCAAAATTAAAACACTTTGACTTTTGAGATTCAAAATGGGCAAGAAGAGACTGGCATTAGCACAGCAACGATGCAAATAATTACATTCTTCCAAAGCAATAATTGAATTGAATTCTTCCATGCTCTTGTCTTCTGTAAAATTGTTTTAAAATATTTTAAATTACGATACATTTACATAACTAGAAAAGTGACCCAAGAAGAAAAAATTATATATAAACTAGGTCAGTTTATGCTTAAAACTACATTAAATCTACATTAAGTTACTGGCAAACCTGCTGCGAAATTACAGCAAAGTTTTACAGTGTAGTCATTCCATACTAGAACGTGAAGTTACAACAAAAGTGATGCAAAATAATGCCCATGTTCAATCAATGCAACCGTAGCGCATCAATTCTTGGAGTGTACAACAGCGGTCGCAAGAAGCACGTCTAGAGTACAGTCAAACTTGAGCCAAATGCATCTGGGTGTGAAATATGACATTTTTAAAAGCGTATCAAGAGACATTTTTTTCTATAGAAATTTCTAGAATGTTCTGAATGATTAATATGGCGCCCTATAAACATCCTTTTAAGCGATAGGACTTTTTTTAGAATAGCTGTAGGAAAAGCTTTGTCGTATGTAGGTTACAATGTGATCGCGCTTAGCGGCTGCCCACTACAAGCTCATAAACTCGAGTCTAAAGTTTGACACGGACAGTGTTTACAGCCAATTGCAGCTCATCACGTATAAACTTCACATACGGATTGTGACTCTCCAGACCCCTGAGACCGTCCGGGAGTTTCACAGCTCGTCTAACAAGCCTTATTTTCTTCTACTCTTTAAATAATCGGATCCAGGCATCATTTTTGTTTAGTTTGCTGTGTGTTTAAATTGTTTGCAATCTGCCAGTATTGTCTGGCTTTTCCCAGACAAGATATTCAACCTTGAAGAAACAGAGGGACGCAAAGCTCTGATACAAAACATGCCGAATTGTAAGCAATTATATTTGCTCCAGTCAGGGAATTGACTCAGAACTGACATGCACTTTCAGGCTGTAAAGATGTGAAGGCATGTTCGGTTTTGTTAGCAATACTCAAGATATTCAGTTACCTCAGAATTCAACTGAAAAAAAGTCAACGGCATTATAAGAAGTCTGTTATAATCCATCAATTTGTGCAAATTCTTCTGAAAGTATTTGGAGACACTTAAAATTGTTTGAATTGCATTACATTAGATACGCAGTATTAAACTAGGTTGCAATTACAAACAAATGGTAATCTCAAAAATAACATCACTTCATTTTTTTATGTTACTTTTAACCAAATGGTCTCAAGATACATTTATTTGATGTACATTATAACTATTAAATTCAACATGCCTGGTATAGAGTATGCACAGGTGTAGTTCATTGTCTAAACTGTAGATACATAAACAACCAGAAAATGTGCAAATACCGTTTTCATAGTAAATGTAAAATGTAAGTAATGTAAAATAATGAATTGAAAAAAATATATATATGTCTATATAAATATTTGGGGTTGCTAGGGAATACTTGTGAATGAATGAAGTGTTTCCAATACTTCTATACACAGTAGCAGGATAGCATTAGTTCCAGCGCTTGGCTGTGTTACAGATATAAAAATAGGGCAAATTGAAATATCTTAAAATGAAATGACCCGTTGAACCATTTCATTTACTTTTCATTAATAAAACAGAGAGAACAAAGATCTAAATCTGGTCCAAACTCAAGGTAGAAGAGTGTTCTTTGAAAACAAATCTGATTCAGAGTGCCAGAAAGGTAAGAAATAACCCCGTGAACTCAAAAGGACTCATGCATATTTCATTATCCGTAGAACAGTCACTCCTGCACATCTGAAAAAATGGTTTTGGATTCATCATACCCTGGATTTAATAATTTTGGATGACGATGGAAACATCTTATGTATGTGTGTAGATACATCTGCTTAACATTGTTTTTCTGGTTCTTTCTCTCTGGCCCTTTGAGAACAGCACTCTACCATATACTCTTTACTGCTGTATACAATATGTATGCAGTGCACAGTATACACATTTTTTGTATGCATGGTATATCCGGATAGCCTACAAAACCTAATGCACTTTTCATGACAACAGACTCTGTGAGGTCATGAGACAACATTGTAGCATCTGCATAATAAGTCGAACAAACAAAATCTTCTTATGCAGTATTTTTAGAACGTAGCCTATCTTTGTCATACACACACAAACTCTCTTTCTCTCTCCCTCCTTCTCTGCTGAACCTTTTTTACATTACATTTAGTTCATCTGCTAGGTCAAAATCTATAGAGTGTCCAAAACAACCCAACTCAGTCAATTATATTTTACGCTTTTTACCTTCTTTTCTCAAAGTCTGAAAAAGAACCAAACAACGGGTACTTAGACCACAAACTGTCAGGTTTATTGCCTCATTGTCAACACTAATGGCAAACACGGCTTTACGGTGTAATCGCACACAGACGCTGAAACACAAACACACACCCGTCAACCGAAGCCCACGTATCACAATACTGTCAGCCCGTCTGAGGGGCGGCGTGAAGCTAATTCTCCAGCCCTTATCAGCCTCGCTTTTGCCGCCCATGTCCTGCGCTGTCAAACACAGATGCCGTTTTTAAAACATAATCCTGTTGTCAGTGTTTGCGCTGGGACTCGGTGAGAACGGCAGACAGAGGTAATTAACGTCCAGATGTGCGGCTATCCTCCGATTAGCCGTTTTAATACTATGCCCGCCTGAGTGAACCGGCGATTGCGAAGAAAACGCAAACAACAACGTTACAAGAGATAAGCTCTGTAAATAAATTAAGTAAGCACCAATTTGTGCATATTTAGCGACTACATTTCTTGGACAGCTATATTGATCTTTATTACGATTATTTCTATAAAGTCTGAAGAACTTTATAGAATTCAGTAACACAAAAAATCTTAATAAACGTAATTGTGTTCCCTACATAAAGCATAATTTTAACACAGGAAAGAATTATTTATATATTTTATTGCTTTCTGCTGAGATTCTCGTTACCATAACACATCACTATTTGTCTGAGTACGTTATACGTTGTAAAATTACAATACTCTGAAAACAACTATTGGATGTTTTAGGCTTCTAGATGTTCTCAAATAAAAAAAAGCAGAATATTCATGTGTAATAAAGATGAAGAAATAGTGATGACCAATATTGTCATCCTCCGTAACAAGTTTAAACACACACCAATATATTTACATTAAGTTTGATTTCACGTGAAGAAACACAACATCTACTAGTACCTTTCAAATAGCTACCAGGTTAAAAAAATACATTTTTCTGTTTAAAAACTTTTTCTGTTCTCATTACGGGTATAGGTCGTTTTTTTATCATTTTTATTCAAATACACTTAATAACTTGCTTAGGCATCATGGCTTTGCTATTTTTATGCTATGGGATTTTATGACATAAGAATTTGTGATACAAACGTGGAGAAATGTGTTAAACTGTCAGTAAAAGTTTGGAAATTAATACTTTTAAACATGTCGTTGTTTTAAATTGGTGTGTTTTAAGAAAATCACATTTGATATCTTGAAATTTAAGATTTCCTGAGAATCACCCTACTACAAATAAAGTTCCCTTTCTGTCGGTCTCTCGACGTTGTGTCGAGAACGACAGATGGGGTTCGCCCTTGAGAACCAATCAACTCTGACTACTATAGAAAAGGCCAATGAAATTTGGCGAATGAAATTTGCATGCCGGGCTCCGCCCCCGGATATCCGGTATAAAAGGAAGCCGGCGTGCAGCATTCATTTACCTTTTGTTCTTCAGAGCCATCGCTCATGAGTACAACTCAGGATTCAATCCTCTACAACTACACTGCTGGTGCTACGACGTGTTACAGCGGATCGTCCCTTCCTGCAGCGACCTTCCCCTGGGCGTCTCGGCGGTTCCGGAGGTGTTAGAGATTTTTCTAAAAAGTCCTTTTCAGGACTGACTGAGCATTCTCCAGCGCGGCATGTCCCGCTGTTCTCTTGGGTGCGGCACCCTCATCGAGGAGGGGGATGGACACGATCGCTGCATTAGGTGTCTGGGCGTCCAGCACACTGAAGCAGCGTTCGTTGACACATCTGCCCGCACTGCGGGCAGATTGTCATTCAGAAAGTTGCGGTCACGGGTGACTGTCTTCCTACGGGAACCAGCCACCATTTCGTTTGCTACACGGGCTGTGACATTGGTGGCTACGGCCCCAAAGTCCACGACATCGGGGCTACGGCCTCGAGGTCTGCCTGTATTAGCAGCGTTAAGTGATATGGGGAACTCTGCGAACGTAAACCCGCCAGCCAAGTGCTCACGGGCCGATCGCACCCCGATTCGCTCTTCTGAACGTTCCCCAACCGGCGGTGGCATACCGTCCGGATCCTCAGCCACGCATTCGGAAACGATGTGTGACATAGATGAGATGTCGCTCGCAGCATCGGAGGGAGACTGGCATCCGACTCTGACGAATCCGAGCTCCACCCCCAGCGGTCGAGTTCAGGACGAAGCAGAAGTGATGTCATCCGTGCTAACCCGGGGATACGTGGTTCCTGAGGTCGGAGCGCGGTGCAAACCGCGCCCAGCCCGGGTGCTATGTTTTTCCCGGAGGTGCACGAGGAGCTGTGTAAAACTTGGAACGCTCCACTCACGGACCGTTTCAGTGAAACCAGCTCCGGCTCCCTTACTTCCCTCGATGGTGGGGCAGCCAAGGACTACGTCGAGATCCCCCGGGTGGAACGTCCGCCCGCGGTGCACATGTGCCGCGGACGGCTACCACCTGGGGGGAATCGGCCACGTCTACCGTCCAAAGCGCGTAAGACTTCGGCATCACTGGTGTCGAAGGCTTGCGATGCTGCGGGCCAGGCTGCCTCCTCTCTCTATGCCATGGCCATCCTGTTGCGAGGGCGTTGAGAGAGCCCCACGAGGGTAAGGCCGACCCGGGTATAATGCAGGATTTCCGTGCCGCCGCTGACAGCGCTCTACGGGCGACCAAGGCAGCGGCACGGGCCCTGGGTCGGACGATGTCCACGGTAGTGGTCCAGGAGAGACACCCCCGGCTATACCTTGTGCAGAAGAGTGACACCAGGGAAGTACGCTTTCTTGATGCACCCATCTTGCAGGGTGGGTTGTTGGTATCACCGTCGAGGACTGCGCTCAGCAGTTTTTGACGGTGAAGCAGACAGTGGCAATTAGCCACATTTTTTCACGCCGCGACTCGGCCGCCTACAGGCCTCCGAGATCTCACGTGACGTCTGCTTCCCTGCATCCCAGGACCCCTTCGACATCGGCTCCGGTTCCTGTGGCCCCACAGGCGGCACCCCGGAAGCGGAAATCGAGGGGGAAACCTCCACCCCGTCAGCAACCTTCTCGCGAGAAGGGACACTGACGGGAAGACCCCAGGGAGAACAACATCGGGCCCGAACCTTCACAGCCACGGCTCTGATTGGTCGGTACGGGACGGCTCCTGCCTCGTCACCAAAGCCGGACCCTTTTCAGGGCCTGGCGCCCACTTACTCACAGAGTTTTTCGGTTCTTCCCGGGTGTACTTGCAGCCGATCGCACACTCCACTGGACTGTGCCCGGCAAACCCGACCTCACGCCCTGGCGAGGCGTAGGGTCGTATACACACGACAGCTGCTACCACTCTCAAACCGACAGTGTGTGCAGCTGTCCCGCTAGGCAGGTAAGTAGGCGGAGCCAACCTTTTCTCCGGGGACCCCCCGTGACAGATGGTTAGCTCCGCCAGCCGACGAACCACCCCCGTGGGAATGATGAAGCAGACCGTCCCCTTGGTCACCCTGTACAGTCCCTGGGAGCTCGAGAGCTGCCCACACTGTCTCGCTGACTAATGAGGGCGGTCCGTCTTGGTTACTCGATCCAGTTCGCCAGAGACTCTCCCAAAGTTTGAGGCATCATCCCTCCCTCGGTCGAGGCAGGGACGCCTCCGTACTTCGGGTAGAGGTCACCACCCTTCTGGCAAACAGGCATCGAGCTCGTCCCTCAAAACCAAGATGTTCAGTGGGTCACGACCCGCACTTCATCGTTCCCAAAAAGACGGTGGGTTGCGCCCAAAGGTCTGCGTACCCGGAACAGAGCACCTTCACAAGCTGCCGTTCAGGGTGCTCACACAGAGGCGCGTCCAGACATCTATCAGGTGTCAGGATTGGTTCGCGGCAATCGACCTGAAGGACGCTTACTTTCATGTCTCGGTCCTCCTCGACACCAGCCGTTCCCACGGTTCTCGTGCGAGAGGCGGGCATATCAGTACAGAGTCCTCCCTTTCGGTCTGTCCCTGACCGCCCTTTCTCCCTTAGGGGAAGAAGGCGAGCGGGTACTAAACTACCTCAGCGACTGGCCTACCCTGGCACACTCGCGAGATCTGTTGTGTACAGGAAGGGACCTGGTGCTCCGGCACCTAGATCGATTGGGACTCCAGGTCAACCAAGAGAGGGGCAAGCTCTCCTCAGTGCAGGGCATCCTCTCTCTTGGTATGGAACTCAACTCTGTCACCACGGCGGCGCTACTGTCCGCAGTTGCGCCCAACCAGTGTTGAACTGTCTGAAATGAACATTTTAGACAGACAGCGGTCCCCCTGAAACAATTCAGAGGCTCCTGGGACACATGGCGTCCTCGCGGGTTGATAACCCTCGGGTTGATGCACATGTGACCGCTCCAACACTGGTTTCAGAGTCGAGTTCCGAGGAGAGCGTGGCACACTGGCAGCAGGAGCATGGTGATGCCGCCCTGCTGCCAACGCACCATAACCCCTAGTCTTTATGACTTTTTTGACGGACTCAGGTCCCTCTGGGCAGGTTATGAGGCAGGTCGTGGTGACGGCTGACGTCTCCCTGTAGGGGTGCGGTGCAGTGTGCAACGAGCACGCAGGTGGGGTTTTGGACGAACCCCCGCCTGCGCTGGCATATCAATTGCCAAGAGTTGTGGGCTGTGCTACTTGCACTGAGCAGGCTACGGCCTCTCGTGTAAGACATGCACGTGCTGGTCCGAGGACAGCACTATAGCTGTAGCGAGCACAGATCGTCAGGGTGGCGTTCGCTCACAGCAGCTAACACAACTTGCTCGACGCCTCCTCCGGTGAATTCAACATGTGACCCGTTCCCTGCGGGCCACACACACCCCAGGCAAACTGAACTAGACAGCCGACGTGCTCTCTCGCCAGTTTATGCCTCGTGGAGAGTGGCGACTTCACCCCCGCGCACCAGCTCATTTGGAGGCTGTTCGGGTAGGCCCAGGTAAACCTGTTCGCCTCCCGCAACACCACCATTTGCCCGCTTGATATTCCTGCCCTCAGCACGGATATCCTTGCGCACAGCTGCCCGCGGGATGGGTGGAAGCACACCTTCCCCCCCCAGGAGCCTCCTTGCACAGACGCTGTGCAAGGTCAGGGAGCAGGAGCACCAGGTGTTATTGGTTACACCACACCGGTCTAACCGCACTTGGCTTCAGAGCTAATGCTCTGGACAGCGACTCCCCCTGAACCATTCCCCTGACAGAGGACCTGCTCTATCAGGGGACGGACACGTTCTGGCATCCCAGATCTGACCTCTGGAACACCCATGTCTGGTCTCTAGACGGGACGAGAAGATCCTGAGATGGCTACTCCCCCTCTCGGCGGAGACCATCACCCAGGCTAGGGCCCCATCTACTAGGCGGTTACACGCCTCTAGACGGCGCCTCTTCTCGTCCTGGTGTCTCTCTCAAGGAGAAAGACCCACTGAGGTGCTCGATCAGGATTGTGTTTTCCTTCTTACGAGACTGGAGACTAACATCTCCCCTCCACGCTGAATGTGTATGTAGTCGCTCCTGCCACTCATCACGACTCAGTCGGTGGAAAGTTTCTAGGGCAACACGACCTGGTCACCAGGTTCCTAAGGGGCGCGAGAGGGCGTAATCCGCCTCACCTCCGCTCCATACCCTCTTGGGACCCTAAGTGGTCCTGGGGAGCCTCAGGGCCCCCCAAGAGCCCCTCGGAGGTTCCGATCTTCCTCACTGAGTAAGACGGCCCTCCTGACGGCGCTCACTTCCTTCAAGAGGGTAGGGGACCACCGAGCATCCTCCGTGTCCCAGGATTGCCTTAAATTCGGCCCTGGAAACTCTCACGTTAGCTTGAGACCCAGGACCGGATGCGTGCCCAAGAAGTTCCCACTACTCCCTCCGGGGCCAGGTGGTGAACTTGCAGGCGCTCCCCATAGGGAAGGAAGACCCAACCCGATCAGTGTTGTGTCCAGTACGTGCTGGACCGCACGCAGAGCTCTGAAGCTCTGACCAGCTCCGTGTCTGTTGGAGGACAGCAGAAGGGGAAGGCTGTCTCCAAACAGAGGCTGGCGCACTGGGTCGTGGACACCGTTACGACGGCATCCCGATCTCAGAGTCTCCCATGCCCATTGGTAGTGAGGGCTCACTCCACACGGAGTTTAGCCACCTCCTGGGCACTGGCAGAAGCGCCTCTCTAGCAGACATCTGTAGAGCTGCGGGTTGGGCTACGCCCAAACACCTTCACAAGGGTTAACAACTTTTGTGTAAACCCGGTGTCAGCCCACGTCCTGCGTGGCGACATGTAGGACTGGCATCCGGGGGGGCGTATGCCTGCGAAAGCACCTTTCCACCCTCTAACAGGTTGGGTCAGTGTGCTATCTACCTTTTTTTCTTACCCAAACACATGGCTAAGAAACTGGTACCTCACCTACCTCCCTTCTTACCCAGACACTGGTTAAGAATAGGCATTCCATCCATCACCAAACAAGCACCACCTGGGGGCTGGCTGGGCAGAGCAGCCTTCCCCCTTAGGCCGGGATACCATGTGAGCTATCACAGATAGCTCTAACCGGACCTAGTGCTACCGGACGTATGTAACACCCCCTCCGTGGGCTGTTCCGTCTGATGTATCCTCATGAGTATGGTTCCCAATCCTGGTAACCCATGAGCTTCCCTAGGTGGACCTCCACCTCGCGGTTAACTACTCAGTCCGCACGTTCCATGCGTTCTCCTCCAAGGACGAGACCATACCTATATCCACCATTTTCCTCCCCACGGGCAGGAGGTGGCCTCTGCAGCGCATTCCTGATTAAGGAAGTGGCGCTTACCCGGTGTAAACCCGAGCCGGACGGCCTCTCGCCTGTAGAGAGCTAAGGCCCCGTCCGTGAAAGGTTACCGGTCAGGGCTGTACCCATCTTTCTCTTAGAAAGCTCTGGAACCCCCCGACCACCACACTGGAAGGTTACAGTTTCGCGAAAGCATCGAGCTGACACGCCCAGGCTTGTTACCGTCGCTTCGCTAGAGATTGTGACGCGATACAGCGTTGTGGCGTTTTCCATAGGCAACCCCATCTGTCGTTCTCGACACAACGTCGAGAGACCGACAGAAAGGGAACGTCTTGGTTACGTATGTAACCTCAGTTCCCTGATGGAGGGAACGAGACGTTGTGTCCCTTATGCCACAAACACGTATCGTATTCTGCTGCAGTCGTGAGAGGCTCTCAGGCTCTTCAGAACAAGAGGTAAATGAATGCTGCACGCCGGCTTCCTTTTATACCGGATATCCGGGGGCGGAGCCCGGCATGCAAATTTCATTCGCCAAATTTCATTGGACTTTTCTATAGTAGTCAGAGTTGATTGGTTCTCAAGGGCGAACCCCATCTGTCGTTCTCGACACAACGTCTCGTTCCCTCCATCAGGGAACTGAGGTTACATACGTAACCAAGACGTTATCTAGAAATGTTGGGGAAAAAAGTATTTGTCTCATTTAATAAATAAAAATAGCATTAATTACTGAAAACCTAAAATGCCCATAGCTATTGAAAATTAATAAAGAATCTTATCTTAACAACTTACTCTCACCTTTACACATGTTAATAAACAAAAAAATAAATGTGGAGATGGTGGTCTAGTGGGTTAAACCATTGAACTGGTAATCATAAGGCTGCTGGTTCGATCCCAGCAGCCACCACCAGTGTATCCTTGAGCAAGACCCTTTACTCCATGTTGCTCCAGGGGGATTGTCCCTGTAATAAGTGCACTGTAAGTCGCTTTGGATAAAAGCGTCTGCCAAATGACTAAATGTAAATAAACTTGGAATAAATATCACAGTCAGAAATTGGGTCCTGTTTAAATTTTTTTTATTATACTTCTCATCAAAATGAGAGCTAAAACCAGTCGTGCTTTAATACAGCGCATTTATAACTTCGCAGTTTATCGAGCGCTAAGAATCACACAGCTTGACCTCCATAAGACGCTGGGCACAGAAATCTCCTCAACAGGCAAAGAAAGCTATTTATAAAAGCACATGCTAATTAGCTGGCGTACTGGAGTGGACAGCCGGAGAGCAACCTAACCAAATATCCCCTCTGCCAGACCGCAGCCCGGATATAAACAAGCAACTCTACAAAAAAAGTGCCATCAAAAATCATCCACTTCTCTGATCTGCTTTCATCCCTGGCAGCAGAAAGTTGCATCAACTCTGGTTCTCTAGATTCATCAAGACAAAACAAAACGAAAAAAAAAAAATGATGACGGTCTTCTTTTATGGCGGTACACATTGGCTTGCGTTGGTTTCGTGTCTACACAATAGACACCAACACTCATTTTTGTTTGTTTTGTGTTTTGCAGAAGAAAGAAAGCGACAGGTATGAACTGCCAAACATGATGACAGAATTTCCATTTTTGGGTGAACTGTCCCTTTAAATTCAGTCAAGATTCAGTCCAGACTCTTAACTCCAAATTACAGAGGCCACTTTTGTTTACGTCCCGCCCAACAAACTTCTACAGTATGTTTTACGGAAAAAAAGAGATTGGTGTTTTGAGAGATGTTCACGTCCAAGACAAAAATGACAAGCCCGTTGTGAAAGCGAGAGAGCTACGATGTGAGGTAGCCTGCAGTGTCTTGTCAAGGGGGATGGAAGTGTGTACACTCGAAAAACATTTGGGCTTGTCGACTCCGGGATTTCATTTTGAAGGCCTACGGATTTGATTCCACATGCCACCCTCTCTGACAGCCGGCACCACGGGCCGAGATGCTTTAATCCGAGGATAAGCGAGAAGAAGGAGGGATTTCTACCTGCTCACACTCGCATACACTACGGCGATACAAGAATACACTGTACCTGCGGCCAATCTCTCTCGCGCAGACTGAACCTCTCAAGTTAACACTAAACGCATGCTCCTGTCAGCAGTAAGAAACAAGGCATTTCAACAGGTCTGCTTATAAAACAGAGAAGTGTTAAGGGTGCACTCCTAGAAATGCATGCTTGAGGTGTGCTCGTGGAAAAACAGAAGACAGGGTCTCCTGTAGATGTAAGTACAGAGAGTCAAATAACCTTCATATGACTACATTAGGACTGCATCTGCAAACAAAATTAAAAATAAACATTACCAAGAAAAACTTATTTTAATCTAAGTAAAGAAAGAAATAAGCACAGTCAATCTAATTTTGTGTGAAAATGTCTTGTGGCTAATAGGTATTATATTGTCATTTGTCAAGCTGGAAATGCAAGGTCAAGTCAAGCGCATTGCGTTATAGGGTCACAATCTGCAACGCATTAATTGTGGTCACATGAGTATTCCAAGCATAAAGGAAATTGACATCCTGTACACAGTGCACATACCATAGAAAGCAACTCAAATAATAGCATGTAAGACATGTATGTTGTAAAAGATGATAGAGGAATCTAAATGACCACGATATGTCGATACGAATACCCAACAGCATTCATTTCTCTTTGCTAATCAATAAATTGTCAATAAAGTTAAGAACTGATTCAAAATTGAAGAGTAATTTCTCTGAAATTACATAACTGCAGATCTCACAACAAGCTACGTTTTCAAAATGTACCATGCTAATCTCATCATAGAAACAAAGTTAAGATTTTACACATCTTTTATATATCAATACAATAGATATATTACTGTATATTATATCATAGTAACATAGCATTGCCTAAAAGAGATTTATCTGTAATGTTCATTTTTGCTAAATTTAGGCAAATTTAGTTAACAATTACTGTTATTTGTTAACTATCCACATATATTTTAGTTTTATTAGGATGTAATTTGATAAAATAAATATTATACATACGTACACATATGTATAAAATTCAATTCAAAATACATAAAAGTGTTATATCCTCTCTTTTAGTTTGTTTACTCTGAGTGTGTCTGTCAAGGTCAAACTCTTATCTCTAGGCCACATGATCCCTCTGGACCCTTGGGGTGACTTGTGTCTCAATGTTACCCATAATCACCCTCTAGACTGAGCCTCTGAGTCCTGTTGTCCTGTGGCCTTAATTCACGACCCCTTCGGCCCAGGTAAGGCATAAACACATCCTAAAGAGCTGCTATGGAACACTGAGCCATTTTTGACTCCAAATAGGTCGGGATTGAAAGCAAGCCGCTACATCTAATGCAAAAGATAAAGTTCTTACTGAAATGTGAAAAATAACACAGGTGGGGGGTGCAGATCCTGCTAATGAGGCTACTTCATCAAAGAACATTTTTGTAAGCCGCGGCGATATTTCGGCGGAAATCTCGCATCCGCAGAACCTGGCGAGAGGAAAAACAACAGTCATCAATTGTGCGCGAGTCACGGAAACATAAAAGGTCCACCTCGACAGCCATTTTTCTCGACGGAAGGGCTGAGACATCCTGTGGGAAAATATGCAAGCGACATTGTCAGACCAAACAAAAATAAACAGGCATTATTAATCAGCGTCGGGTGGCTTCTTTAAACAGAAGCGCGGCTAGCTTCAGGCTACTCATCATTTAAACCGTCGACATACACTTTTGGAAATAAGCTATACAACTAGCAGCTAACAGAAGTACATTGAAGATACTTCAGTGGGGACAGTAAAATATAAATGAACCATCGAATAATATAACATGTGATTTACTCAGGGCCATATCGGTATCAAAAACAAATTGATTTTTCAAATAATAAAGTGACAGCGTTAAATAAATCCGAGCAAAAACGGCGTCTTGCCGACAGTAGGATGAGTTATTACTCATCGCGGTTGAAAGCTGTTCACTTTCAACAGCCGTAAAAAACAGAGAAATAACTTGTACCGGACCGGCTTTGCTAAAAACACAGTTCCAGGTCAACTTTTTTTAAGTTCATTTTAAACCGAACCCATGATTTGGTAGCAAAGGACAGCATAGAAAATACTTTTTTTGAACTGCAAAATAAGTGTCAATACACACCTTGTTGATTTTTGGAAGACAGTTTTTGTCATCAAACTATGCACACACAACCTAACAAACCATCTCTTTAGCGCCCAGTGTGTAAAAAACAAATCTGATAACTTGTTTCCATTTTCCTTTTCAAAAGCTGCACACGTACGAGGACATTAACTTCCAAATTGAGTTCGGAAAGGCTTATACTTCACAAAAGGTGCCTTTTCAGGCATTCATGGAGAGGATCGTTGTGAGTTGGCGGGGCTTGGCTTATTTCAATTTAATTCAAGAGTTGAAAGTCTTTATGGAAATTTAACCCAACTTTGTTCCATTTTTATTTTCCCATTTGGACCGGTGGCCGTACGACCGGTGCAGGGCGGAGAGCAACTCGAGCCGCAATGCCGTTTAGGGAAAAATGCAGCAATATTCTGTCGAAATGTCAACAATATAGCACTATAGGCTTCTGTCCCTGCGGGCGTTGTAAAAGGAAAACGACATTTAAGAAACAATGCCAGCAAATATCACGCGACCAAAGATGCAGTGCAACTCGTAGCACCGCGTTTTATTATTGTTGTCGGAGAAATTGTTGCATATGCTAACAAGGGTGATTTTTTTAACTCCACATGATTTCTTAGTTAAAAGAACCCAGTTCTTGCCTGTCTGTCATGTGGTCTGCGGGGACTGGCTGTTTTGTGCTCCTGTCTGGTCATAATGAGGCTCACAAAAGCACAGTATAGACAGAAGAATATTTTCCTGACGTTGATGAATAGCTAGCATGAAAGCATGGGCTTCTACATAGAGCGCAGAGAACATTAGCATACCGCCACTAGGAAATAGTGAGCCATATAATTACTTTTAGGAAAGAATGTGGTAATCATGACCAATTGTTCCTCAAAGTAGGTCTACCTACGGATAGACAAGAAGAGATGCATCAAAAAGATAAATTGGTAATTTACCCAAATTCAAAACATTGTTTTGTCAAAAAAATGAACAGCAATTCAAACCTTATGTCACAGGAAAATGTTTGCCGATTTTGTTTGAATTTGCACATTGTTTATTGCACAAAAACATACGATTATTCGAAAAAAAGCAGGAATGAAGCTCCAGCTATTACCACAACTGTCACTGGCGAAAGTAGATCATATGAAGACATAAAAAAATTACAATTATTGAAAAAACCAGGAGTGAAGCTCCACCCCCAAAACACGACCATCACTGGCTAAAGCAGATCGTACGAAAACATAAATAATAATACACAAATTATTAAGAATTAGCCACTAATTCGCAAAAATGTAAAACATTTGTTAGCACTTCAAGTTACTTTAAAAAGTAAAAACTGATTACCTTTACATCATAAAATTAAAAATCTATTGCTAATCTTATCAAAATATTTGCTTGTGATCACATATTTAGGCTCCAGGTCATGATGCTGATTTTGCTTAGCATCCTATAAACTAAACATCTCTTCTCTGTGTGCTAACAACACAAGTTCCTCCTCATCTTGACTTATTTGGGACAAAACAGAGTGTTTTTCCATTTCTCCATTTGTTTTGCCACAATTCTGCCAGATCTCTAAAGGTTGACACATTTCCACCCTCCATCACTACATACCCTCACACTGCCCACTCCAAACAGTGTGTACACGAAACATTTAGATTTATTCTTATTTATTTCCGCATTTAAAGAACTGTGCCTGTCAAACATCAGAAATGCTCCATCACAACTGACTCAGCAGACCCACAGATAACACTTGCACTCCCGTGTGTGCACGTTTCCGAACTCAACTGCGTAGGAACGCGCCATTATTCTAAAGCAAAGCTACGATGACGGCGCGAGGCCTCGGAGCGGAGCGGCGCCGTGATCGATGGCGGCCATTAATCACGCCAGCGCCGCGGCTGGAGATTGATGTGCAGAAATTCAAATCTTCAAGCAGCGTTTTGGAAATTAAAGCAGTGTGGCAAGGTTAGGATCCCTGCTGAAGGAGGGAGCTGTGGGAACACTGAGCTCCCCGGAGGAAAGGATTGTCACCATGAGCTCTCGGGAGTTTCTTTTAACCTCTGAACCGCCAGCTGTCTCAGACATCTGAGTGCCGGATTGTCATAGCGAGATACCGCGGCTGAAAACTAGAAAGTGAAGAAAAATGAAACACCTGTACATCAACTTTGTAGGTCTTTCATATTGAGCTCACATAATAGAGGAAATAAGAGATTTAACAAAAATATTAGTTTTAAAATATGGCACACAGTTTATAGTATATATCTAAACAGTATATAAAAGTATATAAATAAATTCTGTCATCATTTACTCACATGTCATTTAAACCTGTATGTTATATATATATAAAAGAAGGTATTTTGAGAAATGGGTTAATGATTTTCTATCAAAACGATGGAAGTCAATGGGGTGCGTTGTTTGGTTACCAACATTCTTCAAAATATCTTCTTTGGTTTCCTCTAGAAGATAGATTGTCATACTGGTTTGTAATGCCATGAGATTGGGTACATTGGGGTGAACTCTTCCTTAATCTACTAAGAGCACAAAATGTTGGTTTAATAGGTTGAATTCAATGCCTGGTGCGTTCTTTATGCATTTTTCTTAATAGTCATTGTGTCATTAGCTACGCAACATCTCAAAAACGAACTATTAAAAATAATTAAGAGTCGAGTTTTGATTTTAAAGAGGTTTCCGAATCGGTCACTTGAGACACCATTTTTGTCATGATTCAATAAACAGCATGGCAGCTTATAAGGGTTTTATAATAGAGCCTTTGACACCACACATACTGTATGTAGTTGTAATATCAGTGATGGGTTATGGGTAATGTCACCACCACGCCAGATACACTTGTGGAGGCTCAATAATTTAGCCGCTTGATTTCCCAGTTCACACACAGACATTTACAGTTATCTGCTGCGCTGGTTTGGTGGGGGGCAGGGGTTCAATGTCGCGCCGAATGTTTTACTGTGGTACATAAAGCAGAGAAGCAGATGGGAGGCATTCGACATCATCGCTAATAAACCTCTGAATCAAAGCAAACAGAAATGGAAGCTATAGGGTGTGGAGGTTGATTTATAGCGTCAGCTCCCAAACGCCTGGCGACAAAGAAACGGGGAGGGGAAAAAAGGTACTCGCTTGAAAAAACATTACACGCCCTCGTGATCGGCTCCCTTCAGATGCGTGTTTGCGACGACGGGCTAAACTCATCAGAGGTGATGATATTGTTCATTCCGCTGAGGACCCGAGGCATTGATTTCACTTCTGCTTTTCCATAAAGTGCCAAGTTCTACAGGGCCCTATAAATTCATTCAGTCAGTATCTGGGAAAAGGACCCCGTCTCACGCTGTTAATTTAATAAAGAGTTTGGGAAGTGGATTCCAAGTTCAACCCTACAAAACCATCTCAACTGTCCTAATAGCTTATAACATGATGGATAATGTACTTTCATTCTGTCTCTTTACGTTATGTTTGGCACAATTTCAAAGATTTCCTGTTTTAATTGTAATGTTAATGCTGCCATTTTGACTTCCTCAACTAAAACCTAATGTCAAGATCAATACATTACATTGACTATTGACTATTCACAGCATAACGTTGGTCTTCCTGGTAGTTTTTCTCAATATAGATTACTGAGAAAACAATAAATCTGTACAAATACAAACAGGGAGTGCATTTAGGTATTGCCACTAAATTTTGGCCTTTTTAAAACCAATTTAGCTTGTGTCTACATTTATATGCTTCCCTCTTTATTTCTGTCAAGAAATACATATGTGTTTACTTAGAGGCTATTAAGGGGGATATCTTTCTTCACACTGAAGGAGAAGCATATTTAGTCATTTGCCGGGGTCTCCGAAATGCTATGCCCAGAGCTGTTATGCCCTTGTTAATAGTCTAAAACAAGCCTTTTCGTAACAAATTAGTTAAGCAATCTTCAAAGAGACACAGCCGTTGCATTTATTACGTGGCCTTATGGTTTGTCTGTTTTATTCCCATCGAACGTATTTACTCCCTCAGCCTCTTCCTGAAGGGCCTAATGGCGGCCATATTTAAGAGAAAGAACCACACAATTCTGACTATTTTTTTGGTATCAGTGAAGCGTACATCTTGTTCTGCCACACTTGAGTACATTCAAATGAATATTGAATGAATTCGGAAACACGGCAAACAAAACAACAAAATAAAAGTCTTACTGGACACAAACTTTCAGCACGCACAGACGTGTTTCGCCTTCTCCTGAACTCACAATGCTTGTGAATTATACACTCCTAATCTTACATAATAAAATTATAATATATTTTAATTTAATACATATCTCTTTTCTTCTCTTAGACATCCAGTATTTCAAAAGAAAGAGCAGCGTGCTTCAAATGCGAATCCTTTTTATCAACAAAATCCATTTAAAGAATGAAACTTATTCAGCCACATTCTTATTCTGATTCGTGAATAACAAACTCGTGTTTTCGACACAGATAGGATCAAAGGAATGGATTATTGTTTCATCAAAAGGTGCATAAATACAATAACGATCTATAAAAGCTTGTTGGTATTGGTCGATGATGCACATCAATGAATTTAAGAATTAAGACTTGTTCCTGACCTTATAGCGGACCTTGGTGACCTGGTATGGTTTTTATGCAATAATTTTAATCTACACAATGGCATTAGCCTGCCATTAGGTAGCTTAAAAGTTTCAACAAAACAATTAAAATTGGCACAATTGTGAAAGCAATATACAACTATTTTATAGAATCTGAACAATTGCATGGGGTCACATGGGGACTTCTGTGAAAACTAGCCCCGGTCTACTTGATCTACTTAATTGAAAGCAAATTGCCAAAACAAATAGCCGATGATCATTGCAACATGCCAGAGCTCTCTCTGATAAAGCCTTCACTGTTGCTTTCCCTTATGAAAAATAAAAACTGAAATGGTACAAACCAAGTCACCATTAAAACACCACGAGACGTCGCATTTTGCAAGAGGCTACGTATTTTTGCATCACTGATACCTTGAGAGCGTGTTTACTGTGAAATTAATTCCCCAGTCCCTTTACATAACACAATAAACGCTAATTTCGCAAAGAGGACGTGATGAATGTCAACGAGACACTCTGGGGACCGACGTGCGAGCGGAGATGCTCATGTGGAGATCAGGGGAGTCCCAGGGGCCGAATCCCCTACAGCTTGGCAGGTTGAAAAGCCTGTACGAAATAAAGACTACTGCCAGGGAAAGAGGTGCCCATGGGAAGGAGCGTTTTATTAAAAAATAAGAGGGGCTGGAGACGTGCCATGGAGAACAAAACTGAAGGGGAAAACCATTCGGGAATTCTTGGATATTGTGCCATATTTGTAAAGGAAGACCACTTTTATCTGTAAAACTCATTTTCTGTGTGTGTATAAAAAATGGTGTACGTATTACTACAAGTGAAATCGTTATTAAGTGATTAAAAAATATAATTTCAAACATTTAAATGGTGTCATTTACTCACCGTTGTGTTATTTCAAGTAAGTGTACTCTGTTTTGTAGGCTTCCCATAAAAGCAAAGCAGAATGTTTTCAAATAATTCAATTTAAATTCATTTGAAACCTGTATGACTTTCTTTCTTTGGCAGAACACAAAAGAAGATATTTTTAAGAACGTCAGTAACCAAACAACAATGAACCCCATTGACTTCCATTGTAAGGACAAAAACCACAGAGACATTTCTCAAAATAGCTTATTTTCTGTTCCACTAAAGAAAGGGTCACATATATGTTTTGAACAACATGAGGGTGAATAAATGTTGACGGAATGTACATTTTTGGCTGAACTGGCCCTTTAATTCCTTCAACTACCACAACATTTACATTGTTTTAACATTCCACCAAAAGTCGAATTCTTAACGATTTCAGCATCCCCTCACATTGCATGCAAGACCATCCGCAGTCCCACGGCTGCACTACAATTTATGTGAAGAATATTAAACTCTCAGCTCTATTGATCCCTTCCGCTCTTTATGTGGCATCATCCTGCCGGGAATAACGGTTGAGGTCTTGTTAGGTACTTGCGAGGAGAAAAAGCATCCCCAGTGACACAGTGACATCATCATTCCTGCACTGTCAAGACCCTTTTGGCCAAGACCCTAGTAAGGGTGCCTTTGTACATACAAGAAAGCAAACACGGCGTTATACAGTATGCATAATGCATGTTCTATATGTCTTTGCCAATGACGTAACACGATTAGACGTTTACCGTCACACTGAGGGTGAGGTCAAAACCATTCAGAAGATGTCGATCACGAGAAACAGGTCCTGTTTTCTTTTGCAGGAAGGTCAGGGGAGTGCAGGTCAGGTATAAGGGAAGCTGTTAGATAACTGAAGACTGATAGAAGCACTCAATGTTCCTTTCTTATTTTTTAGCTTTCGTTCAACGCAGTGGGAAGCCATTTCTGGCTCACATGGCTTAAACTCCCCTAAGGACACCCTGCTCTGTAAATGTAGTGTGAAAATGAGTCCAGATTAGAGCATTATTAGTCAAGTCTTTTGCTTCATCTCGCCAGCGCACGCACACATGCGCGTTTGCCCTTCAAAAATCCGCACAGCTCAGTCAGGGCGGAAGGCGACAGCTACCTGCTGATAAGATATTTATGTGAAGCGATACATCAAGTGTTCCTCTTCAATACTGCAGCACCGCAATTCATAATTGCTCGATTAAAAAATCTCTTACAAACCTTAATGACTTTTATTCTTCTGTGGAACCCAAAGGAAGATATTTTGAGAAAAGTCTCAAAATGTGGTTTTGTGTCCATATACAATGGGAGTCAATAGAGGCTAGTGTCATACAGGTTTGGAATGACATGTGAGCCAATAAACGATGAATATATTTTCATTCTTGTGTAAACTATCCCTTTAAGAGGCTGAAGTAACAAACATGAGACAAATGCAGACTGATAAATATGCAGAATTTTTCATAAACTTAGCAGAGATAGACTCTTGAACAACAAATCCACATATTTTGCATCACATGTCTCAAAATGGTTAACAGAACAATAACAGAGCTAATCAAGTACATGCTAAAAGCTTCCACTAGCGTCACAAACATACATAAATGATAAGCAAAGTTAACTTTTCATCCAACATAATAATGTTGTTTTTATTTCAGTCTTCTTTTCAATCTCTCATTAAAAATGGTTTATTTCTTTCAAACAATGACTTGAGAATTTTGTATAAAATGAGTGAAAAGAAAAGAACGGTAAGGTTTGAATCCAGAGCTGAGGCTTGGTACGGAATGTTCTTTTCCAAGCGAATGTCAAAACTCTTCTGTAAATCCTGACTGATGCTTCTTTTGATCTCATGAACCACTGGCGACTCTCCATACTGTCCTGATGTCAGGCATTCTACTCTAACTGAAAAAACAGAGTGTGCCGACAACCAGGTTTCGCTTTCACATTTACTGATTCACTTCACAAATCATACAACTCATATAGTAAAAACTTTCTTGACAACGCTTGTATCCAAAACGGAGGTAAACATTAGACTGCCCAGGAGAGAAATGTTCACCGCCTTATCTGAAAGATCTCTCAAATTCCCTGCTATCGTTTTTATGACATGATTTCTTGCCGTGCTTGGTGTAGTTCTGCTAGTGATCTAATGAAGAATGTCTTGCTAACAATCTCCGAGGTGTAGTAAATGTGTTTGAAAACAGGACTACCATTCTGAACACCATGTTTGGAGCACCATTGGGCTCAAACCCATTGGGTTTCAAGGGAAATCATAAAATATTAGAAATATTTTTTTTACAAATCAAATCTATTCAGTGAATGTAACTAAGTAGTCTGTGCATTTACAAAAACATTTCAAACTAACATATTTCAAATGGATAAACTTGTGATTTGACTTGTGATAAAGCGTCTACGGAAACAGCATCACTTCATTCTTCTGTAATTAATTAAGCATCAACGAGCTTGAGTTTATTGCTTCTCTAGGGGCCATAAAACGTTTATGGGTCTGGAGTCTTAAAAGAGACACAAAGTTAACGCTTTCATAAAATCTCCTCGGAAAACCCAGATAACAACAAAAGCGTATTTATTATGTCAAGGGCTGCTGGTCCGAATTCAGAGATGAAAACAGGCTCATTTAAGAGGAAAGCTCTCGGGAGCATCGTCTATCAAGAAGAGCTCTCTCCTGGGGGGAGGGAGGGACCCCCCTCTGCAGATAACGCTTAAGCATCTTTCTGTGTAACTTTCGTTTTGCTGCGTTTTTGCTTTCAGATATCAACCGACGGTGTGCTTATTTATTCTTTTTAGGGTAATAACCGAATAAAAAGCCTACCCCGCTGAGTGCGAAAGGATATTTAGGTGAGAAAGGCGGGACGGGAGCTGTGAGGCGGGGCCGGTGGCGTGAGTGATAGTTGGAATCAGCTGTGCGCACACTGGTCCCGCATATCTCACGGAGGAAATCGGGAGCATACGAGGATGAACGACAGGAATACTGATGAGAGAGTACCGGGCCCTGACATATGTTGAACGCTTGTATTTATGTTCTCGTAGCCAGCAGTCGACCGTGAGGTGGCTGCCAGGATTTTACTTCTGTGTTATTGTTAGTATATTTTGATTAAACTTTATTTAAATGTTCACCGGTTCCCGCCTCCTTCCTTCCTTCCTTTTATTGAACCTTGTCACAGATATCTCTTATGAAACAGACTGTTAAAAAGACTTTGCTAAACACAGATAGAGTCATTCTGAGCTGTTATTGGCGTTGTAAACAATACAATATAATTGGACGTGGCGTAGACCAATCGTCCGTGGCCGCTTTAACACACAATCTCATGTTTGTCAACTTTACTTGATCCCTGTTTAATTGATGCACTGTGGATTTTAATGAGTGTATTTAATCGCACGATTTGTCAAAACATAAATATGAATGAAAGAAGAAGACTCTAAGGAAGCCGTCTGAATCTATGAGGAGAAAATAGCGTTGCGTTAGGCCTCTCCAGGCCTGTTCTCTTCCCTTCTCAGGCGTTATTGTTTTGGAATCTCAGGGGTCGGTGGTATTTTGTTCGGGTCACCGGCTGCATGAGCTTTGGAGCAAATCCTATCGATTGAAACCTTTTTAAACACAAACTCACAAACTGCCTACGGACTGCAAGGGCCAAATCGTCTGTCCCTGTGCAGATAAAAAGCAAAAGAACACGAGAAAAAAGAAAAAAGTGCGTTATCTGAAGTCGATATATATTTTCAGTGGGAAAAGCCTCATCATAAAGATAGGCTGTGTCACTTTGAAGAGAGAAATTTTTCAATCTTTGGAGGGCCGTGTGATTTCCTTTCAAGGTGGAAGGTGCTGTTTTTTCCGCTAACTATTCAATTATCGCATGGGCGCCCGATAGGTCTCTCGATAGGAGGCTGGCGAGATAGTTCAAATATTTATTCTTTTACGCTTGCTTTCATTTCTCATTTACTTTTTTGCTGATTTATTTGTTTGCTTTGTGCTCCGACGCATCCAGCAAACAACTTTGTGCGCCCTTGTTTGTAAAGGTTACTTTAGCATGTGGTTCTTTGTATTTGAAGTTTCTATGCATTCTGAAATATCACCATTTTGTTCTTTATAAACTGTATGTTAAAACAATAGGACTGAGGCTGTGTTACACAAATATTTCATGGACAAGATATGATCACTATTAAAAATCTTTGTGTAATACATTGCAAAAAACAAGTAGTACAATAATGGCCACCCAAAATAATTGAACACCAGCAAATTACAGACACACGCGCCGACACGCAGGGTCAAAGACGTGACCCATCGCCCGGGGAGGAGATCTCACCTGACGACCGAAAACCTGACACTCCGGGACCAAGCCCATGTTTTGGCACCATCATCCACCTCTATTTATAGTTTACACAATTAACCGGAAGAGACCTTCATTAGCCTGTGTTCATTCTGCAGGACCTGCCCTAGCCGAACAGGTGTTTCTTAATATTCACGGCCCTGCCTACCAGCTACACAGAACTAAGATTCGTTCCTTTCATGTTTCGCTCTTTCCACTAACGGTACAACATTAATGAAGACTACTCGTGTCATGTTGCGTTGTGCTTCATACTGTAGCGTTTAGCAAAGTTCTATACGAACAGATGCAGGGGAGGAACGCCACATGTTGGCCCTTGGGCGAAGACAGCAAGGGATAGTTCACCTAAAAATAAAAATGAACATTTATTAACCCTAGTGACATTTAAAACATGCATTTGACTTTTTCTAATGTGGAACACAAAGGAAGATATTTGGAGAAATGTCTCCGTTGTTTTGTGTTCTTACAATGGAAATCAATGGGGGCCAATGCTGTTCGGTTAAAAACATTCTTCAAAATACCTCCTTTTGTCATCTGCACAAGAAAGAAAGTCATGCAGGTTTGGAATAAAACCAGGGTGAGTAAAAGATGAAAGAATTTCATCTTTAATTCTCTGTATATGCAGCTCATACCCCAAATACCCAGAGCCTCGTGACATTTCATGTCTCAGAAAATACATAGATAACAAAAGTAAAAGCCACGGTACCATAATCCTTCATTTCTTCATAAGAAATATCTTAAATTGAACAAAGTGTTCATTAGTTAAAGAGAAAACTCATCTTCATTATGCTGAAAACAGAGAGACTGAAAGAAAAAATCTATTTATGTTTAGCAAAATTAATAAATAATTTAATTTGATAAAAACAAATTATAGCAGAATGTACTTGTTTTTCGACCATGAATAAAAACTTTCATCAATTTTTAAACATACAGTAGTTTAACAGCACCGACCGTTCCTATTTGAATAAGTCAACTGTTTTATGTGCACCGCTTATAGCCCAAGCATAACCAAGCATGGATAATCTAAACTCTTACTTACAGTAATACCAACCCAAGCCCTGTTAAAAGTGTCCCTCCTGCTGATACACAAGGCCTGGACTGGGAGATGTGATTTTAATGAGCGTGACAGCGACAGGCTTCAATGTACCAGCGTGTGAATCTCTCTGCAGTCTCTGTGATGCTGAATCATCACTTTCCCGGCCGTTTTATTCATCTGATACGAGAGGCCGTGTGGCTCCATTAGCCGTTTGGAAGCTCTGTGTTTTTCCCATTATGTAATTGTACAGAATCTTGTGATGCGTTTACTATCTGCACATCTCGCTGATGCTGTCAGTCAACACCACCTCTACCAAGACACTCCTTTGCTTTAAACAATCTTAACAAACACGAGATTAAAGACATAACGGTTTGTCCACAGCAACATATCAGTGTAGATAACTGGATGTGGTGATGCTAGCTGTACATTTCTCGTGAGTCTGATAGTTTCACAGCTTTTTGTCTGCTGAAGCTTTTCCAGGAACGAGCAACTTTGCAGAAGTATACATGTAGCATGACAGAAAGCTATATGAGAAAAAAACACATGCTTTCATAACATACACATCAAAGGGCAATACTGGATTAGAAGAAAAGATGCAAACAGTGAAAGAACTAAAGCACATTGGAAATTTTAATCAGCTCCAATTAGAAGCCGCAAGAAACCTTTGAGAAAGAGAAACACTCGGAGTGAAAAGACGACGTTTTGATGTCATTGCATTAAAAGGCAGATCTCAAAAACATCAGGGAGGGCAGTTTATAAAGCAGCCCAAAGGCGTTTTTAATCTGACCCCCTTGGGCATCTCAAATTGCTTAGAAAAACAATTATTTTCATTCCTTCTTACCAGGGAAGCGGATTTGCTTTAATTACGAGGCTCAGTTGTTTATTTTCTAGCTGCTGGTATAACTCATTTGTTTAAAAGTGAAGTCAACGCACATTTCCAATATTTCATTTTCATTTGTGGCGTGTATTGAATAATGGTTGATTTTAGATTAACGTCAAGTTTTAGCGGCGAGCTTGTAAATCATATTTTTGAGTTATTACACTCTGCTTCGCCACTCCGTTCAATGATTTTGCATGCAACACTACGTGTTAACAAACCATCGAAGGGAAAGTACTCGAAATGAGATCTCTTTAATTTCTCAAGTGTTTCTCCCAAACAGCATAAAGGTCAATGGGAGATCAAGCATAAGAGCCCAAAAGATTTCAACATGACCCAAATTTCTCAAACACAAAATAATCCTCTGTAAAACATCCACATGCACTTGTACCTCAATGGCTTCACTAAATGTAAAATCTCAAAAACGTTGGGTTATTTCAATCCATCGTTGGGTCAAAAATGGAAAAACCCAACCGTTGGGTTAAATTCATCCAGAGAACGTTTATATATTTGACCCGACAATGGGTAAAAACAAACCAGAATTTGGGTTGAAATAACCCAGCATAGGTTCATTTATAACCCAACAGAAAGTTGTGTCCATTTTTGACCCAACGCTGGACTCAAATAACCCAAGCTGACACTTCAGAAACGTCCCGATTTATGCAACCTCCGAGCAATAAAATTGTCCTCTGGGGAAACCACGTCATTTTTTGGAAGCGGTAGAATACATATTACCTTCCACAAACGAACAAATGACAAAGTCAATCAGCCATTATGGCGGGTTTGGAAATGGAGCTGTCATTTTTTGACAGGGATACGATTACGATGATACACTAATAAGACATCTCTGCGTTTCACAGATGGACGCGCGCACACATCCACAAGCGCTACAGATGGTCTCAGGTACTGTGCCCTAGAAAAAGGTCAAATTTAGCGTGTATCTGGTATGGAAGTACATTTTTAATAGCATAAACTGACGTTTAATTTGCGTATTTTTAAGCTTTTGATTATTTAAGTGTGAAATGCCAACGCATTATGTCAAGTGTCAAAAATAGCACTGCGAAGAATTGCTTTTCAAAGTTGCATGCTTAGAAAGCGTATCTTAATTTGTTTTCTTGGCAGACAATTTATTGCATTCGAACATAAAGTAAAAGTAGAAAAAACGAATGTGCAATTACTTCATCCAAACTTGACAGACTCAACAAAAAATCACATCTAGACACAGCGTCTAATTTCTTCTCCACAACTTGCACTTATACAATAATAATACAGGTTAAGACAACCACCCCAGGGCCAAAGTATGACAATGTGCTTTATATTACCTCAGACCTCTTGTCTTACATCAAAGTGTTCCGGAGTTTACCTCCGCATTCATTTTCATAACTATGTCAGTTATTATGCTGTCAATCACAGCGGTGTCGTGGGCTTTGGGACCCACACTGAGTTTGTGTGGTGCATTGAACATCATCCCTCACAACATAGCTGTCACGTCCCTAATTGCATTAAGAGTGGATGAGCACTTCTGCTAACAACATAATCAAGACAACCGTCTCACGGCCCTCCGAGGACAGACAGGGACGGCGGGAGGAGACGAACTCTGTCTTTGGAAGGAAACAGATGCTCATATCAGAGAGGAGAGACGGGATGCTACCAAACTGGCATTGTCACATCGTCTTCGATGGGAGGCGATGGGTTGTTAGAGGAGGCCTTTGCAGTAGTTCTAAATTAAACACTAAAGTAACGTTACTTGTCACCATGGTAGAGAAGCCAATCCCAGAATACATTAAGCTCAGTTCTGTCTGATTCAAAAATCTATCCAAGATTGCAAACAATCTTAGATTTTATTTAAATATTTGGGAAATCTATTGGTCTACTGGTTGGGTAAAAACTTAGTCACTCAGTCAGTAAAGGCAGAAAACATCATCTTAGCTTACTACCTGGAACTACTGGAACCGAGCCCAAAGTAAAGCAATATAACATCTAAGCACGTACTGTAGTTTTCTCTTCGGGTAGCCCTGAGCATTTTCGGACTTTGGCTTTGCAGCGTGTTTTCACAGGGAAGGCACAAGGGTTTTACCTCCTCGGCAGAGTCTTCAAGCTACTAAAACTGCAGTTTTGAGATCATATAAAGTTTCCAAACTTTAAAAACACAAAATCTATTTCGTATAGTTTGCACAAAGTCCTTTTCCATTCGTCCATTCATGGCCAATAAGACAGAAGGTGATCGAGCAGCTCAAACTGTTTAAAATATTGGACACCATTATGGTTCTGGACTATAATTTAGTTTCAATATACTTGCAGTATTAATTGCAATAAAAAAATCTATGGTTTGGCTCATTAGGGCTTTGACTTCAAATTAATTCACACAGTCATCATTTGAAAATAGGAAATAGAGGAAACATGGTGTAAGTCAGGTTGAAAGTATTAGATACGCATATGGAACTCATTCAATAAATCTTTGCTCTTCTGGGAGATTTTTTTGACACTGTGTCTATTATTTTGTGAGCCACCACTTCCCATATCAAACACATCTGGTGCCATTGAGATGCCACAAAAAAACCTGTGGCATTATGGTCTAACCAATACTGAGCTACTTTGAAAATATATTTAAAAAATGTTGCTACATAGGATGATGTTGAGTGACATTATAACATATTTTACAAAGTAGACGGTAAAGGGGAGGTTTCATATCCATTAAATCCAAAACAAACATGATATAAGAAATTTCCTCTGATATTTAATTGACAATGTTATTATGTTCAAAATTCTAATGGTATTGTAAGTTTTACAAGTGAAACTGGCAAAGTAATGGGTCTAATTCCTACTTTGAGTGCACAGGAAATCACATGACCAATACATTTATCATCCATTTTATGATAAACTGATCTTTATTATATTCTTAAAGAACGATTTATCACACAAATATTGAACTTCAATAACAGTTCCAAGTGATTTTTTATGTTGGCAAGTCTTTGTACACACAAACAACAGATGCTCATCAAATCAAAAACTTGTCAAAACCAGAACTTATCGCAGCAACTAAAGCAAGACTCGTATGTCAGAAATGATCAAGGATGTTCAACAGATGAACACCCCAACGATTTAAATATGAAACAAAAATCTTCTTAAGTTACTCACCACCGATGATGTCAACGTGGTGACATTCTGAATTGTAGGTTAATTCACACCGCGCTGGCGTACCCAAATAAAGTCAGCTCGCCTGTTTGACCTTGCAGCTCCCCAGAACAATTTCACAAAGTAGTTTCACTTCAGTACACTCATACAAGAAACCCCAGGTTCCAAAATCCGCATCGATCTCTAGATGTTATTTAACTAAAATCTCTGAGCGCAGTCAAAAGTACAGGCCAGCATCAACTCACTCCAAACCTTCCTCCTCACCTGTAGATCGACTCAGAGATTATGCACGAGTGTCTGACGCCAGTCCATCCTTAAAGTGATGCTGAGGAGACTACAGGTTTGGTAATAAAGCCATTAGTCCTTAAACCAAAATGCAGACATGGTAAGATACCACGCGATGCTTTCCCCCTTCCTGCAATCACGCATTAGCATGTGAACGCGAGTGTGCGTTTGCCTGCACCATACAGCTTTCTGCTGCATCACATTTAGGTCTCTCTCTCCTCACCCCCCCTCAAACCCCCACCCCGGCTCTCTCACTATCACTTTCTCTCTCTCTCCCTCCCTCGCGCTCAGTCACACGTGAGAAGGCTCGCCGTACGGCAGGAATACAAATAAGCTGTTTAGTCTGAAGCCCTTAAAGACGCAATTGTGTTCCCCCAAATCTGACACGTTCAGATGTCGCCCCTGGCGAGCGAACGCCTAACGTTCCATCCGCGGAGGATGGGACCCTGTTCCTCATAACCCTGCTCGGGAACGTCACAAAGAAGATATTTTGAGAAAAGTCGCAGTGGTTTTGTGGCCATACAAAGAAAGTCAATGTGGGAGAATGTTGTTAACGACGTTCTTCAAAATATCTTATGTAGAAGACAGAAAGTCGTACAGGTTTGGAATGATATGAGCGCTAGTAAAAGAGCGATTGTATAAATTAGAGGTCGCAACCTGTAGTCAAGGTCAAAAGTCCTCATCTCTGTTTTTTTACTTTATTTAATTTTATATATCCTTAAGGTTTAGATAAATCAGCCATATGCAGGAATTCTCTCAGGGGCCATCTTATCAAGTAACCGCAACGGCCAGACCTCAAACGCATTGCTCTGGCTTTAGCCCTCTCTTATCACTGGGATTTCACATGTTGTCATCCCACAAATGTTAAAAACGTATTAAATAAAGCATCAAAACATTCTTTCTCTCTCCATCTTTCTCCCAGTCTTTCTCGCTCTCATTGAGTGCACCCGTCTGTTTCTGAGCAGAAAATCTTTAAGCCGACATGGACTGCTAAGTTGTTGATAAGGTTATCAGTATCTGAGTTGTGATATAACGCATTGAGCCTTCCTTACTTGATAGGTCACACCACTGCATTTGTTTTCTCTTCACAACATCCACAGGCTATTCTTCACCAATTTATAATAACTAAAAGAGCAAATACATTAAAGGGCCAATGCGTCATTTTTTGGAGGATCTACTTACAGAAATGCCATATAATATACAGTACATAACTGTGTCTTATGATGTGTATAAAGACCTTACACAATGAAGCGTCATATTTTAATTAGATATTTCCATTCTACATACACTGTGGGTTCCCTTACATGGAATTCACCATGTTGTTTCTACAGTAGCCCTAAAAGGACAAACTGCACAGTGCTTTTTTAGCAAAAAAGCGAAAACATGACAACATCTTAGGGCGTGTTCAGACTTGACTTCTTTTTTGAAGCTGCTAGCATCTGTTGTACAATATAATTCTATGGTTTAATCGGTGTTTTCATAAAACGTCCTCGGCGCTGTTTTAAATGCCATGGCCGGCGTCTTTTTTGCAGCTCAGAGCGTCTTTTGAGGTTGAAGAAAGTTCAACTTTTTTGAAAAAACGCCCTATGTCAAGATGCTTTTCACAGCTAACCAATGACAAAGACCTGTCATTTCCATAACAACATGAGAGGAACGTGATTGGTCGAGAAGATTTAACCTCGAAAAATTATTATAAATGTGGTCGAAACTCAGGTTGGAGTATAGTTTTTATAAATGTAAGTTTAATTTTCACTTTCAACAACTTCTGATTTCATTTCTAGCAGAAGTTAGTATTGTAGTTTTTTAAATATGTGATTAGTTACGCTGCCTACCTGTTTCTCTGAGCTGCCTTCATGCACAGATGCTGCCTCCGAAGTCATGGCGTTCGGCCGCTATTTGTTACCAAAGGCTTTGTTCATTAAAAACAACTTTTTCGACTTCTTGTCAAAAAAGAAGTCAAGTCTGAGCGCAGCCTTAGCCCTGTGTCAGCCACCAAAGTGCTTCGAGAGGGAAGGATGGAGTGAGCTTCTGTTTGCAATTTCAACCTCACCACTAGATGCCGCTAAATTTCATAAATAGGACCTTTAAAACAAAAAGGTTTGGTAACTACACGATAAACAGTAAGATACTGCATTCACAACACATCCAACCACATTAACATAATGCATTCGTGTAAACCAGAATATACAGTAATAAATAATGTATGGCTAGAAGTTACGGTCTATGCTCCGAGGCCGACGCCTCTGTGTGGGGCTTGCTGAAATGCATAAACAAACACGGAAATGTCAGATTGTCTACACTTATGAATTCAAACTACGAATGGTTTTTGCGAAGTTCTCTCTGCATAACAAGCAGACACATTCTGATGAAAGATTAAAACTTAACTTTGGAGTATTGTGCAGCAATAAATTAAGATCAGCAACATTTGTTAGGAAAATTAATAGTTTGACAAAGGTTGACCGCAGAGTTTTTCAGAGATGCTTCCCGGCAGGTTAGCACGAACTGCCTCTAAAAGGTTTAAATTAAATGCGAAAGAACGCAAGCCAAAGGAAAGCACGCCAGCTGCCAAAGAAGCATGTTTTGGACTCAAGGATTTTGGCTGCTACGATTCAGCATCTGATGTGCTTCAGTCCATTGAAAACAACCTGGCCACCAACACAAATCAATTGTTTTTCTTTAAAACATTCTGCAAAATTGATTTCTATCGTTTTTAATTTACCCTTTTAATTGCTTAATAGTGTATTGATTTAATTTATTTAGTTCAATCTCTTATTCGCTCGGCAGAGAAATGTGAATTTTAAAATGTATTATTGCTATTATAACCATTTCATTTTTGGGGCAAAGGGAGCATTTTATGTTGTGTCAAGCCCACTCAGAGGATGAGTTGTGCTTAGCGTGGCTCTGGAGATGACCTAATCCAAACTCCCTAATTTCCGAGCATTCTCACATAGAAATCCACTTATCTCCCATGCATTAGCCCTTCCCGCGGCAACAGTTTCTTAGCAACGGACATGCCTAATCCGGAAAGGGTAATCAGAAGTGCCAAGGTGTGAGTATATAGTAGATACCGACTACAATGATATGTGTTTTTATCTTAATATATTATGTGGGTAAAGCGTGCAAGGTTTATTAGTTATTCAGTAGAGATGAAGCTTGGAGGCGTTATGAAAACAAGTTATCGGTTTAATAAAGCTCATGCATCGGGCTGGTTTATGAAGAAG
Organism: Triplophysa tibetana; assembly: GCA_008369825.1. Lineage (NCBI taxonomy): Eukaryota > Metazoa > Chordata > Actinopteri > Cypriniformes > Nemacheilidae > Triplophysa > Triplophysa tibetana. Next base: position 14,892,561 of record CM017894.1, on the reverse strand, counting down.
TTGTGCTGAAGGCAAAGATGTTTGACCATTTCGCAAACACCGGTCCAGATGGTGTTTCAGTTTAAATTTTTGTTTAAATTTTATATTTAAAAATGTAATCGTAAAGGTATCGGTTGCACATTTTGATTCTGTTGGAAATGTTACTTTGGTTGAATTATTTTCAAACATTTGTGCAATGTTGAAAATATGAAACAAGAAGTTCTTCTGGACCTGCATTGTACCAGCGTTGTTTACATTGTCAAAGTGGTCTATAACACATAAAGCCGTTGCTTTTTATATTCTAATTCTTCTGTACAAATATGCAAACTACCTGAGCACATTTTGTCTAAAAAGAAAACGTGTAACCACGAACAGCTGAATCATTAACCTTGTTGTTGTGATTGCCAAATTACAGGCGCACTTCAGTAAATTCATTCATTCCAGATCCCATCGGCTATTTACAGCCCAACATTATCAACATTCATCAAAGGTAAAAACACAGGCCTACAGGCACACCGTTCACTTGTTGACAGTGTTTTCCTTCTTTTTATGAGGAAAGGATAACTAGAAACTCTGCAAAACACATTAGATTGCACTTTGCAGCTGTTGTATTAAAGTGGCTGTTGCAAACCAATGAACAACGATGCTGACAAATACACGGTTACTAGATTACTCAGCAATATTTAGGAACTGAAAACTGGCCTTGATAAATGCTTCATCTAAAGAAGCGTTACACGTGGAGGAAAAAAGCAAGCTTTTCCCATGATGCAGCCTGCTTACTGGAACTACAGGCATTGCTTTATCTTGCTTACATGAATTTTGATTGCAAATCATGTAAATGTATGGCAGCTAGAGGGGTAGCATAAAATGAAGCAAATGAAGCGCCAACATTTCAGAACCTTTTAAATAATTATTTAATTACGTCTCGTATAACTTTGCGTTTAGCGAGTTTAAGAAAGACATCATGCATCTTGGAGCAACTGTACAATGTAAACATGCATCTTGTCCCAAGATATACAGCTGCGTAAAAAAATTCGACATTTTCAATACTCAGCATTATTAAATGTTTTGTGGACATACTAGTCGAGTGTCTGTTGAATCAAACCTCAGGAGTGACATAAAGTCTTCAAAAAGCAATGTGAAAGACTGAAAGCATGACAAGACATGATACAAATCCAGCTTATCACATAAAAAAATTGAACTTTTCCTAAATACTGATTTTTCATTTGTATTGCTTTTAAGTGAGTATGAACTTGTTTTCTTTGAAGTATTTGAGATCTGAAACGACATCTTTTCTGTTATTTAGACCTGTTTCTCCAGTTTTCATTTCAAAAATAAAACAACAGTTTTATTTGAAATTTGATAGACATTTTGTCAGTAGTTTGCAGAAAAAAAGATATATATAATTTTAACTAAACACTGTACAATGTTTTATACAAATCATTTATTCCATTTAGTTTCCATTACATTCATTAAACATATTTAATATTGGGGGAATCCAAGTTATTTGACAATATTTTAATTTTTTTAAAGGTAACTCAATAGTTTTGCAGTGATGTAACTCAGTCAATAACTCGATTACTATTTGTGAGAAGTAACTAGTAACTATAACTAATTACTTTTTAAAAGTAGCCTGCCCAACACTGCTAAACACTAACCTACATATAGTAAATTCAGTAAACCTAAAAATACTTTATAAATGATTTTTTCCGTGGGTCTAAATTATATTAATCTTCATTAGACACATCATCTGCAGCGTTTTGCAAAAATGATTATATTTTGGATCCAATTAAATTACATTTCTTTGCCCTCATGTAACCTCACTTTTAACAATTTTTATTTAAGCAAATCCTTCAAGCTTGCTTTTCATTTCAAGCCCTCAAATTGATGCCTAAGGTCTTACCTGTTTCAGGGCAAAAAACATGTATTTTCTTTACTCCGAGTCCTCCAATCAGAAGTCACAGTGGGCTTGCGGTGCCAACTGCTGCAGGAGGGTCTGGGCAGGGGAAGTAATTAAACCCTGTCTCTGCTTGATCACCGTGTCTATGTTGGGCACCCAGCAGCCTCAATCTCTGCATCTGTTCCACTCCTCCATCCCTCCCTCCCTACGTTTCTCGGCACCAGCCTCACGGAGTGGGTGGGTTGTTTTGTAATTCCGTAGGGTGCGAGGCACCGCTTTGAATTCCAGCTAGGCTGAGTGTATCCGAGTTCTCTGTCCTCTACTGACTGTGAATACCTGTCATGGACAGACACAGGTGGCCCGTGTGGGTTCCTGGGAAGGCCCGGGGTGAGAGGTTATCCAAACAGCAGATGGTATGGGTGGCCACAGTGGGACTCTGCAGTGGTTGCGCAGCAGTGGCATTCAAAATCACTTTCGCTCAGCTTCTATTTGCATTTAATTTGCTCCTTTTCGGTGGAGGAAAATCAGGGCGGACTGAAAACTAGGCCCATACTTACACACATTCTTTTCTACACAGGAAACTTGTTTTTCTATCAGGCTTTCCACTGACTACCTTGGAAAAGAAGTGTTATATTTTAAGTCTACTCAACCTATATTTTATAATTAAAACTCGACCCAAAGTAAAAAAATTTTGTAACAATGCCATTTAAAAAACAGCCATAATTCATAATTAAACAGTTATTTGAAGGGTTTAAAAAAGCATAGCTGTCCAAATGGGGTCATACCAACTTAGACTAACCTAAGCATTTTTGGAGGATCTATTGAAAGAAATGCAATATAATAATCATTACTATGTGTATAAAGCAGTCGCGATTTCTTTAAGACTGCAAGGGAAGCTCAGCTTCCCCTATAATTGTCAAAAAATGAATGGTCAAATATATGTACTATTATGTTAACATTTTATTGACTAAAAATGCGTTAAACACGTTCATCTCGAACGAAAACAATTTCGTTCAGAATCAGCTTCTTAGGTCGGCTGACTCGATTTCCTTCTCTTTCATTCCTGTAGCGTACAGTGCATTACTCTGTTGTTGAAGCCCAGCGTCCATTGACTTCAATGGGGCTGCTTTAAACAGTTTTTTTCAGTGCTTAGAAACAAGACGGTCATTGGATAATGCTGCGATTATGTCCCGCCCACAGACGCTCAGCGTCTCTGGGATGAATGGAGGAGTGGGCTGGCCCGGACTCCGAGCGTCTGCGTGATGATTGGAGGGTCTGTTGAAAGACTGCATCTCGTTTTGATTGACAGCGATTTTGTTCTACAAAAAGTCGCTGACGCTAAAGCTATTCAATCTCAGTCCCATTGCGGATTTTTCAAGTGTAGTTGAAAGACAAACTGCTGCGACCTATTTCTTGGTATTTGCTTGCCGAAATTGCTTGCCAATTTTCATCATACATTTCACACAATTATACACCACATTCCTTGTTTCAGTTTAATGTATACCCACATTTCCTCCGTCGTGTTTATATATATTTTTTAAGATAGTTTGTTCATTCATTCATTGTGTAATGAGCTTCCCCTCTTTGAAAGACCAGCAGCCGCCACTGGTATAAAGACCTTTCAAAATGAGACGTTATGTATTCATTACATTGAAATGCGATATGAGTGCCCTAAAAGGACACACTTCTCTACATAAATACGTGATCTCCTTCGAAAAAGAAAAGAAAATGTGATGTCATCTTAATCCTGAGTCAGCCACCGTAGTGCGTCGAAAGGGAGGTGAAGTGAGTTGGTTGCAACCTCACCGCTACACGATGCTAAATTTCATACACTGGTCCTTTAACAGACTGTTTCTTTACTCTTTCAATAAATCCTTAAGTACAAATGTACCCTAACACATGCAAAGCATGCATCCCTCCCATCATGCACTAGGCTTATTTTGCCACTCTTTCTCAATCCTGATATTTAATTCAGGCCGTGTGTAATTTTCTTCCTTTATTACTCCCTCATGAAATAGGTCTGAGTGTTCCGCCACACCGCCACATCAATTATCTGCAAAGAGAAATAATGTTTCCTACTTTAGCTGTGCATTTGTGTGTACAGAACACTTTTTCCCTCTTTGCGGTATATTCTAGTCAGGAAATGTTTTTGTTACAATCTCTGCCGCCTACATCCTAACTGAAAACAGGTGAACTATCAGAAACATTTGACTCCGTGAGGAACAGAAGGAAATTACTTTCTGTCATGCTAAAACCCAGAGCCACTCAAATGAATGTTCAAAGATTAAAACGCAATTAATTTGTACTGAAATTAATAAGTTGTTGATTCACGCTTTTTTAGAAGGTTGTCAAGCGAGAAAAAGATGTGCAGGAACATGGATTGTGTCCTATTGTTGTCAAAGTGAATGATAGATGGCGCATTCAGGTGCAGTACAGTTTTGAATCAAGCTAAGTATGTAAATTAAGGCCATTTTAATACTGTTCATGTCTAAGACATAAAACATATAGTATGAATTTACTTTTAAAGGGACAGTTCACCCCATCATTCCACTCAACAACTGACAAAAAAAGAAAATATATTTTGAATATTTTGAAAAATATCTCAGTGGTTAAAATGGCGTAATATGGACGTTAATGGGTGTCAGTGTTGTTAAGCTATTGACATTCTTCAAAATACCTTCTTTTGCCTTCTGCAGATGTTTTACAGGTTTGTAATACAGAAAAATCATTGTTGGGCATTTTGGGCCTTTTAGCTTCAAATTCCAAATATATACATATATAAATATACATATTACATCAAACATTTTAAAAAGATGACGTAGTGTTTTCCTTCTCAAGTAAACGCAGCGTGCTGAATGTGTTGTGTGTTCAATCTTTCACAAAGAACTTCAAAACGCCGGCATTTATGGCATATTAATGTTCCACAAACCCTCGAGCACCATATTTTTCTCATTTATTCAAAAGTACCCATAATCCTCATGTAATGCGTTTACGTTCTGATGGGAGTTCCAGAAGCGGCGTTCATCGCCGTAGCGCCGAACAGATTGTTGGCAACGCGGATAACATCCACGGCGAGACGTCCGATCCAAGATTACACTCGCCCGTGCCAGGCCTTTCCCTCCAATGGGACGCAAGGAGTGATAGACAGCGTGGCTTTTGCGAGAGCTCTGTCTCACAAGCTCTCTCTCTCTCTGACTGCTGCTGAAGAGCAAGAAGTGGAAATGGGAACCTCATCTATTAAACAGGGGCATGGCAGCCTGGGCGAGAGACAGAACGGATGAATGAAGAAATCAGGGAGGCGAGAGAGTGAGAGAGCGAGAGAGAGAGAGAGAGAGAGAGAATGACAGAGCAGGAGATGGGGAGACCAGAGGAGGGCTGGAGAAGAGAGCATGAAAAAAGACTTATGGCAAGATGGAGAGAAATATCAGTGGAAACGGAGGCAGGTTGGCTGGCCTGTGACAGTGGTGATGGATGGTGTGTTGAATATGGCCTTTTCAAACTTAAAGTACAAGGCTATTCTCTCTGTAGCTACTGGTCTAAATCATCCAGCGCTTCATCTTACCCTCACCTGCGCACACTCAGGGGTACCACTGGCCTGTGAATGTATACAGTATATAGGAATGGTACAGTATTCGTAGATGTACATTAGCAACTAAGCTCTTACAGAAAATAATATATTTCATAAAACCATATTAGACAATATTGTTCAAGTAATAGTTGACCCTAAAAATTAAGTTCTATTCATTTACTCACCCTTTGCAAACAATACATCCAAACAATGGTAAATATCAAAGTATACTATTGAGTTGACTTTGGTTTTTTATTTTACTACAGTATACCACAGAACACTGTCGTTACTTTGAAGGGGTAATTAGGAAAAATTTAAAGTAGGAAAAATGACTATAATATTTTTGTTCTGTTGAACACAGATATTTTGAAGAATGTAGGAAAGCCAAGAGTTCTTGGGCACTTTTGACAACCACGGTCATTTTTCCTACTATGGTAGTCAATGGGGTCCAAGAAGAGTTCGGTTACAAGCATTCATCCAAATATCTTTAATATCCAATAAATGTATACAGGTTTGGAACAACTAGAGAGTGAGTAAGACAGAATTTTCATTTTTTGGGCGAACTTTCCCTTCCCAAAGTCAATCAATCAAGTAATGTTAGCTAACAAAATTTAAATAAACACACAGAACGTACCTTTTAAAAGTTGATGGCAGTACGCGTGTTATAATCCAGAGAGCGTTTTTACATTCCATTTTGAGTTAGATTCAGGACGACAACTGAAGCAGGTTGTGGTTTGTTGTCCTCGTCTTCTTGAGTACACTAGTTTGGCTAAATTATAGTTTGTAAAAACACACAAACAAACACACAAATTTAGAAGGTAGAATACTAATTCTGACCGGTCGAAGTGGAGGCACCAATCATTCACAGTTTTGCAAGAAAACGATTAAACTTACTACAGGACGATGTGCTGGATAAAGTATTCACCGTTGTAATTCATATAACAAAGTTTTATTGTACCAAATATAAGACGGTTTGTTTGTTTTAAAGCTGTCATATTTGTTGCATATAGTTGGTTAACTTTTTCCCTACACTTCAGTTTGTACCACACTTGCGCTTTTTGCTCTTCAAACCCAAAAGTGGTGAAATGTGCGGCACTTTATACCGTGATTTTGCAGTGCATGAGTTTGTAGGACAGGATGACGTTGGTGGCGCAACTTTTCGTATACTCTACATAACAGGGTTTAGAGAAGATGTAAACCCTTCGTAGACTAATTTTTCATATTTTATAAATGATTTAATTACACAAATAGTAAGCCCATTTTGAACACACTTAAAACAGAAAATTACAAGTATACATATATAACAAAATAATATCAAACTTATGGTGTATTCGGGATATATGCGTTGTGTTAGGATTTGGAAAAATCAAAAATGTTGTTTGATGGTAATCAGGGGAAACTTAGCAAAAATATTTTTTCTCATGTATTGTATTTTGCCATTTTGGAAGGATAGATACTGTTAATCTGTATTGGCCTAAATGTGTTTGTCTCAGCTTGTGTGTACATCTTTCAGCAAGGCTTATCAACATTCAAGTGTGACCGGGGTTTAACATGGTATGAAGGCCTGTAATTGGCATGCCTTGCTGATGTGTAATTTTACTTGTCAAGGAGGATTGACGTTTATTAAATTTGGCTAACACTATGGCAGTTCTTCGTGTCTCAGGGAACTCAAGAGTGGCAGCCCTTAGACAAGTGAATAACCTAAACACAATATAACAGTTAGAATCTAAAATAAGCATTAAACATAAACCAACAACAGGCCTGTGAGATTTTTCATTCCGTTTAACATCACCTAGTTCAATCAAACTTCCTTTTTTTTTAAACCGCTTCTCAAAAACTCATTATTTCATGTATGTGCATGTATTCATATCTGTGTAGTTGTTTGGTCTTTGCTGCTTGCTTCTTCATTTTTTTCTGATTTCGTTTAATAGATTCACATAACGCATCATTGGATTTCGTCTCCCTCATAGCAATATCATAGTCAGTGTTCCATGAACGCACTTTGAAAAGCTTTACATCTAAACTTCAACAATTAACTCATCTTAATTGTCTTCCTAATGTCTTTTATTAATGGTGCATTTAGCTTAATTGTAGCTGATCTTGATGAGAAAAAGAATCAAATTAATCAAATAAACGCCGTGTTTTTTAGGTTTTACTGACCAGTTCGGAATAAGAGGGGAATTGGGGATTTACAGAAGTGATAAATTATGCATCTTGAGAATAGTCTTTAACATAATGTGAGCCAGATTATAACTGCTTTTATCTCTGGCAGTGGTGTCAGTTATATCAGAGCTTCACAAAGAGAAATACTGAACCAAAAGAGAGCTGTGAGTAATAGGTATAATGTGGCTCATATAAGCCACAAATAAAAACTTTGTTTATGTATTTGTAATTTTTCTTGTTGTAGGGCATGCAAACATTATCATATCATGAAATTATCCTGAAGTAATGCATACACCTGAAACACAAGTTCTGAATTGGTTTCATCACGTGAAATTTATGGGACAAGATTTTCTTTGATTTTGTTTTTCATTGTCACTTCAAAACAACAGCATACATATTTGGAAAATCATGAGAATAAATAGACAAAATGTCAACATTTCCCTTTTTTTGTAAACTTCCACCGTGTCACATCCAGGGTTTCATTCAGGAGCGGGTGATTCACCTTAGTTCACTTTGAATTATGCATTACGCACCTGAGAAACCCGTTTATGGTTTCGTCTCATTAAGGCATGAATAGGCATAACGTTAATACAACAAGCAAATAAAGTTCCATTCATTATACGAACACCTGGGGACATCACTAGCCGATTCCGTGGAGCGCCGGCGACAGGACTTCCCGTTCAGGCTGTGCTTTATCAAAATATCTGATGAACTTTTATGGATCCGGACCAGCACCCCTAGGGCATCCTAACACTTATTTTTCTGTTGTTGGCTCTACCTACCTGTTTAATGAAGTGTGCAGGGGAGCGTGGCAGAAGTACGGGAAGAATTGTTAGGTGTTAGGGAAAGTCGCTGTTGTTTGTATTACTTGAGATATGCAGAACCACCGCACACATGACGATCTGTGTCTTTCTTAAACACGACATGACACTAAATATAAGCACGATGTACATGAAGTAGGTCTACGCCAGCTTTTCTTAAACTGGGCAGATTTCTGCAGAAAACAGCTTCTTTATCCAACGAAAAAAACAACGCTGCTCTCATCTTGTTCTGCGTGCCGAATCCGAGATTTGGAAAACACATCTGCTGCTTTTGGACTTGTTCTGCTTCTTTTTGAAACTGTAGAAACACACCGACGAGAGCGAGAGAGGCAGAGCGAAAGAAAGCATTTTAACAAATAAATAAGCAAACACAGCTGAAAATACAACGCGATGAATATTTATGCCTTTGTGCGCTCTAACAAGCAAACCGAAATGCCTTTTCTCTGTCTGCAGACATGCGACCCGTTCCCTTTGTTCGCTAACGTTATTTGCGCAATTGCGCTTTCCGATTCTGAATGGTTTGTTTGCTAAGAGCCTGGCACCCGGTTAAAGACATCGCTTAATCCTTCGCCATAAAAAAAGACAAGCAAGAGAGACAATGAACACGGTAATGTGGCTCACTGTTCCTTCTCAATAGACTTTCTATATGGAATGTTTGTCTGGTGTAATCTTGTGGATTTTTTACAAGCAGGAAATAGATGCGTTTTTTGTGGTTGTAGAGTCTTCGACAGTAAATGAAAGACTTGTTTCTTTGTGTCAAAGGTTAAAAAGAGATACTTCTCGTCCTTGGATCTGATTGGACGAGAGGCATCATTTCCAAGAGTGCTGATATACATTATGACGAGAACATCACTGGGACTCTATATAATAAAACTATTATTGTTTTTATCTGTAGTTTTCAATGGCTGTGTCTCATGCAATGGATGCACAAATAACATTAAATATGAGTGCCATGAAAATTGAGCTTCTATGAAATTAAATCATGGAAACAAATTAGGATTTGCATTTATAAATGTGTGCATGAAAATATCAAAATACCATCTAGTAACATTACATTACCGGCACAATTTGGATAGTACTACTCTAAATACTAAGCTATATGTTGTGATATTTTACCTTACAGAATTGTCACTTTTGTAGAGAAACTGTAGAGACAGCATGTACAAAAGGCGATGAGATGAAGTGATGAGACTTCTATAAATAACTAATGTTTCGCCTAGTTTGTGGATTTGTGACATGCCTTTCCTTTCTCCAAAGCAGTTTTTAACACCAATTCCAGGTAACCCACCGTCAATTTTCAGAAGCACATCATAATAAAATAATATCCATTTCTCTTTTCCAACACGTGTTTTTTCCCCATTTAGATTCATATTTAAAGCGCATGTCAAATGCACTCCAAAACAATGCGTAAAAATTTTACTCTGGGAAGATGTTTGTTGGCAACATTAGTTGGAGGAAAAAATAATTAAATCTGTTTTTCCGGCAAAGACAGCAAGACAAACCTAGATCCCCCATATCCTTATGAAAGTGAATGCTTTTCTCCATCTCCTTCAAGGTTATCAGAAGTGAACACGGGCTCCAGTTCTCCGCGGGGCATCTGTTTCAGGGCATTGTGCTGAGGAAATGAAAGAGATATTATCAGGCCCGCCGCTGTATCACCTGTGCAAACGCTCATAATGTTTCTGTCAGCGGTCCAACGTGCCGCCCGTTCTCTTATGAATCATTTAGACTTATGTACCTCTGAAAATATATAAACAAAGCTCAAGCTAAAACGACGAGTATTCAGTCACCGTTTGCTTAGTTGAAAAGCAAATTAGGAAAAAAGTATGATTTAAAAAATGTTTTAAAACATTTTAAATGTACATAGAGTAAAATTTTTTGTTTCTTAAAAAGGGATGCTTCACCCAAATACGTGTCAAAATTCACATTCGTGTTTGCTGGACACAAAGAAAGATATTTTGCAGAATGCTTATAACCAGACAGATTTTGTCCCCCATTGACTACCATAGAAGAAAAAAAACAATGGTAGTCAAAAGTGCCAGAACTGTTTGCTGTCCCACATTCTTCGAAATGTCTTCTTTTGTGTTCAACAGAACACAATTGAATAAAAATTATACCGTGGGAGCAAAAGCCCAAAATAAAAATTCTGTCATTATTATTCACTCATATTTTGAAGAATGTTGTAAACTGGCACTCATTCACTTGCATTGGTTTTGTGTCTATACAATAGAAATGAATGTGTGCCGGCGCCGATCGGTTACTAACTTTCTTCACAATATCTTCTTTTGTGTTTCGCGAATGAAAGAAATTCATACATGTTTGCAATGACAAGAGTAATGATATCAGAATTTTCATTTCTGTGTGAACTATCCCTTTAACTCGACAACCTCTGTTCGATATACCATCACCAACCTGTTTTTCTCCTACGATCTGTTCTTTCCTGTCTAAACAACGAGGCGTTTGAACACCATCAGCGCGGTACAGATTGCATCGCTCTCTGAGTAACGTAAGTGCAGTACGCAGGCTGAGAAACAGATGGCCGGATCGGACGAGCAGGGAACAGTTGGACCTAATTAACCTTTCTTTCAATGGAGACAATGATGTCAGAAGAGTGATGTCAGCAGAGATTGAGAGCTCAAAAGCAGAGAAGGCCAGGTTGAGGGTTACTGTAATAGGGTATAAATGCGTGTGTGTTTGTGCGAGAGAGAAAGGCCTCCGATGGCCAGACCAACTCGCAACCCTCCCGGCATGACAAATGATAAGCCAAAGCCGAGGTCAACGTAGCTGTCAAAACGACGAGAGCTTTAAGCGAGAGGTTCAGTGTAGCTGGCACTCGCTGGTGGTCCGTTTTTTTTTGTGCCCATAGAACCCATCCCGCTGTTCCATTGAGATCCACAATTTAAGATTATCTACTGTAGATGAGAATACCACCCGTAAGGCATTATAAAACCAGCTACTCACAGCGAGACACATTGTGATGAAATGGGATATACACAACGGTGCAGAATTTCAGGTCATGCAAGGAATCGTCACACCAAGAGCTCTTTCTGTGGTCCACACGTGCGTAATGGATGGCTGGTTGGCGTTGTTGTCGCACTAGAGACGCAGGCAGCTGCAGGGAACACCTTCTCGTGCTTAAAACTCATTACTGGACCATTATTAGGATACACCTCAACACCTGCACAAACAGGTGCTGTTTCACAACCCGCTAAGAGTACACTACTCGGCTGGAAAAAAATACAACAAAGGGAAAAAATGGAGACGTCACACTGGTTGGTCCATCATCGGGATCTGAGAAAACAGGAAAGGAAATATTTCAAAGGCCTTTCATTGTGTAGTAGATTCACCTGCCCACATTGTGAGCTTTTGATATTTACTGTAACTATGAGGCAGATGTCCCATGATGCACATTATTAGTTCACCGTGGAGATTTTAAATATATGAATGCTGGTACATATTTATAAATGCAAAGAGAAGATTGTTTTCCATAGAATAAATAAATGCTCGGTTTTGTCGTTCACTTTTGGTCCAGTGGATCTAAAAATAAACTCTTTTTTACTTTGGTATACACGCATCATAGTCAAATTATGCTATTTTTCCGAACTAAAAAAAATGTTACGTATATATTTTTTATTAAAATAACGATGGTGGAATATTTGTAATGAGTCATTTTCACACAATAAACTGTTTAAATTTTATGCATACATTTTGATATTTAAATTCTGGCTAAAACTATAAAAAAACATAACTTCAAAGGATGTTAAAAGTACAATGAACAAATGAGAAGGCACGAGTGTCCAAGAGAGTTTTAATCTGACCTTGATTAAAAATATAAATATTACATATAATAAAAAATCCTCTGGACATTGATAAATAAAATATCAAGAGCTAAAGTAACTCCCATAGCCAAAATATTTAATTTGCCTTTTCTTTTAAAAAAAGTAGAAAAAATAAATAACAAAGAATAATCAAACGTCTTTCAACACCCCCAAGAAGAAATGCTTCAGTGTTACAACGACACGTCTTGTTTTTCTACTGAAATATGCACTTAAATTGATCTCATTCAGATTGGCCGAGTCTATTCAGGCGACGAGAGGTGGTTTAGGGACACCTAGTAACACAACATGTCACATGACCAGTAAAGATCGATGTTAACCTCTGCTCCTGGCTTTGTTCAAGCAAGAACAGCAGTCTCTGAATAATTTGTTACCCTTTCAATCGATAACTACACTTATAAAGATACCACATGTAAGCTGCTGATTAATCTCGAGTCTTTTAGATAGCGTACGACCCCTTTTATTCTTCGACTACTTTTGGATGGCGCCTGTTGATTTCCAGGTCCGGTAAAATCAATGGGACTCTTGTGCGGGTGGATCAAAAAGCCCCCAATCACAGACTAATGGTGTCTGCATGGCGATCGGACCCCGGGACATTAACTCGGTGAATTATATCTCACCTGTTTCCTATCACTGATAGGCGTATTCAAATCCAATTCAAAAGATTTTTATCTTTGTTTTTATAAGTACTTACAAATCTACGTATTGTTTCTATTCAAAATGTCAATGAATGTATGCACTTGATGTGAAAATCTGTACTTTTTGGACTTTGTTGCAACGTTGCAGTTCAACTCCTCTTTAAAGCTTGCTAATCTACAAAGATACTTAGACTATAAAAACGTCTTTTTCCGCATTTGCGAAACACTTTAGCATAAAACACTAGTGATCATAAAGCCATTTGTTGTACTGTTTGTATGCTGTTCTAGTTTGAACATCATTTCATAAGCTTATGATTTGGTTTTGATTTGGAATCCCATTGTGCGGCGTTTAGTTCACTGAGCCAAGAACATCAAAATCATACCGCTGCAAGACGCATTAAAATTCTGCAACTGTACCGCTCTACTAAGTGCATTCTTGGCAGATGAAATCCACGATGAATTACAGAAGACCCTGATGGAGTGTTATGGTTTAGTGTGGATGTTCATTGCTGTATGTTGTGTAAATGAATGGGGTCAGAGACTTTAGTATGGCTTGCAAAGTTTCTTCAACAAAGCCTTGGCCAGTTTTTATGTTCTGCTTTATGTATAAGCCCACTGTACATTGTGTCCACACCGAATCATTGGTGTCTGTAATGGAAGCTCAGAATGTTACGCTGTGAGCATGAAGCTAGACTTCATAATAGTTTCTACCTTAAAGTCCTCGTGAAACGAAAGTTGCGATCATTTATACTTCATTATTTGGACGCATTTCGACGTGATATGGAATTTTGAATGAGCGAACAAATGTGCCTGGCTTTCGTCTTTCTCTGCGATGCAATTGCATGTATAAGAACAGCAGTTGCATTTTAATATGAAACTGGCAGCAGACTGACAGTTGAAGGGGAGGAGTTAAAGGATGCTCCGCCCAAGCCGTCTAACATACTGTACGTCATTTAAGATGCAAAGTAATTACAGGAAGGAAGTGCATTTTCACATTTTAACTATGAGTATGAGGGCACACAATTTTGAAAAGAGAATGACCCACATTGATAAGCTATTTACAATAAACGCTGCAATATTTCATGAAAAAATGTAATTTTTTACTTCAATGACACTTTAATAATGTCAATAATCAGTTGAATCTGCTGTAGATGCCTTTGGACTGATCACAGACTGATGTTAAAACATACAGCAGATTTAGTCAAATATATTACATTTGCTACCTTTAAAGCACAGATTCCAAGAAAACTATTATCATTATGAAATGTATATACATGTATGTGTGTCTCATTATTTTAGCTTGAAGAATTCATATTGTGTGCTATTGAGGCATATATGCACATATAGCATTGACTACCATGGTAGGAAAGAAGTAGCTTTGCTACATTCTTCAAAATATCTTCTTTTGTGTTTAACAGAAAGCAATTTTCCCTATCATGGTAGTCAATGGTGGCCAAGAACTGTTTGGTTACAAGTATTTTTCCAAAAACGTTTCTCTGAAATACAGATTTGGAACAACTTGAGGGTGAGTAAATGATGACAGAATTTTTATTCTTAGGTGAACTGTTCTCTTTAAACATAATTAACAGTAAAAACAACACAAGAGTTATATATTTTATCTAATCGAGAAAAAGATGATGGACAACTAATTTTTAATTCTAACCATCTAAACCCCAATCCAGTGTTTAACAAACTTTGCGTTACAAACTTTGAACCACATGTTCTTATCACCTGAATGCTTCCTTTTTTTCTAAGTCTTTTTATGTCTCCCTCACCTTATTTTTTCTCCAGGAACTTTATATTTTACAGATCAAACTTTGTATCTCAAACCGAAAGTTCACCTTTTCCCTTCATGACAAGAAATCCTAAAATCAATAGTTATCTCTTAAATTTGAGCTGCCACAAAGTATAACAGATTGATTTGGCTATCTTATCTCCTGAGGTTTGGTAGCTGGCACAGCTGTGTTGTGCTTCTCTGTGCTCTTAACTCTTGCTGACTTAAAAGGTAAACTATGGTAACAGTGCTGGTAAAAAGTCATTTGATGAGCGGACAGATCAACACATTATGGCTCTGACATCTTAAAAGCGATCAGGCAGTGAGCACACACTTGAGGCTCGAACGGACGCCTCGGGCATCAGGCGGAGTTACGCGGCACCTATCTGTCAGCTTGATGGATGACCTTGTTCGCCGGACGGAATAACAACAACAAGGTAGAGAAAATAGGAAGGAAGATGGCTTGATAGTGATTTGTATGTACAGCGGCGGTCACGCTTAAATGATGTGAGGGTCCGATTTGGGCCAGGACCGGGCCTGTGAGCTCAGCCTCTTGGGTTAATCGGAGAGGACAGTCGCAGGCGCGGTGTGACAGACGCTGTGGGCTCTCGGGCTGTGAAGGTGTGGGATGGTGATCCGTTTTGAGGCATCTAGAGACTGGTCTCACATAGCAAGACCTTTAAAAAAACGACACGTTGCGACTTTTTCTGCTTCCTTAGATAGGATGAGAGCATTTGATTGATGTGTGAAGCAGCCAATCACAGTGTTTTGTTGTGGTTAGGGGTGGAGTAATTGAATTAGATGATATAAGAATAATTTAATACGACGTTACAATGATTAAGACAAGACATCACATGTTCCAACAATAGTCTTCCAATCAAAATAACTCACAGTTCACACAAAAATAAAAAATTCGGTGAAATAGTTTATTTATCCTTATGTCATTCATAAATTTGATGTAACCTCATGTTCCGTGGAATACAAAAGAAGGTATTTTGAGAAATGGCTTAGTTGTTTTGTGTCCATACAATGGAAGTCTATGGGGGGGGTCACTGTTATTTGGTTACCAACATTCTTTAAAATATTTTCTTTTTGTCATACAGTACATGAGGATGAGTCAATGATCAAATCAATTTAGTGTACGTTTAACCACAACATTTTATTTATTTATTTAAAGAGTAAATATTTTGTGATTTTTAAGGTCCTACTTTGGTTTATGGAGTGTCCACCAACAAGTTTACGTACATACAGGGTGCAGAAAAAATGTTCATTTTCTAATAATAGGTAGTTATTATTACCGCACTTATTGACCGTCTCTAAAATGATTTGTTCAGCGATTCATTTGTCTTAACCCCTCCTTTCTGTCAGCCTACTCTGATCTGATTGGTCAGATCGTCTAGTCTGCTGTGATTGGTCTACCCGTGCAGTGTCGCAAATGGTGTCGGCATTACACGGAGTGACGCAAATCTGACCCGGAACTGAAATAAGAACGACAGACGACTCGTTTGCGTGATTCAGAGTCGACTCCTTTGTCTCAAGCCAATAACTTTATTCATTCACTTTTGGCTTTACAACTTTGCAGACTGCTAACAATCGCACACAACAACATTGCACACTGAATGACATGTTATTGTAAGAACATTGTAATAGTTACTCTTTAAGACTTATTTAGACTCATGCATTGGAAAACCAGCCATGCTCACCTACCGATTTCAGACTTGCATAATAACTCTGGCGATAATATCAATTTGAAAGGTTATCCAATGTGTAATTGTCTAAATAAACCCTCTTGTAAAAATATAACCTTTCTAATTTCAGAACAAACATCCTACTTGTGGTTTCATGAAGTCTGCGTCTCA
Source organism: Triplophysa tibetana (assembly GCA_008369825.1). Lineage (NCBI taxonomy): Eukaryota > Metazoa > Chordata > Actinopteri > Cypriniformes > Nemacheilidae > Triplophysa > Triplophysa tibetana. The sequence goes on along the minus strand of CM017894.1, from coordinate 14,876,023 downwards.
TTTCGCATGCATTATGGGAATTACAAACCATCGGGAGATGAAACGGCCGACTGCAGTGCTGAGGGAACATGGGAAGTTCATATTTCATTCATTTACGCAGTTACTTGTGGGTCAGTGTGTGACAGCATTAATAGGCTGTCATTAGAGCAAGAGAGAGAGAGAGAGAGAGGGAAGGCGAGCTGCGAGCTGATGAGGTGTAATAGATAAAGAGCAAGACCATCGCTAATGTCTAAAGAAACCATCAGCCGTGAGAACGAAAGTTACGGCCCTCGTTTCTAAGAGGAGATTTTCTTAAATATGGGCATTTTAATCATGTCAGTCATATTCGCTGCACATAATCGACCTTGAACGACACAGCTGTCCACCTCGCTAATAAGGAGATGATATAAAGACGCCTTGGTATTTAGTTAAAGTGACAGGTAACATTCTTTAATCCCTTTGAGAAGAAAACAAGGCGGAAACAGAGAAATGCAAATACATGGTGTTAGAAAAAGCTTCATTCATACAGTACTAGTCTCACTCTGATATTTAGTCCGCATCCGCATCTACGTTTTAAGAGATCTGTGCCCATGTTGCATTGTGAGCTTTATAGGCGCAACGACGTTTATCGTTCCCACCAAATGAGTCGCTTTTAAAGGTACAGTGTATGAAATTTGCCGACATCTAGTGGTGAGGCTACGAAGTGAAACTCTTTCAGTGTGTAATGTACAGTTTACCTTTTTTCTTACTTCAGGTCATTCTTCGTGGCAGGGACTGAAGATCAAAGCGGGGGAGACAGTTGCAGGCCGCCCCCTGCTGACCAGACAAACCGCATCTCACATCTCGATCGAATCTGAGACACACCTCAAACTCACAGGTCCAGAACTCCAGGGAGTTGATAAATCAAAGGGACGACATATTAATCTGTCTTGACGCACTAGTTCCGATTGAGTACATCCGAAGAGGCGGGGATGCAATCCAAAACCCTGCTGGAGTGACACAATGAAGCGTTAAGGTCACTTTTCAAGTTTCTAGATGCTGGAATTGTCAAACATGTCTTGATCTTAGGAATTGCACATACTTGAAAGAATTACAAAGTATTAAATTGACTTCGCTTTCTTTCTGGTTTCATGATGCACACGCACGCATGTTGTTCATTATTTATAAACCATGAGAAATGTTATGTTTATAAATATGCATATAAATGTAATATTATAAAGATGTATATACTGTATACGTGGAATTTTAATAGAAACAAACTTGCACAAGAGCAAAAGAATGAATTTGTGAAAAATCATGTGGCTTATTCATCACATATAACTATTTTTGAACAGATCCTAATATACATGTACAACATTAGTATTGTGTTGTTTAAACATAAATATAAACTTGTTTTCTTTGTATTGAAGATCTTCAAACATTGCATCTTTATGTATTGATCAGTTTTTTATTAAATATACAGTCACAGAAAAAATTAAAGAGACCGTTTCAAAATTGTTCGTTCTATTACTATTCATATGTTTGCGTTTAGGAAATTGTTTTGTTTCATTTTCTCTTAACTGCTAGCAATATTCCTCCCTAATTTTTCAACAAAAATATTGTCTCGCGAAATTGAAAGTTGGAAATAGATGTGAAAATAACACAAAAGATGCTATGTATTTTTCAGACCTTAAATACTGCAAAGAAAACAAGTTCATGTTAACCTTTAAGCAATATAACAGTAATATTTCTTCACGTATTTGGAGAAAGTGAAAAAAATATTTCTATGTGACAACCTTGATTTTTATCACAGTTTTCATGTGTCTTGTCATAATGTCAGTTTTTCACATTGCTGTTGGATGACTTTCTCACTCCAGAGGTTTGTTGAAATTCAACAAACACTGGACTGCAATGACCACAATACATCTAGAAATGCTGATTAAATGAAAATTTGGAATGATCTCTTCATTCTTTCCTGCGGCTGTATATTAAGCATAAGTAAAAAGAGACGTTTTTTTTCATGTTGACTTTGAATCTAAAGGGACCTAGAGGAAGGGGGCTTTTAAATCTCATTAAAGCTTAAATAATGTCTGCTAAGATTGATTCTGCAAATCTGATAACATTTAAGAAGGAAGAGATTATTGTCCTTCTCAACTCAGTAACCGACCTCAGATGAGTACATTTTCCCTAACTGTCACTCTGACAATTTCATAGGGTGATAATTTTAATCGACACTGTCATAGAAATGTCTCAAAATCATAAGAATCTCACTTCATTTTCTGGACGGCTCAATTACTTGCCTGACCAGAGGCAAGATTGAGTGCTTCCTAATAACATTCACTGATTTTTATGAGACGTTCATATTTTCCAGTCCTGCCCGTTTTCCTCCATCTTCATCTGACGGAGGCCTAAATGATTACGCGGCACATTTTTGCTCCTCGGAGGCGGAAACCGACGGGCCTGTAACTACTTGTTTAATGAAGCAGACCTCTTAAGACCTGTCAAGAATATTACAAAAGACGTTTCAACATTCTGGCCATCACAAAGAATCATCAAAATAAACACAGAATGAAGGACGTATCACTTATCCGTCCTTTAATAGAAAGAGCAAATGGCACTGTATTAAGTAGTCCATTTAGTCTGGTTCGCCATCTGCATAATATTGCCATATTTTGCCCCATTATGCATTAGAAGGAGCGTCTCCTCCCTAATGTGACAGACAGACCGTCTTGAAACATGTCCGGCTTTAAAAAGAAATGCTGGAAATAATGTTTTCAGACTCTTTGTGATATCGAAGCTTAACATCACCATTTCAAATATCAGATATTATCACTATCACTTCATACAAAAAACAATATAAAAGGTTCTTATTTTACGTTAAATGAGACCATCTTTCACAGCAGCTGACGTTGACTCGATAGGACCGCTGTGAATTCACTTGTCGCTTTAGTCAGTGTTACGCTAAGGTCAACGGAGGGGGCATTTCATCATGTCACCGAATCGATAATCTACGACCAAGACCTTCTGCAGGAGACAGTGGTCTTCGAACAACACGCCGGCACTCAAGATTGGATGTCTGAATCATGGGAACCTCCCACAATTCATCAACCCCTCCAAATGCTTGGCAAATACGCCAATACGGCAATAGGAAGAAGACAAACAGACCTATAGAGAGATCCGACGGGGTAAAGAGGAGGGCAAAGAGCATCAGGACCACCATAAATCAACATCCTTCCATCTGTCACATTCATTCTGGGATGACGTCCATTCGGCTCTGGATAGACTTAATAAAAAATACCTTCAGTTGACAGTCCGACGGCTTGATTTTACAGTAGAGGGAACCTCAAGTCAATTCATCTTTATTTGGTGATATCTGCCATCGAAAAAACTACTTTTCAAACACAACTGTTCTGGATAAAAGTGAAGACCATATCTCACATGGTGGAATATATGGTTTTTCCATCATTCCGAGGAGAGGGGATTTACCGGTGTAGAGACAGTACAGTAACTTTATCGACCTGACAACCTACAGCATGTAGACTGAAGCACTCTTAATGGGTTTAATAAATATTGATCCATTTTAGGCTTTCCTTTAATTGGAAAAACAACATCGACACAACACCCACGATTCAATGTCCAAGATTAAATGGTGCTTTTGTTCTGTAGTTTATTGAAATTTTCCATCCATCCGTTTTAGTGAATCGTGTCTTATTCGTACGAATTTGTAGGATCATTTGGATGTTTTATAAGACCTTCAAATTCACACTGCCAAAAATAAATGTATTTATTATACATAAAGTATTTTCAACTAGTCTACCAGTACAAATATCTACAAACACTTAAACCAAGATACACTTACTTGAGAATCAAAATAAACAAGAGAAAATATCTGCTAGTGCCAGCGGGCCAGTAAAAAATAAAGTTAAATATATTTGACCTCTTTACTAAGTAATTATAATTTCCTACCCCACTGGCAAATATTTTATCTAGGTTTAAATATAAACTCTTTCATTTTGTGCATTTTATCAGAACACCGGTTAAAGGAGTAGTTCACTTTAAAATCAGCCCCATATTTTAAAGTGAACAACTTCTTTAAATATAATTTAGACATAATTGTTCGTAAAAGCAGGACAAAAGATAAATATTTTGAAGTGCAAACAAAGATCTCCACCTCATAGAATACTACGTTTATTCTTACTTGCCTGTAAAACCAGTTTGGCTCCAGAAGGTTATAGAGCCACGTCACACTGGTCCCTGGAAGCTCAGAAGAAGCAAGTTCTGCGTCGTGAAGGGCGACAGTTTAACCTTCCCCTTCTCTCTGCCATTATTTCACCGGCAGGTCGACCTGGTTTCTAAAGACGCCCGGCATGCACAATCTATTGCGAGTTAAAAGCCGATTTGCCGCCATGCCAACCGCTGGTTCCTCCGCTAATAGCCTTCCTAACTGTGCTAATCATTCGCTAATGGTATAGTCTTCATATTTGCATCATGTCTGAAAGGAATTCTGTACGTTGTGAACATAATGTGCATAAATCCTTTTCAAATTGGCAGTGGTTACCTAATTTAACTGCAGAAGAATATCAGAATATTTCACAGTACAGTAGAAAATCTAAAGCTTTTTGAAATTTAGCTTTTGAAAGAAGCTGCATTGCAGTCCGTGGACAACATGAATCATTTATGATTATACTTATTCATTTGTAACATTTAACAGTACTGCATTTATATTGTTTGTTCGTTTTTTTACAAAGCAAACATATTACCACCAATTTTAACATGAAATACATTGTACTTGTGTAAGTTACTTGTGTTTGAAAGTGAAACAGGCCATTCAAATGAGCATTCTAGTTAAAAGTGAGAATTTCATGCTAGAATCTTGCCCAGTGGTTAAAAATGAAACAGGGATTCGTTAGGTTAGCTGAAATAGAGAACATTTTGATCACATATTATAAAAAATTGAAATAATACACAAAGTTCACCAATGATTTATGCCTAATATGACAGGAATGTGCATTAAAGGTACAATTCACCAAAAAATGAAAATTCTTCTTTCCCTCTCCTGTCATTTCAAACGTGTGTGACCTTCTTTCAGAACACTAAAGAAGATATTTTGAAGAATGTTGGTAGCCAAACAACATGGACCCCCATGCTTGGACACGAAAGATATCCCTCACAACTCAACAGGTTGTGAATGACACACGGGTGACTAAATAAGGACGGAATTTGTATATTTGCGTGAACTGTTTTTGTACATAAACAATGATCCGGATATTAATGTAATACAGAAAACAGTTCATTACTAAAGATGATTTCCACTTAGTTTTTTCAAACTAAGAAAATGGTTTGATTTCAATTGTTTATAGCATTGTATGTATCCCATGTGCCCTATAAAGTAGGACAAAAGGAGCTGAGATTATCACGTCTCCCTCATTATATGGCTGCACTAAACAGAAGCATTTGCATGCGGCACAACAACGGAACACATCAGTGGTAAATCAACCCCTACAGAGTTCAATGTATATATGTTTGTCACCGTGCTGGATTTATGTATTACACACAGCACATTCAGTTCTTCAGATTTGTCATTTCAACAAAAAAATGCTCTTGAACTTTGAATGAGATTCAAATATTTCACCAAAATGTTTTGAACGAAACTTATTTTCAGACATCTAAGGCAATTTAAAGTTTTTTCGGTCTATTAGGGTCAAGGTTTAAATCGTACAGGTGTGTATACCTGCCTTGAGGACTTGAGTGATTTCAGTCTGATAATCTTCATTTAACTGGGCGCCGAGTCCTTCGTCACAAGCAATTAATGGATGACTTTTTTACGTCTTTTGGATTGTGATTACGGCGTTGGTAATTACAACAACGGTGTCGATGATTAGAACAATGATGCCCGGAAGGTAAAACAAAATTAGCAGGAAACTACGGCGCCTCCAATTTTGTCAAGCGTGACCTGCGTTTCACCGTCTGAAGCAGGAACTTTGAAGTGATGGGTAACACAACCGACTTGTTTCATCGACATTAGCCTGGCTTTTTAAACGCATGCCCTTGACGTGCTTCGTTGTGAAAAGGCATATTTTAAAGTCCATTACGTGAGGCATGTAGGTGGGGAGGAATCAAGATAAAACATATTTGCATCACGCACGCATTTGGCATTGTACTCACGCACAACCTCGTGACCTTAAGACCTAACGCGGTTTCTGATGCTGAATGCTGCAGATTTGCCTCCGCCAAAGGTGTCCATAATTGCAGTCATTATGTCTCCCGTAGAGCTGTCGGTTTAATTGAGCCAGCAATGAACTAATGCCTTTCCTGTCATGCGGGGGGGGGGGGGGGTTGCGGCGCACTCCCGGATTCCCGTTAAAGCGTCCGGAGCGAGCGCGTAAAGAGATGTGAAGAAGATCCGAGGAACTTAATGGCTCTGTTTACACCTGCCAAACTGCTTGTTCATCTTTTTTTTTAACTCTAAATGTCATTTCGACAGACATGGAGGTTGAGTACCGTCGGACCCCGATGCACTGTTGGAGCGGGTGGCGTGGTTTTTAATAGAGTTCGGTCCATGCCAGATCCTCCTAAATGGGTATTCGCGTGGACTAGGAGAGGGGGGTTGTATGGACCCCGGCCAGCGAAAGAGAACTGAACTAAAGGGATTGAGTAAAAGCATATTAAAAGTGCTCACTAGAGAGAATAAACAATCCACAGCTAGGAAAAATAAGCATTACAGAGCTAAAAACTATCATAATTCTATGCTGACAACAGAGGGCGTTTGCTTAGGGCTTAAAGTACAATTCAGTACGGTTAAACTTTGTATAAAAGAGTATTATCAAAAAAATGTTAATTTATATCTCAGAAAACATGATACATTGAATTTGTGTCCATGTTAGGGAAGTCAATGGGGTCCAATGTAGTTCGGTTACAGACATTCTTCAAACTATCTTCTTTTTGTGTTCTGCAGAGGAAAGAAAGTCATACAGGTTCGGGATGTCATGATCATGCATAAATGATATATTACACATCAAATCTATTTCAGTTGACATTGTACTTTTTTTATAGCACATGACACCAATGGCCCCCATCCCAGAATGCTTTGTGTCTTTAAAAGGCATTTTATTGTCAATGGCCATGTCCCCATGCCGCAGTCCCGACGGGGTTTCTTTCTCTCTGTATGGGAGTCTCAGCAGACTTAACAGGCCAATTAGACACCAGCTAGTTTATTAATAAACACATCTGTGGGGAAGGCGGGCCCTGTCTTCTCACTACAGGTCTTAAGGAGCTGGCACTGGTGCTGACGGTCCCCCGCTGTAGCCGAGTGCCGGCGTCCTTGCAGTTGCCCTTTAAACTAATCCCAGCCTGTTTGTCTTCGCTTGAAATGATTAAGGTTTGTATTTGAGTTGAAAGCTGGGAAAATTGGCACTAAATCAGCAGAAAAGCAGCAGCTCCCACCTGAAAGTTGAACAGATTTAGAAAACAACAACAGACCGTGAACTGCCCGATGATCACAGATATTATCGGTGTATGAGACAGACCACTCGTGTGTAAAAATTATACACACGAGTAAACGTAAATAAACAAGTGTTCTGTCTACACATGTTTATTCCAAAGGACACGGTCATACTAGAATAAACATTAAACAATTAACATTAACAATGAAGAAAGCGTTAAGAGCGTTAATTAATGTACTAATATATTTTCTCATTTTTAAGTTTTTAAGTTTTATTTATAAACATAACTTACTTAAATTAAACAAATGTATTGACATTAACTAACATTAACATTGCAAATTGACAAATGCTGAAACAAACATATGTACAAATGTTAATAGATACAAATATATTTGTAGTGTTACAATACACTACGTCCAATTACATATTATAATAATATTATATATTATTACATTTATATATACTGTACTGTACATAATACTGAAATTGTAGTTCTGAAAATAAACTACTCAAATCGGGCCTCTGTGATGGAGGTTGATCTTCTGTATGTAAAACAGTCAATTTTTAATCTTTAAAAAAATTAGTATTTTTGAGGATGAAGTAAATCTCAGGTAAGGACTGAGCCATCTTAGCAGGTGTGAAAAACTACTACACTCCACAAACCCCATGACAGCCTTAACCGACACTAAACTCAAACTTGCGATGACACAGATTACAGTACAGATTAATTGATGGTATTAAAATCACAAATTTACCGTAACCCGACAAACTGGAAGTGGATTTATTTCCCTGTAATCAAATAAGAGCAGGGTTCGCTTTGACCCTAGTGACACAGTTCCTGACACAATTTTTGGCGAAGGTTGTAAAAAAGATTTAATGATTGTCATCAATCAAACAGCAACCAAAAACTGTTCCCGCCGACCCAGAAATGTCAAAGTGTGCCTTAGTCCCGCAGCTGGGGAGGGGAGGCTGGCTTTTTAAAAAGTATCAGTGTAGTATTGGTTTCCTAATGAGGTGCAAGTTAGAAGGTGTTGCATGGAAAAGCAGAACATTTTGTTTGAATGTGAAGGGTAATCTATTACACGATGGAGGGGAGGCGGGGAGTTTAATGTAAGACAAAACTACTGTGAAAAAGATGGATGTAAATCCAGTTTCATTCTGTATTATTAACTGTATTGGTATTTCTTAAAATATAATGTTGGTAACCGAATGACAGCAGTACCTCTACTGCATGGACACAAAACTAATGCAAGTGAATGGGTATCGGTTATCAACATTCTTCAAAATATCTTCTTTTGTGTTCTACGGAGGAAAGAAAGTCATTTAAGAGAGTGAGTAAACCATAACAAACATTTCATTTTTGGGTGAACTATCCCTTTAAGCCTGCATTTGCTCTTTATTCTTACTCATTAATGTCTAGACAAACCATGAGGTATAAATGAGATCTCATGTCTTACTTGTTCTTTTTTTGTGAGGCCTTGCCGTTTGCTCTGTCAACACATACGCAATTCTTCTCTTTAAACGTTTCCTCTCGTTCACAGCGGACGCCGGGCGTACAGTGTGAGACGAATCGGATCAGCACAAATGCCAGTCGCTTCCTGCTGGCGTGTTTGTCCCATCAGCAATCCTCTTGGATTTTATCCAGTCTCGCACGACTCGATCCACAAACACGCAGCTAAACGCTTTTACCTTCAGCGGTTACAGTGGTGTGACGATCCTGAACATGGTTTGTTGGTGCTGGAGGCCATCCAGCCTATATCACTGACGGCTGATGACAGGAAGTACAGAGCGTGTGAACTGAGTGGTGTCACTTCCTGTCAGAGGTCCAGAAAGAGTGTGCTGAGACTTAAAGGTCCAATGTATTACATTTAGCGACATAGCAGTGAGGTTGCGAATTGAAACCAACGGCTCACTCCTTCCCTTAAACCTCCCTTTCGAAGCACTATGGTGGTGACGCAAGGCTTAGATGACGTCACGTTTTCACTTCTTTGCCGAAACATGCAAATATTACGAATTCTATGCAAGAGGACCCGTGGTGTATGTAGATAGAAATAGCTAATTTTAAGGTAAAAAAAACATAACACCTCCATTCTGTAAGATCTTTATACACCTCATAGTTATGTATATAATATTGCATTTATGTCAATAGATCTTTCAAATTTATGACATACAGCACCTTTACCTTATTGATAATAAAATGACTATTGTGTTTCATAATTGTTCCTGAGATAAGGTCTAGGGAGCGTAGCGTGCTAATTCGAAAGTGAACTGCTTAGATGCCATAGGCCATTTAGCAGGTAAAAGGATGCTGTCATCCTGGAGTAGCACTGATGGAAATCATAGCTGTGCTCAGGTAGTTGACTGAGTAATGAAGCCTATGACTGAGACAATTTGACGTTTTTTCCACCTAAAGTCTATTTTTGATAAATGTGGTTGTACCTTGTATGTCAAACACCTGTCATTTTGTGTTCTAACGGTTCTGGATTTGAGGAACACCGTGTTTGTACTCAATGTTCTCATCCGGATACATTTGAGTTTTAGTTTCCTGCACAAAAAATAAACAGTTAAAGGAACAGTTCACCCAAAAAGAAAATTCTGTCTTCATTTACGCTCCCTTAAAGGGAAAGTTCATCCAAAATTTTTAATCTTTCATCATTTACTTTCAAACCTGTATAAATGATTTTGTTCCAATGAACATAAAGAAAGATATTCGGAAGAAATATTCTGGGACATCCCCAGCTACCATAGTAGTAAAAAAATATTGTAATATTGTATATTTTTATTCTGTTGAACACATTAGGAGATATTTTGAAGAATTTAGAAAAAAAACAAAGAGTTTTCATGATCCTTTGACTACCATTTAATTCTACCTACTATGGTAGTCAATGATGTCCCGGAACTCAAAATAACTAACATTCTTCCAAATATCTTTTTTTCCAAATATTTATACAGGAATAAAATGACATAAGGGTGAGTAAATGATGACCGAATTTTGGATGAACTATCCAAGTTGTTTCAAATCTGTTCAAATTTCTGTGTTCTGATGACCACAAAGAAAGATACTTGGAAGAACAATTTTGGGACAGCATTGATATCCATAGTAGGAAAAATTACTTTATAAGTCTTTGTTTTGTTAAACATAAAAGAAGATATTTTAAAGAATGTAGGAAAACAAACAGTTTTGGGGCTTTTCCTACTATGGTAGTCACTGGTGGCCAAGATCTGTTTGGTAACAAGCATTCTTTCAAATATCTTTATCTGTGTTCATCAAAACAAAGAAATTTACAGAGATTTTAAACAATAAATGATGACAGAATATGTATTTTTGGGTGAACTGTCCCTTTAAAAGCAGCTGTAGCTTAGTTGCTAGCAATGCACTCACTCTGCAAATACAAACTGTTTGGATAAATGTATGGATAAATGTAAATAAAACGTAAAATATAGAATAAAGGAGTCACAGATAAATGTTTTAAACATAAATATTGACAATAAACCTGTGATGCTTCTATGAAAAAGCAATTGGCATGTTTAACAATAAACTTGGACATCCCACATCTTTCATAACCATTTTTAAAATTGATTTTTCTACAAGTGCTCTCCTTATTCCTTTACCAATAGTATTCTCCTAAAGATCAACACTGCCTCCCAGGGACTCGGGCGGAACTGCAGACTTGCGCATCCATCAATCCCTCCCTCGTGGTTGGCAGCACTGGGAGAAGCCACAGAGAGATGCTGAGTGGGAGTGAGCGAGAAAAGAGAGTCATGAATCAGCACCCCGGCCAGCCGCTCGCACGGGAAGCCTTCAAAGAGCAACGAAGGGAGGGATCTGACTGCGAGTGCTCGCTGAACTTATGATGTGCTTTTGAGCTGTATATCAAAAACACACTGAAACAGTGGGAGTAAGAACTCAGACAAATGAAGAGAGAGGCAGATCAATATGACAAAGACCGCCTTCTGGATCCTGCGCGGCACTTTGGAGGACTCATTAAATAAAATGGAGACAAGCTTGACAGTAGATGGATAACTGATTTAGGGGAAAGTTGAGCTGAGGGTGTGGCCTGCCAAAAGTGGAACTTGTCGTAATGCTCTGTCAATCATTTTTGCACCCAGTGACTAAATGTTGAAGCAACCATGTTAATGGCCTGTTATTGGATTCATCTTCAAGGAACGTTACGGGATCGATATGAGTTAAGTTCGGTCGATGTGCACAGAAAATACTTTTCAATTGTCCCTAGCTTGTTTTTGTTTCATTTGGCGAAAATCGTGGGAGTAACAATAACAGGCAAAAAAATGCATGTGTTCGAAAGCATGGCCACATTGCTTACAGCCTTGAGAATAATTCAGAAAGGAGAATTTGGCCAACATTGGGCTAAAAAAATAAGTACAAAAATATAAGTTTCGCATTTCTGCTTTCATAACCAGTAACACTCTGGCCCATTTTAAGTGCTTATTGTAAAGTGGGTTTGTAAACATGATTTTTGTAACTGAGGGATAAGTCGTTTCATCATTATTTCACAAGTTCTCTGGTGGTGTGTCACTTGCAAACCTGAATATTCCTTTAATGGACTACCAATGTACTAACGCAGGTGATAGATGCAGGTCAACCAGAATTTCCTAAATCAGAATTACAATATGTTGTAGGAGTAAAAGCTCATGTATATTCACCGGGAGATTTGCATACTTGAAACCATGAAGCAGATTATGGTTAAATGGACAATTTACACAAAAATTGAAATTTTGACGCTATTTTTTCACACTCCAGTTCTTTCAAGTCTGCATAGATTTGGCTATAACATATTTGGAAGACTGTTTGTTACCAAAATGTTCTCGGCAACCATTGACTACCATAGTAGGAAAAATGAAAAAGGTAGTCAGAAGTGCCCCAGAACTTTTTGTTTTCCTACATTCTTTAAAATATCTTATTTTGTGGTTGCCAGAACAAAGTAAGTTAAACAGCAATTTTATTATTATTGTATTCGGCCAAGATATGTATGCAGATTTGGTACAATGTGAGAGTGAGTAAATGAGGAAATATTTGGTGAACTTTTCCTTTAAGTAAGTGGTACCATTATAGTGTTGAATACAAATAATTTAAATAAAAAAATCTATTTTTAGGACCATCATTACGATTTTTTTTGTTATGTTCATTAGAATTAACCACCTCCTAATGCCCGATTTTTAGTTCTGCGTAGGACCTACGCCGTAGCCTCTCTTCCGTAGCCTACGTGTCGGTTTTAGTTTATACTTCTGCGTTCGCGTCGAAAGACAATGACCAGTAGGCGTCAGTGTCCACGCACATGTTGCTTGTGCAACCAAGACAAAAGCCGAAGAAGAAGCAGCTCGTAACATTGAAAGCGGCAAGTAAACAGTCACTGTTGTTGCAGATTTGAGATGTTTAATAGATATATATATATTTATTTATGTATATATAACATTTTATATAGATAATTCATTCAGAAATGCGTTTGAGTAAACATGAGTTTTTTTAACCTGAGGGAGGGGCTCAAACAGACCAATCCCATCGCTTGTGGTCCGCGTAAGGTCCATTGAGGCTTCGGCGTAGGGTACACGGCTCTGTGTAAATTTACGCTTAATTTTGCAGGTTCTAAAAATATATATAATATTTAAAAAAGCAAGTATTTCTAGATAAAAGTAGTATTTTGCATTTCAAAGGGGAAACAATTATATATGTATAGTTATGAGAATAAAATGAGAATCAGGAACCTGGCCACATTAGAATTGGGGAGATGGACAAACATCATATGACTTTTAGCCCTGAGTGTTACAGTGTTTACCCCAAATTGAAAAATCTGTCATTGTATACAAGGTTCCTTTATGCATCCAGTTTTATTTTCCTCTTGCAATGTTAAATAGTGAAACATTTACCACATGCGCCAAATAATTTATGACATTTAAATTACAATCGGATGATTTTTTATTGAACATAAAAGTGTCTCGGCACAGTCGGCAGTACATTTGCACCAATTTTGGGTGCGCAGTATTTTCATCTGCAGCTTTGATTTTGCCTCTTTTATCACAAACATTTGACAGGGGCTCAACTAGAATAATGTAGCCTGCATTATTTATCTGGCTCTCAAGAGCGCCATTGCTCTGCAACGATTTTCCAGTGACATTTCAAGAGAGATGGAAAGGAACAGAACTGTAAAAAGATACCCGAGGTGGAAACAGTAAGAGAGAGGGGGAGAGAGAGAGCAGACAAATCACTTCTGAGTCGTTCATGGTATGAAGGGGACGTAGCGAATGTAGCAGGTGTCTCGATCGGCTACGTCCTGTTACCGTGACACCTGCTTGAAGACTTCAAGGCAAACTAAACATATACACATAGGGATGCCATCGTAACATCTGCAACTGTATTTACACACACATCACGACAGATAAACACACACACACAGTCATCGTGATTCGCGGATCACAGGAAATTGAGATGAAGAGATGCGCAAGGGGTGGGGTGTCAGTCTATCGTTCTACCTCTAAAAAAAGATGTTGAACTCAGAGGTTCCCGAACGTCTTGTCTCGGTCTCCCTCTCATTCCGTAACTCGCTCGTTCTTTCTCTCTCTCTCGTTCGCCCTCTTTCATCTGTCAGAGCTAATGAACAGATGTTGCGGAGCTGTTGAATGTAAGATGATGGAGAGAGCCTCTGGCGGCTAGAGCCAGCTGGGGAAAGAGAGAGAGTGAGAAAGAGAGAATTTTATGATTTCTCATCTATCCAGACAACATGAGCTCAAAGAGGAGAACTCTCTAAAGAAGCGACGCTCAGCTGGTTTCACTTCTGGGCCCAGTTTTAACGCTGGACATCAAGTGGTGGCCCGACACTGATTTTTGAAATGTACAAAAAGCAAATAAAAAGGTATTTGAAGTGTCATTTTGTGCATCAGTAAAGGTGAGAAATGCACACACTTTTAGCAGGTGTTCGTATGTTATTTTCTCTCATTTGAAGGAACCTTTCGCATTGTATTTCTCATGTCTTTCAATTGGTGTAAAAGAATAAAATATTTAACAAAAATTAAATAATTTTTACAAATAAGCTTTTTTATATAAATTTGATTCGCCCACAATATCAAGCTAATACAGACACGACTCTCTCACACACACATCCACAGAAACGATTCATCTCCCCTCAGATGTGATGTTCTCTATCACAGCTGGGGTCCGTGTTCCCTGTTCCATCTCCAGAGGCAGGTGGACCACCGCCAGCTGCCCCACTGTTAGAAAGGTCAAGAGGATGCAAGAACATGCAATACATGCACAGGTGCAGCTGGACCAAACGTACTCTCCCCCTGTGTTACTTAAAAAATGCAGCAGTAGCATGTTCGAAGGTCACCGACCCTTTCAATGTTCCTAAGCCCCCGTCTGCGTATAATTTGTAAGCTTCATTGCCGTGCATCAAAATCACACTTCTCCTAGAACTGCTTCAATGTGCCCTAAGTGTTCGATGAATTGCCTAGGCTGACACTGATTGGTTGATGGTACAGAAATGTCATTTCAAACCCTTATGATTTTCTGTCTTCTGCAGAACACAAAAAAATATATTTTTAAGACCGTTGGTAGCTAAACAACATTCACACCATTGACTTCCATTATCTGGACACAAAGCACAGTGACATTTCTCAAAATATCTCTTTTCTGCTGAATTGGTTTTGAAAGACAAAAGGGTAAATAAATGACAGAATTTACACTGTCTACAACACCGTGGCAGCAGAAAATCTTCTGGTAACACTTACTACAATACAAAGTAAAACAGTATTATCAAAATATATGTTGCATGCAAATATTTTTACATGGCCAACCATGAAGGTTTTCCCCCGACAGGCATACAGCATCTACCTCCACGAGCTAACTCATAGTGGTGCTAGCCGGCCAAACCGTGACCCCTCGTTCCAAATGTTCTCATTTATATTGCACTCATGTAATCATGCACTACCGTCATTCCCATTTTCTCCATAATGCAGCGCAGAGAAATTATCTTTGGATGCTAGATTCATTTTACTGTTGTTTGGAGTTTGCTGTCACCTCTCAGCAGCACTGGCAAGCCAAGAAGAAATCGTGCCCGTTCTGCTGAGAGGTCACTTCAATTAGATCACACTCTCAAGAGCTTAAGATGACTCTCGCTGAGGTTGCGGACTGGCACATTTGTGGACGTGTGGATTTTCACGCACGTCACATAACCAAATCCAATGTTCAAACACCCACACATCCAATCTGGGATTGTGTTCCGTTTCATAAAATGACTAACATACCAAGTATAGCTGTCTACTTATGCATATATCTATTTACGAATGTATGTCTTTTTTAGTGATGCTCTTAAAAACTCAACCTGAAATCAAAATGAACCCTGTTTACTTTTCATTACGCATATGAAGGAAGTCAGAAATGTGTAAAAAAAATAGAACATCTACTAGCCACAATGAGTATCGAACATGTGACCTTGCCGTTGCTAGGGTTGTGTTGCAATATTTGAGCTACAGGAACTCAATCATGTGTCACATTATCGAAGTGAATGTTAAAATTTAAATCTTCTTATTGATAGCTGATCCGGCATGTTAATTTTTACAAATTATACAGATTCTGCTTTACTTTCGTACTTTCCTATTTAAAACGATTGAATTATAATGTGTTTTAAAAGTCTCTTCCTGTCTAAAAACTGAGTTTATAGACACATTGATATTTCCACCTGCCAGCATCTCTCTTCAAAGGACAGGGTTATACCATCAGCAGTTTAAGCTGCACGATGCTGATCCCAGATCACTACATTGAGACATTTCAAGCAGTACTTACCTTCTTTTTTCTCTTTCAAGTCTTTGGCATACAAGAGGAGCTTGATGGAAAAGAGTTTGTTCCCGTCCCCAATTCCCAATTCAATATAAAATGCAATTGCCTTGTTTCGTATAGCCGTACCACGCTGTCCCTCCTCTCTCGTCTGCGGTCGGAGTTTAGACGGAAACCCCGCCAATGTTGAGGGTATAAACATGGGGAGTGATGTGGGAATACAGGGCACGAGGTGAGCCGCTCTGGTTTGGCTGTAAAGCCGAAATCCGGGTCATGTGTCTGAAAAACACAATCTGTCTCATAGCAACAGGGTTTCTTCATAGGGCTGCCCAGATAACTCACATAAAATATCCTCCCCCGTTGGAACCTAAATGCTTCTGCATGCTATTTTGAAGCTGTGGGAATAGATTGGAAAACTTGGGTGAAACTTGAGAAACTTCAGATTTGAAATCCAGAAGAACTTTAAGAATTGTTGTTGCTTCACTGCTCGACCTGAAAGAGAAAACTGACCGTAACGTTGAAGGAAGAGTTTGCCCATTATTGAAAATTCTGTCATTATTTGCTCACCCTCTAGCAGTTCCAAATGTGCAAAAATGTATTTGTATTTTACTTTACATTTGCACAATGCAGGAGATGCTTGACAAGCAAATACAGGCCTCAGAACAGGTCACAACAGGAACTATATCCTCACACACCAGAACACTTATGATTTCCATCAGGGGAACACTCGCTCATGTTCGGGTCAAGAAATCATCCGCTGTGACTTTTATTATTCCCTCCATGTATCTTTTGTCTAAACATGTCATGCTTTCAAAAAAATTCAGACATCAGAAGCACATTAATATGACTGAAAAGAAAGCTCTCATCTGAAATGATCACAGACATATTTCAACGAGAATGTCGCTTGGTTTAATATCACATAAGTATCACGAGGGAACGTCTCTTGAAGTAATGAAGTAGACATCTAAGAATGCATTTGCAAGTTAGAGAGAATATGAGGTACTTGTAAAATATTTATATGCACGTGAACTACCTAAGACATAAGCCCGAGAAACCCTCCTGCTTCGTAACTTTCAGTTGTGCGCTCAAAGGGCACAGGAATGATAAGACTTTGTAGAGTGTTAATTCCTCCTGACAGAAAATGCCATCGAGCTATTTTTTTTTTCATTTTGGCTTCTCTGACCCTGATTATCGTCATTACCGCCCATGCAGCTGACAACTGGACCTCGAGGGAAATTTTATACGCACGTACGGCAGGAGCCTAGATATTTTTTACACCTAAACATGACTGAGACCGTACGTGTGGGAGAAAATTCACAGGTTGATGTATCATTGGGCCTTTGGGGGATGAAATGTATACAACATCTAAGTTACTATAATAGACTACAGTGTAAAAATGAGTTAGGGGTTGCCAGAATTATAAAATAACTCTTCAAAGTTACAGTTTATTATTATTTGGACGTTATCACGCAAAGCAATTTTTCAGCTTATGTAAAAAAATTCAGTATATGTATTTTTTCCATATGAATGGGGTAATTGACCTAAATGTAAAACTGTTGTCCTCGTTTATTCATCATCAGGTCATTAAAAATATGAATATGACCATCTTCCGTGGAACACAAAAGAAGATATTTTGAGAAATGTCTCTGTGGTTTTGTGTCCATACAATGTAAGTCAACGGGGCCTAATGTTGTTTTGTTTCCTACCTTCTTCAAAATAACTTATTTTATGTTCTGCAGAAGAAACAAAGTCATACAGGTTTAGAATGACACGAGGGTGAGAAAATAATGTAAGTATTTACATTTTTCGGTGAACTATCCTTTTAATATCCTCAACGCTTTCTAGACAACCGACAGCAGCCTTAAAGCACCAAAAATCACAAATGCCAAAATTTGTCCACCAAGGTGCCCAGATCTCAAAGGCAGAAGCTGAACTTTCCATGAACATCTCATTAAAACAGTAGCTTTTTTTTAGATGTCCTGTTTGCGTCCTATTGCACCAGACTGAAGTGCTTTTCAATTTCATCCAGAAGTATTTGTGACATGCCTGAGCTTTCATGGCCTGCTCTTCAACCGCATCATTAAAGTAAGAGGCCCTTCCCACTGCGAGGGGAAGCAAGCCCCTCTGGAAAATGGCACGAGTCCAGCTCACCAGGGGCGACTGAATCATCTCCCACATGTCCAGATGTGTCCAGCCGAAAAAGAGGCGAACTCAAATGCGAGAGCTTCGAAATCCATCGGAGGCGCCAAGAATATGAGTCCTAGGCTGCGAGGCGTATTTGCGGATTGTCGTTTTCTCGATTCAGCTGTCACACAAAACAAGGGGATGTAATTCAAAGCGAGAAATATATTTGTCCACCCACTGCAGTTAAAATTAGATGCAATTAAACCCCCGTTAATAACATGCAATTATGCAATTATTGTGGCAATATACCTGTCACATTCGGAGCGGAAGAATAGCACATCTTTTGCCGTTCTGATGCATAAATAGTCAGCCTTCCGAACAGAAGTGCGTCCTTCACATTTCATTAACAAAAAGCTAATTAACATTTTTGGAAGCATCCTTCAATTTAATAACTTGGAAGAAAGAGAAGTTTTAACATCTACACCAAAAATCTGGCTTCTCGGACAAGAGCTGAAAGAAACGAAGTGAAGAAAAGCAGTTCATCGGGGTGCCGAGGACAAACACCAGAGGTCAACGTCTCAGCCGCGCAGCTTGACTGCTGGACCCTTTCCTCGCTTGGAAGGACAACTGGGGTCAGGATTCGGAACATCAAAAGAGCAAGCTGTGCCTGCCATCATGTCCCATGGATGTCAGATGTGCAATTCCCAATTAGCCGTCAGAGCTGTCAGAAATGATCACAGATGCCCCATTTTAAGGACCGTGGATGCTTTCTTTATCATCTGGCTGGAGAGGAGCTGCACTTACATCATGGTTCAAGAAATTGTGCCGTTCCAGGATTCGGTCCTATTGGACATATAAATCAGAAATGGATTTGTCTTTTTTTCATCCCTGTTACAATAACTTCAAGTCTTTCTCTAAGCTGAAGCGTATTTTTGTAATTTCCTTGGACATCTATTGTATCATCTATTATGTTACATCTCGAGTGTCTAAACAGTGTGATATACATCACAGATCCCTGTACATCCCATCCATCATAGCTTCTCTAACAGGATATCTGGTCAACATGTGTCCTTGACCGAGCGCTACGTGTTTCTGCTACTACAATTTAACAGTTGAGCTTCTCTTCTCGACTCTAAGCCATCTAAACCTTCTCCGACATAAAAAAGGACACATAAAGCACACCAGGAAGGAAATGGCTCTGAGAACACACAGAGAAACTTCTTCAGGCGGTTTCTCCATATGACTGGCATTCAAGTATTATGCAACGGCACGACAGAATGAGGAGACGAAGAGGCAGCTGTTTGCTAACAAAATGACACACGGAGTCAGAGAAGAGATATGTTGAGATGTCAGCAGTGTTTAAAACAGAGGACAACCGGCTGGCCTGGTCTAAATGTACTGCAAATGTTCTTTTATCAGGATTGAGATTATGCGGATAAAATTATGCAAGTAAAATTTAAAGGGACAGTTCACCCATTCATTCATTTTTTCTCACCATCATGTAATTTCAGACATATCTGACTTTCTTTTCTCACGCAGGACACAAAAGACGATATTTTAAAGAAAACTGCCCTGAGGGAAAATCTGTGAGAGGAAAAACAAAGTGTTATTGCAATCTATATGGTCAATCAAGTGAAAAAGAGATATCAAACCATCTCCTGTTCACTCTGTACCCATGGTGCGATGAACAGAGGACGAGCGAGGGATGCGCTGAAAGACAAAGAGAGAGAGATCTAAAGTTTGCATCCACAAATTTCAGCGGCCAAGCGCCTGTGCAACATCAGCACATTCATGACTGATGTCTCTTTTCGGCTCCGTGCTCTTATTCTTCTCCCGTCTGCGTGTCTCTCAACCTGTCACTCCGTGCAATTACGTGCACCCGTGGTTTGAGGGGAAAAAACTTGGAGACAGACACACACTGTGCGTCAGGCCTGGAACTACACGCGGCTGAGTTACTTCGCTCAATATCGTCCTTGGAGTCAGAATTGTTGATGTTGGCTTTTCACAGTCACCTGCTTCTCAGGCCCGTGAAGGAGATTCTCCCCTTTCTTGTCAACGCTACCTACATAAAGTACACACGGATACATTTTCCAGGATGCTGCATCTTTAATGACTGTTTTCATCTGCCCAGATTTATTCCCAGCTGCCCCACCTGACAAACTGATGAGGCGTCTTTCAATGCAATTATTGCAACAGCTGCAATGTATTTTTCTGCACATAGCCATGACCATAGATTGAGTTTGTTTTTACTCGATTGGTCATGTGGCTGTCCGGTGATGGGGACATGCCAAAGGTCACTGCCTTATGTTGATCAACTGAAGAAAAATCACAGATAAAATGGTAATTATTTGAGAATGAATTAAGTGAGGTTAAATGGAGAGCAGATAGAGGCTTTGGTAACAGCATGTCTTTTGCTGTTAAGTTTCTCTTGAGAAAACGACATCAGGCAACTGCAATTTTCTGGAGCTTTAGATACTGTAGATCACTGGTCCTCAAATGGGGGTACGCATACCCCCAGGAGTACTATGGGGTACTGCAGCGGTTAGTGAGAGAAACTGACATTTAGGATTACATAATAAAAATCAATAAATTATGATAATAGTATTTTCATATGAAATTAGGAATACACAAAGATGCATGAAAAATAAATTAATACATTTAGATATAATAACCTTTCGATTCTCATTTCACAGAATTTTAAGGTAAAATGTTGTTGTCTGGTCAAGTGGTACATGGCTTGAAGAAATCATTAAAAGGGGTACGTAAGCCAAAACGTTTGAGAACCACTGCTGTAGATCTAAAATTGTACAATGAGAAGTCATAGACTTTATTAAACAATTCTCGATGTCGAAGATGCCACACTGAAAGAAAACACATTCATTTAAGTGGTACTTAAATGAAACAAAACTGAGAGCTTCAAAAGAGCAGCCTCAGACCATTTAAAGTTTCCTCTTAACATATTTTCTAGACATCTATCAAAACGTGCATTATTGGGAAACATACAGGAGTGTTATATAATGCATTGTATTTCATGCAAATCTAATAAACATTTATATTTTTTATTTAAAGGACTAAAACGAAAATTATGGTTTGTTTTAGATGTAATGCAAAGTGTATTCACGATTTAAGGTTAAAAAACGCTGTATTTTCCGCATAAAGTGCATGTTTGAATCTCCTCTTTGCCCCTCCTTACTGAAAGGCGCAGATTTTTAACAAAGCTCATCGCTCAGAAAATCGAGCGGTGCTATGATTGGCCAGTTAACCAGTGCGTAGTGATTGGTCGAATACTGCAAGCATGTGACGGAAATGTAACGCCTCTTACCATATTTTAACATCAGGTTCCAATGCAATTGTACTGACCGGTACGCCCACCTTACTTGAAAATAAATTTTGGCTGTCCTAGTCAAATCAAACCTCGAACTGATGTAGATTTGTGTTTAAAGCAGGTCTGGGTGAGCGTTTGCTTTTAGATAAAATGCATCTTTTGTTCCGACTCTTTCATTTTTGCAATTTTAAGTGTCTTAAACATGCATGGGCAACTAATAACACACCAAAGACACAGAAAAACACCCATTTGCGCCATATGACCCCTTTAAATACATTTGCATGTTGTTTCAGCAGACATGTTTTAGAAATGTATTGCAGAAGGGCAAACACTGTAAATTAACAACTGAAGAAAGCGTCCAACAAACAAACAGCCAATATAAATCAGCTGTAATGCCACAGAAAAACCCTGCATCTGCTTTTCAGGACAGTGGCAAAATAAAATCCCCGGAAAAAGTTTCAAAGGTAATTTTCTGAACGATTACTAACTAGACCAACTACTTTCCTTCTACTTTCTACTTAAATATATTGCCCAGAAATATTCAAAGGCACGTGAATTCATCTTTATTCATTCATTTAAACTAATGCCAAATTTATTCATTGGAGTCGAATCAGACCGTTCCGAAGGCCGTCCATGCCAACCGATTCTTTTTGAAGTCTGATAAGAGGTTGATAACACTATCTGGTCCGTCGTCTCCGTGGTGAGCGACTGTTTAAATGCCTCCCCAGAATAAGCAGCTGCCTCGTGCGCATCTAAAGGGGGCAAACATAATCATTTACACTAATGAAACTCATTTGAAAAACTCTCCCCGTGTATTACAGCTACGGGAACTGGATAAGAGCCACGAACCATTACAACAGAAGCATATTCGGCGATGATGAATGTGTTTAAATGGTAATTATTTAACAGTGAGCAGCTACACCTCAGTGGGGATTGTTTGGGAAACAAAGCCAGGTCTAACAGTGTGATGTGACATTCTCTTTCATCTGTCCCTACCCATTGGAAAGAAACATCATAAATGAGATGTCTTAATTATTTTCCACAAAAAATGCGAATAAATAGATAGCAATTTTTTGTTTTGCATATTTAAACCACTGTTCAAAGGTTAAGGGTCACTTATATAATTAAAGGGGTCATATGACACGGCTAAGATGAATATTACAGTTTGTTTTAGATGTAATGCAATGTGTATTCAGGATGTAGTGTTCAAAAACCCTGTATTTTCCACAAACCACTCATGTTTGTATCTCCTCTTTGCCCCGCGTCTCTGAAACCTGCAGATTTTTACAAAGCTCTTCGCTCCTAAAATCGAGGTGTGCTATGATTGGCCAGTTAAACAGTGTGTAGTGATTGGTCAAATACAGCAAGCGTGTGACGGAAATGCAACGCCTCTTACCATATTTGGAACATCTGGTTCCATAGCATTTGTACTTATAGGTCACCACCTTACTTCCGTAAACTTTTGGGGGCAGTCTTAGTCAAGTCATTCGTCGGGGTGTGGTTACATGAGGCGTTTCAGGCAGGTCTGCGTAAGCATTGACTTTTAGATAGAATGAATCTTTTGTTCCGACATTTTAATTTTTGCAATTTTACCTGTCTAATACATGCATGGGCAACTTATAACGCACTAAAGACACAGAAAAACAAATGTTCACGCCATTTTACCCCTTTAAAATGATACTCATTAAAACTGTGACACAAATAAACTATGGGAATTATGTTGTGACCAAAACAAATATTATAATCCAAACCTTCCCAAAATTGGCCTAGAATTTGGAGATATAATTTTGGTGACACTTCTGTATAGGGAGCAATTCTCGCTATTAACAAATCATTAACTTTTAATTAATTTAACTCTTAATTTGTGGTTTACTAATAGTTAGGTTATTAATAAAAGGTTGTTATTAGGTTAAGGGACTTCTTTATATTGAGGTCTCACCCTGGGATTTTCTTTATTATCATTCAGTTGTAAAACATATTTATTCAATATTTTCTTTCTATTAAAAGAAGCTATGCTTGAACTATTACATTTGTGTCTACAATACTGATTTCACACATTAAAAACTCAAATTAAAAGATTTTTAAGGTCAAGAGAAATATGCCCCCGTCTGTAAAAACAGTTTTCTTTGATTTACTGTTTTCTAATTAAAATTATTGTACACAATATTAAGAATATTCTGTGAAAATATAACATAAATCTCTTTAATTTTGACTACGCAAAGATTGAAATAATAATAAACTATAGTTGAAATCAAACTTTGATGCTCATTATTATAATTCAATTTTGCTTCTTTAGCCTGGATTTGACAGAATTAACTACACCGCCCACATTAGTTTGACTATTACACAAATAATCTATGTGAAGAATTGTATGGAAATAGCCTGCACAGTAGGGTACGTTTTCAATATTGTATTCCAAACATTGCCTCTGTATCTCTCAATGTCTCTCTCGCTCACTCACTGATTCTTCTCTGCTGTACTCCATCTCTCTGCCAGTGTGTATTGATCTCTGGCCCAGGGATTCTCAGCTGGATGGATGGCACTCAGCCGCAATAATGGCAGCCGTTTCTTGTTCCATTCCGCCGTGCCGAGCATCACGTTGAGGAGCAAGAGAGCGATAGAGACACAAATAGAGAGCATGAGATGAGAGAGGTACAAATGTGTCACGGCAACGAAACCTCGCTCCATTATCAAGTTACACCAACATTCGCTCGGCCAGATTACCTCATGAACGGGGGGAGTTGTTTTTATTGCGTTGAAACAGGAGGATGGGTTAATCGAGAGGTTGAGTTCAGGTGGGGCTCATATATGAAATCTTACTGGGTAGATACTCGTAAGAAGCATATGAGGGGATTTATTCTAAGAAAATAAATGATTTCTTGGTTAGCGCAGCAAGGCACAGTGCATAAAACGATTGCTTGCTTTTGTGCGATTATCATAAAATTCCTGTTCTTAATATAAAATTCCAAATGTGTGTAACACATTTTTTTATCAGGCCCATAAAAATCAACCCAACCCAAGGCTATCCGATCAAGCTGTGCGATTTAATGTTATCAAAGGAAAAAACTTAGCACGATTTATGACCTCAGCTGACCTTCAACTGTACATCAAAAACGCAACAATACATGTGGATCAGAGTAACATGGTGTCAGCATGGTTGTTTGGAGGCTAGCCGGACAAGGTCAAGTTCAGCAGCACTTTACACTGTAAGCTACCCGCTGAACCAAACGCCACACACTGCTACCTGGCTAACTGCGAGACCACCTCCACATGACTCCATCATACAGTAGTGAGACACACTTGACAAGACCCATCGGGAGAACGTGTATTTCATTATTTATTATTTGAGACTTCATAAATTATAGACATCAGGGCCTTTCAGGTGCATTTTTCTCAATTTAATGAGTCGTGCTGGATTAATGCATGATCCACTCATGTATGTGCCACAAGAGTGAAAATAATATCTCAGCTTTCTACTGACAGATCTATTGCCGTTTATAATTTAAGGTGGCAAAAACAAGTGAAATGTCTTTGAGACTTGTCAGACAAATTGATCCAAGCAAGTGCACTGTGGTATGCCATTGTAAGTATTTTATTATTTTATTAACATTTTATTTTATTAATGCACATTCCTGGTTTTAAGTTTGCTCAATTTATTAATATTCCAATTATAAACGTTTTTCACCTGATGTCACAAAACATTTATTTTTCACTCGCCTGTCAAAAAATCCCACCCACCAAGCTGTTTTCCTTGGAATTACATCATATTACCCACGTAGAATGGTTTGCAAATACAGCATAATAAAATTTACTATCAACTAATTTCGAACTTGTTTTTATCTACCTATGCAATCCCTTAACACATTGCTTTTATTTCACAGTCATCCACAAACCTCAGCATTGCTACCGATATACTGCTGAATGCACAGTTATGTTGTAACAGAAATTTATACAACTTTAAATACACACATCCGCATAATTAGGCAGTGTTATACCAATCAGCCTCAAGGCAACATGTAAGACGCTGGCATAGAGGGACAGGTAACAACACCAGCTTAGACAACAAAAATGACATGGAATTTATGATTGCTCTCCCAACAAGCCAAACATGAAAGTTTCAGGACAAATTATTGAATTATGAATATGTTGCTGGGGCACAAGCGATGCATATATGGTCCCAACACACAATGATTCTGGCTAACAAGGCTCTCGTGGTTTATTTATATGTGCGCTAAGGCTCTGAGCCTCAAAACTTTCTTGGATAAGGAACGTGCTTAGATCACATTTCAACACGCATCCAATGCTGAAGTATGAATGGGGAATTAACTGTTAGAAGAAACAAAACCTCATGATGAGACTGGTTGTAAACGAATTATGCTTTCAATGTACAGATGTCTTTTGAGATTTTTTTGCATGTTATACTGAATATTACTAAGGCACAAACATTTACCCAAGAGTTTCAACTGCCCTCACTGCTCCACAGACATACCATCCACTCAACGCCGGGATCATTTTTTATCTCCAATAATACTGTGACGGACCAGGCCTTTTTAACAAAGCACAGAGTCTGTATTCTTATACTGTAGTCAGCATAAAAAAACTGCTGGCTAGGCACAGGTAAACAAAGCTCTTAATTCTGAGTCTATATGATTGATGACCGTTGAGGCTACCGGGCCGGAAAGCCGCCCCAGTGTGTCATACTATGTGACATACGATGGCTTCGCAAAGATCTATAGAAGCTTTATTTTATTGCACAAGCTACTCTGAATTAGCCTTGGATCATGTCTTGTGTTCGATTTCAAGAATAGATATAAACCCAAATCGGGCCAGATTTAGATTTTGTCATCGAAGATGCCAACTTAATAAAAACATTGCATCATAGTTCTTGCCGCTATGATTTTGTAATAGCTGGATAGTTTTATGTACCTGATAGAAATGTAATTTGTGAACGTAAGCCTGAGAGCCAACATCTAGCTCAATGTCATAGAAAAGATGAAAACATCTCCTGTTTTATATCCTTTTCATGGAAAGTTTCATTTTCATATTATATCGGATGAAAAATCACTGACACTTACCTAGCGCTGATCTATATCTATTTATCAAATACGAACTACGAATAGCCATTTACCTCTTAAATCCATCTATCTATCTATCATCCCATCATTTATTTTTTCTTAACAGTGCATTACTTCATCTGCAATATTTAAAAATGCCGCCAATTTACCTTTACTTCGTGACGTCACATCCGAATGGCGCGAGTGCGAGAGAGATCTTTTCCGTTTCATAATCCAACCGCGTTTTAATATTTACTTGAAATAACGTGTTAATTCATCGCGAAGGACATTGTGTAACACTCCAATTCATCGCTGTTATTTGTTGTGAAAACGAACTTTGTTCTACTTCACGGACTGGATTATAGAGTGACGTGACGTTCCGCCCATCAGGAGCTCGAGGAAATCAGGATCTCAGCGAGGGGTGAAATACTGTTGGTATCGTTAGTACAATGAGTTTATATTACTCTCTTACACGGCGTGTCATTGGATGTAAACTGGGAAACGGGTCTGAGGAAACTCGACGGTCGTGCAGGTTACGCAGATTTATCAGCGGCAGCGCATGACATCAAAATACCGCGAGAGCGATTGAAACGCACAGTTTTCGATTCGCTCTCGCGGTACTTTAGTCATACTCCGATTTACATTTACATTTGGCAGACGCTAGCGACTTAAATTGCTTTATCCTAAACATTTTACATAGGTATTTGCAATCTCCTGGGTTCGAACCCACAACCTTGCATTGTTAACGAAATGCTCTTACCACTGAGCTAGCTTCGTTTCCTGTAGGGCCTTGTGTGAGGTATGAGGTATGAGTGGTAACACCTCATAATCAACAAGTTTAAACCTTTGAGATTGTTAACTGGTAGATATTTATTTATATACGGACAACCAACCATAAATCTTTGATCTATGCGAGTGTTTATAGTGAGTCTATTTTCCAGTATAGAGAACGTGAAGCTGATGTCGGGCCCTATGTTGCATGTTGCAATTGCAAACCGCCATCTTGGGAGTTTATTACTTCCCTGCTATTATTGTTTTGTTATGTACAGTTGCCTGTTTGTTTTTGATATATGGAGAAATCTAAAGTGATAGAACCATGGGCTTTTCCTGAACAGCTCTGCGCAATGCTATCGTGGTTTTTAACACCACATGAATCGACCTACCATAGTTATATTTCCTTATAAAACTAGAAAAACTGCATTGTACGCACTAGAAGCGATCCTCCCAAGATGGCGGATCATTCAACCCTGCCTGATGTCGATTAACAAGCTCTAATTACAATGTTTTTGTATGATGAGGTAAAGTGGCTTTAGTTCTCTTGCCTAAATCAATAAAGCCCAGTAACTGATTCATTCATTTCAAATTTACTGAGCACCACTCAGCCCACCTACGCATTTTGCACATATCTCCAATGGGAAAAAAACATGCACACAATTGTTCTGATGTTATCTTAAGATTAATGGAACATTAAATGAAGTGCTTTTTAATAAAACCACAATACCAAACTACAAGGCTTTGTGACACCGCACACTTACACTGGCATAAAAATAATGAAGTAGAAGCTAATTGCTATTTATTGCAAATGACACAAACTAAATGGTGAATGGGCAAAAAGCATTTTATGGACACTCAGTAAATAAATTATAACTTGTTCGTACGGAACGCAACTGAACAGCTTAATAAATTTAAACTACGCATTGTACATCTCAAAGTACTTCGGCCATAGAAGACAAAACACTTTCCCCTTTCCATCAGTTTCATATTAGGATCAGCTGGCTAACTAAATTGCATCTGAACTTACAGTTCACCCTGTTACCTCTGCTTATACCAACCTATGTCGTTTTCGCAGCTTCCACATTGCTTCCTCTGAAACCTCAATCTGATCAAATAAGGGAGGAAATAAGAGAGGCCGTCTCTAGCGGCCAGTGTATAGTGTCTGCGGCGAAATGTGTTTTGAAGAGCAACTGCGGGAGAGATGCTGTGTGGCATTTCCAAAGCTGACCCTTCCGTGACCTTTATTCGCAGGAAGACTCCATTTTGATTACTTTTTTGGGTTATCTTCCGCTCTGTCATCTGGGTTGCCTGTACCCTTTATAACGGCGCTGATTGTGTTTGCCAATTTGTTGGCAGAAGGTTAGCCTGATTGGAAAAACAGAACAGAATAAAATTATTACTTTGCTTTCATATGTTATTTCTATTACATTTTAGAAGTCAGTGATGGTATCTCCCATAATTTGCCTTTCTACCCTAAAAAATCAGACTGTGCAGAATGGTCTTATTTGGTTTTTGAAATAAAATATATTTGCATTTTGGGCTACTCAACCAAACATGTAGACATAACAACATGATCATTATCTTGCAAGTTTGGTTCCCTCGACCACATTGTTTAAATTTGCAGAGCCAGAACCCCGCAGTCCAGCAATGTGGAACTGACATTGAAACAAGTGTGTGATGACAACCTGAGGGAGCAGGATGACGGTCTCTGTGCATATACGCTCTCGCTGATAAGCAGATGTATAATCGTATGTACAGTCACCACCAGGCTGTGAAGCCTGTCTGAACCGTACAAAGGTTCGAGGGCCTGCTGTTTTGCCAGATCACAACTTCTGCATATCTAATTTATCTCTCTGGTCCAGTCTCTCTCTCTCTCTCTCTCTCTATCAGTTTCCAGATGCAAATTCTTTATCTGGATTGCTCACCTCAAGCACAGTCCTGTGTAATGTCTATAATTTAGGCCATATAATTGCTATAATTAAGTGAAGAGATATAAATCTCTCATGCCAAAACAAGCAAACAATCATGCACACAATCACACACTATATCTAGGTCTTTCTTCAACTAAGGGAATGTTTTTGCTTTTACTTTGTGAATTTCATATAAAACAATCATACAATTTTACCTCTAGAAATTTTTTACATTTCTATTATTTATTTTTTCCAGAATTCAAAAAATGAATTCACATTTAATGCATGCATAAATCCTATCCTGTAATATTTTGTGAGTAGACAATATAATTAAAAGTAGTATGACGACGAATAGTGCTTTGTTACCCTAGTTACAGAAACACCCATCTATAGTCTGGTCTATCAGATGCATTCGCTGACTCGAAGTCAACTTCCGGTCTGTGTTTGGTTATGATATAGAAAAAAAATGGAAAGTTCACAACTTTAAAGACTCGCTGAATGAATGGTGTTTGAACAGAAGCAGAGACAGTCAGCATTGAGAGATATGCTGTGTTTATATCTACACTATATATTTGACAAGTTAAAGCCATTATTCACCAAAAATATTCTTAATAATACACTTATTTCAAACCTGAATGACTTTCTTCTGCAGAAAATAAAAGAAGATATTTTGAAGAATGTTGGTAACTGAACTATGGCGATACCCATTGACCTCTACTCTATTGAAACAAAACCAATGCACGTCAATTCGCACCGCCATTGTTCGGTCACCAACAATCTTCCAAATATCTTCTTTTGTGTCCTGCAGAAGAAAGCAAGTCGTATTGCTCGTTTTTAGTCCACGTTAGCTAATAGCCAATGTTTACGAACAAGACCCCATTGTAAAGTGTTACCAGATTTTTTCTTGAGGACTGTGGTTTTAGGAACTTTGGAGATTAAAAAAACATATGTATGCCTATATGTTTCCTAGATAAGCATTTTGTTTCCTGGGTTCTTTAAAGGAATTTTTCCAGGTTCATCTTGTTCCGCGACATTTGTAGAGTACTGCAGATTACAACTGAAAATGAATTGAATTCTTCCTTCTTATTTAGAAAAAAGCAACATTAAAGCATTTATGCCAGATGTGCCCAGTTTTTAAAGCTACTTTTAACTTTCATTATACATGCTAAAAGTTTTGACTAGTGTGAAATAACTGAATACTAACCTTGCTTTTGCAAAGTTATTTAATATATAACTATGTCATGGAAAGCAGATAAGAAGGACCTTTTACATTACAAAAATCCAGACACTCTATACAGTTGTTAACAGGATTCAGTCAAGTGCTAGTGTAAAGGTGATTCTTGAAAATTGCAAAGGACTGTTCAGGTGGTCTTGAGGAGATATTTCCACCAGCACTTCTGTACTTCACATTTCTGCTTTTAAACCCTTGAAGTGTACGGCACCATTTCCTCCCAGTGTTAGTGTCTTTCTATATGTGCAATGTTTTTATCACCTGAGGGACATGGTGAAATTATTTTGATAGCTTCTTGTAAAACCTTGAAAATTTTTGCACCCGTACAAAGATAATTTTTTAAGGAACTAGAGAATGAAATGTTCTTGGTGGAAGGTTCTCTTAGAGACACCCGGCCTGAAGTTAACTTGCGGTCTGTGTTTGGTTATAATATAACGATTTATTTTATATGTAATTTATATTAATAATAATTTATTTTAATATTTACATATACTAATTGTATTTAATTACAATAAAGCTCGTCAACAGTTCTTGATTTTTTTCGGTGGTCTACCGAAAGTTACGTTTGTTTATGATGTTGCCGCTGAAACCATCTGTATGGCATCATAAAATTCTTTCGGTCCTATAAGAGGATTTGTGCTTTTCACAGGGGTCACATCAGATTATCATCATCAATTTATTAAAAACGTGTCAAAATGTCAATAAGAGAAAAAACAGTATGTCCAGCTGATAAACCCAGAATTATCAAAGATCAAAGTCTTTGATCTGACACTCCTCTTGAAATTTGATGTATTACTCAAACTGGCATCGTGTTGCAACGGAAAAGAAGAATCTGACTGGCTTTCGTTAACCCGTGTGATGAGGTAAAATCTATATTTGATCTTGAAATCTTTGCAAAGCCTGATCAAAGAAAAGTAGTGGCGTGAGGATGTAATTCTCCAAATACTGAAGTTTTGTTAATAATGTCCTTTGTCAAAGGCACCAGCTTATAAAACATACATCATTAAAACACTTTCCGAGTTCACTGCGAATTACAGAAATAAGTTTGAGCTGCGAGGACGCGGTCCTGGTGCCCCTCATTAATGGAAGTGTACCACGATCAGAGTCAGACTATCAACCGTATCTAATAATACAGCCGACTTCATGTACCCTCTCATATCCGAGTCCGTTTACTCAACAGAGCTATTAATAAATGTGTATGTAATTTGTGCACAATCCTTTACCTTTGTCTAGCTCTATTCCCGTAAGGTGTTGGAAAACCGAGTCTGTGTCTCCAGATGCAAGACCCCGGCCAAAGCTTAGCGCTCAGTCTGTAAGGGTCCAGCGGTCCCCTTATCTGACAGTTCAAGGAAAATACTAAATTTGATATAATTGTATTTCTTTTCCCTAATTCGCTCTCTCTTTGGAACTGGGCGATTTGGGTCAAGGACGCAAACAAGAAAGTTGCTTGGAACAGAAGAGCTATAACGTAAAGCTCCCATTAATGTAAAATTCTAAATGTTGCTCATATTTTGAGGAATGCCTCGTCTTATATTCACCCCTGTAACCTCACACAATGAAAATTATTCTTACAAATGCAATGTTCTTGCCTACAAAGTCAAAATGTGTAACCTGGCCTTACCTTAGCAGAGGAACCAATTGGTATTCATAGATGTGCCAGTGCCTTGCGAAAGAAAGTATTTGCCATGTATTTGAGAGTAAACTTTAAAATGACTTTATAGTGCAAGGCTTTGTTCTAGTTCTCAGCTATCTCATGTTTTTTGCTACCGGCTTTGAGCAACAATAGGGTTAAAAATTGAGTGGGGAAGCGTGCTTTCCTGATTCTGCCAAAAAAAGGGCATCTCTGTTGATTTTTAGAGAGCGTATGTTGGCGTTTGCTGTTATAGTAGGGTAAAACTTTAATTGAGGACACCGGCGTAGAAAATAAAGTCAGGCTTAAAGCTTTACCTTGTTTCTCAGATACTCTAGGTTTGACACAAACCATTTCAGATATGATGGTAATAATATTCATAGTTGCTGTGGGTTCTTTTGTTTCATTATTAGGATCGTTTTTATTCATGATATCTCTCCAAATTGTCCTTGGTGGGGAATGGAGATTACGGCCGGCTGCTGACCCGTGGATTGTGAATAAGCATGAGAAAATAATCGCTCCATTTGGAAAAAAAAAGCAGACCACTTTGACTCATGGACCCCCATAGGCCCTTAAGTGAGAAATGGACGTGTTAAAAATGAATTGAAAATACAAATAAAAGACATAGTTTCCCAACATTTTCTTGTACTGTATAATACCCTTCTGTAGTCAACTTCAGGATCTTAAGTCAATGATGTTGTAATGATAGAAGAAACATGAAAGAATTGAAAAGAAAGAGATTCGAGGAACGCTAGAGTTTTATTTCTGTGAATTGAGTGTTGAAAAGTTTAATGTAGCATTCAGTAATGTAATGTCTGGAGATAAACATGCATGGCTCTAAATCTGAAACCTTGTTTGAACAAAACACCTTTGAAGAAACAAGGGGAGTGGTGCATTGATCTCTGCCGCATGTTGAGACCAACAGAACAGGCTTTGACCTTTTCAGGAAAGCTTTGGTGATTCGCACAAAAGGCTTTTGTTCTGTTTTCTGTTAGCGAGTTTTAATGGGTTCTCTTTT
Source organism: Triplophysa tibetana (assembly GCA_008369825.1). Taxonomy (NCBI): domain Eukaryota; kingdom Metazoa; phylum Chordata; class Actinopteri; order Cypriniformes; family Nemacheilidae; genus Triplophysa; species Triplophysa tibetana. Next base: position 14,842,769 of record CM017894.1, on the reverse strand, counting down.
CAACAGGCACTGTGCAAAATACGATACCTCAAAATGAGGAAGGAAATCTTTGTTATTCTAGCATTGAAAGTAAACTGAATGTATAGTAATAAAACTGTTGATCAGGGAATATTTGTTAATAATAGTGGAAAATGTGATGTTTATTGTATAGCTTTGTACTGGAGTAGACGGGGCGAGACCGTGGTTCTAGACCGGTGAGTAATTGTTAATGGGCGCCAGCTGTGCGCGAACCGGTCTTGAATCACGTAGGAGATTGGGAGCATGTAAGAGAACGAGCGATCGGACCGTCGAAGAGAGAGGACCGGGCCCGAACATGTTTGTATTTGTATTTATGGTTTATTCACCGGCCGTCGTCCATGAGGGGCGGCCGGCTGTCTTTTTACTTCCGTGTTTTTGTTTGATTAAGAAGGAGATATGGTCGGCGTGGCTGAGACGATCTCTTTATTTAGAATCAGCATCAAACACAAAGTAAAAGTAAATAATATTCAACTAAGGCCTCCTGGCACATAAGTATTGGCTTTCTCTTTCTCGTACGTCCTCTCGACGGTGTCTGCTGCTCGCCCAAACTCTTCTCCTCAAATCTCTCCTCGTGCTGGCTTTTGTTCTCTTATATGCTCCCAATGTCCGACGTGATTCAAGACCGGTTCGGGCACAGCTGGCGTCCATTAACAATTACTCACCGGTCTAGAACCACGGTCTCGCCCCGCCTACTCCACTACAAGCTTATATAGAACTCTTCTCAAGATGTGAACACTGGTTCAAAAGCACTTCCAGTTTCATTTTTATTTATTTTGTAAATTAAGTCATAAAGATGTTTGTTTAACATTTGGATTCGGTTATAGATGTTCTGCTGGGTGTGTTGTTTTATCGTTAGTAGAGTGAAACGGGAAGTTCTTCTGGACCAGCGCTGGTTACGTTTTCTAAAGTGGTCTTTAGTTAACTAGACTGCACTGATTCTAGGGTGTTTAGGTTGTTGCTATAGGGTGCTGCATGTTGGTTTACGTGCCTTGACAAACAGCTTTTGAACTAGATGTTGCATCCACAAAACTTCCCTTAAACTTCCTTTTTGCTGGGTTTTTCCATCCTTTTATTCGTAAAGTCCATGTCTGATTTGGATAGACAGGTAAAAACACATGATGCCTTTATTAAGATGTTTTTTTTGCCTAAGAGGCAGGGCTTTGATTCCTTATGTGATTTTGGTCTTTTCCCTATGGTCTCTGTTTGTGATAAAAGTGACATATTGGCTCTGTTTATAATAATGACAGTTTGTTGATAGGCGTTCCTCAGGCCATGTGCATAAGTTAGCTCGGATGAGACTTCAGGGTCAATTTCTTTACATTACTGTGGCATTACACTGACAGGCATGACCCTTGATAGATGATACTTTGATCTTGGACAACGATTCAGACCCTGAAGCAAGAGCAGAGAGAAAATCAATCGTTCTTTCCAGCAATCAGCTGTAGCTCAGACAGCTAATGCAAAGCATAATGACCTTGTTCTGAGATAAGCGCCGGAGTATCGAAAGCCAACAGTATCACAATTCGCATGCTTTGGATAGCAGTATTAATATTAAAACGCCGATTTCTTAGTCGATGATTTTATTATCCGTAGTTCACCCCCAAAACGAAATTTCTGTCATCATTTACCAAAGGTCCCCATTGACTTCTATTGTATGAAGAAAAGTCAATGTGGACGAACGGTTTTCTGTTACTAACTTTCTTTCAAATATCTTCTTTTGTGTTTATACGGTTTACACATTGTACAGTCATACAGGTTTGAAAAGTCAAGAGGGTGGGTAAATGATTTCAAAATTCGGACTATGCTAATGCGACTCCCAACATATCTCATCGCTAGTCTAGAGGTTAGCTCGGTTGGGTTGCAACCACATGTCGTGACTGTGACTGGTTTAAGTCCCCGTTCGACAATTTGCAGATTTTTACATAGTTGGTCTTGTTATGTTTATCTGTGTCACAGGAATTGTTTATTTATATTTCAGCATTTAATTTGTTTGGTTAATTTATATAGGAAGTCAGGAATAAGACCTCTTTTCCACAACAAACTTACAGTATATTCTAAATTTCTAAATCGCTACCAACTCAGTCCAGACAGCCTCGCCAACAGCCTTTCAATAATCACCTTCAATTATATTGTTACATATGCTTTGTCGAGTCAAATTAATCATATCTAAATGCTCGGCAGAAAGTCAGTTCCACATACGGTATAGCGTCAATCTCTTCACGGAGGTAAAGGGAAATATGTAGATAATGTGAGTGCACCATGGTCGCGTGCTAATGAAATTTAAGTGGGCAGGTGATGTACGTTAAGATGATTATTGAAAGGCTGTTGGCGAGGCTTACTGGACGGTGGAAAAAGAGCTCTTATTCCTGACTCTTTTATATATCAACCACGAATTAAACGCTGAAATATAAATAAACAATTCCTGTGACACAGATAAACATAGCAAGACCAACAATGTAAAAATCTGCAAGTGGTCAAAGCGGTACTCAAACCAGTCAAAGACACGACATGCAGTAGTAAGCAAATCGAGCTAACCTCTAGACTAGAATTGAGATGTATATTAAGAGTTGCATAAGCATACTTAGACATCTGTAATCATTTACCCACCCTCTAAACTTTCAAACCGGAATGACTGTATAATGTGTAAAACGTATAAACACAAAAGAAGATAATTGAAAGAAAGTGAGTAACAGAAAACCGTTCGTCCACATTGACTTCTCTTCAAACAATTGAAGGCAATCGGGACCATTGATAAATAAAGACTGAAATTTCGTTTTGGGGGTGAACTATGGTACCTTTAATCATGACTTGACTTAATTTGACATATTACACATTTTACACATAGCTTCCTGGAACATACTGCATTTTTTTACATGATTTTCTTAAATTTCTTTCCATTTTTTGTTTTTCCACAAAATTTGATGGATACGGGTGGTGGCGTTAAGACATCGGTGTTTAATATTAATACGGCGATCCAAAGCTCGCAAATTGGGAAACAGTTGGCTTTCGATACCGGAGAAAGAGTGAGACAAAATGAGACCGAATGAGTGAGATGAAACTGAAGCAAGCAGTGGCTGACCGAAGCCGATACAACAGGAGTTCACACTGATTAGGGCCTTCAGTAAAGGTCATCTTTCTATTGATTGAAAGATTTCTTCAGTGGTCCGACTAACCTTAACCACATTGGTGAGACAGAACGTCTACATTTGTAAGTTATTTTTACCTTTTTCTGCTTATAATAAGTTTTTTTTTTAAGTAGACCAAAGTTAATAGGGTTACATCATACCCTTGCACAAACATTATTATATTTTTCATATTGCTAGTGGAAGATTGTGTTGGTGGCAGGAATAACTTATATACACCCCTTGTTCGGTAGGCACAGACTGTAAATTGAAAACATGTTTACCTATTTTTTTTCAAATTCTCACAGTAGTTTCCATTTTAATACACACTTTTGTGATAAAATGTTATATGTGCAACGATTTAAAGGGAGATTCTTCATTCTTCCCCATAGAATGAAAATTATTCTACAGAACACAAAAGAAGATATTTTGGAGAACACTGGTAACCGTACAACACTGGCTCCCATTGACGTCCATTGTATCGACACAAACTAGATTATTGTAACGCACTATTAGGTGGCTGCCCTGTGGGCCATTACAAAAACTCCAGTTAGTTCAAAACACTTAAAAAGGATGAGTATATTACCCTATTAAGCAACGCATTAACTTTAAAATCTTACTGATAACCTAGAAAGCCCTACACGGTTTAACTCAGTACCTGAGTGAGCGTCTCTTTTATTACAGTCCTGCACGTTCACTACATTCTCAGGGCTCCGGTCAGTTGGTAAAACCTAGAATTTCAAAATCAAGTGCAGGTGGTAGATCCTTTTTTTTGTCTAAACTTTGGAACAGTCTTTCTTGTACTGTCCGGGAGGAAGAAACATTGTTTCAGTTTAAATCTAGATTTTTTTAAACCTTGCATACACTACACTACACATCCATAATACAAATCCTCTGAGGGTTAAGGCTGCATTAGTTAGATCAACACCTCCCATAACAACTGATGTACAGTACGTGCTGCATTAAAGAATGTAGAACAGTACTCTACCCTCAGCTTTCTTTTCTCATTGTTCCGAGGCTACCTCAGCGAGCAGGATGCTGTCCATACCAATACTTTGTGGTAGAGCGGAGTTATGTTAAGGATAACATTAAACCTATAATCTACCTTTATAATATGTTTATTTTCTTTTTATTTAGCCTAGTTGTGCGAGCACTGTCAAGCTTATAGAGATAATGCAGTTTTTGCCAGAAGGGAACTGGTTCCCCTGGTTGGGCCTGGGTTCTCCCGAGGTTTTTTTCCATTGGAGTTTTGGGTTCCTTAACACCATTTGCATTCTGTTTGCCTGAGTGGAGGTGAGCAAACAGTTTTATAATTTCTCTTCTCTGAGATAACCACGCTGTGTGTGTGTGCGTGCATGCATACATTTCTGAGAATGTCTAGACAATTGACATAAGTATTGAATGATGAATATGCACATGGTTTGTCTTAAAACCACGTAGACATATCAAACAATACGTTTTTCACCACAGGAGAACTTAAAAAGAAGATGTGTGAGATTGTCAATGTGGTCTCTTTTGGACACTCTGTATTACCCCTAACAAACAGCCATCAGTTCACACCTTAGATAACTGTTGAAACACACAAAAACCCTCTTATCGCCTCATCCTTATTATTTCCACCCACAAGAGAGAATTGATCCTCTCTCCCTTCCCATTCACCCAAATCTAATGTTTAAGACGTACCGCCATGCCACGGCTATCAGATTCTCTCTCCCCGTTGCCTCATGGGATAGCTGACAGCAATAGCTCTCTGTTTAACCTGGAAGCCCTAATAAAGACAGATTATCCCCATAGTTTGATTATGTAAGAGTATGAATCACTCAACGACATGGCGTCGGCCACCACCGTGGGTTGCATTTACCCGCCTGCGTGCCTTGAGGTTTCTACAGGGCAGAAAACAGAGACTAATGGCGACCTTTAGGTGGCCTAACAAAGCGAATGGAAGAGAATTGCTTCTGTCAGCTCCTGTTTTCCCGCCCACATATAGTCACATTAAAAGAAAGGGAACATCTAGACACAGTCCTTGAGAGTATGGGTGAGGAGAGGGGTTGAGAGCGGAATCAAATTGAATTTGGCTTCTACCTCAGAGAATAGGGGCCGTCCGGATTCATATAGAAGTTGACAGGAGACTGACAGGTAAATTGGGGCATTTATTCTGGTGATGATGATGTAGACGTATTCCCAGAGCATATAGGAAGGAAACAGTATGGCCGATGGTGAACATTTCCAGTTGTTGATAGATTACAGCATATTTTGAATGTTTGACTCTTTGGATTTGGATGTAAAGCAAGATGATAGGAAAGAGGAAATCTACAGAAAGATCTAGGTTAAGGGGTAAGTGCACCCAGAATTGAAAAACATGTTTTGCTCTGCCTCATGCTGTTCCTCATAAGACTGAATATTTTATCTTTGAACCCTGTACTTTTTTCTGTAGATTTTAAATCTCATTGCACGTTGGTGTATTCAATTTGAATATGATGCATGTGTTGTTTGGAGTATTTTTCTGTCGTAGTCAATGTTAGCTCTTGGTGACTATATGCTCTTGATAAGTCAAAGAAAGTGTCATGTTTTTTATATATGAAATGGGTCATACAGGTTTGGAACAACATGAGGCTGGGTAAAAGATGACAGATGTTTTTTTTTCAGGTGTATTATTATTTGATTCTTGTTTTGAAACCTGGAAAAGAAAGTTAATCCATCACCATTACCTAAAGAAATCTCAGTCAGTCCTCACACACTAGAAAATCAATAAACCTCTGAGTTCTGTTTTCATTCGTGTATGTTCATTAAACGCTCCTGATGTATAAATCTTTAGCCTGGATCATTTAGGATGGGATTATCCAGGAAGTGTGTGTGCGTGTGTAAATCCGTGCTTGTAGCCTAATTTACCCTTTATTCTCTCACTTTTTCTTTCATACCCGCTGGTAATGTGAGGAAAACGACAGCTTGGGCTCTGATAAAATTGACCTCGATGTTAATGAGGTTCCTTGAGACAGAGTGCCGTCCACACGCACACACATACGCTCGCGCGCCTGACATCACCGCCCTGTCAACGCCACCCCACTTACCTCTGTCAGTCTTGAGAGCACGTCACAGGCCACTCTTGTCACACTCATTAGTCCAAGCGAAGAGATTTACAACCCCTCTGATGTGTCCCACAATCCTCGGCTCACATCTGCTCCATTTGATCTGTCATCATAAGCCCCACTCCGACATACTTTTTCCATGGGGGCACTTTAAAACACGTCATTTGGAAACAAATTTACTGTCATCTATAGACCGAGGGTCAAATATCATCAGACGCTCTATGCCTCTTCAATACAAAAAGTGTAATTTAACAGTTTCTGAGAACGGATTCTAGTGTTTGGAGTTATGAGTCATGATGTTGTTTAGAGCTTCTTAAAGGAGATGTCATCTTGTTTTTGAATTTCGTGGTTACAGGGCCATGTACCTTTTGAGGTTCATTTATAACCCTGAAGACAACAACAGTGTCGCATTGACATTCAATGACATTCGAGAAAGAATCACTCCTTTGAAGGAAAAGATTCTTCATGTGTCTAAAATGGATTTCTCAGAAACAGATGTTAGCTCACTAATATTGATTTTATGAGTTTATTAATTGAACCTATCAAGCAGATAGACTGGTCATTATGTCGAGTGTAACTCAAAATAAAATCACTAAAACCTTTATTTAAGACACCTTAAAATATCGTCGCCGTCCTTCCAAAACTTTAGAAGACCAAAAAAATGTGATGATCAAAGTTTTTATACTATTATTGGTTAGATATTTGCAAAACTATAGTGACAAACATAAATGGTGACTATTAATAAAATGGGGAAAAATGAAATCATGAAATATGGAGATACAAGGTTTCAGAAGGGCAGCAGCGATGTGCTTAATTTTAGTTTTCATTTGAGGTGCAATTTCACATTTTTTTTTTCGTATTCATCTGACAGGAACATTTATGAAATGACTACTTCGAATGAATTTGCACAATGTAAACCATACATCAACTATATTATATTATTCGAAAAAAAACTATAAAGAAGCTCCATCCCAACCCCACCCTTAAACTAACCATTACTGTTATGAATGCAGATCATACATAACAAATTGTGTATTGTATTGTGTTTTTTTTTTTAAGGCCCATCCACTTTAGACTTCTGGTCTTCATTGTATTCATACAAAACACAACAAACCTCAATCTTTTGTGGATCACCAAACCTCCATGCTCTAATCCTAAGAGATCAAATATGATATAGTCTAGACCTGAAGTAAACTTCCCTCAAACCTTTTGCATCTGACATTTTGCCTCCTGACCGTAACATCCAAGATGCTTCACTGGAAGCCCGGAGCGTCAGTGCACCCGAAGAACATTACCAACCCCGGCAACAATTTTCAGGACAGAACAAGTCAAGTGTGTAAAGTTCAACAGAAACATCATAGAAAATGAACCTGCCCCATGACATTTTAATCAGAGCGGGCCCAACACATAAAAACAGCATTGTTGTCGGAGCTGTGTAATTTATTTCTTGTGCTGTACTGTATGTATTGGAATAAGGCGTTGCTGAGCTGCTCGCTGTTACACGGACGTCAAACAAATGTTTTCTTGTTCAGTTGAATGTCAAAGGGAAGCATATTTGGGGAGTCATTGGAAGTTGGTAGCCATGCATTGACTATTTTCGAGGTTTGAATGTACAGCAAAATATTTTTGCTTAACCAGCCGTGCTGTATAGCTCTCAAAATAAACATGATATGTTAAGCTTTGCCTCCTTTTGAACTATAAAACATTTAAATATGTGATTAAGTCATGGATTTGTTTTAACATGATACCCTCATGCGGTTAACTTGCAAGCGATGTCTTTAACCTTTAGTTGATTTTGATATTTTTATTGTATATTTTTATATTGTATTATTGCATATTTATATAATCATTGTATATTTTATTTGTATTATCGTTTTAATTCTGTAATTGTATGACAGAAGAGGACAGAATGTTTTAGAATGAGATGAGTTTTAATGCTTTGCTGATACTTGTTGTCTGTGCTTTTGTTTTAGTGAACTGATGTCCCTTTCTGAAGAATGATGGTCCTTGTAGAACTGCTTTTGTGTGGTTACAAAAGATTAACGGAATGGAGAGAGATATTGGGGCTGCTTGCCTGTTGAAACAATATTTCCACAAACACATTTTTTTTATATTTCATTTTGATTAAAGGAAAAAAAGAGCAAACATCTGGAATATTTTTAAATAAAATAAAATTTTATTTCATTTTTTTTATTTATTTCATTTTTTTTTTTTTTATTTAACTTGATTTAATTTGGAAGATATAAATTAAACATTTCTGAAGAAGCCATAGAGGACATGACAATGCCAGCATTCGCTCTGAACCAAAGTTAAAAAAATATTGTTATGTTAACTAAATATATTTGTAGCGATTTTAGCTGCATGTTGAATTAAGGATGAGTTTACTCAACAAATAAGATTCTCCACCAGATCTATCAAGATCAAACATATATGAAATGAGTTATTTAAAGCGTCAATTTCAGTCAAGGAATTAGTTTAGCTCAAAGGAAAATATGTATAATAATCGTCATTACACATACATATTTTACAATTCTGATTAGCAGTATAGTGACAAAAATCCTATATGTATTCGTCCAGCAAATGCATCAATGATTTTATACACTAACGTTATCTCATTACTATAAGTAACGTGACTTTAACAAACAGAATTAAGAGCAGAGGTAGCATAGATCGAAACACAGTTTAAGTGACCAAGTTTGTAAGCCTGAACAAACAGAACTCATCACAAATGCCTTTATGGGTTTTTATTAAACTCTACTCTACATGGTAAACAAAATGACGACAAACAAATACATGAAACACAAGCGCGCTACGAAGCACAGAGAGAGAGAGAGAGAGAGAGATGGCCGCTAGGCAGGTAAAACATGTCTGAAAACCAATAGAATCATCTTTAACAAAGAGGCACGCTCTTAACGCAGCTACTCTGTATTTAGAAACGGATACTTGCAATCTCGATGTTGGACCAATATCCGTATTCGTGTGGATGGAAATCTTGAATGGTTTCAGAATGCAGTCCTGTTGAAACGCTGAGTTTAGGTCCTGAGTCCGGAGTTCCATGGCTTAATCGGGGACCCCAGAGGGGGGCCCCAAGCGGGGGTGTCCGTTAGATTGTTCTCTTTCTTTTCCCTTCCAATTCCTAAATCAAGAGACGCTCCGAAGTGGATCGGTGATGGTGTTTTTAAATGCATATCTGCCCTGCCCCCAGATGGTCTGTGGGCCAATGCCACGAAGGAGATCCGTGGGCCAAAGAGAGGTCCTTTCTCATGGCGCCTCATTTGCATGGCTCTGACAGTATGGGCAGTTAGCATTTAATACCTAAACTTAGTTATGGACAAAGTATGATGCATGCTATGTTTTTATAACATAGCTCATCATATAGGGAATTCAGAGATGTGTAGTTACATATGAAACATGCAAGTCTTTGAGCTGTGAATCCTCCCAACGTATGAATACATCAAATGAACCCTCAATCAAAACTTGCATATCTAACAGTTACAGAGTATTTATAATGGCACGAGCGCCAACATATAACCAGACATTTAGATACATTTTTATGAAAGGACAGTTTAAGCACATAAGTTCCTATTTGTCAGGGAAGTTTCTCTGGTTAGCTCAGATGTTAAGTAAGAGGTGAGACAGAGACTTAAAAGCAATGCTTTGAAGCTACGGAGTCGTAAATGTCCTACAGAGAAACCAAATGGTTATAACACTATCGGTGCGAGTTCCAAACGCAAACCCAGACTCATGGAGCCATACTTGCTTTGATCTTTAGATGATGGTATCTAGAAACCGGGACAAAAGGGAGTCAGGGGTTGAATGGCTTTTTTTCACACTGATCCAGTCACTACATATTTATTTACTGAATTTATTGTAATTAATTCACTTAATATATGATGACTAGTTGGAGACATTAGTTGCTCACATGATTAATGAAGATGGATGGATGGGATGGATGGACGGATGGATGGATCTCTTTCTCATCGCTTGGACAGTCAGTGCAGATGACACCTCAGTCACCAAGCATCTCGGCTCTTGCCCATTTTTCGCCCCGTGTTGAACATCAATCACAAGCTCTCAAAGGGGGTCGTACCTACACATGCACTTCCATCATTCAGCCACTCCCTCATGCCCGCACCACTCTCCAACAGAACGTTTTAATGCACTCTCAAAGTCAGACATTTGAAACGCTGGGAAAGCGAAGGTGGAATTGAAGTGAAGAAACATACAGCACTATAGATTATGCATAAAATTGGCATATTTCCAGTCCCAGGGTGTGGCATGTGCAATCTCGCCACGTTTTGTGGTTGGCTAGGGTTTGCGTAGCGCCGCCCGTCTTGTATGCGAAAATGCACAAAGAGCGAAAAATAAAATACCAAAGAGGTGAGAAATGGACTTTGAAATAAGAGCCGGAGAGAAAGAGAGAGTAAATCTAGCGTTTTAATGGCATATCTACTATCCTTGTCACGGAAGCACTTGTAGATGCAGAAATAAAGCTTTCAAAGTGACAGCTCAGATGCACTCTGCTGCAGTAAAGGCTAGAATACTGAAAAGCACAATACGTCTGAAAAGATGTTTTCCATCTGGCGAAGTAAGACAGCCCTTCCACTTTAATTTAACTGCCGGGGGGAATTGTAGCTTAGAAGATAACGCATCTGTATGCTCGCGGTGGGCTAACGTTAAAATCTACAGAATTGAGAATTTTATTGCGGCAAAGCATGCGAATGTCCTCAAGGGTGATCGGTATCTTACTAACTACGCTGCTGATGGTTTGATACGAAGATAATGACACATGATTGCGATGTAAAAAGCTATCAGTTAGAGCGTGGCTATGCGGCGTGTTTTCTGAGGATGAGCTTTGTTAAGATAAAATTGTTGTTTTTTTATGTATTTTTGGCCTTTTTGCCACTCTCATTGATATGGAAAGATATGACTGGGGGAAGAAGGGGAAGTTGGTACTTGGAAATGTTGCAAGATGAAACTTGTGTTGGTGCTTTTGTACCATATTCAGGGTGTTGGCCATTAGTGTTTTTATAGATTTATAAAATATGCTTGAAATACTCTCTTTAAAAAGGTGCTTCAAAAGAAGAACCTTTGTTTTCCACAAAAGGTTCTTTGTGGCGAAAAAACGTTCTTCAGATTAAAAAATTATAAGAAAGAGATGGATCTTCAAAGAACCTTTGACTGAATGGTTCTTTATGGAACCACAAATGTTTTTTTTACGATCGCTGTGAAGAACCTTTTAAGCACCTCTAATTTGTGTACGGTTGTAAAAAAAAGAAATTGGCTGATATATTTGTGGGAGTTGTATAGACGGTTTTGAAGAAACAACAGAAACGTTACTGCGCATGCACGCTTTTGTGACCCAATCTTCCAGTACACATCCGCAAAGAATTGTGTTTGAAGATTATTTCTAATAACAAGCTTAATTAATATTTAATGAAAAATAAAAATATATGATTACATTAGCTAGAAAGGTAAAAGCATGTCTAGTCAGCCATTAGACAAACCGGTAACTGGCGTACCAATTGCATGACCCATTCAGCAAATTATACAATACATTTTTATTTTTTGACTAAACACAATAATATATAATAAATTATTTATATTGATTTAATATGAATAGTTATAATATTAGTAAGTAGCCAAACCGATCAAGAAACGCAGACCTGAAGTTAACTTCATCTATAGATATTTCTTTATATCCTTTCTTTCCACCAAAAAGTGATAAGAAAATCACATTTTACTTTCTTAGTAAAAAAGTACTCCAAGTTTATTCACATAATAGTGACTTATTTCAAGTAATTGTAATTGTTAAAATTGACGTGTGCATGCCATCTGAGGTTTCATTTACCACTAACATAGAAGAAAGCCAAAAAATTGACATGCGTTTTCCAGCTATTTCCTCACAATATGGCACCCAAGATGTGTTAGCCAAGTTAGCATCACACGATTGTCTCGCCTGTCCTATTAGCCTTCCGTCGATCCTCCATTTTCTTCTAATCTGAGGAGACTTCCAAACACAAATCCGACAGTAAATATCGCTCTCTTTTCACCTCTCGGCTGATACATTTTTGTATTCAATTACAGCAAATGACTCGAGCCGATCAATATATGCTCCCCTTTGGAAAGAGCATTCTTCACCGGCTTCGTGTTCATACAACACACCTGCCATCCGAATGACTCCTTCCACCTCGCACCATTTGTGCGGTCTCCTCTCTCTGGGGGAAGATTACGGCTTGTATCATTTTTACGTCAAAACAAGTTGAAAAGGGGGGGGGGGCGGTGGATCGATAAGCTTTGGGTGCCTAAACGGATCGAAACCGGCTAAATGTTCCCATTTGTATCCTCTAGACAACAGCTTCGTATCCACCGCGGAAGAGCACGGCATTGATCCAATAAAGTGAAGCCAAATTTTATTTCATTCAAATGACAGATGTGTCATTTTTGGCATGATGTTGTAGGTTTACGAGGGGATGAGAGAGGTTTTGGAGGTCAAAGTGAGTCATGCAGACGGATTGTGCTATTATCAGGGGAAGAGGTTGAGCATCCAAGACCTTTGTGGTCTGTAATAGATTATTTGTATTATTTTAACCTTCTATATATATATATATATATATATATACATATGCAGTATATTGCACATTACAAATATTTGTAAATATATGTCAGAACATCCCTAACTGTGATAAAAGATTTTGGTTTTACTGATTTGTTTGGGATTAGTTTTTTCCCTTTTGAATGTGCGGTAATTAGGAATTTGTTTTCTTTTTTGTCTGCCAGTGTATCCTCTTTTGTTCGCTGGTGTGCTGTGTACTGACTCTGGAAAAGCCTTCCGGTAGATTCTGCTCCTTTTTGGAGCCCGTCTTTAAGTTCCCAACGCCACAGGAATGTAAAACGGATTCACCTGCCAGAGAGGTGTGTGTGTTTCTCAGAGTTGTGTTTGTGTGTGTTAGTGTGTATTTCTCAGGCGCTTTGACCACACTGTCTTGCTGCGGAGAGAAAGTGCCTATTCGCTCCTACCCGGCCACTTTTCTTCATTTGACTCTGATTAGCTTTGATAATGTATCTGTGCCGTAACCCGGCTAATAAAAGAGAGAAGGGCGGCCAAGGGAACGGGGGTAATGGGGTTTACACTCTGTGACTAAAAAAGCACACTGACAAGCTCTTCGGCGAGGCGGACGAATCGCAAGTGACGCATGGGGTGCCTCGTCTCCGTTTGGCTAAACGCAACAATCCTTTAGTCAATGTGACCAACCTGGACAGCAGTCGGCAGGTCTATCTGCAGCGGCTGAGGAGAGCCAAACCATCTCAATGGGGCTGTATATCAAGCTTGATGGGGAACTGTGAATTTTCGGTTCAGGACAGGATGGAGTTGAGAGTTTTGAGGCTGAAACGAGCATTTTCTTTTTCCTTTAACAAACGGGGCTGTCAGACATCGGGCTGTGCCAGGCCTTTGTTTTAGGGTGTAAATAACTCCAGAAAAACTCTCCATTCACATTTTGTCCTTAGGGGCTGAAAATAGGTACTGTATTTTGACCCCAATTTTGATTTAGAACTTTGTCAGAGACAACTCTCAAAATTGGAGTTTAGATGGCGCTGGGCTGTAGGGTTGTAGATATTGTTAAACAGTAGAAATGAGGAGGTGTGTGTTTACATTGGTGCATGCATTGACACAACTTTAACATGCTACTTATGTTCCTAATATGTTTCTTATTCTATTCTATTCCTATTGTTTATTTAATGTGGAATGTTAAAGACAAATTAGTCAATGTGGAGTCAATGGGGGGTGAGATTTGTTTGGTTACTGACATTCTTCCAAATATCTTCCTTTGTGTCCACCAGTGAAATCAAAATGAACGTTTTTTTTCCTTTTAATACTGCGTTAGCTTCAAGGACGTCAATATACTGATATGCTCCTACGCGCTGACACAATTCCCATTTAGAAGATATAAGCGTTCAAAACTGACAGTCTGGCATGTGCGCTCCAAAAAAAATCTAGAAATTTCATGACATCACGCTACAGTTCAGTCACTCGTCAAAGATCTCGTCCAATCAAATCTGCTTAAGAATCCGAAGAGTCCCGCCCCCTTCACTATGAGAGCTGCGGAAGTGGCGCTTCAAATCAGTCACTTGTTCGCATTTGTCCTACATGGTGAATGACGCAAAATACACTAGATGTGAAATGGAGAATGATCCAGACATTGTAACCATTAACATTAAAGTCTTAATTTTGTGTTAGTGTGCGGTTCGGAGACGATATCACAGAGCTGATCATGCGTGCAAATCGGCAAAGAACAGAAAAAGAAAACGTATCTGACCCGTATCAAGTCTACACAGAATGTTGTGTGTTAATGCTCTATGGAAGGGATTGGACATCGCAGTAAAGGAGAAGACAAACGTCAGTGTCACTCACCAACGTAAATAACACGCTTCAAATGACACATCACTGATCTTTATATTCTTTTCAATAGACTTTAACAACACGCTTTTAAAGGCAGCTCTGCCAGGCTGACTGCGTGTCGTAACGAAACTCTATTGGTTATTTTATAAGGGGGCGGGGTCTCACCCTCTCCGCATTTTCAGTTCAAATTACTTCACCACATCAAATAACACTGCACGTTCCAAGGCATTGCAGTGGGGCTTTAACTTTATATGACGTATATTATTTAGTCGTACTGCTCACCCCAAGTTGGAGCCATGCCTTAGTCTGTTTGTCGCATGATGTGGCGACAAGTAAAATGAAGCATGTGAGACGTCTCTTTCTCTCTGTTAAACTCTGAGTGTGGTGCAGGAGCAGCAGGGTAAAACGCAGACTCCAAATGAAGCACAGAGAGACACAGAAGGGCTGTTGACAGCTTTATAAATGGCTTTTCCAGTTGATATATGTTCAGCCAACTCCAGTCTAATTTGGTTTAAGTATTGTTTTGTTACCGTTGCTTCGGTCCATTTCAACAATAGAGCTTTCATTTGTGCAAACATGTATTATGTGCACAGCCGATGGAGCCTGAGAATTGTAGGAATGCTATAATTTATAATCTTTCAAAAGTTGAAAAGGGTGTTGGACAGTGTTGCCAGATGTACCCTAATTATTATATTTGTACCCACATTTGGACCTCTGTACAATGTACGATCTGTAATTAGAAAAATACCATAATGTACAATAATTTCCAAATTTTGTGACTCTTCAAATGATGGTTGTTGTAGTCGTATGGCTTTTATACTAATTGATCTAGCTTTGGATCCTACATCTTGATTATGAGAAGAAAGTAAACCTGCAGTTACACATTCCTCACGCTACGTCTTCTCGGCCAATCATCTCACTAGCACAAGTTAGCATTCCCAAGCACAAGTTAATGTTCCCGGCCCACTTTGCTAAGTCCTGCAAAGGAAGGTGAAGAATAGGGAAAGGCGAAGAGTCTATTGACCAGCCTTAAAAGAGGGCATATACAAAAAACTAACAAAACGGAGTGGGATAAGGAGACGAGTTTTGCAGTATGGCCAAGACCTGTTTCCCGCAATGACACTTCTGGTGGGATAATTGGACATTTCCAATCTGGCAACACTGGTGTCGGCAAACGTTTGTGACTAGGTGTCAAAAACTCAAATATGGAGTGTTTTGTGCAATCTTTAATATATTCGTTGGAACAAATTAGAAACCTTTATTTTTTCATACAGCAATGACACCACATCGAGTTGATTTTGTCAGATATCAATTCATTCATTGTTGCCTTATAATTTTCCAAGAAATGAACTTTAGGACCATGACAAGTCTCTGGAGAAGAGGGAACTCATTTTGGAATTAGCGCACTTGGTGTACGATTAATTGCACCAACACAAAGCAAGTTTCAGCTAGTCTTTAAACATGCGTTTTGGGACGAGCTTTAGTCTGTTGTGTTCGCTTGTTGGCATATGAAACGGGTTTCACCCACAGAGAGACATGCCATTACTAAATGTCACCGAGCAGCATGAAAAGAAACCCCAAAATTGGAAAATTCAGGAATAGGGTCATTGTTTCCACACAAGCGGTCTGTGGAGCTCAAGGATGAAGCTCAAATGAGTGAACAGTCTCCATCCCTTTAATTCCCCTCTTTAATTGAAGCAGGCAAAGGCGAGCACACTCGCATCTGCCTGAGCTCTGAAGTGTTTTCATACCGATGCCAATTACACCTTCCTCCCTAACGCTACATGAATGCTGTTTTGATCGGAGGGTAAGCCTCTGTCTTAACAGCGCCATTACACGCAGCCATGCGCTTTCGGCGCTCCTCTTTTCCCGTCTCATTCAGATCACAGGAAAGATGACGTTGAGCGACCGGTCCAATCTGCCCCTTCATGTGAAACACAGATCCTGTCATTTTCTCTCTTTATTTTGAAGTCTGTTCTTCTCGATTTTCTCCGCAGCGGCGCGTTAGTCGTCTCAAAACTGCGCGTGCCTTTGACAATTGCAAATGTAAAGTTCACAACTGACTGCCTTTGCATCTGCTCTTTCAAGGCCGACCGTGTTTGACGCCGAGATGGCCGTGAGAATTTAAACTCCTCCGATGTGCTTCAATTACTTCGCTCTCGGTTGCTCGTGGGACGGGGGAGGTGGCTCAAACGCAAAAAAACGTTGCCACGCAAAGGTGCTACCGACGACCAACTGGGTAAACTGAAGTGATGTGATGTCCCGGCTGAAAGATTGGGAGTTGACGAGTCTTTAGGTTATGAATACGTTTAACAGTTAATAATGACATCTCATGCACCCTCAGAGATGACAATATTCAATAATTCAACACAATGAGCACATCACTCAGAAATCTACCCTGAGCAAGCAGTAAATCATTTTAGGATGTTTATTGGAATTAACTTGGAATGCATTTATTGATATTTTCTGCTGTTGGCGAACGCAAAAGACGGTATTTTGAAGAACGTTGGTTCACTAACAACATTGGCCCCCAGTGACTACCTTTGTTTGGTTGCAAACTGCATTTCTCAAAAATTGCTTCTTTGTGTCCAAATGCAGGTTTTGAATGACAAGAGGTTGAAATAATGATGACATCATTTTTATTTTTGGGTCAACTATCCCTTTTACGTCCATGGTTTTGAAGTTAAATGTTCAAAACACACGTATTGGTGATTTTGAGGTGTCATGACATGCGTTCATTGTGGCACGCATTGTATTACACAAGCATTCACGATTGTGTATATGAAGGTTCGCAAAAGCTGACAGGTGCCACTTCGTCCATTGACTTTGATTATACCCTGCACCATCACACCGGGGAGATAAGAAGAGCTTATGGCCTTTAAAACAATGAAATTCATAGCCAGTCATTACTAACGCTTAGACAGCGAAATCAATGCAGAGAAGCTGTGCTTGAATACAGTACAATACGGCAACATTTGTTCCAGCAAACAGTCCAGCTGAGATGATGGAGCACCATTAATCTGGTTCTCTGTGCCTCTCCGGCTCTCTCTCTCTATTTCTATTTCTCCCCATCTCCTCTTTATCTCTCTTATCTTGGTGACTGTGCAACAGCTAATCCCGAGGGATTTGAACCTAATGAATCTCATTGATTTGTTCTGGAGGAATCAGGAACAAGATGGAATGGGGTGTTTTGACACAAAAAATTAGATTCACCCTCAAGTGTGTTTTGGTCACTGGGAGCTTTAGAGGTGAGAGAAATTTGGACTTGAGGTTTATAATTAGATTTTCCTCTCATGAACTCTTGGCAAAGTCTACTAGGCTTAGTAACCTTTTTTCTTGTTGCAAAGATCTTAAAACAGCCTAGCTGGTTTGCAGGTCTTAGGTGGTCTAGCCGCAGTTTGGTCACGTTGATTTTAGTTTTTTTTAGATGGTTTCCAAGACTTACCAGCTCGTAACTACCAAAAACTATGTAAGGCTCGCAGAGGCCACACGAGAAGAGCAGCTGTCGGTTTTTCATACAGTTCTTTTATAAGGAGCTTTATTATACATTTGTTCCTATTATTTTTGTGCATGTGTGTTGGAATAAGCTGGTTTAAGCTACTGTAGTTTAGGTTGTCTTTCAGCCTGGCCAAACTGGTCTAACCGGTCTCACAGTGAGAACAGTCTTTTGTTTGATTGGCTCGCTTGTATACTGGCCTGTCCCGCAGAAAACTGCCCAGACCCCTCAAAAACTAGCTTTGAGAGGACACACTAGACCAGCAAACCAGGCTGTTGGTTTTCAGACTGTTCTTTTAGAAAAAGCAATATGATAAAGATGTTAAAATTTTTTATATGTTTGCTAGAAATAGTTTCAACCAACCAAGATGGCTTGTTGGTTTTAGCTGGTTTCAGTTAATGTAGTAGGTCTTTTATTAGTCTAGCGGTTTCCCAGCTAGGACAATCTTATGTTTGGTTTGCCCGCTGGTCTACCGGCCTGACCTGCTGAAAACTGCCTAAAGCTCTCTTAAGCCAGCTTGCAAAGGCCAGATAGGACCAGCAAACCAGGCTGTTGGTCTTTCAATATGTTCTTTTACCATGAGCAATGTCATACAGATATTACTATTTCTTGTGTATGTGTGTGCTTAACAATAGTTTAAACCACTAAGATGGCTTCTTGGTTTTATCTAGTCCAAGCTAACTTCGTAAGTCTCTATGCCTACACATGCTGATTTGTACTTGTTCTAGCCGGTCTCCCAATGAGGATGGCCCAAGAGTATCCAAAAGCTCTCTTAAACCAGCAAAACAATCCAGTTTGGCAAAGCTTGAAGGTCAACTAACCACAGATTTATCTCCATTTGAATGCTTGTTTGTTTTTAACAGGCTTGGAGCGCCGTTGGAATCCCTTTCAACTAAATCAATGTGGTAATTCAAAGCCCGGAGGCTTGCTTTTATTTGCATTGAACAACATATAACACTCATAACAGCCATCAGAATAACATTCTCGCTGAGTAAATCCGCCTTTGTAGCAAAGTTGTGTATTTAATTAACTCTTCAATTCCCACTTCATTGGTAGCAGGTTGTTTGGGGCTCCTCCTTTTAATTAGCTTTTCTCCAGCAGCCGGGCACAATGTTTCAATTAGACACTTAATGAAATTCAATGATCATAAAATACAATTACCACCGTGGTGCATCTCTTCACTGAAACCAATTACGGTGGCGGTAACAAGCGAGAAGTTCTTTCACCTTGGACAAGGAGCAGACGGGGGGGAAGTCATCTGGATGTGCGACCGGTCTTCTCCTGTTAGTGATGTTAGCAGTGGCGTAGGCTAAGGAAGATGGTGAGAGGCCTGTGTGATGCTTGACCCTCCTGAGATGATGAATTATGGATGATTTGCCAGTGGTGAGTTGAGAACTATGTGTGTTTTTTACTTTCAATAATCAAGCTTATGAAAGAAACAAATGTATTCGGTCATATCAAACTTACAAAAGACATGATTTTTACATAACTACAGGTATAAAAACAAATATCAGATTCCGTGTGCCCTTTGTAGCACTCACTAAGCAAACACTTTTACAGAAGTCACTGCACTACTCTTTATCATATTTGGCACTAATGATAATAAAATACTATACATGCCTTCAAAACTTTCACTCCAATCTTAAGGGTGGAAGGTAGAACTTGACTGCCTGCAGTCATTTAAGGGACGATGGAATCGTTCAGAAGCATGTGCAGGGATTTCAGCCTGACGTGGACCGAACGCTGCGGAAAATTGGCCAGTGACCCCCGAGACGGGTCAGTCCCAATTCACAGATGGCAAATTGCGTGGAAGGCATTGATTAATGGGAAAGACACAACTCGTTATAGTCGCCGGTGTCATCCCCGCTCGAGCTCGAACCCTCTTATTCCCCCCACTCGTCTTTCATCAAACCTCTGGATGAAATAACAATTTAACAATTGATCTCACCTTCAGCAATTAATGGCCTTCATATTGGGGTAATTTTCGGAAGAGAATAAATACCGGAACATCACTGAGACCCGACAGAATAAGGTGGGACATGCTCATGTTATTTCATTCTTTAACATATGATGAAGTATACTTTGAGGTGAGCGTATTTCGATATTATGCAAATTTACATTTCTGAGGCAATGCTCCGACAAATGGCTTGTCATGTTGTCCACATTAAGCTGAGGTAGGAGATAAAAACACACGATTCCCCAAATATATTGAGTGTAGTCGCTTGTTATGTGGATGTTTACTTTTTTAAGATGGGAAGAATAGTTTAGCTACTTTGTGTAGCTACTTTTATTTTGTTTCAAAGTAGCTTCTCCAACAGTGAAGGATGCAGAAAAATCCTGAAGAAAAAATTGATTCTTTAACCGTGTAGCAAACAAAAAAGATCCTTGCCTCCCTACATCAATCACACGCTTAGAGAGATAGGGGCTCATTCAATATTAATCATCACCCAAATCTCTTTCCAATAACGTCTTGTCCGTCGTCCCCTTAGAGCAGTCGTTTTTACCTTAAAAGCACATGTCTTTGATGGCAGATTGCCCTGACTGACTGTAGAGGTGCAGGAAGAGAAGAGGTATTGGAGAAATATCATGTCTGATCTAGATCTTTCGCTCATGTCTAGGCAGAAGATGACTTATGATTTGGACTCGCTCACCTGTGGCAGAGACTCCTCTATTGCGGTCTAAAATGAGCGGAGGACGTATTCCTCTTTGATTTATGGAAGATGACAAACTACAACTCTGTTCGTATTTACCCCATCAAAAGTTCTAGCAATCCAGATCTATCACCATTTAAAGATTTTCATGGCGTGCTTGTGTTTGTTTTTATTTGTTTGTTTATTTTGTGCAGATTGACAGCATTACATGGTTACCATTTTAAATTGAGAAATAGCTGTGTGAAGATTATTCACAAAGCATGCTTTATGTAAGCATCTAATCCAGTGGAAGCAGGTAGAAGAAGAGTTTGGCGTCTTGTCACAGTCATGCTTAGTTTTATTACTGTAAGAAATGTGATGTGCTCTTATCACCTACATAGATGAGGAACAAAACAAGCTTAACTGAAACAAGATGAATGATTTCTTTTTTTTAACAGTTCAAAGGTGGTGAAGAAGAACTAATCCATAGTGTCTTTATATTGTTTGCTTGCAAATGACAAGTGTACATTCTTGTACATCTTTTCTGACAAATGATATACCGCTTTATGGTGTTCCATCAAGTTAAGTATTTAATTTAATTAGAATTAAATGTTTCGATAGAGGTAGATGTAGATTATATGTAGATAGACAGACAGACAGCCAGACTGACAAAGAGAGATGGATGGATGGATGGATGGACAAAGAGAGATGGACGGACGGACAAAGAGAGATATATGGAAGGACAAAGAGAGATGTATGGACGGATGGACGGACAAAGAGAGATGGATGGATGGATGGACAGACATAGAGAGATGGATCGACGGACAAAGATAGATGGATGGACGAACAAAGATAGATGGATGGATGGATGGATGGATGGATGGACAGACGGACAAAGAGAGATGGATGGATGGACAAAGAGAGATGTATGGACAGATGCACGGACAAAGAGGGATGTATGGACGGATGGATGGACAAAGAGAGATGTATGGACGGATGGACAAAGAGAGATGTATGGACGGATGGACAAAGAGAGATGTATGGATGGATGGACAAAGAGAGA
Source organism: Triplophysa tibetana (assembly GCA_008369825.1). Taxonomy (NCBI): domain Eukaryota; kingdom Metazoa; phylum Chordata; class Actinopteri; order Cypriniformes; family Nemacheilidae; genus Triplophysa; species Triplophysa tibetana. Next base: position 14,820,953 of record CM017894.1, on the reverse strand, counting down.
TGTATGGACGGATGCACGGACAAAGAGGGATGTATGGACGGATGGATGGACAAAGAGAGATGTATGGACGGATGGATGGACAAAGAGAGATGTATGGACGGATGGACAAAGAGAGATGTATGGACAGATGCACGGACAAAGAGGGATGTATGGACGGATGGATGGACAAAGAGAGATGTATGGACGGATGGATGGACAAAGAGAGATGTATGGACGGATGGATGGACAAAGAGAGATGTATGGATGGATGGACAAAGAGAGATGTATGGACAGATGCACGGACAAAGAGGGATGTATGGACGGATGGATGGACAAAGAGAGATGTATGGACGGATGGATGGACAAAGAGAGATGTATGGACGGATGGACAAAGAGAGATGTATGGAAGGATGGACAAAGAGAGATGTATGGAAGGATGGACAAAGAGAGATGTATGGACGGATGGACAAAGAGAGATGTATGGACGGATCGACAAAGAGAGATGGATAGATGGATGGACGGACAAAGAGAGATGTATAGATGGATGGACGGACAAAGAGAGATGTATAGATGGATGGACGGACAAAGAGAGATGGATAGATGCATGGACGGACAAAGAGAGATGGATGGATGCATGGACGGACAAAGAGAGATGGATGGATGCATGGACGGACAAAGAGAGATGGATGGATGGACAAAGAGAGATGGATGGATGCATGGACGGACAAAGAGAGATGGCTGGATGGATAGACGGATAGAGAGCAAGATGGATTTATGGATGGATAGATGAATAAATAAATAGACTGATATGTGGAGAGAGACGGATAGATAGACAAAAGGATGGAGGGATAGATAGGTGGATTTACAGACACCGAGAGATGGATAGACGGAACGAGAGAAGGATGGATGGCTGGTAGATGGATGGATGGACGGACGGACAGATAGATAGAGAGACAGATAGATAGACGGACGGACAGACGGATAGATGGAGAAAGAGACGGATGGAAAGATGGGTCGGATTGACGGACGGATGGACAGACCGACAGATAGATAGAGAGCATGCTAACATTGCTTCAAATAAGGTCACAAACTAAATATAAGTACACTTACCTTATCATATTTCATATTCCCTTGTTTAATTGCTGTGTCACCAGAACCGCAGAGATGCCCGCCGCACCACTAAGTGCCCGTTTAAGCCGAGCTGAACTCTCATCCCAATGTGTTTAGACTTATTATCAAAAAATGGATAACAATGGCACAACACGACCAGTGATCTTAGATTAATAGGAGTCGATGTATCATGGTACAAGCGAGCACATTTCTCCAGGCTTGTAAAGCGCAGCTAGACATCCTGCTGTGAAGGTGGAATGCCAAGGCAGATTGTTAATCCACTTAAAATGGCTCAACATTGTGAAGCGCTCAACACGCTTAGAGTCTTGCGTTTGAGCTCTTTGTTGCGAAAGATTATTTTAATTTGGAGTGCTGATACGGGTTTAGAGAGGATTTGTAAGGGTCCTGAACGTTTAGTTTCAAATAGGTTACATTTATGTACATTTTTGGTTAAAAGTGCATGCTTACATTTACATTTATTATTATTTCTCATATTTGAAAACTTTTGCATTGGTAAGCACCTCTCCCTTTTTTCAAATGTCTAGGTATTTCTAATAGATTTACGAAAAGTTTGAACAATAGTGCAGTATTTATTAGCGATCCCCTTCTCAACATGCTTATTTATGTGCGTTTTCATTCATCATGAGATATTTTAGCCGGAGTGCTGAGTCATCTTCAATAAAACTTTGCATTTATGCACCGCTGGATGATGGCCAGGTCTCCTCCTTTGCTCATATATCACAAATGTACAACCGCAACAAGCCTACATGCATTATGCCATCCATCTATCAGAGCAGGTCAGAGCTGCCGGCCCTCCTCTCGGTGTGTCGGTAAACAATATATTTTATTTGTCGCAGATTTTTTTTATTTTACATTGCGATTGTTATTTGTCTTCACGGGAGAATTGAAGTATATGAACCTTGTGCTGACGTACACCCGCTTTCCGTCTGGTTTTGTTTTAATGGTTTTATACTCAGCAGGTCTGATGGGGGATTTTTATTCAGAGTCTCTGAGCCGAGATTTTGCGAGCGGAGAACTTTGAAGCACAGGTGATAAATTACCATGATGAGGGTGGAAGAGTTCAGACGCTCACCTTTCGGCACGCGCAGCGTTGCATATTTTAAAACTCTGAAGAAGTTCTGATTTCTGCTTATTGATGTTTTTCGAGCCTGCCATGGTTTGTATTGTATTCTTAGCATTTTTCAACCATCATCCTGAAAAGCTTTGACAGTGTTTAACTAGTTCTTCAATAGTTTTTTGAAAGTTTTTTCCTTATTACTTGGTTCATGCATTTTGAAAACAAATTTTCTGTAATGTTACAATCGTACATACATTATATAAATTTATTAGTATATTTTTTCACCTAACTTAGTAGCAATGTGGACATTTTACTAGCATCTAGCGATAAGTTGTGAATTGCAATCAACAGCTCACTCCACCCTTCCCTTTTAAGGCACTACGGTGGCTGACAGAGGACAAGCATTAAAGCAAAAGTCACATTCACCCTTCTTTGCTGAAGGAGGTAACGTATTTATGAAGCACGCTCTTTGGAGCAGTTTGTCCATTTAGAGCTACTGTAGATACAAGATGGTGAATTCCATGCAAGGGTACCTGCAGTGTATGAAGATAAAAATAGGTCATCCTAAGATAATAAAAACCTAACACTTCATTGTGTAAGGTATTTATACAGCTCTGAAGAAATAGTTATGTATATTACTTTGCATTTCTGAAAAATCACACATGTGGACCTTTAGTTCATACATTAAGGTAAAAAAAAATGAGATCACTTAGAACATGTCTGTCACTTTGTTAACGGTTTTAATGGTAGTGTACATAAAATATGGCATGTGATGTTCCACTTGATGCTGATTTGCTAGAGATGTGCAGGCCCCATCCGCTTTAACACCGACCAAACAAACCAAATCCATCACCAGAAGCTTTGTTTTTGTGTTTATTGTTGAGGCACCCTGAGCAACACAAGTCATTTCTCTGGGTTCATCAAAATTCTCCATCATCTCTGCAGCACGGAATCAAATCGTACAGAGTCAAACACATTGGTAAACCTAAAAAAATCCCTGACGTACTTGACCTTCAAGAGGGGTAAAAAAAGCGAAGCGGAAAAGATTATATCGCAGACAGCGCTGCTCATCTTCCAAGTGTTGCCCTGGTGTCAATTCCATTTCATCACTCTTTGAAAGTTGTGCAGGACTGGTCAGGATATCCAAAGAAGAAATTCTGCTCTTGGCTTTGGGTGAAAAGCTGCTTAGTTTTAGCGCAGTTGTGAGGATGAACTGAGCGCGCCCCAGGGAAACAAAATGCCGTAGGATGAAGTTTCATGATGCTATGAAGACCGGTGCCTTTTAAGCATTAAATCTTCCCATGAATGTTACCTAGGGAATAGAGCATGTTTCCCTCATATAACCTTGTACTGTAAATTATATATATTTTTTCTTCTACAAAACACAGGAGAAGACATTTTGAAAAAAGTCTGTTACCAAAAAACTTCTCCTTTGGACCAACGGTCTTCTACTACGACATGCCTCTCACCCTGACATTTTCTTTGTTATTTGTACGGTATGTCTAACAAGGTTGAGCAACTTTATACCACTGCAGAGAAACTTCTTTGGCAAGGCCAAACTCTAAATGAAAGCCTTCATGTTTACAGGCTCAGTCGGGGAGAGAAAATCTAGGCCATGACACTAACCAATTACTTTCACTCAGCGCAATTATGAATATTCACCAAAACATGAAATATTGATCGGCCTGTATTAACTTTGAGCCGCGGTGAAAATTAAAACAAATATTAATCACATGCCAGAATAATAGCGATATTTATGAGGTCCGGTGTGATGTTGCAGATTAAGTGGAAAATATGATGAGATAACCTCCTTTTGTGTTCTCCAATCTACTTTCCTAATCGTGGGGCCTATCTATGTCCAATTAATTGCTAAGCCCAATGACACACACACGCGCACACACTTTTCATATCAAAGACATCCATGTCCGCTAGCAGAATGAATAAATGTCAAGCTTTCACGTTCCCCTTGCTGAATGTGATATCGTTCCGTCTTATTGCATTTAGACCTCATCGGGTTTGTCCTTTTCTCCCGGATGTTAATGAACCTCTTCACCATCCCTGTATGTGTAACTTTTAAATTACCCACAAAACCGAGGAGATGTCATTGAATGTTGTTATGTGCACATTGGCTGTGAGGGTGTGTCAAATGGTGTGCAGAGACGCCAGATGCTGTACTGAACTAGTAGGACTATTATAAAGCAATCTGCATTTGGTGGTTATTTTTGATGCATATGTCTGGATGCGTGTGTGACCTACCTGTACATTTTGGGACATTCCTGATTAATGGCTGGTGTTGAAGTTAACGTTGAATCTTGTGGTCCATGGTGGTTCTTATCACGGCATGCTTTAATATTGTTATTTGCATTCTTTTTAATGATAATCCTGACATCTCAGTTTACGTATGAATTAATAAATTTCAAAATGTAAAATTTGGTTTGTATAATTGTCTCTCTTGTTAAAGACAACTGATCTAAATGGGACTTCCTGGTACAAGGAAAGGTGAAATAAAATAAATGCATCAAATTAAAAGCAATATAAGTACAAGAAAAAAAGACATTTTTTAAGAATGTAAAAATGTGCACAAATTTTACCTTCTTTAAAAAAAATTGGAATGGTTTTACTTGACTGCTACACATCAAGGTAAGTAAAGCCATTTCAACTTGTTTGTATAAGTTACAGCAGCTCGCCACTGAACAAAATAAAAAATGAAAATTACAGGCATTTTGACTGTAGTTAAAAGTTCAAGGCAGCAAAACAATGTCCCTTTTACGTTTTGCATGCAAAATTTGACTCATGCCTCAGGCATTTTCTGCTTTAATATTTGGGGAACGTCGACCAAATATATTTTAAAATAATATTTGTACCTAAAAGCATACTAAAACGAATCAAAATATACAGTAAACAAGCACATAAGGGGTGAAACATCTGTAAGACTGCAGCATAATTTGGACATTCCCTGATTCACTCCCAACCTCTCAATGCAGATTCCTTATTAATCCGCTGATGAAACCTGCCACCAGCGTTCTGGCAACTATAACACAGGACGATACTTACTGTACCATGTGAAGCAACTTTGAAAAGGTTTCTACTCTTACCTGATCCAGTACACGTCTGCATCAGTCTAATTAGCAGCGATGTTGGCTTGGTCAGATTAAAGGTCAGCCGGTTCTCTGAAGCATGTCTCCTGCAGTCCCAGCCACGCAGGTGTGAGCAGGTGTCAGACGCAGTCAGGCAGAAATCTCTCTGTCTGTTCGCACTCCTTAAACCCCGGGGGAAACGAGCAGCATCTGCTGAACAGGTTTATCTGTTGTAAAATTGGATGACTGCGTCTACCAAGAGTCCATCTCAACTCAACGAGATCAAAAATAAAAGCAACGGTTTGTTTGAACCTTCTTTGCGATCGGTTATGCAGAAAATGCATTTGCAAAATCTCAAAGACTTGCTATGTTGTATTGTTCACAAACTTATTATTTAAGCAGTAAAATAAAGACAGGTGGTGTAAATAAAAGGATTACTGATATCCTGATGTTAATGTAGTCGTCTGTTAGAGGAATCAAGGGAGGTTTTGAGATTTCTTCCACTTTTATTTTCTTTGTATCGATCAGCGCTGCGTTTTTGAATAATCCTCTGCATTTTTGGTGAGGTTCTCCCAAAGTCCCCGACAATCTGTTTCGGCTACGCCTCGCATCCCCCTGAAGTCCTAGAGGACCTCCGGCTGACTTCCCCAGCTCGGCACGAGCGAAACAGATGAGAATCTCTGTGGTAAATTTATGTAGTCTTTGTTTTCGTTGTCATGTCACTGGGTTTCGTCTCTCCTGCGATGCAGACGTGCGTTCGGATGAAAACAAAGCAGGAGGACCTCTGGCTCCTGAAGGATTTCTGGTGAGGTTTACTTTCATAGCATTGTCAATAGCAATTACAGCGCAAGGCTTTTCCCCGAGCTGCGGCATCACAGGTCCGGGAAAGTTGCCGGCAGCCATGTGCTCCCTCATTAAGACTGAAGGAAGTTAACGGCAGTATGAAAACAAATCTGACTCCGGGAACTGTACACTTTTGTCATATCCTATAAAATATAAAGCATGGTTCTCAACTTCAGGGACAAAATACACTTATAGAGGTGTCACGGTTTGCAGCTACCCGGTTATCGTTGACTCGCATTTGCTGTGGCGGTATTATCACAATATCTGATGCTATCTATTTTTTTAGAAATAAACAAAACTATTTCATTATTATTTACTCTTAAAATATGAGCATAGTGAGGTGGTGAAAGAGAAATTGTATTTAACTATTGTAGCTGTTAAAGCAATAAACAAGTATTAATTATTTCTGATATTATCAAATGTGTCAAAGAGTATCTGTGATCGTGTTTTTTATACCACGGTTATTGCCATTTTTTGTATTTAAAGATCACAATATATTTCAATTTAAATCAGATTATATGAACGACACATTTCTTGCAAACTCTTCATTTTGTGTTTTGCAGATGCAAAGGATTTTGGGTGAGCTATCCCTTTTTTGACAGTTTTACATGTTTATCTGATTAGATCTGTGTTTAAATATATCTTGACTAAAAATGCCAATTACTAACGTTTTACTTGCCTAGAAAACATCTAATGTCTTGGCTCAACCATATTTTAGTTAAATATGGCTCTGAAAAAGTTGGATATTGGCCGACACATGTATAAAGAAAAACAATTTTTAATCTGTGGGATACGTTTCACTCATTCTTCAATGTTATATACTCTAAATGCGAAGTTCAGCAATCTATCCATCAGCGTGGCCTTAATGTGCATTTTTTACTTTCTGCATTAATAATTTACACCCGTGCCTCAATGACAGAAATGTTTCACATGGTAATCCGCAAACAATTGTCCCAGAAGCCACCCAATTTTGGTGATTGACACTTCACAGATTGCGCTTGAAATTTCTTTTCTTTCCACTTAAACTTTCCATGTTCCAACAGCTGAATGCACGTTAATGAATGCGCACCATCCGCATTGACATCAATAAATTCACATCATTCTGGGATGTGTAAAAGTGAGCTTCAAATATATCCTCCTATTGTTAGACAACTAACTACACGTGTCCTCCTTAAGCACGTTCTGAATACGCTATTGTGATCCGGAGATCATAATGATCGAGAGATCACAAAAGACATCTTGTGTCAAGACGTTTGAGAAGGAAAGTCCCTGCTGGGACATTTATTGTTTGTCAAAGTCGGTCGTGTATTGAAAGAGATTTATTCGTGACTCCACAACAATGCCCTTCAAGGTATTTTGTCAGTCTGTGATTTTGTTTTTTTTGGGTCTCATTTCTGAAAATAGTTCCCCAAAAGGGAAATTATGTCATTGTTCATTCACCTTCTTGTCATTCCAAACTTCTCCTTTTTGGTAATATCCTGCTTTTTTTTGTTTTGAACCGACATCTTTTTAAACAATACGATTGTCTTTGTGTGATGAACAGACTAAAATCATGTTATTCAGTTTAAATTAAAAACTCAAATAAAGAAGAGATCTATTTGACGTCTCTTTAACAATGAAATGATTTGGAGTTAAAGCAATAGATCACCTGAAAATATGTCATTCACCCCAATGTCATTCTGTATGACTTTCTGTTTCTGCAGAACATAAAAGAAGCTATTTTGAAGAATGTTGTTAACCAAACAACGAAGGTACCCATTGATTTGTATTGGTCTGTTCTTTACAATAGAAGTGAATGTGAGCTTCCGTCGTTCAGTTACCTATATTCTTCAAAATATTTTCTGATGTGTTCTACAGAAGAAAGTCATACAGGTTTGAACTGACAAGAGAGTAAATAAATGATGACGGAATTTTCATTTCCGGGCCAACTCTCCCTTTAAAAATGTCAGAATTGGCTTTTTTGAGTGAACCACTCCTTCGTGTTTTGTGTTTTCTTTTATCGCTTGAATAATCTGTCAATGTCTCTCTCATTGTCCTTTTGTCTCACAGAAAAAGTTGGACAACCGTGAAGCAGGAACCATTACGTCTGCTTGTGATGAGTTCAACGTGACTGGAGCGTGAAGCAAACCCATCCCATACTGATTATGACCAACTTAATAACCTCCATCATATGAGCTGGCACTGTGAAACCGATGAACTATGACCAATCATTCACATGATTGGACTATGGGGTGCCAGGCTTGGGTGGCCCAATAAAAACAATTGGTGCTAAGTTTCAGTATTCAGATAAGGACAGGACAGATGGCTTAAAATCTCAAAGCGCACATGGTTCATTACTGTAGCGTTGTCCCGTTCGCTTCCAAACATGTTTGTTCAACACAGACAATAAACAACAGTGTGAGATTTACGCCCACATGTTTGCCCTTTAAAGCAAATTGTGGCGTAGGGATGCTGGCAGGTGCCCAATTTGTGCGGATCACGAAACCAAAGAAGTATCTGTTTAACAGAAGAAGTCTAATGAGCGTGAGTTTAATGTTGTACACGAATACTTAAGGGAATACCAGGATGGATGCGGGCGTGCTCGCCGGACGGTTGGAAGGAACGGGTCGAGGCATAAAAGACAAAACACGACTGACAATAATTCATTATGCTAATAGGCGAATTAGCATAAACATAGTATAGATAAATCCAATTACCCTGTGATGCTCACCGAGTTGCAGATTTATGTAGTTTAGTATGCACATTTTCTGCCTCACTGCTGTCGGTCACAGTTATTTATTGCCATTTGCTCCGCAAGCGCCGGAATAAGCCTGCCAGCCGATCATGAAATGATGTCCTAATATTTCCAGAAACGACACTAAAAAAATCTGTTTGGATCTCAAGCGCTGCCATCGCCGAGGCGCTTTAAATTTTGTCCTTAGTGATGTTTTTTGTTCGCACTGATTCTGCGTTTCATCTTTTTCATCGATTGTGTGTCATCGTGTATAGTTCTTATTACAGGCTGTTCTTTTCCTTCTTGTTTGTCAGTATAAGACATGCAGAGTTCTTCTACAAAGTTTCCAAAGTTAAACGTATTGTGATTCCCTCTGAAACTTTAGTTGATTGCGTTGTAACGGTTAGCGACGTATTTTGAAGGAATGATTCCCCCGTGATTTTAAATTCTGACAATTTTCTTGCTCGCATGTAGTTTTAGATTCATTTCTTTGGTGTAACTCAAATCAAACGAGATCTTTTGAAATGATGAAATATGGGTTTGAGATGTAAGAGCTGGAATTACCAACGCTCAACTTTTGCAGGGGGGCCAGAAATTACAGTAATAACGTATACTCTGAAAAGACTGAAATGTAGCACAAGGGTGAAATGGACATCTTTTCACTGCTGATTTTGTAATGCACGTTTATGCCCTTTTTGTGTGAAGATTTTAAACGTCTTCTTTTGAGTTCCACAAAAAAAAAGCATGGGGTACGATTAAATTATGGCACAATTACTACTATTTGAGTTTACCATTCCTTTATATAGTAATTTACAGTAATATACTGTTTTTACATGAAATTTGTGTTATACAAATAGTTACAATGGCAGGAACTATAATAAGTGTAGTTCTATTAAATAAGTACATTGCTGGACTGCATGTTCATTAGTGTAGCTCAGTAAATATTCACCTCATTATATTCTTAGCTTTAATACTGCAGAATCCAGCAGCCAAATAAGATGCTTGTGTATGATAATAGTTTTTGTACTAAAGATGATTACAGCCTATTTATAAGAGGTTTGCGCTCTGTAATCTTCTGCTGGTTTTGTCACATAAATTGCACTTTAATGTGTTTACGTCCTAAATCAGCACTCAGGGTCATAAAAAAATAACCATAAATTGCACAAGGTCATAACAGACGCGTTCTTGAACAGCCTCGTAATCAAGGTTAACACTGTGAATCTTGACAGATTCCTGCGATGAAATTACACATCACAGACTGCTAAAAATACATGTGATTGAAATAGTCATGTCCCATGATTCCCAGCGAACCCATGTCGCAAAGGGCCCAAGGTGCTTTTTCTTCCTTTTCAGCTATTATAGGGGCACAGCGGGGCAAAGGCTGATCGGAGTACAGTGAGTCAAGAGGGGACCTGTGGATCGTATGGTTCCGCCTGATATTCTCCACAAGCCTGAGGATAGTGTCAGAGAATAATTCCAGGCCCCCGGGAGCGAGCAGACTCGCCACTGTGTCCCGCTGTCCTCTCAGACAATAGGAAGGGTAATGGCTTCCCTACGGCCTTTCCTATTCAGTCTGATTAGACCACCTGCACCATAGGATCCCGCCACTACAACAATTAGCTCCATTTATCAACCCCACATCCTTCAGAGAGGGGCGGCTGGATAGAGAGGGAGAGAAAGAGGAGGGAGATGGTTTAGGAAGAGTTGAGATGAATACGACGAAGAAAGAAAATAGCATTAAGTAGCTTGTTGGTTGGTTTCCATCCTTGCCAAGTTTGTGGTTTTAAAAGGGTTTTGCATAGCACAAATAGATAGAAAGCAAAAACTATTTTTTTTGTTGTTTGTTCATCTAGAAGATGTCTTTAAGATGTTTATGATTTAGAACGTATTTAAAACTGACTTATCTAAGACGTTTATCAGGTGTTTTTACACAACTGATTATTTCCAAATCTTTGGCAGACATCTTCGACTAAGATCACACTGACACCAAAATACGCTTTTTTTGTTCATACGGTATGTGACCCAGATCTGTTTACTGCAAGAAAGTGTGAACAGGACAAATCACATGGAATCAGACCTTTTTAAATCTGTCTCAATGCGACCTCAGTCTATATGGTCATATCGAAACTCATGCGACTTTTGCGTCAGATCGACATGCATCATAATTCTGTGCTGATTTAAAGCTTTACGTGCCATTCTGTTGACGGAAGTACACTTTACAGTTTGGTGTCCAAACATTAAATATTAAGGGAATGCTCTCAAATTGTGCCGCGAGAATGGTCTACTCAGCACTGCATAAAGTCGAACACAACCGCTGACTTGACCCTTGCTTATTTCTGTATGAATAGCGTGTTGCATTTTATGTGTTATTGTTATTTTGTGCATGCGATTCAGATTAGAACCATCATGAGTTAACACTTGCATCTGATATTGGCCACATTTGAAAAATATGGTGAACAGTCGAACAAAAAAATCTGATCTGAGCGGAATTGAGCATTAAAGCTTGCAGTATAAAAGTAGTCTTACAGACGTACTTGTGATATATGGGGTTAGCAGATAGACCATCCAAGTAATATTTTGTCGGGCTGATAGATTTGCTTAACTGGCTAGCCTAACCTATTAAAAAAGCAAACCTACCAAACACCTGCTTGACCCAGATCATCTAGAACAGCTTTGTCATGCTAGCAGACAACCATGAACCATTTAAGACCAGCAAACCTTTTTGTTGACTTAATTTAATTGATTTTATTTTTATTTCATTCTGGAGAAAAGAGTGAGAGAAGAACTGACTGACAGACGAGTGTTTGGTAAGCATACAATACCCAGATTGGATTTTCTTATTTAAACAGACCCAGCAAATGGGGAACATTCTCAAACTATGGCTAATGTTCTTGCAGAAACATTAATAGAGCATTTCATAAATATTATATATTTTATTTAATATTTAATAAATATTGTATCTTGTTACTGTAAGAATTTTATCATTTTAATTCTAAAAATGTTACATAATTTTTTTGCACTTGGTGGAGTGTGTAATAGTTACATAACTCGAGCTCTATACATGTAATGCTTTGTAAATAAGGGTACAGCTCCTAATTGGAAATAACAGCATAATCCACAATTAATTTCTGTCTCCTCCACATCAGACTGAATTTCACTCAGCAGACCGTCTTAGCAACCAAGAATATGTCCTATACAACTATTCTATCAAGGAAATACAGATAGATGGGCTAACCGGAGAGCCGAGGTGCTTCATCTTAGCGGAAATGAGTTTTGAACGGTGCAAAAGCCAGGCACAAATGTGAGAAATGTGTGCAAAGATTCCAGAGTAACCGTTGTTTAAGGACTAACCTTGACACCGCTGTGCTATAAATGTTGAGACTAAATAGTTCAGAGTAGATGAACAGCAGGGACAAACAATTTTTCTGCCCAAACCTCTGGAGAGAACCCCATCTGAACGGAGACAAAACACAGCACAGAGAGACCTCGGCCCTTTGTCTTCGCTAAATATAATATGCCATATTTTTCATCGTGCCGGAATATGCTTTTAATCGCGCTGGAGTTATTTGTCATGAAAAGAAATGATATTACAAGTTGGGCTAAAAACACCAAGTGGTATTCTGACTCATATCAGATCACCCCAAAGAGTCCTGCAAAAAGTCTCCTAACAAAAGTTGGGCAGCTTGTTTTACGTTCCTCTCGGGTCAGTGCCAATTCAAGATATGCAATATGCTTCACAGAAAAAAGTATGATGATGTTCTTTCTCCTTGAGAGTTCTAGTTCCACCATTTACCCAATTACACAGTTATTGGTATTCTGTCCTTGAATGGGCGAGGTGAAGCACTTACAACGCGTCAACTCGCCAGCTCTGTTAATTATTCGGCCTCGGAAGTCTTACTTCATAACGGAAGGCTTTCAGATTGCAGGGGTCTCCAATTCCCCCCTAGGTCACTATGCCCCTCATAATCCAGTCTCATCAGTTGTCAGCGAGACAGTATATCCATCGTCTGAAAGCATGGCCTCCACAAAGTCCTTAATTAAGTCCTGATCAACCTTTCCTCTCTCTGACATCAGTGTGTTCAATTTCCTGCCTTCATATCGCTGACCCTCGCCAAGATTTTATTAATCAGCTTTCAACTTGTGCCTGTGTTTGGAAAGGCCATGTTCTTTTACTGTTATAGCTAGGATAGGCTGGCGTAGCGGCTAGCAGTAGAAAATTAGCTTTTCCTGCGTCCCAATTCGCAATTCGTCCTAAGTTAAAATTTGTCCCAAATCACGTCTGAATGTTAAAAAAGATTTTCTCAAAGTACCCGGACGGTCTATTTCCAGTTACCCACAACTCGCAGTTCAGCATTGCTACACAGAAGGAATATAAGTTTAAAGTATATTAGGTAGGGAAAAAACAAATAAATAATTAAATGCAAAAGGATCCTGCTCTCCCTTCAGAGCTCTCTGCAAAGCCACGCCACTTCATTTAAATGACCTCATATCTCATTTACCGGTGAGAAAACATTAGCGCTGATGCTACAGAGGTTTAAAGTTTTGTAGCACAGGCCACAGTTGTAGCACAAGTAAAAAACTTCTGTTATATTAGATAAAATATACACATACAAATATTTATATGCAGTTTATCACATAAATAGAAAGGTAACACACAACGTACATTAGTTGGGGCCATATTATTTAGTTTTTCCCAAGTTCCATTTTTCTGTTTTAATTTTTTCTTAGTTTTTGTGTTTTACCTTCTTTCACTATACAATAATAAAAAGTTTTGTCGCATACTGTTGTATACTATTATATTATTTAAAATAGTAAACTGCAGTAAAATTGTGTTTTTGATATCAAATGGAAGTTTAGTAAATATAAGTATGGTCTAGTGTTTATAGTTAATCAATTTACTGCAAGAATACTGCAGTTTATTATGGTAAATATTATAATGAAATACAGTATTTTTAATCTGGATGTTCAAGTTTACCAAACTTTAATTTTGACGGGTCGTCGCAAAGAGTTTGTGGTTGATCTTTTCTCTAACAGTGAAATGCTAATGAAATAAACTTTCAAATAAGCTCCAGATGGAGTTCATGTCCTCGGAGACGCAGACAAATGCACTAGAGTCACGCCCATAAAGTAATGCTGTGCAGCTCAATCAGGCAAAACAAGCAGGTAACATATTTAAGAAGCCATATAGTGCCTCCGCTATTCCTTCAATGTTTCCAGATCGCGGAAATCACAGGGCTCTAAATATGGACTCAGTGCAGCAAGTAAACAAATTTTAAGCAAGTCAAAAACAACTTGATTAGCTGTGCATCATTGATTTACATCACAGCACCACAAAAACACCTCACACAAACAAGCGGCTCTGTCAAAAACACGTTCAAAACTGTATCGCGCGACGTGCCTGCTACAGCGGTAAATTTGAAGATTGGTTTCAAAATGAGATAACTCCGTTTAAAACATAAATAAAAAATCATGCTTTTATTATGTTATCATATTTTTATTATGTTTTATGGTGTTAGCAGCAGTATTTTTTTTTTTGATCTTAAATCAAAACAAACCAACTGCAGTTTGACTGATATTAATTGTAATGCACTATAAACGACAAGATTTTTCTGATTTTGGAACTAAACTCTTCATTTATACTTAGCACAGACAGGCTTTTTCGTAGCATGTACGACAAAATATGACATTATGGTACAATAATGAACTAAACTAAAAAAAACAATAAAATGGAGAAAGTAAATTGTACTATACTCCGATATTTGTGTTGTGTATTTTATACAGCTTTTTTTAGAAATTGCGTGCCAACACTCCATCAAATCTTCAAACCAACAGGGCGCAGTATTCACTTCCCCCCACACCTGCCTGCCACGGTACGAATAGAGATCTTGACATATTTTGATACACAGCATCCACAGGTGGCCCCAGCAGTGGCTTTTCAATTCAGATTCCGTGACTGACATCCCTCTCCGCGTGAGAAAAGGACAGATCGCGTTTTTCAGGAAGGTCGGCCGAAGAAAGATGGGCGGCTGGTAGCGCGCGGCCGCTCTCGGGACGACGCGGGTTCTAATTTCACAGCTGAGCTGCGTTGGGCGGGTATTGGACTGTGACCGAGAAAGACCTGCTTCGCTGACTGCCTCTGACCCATGCAGAGATGGTGTCACCGAGTATTTGTGTTATATTTTTTTCTCTTTCTTTTACACCTCTCCTGTCAGATTCATTACCTCAGAGACATCCATCTTTTCAGTGACAGCCCATGTAACAGATTGTCATGAAATTGCTTGACAAGTTTGTTTTAATTTTTCTTCCAATGTCAGAGCAGACAGAAACGTAATGCGAGACGTACGATATATCATTGAAAAAGGCAGTTATAACGCTATTATTTCACTCGCTTGTCATTTTTCTTAAAATAGATGCCAGCGGAAGGGTAATAGACTGACAATTGGCAAAGCGATAATTGTAACCTTGCAGAAAACAAAACGAGTTGTGCAATATCAATGTGCTGTTATACATGTCGTTTTCAACCTTTGTCACCTTTTTTTTGGTTGAACGAAAGTCATCATTTCTACCGGTAAAATGAAGACCGTAAGTAGACCTGACAGTGGGGGAGAATGGGGTTATCTGTGTGACTCTTTACTCAAGTTTTCATAGGCTGGGAGAAATGAGAGATGTTCACTACAGCACAAGAGTTTAGGGTCATTTGACTGAAATGTTTTTCTTACTCTCTGAAGGGATGGATGACTTTGAACAAATAATGTATAAATGGCCAATAAGTGCCCTGAATATTCAGTATTGTTTAAAAAGCTTCTTACATTTAGACCTGAGGAAATTTGATAAAATGGCCAGAAATTATTATATATTTATGTTTAAATAATCTAAAATATATAAATAAAAAGTAATCCTTATAGCTCACCTAAAAATGAAATCGTTGTCATCGTTACTCACCTTCAAGTTGTTCCAAACCTGTTTAAATGACTTTGTTCTACAAACCAATATTTTGCCTTTAACATTTTGAACAGAAGTTGAAAACAGTATTAATACTTACATATATATCAGGGTATCTGCTATTGCTGAGGTTAGATGCCATCATTTATACTGTAAGATGAAGCCACAGAATAGGACTCAAATTTATTATTATAAATATATTGTCTCAAGTTGGTAATCGTTGGTAAACATGTCAACAAAATATTAAATAACTTTCAAATACTAATTCACAGTTCTATTCGAAACTCATATTTGTTTATATTTCAAAGAAGTAAAAAAAATCAGCTTTTAATAGTCTTTGTAATAGAATCTCATGCGTCTGGGGACAACTTTACTATCATAGCTCCTGACACACTTGACCTCACGTCATTATGCGAAAACGCTCCATTAATTCATTCATGTCTAATCTTGAGCCACAAGATTTACATGATTCAATACATTGGCAGTTCACCATGCATGATACATATTTGTACACCTGGATAAATTTGCTTTGACATTAAAGTCCTTCTGCCTGCCATGAGAAGAAAATTCAATTAGACATGCAAAAACTGAGGTGGTTTGCCACGGCATGCCTTTATATGTGCCCTTTCTAAAAATACGTTCACGTGACGGGTATTCACAGTTTGGCTGATTAATATAACCTGTTGGTACATCTTACCCCACCCTGTCTTGTATATTGATGTGCTGTCTGTTATTTCCACAGGTATCCACAGCTGTGCGCTGGAAACGTCCTCATGACATAAATGTATCTCCAGACAGCTGCACGTAAGGATCCTTGAAGTTTCACAGAGAAATCAATCATTAGCCGGGAAGTGTTGAGCAAAGATGGTGTGCAGCTTTGCTCGGGCTTAGAGGGGTTTATTGTATAACGTCATGTTCTCAAACTATCCATGAATAGATCTCAAAATAGAAGGTGGCTCAGGTCCCTTTGGAATAGAAACGTAATATGTTTTAAGGCACACAACTATTATACATAGAAATCCTGGATTTCCTGGGGATTAGTGCTTTCAGCCTGGCTGCGGTGATCTCATTTCGTCCCTCGCTGACGGTCCGTAGCACAACCCTGTCGACCTTACAGATCTACAAGCTTCTGTAAGTCCAGGTGAGCCTGACCCATGTGACATGCCAAGATTGTGACAAGCCAAAGAAAAACACCCTGGTGGGAGATCACAGAACATTTACTTCCGCTCGCGCACCGCCCGTAAATGTGTCAAGCCCTCGATCATTTTTCTACTGCGCCGTGGCCATCGCGCCCCTCTGTTTCGCCCCCCTGTGGTTGCAATCACCTTGCTAACGCAACCCAAGTCCGTGTCAGCGGGTATTTTTCGCCAGCCCTTCGGCTTTGACGTGATGTTCGGCAATCTTTCATGCGGACGTTGCTGTGCCACATTCTTAAATAAAGGCAATGCATCACAGGAAGGAAAGGTGTCAGTTAAAGAGAGAGAGAGAATGGGGCTAATGACTCAAAACGAGCCGTGATGAAGAAGTGGTACAGCAAATGCAGCTGCAGATGGGGTAGCAGTGCATTGTGGGATGGAGGTGCATTTTTCAAGTGGTTCTAAATTTTGCCCGATGGTTAACTTGTATTCATTTGTGCGTTGTGATTGAGTTTACGTTTATTAGAAAAAGAGGCCCCACCCCTAAATCTAACGTACAGATGAGATTGTATGGATTGATACTAATATGCGGTTAAATTACGAGAGATTTCAAATTGCAAATAAAACGATGTTGCGAACGAAGTACTTTTTCGAGTTGTCTTGGTGCAGATACCTGTGGCCCACTATATCAACTTGATTTTCAATTTTAATGAGTCATAAGCCCATGCAAAAAAATTATAATTTACGTTACACGTGGCAGTTTGGGAAAGAAATCTCCCAGCCCATTTATTTAAGCAGTACTTTTTATCACGTACATTTATCACGTGCGCATTGCACTTTTTCAAACGCATATTCTGTCGACCCTTCATGCCAAAGCAAAACCACAAACGGACCAAATTTTTTGGCCGGCATACGTGGCAAACCCAGGCACCCATGACAATGATGGAGCCCCGATGAACGAGCTTACACGGCACATTTGGTAATTTGCACACCTACCTGCACTTCAGAGAGGGACAATTACAGACTGTCTCCGGGGCCGCTGGCCTCTCCGATCCTCATTGGCAGGCGAATGCAAACCTCCACGGACCTGTCCGGCCCCGGCTCTGCCGGTGTGAAATGGACGTTAATTCTCTTCGCTATCTGTACCGTGCAGGGACTGTTTTAAAGCTTGCATTCGAATCTCTCTTTGTCCTGCTACAACCGTTAAAAATGGGTAAAATAAAAACATCAAACAAACTCGTGAAATGCAAAATAGCCTAAGTTTTGCATGTGGTTGCCCCCATCAGCAGGACTTAATGAGAATTGTACCTTCCCGGTTGGAAGGTAATGGAAAGAGGAAAAAAATAAGCAGGATATTATATAGTTAGGTAGTTTTAAAAAATAATGGAGGAAGACTCAAATGCAGGACATTATGAGACCGGCGGTGCTCTCCGTGGTCCTGAAATCACCCAGCAGTCAAAAGACATTAAAGTAGCTTAAACAAACATGCCTTGCAAAAAACATTACTAGTGTGCATTCTGAGGCAAAACGAAGGTACTGATGTATTTGATGATGTGTCAACCTTTTCTCAGTATGAACAGCTCTAACTTTATTTTACTCTAGGACTAGTCTTGGGCATGGGTTAATTAGACAAAGTTATTTAGCAGAAAGGTGCGTGAAATTTGTAATTTGTTTCACAACTTTTTTACCAGTTTACATTGCAGGCAGAACTATACAGCATGAAGACAACGTTTTTAATTCATCTTTAATGATATACTTGAATAACTTCACAAAGACTGTACATTTTAAACATTGGTACACCTGCTTTTTTAATAGCACTATGAATGTAACCTCCAGACAAATGTTTTATTAGTAACTTGATTGTATCTTATGTATCTTATGACCAAAATTTAATGATAATATGTTTACTGTATATGTCACAACTTTCCTGTTTTCTCTGATTTCTATTAGCCTTAATTTTATAAAAAATAATGATTCTGTTTCTACTGCCTATACTAATATATATTTACTGCAAAGATACTTTGAACAATGTAAAATTGCGAATGGTGCTATAGAATCAAATTTGACCAGTTTCAATGTCATTTCTATTTGTATGCTTCAAAAATGTAAATATTTGTTTAGTTATTTTCCTGCTTTCTGAGTAAAATTCGCTTACTGTTCCACTGGACCCTACCCTGTTCACAGTTTGAGCCTCCTACTCTATAGAAACGTTCCTTTTATTTCATTTGCGAAACAAGCTTTCCAAGTTTTTCCTAGTTATGACAAGGAAAAACTTGGAATGTTTCGTATGTTATCTATTGCACATAAACGTATGAATACTAGAAAAAAGCTATACTGACGCCCGGCTCCTAACTCTAACCCCACTAGCGCGAAAGCAAATCGTACAAAGAAGTATGAAAGAGATCATACGAATTCGCCAAAATTCGCCACATTGCTAAATGATTACGTTTTTGTCGTGAGATTGTGTTGGTTATTATTCAATTTTCCTATGCATTAGCCACTCCGATGCTAAGTGAAATGAGGTGCTCATATAAAAAATAGAAGTTTAAACCATTCACAGATCTCATTTGCTCTGTTTCTTTTGCTCTTGCACGCTCCAGCTCGGTTCATTAGCATGAGCTATCCAACCAGGACAAGTTTGCGTTCCTTCATTCAGAAGCGTCTCTGTTAACCTGTCAAAACTGAATTGTAAGTCAGCTCGGTTTTAGGGCCCTGGTAGCCTGTGTAGAATATAGAGAAGTTGACATGTTAGCTTAAACTAAAATTACACATACATCTACTCATAAGATACCCAACTCGAAAAGTGACCACGCTCATGAATGAGGTCTGTATGAGGATGTAAGTAAAAAGCACACATTCACAAAAGCTGTAACAGATGGAACTCTGTCTGTACTACAAGGGCCTGTCTGCATGTTGTACATTGGTAAATTATCCCCTGCCACAGAAAGCTTCAATGAATGTCCAGAAGTCCTGAAAGGTCACGTTAATATACCAGCAGAGAGAAGATCCATTACAGCAGACGCCAGACCAATGACGTCTGCCGCCGAGTAGACGTAAACACCTTGCTCTCGTGAGACTACGTCGAACTGTTTTCTTAAAATACAATAATACCCAGCTTTGAAGAAATAAATGGCCCTCCCTTCACCACGCGCTTCCAAATTGTCCTACCAACCATCTGATGTGCCCACATGCTTCTGTTTTTCGATCGCCTTAGACAAAACAAACAATAATAATGGAATAATTGTAATTTCCCCTGTTGAGGATTGAAATGAGTTGGTGGCTGAACTAAGACTCCACACAGTCACGCTTTGTTGATTTGGAACACTTTGTTATGTGTGTGGGGAGCCTGCATTAGGGCCCATCTCCCGCCGGTTTTGGAGAACAGTGGCGCTTTGTTTCCCTCTGCTGGACGTGATCGCACCAACATCCTGTGGGATGCAATGAACAGCATTCATGAGCTAAAGAGGAACGTCCGAGACAATAAATCACTGCTTTGTCAATACCCTCATCCGTGCGTCATGTTCAAGAATTGCCGACGAAATCCGATGGTGCAAAGTTATTCCAATAGACTTTTTAACCTTACAAGCAGATGGTGGATCTTAGAGAAAAGACAAAGCTGGTTTTAACTTTCCTGAACATTGATGGGTTTGCAGGGTTCAGTGTGGACAACCAGTCCAGACATCATCAGTCAAGTTCACCAACAGCTGAGAAGTTTAGACGATATCTAACACTTCAATACTCAAAGTTTCCATTTGCTGCAGGCTTTTCAAAACTGAGTGCATTATAAAGCCTTGGAGAGCTGAAAAGTGAGCCTGTTCAACTTTTATTTGATAGAAATTGGCTTGTTGTAGACCTAACAAGTACATGAATGAACTTCAAGCAGAACACTTCAATCCTCAAGTCATCCAGTGTAGAACAGAACCCTACTGTGACTAAGAATCAATGGGTAAGCTTATATTATTGGGACGGCTTGACATCGATTTAGTCCTTGCAATGGGCGATTTTAGCTTTGACAAAGCCAAAGTTTTGCAGGAAACTTTTCTGGGTGAAAAAACCAAAGGATTGCATCTACAGTGTAATTGGTCATTCAGTAAGCAACCTTTCTTCAGCCACCAGAGCTTGAAGCCATGATCCATGTCCACGGGAAGTCCTTGGTGGAGTTTGTGAAAGATGTGTTTATTTGTGAACTTCTTAACCTTTGCTCTTATAAAACAACACTTTCACCTCGGCGGGTGGATGTCTCACCTCGCGGGCGAGGAGGGTGTCCTGCTGGGGAAACGGAGTGCTTTCACAAGGGCGAGGTGAGATGGGTCGTATCCTTGATCCTCAGCACTCTGGAGCCTGTGGGGAAAATCCTGCTAATGGCTTCCGCTCGTGTGATTTGGTTGTTGACCAGCTTGTCCACGATTAGAAGCTGATCTCAGAACAGCAGAATGAAGGACCGCTTCTACCAAGTGAGAAAAGATGCACTACGTAGTTAACACAGTTCATCAGATTCCATAATTCAACCATAACGGATTCTCCGAGAACAAGATTGAGGGGTGGAGCCCATAAAGACACAGAAGATTAAGATCTGTGTATGTGTGACTGTGAAATATTAGAGGGTAGGTTGTTAATCTCTTGATTTTCTCACATCCTTATGCGTGGTATGCTATAACAGTCTCTCACCTACCATCAACAAATGAATTCTAATAAGCCTTTGAAGGCTTGCCGTCTCAGCAAGGCTTCTTGTTGGAACGGGAGAGGCATTAGAGTGAGATGAACAAGATAATAGAGGTGGGTGGAGGGGGGAGAAACGTGAAAGAGAACGTCGGGAACTGGCGGTCTCTCATGTTATTTGCCCTTTGATAAGCCCCGTGGTGCACGGCAACCAAGACTACTTATTCTTTTTTCTTTATCCTGATTACCATATTATTCTTTTACCCTCTCTCTTATTAAAGTAGTCAAGCAGCACGATTCTGAGAAATGAGAAAAAAAATGTTTAATGAGAAAAAGGTGAGAAAGCAGGTGGCGGCTGGACTGAATGTTTTCAGGTTTAGTGTGTGGAGTGGCTATATTAAAGAACGATTGCGGTTGTGTTGGAACCTGTGTTTGGTACTGCAGTATCTTTTAGAAAAAAGAACCTTGGTTTTATTCAAGGAAAAGTTTGTTGACTTTACCTGACATAACTGTTGTAGTGTAAATTAATTAATTAAACAAAAATTAGCACTGTGCCTATTGTATTTAAGCGCTGAGTTGTCTTTAGTTTTATTTATGTGCGCAAATCGAAATGTATAACAAAAAAGTGTTGTTCTCTTGACGCTGTCACCAAAGCATGACTGTGAGGAAAAAAAAAATATTGTAAATTGAAATTCAGTATATAGAAAATCACACTAAAATTCTTGGTTATTTTTAACCAAGCTTTGGGTCAAAAAGAGACAAACCTAGCCACTGAGTTAGATTAACCCAGAAGATGTTTATATTTGACCCAACGGTGGATTAAAACAACACAGCATTTTGGCTTGAAACAACCGGGCATAGTTCAACGGTCGGGAACGTCTAGTTTTGACCCAATGTTGGGTTTTGAATAACCCAGCACCTTCCAGTGTGTTTGCATTCACCACTTCAAAAACTCAAATGACATCATTACTCATGGGCAGGGCCTTGCAAATTTGCATGTCTCTAGGTGCTTTAGTAAATAGCGGCTACTGTCTCATATGTATAGCAGTAAAGTTAATGGCAAAGACCTGATTGTAATGGTGAATTTTCCTTTCATTCGTGGCAGGTCAATGACCATTTGTCTGTCATCCCCAGAAGACTTCATCAACGAGGCTTTGATGATGATAAAGCATTAGCCAAAAAGCTCATGCAGGGATTTCAGCTCCACCAGGAAGCTCCAGCTAATCCATATGAATTTCCATCTGTTCACAGTTTAGATCTGCTTGATTCTGTGCTTTCTTGCAGGTTAGAGAACCAATGGGACTCGGAGCAAATGGCTCGGATTAAGTTGAGGTAATGACACAGTCACGCTGCCTTTTGTGTGTGCGGCTTCCTTGGTTTATCCAGAACACCATACCGAGCAAGTTAATTTATCACTGCGCCGGGAATGGGAAGAAAATAGAAGAGCGAAATGCATTTTTTCCTTTTGATGCTCATTTCAGCATCTGATTGGTTTCAGCCAATCAGCTGGAGTCACGGTAATGAGGTGCGCTGAACGAATGAGGTCTGGTTGTGTGGCGATGCTTATGTCGGGAACGAGAACTGATGGCTTACCCCTGCGTGTCCTTTTTCTTCCTCCCCGCAACTCATTCTCTGCTGACAATTCTGCGTGAGCATATGTGGCCTATTTTATGTATTCAGCTGCTCAATATTCTTCTTTCATGAAGAGCTGAAGGGATATGTGACATAGATAAAATTCACATGATGATTACCCCTGTAAATACAGATGAAAATGGTTAGGAGATGAACTGGCATGTTGGAGATCCAGGGATCTTGAAATCAGAAGGTCCCCACTGACTGTAAAAAAAAACATTTTTTTTTTGTTCAATTTAAAAAAGTTACCTCAATAGTTAACTCAATGAATTTGATGCAACCGTGTTGTGTCGACCGATATTTTAAGTTGAATAATTTTTTTTACAGTGATCAAATTTTTGATATCCACCAAAATAATTGTATTGTATATTGTTAGATTTGCTATATAAAATCAGCTTTATAACAAAAAATTATTTAATGACATGAATAATAAAATAAATATACGGATAAAAAATAATTTAATACAAAGAATTTATATTATTAATTATTAAATACAAATACTTCTTGTGAAATAATATTAATATTAATTAACATTATTAACAATGACAAGTTTTTCAATGGAGAAACAGCAGTCCTTTAGAATAAAGTTTATGACCCCAAATGAGATTTATTGATTATCTAGGTTGCCAGTAATTGATAACAGATCAGACGGAAAATGATTTCTGTGCAGTCTGGAACAGACTGAAATGCATTAATGGGGATTTAAAGGATTGAGAACTGTCTTGACCTGAGCATTGCAGCGTGATGTCAAGTGTGATGTTGCGTTTTTCATCATTTATAGCTTTTAAACACAGTGCACGGCTCAGGAACATCTCAAACAATGCAGTTTCAAATCTAAGTCAAGTGGAAAACACTGTGGATGGGTGGAAAACTTATCAAAGACTGCCCTCGCTTCTGCTTCAGTGAGCCATCAAGCGCTTTCTTTCTTTCTTTTCTCGTAGAAACCATCAAGATTTCACACAGGCTTGCCGATTGCTTGTTTCTCCAAAATGCATGTGTGGGTCTGGAAGGAGTTGCTGTGGGATTTACACAGATGGTGCACGTTGACCACGGGGACCGGATGCAAGAGCCAGATTAGGAATGGCTTCAGAGACCCTGCTGGGTTGCTGGTGTAGCTTTCCATCCATCTCGCTCTCTTTCTCTCGGTCGGTTTATCTGTCCTGTTTGTAGGTTGGTGTGTAGAGGCCCATTTACTGCCATTTTACAGCTCATTTGGGTCCAAGCGAGCAGCTTGCCAGAACCTTCTCACGGCTCCCCGTGACCCACTTTCAACTCAACCTGGCCAACAAAACCAAATCGTGAAAGGACGAACGTATCTGCTCACATGCAGGGACATTTTCAGTCATTATTTTTTACCCTCATGTCATTCAAAACCTGTGTATAACACAAAAGACGATATTTTGAGAAATGTTTGCGTGGTCTTGTGTCCATACAATGAAAGTCAATAGATTCCAATATTGTTTGGTTACCAACATTCTTCAAAATATCTTCTTCTGTATTCTGTAGAAGATAAAAAGTCATGCAGATTTTGAATGACATGAGGCCGAGTAAATAATGGAAGAATTTTCTTTTTCGGGTCAACTATAACTTTTTTTTATTCACGTCTCATCCACATACGACACAAAAATAAAAAGTGTTCACAAACAAATTTTCATTATACTCTGTTCAGGGATATATTCATTTGTTTTAAAATACACGTTTTTCACATGTTCACTTATGTATAGGCCTATAGATCTGTGTATCCACAGCCTGGTGTCTTTTATCAAAGCCGAGCCAATATTACCATTATCTCTCCCGCTTTCCTACATCTGAGCCCTCTTCCTTCAGTCTTGGCACACGCCTCACAGGCTGATTTAAGGAGGTGCATTACGGCGCAAGAGATGAAATTATTTCATTCCTCTCCTCTACGGCTCTCTTCCTGCTCTTGATGGGGTCCCCCGCTGCCTCTGAGGCACGTGGGGAGGTACGTGTTCTGCGTAAAAAGGAGCTCGCATCTAACACGCGTTTGACCCTTCGTTCTTGCAAGGGAGAGAGCGGCTGCTTTCAGCATCAAATGATTAGCGATCTGAAGCCCCAGAGGCGCGGAACCGAGCTCGCTCGCGCTCAATTTTCCATCACAGAACGGTTAATGTTAGCCCGACCAGCAACGCACACAAAGAACAGGGCAAGCCCATCTTTTCAGCCCGGGCGATTCGGATGGCTACTTTGATGAGGGAATGAATTTTATTATCTGGGGAAAGCCAGGGGAGCTTTAGTGGACTTAATAATTGATAGTTTCATTTTCTGTATTGGCTTATTTCAGATGATAAAAAGTAGCACTGGCTGCATTATGTTTCTTAATTGAATAGGAAGAATGATGTGTTAAACGCTAAACACGTCGTACAAATGTTCTTATGCAAGCAGAAAATGTTCTCATGCAAAAATTACACAATGAAACATCAATTTGTATTTTGTCCTCATTCTAATGTTGATTTATTGAACAAAAATCTCTGACTAAAGAACATTGTGATTGTCTGAGATCATTTAAGTTTTTCAACAAGGCTCTCTACCGCCATCTGTGTTTGAAACAAAAATTGCATGTTACATATCTATACATTTTTTCAGTGGCGTAGCAAGACAGGTCGAACCCATATGCAAGAAGTTTTAATGGGCCTCATCCAGGGCTGGATTGGGAAAAAATCGGCCATGGCATTTTATGGTACACATCAACCCTCCACCATTTCTGTCGACGGGGGGGTATGTGGTGCAGTGCAGATGCATGGCTAAGTCTGTTGACGGTGGGGGGATGGCATGCATATGCGTATTTTGCATTCGCGTTGCGAGCATTCGCAAGTAAATGCGGCCATTCCAACCCCAAACAATAGCGGCACGCCGGGAAAATGCCCGCAACGCCAGATGGCAAGTCCGCCCCTGGCCGCATCCGTCTGTTAGCGACCGCGTTGCACATTACTGGACATCGGTTGTTTACTCAGGTTCGCTATTATGAATGTTGACGCTCAAAATGTCGAGATGTCTAGAGAAAGGTAAACTCCCAAGCGCCAGAAAGAGGAGGAAAGTGACGCAGCCAGCCTTTTTCACATGTTTTTACACGCAACATGTGAACGGCCCTAACATGTATATGACAAAAAAGTTGTCGAACATAAAAGGATGTAAATCACACTCTTTCACAGTAAAAGCGGACCTCAACCCCATCTTCTGTCAATAGTGTATCCTCCCTTCCTTCATTTGATTGGCCACCTCAATCAGATTGACGAGGTCATACAGAGTCCACTCATTCCGTTCCGACAGAAAGTAATGCTGTACATTAAAGATTATACAATAATAATAGAGTGTGAATGATGTATTGAACTTAAATGAATTAACATATAATAAATATAAATAAATACCAGTAAATGATTCCTAAATATGTATACATGTATGTATATGTGTTTAAAAAAATACAAAAATAATATGCAAATTACACAGACATATGTCTTTTATTCTTGATGTGATTAATCCTGATTAATAGTTTGACAGCCATCATTTTTATCCATAAAACACAAACGTTTTAGAAGCATATCATATGGACAGCTTTTATGCTCTTTTTCTTCAATAGAGCACCACGGTCCCAATATCCATAATTGAAAAGAACCCTCTAATAATTCTTCATTTGTGAGGAAGTACAAGAGTAAGAAATTACAGCAGACTTTTCTCTTTAACAATTTCTTCAGCACTGCTATTGAAAATCTAGAGAATATTCCCTCGACTTGATCCGTTACATAATATATAAAGAAAAAGAGCAGCAGCACATTTAAATTTTATTTCGAGAAGCGATGTGTAGTTCAACAGGTTCATGTCTTTTATCAACCTCTCGCTCCTCATTAAATCTTGGTAGTAAATGTATGAGTAGCGTGAAGAGCCTCTCTACAGGACTGTGGAACTTGTTCTCTCGTAGTAGACCTCGTCCTGCCCGAATCACAGAAGCCCCCTTGTGAACCATCCACCGCTGTCTTTGTTTTTGTCTCTCTTTTTTACTGTCTTTCTTTCCTTCTCTTACACACATTCCCCACGACTGACTCAATGAATCATTATTCAACTGGCAAACTTTATTAAAGATGCATTTCCACGTCTGAGACTCGATGGGGAATTCTGACCCCGGCAATAGCTGCTGAATTATGAAGACCACCAATGAAGATGTTTGCCTTTCTCAATCCGGTAAGACAGACAGACGGTCCTAAAACAATGCAGTGATACAACTGGGGCTCATATGCAATAGAATGCCGCTCGTTTCTAATCTATCTCTTCAGATTTTTTGTTGGCATGTTTCTATATTATCACCGTCCCACCTACTTTTCGTGCATGGTTTTGAACGATAGAGGATGAAGTCCATCTTTAAGCGCCAGGCCTGTATTTTTAATGGCTGTAGAGGGGAAGGCGGCCCATTTTGAAAATGGGAGTCATTTGTCACGTATTAATAATGTAGTGAGATTGTCTGATGGGTCTGCTCGAGGAACCACATGCACTTTTTACCACTATGTCAGTTTTACACTTTTTTCGTTCGTAACGCTCGGCATAAGAGATGAGGTGAAAATGACACAGCATGCTAAGCAATAAAGACTCTTATTTTGCCGTTTCGGCTAATTAGGGAAAATGCCCCTCGGTTTACAGCTGCGGTAACACATGCGCCTGCCTATTGCTTGGTCAGATAGTGCAGCGTGTGTGTGGACAAAGTTTTGACTATTTGTGCCAGAAACTACTTGTGACAGAAAATGATTTAAACGTTTTACAAATACATTGAAACATTTCATAATAAAATACTTAATCAAGTAAATGAAGTATTATTAATAATATTTAAAAAAATTATAATAAGGGAAATTATTTTGTTGAACCTTAATCTAAAATATCTACAAGTTTGTCATTATATGTACAGTATGAGTTTTTTATGCATGTTGTTTTTTGTTTCCTTAATATTCCCAAATGATTTATTTTAGTGTTAATTGTTATGTATATTATTTCATATAAAATAGTCCATTTATTTGATATTATATTTATTTTGTACCGTATATTCTATGTAGTCTATGTAGTCTATTTCTATATAAATTTAATTTGTATTTATTCCAGTTTAATTTGAGTTTTCTCGTGGGATATCGTGGGACTATTTCATGACAGGTGTGAGCTGAAGGTGACCACAAAAGAGCCTGGCAGCAGTATTGCAGAACCATCTCTCCCACTACGGACCTAATTAGAACCTTCCGCTGACCCCCAGTGAGCGCCGAGAAGATGCCACACGCCTCGGCCGTCATGGAAACAAGACGGTCCCGTCCTGAGACCGGTTTCCTTACAGAGTGAATCATGTTCTGGCTCACAGATACAAATGAAGTCTGCGGTCGCCCTCTTGTAGTGGTGAGTGAATGAGTGTGTGTATTTGTGTCGTCTCTGGGGTACTGTGATCAAATTACCTTTTCTTGCCTGGTTGTGCGCTTGCTGTGTGAGTTGTCAGTACTACAGTATTTGTTTGTCCCTGTGTGTGTGCCCAATTTTCTTTAAATAACAAGAGGGTGTAACCACATGAGAATACGCTGTCAACCACAGGGGAGGCGCTGGGTGAGAGGTGAATGCATCTGGGGTGTAAATGTGTGTCTCTGCAAACAACACATTGGAAGTATGAACCCAAGGACACAGAATATGTAAACTGGAATATATTTTTAGTTTTAATATCAATCTTATTGTCCAGGATTAGTTACGATCTCCCTTTGCCCGATTGACTTTGGGTTAGAGGTGGAATTAAAGGGATCGTTGACCCAAAAATCACCCTCTCGTCATTTCAAACCTACATGACTTTCTTTCTTCCGCAGATCACAAAAGAAGATATTTTGAAGAATTTTGGAAACCGAACAACGGCGGTGCCCGTTCACTTCTATGTGTATGGACAGAAAACCAATGCAAGTCAATGGGTACAGCTGTTGTTTGTTACCAACATTCTTCAAAATATCTTCTTTTGTGTTCTGCAAAAGACAGAAAGTCTTACAAGTATGAAATGACAGAAATTTCAATTTTGGGTGAACCGTCCCTTTAAGAGCGAGGCTTCTTTATTGCTTTTTTCCA
The DNA here is from genome assembly GCA_008369825.1 of Triplophysa tibetana. Classification (NCBI taxonomy): domain Eukaryota; kingdom Metazoa; phylum Chordata; class Actinopteri; order Cypriniformes; family Nemacheilidae; genus Triplophysa; species Triplophysa tibetana. The sequence continues at coordinate 14,791,700 of CM017894.1, read as the reverse complement.
ATAATCATACATTTTTGTATTCAAATCGTACAAATTCATGAAATAGTGAAATAGATGTTTTTGACATCGGGCTTGAAATGTTATGAATGCAACGAAACTACAAAAACACCCAAACAGAAATGAACATCTGCATGCGCACTCCAACACGCCAAACATGCACTGAATCTTAATTCCGGACTCTTTTATATTACATACATAAGTCTGCATCAATCACAGGGTTTACAGTGATGCTGATGCCTGAGCTGCGATCACTTATTTAGCCGTCTGTCTGTTTCTGTCATGAAGGTGATGAGGGGGTGGGCTGCGTTTAAAATGAAAGGCAACCTGCTAATGTAATTGGAATGAATCTGAAGTGCAGGTACACAGCCGAGCCGTGTGCTTTATGTTCATCACGAGCGTAACTAGGCTTGGTTTCATAGTAAAGACAGGAGCTCAGCACCAAAGATGGGATCAGATTTACGGCATTGTGCACAAGGAATGCGGTGAGACGAGGTCTGCAATGTCATTTGTAGGTCGTAAACAATGTTGCAGCTCTCCGTGCTAATTTTATTGATGGCTTGCTTGTGCTGGACTGTGTGTGTATGCGGTTTTGCAGAGGCTGTATAGACTCGGATTCCAGTTTGTGTGTAATTGAGTGATGTGTGTGTATTTCTGTTTGGTTGTGTTGGGGCATGATCAGCCAACGTTTGGCTACACTGGGTCCTTTATATGAGGGGAAGTATGTAGAGCTTGGGAATCTATGTTATTATGCATTGCATTATGGGCAGTCTGCACCATGTTTGGAGACACGTTCAGCAGCATACAAATTGAAATCACCAGAGTGAAAAACAACTGTTTTACATTAAAATTTTAGGAGCTGCATGCAATTGCATAGAATAAATGGACTAATATTTGAATCCCTTGATCATTCAAAGGAGCGCTCCGATATGGACACGGAGTGATCCCGAAGAGCCATATCACAAATGTTTCTAAACATTATTAAACACTTTAAATGTATTTTGCACATTTCTCATAGTGTAAGCACTTATATATATTCAAGCAGATCAGAAATGATGAATCTGTAAAAATAAATATAATTGACAAAGCCACATTTGATCAAGTCAATTATTTTCAATAAGTTCCACTTTCACCCTCGTATTGTTTCTAATGGCTGGAATACACAAGACATTTAAAATCTGAACAGAAAAATGAAATTAGACATCATACATTTGCAGACTTTTCGAAAGTTTCAGATAGAATCACACTGACTGATCAAATCTGCAGACTGGTGCAGTCCAGCCAGAAAATCTGGGCAAATTCTGAACAAAAGTCTTGTAGTGTATTGCAGTGTAGCTGACTTTTGCCACATCTTTTCAGATAGGTTTTTCCCTCCGGTCATGAGAGCAGATATGCTAGTTCATAACATAGCAAGATCTACATTCTAATGTGTTGGATAATATACATTTAAACATGTCCTCCACTATTGCTCAGTCTCGGTGTCCTAAAGTCACAGGATGCATTGTGCTGCCGATGTCACGTTCCCATTCTCTATTGGCATTGTTTTACTGAATAAAGGAATGTTGCTTTTTGTTCAGTTTACTTTATTGAAAGAAATTTTTTAATTGTCGAAACATTACTTTTTTATGTTGAGTTATGTAACTTATTTATTCAAGTTGGGACTACATGAATGATTGGTGTTGTGTTCACATATAATTGTTAAAACTGGGAAAAGAGGATTTCCAATCCGAAATCCAATATGAAATATAAAAATAAAAAATTATTCATTATACATATTAAATGTGCTGCTTAAGCATAAATGTATTGTTTGCAACAATTTTTTTTAAATGTCAATTCAACAGATTTTTGTCAGTGTTCAAAGACAGTCAAATTTGTTTTATTAAATTATTTCTTATTGTCAGAGTTTATATAAGCTTATATTTCTATATAAAGTCTTTTAAACTTGTAATGTGTATTTATTTCTCAGATGGCTTTTATGTTTTATATTTTTTACTGTTCTACTAGACCTGAATCTTTAATGTTAATTTATTCAATACAAATTTTATATAGCACTTCCTTAACAACGATGCATTGTTCCAAAGTAATAGGACAAATAATAAATAATGATAAAGAAATCACAAAAAGAGGATAATTTGTATACGTATATAGTACATACAGAACAATTATGAAAATACGATTACGTTTTGAAAACGACTACAAGGTAGACTAGAATTGACAGATTTAAAAAGAAAAATCTCAAATGGCCTGTACCGTGAATGTGTTTAGCTGAATTGTCATTTGTGCCACAACAGTTGTGCTAAGTTTCGTTAAATGTTTGTCTACACGGTTACCAAGAAGACCTAAGTAAAAGTAATCAACATTATTGAAATGAAATGTAAGTGCATGTAATGCAAATTCATTAATTTGATTTATTATTACGGAATTTGTGAAAATATAATTGTGTTACGTGTTTAGCATGCAAGCTAGTTTAGAAAATCTGCCACGGCATGATTGTCATTTCTTTCCAAAGATGTTTAAAATGTCTGTTCCACTGCAGACTGTTGTCAAAAGACAATGCACAATTTGAGACGTGGTGGCACTTTTGGGTCGAAATACACAATATAAATTCCAGAAATACCTGAATTCTGTGCTGCATGCGTGTACATCCGCTTTAGGACACTGTTAGTAGCCAAATCAAATAAACAAGTGAGTTTAAAAACTGTTTAAAAAAAGTTTCCAGCCCATAAGGCCAAAAGTTTCCCTATTTGTTTGTTTACATTACTGGATTCACTGGCCATCACATTTTAATTTGTGTGTTTACTCGATGAGAGGCATCGTAACCAGAGGCGGTCTTAACATAGAGGCATAGGTAGGCGGCTGCTTGGGGCCCCCTACCAGCGGTCATAATAGGTGGGCCCCGAACCAACCTTATTTTTTATTTTTATAAAATTTAAAATAAAAAATAAACAAAACCCTTATCATCATGAACACTTCAAAGCATGGTAAATTGTATTAATATTCTTAAGAAATACGTTGAAACTTTGAAGTAGTAGTTAAAATGTTTCATGTTTATCTGTCACTACACACATACACCCCCTTCTATCACAATGAAATGGACTCGTCCGTAACCGTGCGCGGCGCGAAAGATAAACACAGAGTGACATGACTGGGTTTGTACACAAACAGAGACGAATCACGACAAAAATAAACGCGAAAATGAAACGGTCTTACCCAAGCGGCTCAGATAAAAGAAAAAAGCGAAAAGACATCGATAAATACTTGGCAACGCTGCCAAAGATGACAAATTTTTTTAGTGCTGTTGTTGAGGACACTGACAGGAACAACAACGGCGTCCAAACTGTACAGGCCTGTACAGCAGCAGCAGAAGCTAGCAGTGAAGTGGCGCTAAATAACGTGAACCAAGATGAAATTGAAGAGGACTTCACGTTGTTGCCGCCCGCTGTCACCGGCGACAGTGTCAATGACGTGGAAGAGTTGTCCAGTGGTGGCCACTTTGACACTGATGATGACCATGATGGGGCTTTGGTGAGTCAACCGCCTAGTTTAGCTAGTAATAGCCACAGCCCTACACTGATAAAAAATATTTTGTGGTGACGTAAATAACGTTACTACAGAAAAACCGAATTTAACCCTTATGTAATTTAATCCAGGGGTCAGCTGTGGCCTGGTGGTTAGAGAGTTGGGCTTGTGATCAGAAGGTTGCTGGTTCAAATCTCAGTGCCAGCAGGTCATTACTGAAGTGCCCTTGAGCAAGACACCTTACCCCTGATTGATCTGCAGTGATGTGTCACTGTATACAAACTACTTGTAAGTCGCTTTGGACAAAAGCGTCTGCCAAATGAATAAATGTAAATGTTATGTTGGGGATGTTTTCGTCCACTATGTGTTGCTGTTGAGTGTTATTTTGGCCACAACTTTCTCTTTGTCACAGAAAATGGAATGATTGTTGGTGACAAATCTTATTTTGACACATATTTTGGGAAAATGCTTTGAACATTTTTCAAAACTAAACGATATTCAATTTTTTGCATAAATCTGTTAATCAACCTCAGTCCTTATCAAAACTGCTAAATGTTTAAGGAAAAATCCTGGAAATGTTTACTCTTTTTATTGCAAATGATTTTTTCAAAAACTGTAAAGAACACACACAAAACGACTTAATTTCAATATAAAAAGTGATTGTGTACTGGATTTTTTGTGAAAAATTAGTAACAACATTGGCTTTGATGCATTGTTAGTTTTTGTGCATAATCAGATTACACTTTTTCTCCCTCATTTACTGTCCGTGGGTGTTTTTGCCCAGTTGACTTCCATTAAAACAACATTTTGTGATTGCATAGCCATGACACCATATAATCATGCATTCTGATTGGTGGTGGTTTTCCCTTCTGGGAAGAGGTACAATTTGTAATTGTACAAATATAACAGAGTATAACAGCATATAAATGAGGAAGAAAAAATAAAAAGCTGCACAAAAACTAACAATGAATCAAAGCCAATGTTGTTCCTAATCTTTCACACACCAAGACTTTGATAAAAGGTAAAAAAATATCCAGTCCACAATCACTTTTTATAATGAAAAGTCATTTTGTGTGTTTTCCCCCAAATCAGTGACATCCTTGATGAACTTGATGAAAATCCTGGAGTTTTGATCAGGACTGAGGTTGATTAACAGATTTATGCAAACAAAATTGAAAGTATTTATCTGATACATTTTTACAGCAGTTTGATTCAGTGGATGTTTTTTCTGTGTATTGTGTACAAAGTATTGAGGTCTCTGTGTTCAGTTGCCACATTATTTCTTTGTAGATATAGTAGCTACACAATATCTATTGTGTTCATGGATATTTTTAATTAAAGCATACACTTTAAAAGTGTGGTTTAATTCAATTTTATATTTTTCGAGTAAATGTAGCTACTGCAAATCAAAAATTCAACTAAGTAGAAATTACTCAACCTTTTACTGGCCAAGTTAAAATTTTGTATTTTCTTAAATTTTATGTAACTTTGTTAAGTAGAGATTACTTTTATTCTATATGAAATTTACTTTAAAAATATGCATGCAAAAACTTGCCAAAGAAAATATTTTGTTGTTGTTGTTGTTTTTTCAGTGTTTGATCTTAAAAAAATAATAAACAGTGCTAGTTTTCCTGGCATTTTGGCAAAGACGTGTTAAACCTTATTCTCTATTGGGATCCATCGTGACTATTAGTTTGTGTGGTGGTACACTTTGTGTGTTCTCTGCTGTCCATCTTCATTTTGAAGTAAATATTTTTCTTTTAAAGATCGGATAGTGGGGCCCCATACACACCTTCGCCTTGGGCCCCCAATTTGCTAAATCCGCCACTGATCGTAACCTATACTCTGTACCCTGCGCTCTCTCTTCATCCGCCTCTAAAACTCTTCTTTCATTTGAAGGCTAATCTCGCAAAGCTCCAGCGAGCACATATTTTATATTTGATTACCAGGGGCCACCAAAAGAGATAGGCGCCACAGATAGCACCATCTTCACGGTGATAACATCACCTCCCGGATGATAGAACCATCTCCACGGCAACCCGATCAAATATCGGGGTGGCTGGAAAGAAAAGTGTAGGTGCCATTAAGTCGGCTGTGTTAAAGCCAACACTAAAACATCATCTAACGCCGAGCGTGCCGTTAGATTACACGACTGATATCGGAGCTGTTTGAACATGCAAATGCTTCCAACCAGCTAAACGGGTTTTTTATTCCCTCCGTCATCCCGGGTCAATTTGCAGGCGTTTGGAACATTAGGACACTTACGACAGCTCTGTTTTCCTAGTATAATGTGAAATGACTGAGTTAATCTGTGAATTCGTTGCAGATATATATGTGTATATACACAGTGTTTCATTTTTAAACATCGAGATGTTTTCTTCCTATTGTGATATTATAATGAGCTGTTAGCGTGCTTTTAGTTTGTTTGCTCTATGGACTGAACATGGCTTTAATGAGACCAGAAATGTTCCGTACAAACCATTTTGTATTAGTCAGAACCCACTAAAGTGAGTCGATGATGACAACAAGCAGCAGTGAAATCGACTATAATGGCCGAAATGTGAACAGATGCTCAGGAAGTCGTCATTAAAAGGGCAAAGCAGGTCTAGGTGTCTGTTTTTATGGAAAGTAATGCTTTAATGCCATATGAATGGTTGGATGTTGTGTTCGATTTTCCTCTTTTCGTGGTTCACTGTGTTTGCTGAAAAGTTTTAAATGGCTTGATGTGACTGCTTACCCCATTTATTGACAATAAGTTTGTGTTTAATTAACTGTATATTGCACAACAACGTTGCAAATTTCAACCGTGTTTAGCTAGATCTCAAGGTGTGTGCCTTCGCCGAAACTGATTTGAAAAATTAACCGACCCTGAGAATATGACTGGAGTTAGAAGTGTGACAACCATCCCTCGTCCCGCCAACATGTGTTACCGCAAAACTGAAGGTTATACCACCAATTACGTTTTCAAATTTCACAGTTTATTATTCTTTTGTCACAAAATGCCCAAAATCACCTGCAAACTCAACATCAAAAGAAACTTCTACCAAGGTTCTTTTGACTATTATACAAACATATTAGACCTCATCGCTTCTCAGATGGGCTTGCTAAATGTTATGGCTGTATGATTCTGGAACATTCTGATCATCTGAACCTACTAAAACTCATAAGGTACTTTCTATTGGCCCCGAAGGGACTCTGCTATGCCCTTTAGTGGCTGGCTTTTTGTGCTAATAACACAGCTTTCCTGAATTAAATTTCTCTCCGTCTCTCTAACGAGGTAACCTTTCCAGATACCCGCTAATAATATTACTTTTCCACCTATTGGGTCTGAAGAGGGGCCACAGGGAGTGAACAGGTTTTGCAGGGCTCCCGGATGCTTTTCTTTGAAAAAACATCACCGGTGTTGGCTAAGCTACTTAAAACTGTTGAACAATCGGTACTATCATTAAAAAATGTGTAATTGGATAAGCTACTTTCATTGAGCTACTAAAAATGAAATATATCTACTAAGAATGTAAATTATTAACATAGCTTAAAGCTATAAATATAAATTAGTCATTGAGCACTAGAAAATCGGTTACCGCTTATAATGATTATTTACGATTATAGGTATGAGTTAACTTCAATCCACTAAAGTAGCCTGCTGTGTTATGTTTAAACAGAGATGGCACTAGAGAGCCAAAAGTTTAATAGGGTAGTTTTTAAATAGTTCAATTTAATTTAGTACCCTTTAGTTTTCTATTACCAGACCTTTGATGAAATGGCAATGAGAGAAGTGTAAAGAGTCCTATAATTCTTTGCTTTATGGCAAAACTTTTGTTTATTAAAAGGTCCAGTGTGTACTTTTTGTAGGATCTATTGACAGAAATGCAATATAATATGTCGTCCAAGGTGTATAAAGATCTTCCATAATGAAGCATTATGTTTTTATCACCTTAGCATGAGATATTTCTATCTTCACACACCAAGGGTCCCCTTTCATGGAAATGTTGCTATAGCCCTAAATGGACAAACTGCTTTACAGGGTGCGTTTCGTAAATACTCAAAGAAGCAAAAACGTCACGACATCTTAGTTCTGTGTCAGCCACCGTAGTGCTTCTAAAGGGAAAGATGGAGTGAGCCGTAGGTTGCAATTCACAACGTCACCACTAGATGCCGCTAAAATCTCAACTTTGTTCTTTTAAATAGATACTTTATGCATAACAAAATGTAATTCTTATAGCACCACGTCTTCAATCAATCCATTAAAAATGCTCAATCCTTCATTTCAAAGCTAAAACTTGAGAACGTTTTATGTGCAGATAAACAGCAAAGAGTCAGAGCTACAGAGCGACCAGCTGTTTACGAACTTAATGAGATGCATGACGTTTGGAGCGACCTTGTTGTATTTCATTCCCTTTAGCACTCCACATTTCCAATTGTGTCTCGGCCGATTGCGACGGCTGGTCTATTTTCCCGCTCTGCATTGGAGAGGATGGAGCGAGAATAGATGTGAATGAACACATTGAACGCCACCTAAATAATCTACGGCTTAAGTGTAGGAACCTGGGAAGGGTAGCCACAAAGGAGGCTGATCCGGTATGGGCTCGATCTTGGTGTTATCATGCCTCACAAAGGCTCGGCTGTTATCCGCGCTACTGAATAGGCTCATATATCTGCCTTTCTCGGAAAAAGATTACTAAGCGAGTGCAAGGTTGAGAAAATACAGTGCTTATGTTTACAGCATTATAAGTCCTTACGGGTGTTACGGGTGTTACGGGTGGCACTTTAGAAAACACAAATAAACATCAATAAATGACGAGCTTTGGAGCTTCCATAAGTCTGATGTGACCAGATTACACATGGGTAGGGCTCATTCCAGGTATTTGAATAGACAAATGGCATTTTGTTGTGTATTACATCACGTGTTGTGAGAATTTTAAAGGAAGAGTTCACCTTCAGAATTGAAATTCTGTCATCATTTACTCACCAAGCTGTCATTTCAAACCTGTGTAATTTTCTTTCTTCTGCAAAACACAAAAGAAGACATTTTGAAAAATGATGGTAATCAAAAACTCTTGTTCCCCATTGACTTCTCTTGTATGGACACAAAACCAATGCAAGTCAATGGAGACCAACAGGTTTCGGTTACCGACATCTTGAAAAATCGTTTTTGTTCTGTAAAGGAAACTCATACAAGATTAAAATGGCCATACATAATGACAGAAATTTCCTTTTGAAGGTGATCTAATCTTTTAAACATTTTAAATGCATCAAATTTCATTATTATATACTTATATGTGCTAAATGTGCTAAATGACTAAATGTAAATATGTATATTATATTTTCATTTGCTGATCAAAGTTTAATATTCAGAATTAGGAAAAAGTCAAGTAAAGTTGAAAAAAAGAATTTGCAGGAGCAAATGCGACATCCTCACCAGACATTAATGTTCAATATTTCCATCTGACCAAAACATTTTCAAGATTCTTGTGGTCTTTTTTGTACACCGTTCCTAGAAACTAGTAATTACAAGCTTCTCTAAAGCTCATAATTATACCATTACCTCTCTTCCCCTTAAAGACTCGTTTCCTTTCAGGGAAGAAGGCATCTTCAAACTTCATCACTCAACGTTCCGTGTGTGGAACTCAACAGTAGGATACATGCTGTACAAACAGCCCCAGTGATGCGCAGTCATGCGGGCATGGAGACAAAGACACAGTGCCGCTTCACGCTGTCTTCCGTTCTGGTTTTCCCAACAGCACATGGACATTAATCACTGAGAGGATGTGTCGTTGACAGACAGCTGGATATCCCAGCATGCACGCTGGAAGCAACTTCATTTTTTACCTCAGTCCTAATGTATTCAACATCTTGATATTCTATTCTAAATTCCATTATATGTAGACGCTAATTTAACCAAACTTATTCCATTTAAAAATCTGTTTTTCTATTTTTTTCTAGTTCTAGGTGTGTGTTAAAATTATCATTTTTGTTTCGTTCTGTGAACTACTAGCAATATTTATCCCAAATAAGAAATAAAAATGTTGTTTCTATTAGCTATTATTTGCAAAAAATGAAAATATCAGAAAAGTTTCTCAAATACTCAAATAAGACCTCAAATACTGCAGAGAAAACAAGTTCATATTCATTTTTGAGCAATGCAACAGTCAATGCAATATTTTTACGTGTATTTAGGGAAAAGTGCATAATTATTTTTTATCTGTTGACCTTGATTTTTTTACATTTGTAATGTGTTTTGTCAAGCCGTCTTTCACATTGCTGACGGATGACTTAATGTCAATCCTGAGCTTTGACACTGAACTGGAATGGGCACAACACATCTAGTGATGCTGATAAATTAAATTAAATTTTGGATCGGTCTCTTTTCTTTTTCCATCTTTGTTTATAAGTTTGTGCTTTCCTCATTCCATTGGCAGCTCAGAGGTCATAGGTTACAATGAAAAATATATATTAAGTATGCTATACGTCACTTTGGATAAAAGCTTCTGCCAGATAATAAAATGCTTTGCTTTTTTGCTAATATTATTCAAATGATTCTTATCAATATTTAGCCCCCCAAATTTTGGCTGTTTTTGAGACTACTGTACATGTTGGGTCATTCTGGCGGTATATTTTATAATGCAAATATTTTTGGGTTGCACGTAAATGTCTCAAATTTCCGGGACTACATAAGCACACAGTTGTTGTGCACAGCATGAAACTGAATATATTTAAACACGAATCAGTTGAATATATTTCACCAGATACAGTTTTCTCATCTTTCACCTGTATGTTTTGTAGAGTTGCTTATAAATCTTACAGAGATGCTGAGTATTACAAGATATGTGTGCCGTGCGGTGAAAGCGTTGAAATGTGCATTTGTTTCCCAGGTTAACAATATCTCAACATCTCACAGTTGGTTTGAAGCCTCATTTCAGATAAACAAGAGACGTCCTAAGACAAAGTCTCTGGAGAAATCGGGCATTAAAGTTGACCATCGGTTCAGACACCTCCTGGGTGATTTTAAATTCTGTTGTGATGTCTCCTAGGACTGATTAATTGATAATAACATTTTCTTTCAATTGCTCTCTCTACAGCTCAGTTTATCATCTCTTTTTTCAATATCTCCCACAGGATTTTCAGCTATTTCTCAGGATTTTCTTGGACTTCAATAGGCAATGAGCAGAAAATGTGAGATTTGCAGGTGAGCCCTACAAGTGTGCACACACATTTTAAACCAGTTTTTAGTAAATATTCACACTCGTTTGAATTGAGAGTTAAATTTTTGTCCGTTTCTCACACAAAGTTACCAAATGCTTCGATAGATTTAATCAGACCACTTTATGATCCTTCAGTTGTTTATGATTCCTTCTGTAAGATTTAACGTTCCAGCTTACTGCACCATGTACTGCAGTTACACGACAAAAAATGTTGTGTTTTCCATAAAGATATCTCACTGTCAATCATCTTGCATTATACTGTACTTTTATGGGAGCATTACTGTTCAGTAGGGCCCGATCTTTGCCGGTTGGTCCAATGCAGGCATGTTGTATATTTATGGTCTATTGAAGCGGGCGTTCAACGAAGCCACGCAGACCGGACCCGACAGACAGCACTTTCCACCGCGGGGTTCCTCTAATCTCGGTTAAAATAAAAGATAATGAAGCATTTAAACCATCTGAACCTCTTTCAGCCTGTGGCCATACTGAAAGATTTGATATGGAGAGACAAGGCGAGAAGCGATCTGGTGAAACTGCGGGGTGGTAAACCGGCAGTGACAGCGAGAGTGAGACTGTCATTGTTCACAAACTGTTGAGCATCCTCAAGTGCTCAACTGTGGTTGTGGTATTTACTGTATAAATGTGTTTTTTGCTTTTTAAGATCGTTAAAACGTCATTCTAGCTCCAACTAAAATATATAAATTAGAATATCAGAATACATCAATTAGTAGTAGGGGGGGTAGATTTGACACCCTAGAAGCCCCCCACAGCCCCCCATTTTATTTTATTTTCCCCAACAATATTTCCAAGCGTCAATTCACACACACACACACAAATAAACCTTGTGGTTGTCTAGTTTGGTTCGTCTATGTCTGTCTGTTGTGTTTCCAGATGCATCCTGGGAAATGCTTGCAGGACAGAGATGCGATGAATTCAAGATCAAGACAAACATAACAAGTATGAGAAGGCACACAGTGTGTGGCTCACCCCTGAACCAAAAGTCCATTTTCTGTTTCCACCACCAGCAGAACCCGGACAATTAATGTTTCTGTTTTCCTACCGGTCCAGCGCCGTGTCTTTTCTCCTCCGGCCCTGCAGAGCACATCTCTGTGGGTTCTGCTCTTACCAGCACAATCAACACAAACAAAGCCGTGTGATCAAAGTATCCTGCAGCATAAACAAAGCTTGAGAGCCCTGCTCTCCTCCCTCAAGCTTCCAGTTTTTGATGATGAAAAGCTGCTGAGTGTTCTTATGTCTGGAAAATGAACTATTTGAAAGCATCACAGTAATTTATTTAGTGCGTTTGAGAGGAAAGATGTGGGTTTTGCATTTGCTGAAACTTTATGCTCATGAAAACTTTGGCAGACATGCACGCTTAAACAGTCTATTAAGCTTTCGGTATTAAAGCTTTCATGATGCCATAGGAAAACCTATAGGAGAACCTATTCTGCTCCCTATGATGCCATAAGACAACCTATTCAGCTTCTTATGATGCTATAGGATAACATATTCAGTTCTTATAGGATGAATGAATGAGGCATTTATAGCGCTTTATTGCACAACTATATAAGGGGGTTCCCTCCTCAAACCACCATCAGTGTGCAGCATCCACTTGGATGATGCGACGGCAGCCACAGTACAATGGCGCCAGTGCGCTCACCACACACTAGCTATAGGTGGAAAGGAAAGAGATATAGAGCCTTTTTAGAGGGTGGGGATAACCTATGTTGACAGATTGTATACAGTATAAAGCATGTCAATCTCCCTGATGTCATAAGATAACCTGTTTACCTTCTAAGGATGCCATACCAAAACCCTCTTATGTATAGGGGAACCAATTTTCCTCTTTATGATACTATAAGGGAACCTGTTTAGCTCCTTATGATACCATGAGAGAACCATTTTTGTATAAGAGAACAAACAACATTCAGCTCTTGGTCTAACCTATGATGCTATAAGAGACTTTATTATGTATAGCAGAACCTATGTAGCTCCTTATGGTGCTATAGTACAACATATTCAGCTCTTAAACTAGGACGCTGTAAGATAATTTATTCATAGAACGTATTAAGGTAGTTATGGCGCGATAGCAAAACCTATTATGTATAGCAGAACCAATTTTGCTCGTTATGATGCCATAAGAGAACCCTTTTTGTATAAGATAACCTATTTATCTTCTTATGATCCTATAGGACAACATATTCAGCTCTTAGTCAAGCCTATGATGCTATAAGAGATCTTGTTGTGTTTAGCAGAACCTAGCTCTGTATGATGCTATAGGACAACATATTCATCTCTTAGTCTAACCCATGATGCTATAAGAGACCTCATTGTGTTTAGCAGAACCTAGCTCCATATGATCCTATAGGACAACATATTCAGCTCTTAGTCTAACCTATGATGCTATAAGAGACCTCAATGTGTTAAGCAGAACCTAGCTCTGTATGATGCTATAGGACAACATATTCATCTCTTAGTCTAACCTATGATGCTATAAGAGACCTCATTGTGTTAAGCAGAACCTAGCTCTGTATGATGCTAAAGGACAACATATTCAGCTCTTAATATAAACTAGGATGCTGTAAGAGAATTTATTCAGTATAGAACATATTAAGGTCCTTCTGTTGCCATAAGAAAACCTATTATGTATGGGAGAACCTAGCCTATTTAGCTCCTTATGATGCCATAAGAGAACCTGTACTGTATAGAAGAACATATTTAGGTCCGTATGATGCCACAAGAAAAACATTTATGTTTAGGAGACCCTATTAAGCTCATGATAGAACCTACTTTGATCCTTACAAAAGTTACTTGTGATGCTACGAGCACCTATTTAGCTCCTTATGGCGCTATAAGAGAACCTATTATGTGTAGGAGAACCTGTTCTGCTCCCAATGATGATATGAGGACTATTTCAGCTCCTTGTGATGCCATCGAAAAATCTTTTGAGCGTCTGCCATAGATGAACATTTCCATATACCCTTAAGTATATTCCATATACCCTTTAGAAAACCTTCTTCATATCTAGCAACCCTTAAGTCTGTTGTGAAATGTACTGTATGCCGCCAGTGATTCTTGATAAATAGACTGGACTTAACTGTAAAGAACCACTTAAGAACTAAGAAAGATAGCGGTTGTTCTCAGTCTCAACATGACTTGCGCATACCCTGCCAGGTGATGCAGCGTGAATGTAAAACAGCCATGCAGAGAGAAGGGGGGGTGCTTGGATACAGGGGTGGCAATATCTGCTGTCTCACCTCACTGCCTCCCCTCATCTCTCCTTGATTAGCTGCAGAAATGCAGTTTACTCATTTTCATTCCTAATGAAGAGTAAAATAGATGTGGGGGGACACCAAAGACTGTTTGGCAAGCTCCCTCCCCCGGGGGTCTTCAGCGATCTGTTAAAAGAATCGTTGACCACCAGCTGGGAGAAGCAAGCTCACGTTTAACTGCACTCTGATCTGCCACAACCTTTTTGAGTCCTAATTGATGGTGACAAGGCTTCTTTAAGGCATGAAATATCCTCGTAAGCACTTCCAGGAGCAGACGCAACGCTCAGAGGAATAGTTAGAGTTCAAACTAATGTCTTAAGTGCCACCAAGATGTGATGCTTGCGAGGTTTATTGCCCACTTCCCTACTTGGCTTCCACTTTATGGGCATTGCTGTAAATATTAAGAATTGTATTAGTTTAACAGAGTCTTCCTAGCTCACTTGGTAGAGCATTGTTTTGTTATGGGTTCGATCCCCAGGGATCACACATAGTTGTAAAATGTATAGCTTAACTGCATATGGTTGCTTTGGGAATATGTAAGAAGCATCCAAATACATACTACAAATACAAATACATACATGGTATGCAGTTTCACAGATTTGAAGGAACAGTTGACCTCTAAAAAAATATGTTCAGCCCTAGATGCTGCTGATACCCCCTGCTGTTGCAAAGAATTCTGGGTAAGAGTGTGATGAGGCGCTTTGAGAGTTTATGAAAATCCGTTCATGAGAGCTCGGCACGTAGGAACCGAGCGCTTAACATAATCACCAGAGTGCTGAGATCTATAAATCAAACTTTGAGGGTCATAATGGCGGTCTTCACAGCAAAAACAACATCATAGAAAACGATTGCAATTTACATTTTATTTACACAACCGCTATTTGCACCAATTTCGATCATAATCTTTACGGTAAAATGATCTGTTTTATCGCTGGGTGACAGTGACTCCCAAAACACTGTCATGGAATTTGGTTAAATGTGGTTTCAATTAAAAATCTAATAGTCAGAGTGCATCCGTCTGTATGTGTTTGAAGAAAGCTGCATATTTTAGGAAATAAAAAAGAGAAACAATTACATATTAATTCATTCATTATTCAGTTAAATCAGTTTCAAATTGTCTTACCAGGCCTCTGCTAATTCACACCCAACCACCTTCATAGACTGGAGTGTTCCCCGTAAGATACCATACATTGCATGTGCATGTCTAGATTTTAATATCAAGAAGTTGTTTGTTGTTTCAAGGTCCAGTGTATGAAAATTAGCGACATTTAGTGGTGGAATTGCGAATTGCAACCAACGGCTCACTTCACCCCTCCCTTTAGAAGCACTACGGTGGCTGTCACGGAATTAAGATATCGTTATCTTTTCACTTCTTTCCTGAAGGAGATCACATATTTACTAAACGCGTTCTGCAGAGCAGTTTGTCCGTTAACTGCTACTTTACAATTTAACGCACAACATAACGCTTCGTTATGTAAGGTCTTCATACACCTCGGAAGAAATTGTTATGTATATTATATTGCATTTCATGTCAATAAATGTGTTCCTTTAGTCCCGATTCACATTTCGCGTCTTTTGTGCATGCATTTTCATTATTTAAAATTTCCATTAGGAGTCACGACGCGTACATTTTTCTAGGCGCGTCGGCGCCGCATCGAGATGGAAATAGTTCAACGTTTTCCACGAGGTTTTAGACGCGAAATGTTCAACTCTTAGAGCAGATTGTGGGCATATACTGATATAAAATGTAGTTTCTTTGAATAAAAGTGTACATTTAAATGAAATCTTTGTTTACAGATACATGCGATGTAGTGCAATAGAGTATGATCACATACATGTGCATACTAGGCCTGCAAGCTGCTGGTCATCAGTGTCTTTTCTTCTACTTGTACAAAAGGAGTGTGACATGTTCATTAAACAGCAGGAATCCCATTACTAACCCCAGCAGTCACATGTCACATCACTCATAAGTAATTAGTCAAACAAACGGCCACAGGAATGCTAATAGTCCCCATTCTTTCTCTCTCTCTCTCTCTCTCTCTCTCTCTCTCTCTCTTTCTCTCTCTTTCTCTCTCTTTCTCTATCTCTCTCTTTCTCTCTCTTTCTCTATCTCTCTCTGTCTCTCTCATTTGCCCTCTACCCCCTTTTCTCTCTCTCTCACTCTCTCTCTCTCTCTCTCTCTCTCTTTCTCCTTCTTTTCTGTCCTTCAGTTTATTTAAACATCATTGAAATGATGACAGTATGTCGTCAGAGGGTCATTTTCATCATTTGTTCAGATCGCAAATATTAGTTAAACTTTCATAAAATGGCATTGCAGACTCGTGGAATCTTTGACGTCACTATTGATTGATTGATTGACTTGACGTCACTGTTTAAATATTTGATTTGAAACGAATCGCCATGTAGCCATCTGGGATTCCCTATGGAGATGTAGGTTAGAATCAAGGTTTTTTTGGGTAGTCTGACGGAACACCGGCCCATAAATGTAAGCCTATACGTGCATTTCTGTGTTGTTTTCATGTGGTTTGGACCTGGCGGTCACGCTTAACAAGCACATTGATCTTGATATCAAATGACCTTTAAAACAGCCGGATATATGATGCACTGATCACTGTTTGCTTTAACCGTGTGGAAACACATCTGCTAAAACTACCAATCCTATGCGCACTCTCATGCGTAAGCGTTCAAACAGAAATAGATCGAGGACTATTAGAGAGAGACCTCTTACGAGGAAATTAGTGGATGTTAATAGACTTTGAATCAAACCTACTAGAAATGGATGTGGATAGGGTCGCGTCTCTCATACCTGTGACTTGAATAGACTTTGCTGCTCAATTTAACCGC
Organism: Triplophysa tibetana; assembly: GCA_008369825.1. NCBI lineage: Eukaryota > Metazoa > Chordata > Actinopteri > Cypriniformes > Nemacheilidae > Triplophysa > Triplophysa tibetana. The sequence goes on along the minus strand of CM017894.1, from coordinate 14,774,866 downwards.
ATCACCTCAAAGCGATGAGTCACCAGCTCCGTGTGCTCAAAAATAGTAAACCGCTAAACTGAACGCGCATTGTGACCCTAGCCGTGACTAAAAGCGTTGTATTTACCGAATGAGAAGATGACGACTTGTGCGTATTCTGTATTTAGTGAGTCATAATCCTCAGCGCGTTCTTGCGGTTGACCTAGAAGTGCTCTTTTGTCGGCGTAATCGTGCGGTTTAGCTTGCTTGTGCACACGCGCTTCTGCTTTTGTGTAGGCCTATTCCCACAGTTTGCCAGGGAGCGTCTGTGACCCAGCACTCTGAGCGCCGTTCCGTTCTGTGTGAATGAATCTTTCTGAATTAATTTGTTTCCCGAAACCCCTCCGCAGACACAAAGGAATGCCATAATAGCTGCGAAAGCCTGTCAACGTTTTCCTATAAGAACTCTCAAGTTCCCACTGTGGAGAACTGTCAGAGAATGAAACGTGGATGGTGTACCGTAATGATTTCCATAGCTGAACCGTTCAATGTGTGTTTGTGTGATTTATCCATCTGTGACTGTGTCTGAGTACAGCCGTAGGGCACCCTGTGGCTTTCAGAGCGGCTATCGTTTCAGAAGAGCATTGCCCTCTGTTGTCTAATATAAACTTCCCTATGAATGTCCAGCCAATCAGAAGCTCCGGTTCCCAAAGCCCCTCTGACCGGGCAGAGCCAAAGAAATCCATGGTGGTTGTAATTTCACAGGCCAACACTAGACATGAGATACTGGACGCTCTGGAATGTAGACTAAGGATGCTGGGCATCTTAAAGACAGCAGGGTTTGTGGTTCTAGAGAGAGCGTTGATAATTTGGCATCAAAGACCGGGCGCCTTTACAGAACAGAGATCACAGTGCATGACTCACTCCACCGAAGGCTTTCTGTAACTAGTGGGTTTTTGTATGACACACTATGGCAAGGAATATACTACACTTAGGTTAAAAGAAAAAAAAACATGACTAGTGAAATTCTGTGATATAAACATGAATGAAATTGCAATCGACGTGGGTTGTTGAGATTAGGGGTGTCATAATGTAAAAACCATGATTATCAACATATCATATTTTGACAATGTATGTGTGATATCAAAAATAATTCAACACCCTTTTAAAACTCTCTCTCCCCCCTTCCTATACTTTCATATGATGCATTGGCAAGAAAGAAAACACAAAATGAACCCAATTTAAAGATGAATTTGTGAGCGTATTTTTCAAAAGATATCGCAATAATTTGTAGTGAAAATGTGATATCATGACAGTGTAATGTATTTTTTTTAAGTTAAATTGTATTAAAACCTTCTTTTAAACAGTTTCATGTATGAAGCCACCACCGGAACACACTAGCAACCATTTAGCAACACTGTTTTGCTCTTTTGAGTGTTCTTTTTCATTGTCCTTTATTATGACGCGCTGTTCTCATAGTTCAGTTTATGAAATGACATGAACGTGAAATTAAAAATATACATCTTCCATGAAGACCACAAGTAGTTTACAAGACCGCTTTTATATAACCAAGCATTTGCAGGCCGTCTGCTGTCATTTTATTGAGCAAACAGTGTCATCATGTGGTCACCGGTAGAACTGCGTGCATTGGCACGCTCTTCCCAGAATGCACCTGTGGTGGTCTAAAATTTCGACATACGGGTCAGTAACATCCCGAACTCTCCGGTTCAACTCATGTAATGAGATGAAACACATTATTATTCTGACTTTTCCTAGTGTTCAGCAAGTAGACAAGCGCGACACACGCACACACAGGAAACACCTCATTCAGCACAAATCACTACTCTGATGCCGTGCTCATTACTCTAATTACACAGTCATTGTTCTCTCACAAAAAGAACGTAAAATTGCAATTTAGCCCGAGAAATTGTCATTTGTAGCTGTAATTGACCCTAATAAAATCATCCACTCTTGTTCTTTCCCGTTTCTTTCTCTACCTCGTGTGAGATATCATAGACGACAGCTTTGAACTGGCTGATGACAGCCTGATGAAGGCAAGAAGAGGGATTTTTGATTCGCGATGGGCTCGTGAGCTGTATCGTTCCGTGACGTGTAGATTCATGTTCGTGGAACTGGAGTGAACCTAAAACATCCTAAATCCAAGCCAAGCTTTTAGTGCTTAAATGATTTTGAATGTGTTTGTATGAAACAAAACGATCTCTTCTCTGAAAACTCTTTGAGCTTAAAGACCTTCAAATGGATAGTAGGCCTTGCATGCATCAAGGTATTGAAGGGATAGTTCAACCCAAAATTGTGGTCATAACTTTTTGTGTTCTGTCATGAGAAACACAAAATAAGATATTTTGAGAAATGTCTATGGAAAAGTCAATGAGGGTTAACGTTGTTCGGTTTCCAACGTTCTTTAAAATATCTTTTATTTTGCCCAAGAAAATAAATCACACAGGTTTGGTATGACATGAGATTATATGAATAAATAATGAAAGAATTCAAATTTTGGGGTAAACTATGTTTTTTGGCAGATTTATTACAAGTTGTATTAATATAATTAGTGGTTAATAATAATACCACGGTTAGTAAGTTGTTATTATGGTTAGACCATATTAAATTTGAGGTTACCGCTGTATGTTTTCTCTGCATATAAAACAAAAAAACGATGGTTACTATTTACAATAAATTCTGGTCGATGATGCACAAAGATTTCATGAAGTGTATGAAGTTTAATGGGTGTATCAAATGTCTTGGAGCTACACACCCACGCCCTCTGGTTCTATATATGACAGTTAATGCTTGAACTTTCAACAACTTTAAACAATCCTGTTTGTTTAATCATAATCTAAAAGAACTAAGAATTGAAGACATGCAACTCTGCTTTTGTAAGATTGGGATCTCTGGGAGGATAGAGTTTGCAGTTTAATGAGTTTGTTTAGCTCCTTGTTAATAATATGTCGTTGGGATGTATGTATTTAATGATAATGCTGTGTGTGGCTATATTTAGGTTTGTTCTAAACTGAATTTAGAGCGCGTTGCTGGTTTAAACTGTTTTCAGTGTGCTTGATCATACGATGTCATTTTATGTCTGTTTTTTTTTTTTGACAAACCCAACCTTTGGAGTTGTTTCTGTCCGTGGCTGGTTCAAATTTGGACATTTATTAGATTAACTTAAACCATTGGTTGGGTTTATCCATATTCTACCCATGAATCTTCAGAGAATCAAAACTGAAAATAAAAAATAAAAAGTGTCCTGGATAGTTCAGTTGAAACATGGATAAATTAATCAAAGTCAGAACGAGGAGAATGTGTGTGTGGGCGAGCGAGTGAGTGGGTGAGAGAGTGAGACAGAGTGACACAGACACTGCATTCATAGTGAAAGTGACAGCAACAGTACCTTTCCGTATGCAAATACCCATGAATGCACCTGGCATGAAAATTAGCCAATCAAAGCAGCAGGAAGCAGATAGGACAAAAAATCCTCATTGGTGAATGAACTCACGGTGTCTTACAAGAGTTTGACAGGCCCAAACAGTGCCACAGGTACACAACCAGATCTCTCTCTCTCTCCATAAGACCGTCGTTCTCTCTCGCTCACAAAGAGTGAATACTTCAGAGGGGAAACCGTTCATCTGTCTGGGTCATATTCAGCATCTCTGGTGAGCACTTGATTCTTTTCTTTGACTGATGGTTGGCCAATGACGAGTGATAACAGAACACAAAACTGTAACTTTCCTTGCTGCAGGTTATAATGTCTGTTTTAGTTGTATCTTAATGGCCGTGAACACGGTTACCCATTTCTTTCGCCTGTCAATAGAAAGGTGACAGTATTTACTTTATAAGTTATAGCTTAACTTGCATGCAAATAAAAACGTGGCCGCATACTTTTAGGGGCTATTGTAAATCTTATGTCATGTATAGTCATCTATTCTATGTATGTGTGTATTTTATGGTAGTGTACATATACATGTAATCATAAATGGGCTCAATTGTTTTGTTAATGATAAATGAAGAAACGTTTCTAGTGGCCGCCCGGCTTGTCGGGTCAGTTACTGTAAAGAATTTAATTAAATTAAGTTTCTTTTCCTCATACGTTACTGTGTAGTCATCGTCACACTATAACATATTTTGTAGCATAACGGGAATGAGTTAACCTGCTCTACCTGTTCAAGCATACAAGGAGCAGCGTAACATGGTTTCTATATAATGACCATTGTTTAAAAACAAAAGCGTAGTTCTGAATGGATTACACAATAGTGTGTTAAATTAAAATGGCAGGTCATTTGTTAGGTAACTGGGATCTTTAGAGGTCTTTATACGTATTACAGAAGTTTACTGTAACCCCTGTAACAACAGGGTCACTGTAAAATAAAATATTGGGGACTTTCAAATTGTTAATAATGAGTCATTTCAATTTACTATTTTTTCAGGGTTATGACTAGGACTAGGGATTAACTCAATAGTTAGTACAATTATTTTGATGATGCTTGCAGTTTATGTATTCATTTTAGTAATTATTTTAGCAAGTTTGTTACATCCTATTTCATTTTATTATTTATTTCTTTATTTGCTTATTGCTACATAAGATTCGCTTATTTTTATGTTTTGTTTATTATTATAATTTGAGTGCCTTTAACTTTTTGCAGTTTATTTCTGAGGCAACATTTAAATTTTCAGTTTAGTTCAAGATTTTCCAATATTTTTAGGACCAATATTTTATTTGATTTCAATAAACAGAAATGTTTTAAAAGTTTTAAATGACCTCGGTAATGGTTAAATGTCCTGTTGTTACTACGATAGAAAATAGCTTCATAAACAAAACGAAACAACTTAAAAATGCTCTGTAAACATTTTGTAAAACTTTAGTTCAAACATTAGGTCCAGGTCACTTGAATTTACCCTATTAACCTGACTTCAGTATATAGTTGCATTTCCCATCCTTTAAAAAATCTAGTTGAACCAATTTCATTAATTAGAATAATTCATAATTAATTAATTAATATAATATCATTTAAATTAAAATGACTTGTTTAGCCCCTTTGATTTACTTAAAAAATGTATTTAACTTAAGGCAGCTAAAGTAGGTTTTTTTACAGTGTGGGCAATTAATCCACAGAAACCCCATAGATTTAATTGTATAAGCGAAGTTCACAGCAGTTCAGCTTGGGTTTGTTTCTCAATGTATTTTCTTTAAAAAGCGGCAATTTACCATTTTACAAAAACTTTCTGCAAGGACAAAACATATCTTTAGTCCCTATATAACATCCTTTAGTTGAGCTGGGGGTAATCATGATGGCATAACACCCCTCCCTGTTCTACAAGCATTCAATAAAATCATCAGATTATTAGAGGATCAGTAACAGACAAATATAAGTCAAATATCAAGTAGATATTCTTTGATAATAAACACAAAAGTTAGTTTGGATAACAAGACTACAACGTCAAACTAAACAGGCTGACATGCCTTCCGATGAATGTCAATAAACTAAGCTCATGCAAATATTGATGCATTGTATTATTGTCATTGCTTATGTTCAACCTAGGCATATTTCTTTTTCTATAACCAACACTATTTCTCAATGATAATAAAAATGGAGTCTAAAATTTTTTTATGAAAACGACTGCTTATTCCAAAGTGGCTTACATGCACAAACACACATCGTGCATTCCCTAGGAATCGAACCATTGACCTAGATGTTGCTATCTCAATGCTCTACCACGACAATGCATTTGCGCATTAGAATTATCCTGATATTAAAGTGTCTAATTCTCCTAACCCTGTAGATCGGCCGACAAACATTTTCACTGAACCATTGCTCTAACTGATGGACAGTTAGACCTTCACGCATGCAAAACAGTCCGACACGGCGACACATTCCTGTGCAAATGTGACGGCGTGTGCGGTTGAACGTTGCACAAAGGCCCTTCACTGATCATACAATGCCTTTGTGTGTACAGTGCGAGTGGTGTTTTTTTACACCGCTGGAAAAAGCAGGCGGCTTAAAATCTACACTTTCATAACACAGTCATTTGTGACACTGACTGACTGTTTACCGTTGCAAGATTGCAGTTGAGTATGCCCGTCACCTGATGACTTGTCACATTTATCACAGTTCATCTGATAACCGAGTTTTGGAAGTTTCAGCCAAAAATGTAAATGTATCGTGTTTATCTACTTACTCTGTTTTTAAGAATTTGTAGCTAAAAGTGAGCAAAATCAGAGTTGAACCTTTTATATTGTCCCCATTGACTTGTATCCAAGTCAATGGGGACCAACAGTTTTGGTTACCGACATTCTTCAAAATATCTTCTTTTTTGTTTTGTAGAATAAAGAAAGCCCTACAGGTCATAAATATGTGCCAATAAAGATTCCTTGTAATTTTTCAGCATTGGATGATGGTCCTTCAGGCCAGCAGTGTCATGACTATGAGTGTTGAAAACCAGTTACCTGCCACATGGACAACCCACTACAGCTGCCCTGATGGTAATATTTGACTCTAAAAACACCAGGAACAAAATCTTACAATCACACTCAGCTTTACCTGCAGAAGGATTTAATCTAGAAAGATATAGAATCCAATGAAATTCCAGTTGTGATACACAATATCAGACTTTAGTAGACTTTACATGTTGTCTATCTACCATCAGCAGAGAGTCTTTCCGACACGTTAAACATTTACTGCGGTGGTCACTGCCGTATTTACTAGGTTATCAGTTTTGTGCACAGTAAAGGTGCTAAGAATGATAGAGAGGCGATAAGGAAAGTGATTTATCCTCATGTGCAGTACTTTTTACTTAGTTTGTGTGACTAAATCATTTATAGCATTAGTTTCACACCTGCTTATAAAGATGCTGGTCGCAAGCGTATGATGTGTTTTGATGATTTAAAAACATAAATTTCCACCTTTAACCCGCATCATTAACTCACATCCCCAGTTTCCACGGTGACGTCCAGTTACACGGGTCGTCTCTGGTCTCAAGATCTTCACCCACAGAACTGGTCAAAGTACCAGGTTTGGGAATGGCTCCAGCAAAATTTGGACATGCACCAGATCGATGCCACCAGCATTCCCTTCCAGAACTTCGACCTGGATGGGAGACAGCTTTGCAACATGGACTACCAAGACTTCACGCGGGCGGCCGGATCCGTCGGTCCCATTCTATTCCAAAGCTTGGCTGAAGTGAAGTGGAATGGTAAGAAACATAAGTTAAAACTAGTTGAGCTTGAGAATTCATTCATTATTTATTCAATATCATGTCATTCCAAACTTGTACGACTTTCTTCTGTAGAACACAAAAGAAGATATTTTGAAGAACGTTGGTAAGCAAACAACATTGGCCCCCCATAGCCATTGTATTGGCACAAAACCACCAAGACATTTCTCAAAATATCTTCCTTTAAGAAGATAAATGTCACATACAGGTTTTGAACGATATGAGGGGAATAAATAATTACAGAATTTGTATTTTTGGTTGAACTAACCCGGTAAAGCCGGTAGTTTGACAATGTTTTATTCTAGCGTGTCGCTAAAATGAATGAAATCTAGAAAAACACATACATTTGTTGACATGTGAGAACAGAACCGACAAGTTAAACTGGTTTGCAACAGCAAGATGTGTGTAATGACTCAGAAACTTGATAAGAGTCGTTGGAAAACATGCGCTCCGTGGTTATTTAAAATACATTAACAGCTGTCTAGACACATTTACTCAAGAATAATTTTGCTTTTTCTTGTTTCTTGTTTTCTTGTTTTTTCTTTCACAGTTCAGTATGGTCAAACAGATTTGTTCACTCAGGGGGACATTAAAACAGAAATTGATGGTGAGTAACCGCACACGGAGCAAAATAAAAGCGCTTTTGGTTTCCTATAATCCTTTAAGTATGAAGGTCACACTTTTTAAGTAACCGTGAACAAAGATTCATAAATAACCACGGCTGACTTCACCTTTACAGTAGAATTTCCCTGTTCGATGCCTCCCTTCAAAGAAGAGCCCAGCTTCTACAGCACATCAGGTAGACCTCAGAATAAATATTTGATTCTTATCTTTAACTTTATCAGTCTATATGACAACATGTTGGTTTAACCAAATTCGTTTCTTTCTAAAGAACTGTTTGACCTCAAAAGCTCACTCCAGCCCAACACCATGTTGGTCTCCCCAGCTCCTTCAAGCCCAGGTGAATGATTTTAATCCAGACGTAATCCAAATCGATTTGTCCACATATCGAAATATACTTTCTCCTTTGCTCTCTTGCTTGTATAGAATAATTTACAGTCTAAAAAATGCTGGGTTATTTTCAACCCGGTCAAAAAGGGACGAACACAAAGATATAATTTTACGATGGTACTTCTAACCATGGTATTATCAGCATGATCATTTTATTTATACAATAGCTCCACTTTTCTAATATCTATAGCACACCAAGTAAATTGGACATTATAGATACTCTAAAGTCTGTAGATGTTTAATCATCATTACTTTATTCGATTCTTGTGTATGAGATTATATCGATTGTGCCGTTTAATTGTGGCATTAGCTTCCTCCTTTCATTTTGATTCTGTCTTACATTGAAATTCACTGAAATGAAAGGTTCAATTGATGAATGGTTTTAAAGGAATGTGCCCGAGGTCTCGTTGCAGTTCCTCTTTATATACTGTTAAAGAGTTTAAGAAGTTTAACTCTATGACCACCTACAGACACTATACACTCACCTAAAGGATTATCAGGAACACCTGTTCAATTTCTCATTAATGCAAGTATGGTGGTGGTGTAATGGTGTGGGGGATGTTTTCTTGGCACACTTTAGGCCCCTTAGTGCCAATTGGGCATCGTTTAAATGCCATGGCCTACCTGAGCATTGTTTCTGACCATGTCCGTCCCTTTATGACCACCATGTACCCATCCTCTGATGGCGTCTTCCAGCAGGATAATGCACCATGTCAAAAAGCTCGAATCATTTCAAATTGGTTTCTTGAACATGACAATGAGTTCACTGTACTAAAATGGCCCCCACAGTCACCAGATCTCAACCCAATAGAGCAGCTTTGGGATGTGGTGGAACGGGAGCTTCGTGCATCCCACAAATCTACATCAACTGCAAGATGCTATCCTATCAATATGGGCCAACATTTCTAAAGAATGCTTTCAGCACCTTGTTGAATCAATGCCATGTAGAATTAAGGCAGTTCTGAAGGCGAAAGGGGGTGAAACACAGTATTAGTATGGTGATCCTAATAATCCTTTAGGTGAGTGTATATAAGATCAAAGAAATTCGTAAATTTAGCCATGCATAAAACATCCTTACTGTGCAAATGATTATCATATGATTTTCCTGTCCCATATATTGTACCATAAAAGAAGCTTTGAATGACTTTTCTGTATGTTTCAACCATCACATGTTCTAAAGCTCAAATTACTGTAGCTTTCACATTTGGTTGCATTCGAGTTTCACTGAAAAAAAAAGGTAATTTTACTGCTATACTTTTTATAGATTTTTCACATATGATGTCAGAAAATGTGACTTTATTTTACATATAATTTTTGAAACACTGTCAAGAACCATACAGTTACAGAAAAAGACTGCTAATTTAACAGAGATAGTCGTAAAACCTATTTTACGGTATAGGCCTATTTCTGGCTCCCCAGCTGCAATAAAATTTCTATTTTTGTAACGGGATTTTCATACTATTTTTGAAATACGGTCAAAAAACGTCAAATTACAGGAAACACAGCAAATTTTAAAGAAAAAACAGGAAAACCATGTTATTTTAGGGAATATTTCTGGCTCCCCAGCTGCCAGAAAATGTCTGTTTCTGTTCTTTCACCAGATTTTTTTACAGTGTTGGTTAGATAAAGACATTTCATCTATTTCATTTACTAAATCATTTTTTTTCAACTTTTTCCTTGTAGACCCCAAGCGGTCACGCGGTCGCACTAATCAGGTTAAAAGACACAGTGAGTATGATTTTTTTCTCATTTCACTTCCTTAAAGAGTTTCCACATAATGCGCCCTGCACTTCACCTCATATCAAGATCCGGTATCACATACCAAAACACTAAATTCAGGTTCTTTCTTCTTTGCATCGTTCGCGCGCTCCGACAGACCCTCGTGGGACGCACCTGTGGGAGTTTATCCGAGATATCCTGTTGTACCCGGAGCGTAACCCCGGGCTTATCAAATGGGAGGATCGTTCAGACGGGGTGTTCCGCTTTCTCAAATCCGAAGCCGTGGCTCAGCTGTGGGGAAAGAAGAAAAATAACAGCAGTATGACCTATGAGAAGCTCAGCAGGGCGATGAGGTACCTCACTTTAAGCAATAGTATCCTGCTAAAAAAAGAATCACTCTTCTTAATGTGCTCAGAGTAATATCCTGCAGATTTACTCATGTGACATCTGTTTCTATCTTCTCAATCTGAAGGTATTATTACAAGCGAGAGATCCTGGAGCGGGTTGACGGACGCAGACTCGTCTATAAGTTCGGCAGGAATGCTCGAGGATGGAGAGAGTCTGAAAAGTGAAGGACTTTAAATTTTGAGCTTCCATGTAAAAAAGTTTATTTATGACATTATAGCAGTTTGAGTTAGTTTTTCGATGCTGTTGTGTTTATAAGAATCGTTCACTTGTCTGTGACTTTGTTGTTTGAGTTTATTTTCTAGTTTCGTAGAAAAGTGCCTGACACTGAAATGGAAATGAAGACGCTTTTCACCTTGTTTACATTTGCATGTCATTTACATGTTTCATTCATTTATTTGAATTTGAATGTACATTTATGTACCCGTAATGTGAAATGCTGTTTGCTCATTAAAAATGTTCAAAATTGTTAAAAATGTTGTTTGACCTGAATACTACCTGTATTTAGAATGAACTCTTGCAATATAGAGAAGATGTTCCTTTAACCAGATAAAGATCCTTAAAGGGATAGTTCACCCAAAAATAAAAATTCTGTCACATTTCACAATCTCTTGGTATTTTAAACATGTATGACTCCCTTCTTCCGAGTCTATGATAACAGAATTTACATTTTGGGGGTAAACTACCACTTTAATAGGAGGAGAAAGACACACATTGAAGATTCCTGGTAAAAGTATAGGAGAAATTATGAAACCAATAGCAGGGTCACGTTTTATTTTTAATAAGTTTTGTAGAGTAAATGTATGACAATTCTTGTTTCTTCTGTACATAAGCTGAGACTTTGCAACTGCATTCATAAAAGCACTAATAAAATCATTTTAAAATTCATTTTTGATTTCTTATTGCTTTTGGACAATCTCATTTTGTTCCACAAGAACACTTAAGAAGACATTTCAAAGAATGTTGACTGTACCCATTGACTTGGATTGGTTTTGCTTCCATACAATAGAAGTTAAACAGGAAACGCTGTTGATTGGTTACCAAAATTATTCAAAATATCTTCTTTGTTGTTCTGCAGAAGAGTTCACACGGGTTTGAAATTACAAGAAAATGAGTAATGGATGACAGAACCATTTTTGGGTGAACTGTCACTTTAGTTCATGTTTGTAATATTGTGATGCATTGCATATCATCTAATTACCGCATCAAATTAAATGTAAAATTGCAAGATTTTCTAGCAAAGAACTGAACACAAAAAAGTATATTCTTCAAGACAAAAACTCCTGTAGAAGATGAATTTCAACCTGATTGAACCGGTGGCTTATACTGTCCAGGTGTGATGGGCGAGGACACAACCCTCACATACGCCGGGACAATGCCGGACGTCAAGCCAGTCTTTCATTTTCTTTTTGTTGCTGGGACGGCACGATAGCTAATGATTTCCAGCAGCTGTGGCCACAGATGTTGTCAGTCCTGAGTTATGTTAGATAAGACGAAATGCCAGCGAGTTAATTGTCCCACCACATGTGTCATGGTCACAGAGTTGCCACCTCCGGACAACAGATAACCGGATCCCTGCTGCTCCGTGAGATAAGAACCGCTGACACTCTCCGGCTTTCCTTTTTGTCTTGCTGTCAGATTTTTCATAGGCAAATTCCTCTCTCTATTTCCCTGGCTCTCACCTACCAAACCTTGTTGCTTTCTGGAACGTAATACTTGTTTTATAAAGGTGGTTTTACAGAGATTTTTTTACTTTTTTAATCCTTATCCACAGTCGAAACATTTGCCTCTTTCTTATGTCTGCAGCGCTTCCTCCACCTGGGGAAAACCAACTCCTATCTCAGAAAAAAGACAGCACTGCTTATTAAAGAAGTTTAATGCATCGGTAGTCAACATTTTTAAAACTTAAAAGCATCAATGATCGTACGATACAGCTTATTTATTTTTAGGGGTTTATAATTGGACTGCACTTTTGCTTTTAATATGTGCTGGCATATAGGCTAGGTTTTACTACAACATGAATCCTAATAAGGAGTTTTTTATACTACAAGACAAAGACACGAGTTTGGTCTTATTCTAGATTGTTTTCCTTGGCAAATGTTCTTTAGTGGTCCGTTTCATAAAATCTCGCCCCAAAGACATCTTTACCCTCAGCATGAGATAGCGCTCTGTTTTACATGCCACCCGTCGACCAATCACAAGTGTGCCATATCTCCAAACACTACAGTGATTGTGGACTCATTTGAATGTACCATATGTGTTGTCGATGGCAGAAGGGAGAACAGGGAAGAGATGGCAGATAACTATAGATATAAAAACAGACTCGATTCCATCAGCTGATCTGTGATCAGAGAAGGCTTTGTGCACACTGGGTCCATGCATCTTATCTCTTTACTCCACATTCAAAAGACTCCTGTGAGGTTGTGGCGCATTAAGTTTAGATGATAAAGAAAAAAATGTTCTGGCCATCTGGATGTTCCTTTGATTGAACAACATCAAGATTGTCTAAAATCATTTTGAAGACATTGTATGAAATACGATAACTTATAAACCTTTACAGGCCCATTGAAAAAGACCGGGGGGTAAACATGGTATATTCCTTACAAAAATAACAAAATATTCAAGTGCGCTTTTAGAACACTTAAAAAAATCAGAGGCTGAGAAAGCGTGAAAGTCTGATTAAACAAACTAAATCCAGTTAACAAAGTAATCAAAATTTACAAATATAAATTTCCCCTTTCTAATAAAAGTTGTTTTGTTCGAGTTGTCTTCTTGTAAACTAAAAATAAGAAAATAAACTTAAGATTTATTTGATGTACCTCTACGAAATAGAGAAGACGTATAGTTATAAACTAATTTACTTAAAGTATACATAAAGATAACCTTTTATAAGTTAAAATGTGGGAGAATTTAGTCCCAAGTATAGGGTTAAACTAGTACACACAAGTGTATGATTGATGAACTTTCTGCATAAACATAAGATATTGACATATTAACTAGTTAGTCGACAAATGTGTTTTTCACCAGTGTGTGGTCAACAGCAATACTGCCCACTGTTACATCAATTTTTAAACTCAAGCTTTATTATTACATAGTAAAATACTATTATGAATAATAGAATCAACACCATTTATAAAAATTTGTTTGGACAGGTTTCTATTCACCTAGAAACTAGACATTTTTTTGCAACATTACTCCTCATGACAAATGATAACACACCAAACAGGTGAAACCTGTGCATGTTGGCAGAGAATTTTAGTTTCCTGTTAAAGTCGGATGTCATGTATCAATGAAGGGGGTTTTCCCTATTCATACTTCACCCACATATGCAAATATCAACAGCAACAACATCACACTTAATTATTTCCTGGTCGAGAATCATACATTTGGGAAAATAAGAGAATTTGTGTAAGAGTAATAGTCATGAAAAAGAAAACGATTCGCTGTCTTTACTAAAATGAATGCAGTGTAGTAGGTTTCGAATTAATAGTGTTATTTAATCCATGATTTTAGTTAAAAAGGTCACATTTGCTTACAAACATTTCTTATTTTGTCATTTAGTTGGTAAACTAGACACTTAAACTGCTAACCACAAGACACGTCAAACACTTCTATTAACTGTGTCACTAAATCTCTGTAAAAATATCCCAGTGTGAATTCATTTGTCTTCAGTTGCAATTGTCCTGTTTTACTGAATAATCATTTAATAGTAGGGCCATTTGTACGCTATGTTAGTTTTGTGGTACTAGCCCTACAAATAAATTAAGACATAACAATTTAACATGTTAATGACTGACAGCATCATTCACTATTTACTTTAATTGCTTTTTTCAATGCAATGACCAAGGTGGTCATTTACATTTATCCATTTGGCAGACGCTTTTATCCAAAGCAACTTACAAGCAGACAATAAACAGTGTCCACTGTGGGCATTATATATTTATCTATTTATGTTATGTATGTATACTATGTCTATGTTTATTATGTCTCTAACAAACTGAAGATGAAGCCTAGAGTGGGAATTCATTATTAATTATGAATATGTTTCTGTTAGATATTTACGTCTAACAAAAGGTCTTAAATACAATCATGGTTAAAACTGTTACACAAATTTACGTCAGTTTTACTTATTTCAAGACTGACAACAGTCAAGCAGGTGCATGTTAATGTTCCATTGCAACCACTAGAGGTCACTGTAGATGACACAATTTGATCAATGAGGATGACGTGAAATGTCCTCAAATAATGGAGTTTCCTTTTCATTTCTTTTTTCTTTTCTTTTTTACGTATCTGAAAGTTGGCAAAACCAACATAAAACTGATGATCAGGCACTCAAGGTAGATGAAACCAAAAAATTCAGAACAGATAGAAAAATATGTTAAAATAACACATGCCTATATCATTGAAGTGTTTATCTTAGTTCTACCCGTGTTAAAAATCAGTTCAAACTGATTTGTTCAGTTTTGACTGAATATAAACGTAACAGAATAAAATACTGCGGATCAAACGCTTCTCTGTATGAGTAGAGCGCCCTCTGTTTATGTGACGTAATTTGCAGTTTATTTTAAATAAAATAAATTCTGTCATGTTTGTTTTATTTTTCAATTTATGTCCCATTTTGTTTGTGAATCATCCAGGAGATGTTTATAAACAATGATATTGTGGCGATTTTTAAAAGAGTAATGTTTGTTTTTCTCGACTTTTTTTTCCATGTTCCGTTGCGGACTGGAAGTCCCACCCCCTTGTATCCGTGAAGACAATTATAGAGTTCTGTGATACGACAGATGAGATGTTCCTAAACCAATCACAGCAAACAACGAGTGGTTCAGGGGCGGGACTTCATGAACTACGTATCCCATGATCCTTTGCCGTGATATTCGCTTTAATCGCATCATACAGGAGCTTCTGGAATCAAGCTGGAGGATAGAAGCTGATTGTGTTTACATGATTTTCTGTCTCTTCCTGAAATAAGAAGGACGGAATAGCGATGAAAATGGACTTAAATGCCATTATAGAAAAGATGGAAACGGGCGATCAGGACGCCGCACTAACAGCTTTACAGATGTATAATAAAGAGGTACATTATATCAATGTAACATCCATATTTTGGGATGAATTGTTGATTTTTTTCTATTAAGGATAGCGTTTAGTCAATTCAATAAACTGCTTTTTAAAATATCGCATATTTTATAGTTTGCTGCTCTATGTATTAGACATAGTACAGTAATATATATATATTTTTAAATAATGTATGAAAACAAAATCGATGTGAACGTCTCATGGGCAGAGTGCTACATTGTGTTTTGCAGGGTTGTTGTAAATGCATATGCAAATTAATTTGATTAGTAACAGAATTAAATGTGTAATGTCTGTTTATCAGATTCTGTATTCTGTTTAGTAATATATATTTATTTATTTAATCATTTTAGCAAGAAGGAAGAATATACATAAAGTAGGCCTACATGGAAAAATACTTAAGATAAAACATGTAATATTTGAAAGTATTTAAAGAGGAAAGCATAATATTATTACAGTAAAATTTGAATAGATACTGTATCCCATGGTCAGGAAAGAAAATCGTGTGGCCCTACATTCAGATTGAAAAACAAAATTCTTTACAGTAGTTAAACAGCAATTTGCTTGATATTCAGATGATGGGTTCTTGTCGTTTGTTGAATAAAATGTAGGATTCACTCACTTTACTGGAAGAGTTTTGTCGGTGCAAAAAAGTATTGTAAAGTCAAACAGGTTGAAGAACGTTGGTTGACGCATATGGGATTAGGATTCAAATAGATTTCTCAGGTTGATCCTGATGGTTTGTGAGGTGGAATCATAGAGATTCGTGCAGCTAAATGCTGTAATCTTCCATTAGCGCAGAATTAATATTGCTGTCGGTGATAAGCAGCATTAATGTAACATTTATTTTAGAGTCTTTAAGTTGCCTATGTGTTTTTCTATAGCATAATACACACATATATATATATATATTCAATATATTATATATATATGCATTTCTCTAATGTACTTCTGTTGAAAATGTTTCATGTTGTTGCTCTTTCCCTTTTAGAAGTCACAATGTTTTTCGTTTACCCCCGGGGAAGAGGACGACAGAGAGGTAGGGCTCATTGACATCACACAGTAATGCAAGCAGTCAGCGATGTAACCCAGAGCCAGCTTTTTATTGCTTTCTCCCAGCCACCCTTTATGATACCAATTTTTAATATAACAAATCTTCACAATCGATTTACAGGACATATAAGCTTGTTTGCTTTATTTCGTTTAATGATTCATGCTTGGTTTCACATGATGTGTACTTGTTTTTCGCATGCGTTTTGTGGTAGGATGGACATTTGCCAGAGGTACTGTACATGTGTAGCTCAAAGTTGTACTGTAGAACCCGAAATCTATTTTTCATTTCTGATAGTCTGACCGCACAGACGGGATGAATCTGGTAGTTTGATTATGCGGTGAAACAAAGAAGGTTTTATAGTATCACATAACTGGAATAAAATATAAGGAAACCTCCTTTGGGGTTTTGTATTGTATCACTGTGTTGAGATGTTGACAAAACATCATTTCATGGGAATCAGTTTGGTTCAGAAACAAGCTGATAATAAAATCACATTTAATCGAAATTTTTTCCAATACGTTTGTTTTGTTGAACAATATTTTCCAATGTCTAATTTTTGGTTAATGTCCAGTGTAAAGTCCCACTGGGAACCACTGGCCTTATACAGTATGTGATGGTCTAAATGGTCTCTCTACTCTCAGAGGCTGGGCGACCTGGTGCTCGGCTTCCTGGAGCGAGACCTCCAGCCGTCCTGTCAGCTGGCATGCCTTGAAACCATTCGCATCCTGTCCCGCGATAAGAAGAGCCTGGCTCCGTTCGTCACCCGCCAAGCCATGCAGGTACTGATCCGACATGCCGGACTTGGGCAGGGGGAGGGCGTGACGCCTGAGAACCCCGACTTGGAGGTGATCGTGGAGGCCCTGAAATGTCTCTGCAACATCGTCTTTAACAGCGAGGCGGCTCAGGAGGCGGGGGCGGAGCTTCAGCTGATTATGGGATTGGCCAAGAGGCTGAAACAGTGCCGTGAGCCGCAGTGGAACCACGACGTGCGATTCTTCGACCTACGACTTATGTTTCTGATCACCGCCCTGCGCGTGGACGTCAGAGCCCAGCTGGCACGAGAGCTACGGGGTGTCGGCCTCCTATCAGAAGCTCTGGATGCCACGCTCAACCTCTGCTGGCCCGACATGTATGAAGTGGCCCGTGCAGGCGTGGATGGGTCCTTGGAGCTCCCACCGCTCGGGAGGCAGGAGACGGAGCGAGTCATGGAAATCTTGAAGATTCTGTTCAATGTCACCTTCGATTGCAACCGACGTGATGTGGACGAGGTGAGATTGATGTGTTTGGCTTCATCACTTTTGTTTATCTGGTTTCCTGTTGTTAATGATTTGTTTGTGTATCGTTCGAAACCTGTATATGACTGTTTATTCTCCAGAGCACAAAAGAGGACATTTTGAGAAATGTCTCTGGTTTTGCATCCATATGGAAGTGAATGGGGCTCAGTGTTGTTTTGTCCCCAACGCTCTTCAAAATATCTTCTTTTGTGTTCTGCAGAAGAATGAAAGTCATACAGGTTTGGAACGACATGAGGATGAAAAAATGATAAAAGAATTTTCATTTTTTGGTGAACTAACCTTTTAACTGATTTTGAGCACAACAATATGTTTTTGTGTCGAACGGCAGCAATATATTGATATTTCTCACAGATTTTCACTCCGATACTCGAAAATGCTGTTACAGGAATGGTGAAAAGTCTGTCATCATTTACTCACCTACAAGTTGTTCCAAATCTGTATAAATTGTTTGTTCTGATGAACACAGATAGGAGTTTAGAAGAATACTTGCAACCAAACAGTTCTTGGCCACCATTGACTACCTTAGTAGGAAAAATTACTTTATAAATGTTTTTGTTCTGTTGAACACAGAAGAAGATATGAAGAGTTTAGTTCCAAAATGAGATAACTTTGTTTTTAAACATTTCCAAAAATCATGTTTTTTATGTGCATTGCAATTGATATCAATTAACCTGCAGATGGTTTGTTTTGATTTAACCAATTATATATTTTTTTACAAATCAACACAATACAAAATGATAACATAATAAAAACAGAGTTATCTCATTTTGGAACCAAACCATACATCTTTTGAAGAATGTAGGAAACAGTACTGGGGCACTTTTGACTACTATTGTAATGTTTCATACTATGGTAGCTAATGGGGTCCACGAACTGTTTGGTTACAAGCATTCCTCCAAATCTCTTTCTCTGTGTTCGTCAGAACAAAAAAAATGATACCGATTTGGAAAAATTTTTGGGTGAACTGTCCCTAATTTTGAACAAATTTAGTCATGTTTTGTACATAATTAGAAAATCTCCCAGTGACATCCAATGATTGTTGGCTTTCCAAAATGTAACCTCCCATGAAATCTTGCTGCATAAGCATAACGTAAGAGAAAAAAATGAACTTGTAGTAAATGCCAGTGTAGAATCAGATGTTAAGCAGATGTAATGCTGTTTCATGGGACTTGTGTTATGCTGATGTGTGCGACGCAGGAGGAGGCGGCCACTTACAGACACCTGGGTGCCATTTTGAGACACTGCCTCATGAGCACTTCAGAAGGCGAGGAACGCACAGAGGAGATGCACAGGTGCGACACACACACAGACAGAAACACAGGACACTATGCATGTAGACACTTTACCATTTAAATATGTAAAACACAATATAATGTGAAGTTTGACACAACGGCACAGTGGCACAGTTTGACTGTGTGTCTCGCCCTCATTTGTAAAGATTGCTAACAATTACAAATTGTCCCATTAAAAGATTTCCCTTGATTTATTCATATTCTTGTGTTAATTCTTGAGTTGGCTGTAAAACAAATTCTTGATATGAATTTGTTTTACAGCCACACTGTGAACCTACTAGGGAATTTGCCTCTTCCGTGTCTCGACGTCTTGCTCATGCCCAAAGTTCAGCAGGGGTCTATCGAGTACATGGGCGTCAACATGGATGCTGTCAAAGTTCTGCTGCAGTTCATGGAGAAACGGCTCGACAGGGTGAGCATTCTTTACGCCTCTGTCTTGCTAAGAAGAACATAAACACCAAGAGGTTTGAGTGTCAATTACATTGAATTATTTGGGTGATAAGTATCTTGTAGCCAAACTATGTTTAATTTTGATTGCTTGGGATATTAAGAGTTTTACACATTTCAGGGATATACAGCCGGTTTCAACGGCAACAACATTCACAAACATTATGTGGACAAACTTCCAGACCTCTGCAAAGAATCAATAACTGTTGAGTAGTTTTAATTGAATTGAACACAATAGTATTCAATAGAAATATCAATATAGATTCATATTCTTGACTGCTTCCCCCCTGCATAAGGCGTGGGAAATGTCCTATTGGGCAATTCAATTGTGCTGAAATACTGGGATTATAACAACTCGTCCTTTTAAGCATATCTGAAATTATTAATATAAATAAAATATAAAATAAACTGTAATATTATAACCGAAAAAAAGACAGTAAGTTAGCTCTGGACCAGACCCATGCATCCGATGAAACCGTCTATACTGTTTGCAGTGATTCAGTTCGAAATGTGTTTTGTCGTTTCTAGTGAGGTTGAGATGTAACACCTGCGATTCATTTATTTGTGCTATTTCTGTACCAGTAGCCGCTCTACACCTGTTTTTGCCGCCGATTCAGTTGTTATTGTTTTTGCCCCGGGCGTTTGGGGAATTTCTCCACCAGGACGCATCTGGAGCTCAGAAGCTAAACAGTGTCTCCTCTTGTGGGCCTCATGTTCTGTTTCTAGGAAAACAAGCTGAAGGAGACCCTGCTGCCCTCATTAAACCTCCTGACGGAGAGCGCCCGCATTCACAGGGAGACGAGGAAAGTCTTACGAATGAAAGTGAGATTGGTCTTAATTCGGTGATTTTCATTGAGTGATTGTTCTTATAAAGTTGTGCACTCACACTTGTATGTGTTGTCAGGTTCTTCCACCGTTACGTGACGTTAAAAACAGACCCGAGGTCGGTAACGCCATGCGGAACAAACTGGTGCGTCTGATGACCCACATTGACACAGATGTGAAACACTGCGCCGCTGAGTTTCTGTTTGTGCTGTGCAAAGAAAGCGGTATGTTTGTTAGTGTAACATCGCCGGTTGCATCACATTTACAATCATATTAGAAACCCAAGATATAGATTTGTTTAAATAAATAGTGATACAATATATTCGCCATTTATGTCATGTCTCAGTTTCGAGGTTTATCAAGTACACGGGTTACGGTAATGCAGCCGGGCTGTTGGCTGCTCGGGGGCTGATGAGAGGAGGCCGAGACCCCGGACACTATTCAGAGGATGAAGACAGCGATACAGAGGAGTACAGAGAAGCGAAACCCAAGTATGTCACAGTTAATATAACAAAAACATTAATCTGATGAGAACAAAAACTAACTGGACTTGATTGAAAACAAATGTTAAGTTGATTTACTTGGGTGAAGAATATGCGGTATACAAATGAGCAATCATACTGTTTTAATGTCCATGTCTTAATGTAATGTTAGAGATGTTTGTTATGTTCATTATGCCCTACAGTATTAATCCAGTGACTGGACGTGTGGAAGAAGAGCAGCCCAACCCTATGGACGGAATGACAGAAGAACAGAAAGAATTTGAGGCCATGAAGTTAGTCGACATGTTTGATAAACTCTCAAGGTACCCTAGGGATTATTATTCATATGTTTAAAATCACAGCCATGTGATATATTAGAAAATATAGGAACTCCTGCATTTGTCGTATTGCTTCATTCGACAGACATTAAGTTATTAATGCCTTTTAAACTTTTTTTTTCAGAGAGCAGGTGATCCAGCCAATGAAAATTGGAGCTGACGGCAAAATGACATCAATGGAACCACAAGAATTCCATTATTTAACCCAGCAACAATTCGGAGAGTCTAATAATTCAGACAGCGACAGCGATACAAACTAGCTTGGATCCTGACGTTCCGACAGTGGGATATATGAAATGTTGCAGTGCAATAAAAAGCACTCGAGTTTTAAAAAAAGTAAAAAATAACTTTTGGTGAATCCTAAGAAAGAATGAAATCTTCTGACCAATAAGGATTTAACTGCTTGGTTTTATTGCTATGGAAACGCTTGGTGATTGATATTTTCAGTTCATGTCCATTCGAGGTTTATTGTGTTGGCCTGTCAATAATCTATTCTGTATGACTGTGAAAGATGGTTTGGTTACACAGTGTCTAGTGTTTTACTTAAGATAAATAATTTAATGGAACTCTATGTTTTTGCAACACCGTATCATTTCATGAAAGCACAGATATTATTTTATTCCAAATATAGACAGTGGCCTAGGAAAAATGTATTAAAAAGAATGAAGACTGAGAGAGAGCATCTTCACTTATTTATTCTTTGTTTGTTTATAAATGAAATGAGCTGACCAGGGAAAACTGTTATTACAACTAATTTATGAGATGATATATATTTTACGGAGAATATTCTTCCTTTTTTAAGGAAACACTTTAGTTTGCCCAGGAGGATATACACCTTTCTGCAGCCATTTCAGTTCTGAGGAGCTTTGTGTTATTAAAATGACTTTTCTGTATAAATAGTGCTTTTTGTTCTGTGTGCTCAAGGGGTGATTGCTGTATATTGTCATCAGTGGCCACATAGCTTGTGTAGTATTTATAAAAGACTACAGGAGAATGTTATATTTAACATGATTTATATCACATTGTGTTTCAAGAACTTTATTGTAAGGTCAATAATAAAACAACTGAATTTGTTGTTGTCTCTTATCTCTCTATCACTTAAATACAAATATAAAATAATTTACTAATGTTTGCAGTTACAAATATGGATCTTTTTCTTTCCGATTTGTATATAGTTTTATGTGCTGAATCTGTCATCACGATCGTGACGTGACGTAGAAAACGGAAGTAGGAACTACACATATTATTTTGATCTTTTCAAATCTCTGTTACATAAGTATTTAAAGTCATACATTTACAGTTAAAATAACATCTATAAATAAAATTATATAAAGATATTTATTTTTTATTGTGTGCATGTGATTTTGTTGGTTGTACACGAAAGTAACCTTATTTGATCTAAAAGGAATCACCCGGTTTGAGAACCACTAGGTTACGGTTAGAAAATGTCACTAACCTCAAATAAGTGTCCGTGGAAAAGACAAGTACTGTGTGGTCCCTGTAAATGTAGCTTTCCTCCGTTCCTCTAGGTGGCAGCAGCGCAGTGTTCTCGTCTGCGTTTCTTCCGTTCACTGGTGCAGATTAAGTCGTAACAGCAGCAAGAAGCGCTTTATTATTCTCACTCAAACACTGAAAACACCCAAATTCAAGATGAAAGACCTAATGGGATATCTCAAACAGCAGCAGAGCAAGAGTCCGACGCCTGAGATGGCTTCAGAGTGGCACTCACTGGAAGATCTGTACAACAGAAAGTATGAATAATGTCTATGTGCGCTAGCTGAGTCATTTAGCATGCTAGGCTACTGCAGCTTTATACCAATAACTCAACATATATATATCACTTCAAGCAAGTTGAACAGATTTTTCAGATAATGTAGAACTTTTATTTGTGTCATTTATTTATTTGACTGACGTGTTATTGTAAATTTGCCTTATGTTTTAGTGATTTATGAAGCTATTATTGAAATGTAACATCATTTCGTGGACTGTTGTTATTCTGAAGTTTTAAACTGACAGATTCCAATCAAAAGTCGATTTTATTATAGTTCATAAACATGGTTACCATCTATTATTGTTAACTTTTATGGTTAAAATGTGATTACTGTAGTGTGACCATGATGAATATGGGGTTACCCTGGCTTTACCACAAATACTGTTTTCAAACTTTGGTTGTTTAATAAAACCATGGTCAATGTTTGTATTAATTCAATGTGTATTTATTTGCTTCTTTGATAGATTGTGGCACCAGTTGACACTGAAGTTGACGGTCTTTGTGCAGGACCCATATTTTGCCAAAGGGGACGGTCTCATTCAGGTGTGATATCAAATCTGAATTTAGCTTTTATGCACGATTTAAGAATATGATGGGAAATGTTTTGAAAGTCTATTTTCTCATTTTTTAACAGCTCTATGAAAACTTTCTCAGTGATTTTGAACACAGGTGAGATGCGTGCCTGGGCAGACCTGTCAGGGCACACTAAAGCCAGTATTCAAAGATATTGATGATTCTTGTACTACAAAGCAGTTTATCAGTGTATTAAGATCCACTTGCCTTACATTTAGGCCAAAAAAATGTATCTGCATCTTGCCAGTTTAATTAAAATGTTGTTGTTTTTGACAGAATCAACCCGTTGTCTTTAGTAGAAATCATCCTTCATGTTGCCAGACAGATGTCAGGTAACAACTTCATTTGAATTTTATCCAAAAGAGATCTTATGTGCATTTTCTGTTGGTGGTTAGTTAATTTCTTTTATAGAGCCTAAATTAAAAGCTAAAAAAAAGGCTAATATTACTATTAATAGTTCTTGATAAAATATTACTTGTTCATCAATTTTAAGTTAATTATGAATTGTGATGTGTTACAACATAACTAAATAAATGTTTTTCAACAGAACCAACTACGGCCATTACCTTTCTTGAGAAAACGAAAGAGAAGGTAGGATGCTTCTCTAAGTTTGCAAGCTCTTATTAGACTTTTTACATTAGATATTAAACCCATTGTGTTGTTGTGACCAATCAGGTGAAATCCAGTGATGAGGCCGTCAGTTTATGCAAAACGTCTATTGGCACTCTCAAGCTCGACATTAACGATCTCCCAGCGACAAAGGTTTTTTTTGTTCTTTTAACAAACCTGTTTTAATCTGAGATTTGTGTTCCTCAAATAGTCTCATAAATAATGTGAAATCGCTCTTGTAGAAATTAATCGAGGAGGTGGAAGAAATGCTGAACAATCTGCCAGGTGTGACATCAGTACACGGGCGATTTTATGACCTGTCCAGTAAATATTACCGCATCATTGGGAACCACGCTCTGTACTACAAGGACGCCCTTCGGTACTTGGGTTGTGTGGAGGCCAAAGACTTGCCAGGTATATAGGGATTGCTATATAACACTTGTGTTTAATGAACTTAAAAGAGCTCAAATAACAAGGTTAAAACGAATATTATAGTTTGTTTAAGATGCCATGCAATGTGTATACATGTTTTAAGGATCAAACTGGCTGTATTTTCCACATACCGTGCATGTTTGTATCTCCTCTTTGCCCCGCCTCTGAAACGCGCAGATTTTTTACAAAGCTCATCGCTATGAAAAACGAGGTGTGCTTTGATTGGCCAGTTATCCAGTGCGTAGTGATTGGTCGAATACTGCATGTGTACTAAGTGTGTGACGGAAATGTAACGCCTCTTACCATATTTGGAACATCAGGTTCCAAAGCAATTGTTCTGACAGGTTTTGTTCTGACAGGGTTACCCCTTTAAAGACACATCCCCTCTAGTGGTGTCTCTTTATCACTGCAGGTACAAATGTAAACAGATGCTTATGCTGTTGTTCACTCATTTTGTTTTTTCTCGCCACAGAGGCAGAACAGCAGGAAAGAGCCTTCACATTGGGTTTGGCAGGTCTGCTCGGAGAGGGTGTGTACAACTTTGGGGAATTGGTAAGTGCCCGCAGCACACCGCCTCTTGACTACATCAATTTCATTTGCTTGAACCTGTTTACGTAAACCGCCTATCTGGCACGATGTGTGGTTTTGTGTGCTGTAACAACAATATTGGATTTTTAAAGCTGATGCATCCAGTCCTGGAGTCTCTCAGGAAAACAGACAAACAGTGGTTGATAGACACGCTCTACGCATTTAACGCAGGCAACGTGGAGAGATTCCAAGCCCTGAAGTCCGCCTGGGGCCAGCAGGTTAGCAAACAAATTTTATTAAAAGCTCATTAGAAAAATATCAAGGTGTTTCAATGCAGATGCATTGAAGAGAACACAGTGTAAATGAAGAATACACTGTGAATCTGTATGACATAATAAATAAAGATGAATTGTTTCCCTCCAAAGCCTGATCTTGCCGCTCAAGAGCCCAAACTCATGCAGAAGATCCAGTTACTCTGTGTAATGGAGGTATGCATTTGAAAAAGCCAAGATTGTTTCTCATGTAAACTTATTGTAGTGTTTCTTTTACACTAGTACTAACAAAAAGTAAACGATTATCTTGAATAATAGATGACTTTCACAAGGCCAGCCAACCACAGGCAGCTGACCTTCAAAGAAATCGCTCAAAGTTCCAAAATTCAAGTGAATGAGGTCTGTATCTTCTCCCTAACTAGTGTTTTCCCCACATACCATTAATAAGAAACTTCATGTCCTACTTCATATATGGTATCTTTAATGTGCATTAGTTACCAAAAATTTGACACAATTATGTAAAAAATTATGAGCGAATACTCAGTTGTCAGTGCTGTTGAATCCTGGGAATATGTCTAGACGTTCCTCTGATTGACCTTGACTGTCCTTCAGGTGGAGCTATTGGTGATGAAAGCTCTCTCCGTCGGATTGATCAAGGGAAGCATTGATGAGGTGGACAAGAAAGTTCACATGACCTGGGTCCAGCCCAGAGTACTGGACCTGCAACAGGTACTCCCACCTCAACCACAAAGTCCATAATATGACATGCATCATTATCGGGTTATAGGGACTTTTCACCTAATTCATGTTTACCAAGTGTTTTTCACATATCCACAGATTAAAGGCATGAAGGACCGTTTGGACTTCTGGTGTGGAGATGTGAAGAACATGGCAATGCTGGTGGAACAGCAGGCTCAGGACATCCTTACTTAAAAATATTAGAAATCAGATTATCCATTGTATTTCATTCTGTGTCTCGGATCTCAGTATCTTCATTATGCTATTAAAGCAATTTGTTTACACAATGGTTCAAATGTGTTTTGTTTTGAATGTGTTTGTGATTGAATGTTTATCTTTAGTGTTCAGGTTTTTTTCTCTACTGTGTCTCTGGCTATACCTGAAGTTCCTGAATTTAACTGTACTACCAAAAAAGTACAGTTTAACTATAAGCTTTTATGAACTTGTACTCCTGTTGAACTCCAAAATCATATCTAAAATGCAGTTACTCCCACACATCCTGTTCTGGAACATTGGAGGCTATGAGCGATACAATATCACTTTATTTGTCTTTTGGAATTATTGTAATAGTTTTGTTTCAACCAAAAATAATTTACATGAAGATTGACATTTTGGTACGAATTTTGCTTACCATGACATATCATTTATTGAATCGTGTATGTATATGAATCTCATTCATTGGTATGCAATAATAACTTGTAAAGTTAAAGTCAAAGATGACCTTCAAAATTTCTAAAACCAAGCCCTCATGCATTGCTACCACTAAAGAGGCATTCTGTTTATGCCGGTACGTCTTACGCATTTTGTCTCCAAAGCCTAACTCGATGCGGTTAATCGCACCACAAACGGAACAATGTTCAGCGATTTGATTTGGGCTTGATCCTTTCATTCATGTGCATGAGATTTTGTCTTCCTTTAAAGTGTTTAGGCGAGACAGTTAGATGTGGCTACTGTTATTAACAGAAAAGGCTGTTAATTCTATTCTCTACTGAATGATAGATTCAATTGATGGAGACCAGTTGAGGCATCGAATACATTCATTTATTTATCAAAGATTAAACAGGTTTGGTAAAGAGGAATGCTTCAGGTTGATTCTGCTGCTGCACCAGGACCTTTCTTGTAATCCTCTAGATGTGACAGGATCCATCCAGAGGGCCCCAGGATGGTCACAAACATGGTCCCCAATGCAATTGCTTGCTCCTGCATAAAATAAAAACATTTAAGCATTAAGTTTATACTGTTGTTGTAAGCTTGTACAATTAAATGCATGCAAAAAACTTTTTTAAACATATGGGCAACATTTTAAATTAATTTTAAAAATGCAATGTTTTACTAAAGTATTTAATCAGGTAAGATAAATAGGGTAGTTTTTTGACTCCTCAGTCAAGTTGAGTGATACGAGCAATACAAAGCTCCTCCAACAGTTGGTACAAAATGACTGTGCCAAATTTACAAGTGCGTAGGTATTTGACATTCGATATTTTTAATCGACCAAGGTCACAAAATTGGACGTTATCCAGATAAACACAGACCTCCGAGGACACAACTCGTAGATTTCAAACACATCTATTAAACACTCTTAAAATGACCCTTTGTTACTGTTAACAACCGAAACTATATGAGACGCGCACCTTCCAAACTGTACGTGTGGGCGGAAACACGATCAATGGCGTAGCCCCGTTTCATATTTTATCAAAATAGCATTCATTTAAAACAGTCAATCATAAAAGATTGTCACCGTTTCATAACCAAAACTATTAAAATGATCATGACTATATTAAGGAAAAGGCGTTATTGCGCAATTACGTGGTGCGCACTCATTCTGGTTAAAGTCCGCAACAGTCCATACTCACCCCAAAGGATAGCACGTGTTTGGGTGGCTTGGCTGAAATGTTGGCTTTAGGTATGATCTGATGCTTCATCGCACCCCTCAGCAGGTTGAAAGGGCGACTCAAACCCGACATTGCTTTTCTTAGGGTGTTGTGAGGTGGATGTATCCAGTCAAGTGCGCACGGCTCGAGCGGTCTGCTCTGAAGTTATGCCCAGCAGAGAAACAGAGCTGGCACTTCTTGTTCACCTGCCAAGTGCTATTTAAGTTCAGGAGGAAAACAGAAAAGAAGGATGGGTGCGTATACCAATCGGCTGCGTGTAAGATAAGCGAGCATTATTTTATTGGCTGTGCGCAGCCGACACGTAGTTTCAGTATGAAGAGCGCAGAACGGTTTAATTTGGCAACTGCGCTTAGTGTCTCGTGAAATAAACACCGCGTTGTTGGCAGACCGGCCGATAACGGATCCATCCTTTAAAACGCAATGACACGGAGATTCAGAATACGTTTGTTTTTCTCTTGACTTTATGGACATGTGTGTGTTTTCTGAAGGGACAACTTCATACGTACATACATTTTTACGTATGTATTCTGGTCGTGTAAATGCGCATTAACGTGTGGGATTGCGGGTGCGTGCGTGCCTTTTTTCAAAGATGTTATACTGCACGCTTCTTGATGTTGCGCCGAAAACGCACGTGACAAATTTGTGCATTGGTGGATTTTGTATTGATGGTATTTGCTGTCTATTTTCATCACCGTCAATGATGCACCAGAAGATGGAGCTGTTGAAAAATATCTGTATATATCCACTGACAAATGGAATGATGCCAGAATATCGTTATACTGGTTTAACCCTACAGACACAATCTGGGAGCAGGAGTCATGAGATGTGCAAATTTTTTGTCCCATGGTGATCAGTCATCAGATCAACACTGAGTGTCATCATTTGACTCTTAAACTTCATGGTTCACATTTAAAGGAGAGCAGAAGCTTCTATTCATGTTTTACATAACACAATACATATCAATTGATAATGATAATGTTTCATTTAAGGGAGAATATGCAAAGTGTAAGAAAATGTTTAATGGAAGCAATTCAAGTGCATCTTGCAGAGGCAGATAAATTGTTTTTACCTACTTTTTTGCAGAGATGTTTAATCTAGATCCTTAATGTAACAAGATTTGAACTATTATGTGTTACACATTACAATACAAATCTTGTTACATTATGTTTTAGCATTAGAGGATGTCCTTTGTGAGAGGTTTACCACATGAATATGAAGGGGAAGCAGGAAGCCATTTCTCTCCGAGCAAACCACACGTCTGGCTCACATGATCTGATCTCTCCTTTTGCAGCTGTTGGACTTTGGCCATAATACATATTTAAGGTTGACTAAACTACCTCTGCTGCCTTGCAGCAATGTGTACTGAATATGCACACAATATGATCTCTGTTGATAAGAAAAAGTGCAAGTAAGAGTGTAAAAGCAAATGGAAAAAATGTGGTTGAAAATGAACCATGAATGACAAACAAAAGAGGCGTGTCATTCTGTTTCAGTGTGCTTGTTATGCTAACATATATGGACAAACCATAAGATAGTTTATAGCATTTATTTATAAAACATGAAGGAGATGACTGGCAGAAGATTAAAAATCATTAATTGCGAAATACTGATACATGTTTATGTGACCTTAAATCGACAAACGCTATAACATACACAACAAAAACAATCCCTTAAACCAAATGTTTGTGACATAAATAGATTTATTTTCAAGTTTAAACATTACAAAGTATGGCACAGTGTACAAAGTCCCCATTTACGCTTCAGCTAACGAAATACAAAGTTCTGTGTTTTGAAGATTTTTGATGGTTTTCGTGCATTCAACAACTTCATTTTCTGAAACCCTTAGAGAGAAGAAAACAGTCAAGATTGTTGAAGCCAAAACTGAAGAATTTGATTTGACTGCAGTGTGTTTCACACATTGAAATACTTATTCACACCTCTGAGAACCCCGTACCAGCTTTTCAACCTGGAATTTGCAATAATGTCTTCAATGTCAGGGACAAACCGCCTTCCATCTGGAGGATTTAAAAAGGTTTTCAATCCCAATTCATTTAGAAAAACAATAAAGCAAATGTTTATAAATAATGCACTTTATTCTAGTCAGGGTTACTTTCAAACTCAATTGGTTTTATCAGAGACAACTACAAACTTGTTTGTAAAAATTTGATTTGTGTATGAATGAAGCCAGAAAACACTCACGTTTTCCCTTTAGGTAAAGCATTGACTGTGGCCCCCAGTTCTTAGATAAGATGGTCTGCTATTCAATCACATGCAAAATAAACAAATATGAAAAAGTACGGCATAAAATACAACACGCAAGTTATTATAAAAACAAAGCGTACCTTCTGAATGCAATGAGAGTCGATTACAAGTAAAAATATCACAACCGAGCAAGAACATATGATCCATACTCTTGTTATCTGTAAAGAGAGATATGCATTTAAAAAACTATTTCAAAATGCTGAAGTATCTAAGTATCCAAAGTATGTATATTTACCATTTTTGTAGGATCAAGAACGGTTTTGACCAGAAGAAACGAACTGAACAATTGAATTCTCTTTTCCTCTATTTATGTTCTTCTTTAACAACAGGACCCACGGTTCGATACAACCCCCTACGAGAGACATCACTTGCTTGTACCCTGTCCTATCATGAGAACGCTCCCTAAATTAACCTGCACGAAAAGCTTGACGTCAAGAGCACAACCGCCATAGCGACGATCAATACTGCAAGGTTTTCCCCACAACTGTGTTTCAAATTCAAAATATGGCAGAAACACTCATGTTTTCTCAAGAGCATCTCTATAGAGTGGGTATTGTGAATGAAAGGTGACACTAAATTGACCTTTTTTATGAATTCCATTTGCCATGTCTTTATATGATGTAACATGTATAAAGAAACACAACAAAGGACACATGTACAAAACACTGTGACAAAACAACCCGCAATATCAACTGTAAGAAAAAAAGACACAACCGGACTAAAATACTATTACGGGAATAATGTTTTTGAACAAGAAATAACATTCCAGAACAAACAAGTAATGTGGAAAAATATGGGTTAAACAGCCAGGATATAAATATGGATATAAATAAATAAAATGTGCAATTCTTGACTCTCAAGAGAGGATATAAATATATATATTTTTTTTAAACTGAAAGTCTTTGTTGATACACGTTCAAAGCAAATCCGGATCACAACACCAAACATGTTGCTTTCGAGCTACGCCAGGCAATTTAACTGGACATTGGTGGATTTGAATATCGATCGAACAATTTGCGTCATACACTGGCCGAACTCCTCCAAAATCATTTTCTCAGCGTGTGGCAAAATGTACCCTTCCTTCTCCGCGTCTTCAGCCTTAGCGAGGAGACAGCCGCATGTGGCTCCCACTACGTCGGGCGTGATGCCCGCCAGAGGAGACCTATCAACAGAGACACCCTAAGTGAACAGAGAGAATAACAAAACCCTACTGCTCTCATTTACTACCATCTGAAAAATACCAAACAAAGCACGCCAGAAACAGAGGCCTGTAACCTTAATCCGATTGGACAACATCAGGACCTGTTTCCAGTGATTCTATATATGTAACCATACTAAAAAATCCATTCCTAATCTGTGTTGAAAGTGACATCGGAGACCTTTGGATTCCCATGATTCCCCACAAACCTTTTAAGATCTCAAAATTCTCTTATTTTTATGGTAAAAAATATAATCAAAACATCTGTTAGTCTCCTCATCGCTGGGGGTTTCACTCTTTGACGTGACTGACTTTAATTACGTGCGTGCTTGCCATGTCACACGGTCTCTGCAGAGGGAGTGGTGACGGGTGGAAAATGGCTACTTAAAAATGATGTGGTCATAGATATGGTTTTGTTTATGGTTGTTTACGGTTTATTATAAAGTCATTTAAAGATGCATGTTG
Source organism: Triplophysa tibetana (assembly GCA_008369825.1). Classification (NCBI taxonomy): domain Eukaryota; kingdom Metazoa; phylum Chordata; class Actinopteri; order Cypriniformes; family Nemacheilidae; genus Triplophysa; species Triplophysa tibetana. Next base: position 14,743,000 of record CM017894.1, on the reverse strand, counting down.
CTTTTGTGATAAGAGAGGACGGGAATTGGATAAGTTCTTTACTGTTACCCATGTGATGGTGTGTTTAGGGATACAATTCCTGAGCTAAATGAATAAGAGCGATCAAGGACACGCTGAGTCACTTAAGCAATAGTTTTTTGTCAAAATCCAAAATCAAATCTCAAGACAACCTTCATCAAACACTTGAGATATATGGAATAAGTTAGATTAATATATTAAAGGGGTCTCATAACACCACAAACCATTGTCACTTTATCAAAACACTCCTACTGTATGTGTACCTGGTTGGGTAGTAGACGACAGAAACAGGGACACCCTGCGCTGAGCTCTTCTTCTTAGGACTTTCTTCATAGTTTCGACACCCCACACATTTACAGGTTGATGTGCACATAATATTGGCCTGCGAGAGATTGTGGTGTACAGATATAAGTATTCCAAATGACTTCTTAAAAAATACAAACATACGTAGGTATACCTCATAACACTCGCAGTAGTTCTTCAGACATCCGGACCGTCTGCAGTTGCAACCCTTAGTGTGATGTCCCTTCACATTTCCCTGTTTCCTGCTTCCGATCTTGGGTTGGAAGGCCCCTGGATTCCTGTCCAAACAGACCTGGGAAACCAAGAGGACAAATTGTTGATTAAAATTATCAGAGGAATGTGAGAGGTTTATAGGCCGTGTTTTACCTTTATGGCCTGACATCTCTCTGCCTCATGCTCTGTGTTATTGAAGCAGTTGACACATTTGCAGTTTTTGCAAACCTCACCGTTGGCAAAACATTCACAGTAACTGTCATTAAAAAAGGCGTTTGGTAAGAGACGATTTGACACAGTAGATTCTATTGCGAATCCAATTTCACGACAACTAAAGATATTGTTGAATAACACAACTATGACTCAGAGATTATTTAACCAAACTAAAAGCCACATTTATTTACCCCAAAACAACAATGCTCATACGTACAGTTTCAGACACTGAGATTTTGTGCAGTTGCAGGGTCGCTTCAATTTTTCCAAGATCTCACTACTAAACAAAGGACAAAACGGTGAGGAAAAACTGAAGGTCATCTTTTGGAGGAGAGCTGGTTTAACAGTATTGAGACATACCGGTTATGTCCTTTGGTCTGATCCATCTGGTTCTGTCCTACAGTCTCGGTATATGTGGGGCAAAGAGTTTGATGGAGCTGAGAGAACAAAATTATTCTAACATAAATAAAGGCGCGAAAAAATTTAAGAGACCATTTTTAAATTAATGTTAATCAGCATTTCTAGATGTATTGTGGCCATCAGGAGTGACATAAAGTCTTCCAACAACAATGTAATAGACTGACAGCATGACAAGACACATGAACTCTGTGACACAAATCCAGGTTATCTCATAGAAAATGTTTTCCAAAGTACATGTAGAAAAATGACTATCTATGCAAATATCCATCCATCCATCCAATATGAATTTCTTTATTTTGGGGCTTAATTAAGGGCTGAATTATGACCCAAACATTGATTTGAGATTTACCCATTTTCATAAAATTATACATACATATCACACCGTTTAATAATGTACTACATGATTTGAGTTTTCCAGAGCTTCAACGTTACCTGTGAGGCATAAGGTCCGGGCATGAGGTTGAATGTGACACCAGCAGATGGCAGGTGAGTCTGAGGGGGTCCAGGAGACACGCTCCATCCTGATAGATGTGACCAGAAAGATTTTCAGGATAACCAAGTCAATGAAGCCCGACCCACAGACACCTAATTTCATAGTACTAGTAAACTATATACACTATAAACTATTTAAAAGTAAAAGGCAAAACAATAGGCCAAATGGAACTAATGCAAAAACCAGAGCAATAGGATTTACTTACAGGAACAATACACAAGACTTCCCTCAGATATTTATACAATAACTAAGATGGGCGATGATGATTATTTGAAATAAGATAAAAAACTCCTCATGAACTGCTATGAAATCCTCAGACTTCAAAATCAAAACCCCGGAAAAATAAATGAAGAAAAAAGTAGAGCATTTCAGAGAACGCTTATCAGCACAGCAGCTAAAAATAGCCCGTTCAATTTTAAGGTCTGGAAAATGGGCATGAATAACTTAAGTATGACGGTCTAGTCACAAAAAAACCCTGACTAATGTTATTAGCGTAGAATACTTTTAGAAGAAAAGTGCCAAAAAAAGATGAGATGACCTTAATATTCCTCTAAAATGTCTTAATGTGTGCATTTTATAATCAGTCAAATATGCATGAATTTCACCTTTATCTTGGGGAGAGCAGTGATCAGAAGAATGACTCTGGACGGATGGGTGAGGCAGAGATTGTGCGCTGTGATTGGCCATCAAGGTGTGATTCGTCTGACCGGGGCTCAGCATCATGACCTGCCCTCCACGGTTTACATCACACAATATGCACAGGTCATCTCAGACTTTTAGTATAATACATACAGTATGTATATAGTATCATCATTCAAAACTGGCATTGGTCTGCTCAACCAAGGGGTCAAATTTGCCCCCTGCGGCTAGATTCTATAACTACACCATCTTCACTACATTTCTTTTATTATGTACTGGCATTCAAACGGCATTCAAATAATCCTTTTTTGCCAGGGGCCGATGTTTTGAAAACACACACATATCCAAGCAGGATTGTTTCTGGCTGATCATGAGACGTCACAAGCACACAATGCGGATGACTCTTCTGATATGCACAGCATTCATTATCTACCCTCGAAAGGATATAACACATGTACACATACAGTAACACAAAAAGAATCTTCAAACGTGACATTACATTTTGATGTCTGAACGCTTGGTGTGTTGAATAAGCCTCCAGATTGTAACTTTCAGCGCCTTCGGAGCTCATGTTGGGCACGGCATGGCAGATTTCTCCCTGTGAGACAAAAACACTGCACATGAGATCTAAATTCAAGAGCAAAACTGCTGTTACATTTTATTATTGCTTCATTTCATGCAGACTTGAAGCCTGTTTATTGAACATAAGAAAATTTTACATTTTATATCTGAGATTATAGAATATAGGCCTAATATAGAATCTATACAACATAAGGGATCGAGCAACGTTTTAACTCTTACATTATATCGATTATATACATTATATTGTGTTTCTGTTGCCTACTTGGTAGATGACAACACAAAGGTTGTGGGTTCGAATCCACACATACTGATGAAAATTGCTTTTAATAATTGTTCTGCATGCATAAATGTAAATGAGCAGTTGATTTATCCGATGGTTTGACAGCAATAATTTAGAAAAAAAAGATAAATCTCTAAAAATAGGTTTTCCTAATATTACACAATTTCATATTTTCAGTTGGTTTTCTAGATGTTGCTACATCACACCATGCAAATGTATGGCGGTATCAATAGTTTGCACTCACTGATGGCATCCCATAATGATACGCCTCCTGGGCTGGCCATGGACTACTAATGGAGCCGTATGACTGGCCCATCAAATGTGGATAATGGCTTGTCTGAGCCAGCAAGTATTCTGGATAGGTTGCTGAGTTCAGCTGGGCACCTGGAGGTAACTGATCACATGTCAGCGGCTGAATGAGCCTGTAGGTGGCACAGTCCTCTACCCTGAGGGATTCCTCCATTCTGGAATATTCTGTGTGCATCCTATGACCGAAGGAATTCGACATTCCAGGACTTCCATGGGCGTGGTGTAAGGGCATCAGGGAGCTTTGAGGAAAGTCCCCTCTATAGGTGTAGTCTTGCCCCTCCACCTGACTCATTGCTTCACTACTATAACGACATGTGAGGGCGCTGCGGTCACACAGGCGTCAATGTAAAGCATAAAAACAATGTTTACATTTTGTTTTTAAAAAAGTCGCTAGTATAAAGTACACATAATAACTAAGTAATACTACAATATTTGTTTGAGCAGCTAGTTCTCTGAATAGTGCGAGTTGTTTAACTAGCTACTTAGCCTAGCTAATTGTTTTGTTTACCTCAGGATTTTATGTAAAGTCACTCGATTATACAACACTTACCAGGTAACTAAGAATGAATTTTGGACGGTTTGAGCAAACTGAACTATAGAAAGATGAACTCGGATTTTTTTGATATTCTTGTTTTCTTAACGTTACGTTTAAACGAGCGCCAACGTTTTCAAGTGCTCGTGACACGCTTTCAAGTTTCACGCGCACACGGGAACCACAGCGCGAGAGGTCGTCTACATTTTTCTTATTATACGACACTTTTATAAGATCTTTCTTATGGTGAACTTTATTTTGGATGGTTTAAACATGCTGTTTTTATTGTAGTATAATATAATTTAATAAATCAGGATTCTTTCGATTACGTGCAAGATTCTGCTGGTAGGGTAAATGTTGTTTTTATTCACCATGGTAATAAAGAACAATACAAATTGTAATGGTTATTTACAAATATTAATAATACTATTACTAAATGTTGCGCATTACGTGATTTATTGCGGTTGCTAAAACCAATGCATTTAACGTGGTCATTGGGGTTGTGTGCTTGTCATGCTTATGAAACTATAGCCCCGCCTCCTCCAGCTGCAGGAAAACTTTAAAAGAGTGTTCGCGCACTGACTTTTCAGAGACTTAAAGATGAGCATCAACTTCAGCAAGTGTCATACCGTACTCATCACGGGAGCGAGCAGAGGACTCGGACTGCAGATGGTCAAACAGTTGATCGGTTCGGCGGAAAGACCCAAAAAGATCATCGCGACCGCCCGGAATCCCGACGCAGCAGAGGTACTGTAGGCCTGGTCTGAGGTCTGATCGCAAAATTGTAACACAGTGCAGTGCACGCAAAACAGGCCGAGGCGAGATGTTTTACGCGTTTATTTTTTAATTTCATGTCAGGAACTGCAAGCACTTGCCGCGTCCAATCCAGGGGTTGATGTAGTAACTCTTGGTAAGTTTGTTTGTTTAGTTGGTTGGATGTTGCATGTATTACACAAAATGCGTTACAAAAGAAAGGTGATACTTAATAAACAATGTGTTGAAGCACAGGAAGTTGTTGCTAGGGTTGGGTACTATGTGCGCAAATGTGTCCAGCAGGTGGAGTCAAAGGACAAGAGGTTGGAATTCCTGATGTGATGATGTTGATAAGATCTGTTGATATTCTTAATGAACTCATTTTGATGACAGTATTTTTGAAAGATAAATACTATTTTTAACACTTTAGATTTAGATTTTAGATTCAACTTTATTGTCATTACACATATACAAGTACAGTGTAACGAAATGTAGTTTAGGTCTAACCAGAGTTTATAAACATTGTTTATAAACAATGTAATCAATCACTGCTATTTACTACCATTATTAAAAAGTCCAAAGAATGTATTTATAGGACAAATGTGATTTTAATGCATATCTAATTATTACTTCTATTTATTACTGTAGCTCAGTGGTAAGAGCATTGCACGTCCAGGGGATGGCACATACCCAAGTATAAATGTATAGGTTAATGGAGTGTAAGTCACTTTGGATAAAAGCATCTGCCAAATGCGTAAATGTACTTTACAGTTATGCAAAGGCCAAGAAACGAGATCCCTTAAACTCGCCTAACTTTTTTCTGCGCAGATGTAACCAGTGATGTGAGCGTGGATGATGCGGTTCAGCAAGTGGAGTCTATTGTGGGTGCTGAGGGGCTAAACTGCTTAATTAATAATGCGGCAATTAACATCTCCTGTAATTTGGACACAGTCACCCGAGATGCCATGCTGAAAACCTATGAGAGTAATACCGTCGCTCCTCTTTTTGTGACCAAGGTACTTGTTGTTTGTGATTTAAAGTCAAATCGTCAAGTTCTTGATTGTGTCTAAAATGAACATAGATGTACACTACACGCATTAGAAAACGGGTTACAGTGATTTTTTTTTTCTTAATTTTTTTGGTTTTATTTAGGCTTTTCTGCCATTGCTGAGAAAGGCGGCAGTTCAGGGCAGTGGAATGGGAATCCACAGATCAGCTGTGATCAATGTGTCATCTCTCCTGGGGTCTGTCCAACTTAACTGGGGCGAGATGGCGTCATTCAAAAGCATCGCCTATAGGGCATCTAAAGTAAAGGAGTTTTTATTCTAATTATTATTATTATTTGGTTGTAGTTTATTTGGCTTTAAAATTGTACATGCATAATTTTGTCATACATGACCATTATTTCTGTTTTTTAATAGAGTGCCCTAAACATGGTAACCAGATGTTTGGCAGTTGATTTGGAAGCTGATGGAATCTTATGTGTCGCCCTGCACCCTGGCTGGGTGCGCACTGATATGGGCGGGACAATGGTAAGTGCAAAAGTGTATTTTTGATATGATATCATAAAAGAAAAGGAAAATGATGCTCGTCTCTTATTTACTTACAGGCACCTCTGAGTGTAGAAGAGAGCATATCATCTGTGTTGCCTGTCATTTCTGGACTAACAGAGGAAAATCACGGTGGATTTGTAGACTACTCTGGGGAAAATATACCTTGGTAATCTACACAGTGTGTTGCCTGTGTGTGCCGCATTGTTCAAGTGCCAAACCCAGGTGACCACTGATGACTTGAGACCAGAAAAACAGCCGGGGGGATTAACTATTCATGAATTCCCTGTTTCCAGCTGTGCTTAAATATCTCTGTATGCATGTCCGGGGTTTGGGTATAATATATTTAGGTCAGTTTTATACATTTATAAGCTCACATAGAAAATGTAACTGTTTTGATCTGTGGATACAATGTTACGGGGTATATATATATATATAATGTCTTTAAAATAAACTCTATTTGCTGTACATAAGTAATAGCCTGCCATGGTCATTGCATTTTCATGAATATAAAACGTAAAACACACGGAGCGAGTCGATAGCCATTTATGAATTTTATTTCTGAATCCATCTCCACATCAGCCATCAAATTATACGATTGAAGTTACGTGGTTATATCAGCAGGTTATAACAGTGCATTAAAGAAGACTAGGAACAAAAGACAGCCTATGGGAGAGAATCCAGTAGAGTTCAGCCGTGCGCAGGGTGTGTAAATGCAGAATTTGGTCAAAGTTAGGGTTGACTGATCTCCTCTGATGTGAAAGAGGAAGGCAGACTGTCCAAAGCCCCGATTTCTACAAAGATAAATTGTTTATTTGGTTGCTTTCTACTAGTAAGAGGGCAGTACTCACAGTAACACATTTTAAAACAGATTTTTTTTAATTTTCTCTTGCAAAATCAGCTGTACTTACCTTTTAATTTGAGATAAGAAAGAAAGTCTATGATGGTATGGACAACGTCCTCATCTGATATTCTCAGCGCCCCTAAAAACAGATAGTAAAATAAAAATTGCATTGTATTTTTCTAAATGTACACCATGTCTGTGGTTCAACATCTGTGAACGTGTATAATGTTCTTCTCAATTCGATCTTGGGATCATAAATGCGTGTTTCTACCTGTCTTGAAATCCTCTTCCATGGGCATTTCTCTCTTGCCCGCCAGTCCATGCTTGTCGCTAAGGCTCCTGTGATTATCTATGGCATCTGATCACAATCACAGATAATAACATTCATCACTTAAACTGCAAATTAAGCACCCCCTGTAACAGACCCTGACATCCCGGATTATATTCATAGACCCGCCTGTGGCACAAATATGTTCCTAATAGGAAAAAAGTCATTATCTGAAAAATCTTGTTTGGATTTCGTTTTTTCTTTTTTTGGACAGATTTAATGGAGCAACCTGCAGGTTTTGAGTTGTGGAATTGCTTTTTGTTGCCATGCGAAGCGGACAGTCAGTCCCAACGCATACAAGAACACAAGCAGCCACACTAAACATATAACGTTAGACATTTTCACAACATGCAAAACAAAACATGCAGCGACAGGCAGAAAATGTAGTCGAACCAAAATATCTCTTTCTTTTAGGTGATCAACTTAGCTTATACTTAAGGGGGCAATATTGTTATTAAAATAAAAAGGATGATTATGTAATTAGTTTTTATTGTCACCCTTTTGAAAGTTGTAAACTTCATGCACGTACACACAACACAAATCTTAATCTTAATAAATACAGGCAAAAATAAAGCGATTCAGGTATAGCTGACTTGCTGTATGGTATGATCTGTCAATATATTTTTGTTAAACGCCTTCAATTGTAGTTTTTTAGTTGAATCATTTCAAATTAGTATAGAATTTTACATGCTGCACGTTAAGATTCATCAGCAAAGCAAAATAAATACATAGAGCAACACTTTACTGAGCAATTCCTCATGTGACTTCAATAACCTGCAGGAGCTATCTTACATTGACCAAGTAGATCTTCTCTCCCCCTTGCACTGGGAGAATCCTTAATCTGTATTAGGTGATCAATACGACCTGAAACACAGGGAGTTTATATAACTGACCTACACAAATGAATGTTCATGAGCTGAACATCAGAGCGCCCCCAAAACATTTCATCATTAATGCTGAAATTTTATCAAGGCCAGTTTTTACCGCACACATATCGGCTGCCCGTTTCAGGTTAAAGAGTTAAAACACCAGAAATCTTTTATAGGTTTAAAAGTGGACCTGCAAGATCTTTTTTTATTAATATATGTCATGCTTTTTTATGTGATATGTTATAACAATAACAAACAGAGAATTTTAAGTATGACAATATTTGTTTAAAAATTAGCATTTTCAAGACAAATTTGTTAAAATTAACTTTTGAGTACATTTGTGAAATGCACTTTTGGCATTTTATCAGCCAACATTTTCATGTCATCCTGACATGAGTTTTAAACAATACTGCAGTCTCTATCTATTCTGGATTCTCATTGGTTGCATTTTCTTCATTAATCTATTTAATTCATCTAAGTTATATCTTTGAAAAAATATATAATGACAAATTATTATGCTGTCACAATTATATGTTCGTCTCTTGAAAGTAATTCAAACATCTCGATAAAACAGTGACAGCGACAGTTTGAAAGAATTTTGAGAACTCACGAGGACCGAGGAGATAGCCGGCGCTGTTGAGCGTCCATCCTCTCTTCTCTTTTGCCTGTTTCAAAAACAGCACAGCAAAATGTGCACACTCACAATATCACAAAACAGCATGAGATTTGCAATGAACAAATGCATTGATTTATAAAACACACCATCAAAAAACGAATAACAAATAAACTCTCACCGCAATGACCATTCCGATTGTCTCCGTGAGAAGTGCGCAAAAGATAAGAGACACACACACTCCGCCGATACACTTTTGCATCTGTTGAAATGCACAAAATATGTTTGAGGTGAATATGTCATGCTTATACTTACCAAACATTGAAAAAGTTGTAAAAAGTAAAAACTTACCCTGAGTATCAGTTTCTTCTTTAGGGAATATATAACACAGTAAAAAATCCCTTCTTGTTGCTCCTGGTTCTCTGAAGCGACTCATGAATCGGACGCCTTTTATTGAAACTGAGGATGTCTGCCCTCTTACGTGTTCACGTCAAAAGGTGACATCGCCTCTCCAGCAGTGACGTCTCTTCATGATCATCCGTCTGTGTACATGAGATCAGTTGATTGTCGTCCGATCGATTATCGTATTGTAATAATCGTCACTTTCAGTTTGGGAGACATGACATCGATCATGTAGATCTTGATTGAATTGACCTAAGCTGAACACACGGAACAAAAACGTAACCTGTCTGATTCATGAACATTTTTCTATATTCAAACATTATACATTTAATGTAAGATGATGATTTGTGCTTTCTTTATGAACATAAAAGCTGATTTTGGTCATGCATTACAACCTAGAGGAACATTTCGTTGTGCATCTCTTTTATATCTCAGCCAGGAGATGTGATGGAGTTTTACGTTTTTAGCAGTATTTATAATTTAATCTCAGATGTTTCTCCTAAAACTGCTTAGAAGAAATACAAATAAATTAACCATTTGATCACATGATTTAATGAATGTATATTGTTATAATATAAAATATTCTGGATATGGGTAAGTGTGATGAAAAATCTCTCTCTGAGTTAATACAGAAATCTTCAATAATGTTGACTTTTCATTGCAGATTTGGCAAATCTGAGCTTAGTCCGTAATGTTGTTGAGATCTGGTCTAAATCATAATGTAGGCAGTTTTTAGATCTTCTCCTGATTTGAAATATCTGAGACGTAAAAAAAAGTTTCCATTTGTTCTTCATTAAATTGTGTATGTATGTGAGGAATAATTGAGATATTACAGAGATATCATCCGTGATTTTTCTTTCATGGGAATACGTAATATATAGATGAATAACATTGAAAAACTTGGCCTGAGACCTCGCATTACTGATCTTGCGGAGGAAATTCAAATTTAAAAAGAGATAAAAAGAGACTACAACGAGTCAGGTATGGCACGTGTTGCTTGTTTCAGTAATTGATGCCTCATCTTGAGTTGTATAGGTCAATGTGTATTGATAAATGAGAGGACCTTTGACAGATCTGCTCACACTTGACAAGACTTTTCTGAGTTGTTATAGATCCATTCTTTTAAACGTTATTGACATGTTAACACATGCAATACAGAGCAGGAACAAACACCATTCAGCCGTGAAGATTTAAGGACAGTTTACCCACGAGTCACCAGGCTGCTGAACCGCCACTTACCCATCCTCTATTCAACACTTTACAACGGTCCAGTTACTTTATTATTTATCTATCGATATATATTTACATCCCATATTGCATCAAAATAGTTACTAATATTGTAATTTCATGCTGCACATACTGTGTATTTATTATTGCTATTTGGACATCTGCCACTTACATATACTGTAATGCTTGTTTACAGCAGTGTGTTTTATTACTGCTTATGTCATGATTCCACCTCTTCTGGTTAGGTAATTCTTGGTCTTGAGGTGAAATCATACAGGATCCTTTGTTTCTCAAGTCTATGTCATTTGTTCCTGCCCTCCTGTTTCTTAGTTTGTGTTGATTAGCTTTCCCTTGAGTGTTAATTCCCCGCACCTGTTCCCCCTTAAGTTCTCTCCCCTATAAAGAGTCCTCATGTTTCTCTGTCTCGTCGCTGGTTCATTGGTTGTTTGCAGTACGTTTGATGTTCTTCAGTGTCTCCAGTTGTTGCTAGTTCCTGGTGTCCTCGAGTTGTTAGTAGGTGTAGTTCGTGTCTCAAGTGTTTGTTTTCTAGTTTATTTAGTAAGTGTCTTTGTTAACTTTATTATTTATCCTGTATTGTTTTCCCCCTCGTGGGTTTTTGTTTTGTTCCTGTTTTTGTTATATATAATAAATACCCTTTGTGACCCGTACCATCGCCTTTGTGTCTGCCTGCAATTGGGTTCTCCTCACTGTTATCCGTGGCTCAGTGGTGGAGTCGGGGATTCGCTACACAAGAGACCCGAGTTCGATCCCCGACCCTGACAGCTTATCTACAATCTGCCACTTACTGTGAATCCTGCCACCATTTTCCACCCTCAATATCCCATTATTACTATATGAACGTTTAAAATGACGAACGTTCTCTTACTTCACGTTATTTACTAATTTAACATGACATTGTGTTCCTGTAGATCATGTGGAAGAGTCTGTGTAAATATCAAACCAACAGTTCGACTAGAACATTTTAGAATGCTTTATTGTGCGTCAACAGTCGTTCATTTAGGTGGATTACACTTTCCAGCAAAGCGCCTGGAAAGGTTCCATGACCTTACGAAGCCCTCCACATCCAAGCAACCGGACAGGATGCCAATCCAGATGATGTAAAATACACCCAGAATAATGAACAGGATGAGAAGAAACCTGTTGACTCTTCTGAAGATGCTTTCTTGTGGTCGGAAGTGGAGAATCTTAGATTCCTTTTTATCAATTTTCATGGATTTGGTCTGGAGAGCGGTTTCAAGCATGTGATGCTCAGTTTGTTGAGAGTGTTCTTGAGTGTCTCTGCAACAGGTTTCCTGATGATGTTCCTCAACAATTGGATGGATTAAGGAAGCAGGTGGAGACGGGGCCCTTGATGAAATGAAACGGACTGCATAAAATTCATCTTCTTTTAAAGAAATCACTTAATCTAAATGTACTGTTCTACCTTTCTGTCTAAAAATTATTATAGTTTTCATTGTATATGTAGCCTATATAGCTTCATTTGAATCCAGACAAACAATCATGATACTTTAGATTGACAACTAAGAAAATAAAACTAAGCAGAGAAGTTAGTGTTATAAAAACAATTAATTTATTTAATTTCCATGGACAAAGCCCACCTGTCACATACAAGAAGCTCCAGACTGAAATTGATTCTGGATGGATCAAAGATGAATCTGCAAAGTGATGGACGGGAAACAGGGATGACAAAATTATTTTTTTCCTCTGACTTCACAGAGTTGAAGGTGGAAGGTCTCTCGGCGGTCTATGAAACAAACATTTTAAATCATTTTTGTCGTACAATATACATTTCAGATTGACAGCTCAGTTGTTTCAAACTCAAACAACATCAGGAAAAAACTCGATTAAATAAAACAACGAACCTCTAGCCTTTTCACAAGGTTCAAGTTAGCCTTCTCGTCCATTTCCGTAATCTGCGCGAGGAAACAATCACCGGTTTGACGAACGATCCCGAAGCAAATAAACTAAAAATCGACAACAATCAAATCACACGACTCTTCATAATAAAAACAATGCTTAGGCTATTTCAAAGTCACGAGGGTAGTTTTAAATAAAAACATTTGATGATGCCTAGGCTATATTATAAAGATTCGGGGGAAATTTAATAAAAAGTAACATAATTAATCAACAAGTTTGTTAGGCGACAGTACTATCAAATCATTCTTATTAATACCTAAAATACGTGAGACCCAAGTTGTCTTTTCGCTAGAAAATAATGTTTTGTCATTTAAACTGCTACTTGAAATGATAAAGGCTTAAAAAAGTAAAAATCAACAACACCTGAGCGCTCGAGCGGAATACTGTTGCTATGGTTACCTCCTCACACGAACTCGACGCCATTACAGCGTGAGCTGCCATCAGGTGAAAATCCGCTTTCCCAAATATCGCTTGTTATTTGAAAAGTAAGAAATGTGCGACACGAAAATATGCAGTATGCTGAAATGTACAACTATTTTGTATGTATTCATCATTTTTTTAATTCGTGTAGCCTACTTTCAATACAAGAGCGGCCATCACATGTTTTATGTGATATTAAGATTAAACATTTAACTTTGTGGACTACAAGAGAAACTTGTCAAACATTCTGAGGAGCCACAACTTGTTTAAAACTGACTGAAACATCTTGATTGTTGAGCTGTGTGTGTTTGTAGGCCTGTTATCCATTAAAGGGGTGGTCTGGTGTTTCATGCATTCTGACTTCTTTACACTGTTTAACGTACTGGTCGTATGGGTCATTATAGAATTGGAGTATACATTTTGCGTCACCTAGATAAACCTTTTATTATTTTTCCGAAAAAACAATATTGAAACAGTTTTGAATGATTTCCCAAATTATATCAAGCTATCACTAAAAATAATGTTAATATGTGTATTTAGGAACCGTTTGTCTTGACAATATAAAATTAAAGACTCCCTCTATACCTATTTTTGACTGTCTATGCCTCCTGAATCATACATTCAGCTTCAATTATCGTGAAATAATTACGTCTAATTTAAATATTTTTTGTGTTTACTCTACTAATTTATGTAAACAGTTGCATAAAACATCTATTTTCTGTGTTATTTAAGTAATTAAAAAATCTATTTTGTGTCTGTCCCAACGTTCTGGTCAACTCAAAATCTTTAAAGCACTGATAGAAAAAGCATGTGACTTGCTCCAAGTGATGTCACTTCCTCTTGCGTGAAACCTGGAAGGTACTTGGGTATGTTGTTATTCCTCTCTCATTAATTCGTACAAAATGTTTAGGATACACCAATAGCAGATTAATTATTTGTCAAATCTGTTATTGTGATATTTCAGTGAATCTCTCATTCACTTTTTTAAAAACAATAATATGATGAAAATACATTAATTTCACTTTTCGACATGCCATGTGTACCCGCAATTCTAGAATAATTGTATGATGGAGTTGATCGTGTGTCTTTTGATCTGTTGTGTCTATTATTACGCCAAAGACACCAAAAACACAAAACTAAACTGTGAAGGATCATCATGATGCATGAAGTTCTGGACATCACGATCATAGCTGACTCATCTCCATATGTAACCGATACTGGCCTACATTCTGAGTCTTTCCGTACAGTAAACTAATCCAACATTTAGATCCTTAGTCGTGATATGTGCTTTAAAACCGACTCGACCATTCTTACAACTATCATCCCATTCGTTCTTCTTTGTATAGATGTGTCTCTAGGGATACCAACCTAGTGGCTACCATAAATCTTTTCTATTTTGAGTCTTTTAGTTGGCACATCATTTCCTCCTTTGCACCATTAAACATTATTGTCGCTTTGATGGAGTTGATAGTTCCTCACACCTGTCCATCACTACTATATATAAGGCGCTTTAGGCAAATGTTCTTTTGACATTCATAGCACATTTTACAATTTTTGCTATTTTAAATACTGTCTTTGTTTAAACGTTCTGGTGGTAGTGCAGCTCTTGGGCTTTACCATTTACAAACAAATAATACTGAAGTGAATATTTCTTCTTTCAAATTGGTCTCATTTTAATTCGATTAGGCTTGGTCTGATTTGGTTATATTGTTACAACAGAGATAGACTCAAATGAAATGAAACATAATCACTTGTGTAATTTGGTTAGTTGTAAGAAATGGCAGGTTAAAGGGTCTCCGTCGAAATAGTTACTCCACTATATTTGTTTTCCGAGGCAGAACATTACAGCAGTGATTAACAATAAGAGCAATAGTACGACATGTTTATCTGCTATATTGTGATTTCTGACTTCAATAAGAAATAACTGTAACTGTGCATCACCTACAATCTAATTTTTTACATGCGTAGTTAAAAAGTGAACAAAATGTTCTCACTCCCAGCCTAAAATGTATATCAACCGTATATCGGCACTGTGTTCAAACAACTGTTTCTGTATTGAATTGAATTTTTTTCATGTGTTTATGCAGAAAGAAAATATTAAAAGGGAAACTTTACTCATCATTGTTTTCCAAGAACGTGACTCTCTTCAATTCAAAAACCCAAAAGCACACTCTAAAAAAATCTGTCAAAATAGGGAAAATACTGTAGTAATATAAAGTAACTTTCCATGTTCATATTTACAGTTGTTTTACCTGTATTTTACATTTTGCACTGCATTAAATTACATGTTAGCATTAACGGAAATGTCCGTAAAATAAGGGAAAATGTACTGCTCATTTTCTGCCAGCGCTTTATCCGCTTTTTCACAGATTTGTTTTAACAATGGTAGGTGTTAGAATGTGACTACCTCCCCATTTTTTTCTTACAACATTAGCTTTCAAAACATCTCATTTTGTGTCGGACGGAAAAACAAAGTCATGCATGTTCAGAACAACATGATTATAATAAAGTGAGGATGGAATTAACAGTTTTGGCTGACCTATCCCTTAAATAAACTTGTGTAAAAAACAAAACGTTCACCTGATCAAAACGCCTCACATGCTTCATTGAGGATGCTGATGATGATAACAGACATTTTTCGACTTGTTTGGAAGTGGACTTTTTCTGTAAAGGGACATCATGACGACCACAGAAAATCTGAGTCATGTCAGGTCACACTATCTCGCCGAATCAGATCTCACACAGGTTCCCCAATGACAAGCAAAAGCCTGCTGACTTTCACTGCTTTTAGAGCAATCTCCATCAAAGGAAATGGGACACATCACAAAATCTAGAATGATTAGGTCTGATATGAGGGAGGATGAGGCTTAAGATCAGGGGTTTGGGGGGGGCTGGGTTGATGTACCAACCCATTGTCAGAAGAGAAAAAACAGTGTGAAAGACAGAGGTGACGTCTCAAATCACTGGATTACATGAGCACGGTAGGAGACATTACTTTAAAGCTCCATTTCGCTCTGCTTCCAAGAAGTACGTCTTTTTCTGGAAGCTACACAACAGCGAATTAGCATTTCAATGGTAGATTTGTGACGATCCTTGCGGGAAGGCTATTGCAGTAACAGAGTTGGATTAAAAACGAGAAATATGTATTTGAATAACTTGATTTCACCTCAGAGGATGATCATGCTTTGTGGCACGACGCCTGAAATGAAAAGCTTCTTTACAGTGCAGTAAATAAATCCATGCAAAATATTTCCTTCACATTTCAGATTTTATTCTGAAACACATTGAGATATTTCAGGATAGGGAAGATATACAAATTATAAACAGGGTGGCTTCTGGCCTTTCAGCCAAATTCACTTTTTGAAGCATAATTTTCCAACTTGTTTGGGTAATCATTCAAATTACTTGAAATTTAGGATGTTAATAACGTCACGTCACGCGAATCTATAAAAATAGACATTTAAAAACGTCATAAAATCCATTAAAAACAGGAACATATCACCTTATTTTTATCTCGTCCGCAAATTGAGAGAAGTCCCATTCACATGTTTTCCATCAGACAATTCTCTACAAAAAGGAATGGATGACTTAGTCACTCCTGAGGTTTGATTTTGTTGAAATTTAGCTCACACTATAAGGGGAAATGACCAAAATACATATAAAAAATGCTAATTAAGTGTAAATTTGGAATGGTCTCCATTCTTTCCAAGGCTGTATAATGATCTTGTCCCTGTTAGTGTTCAATATTTCACATCAAGTCAATTTACATAAATAAATGTTTCCATAGTTAAAAAAAGGAGACGGACTACCTGTGTCACATTTATGGTCAAAACAAGTATTTGCAATACTTAGTATTTGATGATAAACTGCATCACAGAAAAACAGTTTGAAGTTATAGCTGCTTTGCTTTTAACGTTTCTCTGTTGTCTAATATCGGTCACAAAATGAGACAAAATGAGATCTAAACAGTTTAAAGAAATGAGATTTCATAAACATTTACTCAGTAACTTTTATTCAATTTAATTGATGTTATTGAGTGCAGCTGTGACACGTCAGAGGAGACCTGGCCCTTGTGGCTGAGACTGGTTCCTCCCGAGGTTTTTTCTTCATTTTTTTTATTGGAGATGGGTTCCTCGCCACAGGGCCGTGATGGCTTGCTCACGGTAGACTGTTAATATTAGATTAATTTATGGTTTGTTACGTTTTGTTAGCTTTTGTTACATATCGCGTATTGCTATGGATAAAAGCATCTGCTCAATGACTAAATGTAAATGTGCAGCTTTATTTGAATGATCTTGCTTACAAACACCATACGTTTTACTGTTTTATTTTATGTGGTTTTCTGTTGTTATTTTCTCCTGTAAAGCTGCTTTGGAACAATGCATAATGTGAAAAGCGCTATAAATAAAATTGAATATTTATGATTTTTCACTCAGATCATTAATATCACATGAAATGTATTGGAAAAAATATATCCGTGCCGGTGAAGAAATAAAATATCTTAATAAAACAGAACTCTTGATGCCATATAACATTGTGAAGCATGCAGGGTGCAGTTTAAATGCATATTTAAAAAAGCATTTTCAATGTGGCTGCTTTAGATAAATGTGTCACACTGTAACTGGTCTATTTTAACCATATGACCTCAAAAAGAGCATTGAAACCTATCTCTGATGTCATGATGCATTCTTATCTAATAGACTTAATGAAGTGTTTATTGGG
Organism: Triplophysa tibetana; assembly: GCA_008369825.1. Classification (NCBI taxonomy): domain Eukaryota; kingdom Metazoa; phylum Chordata; class Actinopteri; order Cypriniformes; family Nemacheilidae; genus Triplophysa; species Triplophysa tibetana. The sequence goes on along the minus strand of CM017894.1, from coordinate 14,725,332 downwards.
TTAAGTTAGACAGTTATTCTGAAAAACTTACTGCCTACTGTCGGTATCGACATAACAGCCTTTACAAATGTAATTTAACCTTCAGTCTTCTGTAACATAGATTTTCTGAGGTTAAATGTCCACGTTTCTTTCATAATGGACAAAACATAGCTGGTTATTGTGGCAATTGAAATAATCATCAATAAAGAAAGCCACTGATTTATTTACTATAAATTAAGAGTTTATTTTATGAAACTACCCCTCACATTAGTCTTTTAGGAACCTTTATTTTTAAGTCTAGTATTGCTCTTCAACTTCTAACTGGTCAACATTGACCAAGCTTTAGTTTAAATGTATAGTCTCCAAATGAGTTTTCTACACCCCCTACACTGAACACTGATAGAGGACATGAAGTACAGGAATAAAATTACACTTCATTCATCAGTTATTACAACCTTATAATAGAGCGTAACAAGAGCAATTTGATAACATTATAAGGTCACTTTGCAATTATGGGTTATTTAGAAAGATAGAAGATAATAGTGCACACACTCCTCCGACACGTTCATGCCTTGTGATGGGCAACGCTCAGAAAATTCTACATTTCAACTTGGTGGTGTCACGACGGCTTATGTTATCGTATTCCTGCAATGCCTTTTCTTTATTTTTAAGTCTTGACGAATTACAGTGAATTAAAATATCACATGTGTGACATATTGAGGTGTGTTCTCATTGATAACACACCAGATTTTATTCCATTCACACACATCAAAGAGGTTTGGACGCCCTCCCTCTGACTTGCGGTGATGGCAGGAGGCGACTCACTCTTAAAAGGAAATAAATACGTGTTTAGTGATAGCAACAATGCGTCTCATATTGTAGAAGACATGTCCTGTTCCTTTGATATAGTTTGTGCTCTACAGGAACAGTACCAGGAAAATATTTTTTTGATGTTACATGAACTGACAGTAAAACGACAAACATTTCCGTCTGTAAAACTCAGACAGGAAAGCTTGGATCATAAACCTCAGAAGTAGTGTCCTGCTCTCCTTTTTATGTTTGTAATAGCATCTAATTTCCAGAAGTTAGTAGAGTTTGGATAAAGGCAACACTTATAGTGATGGTTATGGTACTGTATTGGGTCTTTGTGGCTGATGTTGTAACCATGGAGACGTACCTAATTGGGGTATCACTATCATCTTGTATGGCTGTAATTAACTCCTTCCTCTGCCATTTTGTCATTGTTTTGCTGTTAAAGGGGTCAATATTTTTCTTGTGCACCCTTTCTAGCACTACAAGGCAATTCTAAAAAAAGGCAACATGAGCAAAGACCAGGTTTGGTCTTTTCTTTATCGATGTGCATTAGTTGTTTTATTGATTTCTGTCATTTTTAGTGATTGATTTCATCCAGATCCACGATAAATGTGCGTTCTTGAGTAATTCTGTACAAACAATTCAATGTATAGTCTCTTGTAATGAGATGAGTTGAATCAGGATGTGCACTGCTGAAGTTGCATATTATTTTGCCAAAAAAAGTCGAGGATTGAGTGCTTATGCTTCTGCAGGATTTATCATTCAAGACGATAGAGCTCATTTATGCAGCCCACACAGGCACCAACACACGTTAATACTGAAACTGCATGAAAATCTCAATAGTAATAGTCATGCTGCATACTTAATATGCAAGATGATTAGCCTATCTGATTTTATACATGCATTTAAAAAAGGAGTCTATCCTGATTTGGCCTATTTTAAGTATTGTCACTTTACTGACACCTGTTGGCCTCTTTATAAAAATGCAGGTGTCATCAATAGGATGAAGAGGTTCGTCAAGAAATGCTCTACGGGACGTGTGACATGCAGTTCCCCCCAGAGAAATCATGCAAGAGAATTAATTAGAATCACTTTGAAGGTTCAGCGATTAATTGCAACCAAATGGTTTGAGGCCAAACACAAACGACAAATCAACTTCTCTAGCTCGGGTTTACAATCCATTCCCATTGAATTAATGCAGATCGATTTGGATTACAAAAAGAACATATTACTTTTCTAAATTGCTGGCACAGATAGCGTTTTATTACAAAAGAAAAAAGTTGATGCATGATCATTGTAGCATTACCAGGAATAAGTTACATTCCCATTACTTATCAGGTAGAAATGTTGACTTTGTTTAGAGAGAGAGATAACAGTTACAAAAGTTGGGCTTTTCTAATGCAGGCCCTTGAGAATCGCTCCTAATATCTACATGCAAAATGGAGACCCATCCGTTCATTCATTCACTCACTCCAGATCTGAATTTCATCGAGGGAGAGGCGCAAATGGCTCACGGTAATCTTTGAGAATAAATTAAGTTAAAAACTATAACGAAAAGTTTCCAAATCTTGCTCAAGAGACATGTACAAATAATACCTGTGGCAAAATAAATCAAATTCTAAATATTTAAAATTTGCTTCCCTAACAACAAGCGTAAGAATAAAACAGACCGAAGTGGGTTGCCAATTTAAGATTTCTGTAGCCGTTGCTTTTACTTGGAAATGAAATACTAGATTTTGTGCAAGAGGAAAATCCTATCAAAAAGACAAGCATATGTTTTGGTCACACCATGATGTTCCAATCGGTACATTTCATTTTATCAATCCTCCGTTTCTGTATACATTTGTCTTTTTATAAAATATTTTATTCATACAATCATTTTTAACTATAGCAACATTACTATTCACTTTAAGTGGCAAGATGTCACACAGATCACCTCATAAGAACAATAGTATATAAACGAATGCAAAAAAAAAATCATTAGAGTACGTTTCTCTTCATACAGTTCAAACTCTCTGTACAACTGTCTAATATGAATATTGCTGGTCCTGATCTGGTGGCGTCAGTGCAGTGCTGGAGTTACAAACTGCAGCAGCAGCAGAGGAGGTGGTGGTGGTGGTGGTGGTGGTTCTTTCGGGCTCCGGATGACGGTGCGTCTCTCATCACGCTGGACCGTTCACCGCTGCCTCAAGGTTGGCTGTACGCTGCTCTGATCTGTGGGCGGGAGAGGAGTGGCTGTAAAATGTGGGCTTTGAACATGAGTTAAATTGGGTGGGAGGGCTGGAGCTTACTTGGCTTCATCCATGGTAGCCTCTTCCTCTAGAGGGCCGTTTAGAGCTTCGCAAGTGGTTTTTGCTTTCTCTTCTAAGTGCTTTAGACTGAAACAAAAACAGTTTAAACATGATCAATGAATGGTGAACTATATGAAAACGTAGGTAACTAAAACAAAAAAGCGCCTTATCAACCAACTATCTTGTTTCGCTAAGGAGCACGATTATTCTTTACTGTTTGCAGCTGGTTCTGTCAACAAAGACATTATTACTAGACAGAGACGCTGATCTTGCATGTGTTTTACGAGACAGGTGCGCAACGGTTTAGATTCCTTTACTGACAGAAAACATAAGACTATTATATCGCTCAACTTGGTTTTAGACTTATTGTTTGAATGTCTTCTTTTTGAATTAAGTACGAGTGTCATGTATATATTTACTGAACAGGCAGTAATCGTTTTTAGATCATCTGACTAAATATAATGAATTATGTAATTCGTAAAATTAATTGATTACTAATGATATAAAGTCACGTCATCAAATGCAACATTTATAAAACTTGATTACTTAACATCACCTAATAAAAATCATTTTGATTTCTGATTTGAAGCTTCCTCACAGCATCACTAAACCTTCTGTTGTCGTTTGAATGTGTGCCCTCTAGCAGCGGATTTCACAAACTACGCCATTAGAACAATACACAAGACAAGACTCACCCTGGTTTCTGACAGTTGCTTGGACAAATGTTCTTCTCCGATTCTCCAGTTTCTCCAACAAACAGCTTTGCAGATGCATCCTCAGAGGTAGATAGCTTCTCTTCCTCGCTACAGGACGAGCAGAAAACAGTTTCAAAAGCTTTCATTTCCCGAGATTATTAAAAAAAACGAAAGCCCATTATACATCGCTGGACAAACATGCAGGATGGAAGAGACCACATTAAAAGCAGCAGGGGGAAAAAAAGGGGGGATTCATTGAGAAAGACTTGAGCATATTGACGTACAGACGGATGTGACTTTGTTAACCACACAACAGCTGGTTTGGACGATGAATGTGTTTAGAATGAAAAAATGAGATTAATGAGACTGGTAATTTTGAGTGATCACATGCCGGGCATCTTGACGGATTTCAAAAACTCCACTAGGATGTACATAAATTTGATATTATTTAGGACCTCATTTTATTTCTTCAAATGTGTAACACAAATTAAAGCTATTGCACGGCTCAAGTTTTGTTTACACAACTCCTGTTTGCAGTGTTGCAAAGTTTAGGAACCGTATTTGCTTGAATATTTTAGGATCGGAATGGGCATTTCATGCCGGCAAAAAAACAGCATTGACATGCAAACGGTGATGGAGACATTACCATTTAAAAGAAAAACATACAGAACAAATGAAAATGGACAAACATGATCACACATTGAAACGCAGTGGCTGACATGGAAAAATTAAACAAAAAGACACGGAAGATGTCTGCCCCCTGATTGGCTGTACATACCGATACGATTTCAACACTCTGAAGCCACACACACACCAAAGAGAGAGAGGAAGCTTAGGTTGTAAGAAATGCAGCAGTTCAAGGAGGACAGATTTTTTGTTTGCATTCTCAAACAAACAAAACAGATGTTTCAAAGCTCTACATTTTAAAGCGACAGCGTGTGGCTATTAGCCTGGCTGCCTCTGAGTGCACCAGGAGAGGAATAAAAGAACAAGATATAAGGTCTACATGCAGAGTAAAGAGAGGAACTAATGGGAAACCTTATATGTCAAGTCAGCAGAACGGACTCACCTTTTAAAAACAGCAGTTTCGGTTTTGGCGTCCACAGTTAGACTGACCGTCTCCTTCATGGAGCCATTGGTGACCGTTTCAGTAATGCGGTCGCTGGGAGGCTCCTCCTCGGGTTCTGAGGTCGCCCTTTCCTTCCCACTGGTGTCGTTGGAAAGCCACGGATCTATGTCTGGAGAACCGGCCAGATTTATTCTAACTGCTCCGTGTTAAAATAAACTGCATGAACGGCAAGAGTCTATTCTTACTTTCTTGCTGCATGGGCGCATTGACGCCCAGAGGGTCTGCCGTCTCTATGCTGGTCTCCATGGCTACAGGGGAATTGCTCCTCAACGGATCCTTGGGGCTAAATAAAGAAACGAAAGAAAAAGTGAAATGTTTGCACATTTATTGTGCTAAGTGGTGTGGCATGCATTAGGCTCAAATAGAATGACCTGAAACAGTGGGTGGCCATAGTAACGTTCTAGTGAGGGTCAAAAAGATTTGATGAAGATTTTAAAATGGAGATGAAATAGACAAATGTGAGTGTTTACAGTGAAATATTAAATACTTTACTGTCAAACATGCACATATTGATACTGCAGACAGAACTCAAATAAAAGGCATTTACCTGCAAAAAAAATAGATAACATGGACACTAATTGGGTTCCACTAAAATCGTTTAAAGGCTGTGTGACCATTTCTTAAGTAGACTTAATTATACTCGTGTATAAATGACGTTTCCTTGTTCATTTTAAAACAAAGTTTTCAGGGATCCTGCATGGTATGTTACAAGTGTTTACTAGAAAAACATTAATAAGCTTGCATATTGTAGTGAATAAGTGCGTTTCCTGCAAAACTCGTTTTGAAGGATTTTTTCTGACACTTGAGCTCTTTTGAAGACGTCCAGTGAGTTTCAATAAACCCTATTTTTAATTGACTAATTAAACATGCAATGGCAGCTTGTAACAGTACCTGACAGGTGTGAAGCTAGAAAAGTCTGCCCAGCCTGCCGTGCCATCTGCAGCTGCATTTGGAGAGCTCCAGCCTGGGGGTATGGGCATAGAGGCCCGGGAGGCAGACGTAGGTGCATTGGGAGCCACAGAGTTGCCTGTGTCCATTGGTACGTCGTCGAAATTTGCGGTCCACACTGGACCTGAACCAACAATTAGGTGTGACTCCTTATCTTCAGTTTAAGACAAGTGACAGATAAGAGAGTGCTAAACTTTTAATCTCACCATCCCCAGCATCCACTTCCATTCTGTCATCTGATGTTGCGTTAGCGGACTCAAACGGGTCTCGTTTGCCATCTTCCTCCTCAGAATCTGTGCTCTCCTCGCTATCTGTACTTCCTGAGCTCCTGCAGGGTAAAAGTGAGACATGTAAACCAAACAGAAACTAAAGAACTGAACGGCACAATGTGTTCCAAGAAGAAGGTATGATACCTAGGGCGTCTCTGAGCTTCTGGTGCGAACGTGACATCTTTTTCATCCCAAATATCCTCTTCGTCGGAACCGGTGTCCTCAAACTGCTGGATCTTCTCTTTACAGCAGGCCTCAAAGAGCGCCATGTTTGCCTGAGCACAGCAGGAAGAAACTATGAAAACATCATGATCGCTATTTTGTTAGTTTAATACCAAACCTTAGATATAAATGAGAACACTATAATAAATTGCTTTAATAACACTTAAATTATGTGTTCATCACAGAACCACATCATGAAGCACATAAAAGGAAGATACTAAGTAAATAATTTCTGATGAACGTCGCAAACGGTTCACCAAAACACATCATGTTTATGTCTTTCATAAACACTTTTTTTAAAAACTAGCTAAAATCATCACAATGAAACACATACTTACACTCTCATTTGTATTCAGGGAAAAGTTGATGTCTGATATTCTATCAAAGGGAATACTGCAAGGGAACACATTTGAGTTTGATTACATCATCTCCAAACACTGACACCACAAAACAGTTGATGTATGATATTCTATCAAAGGAAATACTGCAAGAGAACACATTTGAGTTTGATTACATCATCTCTAGACAACTACACCACACAACAGCCTCTCAGCACCCCATCACCCCCAGCATGTCTAACACACAAAAACAACCCACTCAAGTGTGTTAAGATCACCAATTCCACACAAGTTTACTCAAGACAAAAAGAGGGCAGTGATATGATCAAATATTTATACAACTAGAATAATTCATGATTACAATAATCCCAACACAAATATCAACAGACTAATCCCCCAAATGATTTATTTCAATGCACTGTAGGTACTTACTCCCCGACATCATCCTGATCGGCAAACTCTTCGTCATTGAAGCCAAACTGCTCAATAAAATTGGACGTCATTTGTTGCATCTGATAATCAGAAAAGGCCTGGCAAACCCAGGACCAATGATAATGATATAGTCTTGACACTATAAAGAACTTCATTTCACAACCACTCAGCAATTATGTCTCACATCAGAAAGTACCAGAAGGACTACAACTTCATCAACAGTTTAAAGAAGCAGCCATTAGCTTTACCAATACATTATTAGTATATTATTGCTATTTATAGCCAGTTTTTGAGGGCTCATCCGGACACAGACTTACTTGCTGAAGGGAAGAGTCCTGGTGGAACCCGCCGTCTTTGAAATCTACCTCATCATCACTGGACGAATGTATGTGGTGTGTGTTAACCTGACAATGAAAGTGCAAGGAAACATTCAGTTTCATTAAACTACCAACATATGTTATGATATATGCAAAACATATGGAAATAGATGGAACTCTCAAAACAGTGCAACTACTTAAATACAAAACCACTGAATTCAAGCAAGCACACGTACTAAGTCTACAGTGTTTTTCTTGTTTGTATCTGCTAGCTGTCCCGAAGAGAAGGATTCCCATCTCTCCCTTTCTTCCTCTGGAAGTTCTGCAAGAGAATGAATGGGATAATTAAAAACCACTTGAAGGAAATCTTCTCTTTTAACAAACATTCGAGTCTATGGACAAACCTGAGATGAGCTGTTGAATCTGCACCCCATTTGGGCCCTTGTCACTGTTGTGGACTATAGAATTAGCTATTCTGGTCAGGTGTCCCATGTATCCCCTCCGTCGCCCACCCTCAACCCTGAGGAAAGACAAAGACAGTGTTATGAGAAGATCTCTCTCTCCATCAGAGGTATACAAATAGGACGACTCTAAACAAATCAAATTTAGGGAATCAGACTCACTGTTCCTTCTCATTTGATCCCCAGGCATCAAGAATTCTCTGTATTAACTGGCACTTTTGAAAGAGCTGCGAATCGAAAGCAAACAGAACTGATCAGACTTCACTATGCGAATCTAACACGTGCTTTCTGAAGGATCGGGATGGAAAAACTCACATGTTTAATAAGGATGTTTTCTCTTATGGGTTCTTGGTCGTTCTCTCTGTTAATCTCAGGAGACTCACTTTGGGTTGAAGGCATCGCTAATATCATCGCTGTACATATTTCTACTTGTGTATGTAGGAAGTTATTCCACAAGTATTTGAAGTACATATCCTAACAGAAAAAGACAGCTTTTAATCATTTTAAAACATTATGGAGTGTGAATAATGAATGTTTGGACCCTGCATATATACACAAAACATACTCTTAACTGAAGCACTTACAAGTATGACTCCCAGTGTGTTTAGGGCGATGAGCTCCTGGTTTATGATATGAGTGTTGGTCTGCAAAAGGCTGGTCACTAGTCGCACCACATTAAGGCGAGTGTTTCCCACCGGTGGATCCAGCACCCCCCATGTGGTGTTCAAGATAGTTTTCTAATAAGAAAACAAACAAAAATTATTTTGCCGTATTACTTGACTGCTGAGGATCGAGTTGGGCAGAACTAGGTGGACACCGGCACAATGTTTTCCTGTTGTTTCATGCTGAGTGTAATTAGGAACTGAGAGATTTCAGCCTTAAAGAGATCAGCTGATTTAACATGGCAAAGTTTAACCGCCACACACGGGTGTGAGGCTCACCTTTGGAGGCTCAAGCAAAAGCTGGTGAAAATCTTTCAGTCTGGGCCTGACAGCATCTAGAATACTCTGATTGACCGAGAATGATGGGTGGTTCATACCAGGGGGACAGATCTCCAGATGACCCTCAAAACTGCAACAAAAAAAAGGCATTAAGAAATCAACACTGGTTCAAGGGATCCAGTAAACAAAGCTTACCGAACAAAAAACATGCACTCACGCTGGTCTCCGTGTCTCAAAGAGGGTTAGAAGTATCTGGATAACGCTGACTATAGCAGACTCGTTCTTCTCTTTGTCAAAGATGTTAAACAGCAATTGTTCTACAGTCTCCTGTCTGAAATAGATGCCACATGGTCCATTGTGATTTTCAGGTTGACAAAAGGTGTCGCACTACCGTGCTTGAAACTAGAGTTTAACCTTAATCCCTTCGAAAATGGCACTTTTTAAAGTCACTCATCGTGGATTAAGAATTTTGGATAGACTCACTTCTCCAGTGTGGCCAGTAGGGGGTCGGGCTCCGAGCAGCCTTGAACTTGGAACATCTGATCTCTGCTCAGCCGTATGATCTCACAGAGTGACTGCGACGCATTTGAGTGTCTCTGTGTGGAAGGAACAAGCCATTACTGTTACATAGCTAGCAAGTATTGGATGGGGAAAGAATGGGTCATGATGATGTAGCAACCGACAATATGTAGGTTTACAAGTTTAAATTATCTCCTTGCAAGTTTTGTATATTTAGAGCTCCCAAGTTGTTTTTTTAGACCGCATGGATGGTAATCCTCTTGAGAAGTTACCTTTAAATACAGCCACAAATATGCAGACAGAAAATGCGAATATATTGAAATATTGATATTTTTACAGAGCTTTCCTACTAGTCATTCAAGCAACCTGCATGTATTTTCATTGAAAAGATATGCATATAAGAATTATTTCAATGTATAAAGTTACACTTACATCCTCGTCCTGAGATGGCTGCACCATATCCACCAGCCGCTGAATAATTTTCTCCTCATTAAGCCACTGTGGAGGACAAGAGATAAAGAGAAAATTGTGAGGTGCTATTGTGATGACAGTGAGTGGATTAAACAACAAATCCAAATAAATATCCATGAAATTGTTCACAAAGAAATCCACTTTACCCCATTTTTAATAGAAGACAGAAAAACATATTATTATAATATCTATATAACATAAAAATCCCGGTGTCTCACTATGCCTTTTGGATATATATGCATAAGGTATAAGGACTTACATTTAATACATCTTGTCTAAGCTGCTGTGGTTCAATGCAGGTGAGCATTCTGAGAAGGAGGTCCATAATGGCTGAGGTCCCTATGTGTTTGATCATCAGATCCACAAAGTCTTCCCTCTTTCTAAGAAACTCCACGATCTAGCGGCAGAGAGGAGAATCATTTAGAGAATTTGTATTATGTTTATTTGAAAGAAGCTACTTTGGCAGTCACACCACTGATGAGGTCGATTCCACGTACATGCTCTGGTTTTCTTCCGATGAGGATGCTCAAGACCTTGCTAAAGAAACTAGCCAGCAGCGGGTTGAGAGGGGGCTCATTTTGCAAAAAGCTATAAAGCTTCATCAGCAAACTTTCATCTTCACCGAGCCTGTCGTTGATCTGGCCAACATCTGAGGTCAGGAGTTCACAGGATATGTTGGGATACCTTTAATAGCACAAATAACTTGGTTAGAGAACATTTTATAAATCAGGAGATTACATGGCCCACCTGTTCATATTTTCTACACTTTTTTTCACTTTTCCACAACTAAAAACCTCCAGAAACCCTGAAAGGACATTTAAACGGCAGCTAAAATGTGATAAGGTCTTACTTGTATTTGATCTTCTCCTCCACGTCATCATTAGGCTCCTGTGTGATGTAACCCACAAGATCCTCCATGCACTGCGGCCTGACCAGGAATTCCACGAGTTTGTGGTTTTGAGCTTTGCATTCCTGCAGGACGTCCTCCTCGTCCATCACCTCTGTGAGTGTCACGTCATCTTTCTCCAGGAGTGTGTCGATGTGGGACGTCGTGTGCAGATCAAACTTCCAAAACATGGTGCTGCTGTGGAATAAATTAAAAGGGGAGGATGGATTTTCAGGAGCACGATTACCATGCAGACATAGTGCCAAAATTGACCAGATGTTGCTCAAGATTTCCTGCTATTGTGTTGCTGCAATTTTTGTGTACAGAGGAGATAAGTGCCAGGGGACTTACCTGTGAGTAGCAGAGACCAGAGGGTAAAAACTCTGATTAAAAATAAAATGATGCTTGTGCTGTTTGTGACTTCTGGCCCATTACAGGCACCACAGGCAGTAGAAACTGGAGAGATCCTAAAGTACAGACCACATGCATAAAGAAATGGCTTCTGCCACAGCAAAACACTTAACACACACCTGCAACAGAGAAGAGACAGAAAAAAACAGCGTCCGTCAGTGAAGATTAAGAATGACATTTAAACGCATCTCCTCTCACCAAACCATCTAGACTGGCAGGTTATTTTTTTTAATTGGCCGTTTCTGATTATTTCCATCATAAGCTTTCATTATTAGTCAATACACATTTTAAACGAACAAATTTGTTACAACAATAACAAGAGACACTTTTCCAGTTCATCAGGTCATATCTTAAAAAAAAATCAGTCACCATGTGATTAAAACCTGTATATGACCTATGACATGAAAAATGAATGTGGTTTTGCAAGCGTGTTCTGCTAAAGAAAGTCATACAGGTTTGAAATAATACAAGGGTGAGAAAGTGATTTTTTTTATGTTTGTCTTTGAGTGAACTATCCCTTAAACAATCGGTTCTCAGTCCTGGTCCTCGCGACCGCTGCCTTAAACCAACAATTTCCAAATGCTAAAAGTTGTCATAAAACGGAAGAAATTATTGTCTTTTTATCCCGTATTGTGACGTATACCTGAGTGATAGGACTTCTGAAACGAGAAAAAAAAAATTGGGCGGGACTTGATTTCAACTAGTGTTGTCAAAAATCGCTATTTCGATAAGTATCGATACTGAAATATCTGAACGGTACCAATACTAATTTCCCGAAGTATCGACGCTCCGATCCTAGCCGAGCTGTCACTTTCACTTTTCTCCAAAGGCGCGTTGACAAACACCACACGTGACCGCAGTGCCTGTCACGTCTGATTCGCTCTGGTTAAATAGCAAAATTGAAGTGAATATAAATATGGCGTGTGCGGCGCCTCCGCAACCGGCTTTGGTTGATAAAGAACACAGCAGGAGTGCTATCTGGAAATATTTTGGATATGAGGCAAATGAACATGGAAAGCCGAAGGACACAAACAAGCCAATATGCAAGAGCTGCTACAGAGCAGTGCTAACAAAAGGCGCTAACACCTCTAATATAGCGATATGAGTGTTGTCTTGTTTATTCAGCGTAGTTCTTAAAGTTAATATAATCCGACTGAGGAATCTTTAACAGTGAATCTTTAAAGACTTTAACTGTGGTCAAATGTAAATTAACTTGTGCTTAATTAACTTAATTCAAAAAATGATTACGTGTGTGGATCGGTGATATTTGAATCCGGCATTAAAATATGTTCATCAAATAATGTTATGTATTGACCAGCATTTATGAACGATGAGCAATGCATTTGCTGCAGTATATTTTAATCTTTAATGACAGTATGTAATAAAATACAACAGATCATGTTTGATCTGGTCCAATGAAAAAAAATATTAACAGATAGAACTTTGGATTTTAATTAGTACATGTATTATTAAATGTTAGTTTAAATTAACTTTTAACTAAGATTAATACATGTTTTGGAAGTATTTTTCATTGTTTATTTATGTTAACAAATATCTATTACCAATTACTTAAGTTCTGAGATTAGTTACAAAGTTCAGTTCATTTTAAAAGTGCGGTCAAAAAAATATATATGTTTATTAAAGTTTGGCATTCTCTTGTAGCACCAGAAAGAAGATGAGACTCGAACTGCAACAGTACATAATGCGTTACAACACACATTATGAAGAATTATAATGCCTTTTACCCTTTAATAACTCTTTATAATACATTATATATGTTATGTTTATCTTTAAATAATAATAAAAAAAAAAATTACCCCCTTAATGTTGTGGCAGTTTTTTTCTCTGTGGTATCGAAAATGGTATCAAGTATCGATATTTTTCAAGGTATCGTATCGAAGTTAGAAATTCCAGTATCGTGACAACACTAATTTCAACCACTGAGAACTGATTAGATCATTAAAAGGTGAAACATTTGAAAGGCAGTTTGCAATCTGTCAGTCATTGCAGCCCTGCGCTCGTGACATTCCTCGTGACCAGAAGTGAAGAGAGGTTATTCGAGAGGGGAAGGAGGTTAACGTTTTTTGATTAAAGATTACAAGTGCAAATTAATTTTTTATATAAATAAATATTTATAATAAATACTTCACCACTGTGTAAAACACTTAGAATTATTGTTTTTTATTTAATCAGTAAAATGCTTCAGAGCTCTAGTCTGCGACCAAATTGCGTGTGCATTTTTTACAAGTACCCACGCATCTACAACCTGCAAATTTGTAATTTCTTCTACTTGTTATTTCATGTGGTAAGATGAGTAAAACGTGAGCCCGCCAACAGTGCAGTCTGTGTGTGATAATCAACTGCTTGGGTCACTTGCATCACTTGTGTTTCCTGCTGCATTCGCGGACACGCACAATTCATGTAATCACACACTCACAACGTGAGCGCATTACTATGATTCGCTGTTTACTGTGATGGATTTATTGAGCCCAAGGATGAACTAATTATTATATTAGAGATGTATAAAACAGAACTAGCCAAGGAGGAGTTCAGGAAACTTTATTAATCTGTGGATTACTTAAAACAGCGCTGGATCATTTCAAATCCGTTCAGAGAAAGAAAGTATGCTCTTGTTAAGATTTATTTGACCTTATATTTACATTTGTTGTGAACATGAGGAAAAAAGTGTCCTCAATACAATCGAGACCTTCAATTTTGCTTTAATGTGTAATACTGTAAACAATTAAATATAATTTTCAGGATCTACATTACTCCTAGGAAAAGAGTTAGTCTGGAGCCCTACAATTTATTAACATAATGAAACACGTCCATTAAACATTTTTTATCTGAGGCGTTTCATCTTTAATCTTAACAAAGTAGGTTCCTTATTGTGAGGTTGGCAGGCTAGCAACACTTGACCGGTCATAGTGCAACTGTCTACCGATAGGCAACCGTCTTGAAAATTTCACTTTCCCTACAGGTACACAACATTGAAAATGCTCTTTTTGTACCGGACAAACATTGAAAATATCAAAAAAGCTATTCTTTTGTTGTTCTACCTTCAAATATTTCCTCTTGACATACATCACCTTAAAACACCGATACCAATTACAATTGAAGCCCACACACAGCTATCCATTATTTATAGTCCTAGGGAAGTGACAATTTTTCCAGTCTACGAAGGTAGACCAACACGCGCCTCAGAGGTGAAAGGTTACAAAGCCAACAAGCAGCCATCTTGACTTTCATGAATGGCTAAGAGGAAGGAAAGCTTATTAATAGACTAAGAGGGTTGGGCCTGGCTTTCCTGAAAGTGCTTTGACACTGGCCTCTATCCATCCTCAACCAAAGACATTTGATGCTGTCAAACTAGTTAGTGAAGTGAGTGCGTTGTACATCCAGTTTTAAATTCATATCTAGTAATGAGCCAAGAATACCTATAAAACATAGTACATGCATATCAACAGACAAACAGCCAGATCCAACATAACTAAAACAGAAACCCAAATTGAATTTAGTAGGATTTTACTTAAAAACAGCACACAGATTTCACCGGCACAGATACTGTTCAATTGACAGATGTCATCCTCCGCTAATGTAAACCATTTGTAACAGCTTAGACAAACAACATGACTGCTTTACAAAGCTGTGCATTATTGATTGTAATTTTTTTTAGACGTGGTCTTTCAGTCTATGCATTCACTACAATAAAGGCTTAAAAAGTCCCTGTGAGCAACAACAAACAATTTGGGAGAAAAAAACAGCCAAAGAGAAAACCATCATAGATAAGTCACATCAACTTAAAAAGGATAGTTCACTCAAAAATTTAAATTCTTTCATCATTTACTCACCCTGTAGATACTATACCTCTATATAAAAAAACGATGAACACAAAAAAGATATTTGGAAGAATGTTAGTAATTCTCAGTTCCAGAGAATTACTAACATTCTCTGGACATCATTGACTACATAGACATTCTCTGGACAGTTTCAGACATCATTGACTACCAGAATAAAATGGTAGTCAAAGGTGCCCGAGAACTTTTTGTTTTCCTAAATTCTTCAAAATATCTCATTATGTGTTCAACAGAAGAAAAAAATATATTATTCCAACAAACATTTATTTTCCTACCATGGTAGTGGATGATGTCCCAGAACTGAAAATGGCTAACATTCTTCCAAATATCTTTCTCCGTGTTCATTAGAACGAAGATATTTATACAGCTTTGAGATGAAGATATTTATACAGCTTCATTTACTTTGGGTGAGTAAATGAAAGATTTTTCCTTTTTGGATTAACTAACGTTATCTATCCCTTTAAGCCAATTTAGCTGACTTAAGTGGAAAACTCATTACAGTAACGTTAGATCACCTGCACGTTCAACACAAGTAAGTTAACTCTGAGCCGAAAGAAATCCCAGGAAACTCTCGTGACTTCTTTTCCGTGGCTATAAAAAGGCCTGCCAAACCTGCCCAGCATCTCAGAGGCCACAAAAACAACAACAACTCCCCCGGTTGCACTCAGAATCGAGCCGGCAAAGATGATCTGCGCACACAAGTGGACCATAAAATTCTCTGCCATGTCAAAGCAACTAGATTGTTTACAAGTGTGATGGATATGTTAAATCCAAGCTTTCAGAATACAATCACACCGGCCTACTAACAAAAATCTGTTTAGGAGATCAGGTAGATTTTGGATGTAGTGTAAAGAAAAATATATTAAGCATGGATCTCTGATCAGTTAATATAATAGACAGTGACTTCAAGGCTTTTATACACAAATTAATATAAACATGTTTAGTTCCTCTACTGGTTGGCTGTATTTAAACCCAGTAAGCCACATACATGGACAGCATTTTTTTTTGGTTATCACAGACACATTCAACCATTGCAACACAAGCTCCTCTGACTCTGACGGTTTTGACACACAGCCTTTTTGTCCCACTTTCCGAAGTTTTTCTGCATGTCGGGCCCCGGCATTAGCTAACACTCTTGCTTCCGCCAGGAAAATACCACAGATTTGACACTTTCATAAACACCGAGTTTATTCAAATGTTCGGCACTCAATGTAAGAATATTTTAGTTGTAATGAGAGAAAGGGAAGGAAAATCACCCGTTCTGACTCAACAAAACAGAGAAGTGGCAGCAGGCTACTGCTAAGCTAACAGAGACACACAACACAAATACGCACCGATTAAGACAGCGGAATATTGCCAAAGTCCGGCATGAAGACTGGAGAACCTTTGACTAGAACGGTCACCGGAATGAAAAAGAAAAAACGATGCGAGGTACGTGGGTTCTGGTGGAAATAAGGTGTATATAACAAAATGTGACAGGCGCGAAAAAAGAAACCATCAGAGTTCACTTTTCAAGATGGCGGCGTTATCAACTTCAACAGCCCCAACCCCCATCTGAGGCAGAGGAGCTGTCAATCAAAACCTCCTGCTGCATACTGATTGGTTAGAGCGCCGTGAAGCAAAAGCATGCCGTTTTTTGTATCTCGAAAAGGGGTGCTGTAAATCTTAAAATTGGCACACCACGAAAATAAATATCCTCTTTAGCAAAATGTGCTATGTTTTTGGTACTATATAACTGTAAGATAACACGTTTTAACGCGATTTTGAAATTAAACTAAACCATTGCGCACACCCAACAGCAGCTCCTCCAATAGTATTTTAGGTAGATTCAATATCTCTTCACTGATTGGTCCACGGACACGTCAATCAATTGCATGTTCGATTTCAAAACTAAGTACAGCTTCGTAAAAATCACGCGTATTGCTTTTTCTTACCTTCTTTGTGATAGCTTGTCATAGCGTCTCTTGTGAAGACATCCTAGATTTCAACATATCCCAAATATAAATCCGTTACTCTTATAATGTCCTATAAATCTTACAAAAAGCACACCGCTCACACCGTCGCTTTCGGAATTGACTTAACCGGCTCGTTGCTCGCAACGCCCTAGCAACAATAAGACGTCACAGTGATTGACATGGCGACGGACCAATCAGCGGCGAGTGCAAAAGCCACACATTACTGAATGGAGGATTCGATTTGCTTTGAGAATTAAGCGACAAGGTTTTATTTCAACGCAAAACTGAAATAAAACAATTTCTCAAAACATTGAATTTGCTAGTTAAAATGAAATCACATTTATTTCTAAAATGTGATATTTAAGTGTAGGGATTTCACTATCGAGGAACCATTATTAAACCATTCATAAAATCTGAGTCAGATGGTCTACAGCCCATCTCTAAACCCTGCTGGTCGAGCAGACATGCAATTATGGGTTTAGTGCAGCATGGCAAATCGGATCTGACGTCTGACCCTTATGTTAAATGTGATGCATAAATTCAAGGAGTCAGGCCGTAGAACGAATGTGTTACAGTTGATGAAAGGTATAATTCAGACAAGATCTATTTCATGTGTTTATATAGTTTTGATGTTTCCTATGTCATGCAGTACCATAAAGATAACAAAACCTTCTGCGGGTTCTCCTCATAAGAGTAAAAGCAGACAGAATGAATGTGTAACACATGTGTCAAATCAAGCCTATACGCTTCCACAGTGTTTCTGAATAAGGAATGCCACGGACATGTGGGTTTTCTATGACCAAAACCATGAAACATGTGGACAGCAGTTTTGAAAATCAAACGTTTGTGCATGGGATTGCCTAACAATATTCTGCCTCTTCTAATGACGGATTATGTCATGGAAATCGTGCAGACTATTGTTCAGATGCTTTAATGCCCCTGGAGCCATGCAAAGATATGTTCTTATGTCTTAGGAAAAAGGCAGTTATCATCTTTTTGATCCTTTTGTTTTCTTTTGCATTTATATACTGTCTGGGACTCATTTGTAAAACCACCTAAGAGCTTTGCATCTTTTGTCTTTAACATTTATTTGAAGAAGTACCAGAAATGGTTTTCTGTGCTGCCGTGCGCAATACATTTTTTTTATAGCATTTGTGATGAGAGTTGCATTTAATCAATCAAATAAAAACAAATCAAGAGAGAAGGTAATAAATATAAACAAAAAATGTCATTAAATTCACAGATTTTTTTTTATAGGTTGTAAATTGAAAAGAGCTCTTCTTGACACACAAAACGTTTGCACATATTTTAGCACAAGACCCACAATACTGCAGTCCTGCCACACTTTCCTCTCAGCTCCTGGCATGTGTAAGCATGTTCTCATGTGCCTTTCATCCTTTTAGCTCCTCTACTACACCGATCATAAACAAAGAGAGACAGATGGATACACGGAGGGGTGTTGATATTCCCTTCCCCCTTTGGCCCAGGAAGGAGCCTCATAACATGTGTTCACTTCTGTCAAGTGTGAAAACAGCTCTTCAAGATGAAAAATGAGAAACGGGGAATGTACGTTTAGCTCTCAGCTGCTGTTTTTGACTAGTTTCATGCCCTCATTTTTGGACCCGCGTTTGAAGTCACTTTTGATAACTGTCATCGCACTGACAGACATTTAAGTTTTAAAATATGTTTATTATAATCTATGTTGTCAGGGGGTCAACTTTGATTGAATCAAATCAAATCGTGTCTTGTTGTCAAATCGTATTTTTATTGAAATCAAAGAATGTTAATTTAGGTACAGGGTTAGGGTTAGGCAGCTGTATGAGACATATTGACTATAAGCAAAACAACTAAAGTCATACACCTTTAAAAACAAGAAAAAGGTGAAAACCTAGAAGACAGATACCCACAATATGCACACATATTTACACAGGGCGACACAGACACACACACGGACAGACACAGACAAGCATGCACGCAATCACAGTGAAAGCAGACATTTAAGATACATATGAGAGAAACAAAGGTCAAATATTAAACAGACTATACATTTCTATATGCAATATTAATTATGTAAAACTTCTGAATTCTAAAGCACATATAAAACACATATAAAAACAAATCTAAAACGAAAATAAAACAATGCAATTAAGAAAACTAATGTCTTTAATGTAAATTTAATAGGCCTATGTTTCAATTTTAAATGTTGTGTTGTGAACAAAATTACCATGTTTTTCATGCTTTTCTTTTTTATAAAATTTTATTTTGTGTTACCAAAATGACAATTTGGGAAGTTTTGGTGTAAGTCATTTTGCATTATTCTCAATGTCACAAAAGTCTTAATGACCAAATAAAAGACTTCCTTATTCAAAATATTTTTTTACAGATTACAAATGAATAGAACATTTCATGCAATTCACGTAAATATTAAATATCACATTCAGACTAAAACATAAATATGAATATCATCCAAATTCTTGATTTTTTATACATCTATGGAGGAATGTTTAATTCCTGTTTTAAACCACATGAGGGCAGCAGATGACAAAATGTCGTCTTACTGTCCCCTGACAGTGTGGTCCGACCAGTGTGGGTACGTCACATCTTTCATTTACTACCTTTGATCATCCCTAGCTCTACATTAAATAATATCAGTTCACTGCTCTGGTAGGAGTTGTGTAGTGTTTTTTAATACTAGTTGGCCAAGTGTTTATATGCATTAAACGGTTAGTTCCAGTCCTCTGATTTGTTAATAGCTGTGATTTATAAAGCAGAGTTGTGACCTCTGCACTTAACGACTGCGCAACGTAAACGAGACTGTTCACATTCGACCAGGGACTATTTTTTACAGCGGAAGAAAAGATTGAACTGATTTTCTTTTTGAAAGCTGCATATATTTTTTGTCTTAACATAACAGTTTAATAAAATCAATAGAGTATGGATAACTTTACTTACATTTACATTACATTTAGGCATTTGGCAGACCCTTTATCCAAAGCGACTCACATTGCTTCATCCTATACATCTTACATAGGTATTTGCAATCCCCTGGGATCGAACCCACAACCTTGCGTTGTTAACGCAATGCTCTTACCACTGAGCTACAGGAAAACTTGAGACGAATTGTTCATGGGAAAAAAATCCAAGGTTTATCGAGAATAAACAACAGCTAGCACATCCTAGAGTTCCTTATTTCGCAGATGGCGGACGCTTTTTTCCAAAGCGACTTGTAGCCAAACTACATCATCAGTGCGAACACTAGGATCGAACCCATGACCTATGCATCGTAAAAGTAACCACTACAACTCCTTCAAGTAACCTAACCAGCAACCAAAGGTTAAAAATAGTGAAATGCCCCCATGAATAACACCCCTGATAGCACACGTATATCTGGCTAACATATATTTTACGTCTGCATTAACATATGCAAGACATCTAAAATACATAGTTTGCTCATCTGCAATATGTCTTGGAGATGTCTGCTGTCAGACGTCATATAGACATCTAGAAGATGTCTGTAAGAAGGTAATGATTTAGAATGGATGTTAAGCTGCTCTTTCGAAGATATTTCGCTTTTGTTTTTACGCAGCAGATCTCCAGATCTTTAGCAGATGTATTACAGGCGTTCAGACATCTCCGAGACGTAGTGCAGATGATCAAACTATGTATTGCAGATGTCAAATAGACGCAAGCCAGATGGATAGTGCAATCTGGGACACGTTTTAGTTTTAAATCAGAGTTTTACCCACAAGCCACCGTATTCACACATTCCTACATTCAAACAAGTAAATAAACAAACAAACCTGCACATTTCTTAAAATAAAACCTTTATTATATAAAAATGCTTTTGATACAAAAATTGTCACAAGTGTGCATTATATGAGGCATTTGTACACAAAACACAGATTTGATGGTGCACTGAAGAGCAAAAAGCCCCCAGTGTGAGTGGATAGTTTGATTTATACAGGTTCAAACCAAAGTGGTATAAAATCAAAACAAACGCAATTCAGTCACAATCAGATGACGCGTTACAACGACCTTAAGGGTTATAATAGTTTTAAATGCTTATCTATAAAGAAGTTTTTTGATGGGATCTAATTTTTGCATTAAAAGACACTGTTACATGAATTATTGTAAAAACAATCAGTTTGAGTTAAAATGAAGCTCATTTAATCATACAGCTGATCTCATTTTTTCTACATCTAATTCAAATCTAGTCTTAACGTGAGAGACATTTTGTTAAGTGCTTAATTTGCCAACAAAATTAAAAATACAATTCTAGACCATTTTGATCAAACAGACATAAATGTGCTCCAAGACATGTTTTCACCTGAATAAACAACTTACTGTTTATGAGGAAATATGGGGAAATGCTTGAATTTTCTACCTTCGCTAAAAACAAAACCCGAAACTCTTTCCTAAACCGCATGTTTGATAAATTACAAAGTAACGTTTTCTTACCATAGTATTATGGTACAATTGACCAAGTGTTGAAATTATAGCTTAGTGTAACATTATTATTATTTCATTTCACTTTTTTTAAATAGTTCAGTACACAAGATCTTGCATCCAGGTTTGGTTACTGTCTCTTTAAGACAGAAGCTGAAACCAGACTGTATAAGTCTCGCAGAAATTATGTTCACTCCTTCAAAATAATTTCACATGTATAATCAGATAGGACTATACACCACTAAAGATCTTTGCAATGAGATTAACAGCATGAGAATTAAAACAATGATATAATGGTCTATGGTCAGTTTCATTATAAACAAACATGTTTAAGCTGGCTGTTTCATTCATTATTATTATGTACAATAGCAGCAGACACACTTTTGGTAAACAGGACAAACCAAACACACGCTTGGAATCGTATCCTTTTCACATAGAATAGAATCAAAACAACACCTCATGGCCATTACGAAAAAAATTATTATTTACCTAATTACACATATGTACAACTCCATCGCAGCATCTTGTTTTGGTGTTTGTTGACGATTTGGTTTGATACTACTTCAGAGCAATCTCAAAAATGGTTATTTTAACCATCCTGAAACGGGGACGTTTGCATCCAAGTTGATATTTAACGGACTCGTGTATTGCAAAGCTCACGGGGGGCACAAAGAACCTTTAAAAACACTTGAATAAAATGCGTGAGCCGTGCCAAAAATGTTCAGACTTTCCGTTTGCGAATATCCTTAAAAGCATCCCCCAGCGATCTGAAATGTTTCTCGAACGAGAGTGTGGAAAGAATAAAATAGAATCTTGTTTGGACTATTTAAAACTATGTACAGGTCGTGGCTGTTTGCCAGGTGTCATGAGGAGTCCGTGCAGGGCGAGGGCGGCGGGGGACACAGTTGGAAGTAGCTGCGTTCCGTGGAGGGCGAGGGAGGGCAGCTCTCCTCCGCTGACATGTATTGGCTCCGTGGAGTGGGGGGTGGGGGGTAGGGGTCAGAGTCTGAATTGAGGTCCACGTAGTACTTATTGCTTTTCCAGCGGCTGGTTGTGTAGTCGCTGTCGCACACGTCTGTGCTGCAGGGGGTGGTGGGGGGCGCGACCCCTCGCAAGTAAGGCCTGAAGGGACAAAATATGCAGTGAATATGAGCAGTTATATAGTGACTCATCTCTCTTTCTTGCTCCATCTATCAACCATCCATTCTTTTCTTACTCCATCTATCCATCCAACTTCTTTCTCTCATTCTTTCATCCGTCCATCCATCTTTCTCACTCCATCACTTTTCTCATTTCATCTATTATCCATCCATCCATTCATCCATCTCGCTTTATATATCATCTATCCACCCCACTCCATCTGTCATCCATCTTTCTCACTCTATCTATCATCCTTACATCTCTATTTAAATACATCCATCTTTCTCCATCCCTTTTTTCACTCCACCTATCTACCATTTTCTCACTATATCTAACCATCTCTTTATCTCAATCCATCTAACCATTCATCTGTCACCCATCTCTGTTTCTCTATCCATTTATATATCATCCATTTGTCTTTCTCATTCCATCTATTATCCATCCATCTCTTTTTCTCATTTCATCTATTATCCATCCATCCATCTCATTTCACTCCATCTATTATTCATCCATCCATCCATCCATCCAGCAATCAATCTCGCTCCTTCCATCCTTCTCACTTCATTCATACATCCGCCTCTTTCTTGCTTTATCATCCATCCAGCTCCATCTTTTTTTCATTTCAATACATCCATCTTTCTACAGCCCTCCATCTTTTTTTCCCTTCACCCATCTACCATTTTTTCACTTTATCTAACAGTTTCTTTATCTCAATCCATCTAACCATTCATCTGTCACCCCTCTCTTTCTATATCAACCATTTGTCTTATCCATCAATCTCTTTTTCTCATTTCATCTATAATCCATCCATCCATCCCCTCTCACTCTCAGTCCGTCCATCCATCAATCTTGCTCTCTCGCTCCTTGCATCCTTCTTGCTTCAATCATACATTCGCCTCTTTTTGCTTTATCATCCATCCACCCAACTCTCTTTCTCACTCTATCCATTCATTTATCCTGTTCTCTTGCTCTCTGTCGCTAGCGCTCTCTCACCTGTAAGACCGAGTTGTGGATGGACTGGTGGAGGAATAAAACGCTTCCGCATTGTAAAGCGAGCGATCTGTTGCTGGCGACGGAGGAGGGTTGAGAATCTATACACAGAAAAGAATAAAAAAAATATACAACATTAGCCACAATAAACCAGATCAGCTCACAATGTACTTGAAGCATAACAAACAGCAATAAACTCATGACTACTGCAGACCTGTGGGTAAAATGCTCCTTTGGTGCTGGACGAGCTACTGGAGGAAGCTCCTGTTACATGGTTCCTGTCGTATAGAGGCGCCCCACTGCTACTACTGCCCATGAGACTCATTGAACTCATCATAGACTTCCCACAGGTTATACCTGCCACACAGAGAGAGAGAGAGACTCAGCATCCACAGCAAACTCCTTACTGTACCATCTGAGAGTTCGTTTATTAATGTAACGGCAGACCTTTACCTGTGAAAGTGCCATGTTGCGTGTTCGTGGGCGCTATGAAGTTAAGGGGGACGTGAGGGGTCCCGCTGATATACTCATGTGGAAAGCCTCCATTGGAGCCCTTGTAATGGCGACACACGACTCTCTGGCACACGAAACACATGCCACCCATCACAAACACAGAGAGGATGATGCCGATGACGGGCCCAATGGTGCTGGTGTGCCGAGGGAGATCGTTGGGGGTTGTGAAATCTGTACAGACATGTTATAGATAAGTGAAATAAGACTGATGTCTCGAAACCAAAAGATAACAAACTTAGAAAAGAAATGATGGGATTTAAAGGTTATTTTGTTTGAAAGTTGTAACTAAGCTGTTTTGGGTCACCATTGACTCCCATTGTAGTCTTTTATCCTACAGTAGGAGTCAATGGTGACCCAAAATGAAGGGTGAGCAAACGATGACAAAATTTGACTAAGTTCAAAAATTATCTACACAGAAGCTGATGATGATTTTTGGTCTGCTATGGTTTAATGTGGTATAGGCGTACCACAAAAGAGCTCATCGGAGTTGTCTGCGCAGTCTGGGAATGAGTCGCATTGTTGTTTTTTCAGGATACACTGGCTGTTACCACATCGAAACTGATTGGGCATACAAATGGCTAATGGGAAAGAGACAAAATGCATCAGAAAGTTAACTTGTTGAAACTGCTTCCATTAGCACAACACAACGGTTTATCTAAACATAAATAACTATTATACAATACAAATATTTAATTCAAGTTCAAATTGCAGCCAGACATACTCTCGCAATCCTGCTCGTCGGAGCCGTCTGCGCAGTCCGGTTCTCCGTTGCATCGCAGCTGGGCGTCAACGCACTGGCCTTTGTCGCACTGGAACTGTAGACCGGAGCAGATAGGGCAGTTCATCTCATCGCTGTGGTCCGCGCACTCCGCAATGCCGTCGCACCGCCAGTCCATGGGTATACAGTCAATCTCGCCGGTGGCACAGGTGAACTGTTCGCTAGAGCAGGTGGGAGGTTCTAAGGGAATTGTGGGTAAATATGTCAGTGCGTGTGCATGTCCTAAACAAAAGGCTGAACTGAGAATACGCCACTATGTTTTTTTAAACAGATATGTATAAATGAGTGACATTTACCTCCACAGCTAAGCAGATTTTGAAGCAGGACCAGGTGCGTGGGACACGAGCAGCGTGGGGTCCCATCTCCCTTAGCGATGCAGATGTGAGAGCAGCCTCCGTTGTCACGGGAACAAGGGTGAGATGCTGTAAATTGAGACATCATAATAAAGCAGTTATCAACCAATCAACATTCCAATTAAAATATCTTAAATAATAATTACTGTGTTGCTAAAATGTTTCAGTTGTGTTTCATTGTGTTAAGAGAGATGAGAGAGCAGGACTAACAAACACAAACTTACCAAACTCTTCTGGTTCCATATACTCGACCGCATGAATGCCGGTAAGAAACTGGATCCGGCCCTGAATGCGGGTTCTCTTCTCTCCGTTCAGCTTATCAACACGTTCGATCATCTGCTGCTGTCTGTCGATCCAGTACAGGTGATCACCCAAGACCGTCAAGCCCACGGGCTGCAGGATGTTGGAATCCTGGAGAACGATCCGATTGGCCCCTGAGAAGGAAACGGAGAACATCATTATGCTCAGGTTTTCTCATCGCAGATCTTCGACTATCTAATCTATTCGGCTTTTTGTTGTTGGGGGGGGTATGCTGTTGCGTAAAAAGATTAGCTCAAGCTTAAGGTGCTATGATCTGTCTCATGCAAACATCAAACATCAGAGTTGAGCATCTGGGGAGGCTTTGCTGCCTGGAAGCCCATTGGCAAGAATCAAGTATTAGACACCAGACAAACCAGTAATTTTGTGTTAAGAAGAAACTTTAATAACCTTTGAAGGTCTAGGAAATAGACACAGATATGAAGAGGATTATGAACGAGTATGCTAAAAAGTATGATTCAGTGAAACGTCAATGTACAGATGATGTTAAGACATCCTATAGTGTTGTGATTAGTTTGGATTGGACCGTATTGACTATAAACAGAACAAATATAAATTGAGCCTGAGAAATGGGGATGTGACCTGTACGCTGTAGCTTGACATGTTTAAAAGATCAGCGTTTCAATGGAAAGGTTAGCAGGCAAAATGCTTTCCAGAATTTCACAGAAATAATTACAATCAATTTGCATGATGGCAATGGCATGCAATTTGTTGACCATGGCAGCAAAATATACGACAGGAAATAACAAGAGTCACAAAGAATCAAAACATACTGAGCATCAATATTCCATGTCACGTATTTTTCAAACGCTCGCGTGTGAATATGAACTGGAAAACCGTGTAATATTTTTGGAAAGGTTTTGACATCAAAATTGATATTGAAAAATAAACGACTAGTGTCAAGTTGAATTGCAGAAATCTGTTTTTCTAAGCCCTCCATCGTGACTCTCTGACACAGCATCATAAAACAACTGTTTTAATATTCTATTAATTTACTCCATATTCTTCCTAAAGTTATACATTTAGTTTAATATTTTACAGCAAACCTTTATATGCATATAAAAGTACAATTTATTATGCATTTTCAATTGTGCTGTTATATAAATCAACGTTTATTAAGACACTTATTTGATCAGATATATATCTTATCCATCATTATAAGATGTGCAGCCAGAATGTGTTCAACTGATATTTACCAGACAGGTCGCTGCTTTCAATGCGTTTCAGGTCGGCATCCACCCAAAATAGTTTGCCCAGCTTGTTGTCCAGAGCCAGGGCTACAGGCCGGATCAGTCCGGTCGTGAAAAGAGATTCACGCTCTGTTCCATCCAAAGATGCACCTTCTATTTTAGCCGAGCGATCCTGTACTGTGGTAAAGTACATGTACCTGTCCGAATAAAGAGATTTGAAGGTCAAATATTTCCACAGTTAAAAAAACGACACTTCATAAAAATCTTTTCAAATTAAAACAACTCAATATTGCAAACATCATGCTGCACGCATTATTTACCAGTGCAAAAAAACTGCCGTGCATCTGTTTTGACTGCATGTGAAAAATCTTTTATATCTTTCTGAACACATCACAAAAGCTGTCCTAATGTTATGTCTGCGGCCAGTTTGCGATAAATCTCCAAGGTGGGTTTGCTTCACTGTTTTCAGTTGATGTCTGGAAAACCCACTACTTGCATCTGCTTGCAATTTTGTTGAGTTATGAAAAAATAATAGAACGGCCATATCAACATATCTGCCAATACATCGTCTGAGAGTCAGAAATTGGATGAAATATTACAGCACCAGACCAGGCCACTTCAAAAACAACCCGCTACTCCTGTGGGAGACATTTAACAGATATACATTATATTTGACGTGCTCCCTATACGTAAAGTTAAAAGAAAAAGTTTGGCTAAAGGATTAAAAGACGTAAAAATAGGTTATGCATTCTGAATCTGACTTTACTACGCAGAACAGAGTATATCGTGCATTATTATTTACACCTGCAAAACAAAACCTCATGCTGGATTCTTTGAAGGTTTTGTTTTGATCTTTTACCATCTGAAAAGGTTTGAAAACTGACTAGAAACAGCACTTCTATAAAACGAAACAAACACATTAAATCTGATTTTCAAGGACGTTTGCCAATAAATCTTTTGATCAAGTTCTGACAGTTTTGGATCCAGGTGCATAGAATACGAAGAACAAATCATACACGACTGATCAAAAGCAGTCAAAGACGAGGAATAAAAAAATGAAGATAATCTGTAGATTATCAATTATCTAAAACACAAAAATGAGCCATTAGAGGCAAAGCATGCGAAACATGTTAAATCCACTGAGATATCTGCATATATAAGCAGGATAACAAGAACAATCTACGGATGAAATGTGGTACTAAAAATAAAAAAATAACACCAACAGACGAAAAACAAGCGTATTCCATTATTTTTTTTTTTAAACCATTACGATTTTTTTTTAGGTAAATCGTTAGACTAATAGACGCAAAACAAACAATTATGTGCGAAAGAAAATATCTACGGAAACATCTTAAAGATAGTTAGATCTATTTCGAAAAGAAACCCCACAAGTCTAAACAAGAAGTATGAATATAACATGACTGTCTTTGTCATTCGTCTGCTTTGGCACAATCATATGATACGTTCCCCCTGCCCCAACCGAACCATTTTGTGATGGAAAGATACAAATAGAAAACCCACCGATTAGGGTCGCGCTAACAATGGGACGCACAATTACAGTAAATACAGCAACGCCTGCAAACAGTCGAGCGCCTAGCGAACGCGCCAGCTCGGGGACCACAGTGACCCATCTGTTCCAAATATCTGCTGTGAAAACGTCTGGCTGGAATTAAAGCTTTTCAACAATACGAAAGCAATGGCGTAGTGCCTTGTAATTAGAGAATCCAGTTCTGCTCCGAGTCCACCAAATATCAATACACACCCGGTGTGTTGGACTTTGGAGGAAACAAAATGTTTTGAACACGTTTTAAAGACGTTTTTATTTAGTTCCGAGCCAACATTGAATCAAAAATCACCCCATTTACTTTCTAAACACACAATTATTAGCTTATTGTGCCCTGTTTGTATTGGTCATCCTATTTATTTATCAACATGTAATAACTTGTGCCGGCTTTCTTTCTTTGCTAACATCACTTGTATCACCAAGGCTACTAAATAAACACGAACAAAATAGCCAAACAGCTATGTACACATTGTATCAGCAAACTCATATCAGCTTTATTCTTGGAAGAAAGGGACTCTTTTATGACGCAATAAATTCCTGATGAATAGCTCTACATTCGGAGCTCAATGACTATTTGTTACCTTTTAAAATGTGTCACAATGTTGCATTGCTGCAACTGCATTTTCAAAAAGACTTCATCTGAAACTGCTTCACTCATGTCATGTTTTGTCGACGTTTATATTGCATTCATTGCAAATAAAAAACGTCATACATTATCTACACATAATCTATGCTCTCCATGCTTCTTACCCTTTCTCAGCATTCACCACAATAGCACGCGGTTTGTCACCGTCATCCTTCAGGACCTCTCCGATGACATGTCCGTCCATTCGATGGATGTTGATGGTGTTGGTGGCCTCGCAGGTCCAGTAGACAGTGCGGCTGTAGGGGTCTAGACTCAAATCGTGGGGCTGCTTCGGGTGGAGGTTGGTTGGTGTCATCACAGTAGATGCCTGGAGAAATCGTAAATAAAACAATACTGAATGATACACAAATCTATAGTGGGTGATCTTTCATCTTTATGAGCCCTGTATCAAGTAAAGTCCAAGTTCACTGGGCATTGATTGAACAGTTACCTGAGTGCCGTCATCTCGAGCCCTCCGGATGTTCTGTCTCCCGTCCACCCAGTACACCAACCTCTCCAGGGGGTCGAAGCTGATGGCACGCAGATTCTTCATAACGTGGATGGGCAGAATCATGTCTGGACTTTGTTCTCCTTGGACTATTCGACTGATAGAGCTCTTCTGGCTGAAGAGCAGGAAGCTAGAGGGCGCTGTTGAGCAAAACAAGAGGCGACAAATATAAGAACGCAGGTCAGCGTCTAGCACTCCTCATTAGATTCTTTTATACCGTTTACAGGAAGGTGAAGGTCATGACTAACTTTCAATGCAATCAATAAACTCAGTGCAATCAGACATTCCCGGAAGACCAAGAAAGAAAGTGGACGAAATGGAAAAGCGGGATTAAAAGAGTGTTGCCAAGAACTCCTTGCCAAATTTTTCCGGTCTTTTTCATGGCTCGCTCTTGAAATCAAGTTCTGTAATTTTTTAGCTTATAAGGAATTAAATGCATATGACTGAGTTTTGCATGGCCAGAAGCCATTGTTTTCTAAAGGAGTGCCAACCTGCCAACTATATCTTTGACGCTATTATTCATTTCAACGTCTGGGGAACCAATTGAACGTTACGGTTGAGAGGCCCTGGATTTCCTTGCACCTAAAAGCCACTAATGTTATACATTTTTGAGGACATACGACTGTTGTGCAGAAAGCCCTTATTTGGAAATAGTTGGACGTGTATACATCTAATGTAAGTGATTGTTGAAGGTGTAAACTTACAGCTGCAGTTGAGTCCATTCGTCTCAAGGGTGTAGTGTGAAGCACAGCGACATTGGGCTCCTGAGGGTGACGCTAGGCAGAGGTGGGCGCAGTGTCCGTTGTTTTGCGAACATTTGTTGGAGCCATCTTGTCTGGAGGAGTGAAAAACCAGGATGTCCATGACATATTCTAGATGGCCCTGCACCACTGTGCGGTTCAACCCGCTGCGCTTGTCCGCTCGCTCGATGCTGCGCAGGTTCCAGTCCGTCCAGTAGATGTAGTCACGGTACTGGGTCAAACTGAAAGGATGAGAAAGATCATCCGCCACGATCTCTCTCTGCAAACCTGAGAATGAATGAAGAAGATAGTTCTCATGGCAATGTGAAGTAAATAGGCATTTGGGATGATTTGCAAGGAGTATAGTGGGTTACCTTGCATGTTTGTAGATTCGATCATGGAGGTGTCCAGATCTGTCCAGTAAAGACGTTGGTCGATGTAGTCGATGGTGAGCCCGTTGGCTCGGCCCACTTTGTCCACCAACGTCACAATGTTACTGCCATCCATGTGAGCGCGGGCGATCCTAGGTCGACCACCCCATTCAGTCCAGTACATGTACCTGTATACCCGAATCATGTACACAAGATTAACTGACCCCGTCCATACCAAAAATATTAATAAAACTTAAAAAAATCTAGTAATTAAAATGTATTTAATTTTTTTTATAAAATAATCTTTAAATAGAATAAATATTTAATACTACTAGAAAATCGCAAATATCTTTACTGTATTAAGACAACATGCGTTGAAAAAAGAAACAGACTGTTGGAACAAAGGAAATAAATAAGAAACTAGTGAATAAATGAATGAAAAGTGGAGGTAAAGAGAAAAAAATTGATGAAGAAAAATAAAAAGGAAAGAAAGAAATGAGACTGCAAGAATGAAGTAAAAAACGATTGGATGAATGAATGAAGAAGGGAAGGAAGGATTGATTGAATGAATGAATGAATAAAGAAAGAGGAAAGAAAGAGAAAAAATATGAAGAAAAACATTTTAAGTTAAAACCGAAAGAACAGAATGCGAGAAACCCAGCAAGAAAGAAAACACGGAAATGAATGAAAGGAACAGAAAAAAAGAAAGAAAGAAAAAACAGAATGCAAAAAAGCAAGCAAAAAAAAAGACTGACAGAAAATCACAATATCATGTGTCCATCAAAGACAGGACAGTCGAATGCCTTCTGCTCCACTTCCTGTCTGCACTAAACGATACAAATGTAACTTTTCCCCCCTAATCTGGTAAAACAAGAATTAAAAAAACGCATTTATCTGATCCCTCAACCATTAACACCAACGGGCAGAAAGTCAACACTTCTCTCTGTGAAGGTGAGAAGAAACAATGCTGAAGAATGTGTTGGCTATAAGAGAGAGTCGTGCTTCATAAGCCACAGGAATGCCTGATGGGTGCTGGAGGACATGACTTCACTACTTTCAGCCACATTCGGGACTCGTGGCATGTTGCCACTTGCTCTCCGTCGCACATACTCAACTCGATGCCCCGCAGAGACGCAGGGATAGTGATAGAGAGCTTTTAATGTAGATTAGATATAAAAACTAGCTGTAATTATAATTTAGCACACATCCAGAGGGCTATGTTTAACCAAAGTATGAGAATAGATCCAAGATGGCAGGTACTGTGCTAAAATGGCATGCGAAAGGCCGCAATTAACTTCTTGCCACATATGTCTACAAATGAGAAGTTTGGTTTCGAAATGAGATAACTCGAATAGTTTTTGTTATTGTGTTATCATGTCTTTATGATGTTTTATTGTGTTAGTTAGCAGGTCTTTTTGTTCTTATGGCTTACATCAAAACAAACCAACTGCAGTTTGATTGATATTATTGGAATGCACAATACAAATATAGATTTTTTTTAAAACTGAGATATCTCATTTTGGAACCAAACACTTCAAGTATAGAAAATTAATAGGATGGATATATTTTCTACCCAGCCGTTTGACTTCCATGATATAGCCACAAACCCACTGAGACATTTCTCAAAGTGTTCCACCGAAGAAACATACCCGATGGCGGGGTCCAGTGCTAGAGAACGTGGGTTATCCAGGTCTTTGCAGACCAGCACTTGTCGGTACTGGCCGTCCAAGCGAGCCACTTCGATGCGGTTGGTACCGGTGTCAGCCCAATAAAGGTTTCGACCCATCCAATCTACGGCCATGCCCTCAGGATAGTCCAGACCGAACTCGATCACTGGTTCCACCGAACTGCCATTCATAAAGGCTCTACTGATAGTCTGCACAAAAAGATAATGATGAAAAAAAAAACGAAATAAATAACGAAATGTCTGAAATATAAAATAATGAAATATGGAATACAAGGTCTCCCTCAACATGTCCATGCTGTTTTATGAGGGAAGGTAAAGGTACTTTCTAACCATATTTCAAAATGTAATTGTGACCAAATCCAAAAAGACAGTCTGACCACGGGCGGCTTTAAAGCTCTCGAGATAAAATATGTTGGACTTTGCTGGATCTATTCCTCACGATAGAAGACAGTGGAATCTTGTCTGTTGACGTTTAATATCTAAGCCACAGATGTTTGAGGTTTGAAGGTTTTGTTTTATCATCATCCAATCCGGAGGTAAAAATGTATGATAAAATGATTCGTAATCCTTGATGTGATTGAGGAACTTTGAAAATTAAACAACCTTATTTACAAGACCTGCTTTGTTTGTCACCTGCATCTGTTGTTGACCTCAATCCTTAATCACAGAGACAATTCAAACTAACCAACATAAAACCATCTTGAAACAACATGGAAGTTCATGGTATCATTCCATACCTTGATGCTAACATCGGTCCAGTAGATTCTATTCTCCAAAACATCAAAGTCCAGTGCGGACGCCTCCTTGACCCCGGTGAGCGGGATGGGCACGTCATTGCTGTTGGTGCCCAGCGAGATGCTTCGGATGTCCGCACGGTTGGTAAAGAGCAGGAAGGCCTCTGGGACTACACACGTCCGCAGGTCACTCAGGAGCTCCAGACCCATGGGGCAGGCGCAGCTGAGACCCTGCGGCCGGTGGAAACACAGATGGCTGCACCCACCGTTGTTTTCCGCGCAGCCGTTGGTACCTGATGACATAAGAAGGGACGCATTTTAGTTTTTGGTCCATTCCTCGAGGTTTAAACGGATCTAACGGGAGAATTCTTACCATAGGTTTCCGTGACCTTCGTAGCTTTGAGGCCCATGAGGTCGGGAAGTTGCTCGATGATGACCTCGCGGGTGCCGTTGGCGATGTGAACTCGTTCGATGCTCCTCCGCTGCCAGTCCGTCCAGTAGATATACTCTCCCAACAGAGTGAAACCGAAGATGTGAGGCAGTTTGTCCTCCAGAATGGTCATCCGATTGGTGCCGTCTACATTTATTGCCTGGCGACAAAAGAGGATGGTTGGTAAAGCCCGGACGAAGACAGAAATTCAGCAACATTTAAATACAAAAGAAACATCCTGATTTAAAAAAAGGCAATATTGAATATCGGTTTGACTAATAATACTGATAATATGTATTTTTTGTTTTATCTAAACCATTTGGATTGCAAAACAACTTTGGATAATTAATTTATAATAACATCAACTACCAGGTTTGATGTTTTTGTTATATTATCAATATGTTTATTTATTTTTTACATATAAAAATGATGAAATACATAAACAATTATTATTTTTCTTATAATTGTTATAATAATTCTCAGTAACAGTAATAATACAAATCATTATTATTATTGTTGAAGATTTTGTTATTGCCCTTTTCACAATACAAGATAAAACAAACTATACATATCAGAAATTGTGTCATTTTGCAGATAACAACCTGCTTCTTATTGCTACAACGTTGCATAAAAACCTAAATCCTCACACTGAAAGCTGTCAAATAAACATGCATTTCTTGGTCCAAATAACAGAGAAACCATAAACATTGTTCATTCACATTGTAAAAAAAGGAATCGTGCGAAGTTAAACTTTCCTAAACGCATAAAAAAATTGGCTTATGTTTCAAAAATCCCGTCAATCTTTATTGACAATTGTAGGTGGTCAGATCAATCAACTGCGATTAACAGCCAAAAACAGAAAACACACGAACAAATCGTGGATCTGTTTACACATGCCAAACAGCTGTACCCCACATGCACCATTGGACAGATCTACAAATGCTCAGATATTTGAAGTGCCATAATTGCAGTATCCTAATCCAAACCAGCTAGTATTTCCCAATTGTGGAAAAAAAACGACCAAATGTGTAACTGCCAGAAGAGTAGCTATTTTAAGTCATTACAGAGTACGCAAGCTCGAGCATGACTTTGAATCCCTTCGTTCAGAATGAGCGACGTTCTTTCACCGCTGAAATCCTACACAATAATTCTGATCCCGGCCAAGTGTATCATATTTGAATGAGAGAACGTGAAAAAATGAGACACGAAGGTTGTGTTACAGGGAGAAAAACGCAGCAAACTGATATAGGGAGGGGAGCCAGAACATGCCTGAATTTAGAGAGAGAGAGCGAGAGAGGGAGAGGGGAAAATTTACAATCAACTGCACAACAACATATACAATAAGTAAACAAGGGAAAAATTCAGATAAAAACAGACCAAAAGAGAGAGAGAAAGGGGGAGTGATAGAGAGAGAAAAAGAGAAAGTGAGAGATGAAGTAAGTGACAGACAAGAGTTTGAAGCGAGTGGGTTGCTGGGAAGGGAATTGGGTTCGTTTCTGAAAAGGTTGCAATTACTGTTTCTGGAAAGCGTCCTGACATTACTACTCCTCAAAGCACACTCTCTGTAAATAGACGGCTTTCCATTTTTCACATTTGGCGAATGGGTGTCAGTTGCAGTAAATGCTGCCTACCTAATCAAATATATTCTGGAAAAAGCTGAAAACCAGCAAAAATAAAAGCGCAACAACCTCAAACCTACCGACTTTTACCCAGCCCTATTCCGAAGGCCTGCGAATGATCAATAACAGACCGGCCTCAAACGCTACGCCGCATTTTGCCAACACTCAACGCCCGACCCAGCGGTTCTCAATTTGGTGGGTCAAGACAAAAAATGGATCACTTGTTTATTCTCAAATCCAGACAGAAGGGAAAAAGGATGCCAAATATAAACACGAAAACGCAAACAATCATATAAACAATTATTGATAAAACTAACATTTACAAGATTAGTTTGTACAAATGTATTAACCCTCATATAAATGAACACGCAAGTCATCATGAAGTCATCTCTGGAAAGCATCCACGCTTTTTATGTTGCAAAAGCCGTTGGGTTCGTGTCATCCTATACCTGTGCAATTAGAAACGAAGAAATGCAGAAAGCCTCCGCGTGTTTTTTTTTATACTATTTTCCAAGCGCCTGTGGCCAGATGTCTTTGTTTGCCGAGAGAAAGCCGTGACAGTTAACTCTATCACGGCTTCTCTCTGAATGATAAATGAGATTATAAACGCTCAAACAAGCAGGTCAAGATTGAGTGACAGGCGTATTAATGCAGCATATTGTTCCTGGGTAAAGTAGCTCTCCGAACAAAGACTTCCTGTGAGACTTCTTTCCCAACCTCGAGTCCTTCCTGCGAGGACCGGAGAGGGGGGCTCCGGGGTGACCGGGGCGGTTGCCAGCGGCTGGCAGGGAGGGGTGTCCACCTGATTTATTTTTGTACTTCTGCGTTTTCTAGTAGATTACACTGTTCTCCTAAGTATGAAGATCTAGGAATTGAACCACGTTAAAAAGCGTCTTTGGGAATTTCATGGAATCGTATAAGAAGTTTGATAGCACATTGCTAACGTTTTCTGTCTTTGAGGAAGACATGTGAACCTAGCCCTGTGTGTAAGATGGTACACCAATACTATGCAAACTTGCACTACAGTATATAATGCACATTATCCATTTAAAAGAAAAATGATTTAAAACTTATAAAACAAAACTATTTTCAATATAAAAAAAACACAATCCTCACATTAAACGCAACACAATGAGGTCACGTGACCTCAAATGCTTTCATACATCATACTATTTCTCATACTACCGATAATAGCAGTAGATAGCAGAAAGTGGGCAGTCCGAAACACAACGCCGGTATTGCATTCCTGACATAGCCAACCGGTGTAACTAAGATGGATTTGTGGAAGGATCGAGGTGTTAAGTGTTGGAACTACATGACCTGACACCTGAGGGGAAGGGAAACGGAGGAAACCGAAGCCGTGGTGAAAGGCTCCTCAGACAGCAGAGGTGTTGACAATTTGAAGGAATGCTAACAAACAGACAGTGGGCCGAAACCACAATGGCGCTTTTTCTTTGACTCCTCCAGACGAAGTAACGCCTCAGAGGGTCTAAAATGGAGATTTAGAGATGTTCGCCAGCCCTCTTGAAATGCATTTCACGAAGGTGATGAGCTGGGCTTAACCGTGGTGCTCGATTTGTATCTATCAGCATTTTTGCAAGTACACGCTCAAACAAATGTATCATGGTAAAACAACAGTATATGTGTAACAGACGATACGAAAGTATCTCAATGATCTTCCTTGGAGAAAACACTAAGTATTCTATCAAAGTACCGTGGTATGTACCACGATACTGCCTGACTTTTTCACAAGGGTGGGTGATAAGAACGCGTGTTTAAATCTGCTTTCTGTCTCTCGAAAAGCCACAACAAGGTGGAGGAGGGGCCCAAGAAAACTACAATAGCGTTTTTTACGCAGCCTGCAAATCTGACTTCACCACAATGACAGAAACCAGTGGGGGGAGAGACGTCACATGACTTGCCAAACAAAATGGTGTTTCAACGGCTCCGGCGCTGAGTGGTGGTACGACACTAGCTCTTGACATTTCTGAAAGCCATCTTGAGATTTATTTCACAAACTTAAATTTAAAGGAATAGTTCACCCAAACATTTTGTCATCACAGCCTCAAATTGCTTCAAACCTCAATTTTATTGTCACACCGTGCACATGAAGATATTTGGAAGATTGTTTGTAAGCGAACAGGTCTGGGGGACTATGAATACTATAGTAGGAAACAGAATTACTGTGGTAGTCAATGGTGCCCCAGACTTTTATATTATTTTAAAATACCTTCTTTTGTGTTCAACAGAACCAAGAAATCTATACAGGTTTGAAACAACTTGAGGTTGAGTATATGACGACAAAACTTTCCTTTTTGAGTGAACTTTCACTTGTAAATGTTCATTAAACGTCATCAAAGGTCGATTAAATAGTCAAGACTAACTTTTTGGGTCACACCAATTTTTTACAATAAAAGGTACTTTATAAAGTCTTAAACATGAAAAGTAGGACATAAAACAATGTTTGGCCCAACGTTCTCAATGCTGCAATGGGGCCAGGTGGGAATTGTGTTCCATTTGTGTAATCAGGAGTTTTATTGGATGGCATACCTTGCCGACATCTGTTTCCCCTTTTGCTGCTTAGTGTTCAACGTTTTTTTCATTTTAGCACTGACCCCTTCTGTCCATCCGTAATATTCCATCAGCATTCTTGAAATCCAGTTTCTACAAAATCAAACCTGCCTGGCTGTTTCGGGGAAGTTGAGCGAAAGAGGTGGAGTTGCTACAAAACTGATTCTTTGTTACCAAAGCTCTCGCAGAATCATATATGCCCATTGAACCTTCACTCTGGCACCTATCTCTTATGTTCTCCATTAAGAAACCAAGTTTGCAACTGAACAATTTTGAGACCCCCAGATTGCGGGCAAGGTCTCTCCAGGTCTCCGAAAAGGGGGATGGGAAACAGAATTGAGGGGAAGCAGATGGGGGAGGTGAGGGGTATAGAAACGCATGGCTGCCAGTGCACAGAGAGTCCTGTGTGTGCTTAAGGAGCGGCCAGCTGCCGAACCCCCTTTAGACCCCGCCAAACCCATGCAGGTCTCAGAGGTCACCCAAACACACAAAAGCGAACTGAGGGTACTGAAAACATGCAGTTTAGAAACGGTGCTAAAATCAGGCAGGAGACACCATGTGTTTGAGATCAAGTTAACAAGAGTGTAAACAAATGTGAAATAAACGAAATCAACAAACTGCGTCAATTCTGTCACGCAAAGTAAGCAAATTATAGTTCGTATGAAAATGGGCCACGGTTTCTAACAAAGGTTTTTGCCAAAACACTGCAAAACGAAAATGTGCAGATAAAGTCAGCAAAAAGTATATTTGAATGGATAGTTTACCTGTATGAGTTCATTCTTCTGCAGAACACAGAGGAAGATATTTTGAAGAAAGTTGGTGACCAAACAAGATGAATGAGTGCCGGTTAACAACATTTTACAAAATATCTTCTTTTGTGTTCTGTGGAAATAGTCATAGGAGGTTTGAAATGAGAAGAGGGTGAGTAAATGCTGACCGAATTTTAAAAAAAATAACAAATTAAAACTTTATGAATACTAGTAAACAAAGGTGAATTATTAATACGAAATAAAAACTATATTTAAACATTATAGTGTGATACCCTCGGGGAAATTAACCATTGGTGCCTACAAAAAATATAAAAAGTGAAAAAAATGAAAAAAATACACTGTCTATAATAAAACCATGGTTAATTTTCATTAGGAATCTCACCACCAAACTTTAAGGACTTTCTTAGTTGTTGCTTGGTCATTGCCATATGGTTGCTAGGGCGTTCTAGGTGGTTTTCTGGGACCCTGGTCCCCAGATAAAGCTCTTTATTTATATTAGGTAATTTCACAAAATATCACACTGCAAGCAGGGTTCTTCACAGGATGGCTAATAAATTGCAACACAAAAACTTGAACTTTGATGCTCCACTACTCAGTAGGAGCCTTTTTTTCCTCGCATACAAAAAATGCTATTCATTTTTAACAGACGCGATTAGACATGGCCATTTAATGTAAAGAGGGTTGCGCTTTTTCCTCTTCAGTGAGAATTGCGCGATGAGAATACAGAGTACGGACCCTATTTTTGATAGGGAAGACGTAACAAAACAAACCAAACAAAGCCCCCAAAAGTCTCATTAATTCTGACGAAAAGTCAAGACACTGGGGGCTTTTTTCAAAGCCAGATTGTAAAAAGTGTCCAGGCACCAGGGTGCCAAGCAATTCAATAAGAAGGCGACCGAAGCGACGGCATGGCGGGCGTAAACCGAGCCGAGGAGGATGAGAGAAACAACAGACTCAAGCGAATGAAAGCTTAGCTCATCAAAAAAGCATTTCTCTCCAAGTTGTTTAACTCGTAGAGGTTGACGTTCACAGGCTGTTTTATACATCACGTTGCTTTCTGTATCTCTTTGCATGTGGTTGTGCTCCAAGTCATTTTAGAATAAAAAAAACTGAAATCTGAAATGTGTGGAAGAACTTGCGTGAGCGCAAACCAAATTCTTCGTCCAATTGGCGACTAGTCAATTATTGAGGTTGGCTGGTTCATCTCAATTTTGTCAAATTTTGATATTTTCTCGCACAGATGCTTGAAAGCGGAGGCCTTGGTAATGGCTGCCACTTTTCTTGGACTTCTCTGGAAATCAAAACCGATTAGACGGTGAATATAAAGCCTTTACATTAAATACACGCATCCATACGTCTCCATGCCAATGCCTCGAGGAGCCAACCGCCATATTTTTTCAATTACCCAGCTCGAGAGTAAAATCCAGCAAAATAACCTTCCATTTCTGCACGAGCTTTGAAACATCATACGATTTCACCTGAGGTTTGGCAGGCTCTTCTGACAGGCCGACTTAGCTGTGGATGATATTATCTTTATATCTGTTGTTTGCTTGTGCAGGCCAAGAACAGCACTCCCTTAATTCAAACACAATGACCGGCCGTTCTGCTTTTCGGCTTTACCCCGGAGCCCGGCGCACGTGCCTATCCTTTCCGTCCGTTGCTGCGCTTGCAGTTCCAGACTCCGATTGAACTCGGGGAGACGGACCCGGAGAAAGTTCCCGATGTGATACGCTAGAGGATCAAAAGCGAGTGAAAGATGCGAGTTGACGGTTGCGAAATTGCAAAAATATTCACTCATGTTTGAGCAGTCATCCGCACGCTGGCGGCTCCCATGGGCTGTCGGAGCCCAGAGAGAGAAGTTATCATTCTCATGGCCTTCACAGAAAGCACAAAGCAGAAGAATCAGCAGGTTAACCAGTGGGAAAAAAACTGATATCCATTATTATAGGCCTCCATTTTTTAGATAGCCTATGACTAAAGTGATATAAAAAATTGCATGATGTTGGTTACTAAATGCATCACTTAATAAGAAAATGTAACAATTTAAATGACACTCAAGTTTATAGTAGGACAAAATGTTAAAATGTTTTCACAGCAGTCAACTTGGCCAACACACGAGTTACAGATTATACATTTTAATGAATCCAAAATAAAGTGCAATAAATCGAATTCATCCATAGGTTTAATATACTACACAAAAACACTTTTAAGAAGTCACTGCATTGTTCATTTCCATATTATTGAAACTGAGGCAATTTCTTAAATGGAATCCGTAAGCATCTTCTGGTGAATGATGCCTAGGAATGAGATGCATGATGGGTGCATGATTAATTGTATTTTTGGATAATTAATCATTCTCAATTAACTTAAAATGACAGCCTCAGTTTTATACAAAAAACAGTACCAAAGATGGACCCGACGAAAAAGTATCCATAGTTGTATTTCATTTTTACATTTAAAAATCTTCAGACAAACCTCACAAAAATGCTTCTATCCCGTTTTCTCATTTTGTAAACAAGCGAACATTAATAAAAACATCAACATCCTGTGGATATCTTGCATGCTTTCATACGGCCAACCCTTTTAGTTTGGGAGAGAACTCACACGCCCAGACTTGAGGAGCGGAGCTCTTATGTTTTGACAAAGAGGAGTAAGATGAGAAGGTCAAACTGTGTTGAGAAAAGTAGTCAATTTACTCAAACGCTCCTAAATGCCACATTCAAGTTTATATAACAGCAATAAAACAGTGGAAACAATATTATGAATCAATTTATCTTCTCACTGAGCACCAATGTTACGAAGTACGACATGATAAACTCTCTCTTTGGCCACCAAAAACAAATATAAATCTTCATTTTGGTGAAATGCAGACCAGGCTCACTGTTACAGCACTCTTTACTGGAATTAAACAGCATGAATACATTTGGGAGGTTACACTAACAATAGAAAAACTGAACCCGGTAATGTATTTTAATATATACAAGCAATTCTGAAAAAGGCCGGACTAAAACAAGTCTATAAAAACATTATTTTAACCTCATAATGATTCATTACATTTATATATATGATGATAATGATATTCTATATTCAATATGATGTAATTGCTGTGAAAACGAAACACGCAATCAAAACTCTCTTATAATAAATCTAGCATGCCATCTTTCCTCCATGTATTGATCTGCTATGCGCCTCAGATCTAAAGGTTTGTCAAACCGGACCGAAGCTACAATCAAGAAACAATGTGTTTTCTCTGGGGACATATGGGATACATTGCTTGCAGATGAGTCGGCAGCTGCTGGTGGCGTATTACC
Organism: Triplophysa tibetana; assembly: GCA_008369825.1. Taxonomy (NCBI): domain Eukaryota; kingdom Metazoa; phylum Chordata; class Actinopteri; order Cypriniformes; family Nemacheilidae; genus Triplophysa; species Triplophysa tibetana. Next base: position 14,683,740 of record CM017894.1, on the reverse strand, counting down.
GCAACGCTGCTCCAAAAAAAACTCGAAAAACCTCTGCCGTGACACGTTATTAACCAGCGGACGTCTCCAGAACAGGAGCGGAGCGCAGGCGACTTCCCCCTTCAACACCCGCCCGCTGATAGATGTGGGACGGTGATGCGCGTCCCCTCAGGAAATGAGACTGACTGTGGTGGCAACAGAGGAGCTACGGAGCAGGAACGATTACGAGACATGAGTGAAAGCGAGCAGAGGGGGCCACAGGTCACACTTTTAACCATGCCTCAAGGCTCACTTGTAAGACAAAACAGAGCAAGCGAGTGAAGAAATACAGACTGAAAAGAACGAGAGCTGGAAAATCTGAAGGAAAAGTAGATGTTTGTAGATGATGAAACATGGAAACTGGTTTGTTGTTGGTCCAAGTTGGTCATTAGCTGACTGACCGACTACCATTTTCCAAAACCAGCTAGACCACCTGGGTGGTGGTTTTCTGCTGGTCTGAGGTGGTCTATGAGCTTAGACCATCGAATGTTCAACTTAGAATAGCTAGAAATGTTCCATGTTCCAAAACAGCTACCCAAGCAACCTTTATTTTTCCAACAGGGTTGTCTCTGAGTTCATAACATTGTGGAGGTCTGAAAGAAGGAGCGCATGGGAGCATTAAAACCAGCAGTTTATTTCAAACAAAAGCTAATGGTTCTACTTTGTTCGTTATAAGTACATTTTTCTCCAAGTGTTTTACTCCCCCCCTTGGTTAAAGCACACATAAAACGCTTTTCCCACACGTAACATATCATCCAATTCATCACGCTAAAGAGCCATTTCAACTGCTTTTCTGCTCTTCATCAAAGTGTAACAAACGCTCGGCTTGCCTGTAAAGATCTTACATTCGAGGGTATTTGTTTTCCCAAACAAAATTAGTGCGCGAGTGTAAGAATGGCTGGATTGTGTGTGCAGCACTGGCCACGGGAGATGGAAAATATTACGAACGTCAGGTGTCTTTTATACCCCTATAATTCAAGACAAACCGTGTATCCTTGGAGCCTGAAACATCAGAATTTAAGAGCACGTATTGAAACAGCCAGCAAAAGCAACAAACTGTTACCAGGCAATTAACCATAAGACTGTTTGGCTTGGACTGCCACTGGCTGGATTTGGCCCACTTTGAAAAACCTGACTTTTAACGGACCCACAAATTTGCAATTCTGTTGTATTTGGGAGAATTCTGTTACGAAAACAAAAGCTGAGACAACTCACTGGACTTGTACAGCAAGCATCGGTTAGACATTACAGAGGAACACCTTTTCTGTCCAAACTTCAACTACAAATGAGGGAAAGGATAAATAAACAAGATCCACATATTGCAGGCCAAGTTCTACCTCAGATTAGATGTAACAATGCCTTATAGTTTAAAATAAATTTGAAAAGAATTTTTACATGTTTTTTCTAAAAATGAGCCATTAGAAGAAACATCAAAAAAGAAAATGTTTATATAAATAATTTAAACGCGTTAATTTCTATCCTCAACTAAAAACAGTCAAGCCCCATACCCCAAGTTTATTTATTTTTAGCAACATTTTGGGGCTTTTTCCCATTATTAATAATAGGACCGTGTATAGAGACAGGAAGTTATTGGGAGGAGAGAGGGGCCTGGACTCGAACTCATGTCTCGCAGGGCACAATTGCACCACATGTCTGGAGCGCTGTCCACACAGCCTCCGACTTACCCAAGTTTCTTAATTCTATCCTCCTTCAGCATAAGATCTAAAAAATGCTTTAGTATCCTCCTCAAGCGGAGTAACTGGTCTCCAATTCACCTGGGAAAGGGGTTCTCATGATGACCGCCAAACCCACGCGAGACATCCATCACGAACCCTACATAAACAGACCAAAGAGCTGCATGTGAAGCTTGCAGCCCCTTCTAAACAGCTTATTCCACTATCACCGTCCAAATCGAAACAGCCCTCGCTCTGACGGGCCCTAGATGTGCTGCTAACTCAGACAAAGGAGCCATCATTAGCATGGCCAATGTTTTAGAAAGAGGCCCCTTGACGAAAAAACCCCCTGCGCAAATCAAGTTTCACGGCTCCTGCCGGCCACAATGTGCCAGGGCCATTAGATCAGCGCTTTGGGGGACTTTAAAGAAAAGCAGTATTGATCCTCTTCACACTTATGTTTTAGCCAGCATCCATCAGCGGACGAGGTCCGGGCCACCTCGCATCGGATAAAAGCGCTCTTTCAAGCTGTTGCTTTTTGTTGTCACAGTGTTGCCATACTGAAGGTCCATCAAAACGCACTTCAGGATTCATTGTAGTCTAATGACTTCATCGTGAAGAACTAAGACTTTAAGGGGATGAAAAACATTGCTTGTCGTGCTATTTTAACATCAAACAATCAGCGTTTAAAGGATATACAACAGGTATTCATTATATTAATTATGTATTTACTAGTGGTGGGCCGTTAACGGGGTTAACGGCGTTAACGCAGTGAGACTCTTATCGCGCGATAAAAAAAATGTCGCCGTTAATCTATTCTCAAAGTCGGGTTGGGAGCTGGGTCTATACTACACAAGCTATGATGACTTTCACTTTGATATTTTAGCGCGGATGTATACATAGATTAATGTCACTGTAGGGGAAGAGAACGAGATTTTTCATCTCGCGTCATTCGCGTCATTCGCGTCATTCTCGCCGCCTCATCATCTCATAACCAGGGCTTCATTCGCGCGATTCGCGCAGCAAGTAGGTCTATCGCCTCTTTGCATTGACTTAACATGTAAATCATTCGTGTTTGGTCTGAACACAACATAACGTTACTGTGAAATGACCAGATCAAACGTGACGTGCTAACATGGATGCAGCTATGAAGCCGCCGGGTTTGCTTCAGGGAACATTTATTTTTAAGACGCTTCCCAATGGAAACCTCGACAAGACTAAGCTTGTTTGCACCTTGTGCAATGTGGAATTGGTTTACTGTACGAAATTGGTTTACATACAGTTAGTTTTAAAAAAAAACTTTCTCTCAACAGGTAGTGGTCTAGCTTTAGTTGAAACCAATAACTTTGTATTGGCACCTAATGTATTATGGCTCCTGTATGACATATCGATTGTTGCTCCCTAACTCTTTGTAAGTCGCTTTGGATAAAAGCGTCTGCTAAATGACTGAATTTAAATGTAAATGTACTGTAGGAGCTCTTCCAGTCTCAAGTACCACCTAAACACAAAGCATCCCTTAGCTAATGCGGAAGTAAACACAAGTACATCTTATTGAACATAATTTAATTTTCATCACAAATTATCATAGTAGAACAGCTTTCTCAAGTAGTTTGTGATGCATTTTGGAAACAGGAGATGAGCCCCTGGTCTAATATGCCACCTGGCTTGAGAAACCCGTTCTCAAAGACTTACTTTCAGTCATTATTTGGGTAACACACATATTCTGAATGCCTTCGGCAGAATTCAAATGAGCCATTTTAATCTAGATTAATCTAGATTAATTCCAAGATTAATCTAGATTAATCTAGATTAAAAAAATTAATCTATGCCCACCACTAGTATTTACCAAAAATACACATTTTTAGGATTAACTTGGTTTGAAGACTAGCAAAATGAAAAATCACACAAAACTTTCCATGAATGGTTTTATAATGCAACTAAAAAAACAAAGCCAATTAAAAAAAATCACTGATAAAATTGTTTTAATAGAAGAAAACAAAGAAAATCTTGATAAACTAGTCAACCTGCTGATCATCTGACCCATGCCAAACCTTTCTTAAGCACTGAAAAACTAACCTATGTCTTCCTCTTAACCCAGTTTACAAACTGAGGTCCTCGACAACACTTCGTTCTCGGCTTGAGACAACCCCCCCAAAAAAGCCCTCCTGTTTTGTGCAAGTTCTGCTTCACTCTGTTCTACATATTTGCCTTTATGGGAACCCAGAGGGCACCATGGCACTTTCCAATCGGGGCCACAAAAGGCTCTGTGAAAGCAGAATCTACATAATTGCCCCGCAAAGCAGGGGACTTTCTACAGCAGGGACGGCATATCAGTCAAGCGAGTTATCTTAAGCATCTCTACACTGAGGGGGTGCATTAAGGGGGTCCGCGGCAACTTCTAAAAGGTTCATAGGGGAGGGATAAAAAAGGGGCGGGCTGCACAGAAAAGAGGCAAAAACAAGCGAAAAGAAAGAAAGAAGCGAATGCCCACAATTCCCATACTGTTTAAGCAAAAAACCTTCTCGTAAAAGCCGCAATAATCAGGCCTCCATTCAGGAGTGCGGGACCAGAGATGAAAGAGGATGTTGTTGGCACACGTTCAAAAGCGCGATCTTTCAATCGCACGTTAAAGAGAACGCACCACGAACCTGAAACGCCAGCTGGAAGTCCGTATGCTGAAGGTACGGACATTTCAGGTGGTTAACCGCAATTTCAAAAGTGCCTAGATGTGCTTACGTGTAGTCAGACGGTTGTGAACTTGATGTAAATGAAAACAAGTTTGAGAGTCATTTTGAGTAAACAAAAGAGCTTTATAGCACAAAGAAAGATTTAGTATGTCAGTCAAAAGTTTGGATACGTTTATGAATTTGTTGTGCATAATATCAAAAACCCTTTTAAGATAAAAAAAAAATGCATTTGTTTACGTTTTACATTGTTAAATGGACAAACCGAACTGGAGAGAGAAAAAAAACTCTCATTTAAAAAGCATCCCATAATGCACCTCAGGAAACACTTAAGAGAATGTCCAGAGTCTGCAGATACAATCTGAACAAATGGCAGTGGCTTTTCAAGAAGTTTTATTAAAAGATGACCATGTTAGATAAATATAAGACCTGACTGTTATTCCAAAAGTTGGAAAATAATAAAAACCACTCCGAGACATTTCAGGCATCCTTGCGAAAACATTTTGGCGAAAGGCAAAAGTTAAAATCACAAAAACTAGCCAAGTTTAAGCAGCAGCACGGTCCCATCAACAAGACTTTTCCTTTCACAAACATGAAAAATGACCAATGGAAATGTACTCTGTCCAAAATGCAATTCAAATTTGAGAAAGGTGAAAAAAGACGTGTTAAGGGGGAAAGCAAGAAGGCGAAATGAGGCAGGAAGAGGAGGGAGGGGAGGACCCAAAGCCTCCATTCCTCTATTTATAACCATTCAGGCAGTGAGCGGCCACATTCCAAATGCCAGAAGGCACTTTTCAAAACTCCTCATTTAAAACTTAATGTTGTTTTCAGCCGCCCTCCCATCAAAGAAAAAGGGACCAGCACGGTAAAAAAGGCTAAGAGTAACATGTAAATGTGATTCTGTTCCATGGCAGTCCAAAATCAGCCAAACAAAAAGGGCAGCGGAGATGAGGTAAGCGTGCATCAGTATGCATAAAGAGAAGATCTTTAATGAGAAATTACAAATGGACGGGCCGCTCTGAAACTCAGGGTGATTAGCACTTCAAGGGCTTTTCTTCCATTTGGAGGGTAAGTGGGCCAGCTAAAGAATGGCCTCCGCCTCCATAAAGGTGTATCTGAAGAACCCTTGTGAGAAAAGAAGAACAGAACGCTTCTGTCAGCTGCGGGGAGTTTGGGGAATGCGGCGCAGTCACCCAAAAGTGCATCTGGCGGAGGGGTGGGGAAGGACCTCCGCAAGGGTTCACCTCTATTCTGTGCAGCTTTTGTGCTGGAGTAGGCGGGGGGTCAAGCCTGAACATACGACCGCAGGGTTTCCCTCTCCTCGGCCGGGCTATTTGTCGGACAAGAGGGAGAGAGATAGTGTGTCCCAAATCCTCCTTCAGGACACTTTCACTGGAAGGAGAATTCACAAATGGGTTTTTTTCCAAAAACAAAACTGTTTCACTTAGATGGGAATAAGATTAAATCGAGAACAAACGGAGCTTCTTCGATGTTTTAAGCTTAGTTGCGTCTCTTTTGGAGAAATCTCACCTCTCGCTCAGATCTGTCTGCAATCAAAAATCTAAGGTTTTAAGATACATTTACACATTTCTGAGGTGTACTAGTCACACGAGATCTTTATAATTTCTTAACTGCGTTTCAAGAGTACGAAAGACATCTTGATTCTTGGAAAAATTACCAACATAGTCATGTTAGTATACGTAACTAATGCTTCAAACTTAGGCTTCACAATATAACAAAATATCACAAATGGTAATAACACTGTCAGATTTGTTTTGTAAAACATGGCTGTTCACATTCAGAAGCATAACATCTCGGTTGCTAGTCACAATATACTAGTTTTGACCAAAAATTTGTTGATATTGCGTTTCAACCATACATATACCAACACAATTTTTTTTTTTACATTTTGCCTTTGGAGTCGGAAGGTTTGCAAACTCCCTGCATGAATATTTTGAGTGTAATTTACGGTAACAAAAAAGAAATTTAACATGACCAAATCTAACATAACCAAAACAACTGATAACGTGATAATATCGCGATCGTAAATTCTTCTGGACACAATAATTGTCTAGTGAAAATCTGACATTATGACATACAACATTATTGTCCAACTTTATAGCTTATCAAAAGTATTTTCAAGTACAATCAATTATTATTTTAACTGATCTTTGCAGGCATTATTGTATAACAGGTTGTTTATAGCATTGATGAGAATGATCGCATTTTTCTTTAATATTGTGCAGCCCTAATTCAAACCTAACAAAAGGACCTTCTACAACAACTTAGAACAACATGAGAACACTCTCAATCAATTTTACGAGGCTTCCCTTAAAAACAGTTGTGAAAACCGCACAAATACAATCGCCCAAGGGGATTATTTTTTCCATAGGAAGTAAAGTTGTAAAGAGAGAACCAGCGTTCACAAGTCTAAAAAGGTGCTGCACGTGGACTTCAATGAACGCTTGGCCTTTTACAGAGCCCGATCTGTCAGCGGGTGAGTCCTAATCCTCAACTCATTCAGCTTGGCTTTAACACAGGAAACACCTCTTTGCTCCTTACTTTAACGCCAACAAAAAAACACCTCTGCATCTCAAGGACATTGTAAAACGGGTACACACAAACAAGGACTCGATGTGGGTTTAGGCCGGCATTACCCTGCCGTTCACCCACGGTCCGCCTGTCTTCAAAACAAACGGAACAGCGGGGAACCGGGCAGCTTGAAAAGCCCGGGGTTACAGACAGGTTAGTTGTGTTGCCATTTTCCAGGGAGCTTTGGTGGCTTTGAACGGCTGCAACCAGTAAACGGACCAAAGCTGTCGGCTCATGGGGGTTCTGTGCATCAATAAATAAAAGCAACCCTTTAAAGTTGTCGAGTTTGAGTCCTGAATAAACTTGTCACACACTGGTTAGATTTTTCACACAGATAAAGTGTTTCCAGAAAGTACAGAAAGACATTCTCTAATACTGAGAGAAGCATGTCAGGGAAGGTAGTCAACAGTCAGCATGAGAAGAAAAGCAAACGAGAGCGAAAAAAAGAGGGGGAAGTTTCCGTAGCTGCCTTTGTGTTTACATGACAAGCTTTCAACTATACAGACGGATTGAAAAATGACTTTCTAGATATTATGACACCCGGGGACCTGTGCCTACAGGTATCTGACTAATAACACAATGCGAAAACCTCGTAGACGCCCCGATCACAGAAATCGCTCCACAAAAAGAAGGGAAAAAATGACAACGTAACAAATCTAGGAATGCAGTCGAGTGTCAGCTCTTATAGAGAAAAAGGCAGTCGAAAACCCCCCAAAAAACAGGAAATCTTCAACAAATATACTCGAGGTTTCACAATGTTTGGCTCAGCGAGAAAAATTTGCGCCAGAACTGACCGGATGTCTAATGTCAATTTTTTTCAGATTTAGAACCCCAAATTTGATAAACCTCAGATTCCGTCAATACTCCACATATAAGAACCAGTGAATCTGCATCTGAAACTATACCACAAACTTTAGATTACCTCAATTTTGTCTGTCTTTGCATCTCCCCAGTACAGCTTTCCTGCAACGGAGTCTACAGCCAAACCATTGGGCCACCCGAGCGAAGTATTCAGCAAAACGACACGTTCTGTGCCATCCAGGTTGGCCCGTTCGATTTTGGGCATCTCACCCCAATCGGTCCAGTACATATACCTGAATAAGTGAGTCGAACGGTAAGACATACAACCTCGACAGCAATGAATTGCTCTTAAAACCAAACACGTACCCATTCACAGGATCCAGCACAATGGCTCTCGGTTCGTCCAAGTTCTCCGATATGAGCACCCGTCGAGAAGTGCCGTTGAGTCTGGTCACCTCGATGCGGTCGGTGCCCGTGTCCGTCCAGTAAAGGTTGCGCGCCACCCAGTCAACCGCTATCCCGTCGGGATGGTCGATTTCGTTGGTCATAAGCGTTTCAGCATCACTGCCGTTGATGCGGCAGCGTCGGATGGCCCTGACCTCGTCATCCGTCCAGTAGACATAACCCTCCACCGGGTCGTAGTCGATAGCGATCGCATGGCGGATGTCTCGGACTTGCAAGACTATATCCGTGAAGTCGGGTAAATCCAAAGAGATTCGCCGGAGGTCTGTGCGGCGAGCCAGCAGGAGGACCTGTTCGGCACCTGAGAACAAGATTCATATAAGTTATGTTTTAAATGACTTGGATTGACAATGAACGTTGCACATAAATATTCTAGATGATTAACATATATTTTGATCTTGAATTTGCGTCTGTGGAAAGATTTTACTTAAAAAAATATGTGACCCAAGTAGTTAGTAGCACCAACTGTGTTGTTGGAAAACACATTTCTCCATTACAAACCCACATGCCAGGTTTAAATACCATCTGTAGAATCCATCCAAACCCAATCTGTAGAAGCAATTAGGTCCAACCTTGTCCTTATTTAATCTTCCTTTGTAGCAGACCACGCTCCAGTACCCACAACACCAGCTGCGGTCCACGGCACCCAATAAGTAGTGACATCCATCAGCACTGACACCAATAAAAGACGAGAGAAATCGACTCCTCTAAGGTTTCTCCTTTCTCGATTCTTTCACTTTTAATCAGTCCCTTATTTAATTAAAGCAAGCTGAAGCCTGACAAACCCAAACAAATGCTTTCAATTTAGCCACCCAAGCTAAACAAACAAGAGGTGCAAGCACGTTTTCTCATGCTAATCCACTCTCCTGCCGGACCCGTCAAATTCCCTCTTGCCCTCATCTTGCTGCTAATCAAAGGGCGAAACAGTAAACTATTGCTTAAGCTTTCTGATTGGTTGTCAACTTTTCAGGACCGGTTGCTTAATCCTGTAGTCAGAATCTGCTCCTAGTTTCATCTGGCCAGATGACCTCTCCTTCGCCATTATGCAAAGCTGGACGGCCTATGTTTCAACAGCACCACTGGAATGAGAGCTTAAGAATGCATCTCATTGTTTCCTGGCCTGGGAATACATTGCTTGAAATTTGAGGGAGTTTAAAATCCAAGTTGAAGGAGCAGAAAGGGGCGAATGTATTTTTTCTAATACAAGAGCGATGTGTTGTTAACAGCCCGGGTGAGCGGATACACGGGTGATGGACAATACCATTTTGCATTCTGTTGATGATCCTTCTGAGGTCGCGGGGATCTTTGCTCCCCAAGTTCAAAAGGTTATAAAACAAAGAGAAAAAATACGTTATGTGTTTAACACAAAGTGCATTCCATCCAACAGTTAAAAAAAAGAGAGTTAAAGTGTATGAATGACGCACAACATAGACTGCTTCCATTGTTTTAATCTAATACACTCAGCGAGTACCGTCTCTGGCTAAATGCATTTTAAACAAAACCATAGACTATTGTCTAGAGTATCGGATCAGTGCATCCCTAGAACTGATTCAAATGACTTATTCAAAAGGACCAAATCAAAAGAACGATTTGCTCACACGAATACACCACAAATGTTTGTAAAGAACATTTTAAATTTACACAGAAGCAATATTTAGCCAACAAAATATCTTTGAACCGAGTACAGCTAGAAAAATGTATCACCCACTGATGGTTACCAGAATGTACTGTTCCCTTTTTAGGACCATCACTACACTACCCAAAACCATACAAGAAGTCAAGGTTTGTTCAAATGTCCAAAGAAAATGGAATGTACACAGACCCCAGGCTAATACAAACAAACACATCTCCATCCGAAAAACAGAACTGTGCTTAAATACTTAAACCTTGGGCTGACTCGGTCAGTGACCTTGACGCAGTAAACCATCTCCCGAAACGGGTCAACTGCCTCATCCAAACTTAAAAATAAGCAAGGAATGCGCTAGATATCATGGAAAAGTTTATCATTCCTTACAGATGAATCATCGAGAGCGATCCGGGCAAAATCATAAAGGAACGGCATCTGTCAAACATTAATCCATGTCATGGTCTTCTGCGCCTGCCGCATGCAACGTTTTCTGGATGCCCAGAATGCCAATATTCCAAAACCAGCTCATGAATAACCACAGTTCATAAAAATCTAATTTTTACGACGAGAATGGGGAAGAGATGATAGTTAAAAATACATTGTGTGCCTCTTCATAAATTTCCGTGTTTTCATCACATCGGTGTTAAATGATGGTCACCTGGTCTGCAGGTTTTCCCGTCCTCTTTCAGTTGAACCCCCGTTGGACAGGCACAGCTGTAGAAGGGCGGCACGGGGGAAAGAAGGCACAGATGGGAACAGCCTCCGTTTCCTTCGCTGCACGGAGTCTGAACTGTGGTGCAATGACAGATAAAGAGAAAAGTTATAAAACAGACGGTTGAGCGATCCTGTGCGACCTCTCGGCTAAAATATGACCAAGTGTATGTACATTTCGAAACATATTCACCCATTTTGTTTAAGTTCATGAGATATGGGGTTCAATGATCCACAGCACTTAATCTCATTGTAAAAACAGGTCTCTTATTTGAATAAACTTGGTTTTCATGGAAGAAGTGATAAATACCAGTTTATAATAGAAAAAACTTTGAGATTGTTCATATGTCACACATTATATGTCCCCATTAGGTCATGATCTTTTCACCTGTGAGATGACGGATTTAAGGAAAGAAATCGTATAACAGCAACCTCCAAACAATAGCAGGTGATGACAAAACTCTCTCTTTCCTGTTACAGATTTTTCCATTTCCGCACGGCGCAGTCGAGACGCATCTGCTCGGTCAGGGAAATGCGTACGCCCATGACCCCAACACTTGTTATCCCAGATCTAGCCGGCTCGCAGATGTGATGTCCGCATTGTCTGATGATCAACACATTGTCTGACGGCCCACAGTTCACGGACACGCGAGGAAACTCACGCATTTTTAGAATACAGGCAGATTTTTGTGGATGAAGTAAAATAGAAAGTGACACAGCTTGACTGCGCAACAGATTAAAAACGAAATCTGAACCTTTTGTCTACTACACACTGTTAAAATGTTTTCTTATTTGTGACCCTGGATCTCAAAACCAGTCTTAAGTAGCACGGGAACATTTTAAGTAAAAGACAAAAATAAATTGTATGGGTCAGAATTATCGATTTTTCTTTTATGCCAAAAATCATCAGGATATCAAGTAAGGTTCATGTTCCATGAAGATATTTAAGATACCATAAATATATAAAACTTTTTTTTTGTGGGTGGATGTCCTGCCACAGTGCCTCTGATTAACAACTTCAAAGGCGATTTTCTTAATATTGTGATTTTTTGCATTCTCAGATTCAGAGTTTAAAACGGTTTTATCTCCGCCATATATTGTCCTATTTGAACAACTAATACATCAATATAAATCTATTTTATCCAGCTTTCAGGTCTTGTAAAAATCTCATTTTCGAAAAAATACTTAAAATGTGTGTCCAGGGTCACATATTAAGTATTTTTTGCGTGTTTATGTCAAAATAGCTAAACACCCTCGAAGGGATAGTTCACCTTAATAAAAAAAAATTCTGTTGTCATTTTTTCACAATACAATGGAAGTAAATGGAGGGCAAATGTTGTTTGGTGCCCAACATTCTTCAAAATATCTTTTGTGTTCTGCAGATTCGAAGATTCTACAGGTTTGTAATGACATGACGGTGAGTAAATGATGACAGAACATTTTTGGGGGGTAAAGCGTAATGATGTCTCTTAACCCCATAAAGCTCAAAACATTTACTTCATTACTAACATATTTCTAAATGAACTACTAGATATGTATAATATGTATAGTATAAAAAAGTATGCAATACATCTTGTTTTAACGATGTTCTTTCCGAACATTTAATGATGATCTTTCCAAACTATCTTACGATTTTAATAAGTTACTTATCTCACCTTTATCACTACGAACACTTACCTAGTTGTGTTTGCAAGCTGTTTAATGTTCCAGACCAACCCACATCCTCACACTCACACACACACACAAAGGTGGGGGTTGCTCTGTGCTTGGACTGTTCCTCGTCTCTAGTGAGGAGCTATGTTTATTTGCTCAGAGTGGAATGCCGGACACTTGAAAAATTTCATTCCCTGAGTCCCTGAGAACTCCTCTCTCCAGATTGCCACAAACCTTTACAAAGACACAGTACAGCAAGTACTGAAACCAGAGCCTAAAAAATGTAACTTGGAATGTAAAGTATTGCATTGAAACTCCATTTCCAAGGGAACTTGATTATCTGAGCGCAGTTTTGCGAAAGGATCTACGCCTTTATTTTCCGCTTCCATTCGGTGGATTTATGCAACGGTCAAAATGTGTTCGCATTTATTTTTGGGGATGGCCTATACCCGATAAACCCAGTTTGGTTTAAACCAGCAAAACCAGTGTTAGGAAGTGTTTGTGGGAGACTCACTGTTGGGCTGTCGCTCAGAGCCGAGCACCTGGATGTCCATCGGCGCGTAAATCCCATTAAGAATTTCTCTCCGCTTCTCCCCGGTGTGCTTGTTACAGGCGTGGATGGAGCGCGTCTGCCAGTCGGTCCAGTAAAGCGTTTGGTTGTAAAGCGTGAGGGCGAACGGGTGGGTCAGGGACCCTTCCACCACGGCCTCCCTGTAGAAGAATACAAAACACATACGTTTTAAATCACAACTGCAATAGTTCATCAAATATGCGCAATGGGATTTTGTTGTACACCCCAAAAGGGCTGGATTTATACTCATTCTTTCCAAAGAAAATACGGAATGCAAATTTCAGACCAAACAATCAAAAACGGACTAATTTTTCAAACCAGTCAGGAAACCTGAAGCACACGCAAACACGGATAACCCTTCACGATCTCGTTTCGTGGGGTGTGGGGGGAATTAAACAAATCAAGGCTGTCATCGACTTGCAAACAACATCTGTTTCGGCTGTTAGCAGGGAGTCGACACCGGTACAGCTGCCCTTATTAAGTGAAGTTCCCTCGGCAACCGGGAGTCCATCTGAGCCGAGCCTGTCGAGTTTGTCTGGTCCAAACAGCGGCCTCCTCATCCACCAGACTGTGCAACGGCCCGACAGCGGACATAAATAAATGTTAGCGGATCAAAGCCCCGGCCGCCTCAGAACCCTAACGCTGCACTATTCAAAGAAGCAGCGCTCATCAATCACGGAGCTATAGCGGGATGAGAGGGGATAAATTTTCCCGGGTAGGAGGCGGCGGGGGGGTGCGTGAGCGTGTATGCAGGAGTTACAGTTAACATGTTGTTCGCCCCTCAGTTTTTAATAGCGTGTGACGAACTGCAGAAAGGAGGGGGTCGGCGTTCTCGAAAAGTAATTACAACCAGATTTTTCACAGCTTTTGACGTGTTGTCGGTATCGGCGGCCGCTTTGAAGGCGGCAAACGAAAACAGCCATTAAACAGAGGTGTCCGGAACAACAGACGCGAGAGCCAGGGCTTTTATTATTTTAAAAACGGCCGAGCGTAAACGTTTGAAGAGAGGCGCTAGCAAATTTACATTGAGGTGACAGGGAACAGAATCTCTGAGGAGCGTCTGTTCTTCGGCCAATTTTGAGCGAGGAACCTTAAAATAATGGCTTAATGCCACAAGTGTCATTAGGAGACGGGAATCAAGGCCGTGCCGCTGATTCACAAATCCATGAGAACTGCAATTACTCAAACCTAATACAGTCGAGTTTTTTCTGAAGGCCAACAGAACACAACAAATGTTTTTAATGGGTTACGCAACCCAAAGCAGGAAAACATGGGTCAAAACAAGCAAACCTAGTCATTATTTAAAATATACAGGAACACTTTAATAAAAAATAAAGATAAACATTTAAAATAGTTTAATGTAAATCATGTAGTTGATGTATAGACCACTTAGAAGGCGTAGACAATGCTGGTCCAGAACAACTTCCTGGTTCAGTTTTCTTTACTTTGCACAGTTGTTTAAACAACATACAACCAACAGAACATTTATAATTAAAATGTTAAAATAATATATATTTTAAGTATATATAAAGGATTTAATAAAATAAATAAGAAATCAATCCAGAAGTGCTTTTGGTCCAGTCTTTACATTATGTGAAGTGGTCTTTAAAGTATATCAATAAAATAAGCTTGATTTCTAAATTTTCTGTAGAAAATTTGGAATGTGCTTGGCCATACAAAAGTCCCCTCCGAACGGTTCAAAGGGTTGTTGCTATGCCATTGCTAGGGTATTGAAAAAACGATGCTATTTAGACACCATTGCTAGGCAGCTGCTAAGATGTTCCAGGTCAATGCATATTGGCAGAATATTCTGATCTTTACATATGGCTGACATACCTCCTTCAATGCAAGTTTACACGATTTGTTTATTGGTTTGTAAAAAAAACTAAAGCTAGATAATCTAAAGACTAATAAGAGATCTGTCCTTAAGATGCATGATTTGTTATATCATAAATATTTGTTGCCAAAAGATAGGAGAGACATTCGTCATACTGTAAGTTTGTAATGCTCAATACTCAGGTTTTTAGTATCATTTTTAAATTTTTTGCTAAACTTGAGCAATAGTAAACTACAAATTAAACTAAGTACCAGCAATTTGTCCACACGATCTGCGGTAATTTGGTTGCCTTACTTGCCAGATGCGATGCATTCGTATTTAAATTGGGCCAAACAGAGCTCATGGAAAACTTGGATAAGTCAATGCAGAAGACTGAATGCCAACGCAAGATGTGTGCACAAAAATGTTCTCTTCTTGCACCGTTTCACTTAAAATCTGGACTACTCGCTCGGTCAGACTTCACGCAAATCCCACAAATCGACGAACAATGACAATCTCAGCGTGGAAGAGGGTTTGACATATCTCTTAATTGAAGCTGCTATTAAAATCCTATGTACACTAAAGTATTTGTAACTCTTTGGCCCAACCATGACTATAACGTCAAGCGGGGTCAAGTTAAAGCAGTAAATGGCACGGAGGTCAGTTCGAGTTTAAAATAAGTGGACCAGGAGGAAGTAGGAAGGGGGTTTTGAGGCGAACTAATTCACAAACCCATGGCATTCAACCTCCATCTGAACAATAGGAAAAATACAACAAGGTGACAACACGATGAGACAAAAAAGGATAAGGCAAACATAAAATACTGACCGTGCAGTGCCATCCAAGTTGGCCTTGTGAATGAAGCTGAGCTTGGCATCCGCCCAATAAAGCTTCTGCTCCTCGAGGTCGATAGTCAATCCGTTGGGCCAATAGATTTCAGTCTTTACGATGGTTTGTCGACTGGTACCGTCCATGCCCGCCCTCTCAATTCTTGGCTCCTCCCCCCAGTCCGTCCAGTACATGTACCTGAGAAGAGTTGAGGCATCAGTCAGTTTCCATTCGCTCAGTGGAAACAACAAAGCAGGTGGCTTGAATCGAGCCATTTTCAAGAAGTATAGCATGCAAACACAAACACAGTCAAAACAATCATTCACGGTGTAGATAGAGCTAGCAATGGTTCAAATATTGACAAGAAGGCACTCAAGGTTAAACAACATAGATTTGGAGGTAGACTAAACAACAGTCGAGCGTTTCAAGTGCAGGGCTTTCTCATAGCAGGCCGAAGAAACGCTATATTTTCCAGAGACTGTCACGCTTAAGGTACTTCATGCGAGAATGCCACAAAGCAGCACTTTAACCCGAGCACACTAGCTTAGTTTAAGTAATCTTGTCACGCAAAATAGTAACCTTCCACAAAGGCAACCTGGCCAAACAAAAATTGCAGTCGATATATAAAATAGTAATACGAATTATTTTTTTTATAAAGTTTCAGCTAGTTCTATCAGAACAATTTTGTTTAAATTAACATGTCCTGCATTTAAAACCTGATTTTCTTACTCAGTAAGAAATAGCATTATTAAATGAAGAAAATTTATATTTGAGATGCAAAACGACTTTCCAAATATCTTTGAAAAAGCTCAAGACAATTATCTCAAAATACAAAAATCTCACAACCAGATTTCTCTTAACAGGACAGTTCACCCGAAAATAAAAATTCTATCATTATTATCTCACCCTCGAATTGTTCAAAATCTGTATACATTTCTTTAAAAGAAAGATATTTGAAAGAAGGCTTGTTACCAAACAGTTCTTGGCCATCACTGACTACTCAGTTATAATACTCAGTTATTTCCATTTATGGCACTGTTGCTAAATAAAATTACAGAATTTCTTTTATTTAGATTTCAATGAAAAAACTATGATTTGTGCTCTAGCCAAACAGTAGATAGACATCAGTACTGATCTGAAGCTATGCTAAAGCAGCAAAAAATTGTGATGTATTGTGAAGTACAAAATGTAAAAGTGCATTCATGGCCCAACAATGTTATTTCTAGAGGGCATTAACTGTTTCAAGCCTTCTTAAACATGAACAATGGTCTGTTCATACTGTACAGGGTCACGTGTGTGAGTCTAGAATTTACTTAGGTCATGTATGGCATATTAGATGAATGACTGTTTGTACTCCTAAATGACAGATCTCAAATCAGAAAATTATGTTATGGTTACGCAGCCAAACCACATCTGTAACGTGTCGTATGCGAATAATCAACACTAAAAGCTCCACACAGACAGTTTTTCTTTGCCGCTGGCCAATAGGAAAGCAAGAATTAAAGATAAAAGAGACGGCGGGGACAACAGACAAAACGCAACAAGATGCGATTACTTAGCTAACGTGTCGCCAACGGAAACGGTTAGATGGAACCTCATGCCAGCAAGGAGACCAAGCATGAAAACTCGACCACCCTTTCCTCCCTTGAGACGCATCTTATTAGCTTCCAACGGTTGTGCTGCATTTTTCTCAATTAGGAAACATAGCACAACACCGCTGCCTGAATCCGTCCACTGACAGAACAAAGAGTTGAACAATGCGTGTGCTAGGTAGAAATTAAACCGGTACGACAGTGAATGGACGTAACACATACAAAGTCAACGTTTCAAAGACAGTAAGCTGAAAGATGTATGCTGTGCTAAACTGGTATATAACAATGAAATAAAAAGTTCCCAAAAACAATGTCGCCCTAATGTCATTCCAAATAAAAGGAATAGCATTTGTTTTATTTAATACTGAACATCAAACTGACTAAGTTTCTTAACACTTTCTATATACAGAAACAAATTCATTGCATTTCCCTGTCCGTTTTTGATTGACAGGATATATCGGCTCTGATCATCAGCTGTATTTTAACTGTTTTATCGGCCGACAGAGTGAACATTGCTTATATAGACGATACCAATTATTGGCCGATATATCGGTGCATCTAAATTAAAAAAACAAGCAAAAAAAACTAGGTGTGGCCTGAGTGCACCCTGATAACCAATCAGAACACCTGAGGCGGCTTTTCGCTTTTCACTTTGTGCTTTCTTCTAATATAATATGGTAAAGAGTTTAGTGGACAAAGTGTTTTAACAGAGCAAAAGAAAAAAACAAATGAGGCCAAGTCTGGCTTCACGGATGCTACCAAGATCAGCCTAAAGAAACATTCTCTTCCAAAGATGGAAAAAAAGCTACAAAATGATTTTTGTCTGTGTTATACAAAGGTATTAAACTGATACCTGGCCAAGCAACAGAGAAGATCACATGAGCTTAAAACTGGAGCCACTTAATGTGTCTACAGACAAACGTGGAGCCGGTAGAATGTCTTGAACAGAAGAACATCTCCAGACCTTAAATACCAGGCACATCATCACTACATAACTCCATATAAAACTTTCTGTCAGATATTTGAATGTGCCGTGGTAATAAAATCTGGTAAATAAAAAGGTTTGATTAAGAGATTCAAGAAGGGTCAGAAAACTAAACATGGTGATAAATTAAAAAACACCCACTCTTTTCATCTGATGGTTATTCATCTTTTCACTCCTTCCAACAGTCCCTTCGAGAACGTGAAAACAATGAAAGTGTCTTGAGAACAGACGAACATAATTCAGGGGCCCCTGCATGCGGTTGCTCTCGCTCTCGGGGGTTTGTATGAAGCTGAGCCCCCCCTTTCTCGGATCTGAATCAGGGGCCCCGACAGAGGTCTCGGAGCACCACGGTAAATCTCAGCTCAAAACTCCCGGGCGGCGAAAATTTAAGAAAATAAAGGAGCACGAAGCTGATATTTTTTGGTATGTCTGCTCGAAAATGCCAGACATGAACTTTAAGACTGCAGTGTAACGGGATCTCCCGCTGGAGGACGCCTAACCCGACAAATTCTGCAGGGGTAATGAACTCGCCTTAACAGGCAGCGAATGTTTAGAAAAAAACAAGTGGTAAGGATGTGTTTCTTTAGGACACAGGCCAGGAAAAGTGTCTGGCTCCATTTTTAATGTCTTCATCATACATTGTATGAAGCGAAAGGCATTCTGCGAGAAACGTTCTGGCTCTTGAGTGCTGTAAATACAGAGTGAGCTAAAAGCCCAGTGCTTACAGCGGGACAGGCAATAAAACCCATAAGAAAGAAAAATTGCAGATGAGGTCCCTTAAATATCTCCATAACTTCTCTTAAACATTAATGCCACTGAATGGAGAGCAAATAAGCTTTTGCATCTCAAATATTTCTCGGCAGAAAAAAAGATCCAACAAATGTCTATTTTACAGTTTCAATAATATCACAGACTGTGCTCAAGTTTGCAGATTCTGGAAACAAAAGTCAAAATCATAGATCTTCCTCATCAAATTTACCCAAATCTGATTGTTTGAGCTTAACAATCTCAATTTTTTACCTCCAAATCCTATGTTTCTATTCTTGTTTCTCCTTTCACTTTTAAGAAAAACACTATAAGGGATAGTTCACCCAAATCTACCTCTCTAGTGGTTCCAAACCTGTATAAATTGTTGAACACAACGAAAGATATTTGGAAGAATGTTCAAAACTGAGATTTCTGGAACATCATTGACTACCATAGTAGAAACAAACTTAAATGGCAGTCAACGGTGCCCAAGAACTTTTTGTTTTTCCTTAATTCCTCAAGATATCTCTTCAGAAATGTCACTTGCTAACATTCTTCCAAATATCTTTCTGTATACATGTTTGGAACAACTAGAGGATGAGAAAAGCATGGCATCTGGGTAAACTATCCCTTCAAATGGAACCCACCTGAGAACGCCATCGAATCTCCGGAGATATCTAACTGAAATACACAAAACCAAATGGCTTTAATCAAACTTCTGCTGAGTTTTTTCTCCTCAAGGGGGAAAAGCAAGAAACAGAAAGTGGGCATTACTCAATATGTCTCAAGCCAAGTACGTGAGTACACACTAAGCTGGGGCTTATGCAATGCGAGCGAGACAGATCACTCTGAACTCGAGTTACATGTTGCATATAAACACGCCAACCCGACAGCAAAGTCGATGAGGACACCCAAGTAGGATCGCTGACTCTGGGACTCACAAAACACCCTTGGGGTTCACAAGAGGGTCTGACAAACAGGAACTCTACGCTATTCAACCGGATCAAAACTGAATGCCTTTAAATGCTATGTTGCATCCCAACCTCCCTTAAGAAGGAAGTTTTAACGGCCTGTAAATAAACAACCAGGGCATGCATTAATGAATCTCAAGGGTCGAAGGATGCACGTAAAGTCCCCCCAATGACAAAGACGGCGAACACATGGATGAAAAGGAAACTTACCTATGGGCAGGGTTCAATGCTATGGCCCTGGGCTGGTCCAGATCTTGCCAGAAAAGGACCTTGCGAGAGGTGCCGTCCAAGTTTGCCACTTCGATGCGGTTTGTCTCAGAGTCGGTCCAGTAGAGTTTGCGGCCGAGCCAGTCGCAGGCTAGGCCGTCGGGCGAATCCAGACCTGAAACCACTGCAGTCTTCCCTCTGCCCAGCGTGGCCTCCATTATAACTGCAAGACAAGGCCTCCATTGAGTTCCACAACAGTATTATGAGTTTAAAAATTCCTCAAATGTTTTATTCGGCCTCCAAATGAATGGTATAAGATTATTTGAGTTAACTGTCTGCAAAAAGAGCCACTGATTTAAAATGATCACTCGATAGAGATTGATACTTTTAATGTTATGCCGTTTCTGCGGTCAAACTTTCCAATTAAAATGTTTAAATTCATTCAACACTTATGTGCATGGAGAATTGAGATCTATTATTTATAATTTTTTTCTCCCGCTTAATTTCACATTTTTTTATTTTGATTCAGAAACTTACAGAGAGGAGGAACTTCTGTAAATAATGACAAAGCAAGCAGGTAATTGGTCTTACAGGTAGAAGAGAAGTTGTAGTAGGTCTGTTTAATAGCCTCTTCACTGACATCCGTCCAAAATATCAGTCCCTCTGAGAAGAGAAAGTCCACTGCAGCCGCATCCTCCAGACCGCTGACGACCACGGCAGATTCCGACCGGCCTACCTCGGCATCCACGAGCCGAACATCCCGTCGGTTGGCAAAGAGCAACAGGGGAGAACCTGATGATGAGAATCACAAAACGACCGTGAGATTTCCAAATTGAATATGCATTATACTCTGCAACACAAACAACCCAATTGCAATGCACTCCGTCTGTCTGCTACGACCCCGGCACTCTAAATAATCGGCTTTATCATGAACCCATTGCACTAAATGAGAGGCACATGTGAGTCTCTCTGGAGGCCGAATAGCGGCGGAAACAACGGAAATGTCTGACCTTCGGTTTGGCACCCAGACATATCCATGGGGACCGCCAGTTGGCACCTCGCAACAGTCTGCATGTGCCAGCGAGTGCCACTCACATAGCAGTCAATAACTGCCTGGGGGAGGGGGTGGGGGCATCTTATGATGTCATAAGAGGCACACATAAGAATGACACGATAACTACGTTGGGCGTACAGAGGGTTGGGGTGCCTTGCTGTGGTTTACCGACATGCCATTCTACTAAGAACCATATTAACATCGACGAGAAAATGTTGGTTCTTGCCACAGAACTGCTGTTTGAGTCCTTATGCGCTACAGGAACGTTATTAAGAAGACCATTAATAAAATAAGCACATGAAGGCGGTTTTTAGGTCCCGTGCCCCAGGCGTTTGCATGGTAATCCAATTCACGTACCATTCAAAAAACAGCTAGAAACTAAAATCTTCCGAGTGAACGTTGGATAGAAACCATCTCTCTTCCTTTCTTTGGATGAATCATTTAGTTGATTTTGTCACTTTTCAAAGATTCAGTTATGTCATTTACAATTACCTAACAATAACTAACCCGGGTGTCAAGAATGAGGTCTTATTTTACCAAGTAAACGTTGCAGGACGCAAAAAGATTTTTACATTTTCCGAAAAATGAAACGCTACCTGTTCAAATAAGCCCACCATGCTTTCCTTCACATACACCACAAATGAAATCCAAGTAAGTGAGATCTCAAAAGTCCTTCTAAAGTGGCATTTTCAGTCATGTGACCTGAAAGCGGTCCTACGAGACTAAACAGAGCCCGATTTGTCGTTATCTGCGAGACAACAGCGCAGCATTTTTTGGCTAGCGGGTTATTTTATCAGCAACCACAAGCAAAGAAAACCAGCCTGCAATTGTCTTTTGGAGATCCTCTGTGCAATGAGATTGTGCTAGGAAACAACCAAAGACCTCCTAAAATCACAATACGTGCACAACTTTCTGAATCCATTGGACTGCAGAGATCCCTTAAATTTATAGACATTATAAAAAATAAAGATCGCACTATTGTTCCTGTAGTTCGATTGGCCCAGGGAACACACATATTGATAAAAAAAATACTGTATAGATTTACAATAAGCCAGTTTGGACAAAAGCAAAAATCAAAGGTTTTATGTAAATGTAAATTGGAAATTTCGTGACAAAGCCAGAGATTGGTTTGTTTTCTAGCCACGTCATTAAAATACCTGTGAATTTTAGCTTAGAAAACAAAAGCATAACTTGTATGTGCTTATCCATACCGCTATCTGGGAAACGCCTTTGTATATTCTGAGCCATGTAGCTATTTACAACCATCAGCACGTGGAAAACATGTTGGTAGAATAAGATATCTGATAACACGATAAATATCACGCAAACATCAAAATGTAAAAAATATTTGTTGGTGTATTAGCAGGAACATCAGCACTTACGTCAATACTGATATATACATTCATCTTTGCCACACAAGTTTTTTGTTTTTACTACAAACATCAAAATTATGCAAAAACTGTCAAGCAACACCTACACTTTAAAACACTTCAATTCTTCTACGAAAACGGAAATGTCCTTTAGCAATATTAACAGTTTGTATACACTTCATACAAACAACACATTGAATTTGCTAAACAGGGACAGAAGCATGAAGTTCACATGCTGGAGAAAAGCAACACAAGTCTCCAGACATCAAACTACAATTTTGTCATCGCCTACATCTCTGTCAACTCCGTCCATGTCTTTCACTCCTTTCTTCCAACGTCGTTCAAACATCAAAGAGAAACATACATCATTCAGAGAAAGAGATGGAGGTCTATTCTTTCTTTTTGCAGTGTAACACTTATCAGATGAGATATCCCATAATGCACTTAGTGAACTGCTTAATGTAGAATTTTTATTAGGTCTCTATTTAAAAAACTGAGGTGGTTGGTTCTGTCCAATGTCGATTTGCTCTATAACAAACATTTTACAAAGTTTGGTTTATGTCCATTACACATGCATTCAAGCATTCAATTGCAACTTACTAGAAAGCAGATTTTGCATTTTCAATTCTGAAATGATCCTCAAGAGCCCACGGCTGGCCTGGGTGGACCCAAACACCTCCTTCCCATGCGAGCACAGAGCAGCGGGGATTAAACAGATAACCGCGTCCCAACAGCTGCACTGTTTTATGAGATCACACGGACTTCTGCGGCCCAAATGTGCACGAAAAACCCACCAGCATGATGCATAACAACCACGACCAGTCCCCCGGCACAATCTCCAACCCGAACAGATGAGCTTACTCACTGCACGTTGTTATAGAACGTCAGCCTTCAGTTATGAGCAAAACCAACAGATTAGTTGGCGGATCACTAGGCTATATTTAAAGAAAATTTTATTCGCTTTTCAGCCCTAAGGGACTAGTCTTGAGCCTGCAATAAATGTCTGGCATTTACACATTGAACGAGGGCAAAGATGACCATTATTTTAAGTTTTTAGTTCTATGTTGAATTTTTTTTTTAAATAATTGATAATAAAACACCCACAAAATTCCATAGCATAAAAATAGGGATGCATCGACATGTACATTTTGGCCACTATTGATAACCGATCATTCTTTAACATTGGAGCCGATAACCGATATATTGGCCGTTAATCAGTATTTAAATATTAATTAAAGAACATCCGAGACTGAAACAAAAGGCAAAAAGTGGACAACGTTTATTTGAAAACATTTACTGCAGAAAACAAGGTAACCGTTATCTTTTTTCCCTTAAAATCATGAACCAAGCCTACCATAAACTAGTTAAAGATTCTTTAACATTTTAGCTTTTATGGATATGAATTATATTTAATAAACAAATGATAGATGTTTTTCCAGAGCAACCCAGAAAAGTGTTCTTAATAGACAAGTCTTACAGGTCTCAAGACAGAAAGCATTCAGACAGCAGTCTGATTTAAACAATATGCACTTCTACCTATGCTTTACACATTCATAAAAATCCACATACTGTCTCTACATCATCAATTGTTTGCTAATAACAGTAGGTAAATGATCCTGTCAAAAAGACAGTCCTGTAATGGATTTTAAATGTGAGCAGCGTGCACCTCAAGTTGTTGATAAAATATTAATAATTTTTCAGCCTGATTTTATTATCGTGGCCATTTAACTTCCGATACCAATTTATCGTGCATTCCTATATAAAAAATGTGAAACAGCAAAACTTAAGCTTGGAATGTTCTTATTTTTTAACTATTTAAAATGTATTTGTCATGTCTAATATTATAATCTTGTTACAAACTTATTTTTTTTTTCAGCAATTTATTAAAGAAAAACAAAATGAGAAGCCACTCAAAGACTATTCTTCTGCAAGTCTTCTTCAACGTTTGTCAACAAAAAACTCTCGCACTCCAATTCCAAGAGCCACCTTAGAAAAAACACAGACTCTGGACTCCTGCAAAATCTTTAATGGTTTCAGAGGCAGCATGCCAGAGATCTAAAGGGCAAGGCAAAGTGAACCTGAATTCAAAAGGCATTTAAACACAGCGATTCATTTGACGAAACAACGGCTATTCTCCCTTAGGAGAACTCATTTCCACAGCATACCCGAGCACCCATATGACTTCCAAACTTCCGTTCCTCTGTAGTGCCGGGAGGGGGGCTTGAGAGCACCTGGGCCCACCGGCCTCCTCCTTTGTAGAGTAAGAGCACAAAGAAACAGCTGAGGAGTCTGAGCTTGTCACCAGAATGAATAGCCCTCCAATGGGAGTAGCTCGCATGAGGGTAGAAGTCTACAAACAAGTGAAGGATCCTGAAAGGTGGACGACAGAGGTTCAAACGAAAAGGTTTCTGCCTATCCTCTTTGCCTCCTTCACCTACCTGAATCTGTCTGATTACGATCAAAATGTTTGCACACTTCCTCCAGTTCTTATCAGCGAGACATCGCACTGATATGTCGTGAGATTGAGTCAAAGAAAACACGCAAGTGAACAAATGCACTGTGTTGAAAAAACAGGTAAACCCTGTGAAACTTTGTATGGCCCTAATGTAAAGTCAATATGTTTACAAAAGCCATTCCTACAATGCAATTAAAAAAATTGCATGAATAAACAGTTTGAGATGAGCAAGGAGACATTTTAGGGCCTTAAAAAAAACAATTAAGCTCATGCTTATTTTTCAAAATTAAACAACATGCTTTTATCCAAAGGATTGAATAGAAGGATGTTATATTTCTTGTTCTTTCCACCAGTGAACACTTTTATTCAAATGCAAACTTCACGTCTCAATTAAATGCAAACATTGATAGTAGGAGCCTGACTGACAAATGCATAAAATTTCCTTTTATTATCAAAAATTTCAACAAGATGTGTAATTTCTGACACGGTTTAGGGTTAAAATACAAATAGCAATTAAATTTGTTTAACAACTTCTCGGAAAAACCTTTCCAGAGACAAGACTGACATGTTCACTGATGTCTTCTGCCAGATAGATGTCATGCCAACCTGACAATCATGACATAACACCACTGGCAAGTCGCTATTGAATAGGGCCGTGTCAAAACATAGATAGCCATAAAAAATAAAATAAAAAAAATGTATCATGTCATACAGATCCAGCCAAAAGTATGAGGAAGCAAGCATGGCGAAAAATATAAGAACGCTTTGGGCTCTCAGAGCTGATGTGTGCTTTGGTTTAATAAACAACTCATTTATTTATAAAAATAATGACATTTGTCACCAGCGTATGTATAGAACGGATGAACCAGGGGTTTTATACTGCCCATGTTCATGCAAAACAACGGCCAAGTGACTTGCGGGACCCAGCTGAGGGGCGCAATCCATAGTTTGGGAACCCAAACCTCTGATCTAAAGGTCCATGCATTGCACATCATGGCAACTCTGCAGAGTTAAGTTATGTTTATACGCTTATCCTTGAAGAAAACCCCAGCATGTTTTATATCTAGCTCTACTTCTTAAATTTTCCCATTAAAGTATTGCAATATATCGCAAATGTGCATCGTATCATAGCAATATATTGTATCGTGTGACCCGCCTATCGTGATATGTATCACATCGGGAGGCAATTGCCAATACACAGCCCTACTACTCGCGTGAACTGAATAATTCCTTCCCAAATGCATGAAAACCACATCCGCACTCACAGAACAAATAATAACACAATGTTGTATTAATTGCATTGCAACATTAGAAATTGTGTGGTTACAGCACAGCCCTACACTACTGTATCTCAAGTATCTTACATCGACAAATTAGAATAACACTTAACTGTATCAAAAGATTGTAACATACCATGTCAAACTGAACACGTCAACACTTTTACAACATATCAAGACTTTTACACAGTGACTTACAGTCACATTTTTTATCATTATGTGTTCTTTTGAATTAAACCCATGTTCTTGTTAAAAATACAGAAAAAATACAGAAAAAAATAAAGAACATGGTTACTAAAGTAAAACCAGTGGTTCTCAAAGGGGGTCATGGCGTCCTGGGGGGGCCCCAGGGGGCCAAAGCTTTCGTGGCATTTTATGAAAAATGGAAATTTTGCATATATTTTATGCAATCAAACATAAAAATAATACCACCAACCAAAAGAATTGATGTTCCAGCATTGTATGATTTAATATGTTTGGTTTCATTAAAATTCTAAGTCTTTATTTGGGGGGGCCACAAAGTCACGGATTGTTCTCATTAAGGTGATACCTCAGGAATATGAGTTAGGGGGATATAGAGTATTATGATTAGTTGTGAATGAGGTCTGTCTGTTAGTAGAAGATACACAAATGTCATGTGATGCATGTAAACTGACTTCCAGTCCAGTCAGTGCTACAGATTAAAAATATTCACACTTTGTTTCTTTTCCCAAAAAGAAAAACTACAAAGTTCAGAATGAACAAATCAGGCCAGAATGCAAACATCCCGCTTAACCAATAATGAGTCCATAGTGCTAAACTATACATATTTAAGCGCATGCCAGTCTGAACAAATTAAATGTATACCCGAGTCTAAATACAGAGTTCAGTGATGATGTTCTTAGCATTCAACCAATGTTACATTACGATACTATCTGACATGATAATTTATGCAAATACAACCTTTTAACTTGAATGCTTTTTAATTTTTATCAAACTATAACCGTTTATGCAACTGTTTTCAATTATTGATAAGAAAAATTGACGAAATGATGGTCAAAAAAAATAAAATCTAGTAAACAACTGGAACTTGTTAAATAACTTTACACTCTTCTTTCTGGCTATGTTTGACATCCGACACCACCGAGGCCTCCGTAACACTCAACCAGAGCGATTCATAAGTCCCGGGACCTTACAAAACTCCGATTAAAAGTATCAAAAACTTTCACGAAAATCTCATTTTAGTTTTAGACTAAAGCACCGCTTCGATAAGTTCAAATCTCGTTGATCTAAGCAAGTGCAAAGTTTACGTTACAGCTGAACTTTACGCAGACTTGACTCGCGACGGCTACACATGTAAAGTCGCTGCTAAAACTTATAACGTAAATCACAATTCAAATTATGAACTTTGTAAACGCGTGCTCGTCATAAAATAAAAGTTTTGCGAGAACCACCGCGCGCTACTTCGTTTTGCTCTTTGCACCTACGATCCTACTTTGTTTCACATTGTTCGTGGCGGTATAATGACTTCAACACCTCAGAGACGTGAAAAAAGCGCAACAAAAACTATTTAACTCACCGCGAATCACAGCCAGACTACAACAAAGCAGAAGACCCAGCAATAAAATCTCCATCGCAAGCGATCCGGGCATTAATTCCACAATCCCAGCTCCATTTCTTCGAGGTATCGGTGTGAGGAGAAAGTTTGCAGTCCGAGTTTAGGTCGATCGCTCGCTAGTTTTTTTCCCGACTCTTCCAGCCCTCTGATAGTAGAGGAGGCACGAGGAGGGGAATGACTGACAGCGGAAACTGATCGACGTCATCAAGTGGGATTGCGCGGCGCTGTGGCGCGTTCGCGTCGCCAGTCTGCTGCGCGTGGAGAGTCGAAGTAGTGCTCTTTCTGTTCAAGGGCAGAAATGTAAGATATTATAAGCATAGCATAAAAAAAAAAATGCAGATTTAAATGAAAAGAATTAATAGATGCAAGGAAAAGACGTAATAATGGGAGATATGCAATAAACAACTTCATAAACACGATACATTAAACATAACAATATATATCTAAACAAATTGAAGTAGGCTAATGTTGAGTAACTGTTCTTATTTTTATTGTTTATCTACATCAAATTTACAAGTGCCTTCAGGCCATGAACCGAATGACATGTCTCAGTACGATCTGACATCAGTTTCATTTCCCCAAACAATACTGGAAAACAATTTCTATGAACATAAAGGGGATTATATTTAGTCCTAAAAAGTGCACTTGTGCAATATTGAGGTTTCATATCAAATTTTTTTGGCACATTTTAACAAATAAGGTAAAATGTACAACTCGTTTCCAAGAGAAGCGATGCGTATGCAATTTACAGTAAAGTTAAATAAAAAACATTTCACAATAAGGGAATTTTCCTCTTTTTTTGCAGAACTTTACTGTTGCATGTTACCAAAAGTTGCATGTAATAACGTTTGGTACAATGCATAACTAATATTAGCTGCATGAGAACAAAAGTTCATCAACTACATTGCATTTATGACTGGCCATCTGAACCCCTTTTTGAACTTTCATCAATTTGTAGTCCAACGATAGATCAAACTCACAGTAAATGACCTCATTGGTTCACTGTTCTTCAGAAAACAAGACCTAATATGCCAACCCTGGCACAGCTTTTCCTGTTAGCTGCAAGCCTGTTACACTTTATTTGTGCTCCCATGAAAGTGCCTGTTATAAAAAACGAAATCACAAAGATGCGGATTCGTTTCAGACTCTTTCAAAGGTCCCGAGGTGCTGTAAACATCAAGGATCAAACCAAACCCCTGGCGGACTGAAAACACACGTCGGGTTGAATGGTAAAAGTTCTTCAACGGGTCCAACATCCAAAGTGAAACCATATGTGCCCCTCATGGGTGCGTGTGAGGAGAGGAGGCAGTAATTCCCAGGCCCTGAGAAATATGCCGTAATGAAACCTGCCTTTACGGTCACCTGTGCGATATTGCTCTTGGCATTCTCTTTGATCAAGCAAACACTGTGCGCCACTTTCTCCATCGCCCGTTGTTACTCTTTTATATTAGACTTTGAGGAAAAACCCAGAACTTAACGCAAAACATATTTCTGGTGTAACAGATGCTATCTGGATGGAGTCCTTTTAAAACAAAGGGTTTGTAGAGGCATCATTTCAACATGCTTTAACCCGGTTGCACCTACTCCTCTCCAAGAATTCATAGACAGGATTGTGTTTGTACAGCCTGGGGCCCAGCCATCCGCCACCGTGTTACACAATCATGTTAAACAGAGATATTTTGTTGAAATATGTAGGCCTAATAACCGAGTATCAATGCCACACCATCAACGACACTGCTGTTTTTCTTGGAAAGAAGAGTTAACATTTTCATTGGATGTTTATCAACATTATTCTCACGAAATATAACACTTAGGATACAATTGGCAAGAGAAGGAGAGATATTGGGAAATTGCATGGCTTGGGTTTTTTGGAATCAAGGCAATGAAGAAATGTGGTAAGCATAGGTTTGCAAAAGGATGTTTTCAGATCGGCATACCACTTGCATATCCGCAACGCAGAATATAACAAAAGACTCCATTCTTCAAACCGCACCGCTACAGTAAATTCAGGATTTTAAGGTGTTTTTTTCCCAAACCATCCCCTGGTGTGCTTGTTGTAAAGGTGTCGGCGCACCTTCCTCACATCTCATTATTTTGCCAAATAAATTTCCAGACATCTAAAATGAGACAATGTGCATCAAAGGCACAATTATTGCCCGTCAGATGTGGTTTGTTCTTGGTATGGAATCTTGTTTACTCCGAAGGATGCCTGATATGTATTTCTCATAAAACACTTGGAAACCGATGTCTAGGGGGGCCGTTGGCTCCAAAAGACGCTACGAGGCAATGGAGTCCTCCATAAGGTTGTGGAAGACCCTGACCAAATCTTCAGTTTATGCATCTGTGCTGATTTTGGAGCAGAATTTTCATTAAATGTGGTTGAAGTGTTAAATAGAACTGAGAGTACTAGACCTTTATTATCTTAAACCAAACGTATTATAAAGAAAAAGAGAGGGGTGGTAATACGCAGAAGTTTGTGAACAATAACATCTGATGGGAGTAATGTACGGGTGCAGATTCACAGTAATGGATCGTGGTTAAGTACACATCATAAAAGACAAGAACAGACTGCTGGGCATTTTTCTTGCAAAGTATCTTTATTATATATCTTTTCTTACAATGCAGCTATGGAGACTTACAAAATCAATTTGGCACAAATCAAACTATCATTCCTCTTGCCTTCCTTAGATCTTGTACACTAATATCATAACCTTTTCTTTGTTCCAGACACTAAATACACAATGGCTAATTTATTCCCTTGGCTTGACAATGTGCTTCTGTGCCACAATTCCTGGTTTGGCATTTGTTCCTCACACAAGAAAAAAGAAAAACACTGATGATCAAAAGACAATAATTTGAAACAATTCTTTGAGTGTTCCCGGACAATTCAGACAAACATAAAAAAGGCAATTATTGCAGCTAACCTTTTAGCTGCGTATGAAACACTGTTACAAAACACAGAAATGGCAAACAAGTCAAACATTTCCAGATATTGCACTATGAATTCCTTTATGACATTCGTGGAACAGAGGTTAAGGGTTAAATTAACACTAAGGCTTCACCCCCAGCTTTCCAGAATTACGAGGAAGCTAAATCTGCATAGAAAGAAAACACTCGTCGCACTAACTAACTCAATACATTTTGTATTTGAGCACCAGCAAGAATTCCTTAAAGGGACAGTTCACCAAAAATTGAAAATGTTGTCATTTGTTCTCCCTCAAGTCATGACACTTTTTCTGTTGAACACATGAGAAGATTGTTTGGGAGGGTTGTGTTCATACAATGGAAGTCAATAGAACCGACGTTCTTCAAAATATCTTCTTTGTGTTCTGCAAAAGAAAACAAAGTCTTACAGGTTTGGAATGACATGAAGATGAGTTAATGAGGAATGATTTTTCATTTTTGGATCAACAACCCCATTAATGAGAAAGAAAGTTATTCAGGGCTTTTGAAATGTAAGTGCTACCACTTTGAGAATGAGAATCAGCTAGCAAACCACGGAAAAGTCAAAATCTTCCAACGAAACGTAACCCATCTCTTCAGACCCCCGAATCGGTGTACATCCCATTGATGAGATAGTCGACCTGAGTGTAATCCTTTCGCCTGTAGCTTTCGTAACCTTGCTTGAGAAACAACGCGACTGTGACCACAAAGAACAGAAGGCCGAACATTAGCACAGCAAGCAGAGAGCTGGTGTTCAACAGGTGAATGGTCAAAGGGTCACCGGCCACCTCGGTTTGGTCTGTCCTACTTTGGTCCCCGTTGTCTTTAGGCGGTGTGGATGGCACGACTGAAGGACGTGTTGAGGTTTTTGCCGTGGTTGGTGATGGCTTCGTGGATGTTGCTACTAGAGACGGTTGCACTGGTTTTGAGGAAGGGATGGATGGAGGTGTTGTAGGCACTGACGGTGATATGCTGGCGGATGTTTCGGCCCCTGACGGTGAAGGTGAGGAAGTTTGTTGTGGAATTGTGGTTTGTGCAACTGTTGTGGTGACAGATATGCTGGTGGATGTTGTCGAGGGTTTCATTGTGCTTGCTGTAGTTGTTGTGGTTGTAGGAGTGGATGAGCTACTTGGTGGTGTTGTGGTTGTAGGAGGGGATGTATTAGTTGGTCTTGTTGTTATTGTAGGTATAACTCCTCCTGTGATCTCCTTAGATCTCGTAGCTTGATTTGATGGAGTTGTCTGTGGTTTGGTAGAAACTGTAGTTGTTGATCTGTCAAGAGAAGCAAGCGGGTTTGTTGGACTGGAAATGCTAGAGATGTTAGCGGTAGATCTTAATTGTTGGCCGCCGTTTGGAGAGGAACTGTCTGGAAAAGGCATGGAGGAGTTGTCTGCAGAGGAATGATGGGGAGGCTCAGTTTCCACATGGAAAGATTCTGCAAAACAAAAGTGCGGAGAGGTAAATGGTGAGATCTGGCAACTAATGCTAACCTCAAAAACTATAGTGGTGAGTGGGTTGCCAATATGACAGAATCGTATACAGTTTATGGAAACCTCTTAACAAAAATCTATGTATACGGTGCATATATCTAAGGTTGCATTACTGTAATTGTTTCTGTACTGAAAATTGTTGTATAACAGTAAACATGATGACAGTTTAACGAACTTGCCCAGCGAGAATCTCTTCTAACCGTTACAGTGGTTGGGCTAAAAGACAGACTCGACTGTAGGCAGTTTATGCTATTAATTTTATTATTATACCACTCAAATCCTGGAGGGTCACAGATCTGTAGAGTTCCATCTCTAATATTAAATCTGGCTATTTCTATTGTTGAGATTGACCCCAATTCATATGCAGTAGATCTATGAAACGGATGACTTTAAGATAAATAGGGGTGAAGGTCGCTTAACTAACCAAATCAAATATAAACACTGGCACCAAAAAAGAACCGTAATGTTAAAAACAAACACATGAGGGGCCAAACCATGGAAAAGTACGGTGGGCGTATCCATACCTTGTTTTGCTAACAGCTCTTTGATCAATGTGAGATTTTCACAGAGGTTCTTTGGGCAGCTGATCAGATAACAAAGAGATTTGTTTGCATTATATATGGCTTTTGTACACAAATCAGGAAGAGGATCTGAAATTGGAAAAGAAATTGGTCAACAACAAGGTTCTTTTGAAATGAAGGATATATTGCAAATATACTGCAGATACAAATTAAGAGACCAATTGAAATTTCCAATTAATCCGCATTTCTAGATGTTTTGTGGTCAGTCCAGTTCCCTCTTTGAATTTCAACAAAATCAACACCCAGGAGTGCCGAAGTCATCCAACAGCATTGTGAAAAACTGACAGCATGACAAGACATGTAAACTGTGATAAATGATAACTTCCCTTTGTACAATTACAACTTTTGTTTGTAAATCAAAATCATACCTTTTTGGATATCTAGTCCTTAACCTTCTAACCCACCACCTAAATTCCCCAACTCATAAATAACCAAACCGTAAAACAAGGATAATGGGTGCTACCCGTTCCTTGAAATTTAAGAGTTCAAAAAACCCAAACTATTTAATGAAGTTTTTAAAGATTGTTTTTAGATTGTCAAGTCCAGATCCATTTTACAGCCTCTCTCTCAAAGCTAAATAAAACGAGCGGTACAATCAGTGACTCATCAACCTCGGCTGTTTTCATTGGGACAGCGACGTCCCCGAATACTCGTTACTGGACATGGAAATGCATATCCCGAGCTCTGCTGTCTTCGAGAACGAGCCGCATCAGGGAGAAAAAACAGGCCTCGCAGTGCTTCTCTTTGATCGTCTCCCAACAGCACGTACTGCACACCTCAAGCTCGACATCCGTTTTCACGCACCCCGTCTTTTGCCTATTCCCACTCCCCCTGATTACTTGACCAGGTGGCTGCAGCACGCCAGGACCGACGGGGGCCCGCTAACGGGAAGCCGTGTGTTTGCGCAGGAGCCGCGGAATGCTCCAAAATGCCCTTTTCTTGCATTTTTGCAATGAGTCTGCCAATGAGTGAGCATTTATTTAGCATTTAAAAGCTCCAGGTGAATCAATATTCAACCACTATGCCAGATGAATCATTTCCTGGTCAGCGTTGAAATAAAATAAAAAGGCCAGCTGCATTGGTCAGCATTGATTTTCCACGCATTAAACATTTCCCCAGATGTTTTAAGATGGAGCAGACAGGGACATAAACAAAAAGTATGATTCCCGAAAATTCAAAAAGTTCAAACGCAATTTTAATGCAAGGTAATATGTGCATTCTCTACAACGCCACAGGGGGCGCTATAGTGCAAAATGTCTTGAATGATAAAACCAAGCAAAGCATCTTGGACTTTTAGTATTTTAAGAGCTAGAACTTAAATAAAAACACATCCAGCATAATGGCACAGACATTAGAAGGTAACTATCGCCACTTGAATGCCACAGTAACGCAGGTACATACAATAGGATCACACGCAAAGTGCTAGCAAAGCATTCACGCCTGCATTCATGTTCTTGCGCGGCAGGGTGCAGGAGGCGGCAAACAGAGGCGGGTGTGAAACCGTAAGGCCCTATCCCAATCTCCGCTCCACTGCAGTCGCCACAGGTCCCCCTATAGCACGTTGCGGCTTTGACGTGCCAAAAACACAACGTTCCCAGGGCTGGAATGTGGAATGCTTATGTATTTATAGCTCCTGTCATTCCAAACATTTCAGACTTCCAGATGGCAGTGGCGATTCTGACCTTGCCTTCCATCTCCGTGCGGCTAACAGGGCACGGAAATTCGATACAGAGTGCGTACGTGTGCGTTATCGGAGGGCGGATGTAAAGAGCCAGAATCAACCGCTCGCTCCCTGAACACAAAGCCAGCCTGCCCCAGGGTTATTACCACTGTCTGTGTGTTTACAGAGGTGGCGAGATAGTCAATTACAACATGTGTGGCCAAAGCGAGAGGAAAAATTAAAAAGCGAGCATGTCTTGACAAAGACTGCAGAAGGGTATGGCCCTCTAAAGGAGCGCCTGGCTCGTAAGCAGAACAGCCAGCCCGAGCTTCCCTTTCATCTTAAATGCGAAACACATGGCCCCTTTGAAAGCACACGTCCTTCAAGGGGAAAGCGTGATGTGTAAAAGACAAAACGAAACATATGGCTTTAGTTTGGTAAAAAAATATTATATTCCGCAGGTACCCCGTTTTATCTCTGAAGGTAGCGCGCGGATTGTATTTCATTTGACAGACCGAGATTGCATGAATAACAACCTTAACCTTTTGGAAAGAGGAATGGAATAGAGTACCTGGATTATTTACATTTTATTTGTCTGTTTTATGCGTCTGTCTTGCGTACATTCTCAAAGTACCTATTTTCTTAAATAACCACAATCACATGGCACTTTAAAAGAGATAGAGATTAAAGATTTTGTCATCAATCACCCTCATGCCTTTCAAAACCTGTATTTGACTTTTATCTGTGGATCACAAAAGAAGAAAAATGCAAATTTTGTATCCACTGTCTATACAAGTCAATGGGATCTAATTTTGTTTGGTTAGCAACATTCTTCAAAACATCTTTTGTGTTTATGTCTCACAAAGTAAGAAATACAAGTTTGAAGTGAGATTTGGGTGGGTCATAAATGATGACAGAATGTTCATTTTTGGGTGAAATATCCCTTTAAATATCGCTTCAGAAAAAACTCAAAACATTATTTCTACCAATGAAATGAATACAGAAGAATAATAAAGAGACAATTCATTTAGGAATATTACATTACATTACAATAGAATTATATGTCTACTTACAAAACAACGTGTCACAATCCTCTGCATCTACCATCGTCACATTAACTATCCGGAGGCCGTTGTCCGAATCTATGGACTCACATGGAAGCACAAGTAACCCAAGAATGGGCAGCAATACCAGGGTGGGGTGGATGGCCATGATCACATGAGTGGCTGGGATCATAATGTGAGAGAGGGTCACATCCCCAACAGCTGCAGGATACAGAAAGTGAACCATTTAAAAAACTTTATCAACTTTACAATCAATGTATTTTGATCAGTCCATTTATGTATCTGGCTCTAGCTAGAGACAACTTTTATACACATTTAGTTAGATTCTGTTTTGTAAAACAGATGTAAGCAGACAAAAAGCAAGTCTGACTGTTTCGGTCTATTCACTTCAACTCTGTAGTTCTTGAACTAAGGCAGCTTGGATGAGTTACGAAACACGTGTGATTAATACATAAACAGGTCTTGATGTTCCGCAATGACCTGAATGAATGAAAACCATAACTGCCCTTCAGGGTGTCAGGGAAGCAGTGAACTTAAGACTGACTCAATTACGCCATCTAGTTCAAATTTTAGGACACTACAACAAACACAAGACTAATCTTCTAAATCTCCTTTTCATTGTATTTGGAAATGTAAATGTTTTACTAGCAAATTAAATGACCGATGACATACTACAGTCGTTTAATCAATTATTTTGCCTCTAGATGTCTCTTCCAAGGTTTATGGTTTCTTGCAGTTATGCAAGCAAGGTTGGGAATAAGGAAGTTTCAAAGTGAAAAAATAGGACCTTGGGTGTAACACATAAATCCCTGCCACACCCCTTTAAACAACCACTTGGTTACTCCAGTGAGGGCAAACAGCATTGAGGCGCTCCCTAAACCCGTTCCAGGATCTGCAGATCACATGACTTCTATCCAAGTTTGAACAAAGAGGGTGAACTCACTCAAAGGTGGAGCAGATTATTCACGGATGGTCTCTCCTGAGAGGTCTGGAGTTAAACAGTGAAATAAGAAAACCAGTTTGTGGCAAAAGAAATATGACACAAGGATCTAAATAAGCATAGACAAACAATCATCATACAGTTTTGCACGCATTACATATAAATGAATGAAAAATGTATGGCAAGGCACACTTAAAGTTATTTTCTACTGGATAAATAATTTACATTCAAACCACATAGCAGATCAATTATATGTGGTCACACATAAATCCCAAATATAAATAAATCCTTAAGTAAACTTAGTGTGTATTTTTATATTGAACAGTATAAAAGTTTAATTAGATTAGGTAACTTGTAGTTATTGTGAATTACGTAGGTCAGTTATGTTTGCCAACGAAACACGTGTGTGCTGAATCTTTTCACTCCTCCCTGAGCATAGACACTATACACCAATTGTACAGTCATTAACTGAATTACACCTAAAATATAATCACCATTTAAAGAAAGACTAACAAAAACCATGCGTCAACTATTTAAAACATTTTGTACAATTGCACACATGATTCTCAGAAGAATGTACTTACCAAGACATAAACAACCCTTTCTAGGAAACTTTGAATAAATGTAAACAGCGGCGTTTGAAGCAGTTATTTTCACACGAGCAAGACGTTCCGCTGCAGTTTCTGTATTAAATTCGGTTCAGTTCCCCATGAAGCGTGCGTTTAATGTCACTGCCATGACAGACGATTCATATTTTTATTGGGGCTGTTTTAAGATAGTAGCGGATCGCTGACAGACACGACACAAGGGTGGTGCAACAGAAGCTGGTGCAGGACTTCCGGGTCGCGAAACACTGCATTTCGAAAGGATGTTAAAATAAAAGCTCTCTGCTCTTCACGTCGCGCTTTTAAATACACAGCTGCACATCATTTAAAAATTCAGTTTATTAGTCTGCACGTACAAAACACTTTTTCTATGAGAGTTAATTGACACGGAATTTGTAGGGGGAGTTTTAAAAGCGATAGTCTAATTTTAGTAGAAACGCAATTTATTGGTAACGTTAATTGATTATTAGACTATTCTTCTATCACTATACTTTGGGCTTGGAGGACCAATAATAACATGAAAAAACAAGCAAAAATACATAAATAAATAAATACATAAAAATACAAATAATAACCAAACGTTGTTAAATGTTCAGCTTAAAATGCAGAATTCTATTCTAATAATTTTCCTGAAGCTTTCCTCTATTATTTTATAAATTCTATAAAGGTATTATTTAAAATTATTTTTATTTCTTAATAACTTATCTCCCTATGGTAATGTGACCATATAGCACTTCCACACCTGAATTATTTTCTTATACAGATAAAAATAATACACACTAATCTAAACACTCCACAACATCTTATATGTTTCATTCATTCATTTCTTTTTTATCATTTTACTGTTTTAGTACTTTAATCATGAAAAGCTTGAAGTCACGTGACACGGAAGTCCTGGATGTCGATTTTAATGAACGTAAAGCCTCGCTAGAAAAATCAACCACTAACATTCAGTTGACAACATATTAAATAAAGAAAAAGAAGGATGATAAAGGCCATTCTTATTTTTAACAACCATGGGAAACCCAGGCTCATCAGGTTCTACCAATATTTTGTAAGTTTTCTCATGAAAAGACACCGAAACTCCAACCTATAATCATTCTTTGCTATCAGCTGATGGGATGTTTTCGTCTATATTACTGTATGTTATTGAAAGCACAATATTATTTCGTTTTTTGCTCTTTGTAAGCAAGAAGCGATGTTAGCAGATACCATATTTAGTTTTACATATACTTTTATATTTCTGTGTGTATATATATATATGCATATATATATATATATATATATATATATATATAATATTTGTATTAAATTATGGCATAATGCTTATCTGTGGAATAAAGTTCATTTTAGTCAATTCATGCTCTTTGTCAGGCGGAGGATATGCAGCAGCAGATCATTCGGGAGACTTTTCACCTTGTGTCCAAAAGAGATGATAATGTCTGCAATTTCTTGGAAGGTGGAAGGTAAAGCCATATGTAAATTGATGATGACATATGAGCTTGGTGTAATGTGGTGTAGTCGTGTAATATGGTTTTCTTCTCTATTTTAGTTTGATCGGAGGCTCAGACTACAAGCTGATCTACAGACACTATGCCACACTGTACTTTGTGTTTTGTGTGGATTCCTCAGAGAGTGAGCTGGGGATACTAGATCTCATACAGGTACGCATACGTTTGTATTTGAAGAGCTTTTTTCCAAAACGCTATAAATCCATTTTAATAGTTTTCATGAAAATTATTTTTTTTTACCTAGACCCATACATTTAGTTAATATTCAATTTATCCTGTTAAAATGGTCTGTTGGCTCAGTATGATCATGTTAAATAATGATTTGTTAAATGAAACAACAATATTGTCGATTATAAATTCAAATGCTACAAATCCATCATTTTCTAAAATTTCTTTTTGGTTTATTTCTTTTTAAAAACAAAAAACAAGAGAACATGAAACATATGACATCAGGGACTCATACTATAAATAAATATAAATCAAAAAAATGCAAATGCATGAAATAAATAGCAGCCAAATGAAATAAATGGTAACAAATTAAATAGCAAAATAAAATAAATATTTTCAATTTCATGTTTCAATATTATCCACCACATACAACAAATAATTTAGAAATAACACATACAAATACTACTAACAAGCGAATTCTGATTGTTCGAGAGGACATATCGCATTTAGGCTAGAAACAGGTTTGGGATTTATAGCATTTTGGAAAGAAACTGCATCTTGAAGTAAATTTTAAACAAGGAAATATTGCGATTTGGCATGAAACATTGATGGAGCAGTGAATAGGTTTAGGACACAGCAAAATGGCATGACAAACTCTTTTTTTTAAAAATTTGGACCCCTAATGGGTTTTGGAAAAGAGCTCTTCATTTATTATAACTGGCCTTCCCCCACACGGGGGTAATTTTGTTTTGTAATGGACATGTTTATTTTGTGCTCTGTTTAGTTTTTAGACATCTCAGTGGAAATCCATCCTGTTTTTTATTGTTATATTTTCCCCGCAGGTCTTTGTGGAAACGCTAGATAAATGCTTTGAAAATGTGTGCGAGTTGGACCTAATCTTTCACATGGATAAGGTCAGATTTCAACGAATGTACTTTTAAACTATTGTCCGATCTTTCATCTCATTAATGTCTTAATAGCACATTATCTGATTACATAAAAGCTGTTGGACTATTGTACTATTAAGTCTATCTAGGAGTGAATATTGTTGGGGGTGGAGGGGAAGGTCTTAGGAAAGGTGAGAGATGTAAGGAATTTGCTCCAGCAGGTAAGTGAAGGATCGTATGTGAGTCAGAATATCCGCTCTGATAAAAGACTTTTGTTAAGTTATGGCACTGTTATAAATTTTATATTGATTGAAGTGTGTTTATCTAATCAGTAGTAATATTTTATGAGTAGATATATTGGACATACAGACACATTTGGTTTTGAATATTACAGTCTCTTTTATGTAACAGGTTTCATAAAACAAAAAGTGTGTAAATTTAAAAGTATATTTAACACTTCGCTTCCAACAGCTAAATTGTCATACAAATCATTTTTCACATTCTCGGAAAATAATACTAAATGGACAGTTCAGCCAAAAATAAAAATGTCATTGTCATTCAAAACTGGATACAAGTCTTTTTTTCTTCTGTGGAACACAAAGAAGATATTTTGAGAAATGTCTCAGTGGTTTTGTGTCCGTAAGTCAATGGAGGCCACTGCTGTTTGGTTACCAATGTTCTCCAACAAAAAAATTCAGTTCTGCAATAGAAAGAAAGTCATATAGGTTAGGAATGACAGGCGAGTAGGATATTTTTATTTCTGCTGAGCTATACCTTTAAGGGATGCTAATATAAACCAAATGGATCGAAGATAAGAAATCTTTGTTGTTTTTATCAGGTGCATAACATTCTCCAGGAAGTTGTCATGGGAGGGATGGTGCTGGAAACGAGCATGAACGAAATAGTCGCACAAGTGGAGCTGCAAAACAGAATGGAGAAATCAGAGGTGAGTTTACATTTGCAAAGAGCACATACAGGTAGGAGTTCCTCAAGTTTGGCTGACACAAGTTCTGAAAGAACAGAAATCCAATACCTTTGACATGCCCTTAATAAGAGTTTACTGTGATGCTTACATGCTAATGGTTAACAACATTAAACAAATCAGGTTAAAATACTGCACACACAGCAACAAACTTCCACAGAGACCATGTTTTTTGGTCCTTTAGGCTCATTTTCTGTTTGCCTGCAAATATGTTGTTTGCATTGTGAAGTTTTATCATCAATAGTTCACTTGGAGATGTATTAATTCAGATAAGGTTAAAGATGTCTGGGTTTGTATCAGTGGTTTATGGTCAGTGTGTTCCAGATAACCTATAACAAAGCTTAACAATCAATAATGTTTTACAACATCGGACACATTGTGCTGATAAAACCATTTTTATGATGTTTGAAGAAAACGATACCTAATACAGTGCAGTAGACAGTGTTTGATAAGATACATGGGGTCAAAATTCAATATCATGTTATTTAAATAAAACATGAAAAAGGTTAGATTTATTGTAGCAAGGTTGTATATGTTTCTACTTGGTACTGAATATTATTAATATTATTGCATATTGTTGATGTTTTTTAAGGGGGGACTGTCTGCTGCACCAGCTCGAGCGGTTTCGGCTGTGAAAAATATGAACCTTCCTGAAATACCTCGAAACATCAATATCGGGGACATCAATATAAAAGTGCCCAGTCTATCCCCATTTTAAAGCTTTATGTTACCGTTCAATGTGGTCTGTGTTGTTATTAAACACTAACATTCATTGCCATAGATACTGTCTCCCTAATGCCATTACATGCACACCACTGACTGTAGTCACTAGCATATTTAACAAGAGGACTGTTACATTTCATCTCATCTAAGCACACTACAGGGTCCTTTCGTGTACATTTATTTCAAGCTTTGATTTGTTGCTGAACTGCTGTATATGCATACAGGATTGTTGTGTATTGTGTCCTTGATGTAGCAACATTCCGTAATACTGATTTGTGTGCTGAGGTTTATGCCAATAACTGTAAATGTTTTGCATTATTTAAAATGCATGTTATGTCATTAAAACTGTGTTTGGTCAAGTTTTAGGTCTTGTAATAATTTTAAGTCTATGTTACAGTTTCAGAGAGAATATCTCTGACTCGCTAACTTGCGTTTTTAAACTTTTAAATAAGTTCATCTTTAACTTTCTTGGTAGACTCTTCGTGAACATTTCATGACTCATTTGACAAATCATCTCATATAAAATGTTCGAGCTGTCAAATTCACATGGGTGTGAATGATCGGGTGGTGTTGAAAAGATATAGTCTCGATTTTCTAATGGTAAAGTGGTTTCATTTCAATCATTTTTTATCTACTATGTAATGCACTATTGTACAATATTCCTCTCTGAAATGGTTCAAATGTATATGTAAAGTAATCATTTACTCCTCCTCAAAATAGGAGGACGCAAACTATTCAGTTTTGTTTAGTCGGTTCTTGTGTGGACTTTCATACTATGAATGGTTTAATGCGTTTATTAGTTCCAACAGAAAATGAAAGTTCTTGCTCTCTTCATTTCCAGTTAGAGATGTATTTCTAAAGTTGGAAACAATAAATGGCCACTAAAATGTTAGTGCTCATATTAGATCACACTAAAATGAACAGAAAACAGAATTGTTTCAGCATTTTATGAATTTAATTTATAAAAATGAATGAAATCATTTTTAGTCTTACTTTATGGTAGTTACAAAAATTTAACCAGTAAAAAGTGTTCGAAGTGCTTGTCAACTTTGACGACACAGTTTTTTTATTCCATTTCATAACACAGTGAATTTAGACATAAAGGGTTTTGGAAGGATATCTACTTTTTCTTTGTGCATGGCAGGCCAAATGTTCTTTAATGTGATTTGGCCTTTCATCTGTACAGACTCATAAAACAATATATATTATAATGTGCATTTGTGATGTGCAATTCTTAGAAGGACACATGCGGGTGTAACTAGTGGGCTAAAAGGTAAAAGCCTGTGGGTCCATGAACGGGCCTGTAACCCCTGGCCAAGGTCTGTTTAATTGCAACCGTGCATCAGCATTAGTTCTAAACATAAGTTGAATCACCATGAGTTTGCAGCATTATAAAATTTGAGATCTTTGAAATTATGCTCGACAAAAATGAGCGATATCATGTCTTAGATCTCTGACATCAATGGAGTCGAACTATAAAGATACAGGCCTATCAAAGGTCAAAAGCCATCAGATGACACCTTTCTGTGTTAAATTCACTCTGTCATGCTGTCTTGTAGTGACTTGTAGTTTTTTGTCTGATGCAAATCCACTGCTTTACAATTAAAACAATCAACAGTTCCAAAGATTCATTTGTGTGCGCTTGTGTGTTGGATTTTGTTTTACAGAAATGAAAGTCACGGCTGATTTATTGCTTTTTTGTTTGTTGTTAATGAGGTAAATATTGCATAATCTAACACCATAAATAGGTGAACTTGCAATCCACAAAATACATTTAGCAAAATAGAAAGGTCATTTTCACAAATAAAGCGTGATAATTTCAAAATTAAGCGGATAAGTTGAGGTTTTATGGACCCCGATGACTTTGTTGGAGACCAATATCAACACAGTATGACAATACAAAAAATATTTTTTAACTTATTTTCTGAGATACTAATCTAATGCACAATAAAACATTAGATTAGAATTCAAGTTTCCATCATAAAATGAATCCAAAGGTCAGATCTGTCCATTGCATTCAAATTTTATTTTACAGTTTGGTTACATACAATCTGAATAGACAACCACAGAGAAATCTTTTTACAAGTACACTTGACACAAATCCTGTTCTTTGCTCCCGGGAAAAAAACACGGCCATTTAGTTAAACCAAGGTTAAACTGTGAATTATTTTGCTCGTATTTAAAATTATAGTTCTATGACATGGTTTGACATTTAGTTATCCTTTAACAGTTGTGTCAACAGTTAAGTATCTGCTTCCATGAACATTGTCCTTTCATTCTTTTGTAAAATGCAGATTTTTATTGAATTGCTCCTGAATCGATTTATAAAAGTGGACTTAGAAGCACAGTAAGCTGTTTAGGGAATCTTTTTGAGGAATTTTTCCCAGAAGCGTCCTGCATTGACCACTAAAGCTTTGGATGCAGTCAGATTACTAGAAATGTAGAACCATGGTGAAATACAATCACATTTATATTATGAGACATAACATGCTTTCGATGAAGTTAAAGGTTACAACGTTTATCTAAAACAAGTTTCTATTTGTCCTCTTGAACACGGAAGCAAAGCTGTGTCAATGGATGATTTATTAAATCATGTGGGAGGGGAGTCCTCCATCCCTCACATAAAAAGTTCAGCAGATGTCACTTCTCCCCTCTCATCCTCTCACGCGGTGACTTTCGATCATGGCGAAGGGATTCTTCATCAGCAAAACATTGGGGATAGTGGGAATAGTGATAGGTGCCGGAGCGGTTGCCACCATCATCGCCCTCTCGGTGGTCTACTCCCAAGAGAAGTCCCAGAACAATGAGTTGAAACCCACCTCCGAATGGACCACCACGAAAGCCCCAACGGTTCCAACGACGGCGCCGTCCAATGAACCCTGGGACCAGTGGCGCCTTCCTCAGACATTGGAACCCGAGTGGTACAATGTCCTTCTGTGGCCGAAGCTGAAGCCGGACCCTACAACCGGTCTCTACACCTTTAGTGGAAGCTCCAGCGTGGTCTTCAAATGTGTGCAGGAGACAGACCTCATCCTCATTCATTCCAATAAGTTAAACATGACCAAACATCCCACGTTGACGGCGCACGGCAGCACACCTGCTCCTCCTTTTAAGTCGTATAGGATGGAGACGAAAACACAGTATTTGGTGATTCACCTGGAAGGCAAATTGACTGTCGGGGAAAAATATGAGCTCCATACAGAGTTTATGGGAGAGCTTGCAGATGACTTGGGTGGCTTCTACCGAAGTGAATATTTTGAGAATGGACAGAAGAAGTATGATTTTGATGTTTACTTTGTGCTCAAATGTTTATGCTATATCTCTTCAATACATTTGTGGTACGTTAAGAGTGTTTTTTAGTTCTTTCTCAGTTTTAGATTCACATTTTTAATTCCCTGTTGATGTTCAGAGTGGTGGCTACGACACAGATGCAGCCGACGGATGCCAGGAAAGCGTTCCCCTG
Source organism: Triplophysa tibetana (assembly GCA_008369825.1). NCBI lineage: Eukaryota > Metazoa > Chordata > Actinopteri > Cypriniformes > Nemacheilidae > Triplophysa > Triplophysa tibetana. The sequence goes on along the minus strand of CM017894.1, from coordinate 14,639,032 downwards.
TTTTGATGAACCAGCGATGAAAGCAGTTTTCAACATCACGCTTCTACACGAACATGGAACCACAGCCCTCTCCAATGGCAAGGAAATAGGTACTTAAAAGTGATTATAGATCTTTGTTTTATTCACAACTCATGAACAGAAAATCAATATTGGAACTTTAAATCCATTCATAGGAATCATGTTATTATTATTTTATACTATCATTTTAGAGATCGTTGACACTGTAGTGGATGGCGTCAGCGTAACCAAAACGGTGTTTGAGTCCACTGAAAAAATGTCAACTTATTTGTTGGCATTTATTGTCAGCGATTTTGGTGTCATTGAGCGAAATGAAGTTCCCCAGGTATGTATCTTTGAGAAGTTTGAAAGGCATTATAAGCAAATGCTGTTTTAAGGTCTGTGTTTATTTAAAGCTTAAAAAATTGCATGTTTTTTGTACATAGATTCGAATTTTTGCTCGTAAAGACGCCATTACTTCAGGCCAAGGGGATTATGCGCTGAATGTGACTGGACCGATTCTCAGATTCTTTGAAAAGTATTATAATTCAACCTATCCTTTGCCCAAATCAGGTGAGGTTGATCTCTTGACTATATTCAGAGCTGAAGATTACCTTTTAAAAACTGCAATAGTATTAAATTAATATTGAAACATATTGAAACAAACGTCAGATAGCGTGTTTTTACCATTTTCAAAAATGTACATTCATCTCATTCTTTCAACCGTTGAACAGATCAGATCGCTCTGCCCGACTTCAGCGCTGGAGCCATGGAAAACTGGGGCTTAATCACTTACAGAGAAACCGCACTGCTGTATGATGAAGAATCATCTTCAAATGGAAACAAAGAGAGGATCGCCACTATTATTGCCCATGAACTTGCCCACCAGGTATGTCAATTTCTAGTTTTTAATTATTAAAACACAGTTCTCGATAAATCTAACACTCCCCCCCTCTCTCTTTCTCTCTCTCTCTCTCTCTCTCTCTCTCTTTCTCTCTGTGTTTGTCTGTATTTTTTATTAGTGGTTTGGAAATCTCGTGACTCTGAGGTGGTGGAATGACCTTTGGCTCAATGAAGGTTTTGCGTCCTACGTTGAATATCTTGGGGCCGATAATGCTGAACCAGCCTGGAAAATTGTGAGTTTTTGAAACATTACATGCAAAGTGAGCAATAATTTAACCAAACATAACTTGATTACATTAGCAGAGAATGTTATATAGCAGAGGATGAAGTGTTATGGCACAAAGTAGGATAGTACCTGAGGTCTTGTTTATCCTACAGAAAGACCTGATCGTTCTCAATGACGTGCATCGAGTTTTTGCCATAGACGCCCTAGCCTCATCTCACCCCTTGTCCTCCAAAGAAGAGGAGGTCCAGAGACCCGAGCAGATCAGTGAACTCTTTGATGCCATCTCCTACAGTAAGGTAGGGGGATAGCACTGTTTGCTCATGCAGAAAGTATTGCCTTTATTTGTCTATGTTTTGAGGTCTGTGATTATAAAAACAGATTAGACATACGGTATTATGGTCTTCTCCTCTAGGGGGCGTCGGTTCTTAGAATGCTGTCTGATTTCCTCACTGAGCCAGTGTTTACTCAAGGACTCCAAGTAAGTTCTCATTGGACGCTACAGAAGCTAAGGTCAAAGTTGAAAATGGAGTCATTATGGGTTGATGAATGTTTTGTGTCCGTTGTGTTTAGACCTACTTGAAGCATTTTGAATTCGACAACACGGTGTACACTGACCTCTGGGACAATCTTCAAATGGTGTGTTACATAATGTTTCACACCATCTGTGCACGCTACTTGATATTACTTTAAAATGTTGAGTTTCAAAGCACTAACGCTATAAATTTTACAGGCTGTAGACAATACTGGCACTCCGCTCCCCAAACCCGTGCGAGAGATTATGGACCGTTGGGTTCTTCAGATGGGTTTCCCAGTGGTCACTATCAACACTAAAACTGGCGAGATCTCACAGAAACACTTTCTTCTGGACCCAGAATCTGTCGTGGAAAGACCGTCAGATTTTAAGTATGCCAAAAAGATCATTTTTTATCATAGAACCAATTACACAATGAAAAAACATGATTTCCAATCAAGAGCAGATACTTATTTCGCTTTTTATCAGATACATTTAGTATCAGACGTTAACCTAAGAATCCATCTGTACATAAACATTGAATTGATATCAAAATATGTTTCATTTTTCAGTTATGAGTGGTATGTGCCAATTAAATGGGTGAAGAATGGCATGACAAATAACCCGATTTGGCTTCTGGAAAAAACTAGTAAGATCTGAAATGTAGTTTCATCTGCATGGACTAAAATTACATTTATTCTATCACATCAACAAACAAAAAATCATTTTGAACTAATCTGTTGAATTTTCATACATTTTTATCAGTAATAAGAGAGGAAATGAAATCAAATGCAAATGAGTGGATTCTGGCCAACATCGATGTGGTGGGATACTACAGGGTCAACTATGACCAAGACAACTGGAACCGTCTACTTAATGCTCTCAAGACATCCAAAAACGTAAGGAGAATACTTTATTACAGAAAAAGGTGACGATATTATTGGTAGTTATTATGTCAAAGTTCGGTCACCTGGTTTACATCACAACATGTCTAAATTCAATTTTTGTGTTAAATTAATCACAGCAACTTTGCATTCGTTTTCATTTAGAGCATTCCTATCATTAACCGGGCACAGATCATCGACGACGCTTTCAACCTGGCTAAGTACGATGGAAAACCTATTCTTCAGTATTACGAATATACATTTCCATCATTCGTTTAAATGCTCAAATGCGTTTATGTCTTTAACAGAGCAAGAATGGTTAACATAACACTGGCACTACAAACCACGGAGTATCTTTCATCTGAAACCGAGTACATGCCATGGGAAGCAGCTCTGGATAACATGGACTACTTTTATCTAATGTTTGATCGCACTGAGGTTTACGGCCCCATGCAGGTAAACTTCGTCAATGTGTATTTCATAACATCAAGAAAATTAGACTGAAATAGATTCTAACACTGTATATGTCATACTTGTAGGCGTATGTTGGAAAACTGGTTAAACCCTTGTTTGAACATTTCACGACTCTTACAAACTGGACAGACGTTGCAGAAGGACATACAGACCAGTAAGTCAAGCACAGATAATACGGATGAGAAGTCCACAATGTTTAGATTTGGTTTGGACATTTTTTTGTGTGTCCGAATAGGAAATATGCTTTTGTCTCTGCAGATATAATCAGGTCAATGCACTCAGAGTCGCCTGCAGCACCGGGTTGGAAAGTTGTACATCTTTAGTCAAAACATGGTTCCAACAGTGGATGAAGAATCCGAGTGTCAATCCGTGAGTAGTTTAGTATGATAACACTAATTACAGATGACAATTATTAAATTAAGTTAAGTTAAGTTAAGTTAAGTTAAGTTAAGTTAAGTTAAGTTAAGTTTAGTTTAGTTTAGTTGAACATTCTTTGTTGATCTCAAAGGAAATCAAAACAATTTTGTAAGGTATAATTTGTATAAATTTTATATAATGGGAATCGTACAAAAAATGACGATGATTAGAAAAAGCAATAATGAAGTCCCGCCCCTAAACTTAACCGTCAGTGCTGAAAAAGGAGATCGCTCTAAAACGTACAAATTACACCGTATGAATGTGCTAAGTATGTAAAATAGAAATGTTACTTGCTCAATAAAATGTAATCAAATAAAAAAGAGATCGCACAAATCATTGTGATTGTTTTGGAACATGAAATCTGTAGATCCTCAGACATTTTTAATGTTGTTTTGTCATCTTTTCTGCATCAGTATTAAGCCCAACCTTAGATCGGCAGTCTACTGCAGTGCCATCGCTGCAGGTGGTGCTCAGGAGTGGGACTTTGCCTGGAACATGTTTAAAAGCGCTTCTCTTGCCTCAGAGGCAGACAAACTGCGCGCTGCACTGGCGTGTGCCACCAAGCCTTGGTTACTAAACAGGTACGCTCACTGCAAGTCCGCAAAATCATGTTTTTCTCAAGTGCTGCTTTTAATAATTCGAAATTTAATGTTGTAGGTATCTGGAATACACTTTGGATCCCGATAAAATTCGTAAGCAGGATGCCACCGCTACCATTATCAACATCGCGAGTAATGTGATCGGACAGTCATTGGCATGGGACTTTGTCAGGGCCAACTGGGCGTACATTTTCAATCAGTGAGTAGAGCATTATGTCATTATTTGCTTGAAATATTTTGATAGACATGTTTTTTTTAAATGCTCTATTCTATTTGAAACTGTAGATATGGAGGTGGATCTTTCTCTTTCGCCAATCTGATCAACGGTGTCACAAAGAGGTTCTCGACAGAATATGAACTTCAACAGGTGGGTGACCAGGATTGGGTTCGATGTAAATGTTTTAAGTCTAGAATAGGTTTTAAAGGTCCCGTGTATGAAATTCAGCGACATCTAGTGGTGAGGTTGTGAATTCCAACCAATGGCTCACTCCACCCCTCCCTTTAGAAGCACTTTGTTTGCTGACACAGGACTAAGATATAATGTCGTCACGTTTTAATTTTTTTTCGAAGGAGATAACGTATTTACAAAACTCTACACTGAGCGTTTTACAACCTGTAAAATTAATATTTTATTCCATGTTTCACATCAACGCAGCTAAAGCAGTTCAGGGAGGATAACTCTAACATCGGTTTCGGATCGGGTACCCTTGCAATTGAGCAATCCATCGAGAGGACTACAGCCAACATCGAATGGGTCAAGCAGAACAAGGAAGTGGTTTTGAAATGGTTCATGGATGCGGCTAAAACTCTGTGATGCACAGATTGTAGTTTGATTTGAGGAGGAGGTGAACTCTGGTGTGCTCCGTACACTCTGGTCTAGATGGAAAGAGAAGGGAAGAAATGGTTATTTATTATTCATAATGATCTAGACTGCACTGTTTTTCCACAGGTAATTTCTTCCTATGAAGAAGTTTCTATTAATTTTAAATAGAAAATCATGTTTATAATGAAAATAAAACCTTTTTTGTTAAATTAAATAACTTTTTGTTATTTGTCATTTTTTTGTGTTCTGTCTAATATAAATAAACAAAATTGTTTTAAAATGCTGAGTTTTCCTTCTGTGTGTATAAATGAAAAAAGTCTAATAAAACACAACACTATAAATTATACTAATACAATTATATGAAACATTTGTTTATTGTGCCCCAAACAAAACTTCTCTCATCATTTATGCACCTTCATGCATCCAGAACCTGTATATGACTCTTCTGTGGAACAAAAAAGAAGTGGTTTTGTGTCCATACAATGGAAGTCAATGGGTGTCAATGTTGTTTGGTGACCAATATTCTTCAAAATAACTTGATTTGTGTTCTGGAGAGTCCTACGGGTTTGAAATGACATAAAGGTGAATGATTGAAGGTTTTTGGTTGAAGTATCCCTTTAACATCTGTGATAAATCAAAAATGACAACATGCACTGACTATGTCCATAAACAATACACCCAACGTAAATCCACATGAACCTGAACGTCCTCGCCGTTTTTGTTTTTCGCATCTTCCCACGATTCTCAGCAGCACAGTCTGTACATGTCATGGTAGATACGTGCCATGATAATAAATTATCTCAGAGCACTTATCAGGTTACCAAATTCTTTCACTGGCTAGTATCTACGTTAATGGATCAGCCATTATTGTCGGGGAGGAGAGAAGGTGGGAAGATTTCAATAAAATCCTCTTCGCAATGGTGATATCCGCTGACCTGTGGTGAATCTGATCCAAACATGACGAGAATCCATTTCAGCCCAATGTGCATTGGATGCACTCTTCTGGGGGTTGCGTCGGTCGCCACCATCGTTGGATTGTGGATGGCTCAGCTTCTTCCCTCTACAGACCCGCCCGCTGAGCCATGGGACCAGTACCGTCTCCCAGACGCCCTGGTTCCAGACCACTACAACATCACTCTCTGGCCCAGACTTCAACCCAACATAGACGGCCTGTTTGTCTTCACTGGAAAGTCAAGCGTGGTCTTTAAATGCACAAAAGAGACGGATCTCATCCTCATTCACTCCAATAAACTCAATCTGACCTCAGAAGATGGATCTCTGGCTAAACTCTCTACGCTTGGTAACACAGCGCCACCTTTGATTCAAAAGACCTGGATGCAGAAGACAACGCAGTACCTTGTCATACAATTAAAAGGCAAACTAAGTGTAGGAGAATATTATGTGCTTTTCACAGAATTCGTGGGTGAACTTGCAGATGACCTGGCTGGGTTCTACAGGAGCGAGTATTATGAGAACGGAGAAAAAAAGTAAGTCCAGTCATTTTTAAAGTATAACTCTCGGGTGGCAGATGGAAGAAACAAATCAGCTATCGAGGCCATTGGACGTCACATGTTTGTTTGATGAGCCAATCAATAGATTTATGTTTGTGACCTTTGCACCATGAAATAAAAGTGAAAGATTACTTACTGGAAGTTTCTGTGTGCACATGGGGTGACATAACATATTCTCACACATATTATTTGCTCTGACAAGTTTCATTGGTTGTTGGTAGAAAATAAACAATTTGTTTTCCCAAAATGGCATACTTAGAATCAGTGTTGGGTGTAACTAGTTACTAAATAATTAGTTTCTGTAATTACTTTTCCTTTGAAATAGTAAAGTAAGGGATTATTCTTATTTTTCTGTAATCTAATCATAGTTATTTATGATGTAATTGAACTAAATACTGTGTAAAATATTCAATAGTCGAAATGACATCAAAATTATAAGTCTTACTTTAAACTGAATGCTTAATTGTATCCTTCCCACATTTGAATACTTTGGTCAGTTAATAAGAATAATTCATGTAGTTATTTATTTGAGTAAATTAAATAAGCTTTTGCATGACTATCCTTGAATCAATTCTAATCAGGGTTGATGTAGGACATAGAGAGTAATTCGTAATAAGCAATTAAATACTTTTAAGGAGTAATTTACCGATCACTGCTTATAATTCAACTACAATTCATCCTTGTGTACTGTACGTACAATTCTAATATTTTACGCAGGATTGTCGCTACCACTCAGATGCATCCCACGCATGCCCGCAAGACCTTTCCATGTTTTGATGAACCTGCAATGAGAGCTGTTTTCTACATGACTCTCATTCATACCAGAGGAACCGTGGCGCTGTCTAATGGAATGGAGATTGGTCAGTTCTGCCACACAAACATATTGTTAGATATACTGGTGTAAAGGAAATGTCTAACAAGAATTTTTAACTATTTTACGAGGTGGCTAATTTATACAACGATTAGTACGTCGATTAGAAAAAGAACAATAATAAAGTCTTCCCCTTAAATCTAAACCTGGTGACTGAAACATACAACCTAAATTCTTCTAGTTTTTAGTTTAATTGTAGGTGTATTAATATTTTTAAATCATGTTATTAATATAATAAAGTAATAAATATTACAAATAAACATTTTAGTTTCAATTTATTTTTAATGTTCGTTTTAGTTTATTTTTTAGCAATTTTTTGTCAAAATATTATTTATTTATTTTAACATTTAGTTTTATGTAAGTTTTGGTTTAGTTTATTATTATTTATTAAATATGGTTAATTTTATTAAATTTAACGTTATTTTTGAATGTTTATTAATGTTTAGTAGTTTTAGTTAAGCATAATATCCCTGGTAGGAATAAAAATTTGTGAAAACTTAGCCACCTTAAAAAAAAGTTACAAATCTATGATGTTGTGTTGAAATCTCTGTCAAGTCAAGCCTTGGCATTGACTTCAAAACTGTTAAAGTGCGAGACTTTTCTCCTTTTAATTCTTTAACGCCCATATTGTGTTAATTTTAGTGGGTTAAATAAATTAATGAAATAAAGAAATAAATACATTAGTTACAGTACATTACAGTACATATTGTGCTTTAATGTCTCTTTTACATGTAGAGAAAGTGGACACTACTCTTGATGGCCAAGCTGTTACAGTTACAACATTCGAGCCGACGAAGAAAATGTCCTCTTATCTATTGGCGCTTGTTGTCAGTGACTACACAAACATTACGTCAGCGAACGACACTTTGGTACTGCCATCAGCTTCCTTTCATATTTCACAAATGTTTACAGCTTTAATGACCAATAAAACTTTCAGATGTGCTGTACGATGTACGACAAGATACAAATCTCACATTTATTGACCACAAAATGCACCTTGAAGCACATTTGCCCGTAGTTCATGACTTTTATTGTGTTTGCTGAACAGATACGGATATGGGCTCGTGACACAGCCATCGCTGATGGTCATGGTGATTATGCCCTGAATAAAACAGGGCCCATTCTCAAGTTTTTCGAAAGATATTATAACGTACCGTATCCACTATCTAAATCAGGTATGTAGAAAATCAATAAACATGAAGAGATTTTATTTGTCCGGATGTAAAATATTACTAATATCCTCTGTGAAGACCAGATTGCACTACCTGATTTTTATTTTGGTGCGATGGAGAACTGGGGCCTGGTGACCTACAGAGAGACAAACCTTCTGTATGATCCTCTCATCTCTTCAAATGCAAACAAGGAGAGAACCGCCACCATCATAGCTCATGAACTGGCTCACATGGTACATGATATGTACAGTATGTATATAAAAGGGTTTCATTAGTCCACTAAACACTGTTAACATTGATATTATGGTTTGTCTATGGTTTCCGTCAGTGGTTTGGCAACCTTGTGACTCTGCGATGGTGGAATGAAGTTTGGTTGAATGAAGGCTTTGCCTCCTACGTGTCATATCTCGGTGCAGATTTTGCCGAACCATCCTGGAATGTGGTGAGTGTTTATGAATAAATAACATCACCTGTCGAATAGATTTTACAACAGCTTCTGCAATGCGTTTGGGGTGCGAAGCTCACTTTTTGTCACTATTGCCAATTGCTGGAAAGTTAAAGAAATTTATAGCCATAAATAAAAAATAAATTAAAAAAACTGAAACCAGAACACAATTTGTAGTTGATTTAATGATTATAATGGAAATTGTTTGGGTTTTAATTAAATAATTGTTCAATGGTAATGTGTTGGATTTTCCTTAATGGGATGTTATCTGAACCAATAAAACAACATTAAATATTATTGGAATAGGCTTAAAACACACAACATAAAGTCACTTCATGGTTTTAATGGTGAACAGCTGATGGTTTATATATAAGATTTCTATTCAGGTTCTATTTCAGCATGAAATTTCTCTTTATCACAAAAACATTGAGAGCCATGCTGATCGATTCAATGCCTAAATGTAAATGTAATGTAGATTATGTGTTTTTTCATATTGGCGGCTTGGGATATGTGTTTTGAGCACATCTCTCTTACCATTCTCTCAGAAAGATCTGATCATCCTCAAAGACGTTCATCGGGTTTTTGCCGTGGATGCTCTGGCCTCCTCGCACCCCCTGTCCTCTAAAGAAGAAGACATTGTAAAACCAGAGCAAATCAGTGAGCAGTTTGATGCCATCTCTTACAGCAAGGTTAGACATTTTTGATAACCATCACATTTGATTTGTATAAAACACTATTATTCAGTAACTGACACAAGGAAAAACTTGTGTTGTGCTGTCTTTTATCTATAGGGGGCGTCAGTTCTGAGAATGTTGTCAGATTTTCTCACCGAGCCTGTGTTTGTCCAAGGACTTAATGTGAGCATTTTATAACTACAATCTTATCAATCTGATATTTCGTGAGAAAGTAGCTAATTCACTTTTTCCCAAAAGACATATCTCACCAGGTTTGCCTATCAAAACACAATAGGTGAAGACCTGTGGGACCTCCTTCAATCTGTGAGTTACGTCAACGATATTTAAACCCGAGTTCAAATGATTTGAACAATATTTTTATATTTAAAGGAATAGATCACACATCACTCCTCGTGTTTTTCCAAACCTGTATGACATTTGGAAGAATGTTGAAAGCATACAACGTTGGCCCCATAGACACAAAACCAAGGAGACATTTCTCAAAATATCTTATTTTGTATTCCATAGAAACAAGGTGCCACATGCAGGTTTTGAACATCACGAGGGTTTATTCTGGGATGAATCATCCCTTTTATATAAGAACAACTTTTGTAGGTTCCATATAGAAATTTGCCAGCAGTGCACTCTAGTGGTCACCACAATCAATAATAACTCTCTCAATAAACATCATCAACAGGCGGTTAATAAGACTGGAATAGCTCTTCCCTTAAGTGTCAAAGGCATCATGGACCGCTGGGTTCTTCAGATGGGCTTCCCGGTGATCACGGTCGACACTGGAACAGGTCAGGTGTCTCAAGAACACTTCCTTCTGGATCCTGAGTCCATAGTAGAGAGACCATCTCCATTCAAGTAGGCCTGATTTTCAAAGCTGTCTTAGCTACTAATAGTATTGTTGTTAATGTCTTAAATATTCTAATATCTTCAATACTGTGTTCTCTTGATGATCTTTATAGTTATGAATGGATTGTGCCTATCAACTGGATGAAGGTGGGCGCGGAGCAGTCAAGGAATTGGCTTTTGGTAAAAACGGGTATGAAGTCAAAATTATATTACGAAAAAGTGTATCATTTTAATGGCATAATTTGTTTAAAAATCAATTCACAATCTTATTGTAGAGTCTCTGAATATACGGAAAACACTTGAAGCATTTTAAATATATTAATAAAGTTTAAATCGTTTTCTATGCAGCTTTTTACAGTGAAATGAAGACGGCTGGAAACGAGTGGGTTCTGGTCAATCTGAACGTCACTGGATATTACAGAGTCAACTATGATACTGTGAACTGGGAGCGTCTGCTGAATCAACTAAATGATAATCATGAAGTCTGTACAATACAAAAATAAAAAACTCACTTGTGATGGATTGCACAGCTTTGTTACCTCATCATTTTTTCCCTTTTTTTACAGGTCATCCCAGTTATCAACAGGGCTCAGATAGTGGATGATGCTTTTAACCTTGCAAGGTAGAAAACCTACAATACAATTAAAGGGACAGTTCACCCAAAAAATAATATTCTTTCATCATTTACTCACCCCCTTTTATTTCAAACCTGTATGACTTTCATTCTTCTAAAAACATGGCGGTACTTATTGACTTGCATTGGTTTTTTATCCATACAAGAGGTGAATGGGGACTGCGCTGTTTGGTTACCAACATTCTTCAAAATATCTTCTTTTGTGTGTGGAAGAAAGTATGTCTTGAAGGAAGATTTGAAATGACATGAGTGGGAGTATATTATGACAAAACTCTCATTTTTTGGTGAATTATCCCTTTAAATTAGGGTAGAATTTATACAATAATCTACTAGTGCACATTCCTTTCTCATCCGCGAGCTTGTATGGTATTTTATTCATTTATTATTTAAATCTAATTTGACACAGATGCATGCAAAGGACTTAAACAGAGTTATAATTTTTTCCAGGGCTAAGATGGTTCCTGTCACTTTAGCGCTTAGATCGACAAAATACTTATTTCAAGAAAAAGAATACATGCCATGGGAGTCTGCGCTCGACAACCTGGATTATTTCAACCTCATGTTTACACAGACCGATGTCTATGGACTTTTACAGGTCTGTCCACAATTTATTGTCTATGATTGATTGTATGATTTTTCAATGTATATCCTAATGCATTTTGTTGTTGTTGTTGTTGTAGAACTACCTCAGGAAGCAAGTGATCCCCCTTTTTGCACATTTTAAAAATATAACTGAGGATTGGTCACATGTACCCAGTGGACATACAGACCAGTAAGAAATGCATAAATTTGTATTTGTAAATGCTGTATATGTCAAGAAAAAGGATGTTTTAATAAATAATTCACATACTATTGTCTGTAGGTACAACCAGGTTAATGCGATTAGAATTGCCTGCAGTACCGGTGTGGAGGATTGTCAAAGTCTCACTTCAGGCTGGTACAGACAGTGGATGGATAAGCCGGACCATAACCCGTGAGTTTCTCCTCTCCGTTAGAGCTTGCAGTGCAGTTCGGTCTTCTTGTTAAGCAATATGATGTTGTTATCAATCAGGGGAGACAATAAAGTAAAAAACAGACTTCATGTGTACATACTTAATCTATACACAGAATCTTAAGGTTTAGGTGCAGTTGTGAATGTTTTATTATAGATCTAATTCATGAATGTGTTATGAAGGATCCATCCCAACCTGAGGTCTACAGTGTACTGCAGTGCCATCGCTGCAGGTGGCACTACAGAGTGGGACTTTGGCTGGCAGATGTTTATAAACGCCACCATCGCCATTGAAGCTGATAAACTCATGAGTTCTTTGGCTTGCACGAAAAATCGCATACTTTTAGAAAGGTTTGCATGATCTTTTATTTATTTATTATTTTTGGCCATATTGATTATTTCTGGATTTGGATCCCAGTTCAAAGATTACTAACCGCTGTTAAAATCCTGTAAAGATGCATTTTGATTATTCTTATTTTTATAAAGGTATCTTGGATACACACTGGATGCGTCAAAAATCCGAAAACAGGATGCAACGTCTGTTATTGTGTATATTGCATATAATCCAGATGGTCAGATTTTGGCATGGGACTTTGTTAGAAATAACTGGGAATACATGTTCACAGAGTGAGTTGAACGGAATGAACTTAACACACAGTATATAAATGTTTGTTGAATACAAGACCGTATGTGGAATACCGTTCTGATGAACAGGATGAACCTGATTTCTCTTCTTAGGTATGGCATGGGTTCATTTAACTTTGCCAGCCTCATAAATGGCATAACAAAAACATTTTCATCTGAATCCCAACTTAAGCAGGTGTGTGTTCTTCCAACAGTACACATTAAAATCATTGAATCACTTGTTTAATTATTGCCATAATATTGTACTAATCGAATTGTATAACTCGTACATGTTATAGTGTGTGTTAAATTCTAAAAAGCGATCTGTCTAATTCATTTCTGTATTTCTAACCTCTCACGCGTGTGAAAAGCTCCTGGAATTTCAGAGTGATCATTCGGAGATGGGTTTTGGATCGGCGACAGCAGCTCTGAAGCAGGCCATCGAGACCACAAAAGCCAATATAAGATGGGTGTCTGAAAACCAGAGAGAAATCAGAGACTGGCTTGTGGCTGAAACTGCTTAAACACAACAGATACTTTGAATGAGATTAGCATTTATTACTACTTTCATTTAAGTAAAAATTCTCTTTATTTGTATGTAATAAGAAAATTATAGTAGCTTGTTAATTTTTTGGTGGTAAATAGTTCAATACACAGTTTATGCATTTAAATAATGTAGATTAATAATGTTTATAACATGGTCTGTCTAAACACTGATTCTGATTGGGTGGATAGTGTGCATTAAAACTGTTTGGAGTTCTAGCCAGTTTGATCACTGTTCTCTCTCTCAATAATCAGGTCAAACAAATGTTCAATGACGTGGTATAAGCGGGATCATTTCAGGTAGCTTTGGGTTTCTGGATTTAGTCTGTCTCGGTTTGATTTTTCTTCTTGTCATTCCAGACAGACCGGTTGAGTATGAGATCAGGTCTCTGCGTGAATCATTGGCTGTTGTCAGACTCATTGTGCAAACAAAATCTCACTGGATTATTATTACAATTAATGACACAATGAATGTTTGGAAATGCAAACTGATTTCCTACTGATACACAGCAAAAGATCACAATAACTGTCTTAAAATCATTTTTAGCTGGTGAAAATACTATTGCTCTAATAATTTTGGCCACTGTCTTTCATTCAAAAGGGGAATTAAAGATTAGATAATGAATCCTCTTTAGTTTTGACCCGTATTGTACAATCCATTTGAACTGAATCTTACTGAGACGTAGAACTCACTTAATTCTGTTTGGAAGATTTCTGACACCTTATTTTAGCAAATTATTTTATTTTAATATTTTGAGATTTTGGTTTTGCCACATTCATAGCCAAAATTAACATTGCCATACTTTAAAGTAAAACCTTATTTTACAAAGCAGTATAAAACAAACTTTTATACCCGTTACCACATATCCCCATTAAAGTTTTTGTGCAGCTTCAATTAACATTCCAACGTGAAATCATTCTGGAAGGCTGTTATTGTTCCATGTGACATTTTCTTCGCAGACTGATGTTGATTTACATGGAGGACCGGGAGTGCCGATTAGAAATAAAATGAAAAATCAATTGATGAATTTAATAATTAAAACATAAAAATGTAAACAATTAAATACCTTTTTTAATTGAGAAATTGATGGAGTTATGTTGTTTTAATTGAAAAACAAAAGTATAGATTTGGCTCTAAATTAAAATGTGCATTTAAAATGTGTATAATAAAACTTACAAAAAATACGTTATAAAGCATGAATTAAATAACCAGTTTTAAATGTATATATTTATTTATTAATTCAATTTTTTTTAATTAACCATTTTTTGTTCAATGAAACTACGTTTTAAAACAAAAAATAAATAAACATTTAAATTAAATCAATTATTTTCTCAATTTAAAAAAAAATATTAAATTGAGTTAAAAAAGTGATTTATTTGTTTACATTTTTATGTTTAAATTATTAAATTGATCTATTGATCAATCGTTTTATTTCTAATCTGCACTGCCGGTCCTACATAGTTTAAGGCATATGTAAGGCTTCCATTTAAATGTGTCGTTGTTTTGTTTTCAGTGTATGGTCAATAAATAAAGGAATTAATAAAAATGACAACGTTTCCTCGAACGAGTCTATTCACATTTACACTTTAAATCACTCCCGCTGTAATGTGATGGCATCTGCCTGTCAGTTCTTGTAGCGCATCACGTCGTCGAACACAATTGCGAGAGTTGGGACGTGTCCCCACCTGTGTGGGCGTGACCCAAATGCGCTCTGTCTCCATATGAATTGCTGTTGTTGAAGTCGAAAGTAGATCTTCCGAAAAAACGAGCGCAAGACACACAAAATATGCATTACTAGCTCAGATTCAGCATTAACACAGTCACCCTAAACTGCGGAAGGGACCGTAAGGTGGACATTTTAAAATCACAAAAAATAGGACCTAGACCTTGTCAGCATGGACAGGATTGTTTTGTTTTTTCTACTTTCACTTCAAACAGCTGCGCCAAGAGGTATTTTTTTCTTTAAAGCCTTTATTTCAATAAAATTTAGGGATTATAAATCTATTATCAATGTAATATATTTATCTAATATGAATTAAATGGTAATACAATACGTTTGTATTTGTTGACATAAGGACTTTCATATTAGCTGATGCATAAAGTGGCCCAACGTTCAAAAGTTCAGCATTTATTAATCTTGTTAATGTTAATTAATGCTGAGACAACTGTAGCCATACCTAATAATTCATTGTATACCTTAACTAATGTTTACAAAAATGTTTTACTTAATGCTTTAAATCAAATGAACTAAGATTTATAGATGATAGAAGTATTGTTAAAGGTATAGTTCATATTACCTAATGCAGTAACTAATGTTAACAACTGCAACCTTATTGTAAAGTGTTACCAATATAGCATAATATTGACCTAACTATACTACAGGGCATTATGAGGGATGGAAAATTAAATTAATAGATGCAGATACAAGATCATTCAAGATTTGACATGAAACAACACCAACAATGGCAGCCGTCATTGTACAATTTGCAGTATACACATAATCATAACCTCATAAATCATAACTGTACGTAACTGTCTGAAGTTTTTGTGCATACAAGGCAACCTATTAGAGGGATTATTTGCACTAAATGTTAGCTTAAGTTTTGCAATGCACTGTTAGATATACAGTAGATAAACTGAAAAACGCAAAATTATGTAAATGTTTTTTTCATTTATAAAATATAATGTAATGTAATGCAATATATAACCACGGGTACACTACAGTCTCACAGAATCTCAGTTAATATTTCAATAAATTGTAAAAATTACCTTGGACTAAGTCAAATTATACCCAGATGGCAACAAAATGTCGGCCCAGATCTGGCCCACATGTGGCAAAAATGGAATACACAGATACCAGATGTGGACCAACACTAAGTTGCTGTCTGTGTGAAACACCAGGTTCGCATTGTTTTCTATGTGTAGATTTATCAAGTGACATAGAAACTGATGATTCAGTTAGAAAACATCTTTGAGAGGAGCCAAAACTGAAATGTGATGTATTCTCGAAGTTTAGGTTTCCCAGTCCCAGTCCTCAGGGGAACCCTCCCAGAATAATTGTAGACGTCTAGTCACATCTATTTAGATGGCTACTAATTGTTGATGTTTAAAAATAATTATATTTATTATCTTGTTTTTTGTATTTAACATCACAGACTACTTTAACCACTTTGAACTTTCCTGTTGGCTACAGGCTCTCATTCTTTTTGGGTGATTGCAACATACATTAGAGGACAAAGCCCCTTTCCTCAGTTCAGTTACACATTGATGTTGGATGATGTCAGACTTCTGTATTATAATGGCGTGACAAAGACCTTAATTCGAAGAGGAAACACATCAAATGAAGATACTGTGTTGGATCCCAACGTTCTCTTCAAAATTACTGACTATATAGAAGCATCTTTTATAGAAAATTCTGAAATAGTAACTCGAAATCTAAATAAAACCAATGGTAAGTATTGTGCAATCATACCATCATTTTAATTAAAAAGTCTTGACAAACATTCACATACCTGTAGCTCAGTGGTAAGAGCATTGCGTTGTCAACGCAAGGTTGTGGGTTCGATCCCAGGGGATTGCACATACCTAAGTATAAATGTATAGGATACAGCAATGTAAGTCGCTTTGGATAAAAGCGTCTATCAAATGCATAAATGTAATTTGAATATATAAACAAGAACAATATAGGCTGTTCCCAATGATTAATACATAGGAAGTGCAAAAATTATACAATTCTGGTGAAAATTTCCTGCTACTTTACTTTGTTTATTTAATTTTCATTTATACTTTAGTCAGACACTTTCACAGCAACTTAGTGTATACAAATTTGTTCACATGCATATTATCGATATGTATTGTTTTGTCAAGCAACACTTTTTAAGGCAAACTTCACCAAGTCAGACTTACCAAACTCAGTAGCTTTCCTCAACAGAAAAACATTAAATTAACAATTTATGGCATACAATGTTTTTTTCATTAAGTACTTCAGCTCATTCTTTTTTTCAGTTAAAGGTCCTCTTGCTTTTCAAAAAATGGTTTTGTGTGAGCTGAAGGACAATGGTGAACCGGGACAAATGATCACACGGCGTGCTTTTGATGGCTCCACCACAGATGAGCTGCGATTTATAGACAAGAACTTTACATTCCAGAGTAATGTAAATGTGTACAGAGCTGAGGTGCTGAAATTTCATCTTGACATTTCTATGTGGCGTCATGAAAATTTATATTACCCAGCCTGCATTAAGACTCTTAAGGCTTACCTTGAAAAAAGGGGAAATCAAGTTAATAGAAAAGGTAAGACGACTCAAACTCTCAGAAAATACTCAAGTTCTAAAAAATATGAATAATTAGGTCAATTTAAAATGCTACTTATGTTATAATTCACATATAGCTTCCGTATGTAGTTTTGCTAGTAACACTCACAATGCTTTGTTCTAAATCTGTGTGAATTTTTTCCTCGATTAGCAGAAGGTGAGGAGCAAGTGTAAGAAACAGACCAACAGTTATTAAATCAGGCTGCCATAATCCTATACATTCAAAAGAATTAGTACAGAAGTCAATTTGTACCACTTTGTGGTAAAAAAATGGCCACGATATTCGAGAGGGTTTAAATAAAGAGAGGAACACACACAGTGCAGGTTTGGAACATAAATGACACAAATTTATTTTGGGTGATCTATCTACCACCTTTTTTTCATAGTGAAACCCAAAGTCAGGATTCTTCTCAACAAATTGTCTTTCTGGCCTCATGTGAGTTGCCTGGCAACAGGATTTTATCCTCGTCACATCAATCTGACCCTGTTCAGAGACGGGCAGCCTATATCTGATCATGAGATTAATGGAGGAGATCTGCTGCCCAATGATGACGGGACGTACCAAATGAGAAAGATTCTGAGGATCAGCGCAGAAGAAGAGAGAGAGAAACACAAATACACCTGCACTGCCACACATCTCAGTCTGGACAACAAACTGGACATCATTTTAGGTATTTAACACTCAATGAAAAGAAATAAAATGTAATCTCTTAATCTCTATGTGAACATGAATCATGGGTTATTTTTCAGAATTTGATCATGGGACACCAAGAAAGCCTATGATTACCTCAGTGCTAGTTTTGGTATTGCTCATTGGGATTGTGGCTGCAGTGACAATATGGAGAAAGCGATATGCATGTAAAAGACGAGGTGAAAGGAATATAAATAGACTAATGAAAAAGTATATGTGGATAAAACAAATCCAAAAGCTATCTTTGTTTATGATGTGGCCATTATTATGTAGCTAATAAAAGCTTTTTTTTAATCTCCTTTGATGCTGTAGGTTCTCAAAGTGAATATTCCTCTTCTTCTGGTAAGTATACCTTTTAAAATAGTTATTGTTTCTCATATTTCATACAATTCGGACTAAGAGAAAAAAATATTGTGTATTTGTGTTGTTGGAATTTAGGTTTTGGTCTGTTTATTGTTTAATCATTGAACTTTTTTTCAGAAGGTTATGTGGACACAACAACACCAACATCACAACACTATCTTTATGACAAAAAAGTCACAGGATTAGATGAAGAAACATCTTCATACGATGATTAAACAGTTCAACTAAAATTAATGATACAAATTCAGCAAACTAATTTGTAGCGGTATAACTTTGAGACACATGCTTTATAGTTTATGCTGTTAACAGTAATGTTGTAAACCTGGTTTTTGATTTTAGAAGATATTTTTCTCCTATTGTGGTCTGCAGAGGAAAGAAAGTTAAACAGGTTTGAAACTACAGGAGGATGAATAAATGACAGAATTTTCCTTTTTGGGTGAACTATCACTTTAAGTCCTTTCAGGAAACCGCCCTAAGGAAAACCAGCTATTGCCAATAATGCTTGATGAAAGAACTACTTGTCATTAAAAAAACTTGTTAACATTCCATAAAGGTTTAATACCTTGATATCTTTTAAGTTGTTTTGTTGTGATGAATAGTTTTCTGTGAAATTACCATGTGATTGGTGTTTGCTTTGGTTTACAGCAGCTGCATTAAGAGAGAGAGAGTTGTGTTATTTTCGTGAGTCACGTTACACATGGAGCCTTCAGATGGTTCCAGGAAGTAATGTTTTATTATTCTTTAAACTTCTTTATTTTATCATTATTCATTGAGTGACTTTTGTCAAAAATAATATTTTTTTGTCTATTTTAAAGATATGATTTGTTATAATTTAACAAGCATTCCAGTCTCAAATAAAATAATAAAAAGTTTGTGTCATGATACGTCTATTTATTGCCAAAACATCTGACAGTAATACAGGAAAAAGGGGGAAAATGTGAAAAATACAGTGTTATAATTCACACCTCATTTCGGGCTATTGAAATGTATCAATAATCCTCGATATTGGATGATATGAAACATGCAGATAATAAAGTTTTTAGCTGTGTAGCCCAGTCCAACATCACCCACGTTTGCACCAGTGCCTCAGGACACCACAGCCATAAATAGAGAACTGGCAACCACAGAAAGATGTTGAGCATTTGTTGCACAGGGACTTCAGTCCAAGCAATAAGTCGTCAACTTTGGCCTTTTCTGTAGATTGCCTCCATGTTCTTTTTCAACTTGAGTTTTTTGTCTGTGCCGTTTTAATCCTGAAGTCAAGTACCATTTTTTTTGTTTTGTAGGTGGTTAGCTTCATGCCACTCCACAAAGCTGTGCCCCTTGAAGAAATAATGGACAAAAAATTGTACAGCTCTGAAATATAGCCAAAGCGATTGAGAAAATCTGTTGCCATAAGGACATCAACCAGATGACAAAATCAGGAGAGCCAGATGTGTAATGGGATTGTGCAACAACATCTGCACTTTTCCCTCTGATGTCCAATTAAATTATACCTAGAAATACTATTGTTACACAGTTTACATATTTATCCAATGCCAAAATAATACAGTAATCTTATTTCTACTGCATTTTATTAGTACAATACAAGATAGCCGATTCAAAGCAGGCGGCAGAGCATCAGTAGCCCTTTTCAAATAACAATTAGATTAGATTAGATTCAACTTTATTGTCATTACACATATACAAGTACAGTGTAACGAAATGTAGTTTAGGTCTAATCACAAGTGCCGGTAATTAAAGTAATTCTGGTAAATTTATGGTAAATAAACAAATGTGCTGTTCACCATGGCCTTCTGTCAATTTATCAATAGGAGAGCGTCCATACCACTGCCTCAAAATACCAGTAATGTCAAAGATAGTAAATATTAAATATAATTTAGTCACTCTGGCGAAGAAAGTCCTGCCTTCCAGCAAAAACAGCCAATCTACAAAGACTGACAATTCTCTGGGGCGGGTTCTCTTGAGTCGCTTGTCAGCCTGTGTGAATGCTCATTTTTTCGAGGCTTGGTTCTTAGTTTTACAGCTCTGTAAACCCAAAGAGATCGATTGTCTTACTTTTGCCATGAATGTTTAAAAAAAGGTTAAAAAATGACCATCAAAGAAGATCTTGCTAATTCTGCACAGCTGTGCTCAACGGCTTATGAGCATTAACATCCTCTTTATGTGATTAGGTGACAGTTCACCCAAACATAAAATTTTGTCATGAATTACTCACTCTCTAGTTGTTCCAAACCTTTATACATTTATTTGTATGGTTGAACACAGAATTCCTGCCACTATTGACTACTATATAGCAGAAAAATTAAAATGGTATTCAAAAGTGCCCCAGAACTGTTTTTTTTTTTTATGTCCTTCAAAAGATATAACAGAAAAATTATAAAGCGATTTCTCACACTATGGTAGTAAATGGTGGCCAATAACTGTTTTACAAGCATTCTCCCGAATTTATTCATCAGAACCAACACATTTATGAAGATTTGAAACAACGCAAAGGTGAGTAGATGTAGACAGATATTTTTGGGTGAACTATCCCTTTAAGGTTGATAAGGTTTACAGGACGTTCCATTCATCCATGTTAATTTTTTTCTGCATGCAAACAGTTTTGACAAGATGCATGCACACTATGCATCCACTTTTGAGATTTTTAGTCAATTCAACTTCAATGTCTTTTTACATATTTGACTAGTTGTTCTTTTCAAAACCATTGTTGCATTTTAAGCTCCTCATTTAAAAGTCACATTCTTTTGGACGGCTCCATCTATCAGTCTCAAACGATCTCCAAATCCAGCGTTATATCCACCGTTTACATAACATTCCTCACCGAAATGCAGTGAAGTAACAAACACAGCTGAACTTCATGAATGCAGTGCTCTCTCTCTCTTGCTCCAGCTGGTTGACGTGTGTGCATGCTACTTCTCCCGCTCTCCCATGGTTGACGCGTTGCCATGCTTTTCCATGAGAATTGTCCAAAAAGGGACAAGAAAAGTTGTTACATGAGGGAAATTTGTGCTGGAATAATCTTTCTGAAACCTACCAGTGGAGCACCCGGGGATCAATGTGCCTTGCTCAAGGGAACCTCAATCATTACCTGCCGGCCCTGAGGATCGAACCGGCAACCTTCTAGTCACGAGTCCGAGTCTCTAACCATTAATCGTGGCCTAAAGAAAGGTGTGAAGAAAGGTGTGACCATGAGGGTGATGTACTTTCAGTTTAGCGGTATCGGAGCACGATACACGAAAAACTGGTTTAGGTTTTATTTATCATAGTGAGATGACACTTTGAAGTTGGTTGTTTTTGTGAGTACTTACTGATTGCCAGATATATGAATATATAAAATTCAGTAATATGGACAAAATTCTTGTGCTGTTTTTGCTTGTACTTCAAACAGCTGCTCCACATGGTAAGATTTCATATGAAAATCTTTAAAGCTATTTTTATTTCACTACACTATTTAACTCGACCGAAAGAATTTAGTAAAATGTATAACAAAAGAAATTATTTAACTAAAATTATTTTATTTAGGTTTGTATTTTTAGAAATTACCTTTAAGCGAACATATAAAAAACTTTTTTTATTGTCTTTATTTTTACATGAAAATGGTTCTGTCAGTCCAAGACCATTTATGACCACTTTGTTGTTTGTTCAGGAACAAATTGTATAATGTCCAGACCTCGCTGCCTCACACCCCTCTTCGACGCAGAAGAGATAAGGAATGGTTTGAGAATGCTTAGTCTCTGACTTCCTGTGAATGAAACCAATAAAAATGAGTTAAAGAAAATAATAAGCACTGATGTTTATTAAAATAGATACAACATTATGAACTTTTTTCAGAATGATTGGTCTTTGACCATATTCTCTAAGAATGAAACGACACAAAAAGAGTTAATAAATTGAGAAGCACTGATGATAGATAAATATTGTTTAACTGAAATAAGATAAAATATTTGAAGTCAGGCTGTCAGGGCGGAATAGCCTAGGTCACTCCTAGAACATAGCAAAATTATTCACAAAGAGCAGCTTATGTTCAATACACCATGACATTAAGCATTGATTAAGCGTACATAGTCTACTGAATCTTTCATTCCCTCGTCAGTAGGTAGGAAGCGGCCCTGATACGATGATCCTCGCCATGGGCGATGCGTTGCGTACAGTATCGACCAGACTCCTGAAGTCCCTCTCCAGGATCTCCGACTGCCGCATTCTGACATCATTCACCCCCGTGTGCAGCACGACAGGTCAGACGCTATTAATTTAGAACATAAATCTTAAGACATAACATGAATAAACAATTAAAGAAAACATTTGACGGAGCTCCAACTCAAACACGCGCTCTCAGCAAACAAAAAGTTAGCTAAAGTGTCCCCACCACTTTTCAAAACAAAGTTACTCGACTGTGAGGAAGATTAAATTGAAACGTTTTATTACCTCTAAAGGCATCATTAATGTCAAAAAGCACCTTTATGCTATTGTCTCTGATTCCTCTGGGAATTGGCTTGTTGCACAAGATGTCGACGTCTAGGACTCCTGTGTGGGAATGCTTACTTGCTTATGTGACTTTTTGGCTACCAATGTGGTTGTTTTTTAAATGACTGAAGAAAGTAGCATATCATCGATGTGACAGAAACTCCTATATACACCGATCAAAATTATAAACGCAAGACTATGGGTTTGCCCCCATTTTCAAGATCTGAACTCAATGATCTAAGACTTTTTCTGTTTACACAAAAGGCCTATTTCTCTCAAACATTGTTTACAAATCTGTCTAAATTTGTGTTAGTGAGCACTTTGCTGAGATAATCCATCCACCTCGAAGGTGTGGTATATCAAGATGCCGGTTAGATTGGACAGGTGTGCCTTGGGCTGGCCACAATAAAAGGCCACTCTTAAATGTGCAGTTTTACTTTATTTGGGGGTCCGACAACCAGTCAGTATCTGATGTGACCACGGTTTGCCTCTTACAGTGCAATACATCTCCCACAAATAGATTTGATCAGGTTGTTGATTGTGGCCTGTGGAATGTGGGTCCACTCCTCTTCAATGGATGTGCGAATTTGCTGGATATTGGCAAGAACTGGAACACGCTGTCATATTCCCTGATTGAGAAACCCATCCCAAACATGCTCAATGGGTAATATGTCTGGTGAGTATGCTGACTATGCAAGAACTGGGATGTTTTCAGCTTCCAGGAATTGTGTATAGATCCTTGCAACATGGGGGCGAGAATTATCATGCTGCAACATGAGGTGATGGTCGTGGATGAATGGCACAACAATGGGCCTCAGGATCTCTTCACGGTATTTCTGTGCATTCAAAATGCCATCAATTAAATGCACCTGTGTTCATTGTCCATAACATATGCCTCCCCATGCCATAACCCTGACGCCACCATGGTTTACTCGATCCACAACGTTGACATCAGCAAACCGCTCACCCACACAATGCCATACACGCTGTCTCCCATCTGCCCTGTACAATGAAAACCAGGATTCTTCGGTGAAGAGAACACCTCTTAAAACTGCCAGACGCCATCGAATGTGAGTATTTGTCCACTCAAGTCGGCTACAACGACGTACTGCAGTCAGGTCGAGACCCCATGAGGATGACGAGCATGCAGATGATTTGACAGTTTGTGCAGAAATTCTTTGGTTATGCAAACCGATTGTTGCAGCAGCTGTCCGGGTGGCTGGTCACAGACAATCTTGGAGGTGAAGATGTTTGATGTGGAGGTCCTAGGAAAGTCTGGTTACACGTGGTACTGTCAAATTCTCCGAAACGCCTTTGTAGACGGCTTATTGTAGAGAAAAAAAACACAGGCAACTGTTGGACATTCCTGCAGTCAGCATGCCAATTGCACGCTCCTTCCAAACTTAAGACATCTGTGGTATTGTGCTGTGTGATACAACTGTAAATTTTTAAGAGTGGCCTTTTATTGTGGCCAGCCTAAGGCACACCTGTGCAAGAATCGTGCTGTCTAATCAACATCTTGATATGCGAGACCAGTGAGGGGCACAGTTCATCTCAGCAAATGAAAAGTGCTCACTAACACCGATTAAGACAGATTTGTGAACAATATTTGAGAGAAATAGGCCTTTTGTTTACATGGAAAAAGTCTTAGATTTTCACTTCTTAAGTTATCTGAATGCATAGATTATAAACCATTGGTTAAGCATTTGCCTTCTTATTTAAAAGACAGTTCATGAATAAATTACAATCACATTCAACTGGATGACCACGACTGGCTGATAATATTGGATGTATCATTGCAAACCTCCATTTCACACAAAGAAGGATTAAAATCTTTGTTGATGATTGTCTTCTTCTATGAAAAGGAAGTAAAGAATATTTGCAGGAAAATGTGTGTAATGCTGTGGCTGCGAGCCACTGGATAAATCAAGTGTGGATTTATCAGGTGTGACCTAGAGTGTGATAGACTTTCAGTTTAGCGTGAATCAAAACAAGGAAAACCTGTTTATGTTTTTTTTTTGCTTACTGTATGTCTATTTAGCTCAGTGAGCATAACTAACAAGGATTAGACAATTTGAAGTAAGTCGTTTAGGTGAGTGCTTACCAAATGCATGATGTATGAATGTATAAAAATCAGTAACTTGGACAAAATTCTTGTGCTGTTTCTACTTTTACTTCCATCAGTTGCTCCAGAAGGTAAGATTTCAGATGAAAATCTTTTATGCTGTCCTTTTTTTCAGTACACTATTTAACTTGATCTAGTACCAATTGGTAAAATGTGATAAAACAAATTATTTAAATGAAAAAAATATTTTATTTAGGTTTTAAGCATGTGAAGACATATTTTATTTTTCTTAATTTTTCTTAACTTGTATACAGTATGTCTATTTAATGGAGATGTGTCCGTCAGACCAAGACCAGTTCATATACAGTATACATATTTCTGGTCCACATTATTTTCTCATTTCCATTTTCTGTTAAATCTCTGTATTCAACTTCTAGATTTCCTAGTGACAGATGATTCAATAAAAGAAACTCCTTCTTTGGGAGGAGTCAAAGCACATATTGGAAAATTCAGACTATATTTACTTGTAAGGAATGTATCTTATGATAGGTGTTGATCTTTTGCTGTGGTAATAAGTATGCTGGAAAGACCACTTTAGTATGACAAGCTCTACTAGAAGTTATGGGTCATTCCTTTTGCGCAGTATATTTTAATGTGCCCATCAGTCTTAACAGATAGACAGACTTTCAGGGAGTTTCTTCATTTTCTCAATTGTCTAATCAAAATGTTTAAAATAAATGATTTCATTTAATATACATTTTATTTCAAATACTAACTAGAATTGGGATTCTTAAAGACTTACAAAATGTTGGTGGAAGAACAAGACACTAGATTAAATTCATGGGTGGGACAAACAATGAGTGATACTTTCGTGGCAAACCGGAGAACTGGGCACTATGGTGATAACACATTAAGCCAGGAATTAATCTAACCAACCCCCATTTTTCTACAATGTTCTGATGCAGAGATATACATATTGATAAAAGGTTGTTAGGCTAAGATGTTTGGTTGCTATGTACGTGGCTTGGCATGTGGAATTGATAATACTCTCCACCATTAGTGAAACGAACCCACTCCCATGTCTCTACCATGTTCCTATGCATTGGTATTGCCAATGCTAAATGTTTTCTAGGCTAACCTGTTTGGTTACTATGGGCGTGGCGTTGCAGATGCCAATTGATGATGCTCTAAGTTCAATTCAAGATGATCATGTGACACTGATTGGTTGCTTGAGTAAAATGAGCCCTCCCCCTTGTCTCTAAGTGGTTGAAGTGCGAATATAATCAACACGGGACAGTTTGGGCATTTTTCCTGTCGATGGGAAATTTTGATTGAATTTTGTTTTCAATAATACTATATTAAAGTTACTTTTGCTATACAGGTATATTCTTATTTTATATATAGTGTTCAAGTGTCCTAAATCCTAAAAAACAATCATATTAAAATGCCTCAACTACACTACAAGAAAAAAAATCCTTAAAATGGTTCATTTTAAGACATTTTGAGAAAACACAGGCATTTTAGAAAATCTGTTCCTGCTCTACTTTTGCATTCTGCCTTACAGCAATGCGGTTATGTGACGTCATGGAAAACAAGCTATTGACTTGTCTCAGGGTACACGTGTAAAGGTTGTTTTCTCATCACTTGTAGTGTTTAAATGTACAACTTTAACTAACCTCTGACATCTATTTTAAATGAAGAATATATTACTGTTGTTTTTTCTCATTTTTGTCTTTCCACAGGCTCTCATTTTATGTCTGCGATCGGAAGTTTTATTAAAGGACAAACACCTTTTCCTCAGTTGAGTTTCACAGTGATGTTGGATGATGTCCTAGTTATGTATTATAGTGGTGACACAGACACCTTCTTTGCAAGAGGAAATACAACAAATGAAGATTCTTTGTTTGATCCTGAGCTCAAGAAAATAAGTGACTACATTGATGATAGATGGGCAGAAGTAGATTACTTATATAAACCCAAGGGTAAGCATTGTGCATTATTTTATCATGTACTGTAGATCATTTCTCAGGATTCTCACCAGTCTTCACGTCTTGCTCTTTGAGAACGATAACCTGTGGCACCTCCTTCAGTGGCTTATATCTCCTGGTGTTATTCTCCAGCTACTGTTGACGCCTAAGGACTACCTCTGCGGTCTCATCTGCCACCCACACCGGGAGGGAGAGGGAATTCTTCACTTCTGGGGTTCAGTATTGCTGCCGCCGTGGACGGAGGCACTCAACTACTGAATTGTGTCCGTATTATTGACTTGCACCTCAAATAAAGCATTCTTCCCCGCATTTGGGTCTCACTCTTGTTTGATAATGACATTTTTCATAGCAATGGTGCAGGGAGCATCCTCCCTGAAGTTACTAACAGTGTATGGAGCTGCAGCCAAACAAACTGATTGAGAATAACTTTTAAGACGGTTAAAGACCTAAAACATTTAGAAAATAAAAGAATAACCCTAACTTGCCAAAGCTGTTAGTTTATTTGATGATTTTATCTCTTGGTTAAAGGTGTTCGTGTTATGCAGAGGCGGGCTGTGTGTGAGCTGAAAGACAATGGTGAACCAGGACAAATGTTTGTGTGGGATGCTTTCCAAGCCTTCACCTTATATGAGTTCCATTGGTATAATAACTCTTTAGAATACACATCTCAGGTGGTGATAATCGATTTTGACTTCAATAATGACCTTTTTAAAAACATCTATTACCCACTTTGCATTAAAACTCTAAAGCAGGGCTACTCAAAGTCCGGACTCCGGTCCGGATCCGGACCCGCAGGGAATTAAATCCGGACCCGCGGTGGCGCCGCTCAGACCAATCGACGCATGACATCACATGACCGCGAGAGAGAGTGACGAGACCCGCCTGCTCTGTATGCTTTTGAATCGCTCTCGCGATAGTGCGATGTCAATTGCTTCCGTGAATTCCAGTAAGCGTATGACGTTTGACGTAATCGAGCGGGATGATAAAACGACACTTCACCGAGGTCCGTGCGCGGAAGAGATGCGCGCATGAGCTAAAATGTCACCCGCAACCGCTGCTTCAAATAAATGATCCGCCCGCGCGCACGTATAATTTTCTCTGATATCCGCATCGGATCGTCACTTGAATTACTCTAATTCTTTGTTTTAAACATGATGTTATCAGATTCAGTGACGTTAGAACTAATCTGCCAATCTCTGATGGTACAATAATACGCTGATCGTAAAATGCTTTTAAAGGAACATTAATTTATAAAACAAAAGTTTGACTTTGGCCAGATTAGCCTATATTTTCTTAATAAAATAAACACAGCCGTTACTACCTTCAGACTTGAATATCGCCGTTTCACTGCAACACACACGAATGACTGGATAACGGTACATTTTCTATCACTGTCTGCAAATGCTTAAATCTAATCCTTCGATTTAACACACACATGATGTACCATATTCAACGTCTTGTGGCTTTCATATACACACACAATGCCTCACCGTCGTTGCATTTACAAACCCAGTGAACAACTTCGCCTAAACGCTCACACACGGTCATTTCTTTCTTTCCTTCCTTTTGTTTTTACTTCTCCCTCCCGGATCTGTTTCGCCTCTATTTCTGCCTCTCTTCCGCCAGCACGCGCATAAATGAGTGCAAATTAGTGCCTGCCTGATGAAAAATGCATTTAAAACACGTATTTTTACAGAAATTTAGTTAATATTTATATATGATCTCATCCACCCGCGACAGAATGTATTTTGTTATTACATTCTCACCTATAAAACTAGTGCGCGGTTCTATAGGTGAGGATGTCCGTTACTAAAATAAAAGAAAACGAAGAAAACCGAGCTTTTAAAGATGACAGAGAGGTACGGATTCATGGGGCCACAATCCAGCACAAAGCCGTTCTGTTTAATTTGTAACGAGACAGTTGGAATTATAAAAAGTGGAAATGTCAAAAGACACCATGAAACAAAACAGATGTTTTGAACAGCAGTATCCACACAACGAAACTGCGACAGCTCTGAATTTTGCACCATACTTTTGACTGCTCTGTATTTTGCACCAATTAATTTTTGGCCTATACCTCTTGGTATGTTTTTTCACTTTTGGATTTGTTGTAAATGTATTTTAAATGCAAAATACTCTCTTTTTTTTCAAAAAAGTAATGTTAATTCATTATAAAAAGTTATAAGGATGTGTATTAAAAAACTAATTTTGAAACAACCAATTGACCGGACCTTTGACATTATCGTGAATTCAGATTTGGACCTTTGAAAGTAGACTTTGAGAAGCCATGCTCTAAAGGGTTGCCTTGACAAAAGGAGAGATCAAGTAAACAGAAAAGGTAAGAGATGTGATCTTTATGTCAAACTTACAACTCTTGTTTTTATTCATTTTCAGCTAGACTACTTTGTATTCAGCTATTGCCAGTTGTGTGAATCTTTAAATAAAATTCTGCCAAATTTTACTGGGAATTGTTAGAGGGATAGAGTGACATTTATAAGAAAGGTATATTATACATTATAATATAATGTTTATTTCTATGTGCACAAATAATTTGGCACTTTCAGAGACATTTAAGGAGTTTTATATTTTGTTCCACAAAATAAAGTTTGTCAGGTTGGAACAGATATGTAAATTAACGTTTAAATGTAAATGATCTACTGTCTTCAACAGTGAAACCTACAGTTCGTTTCTTCCAAAAACCTGGGGGATCTCAGGTCAGTTGCCTGGCAACAGGGTTTTATCCTCGTCACATTAATCTGACCCTGTTCAGAGACGGGCAGCCTGTAGATGATAGTGAGGTGACTACAGGGGATCTGCTGCCCAATGATGACGGGACGTACCAGATGAGGAAGATTCTGGAGATCAATGAGGAAGAACAAAGAGACAAATACACCTGCAGTGCCACACATGTCAGTCTGGAAAACAAACTGGACGTCAGTTTGGGTAATAAATACTGAAAGAAGAATTTAATGCTTTATCATAGATCTCAATAAGAGAATTTGGGTTATGTTTCAGAGTTTGATAACCGGACACCATTAAAGTTAGTGGCCATCTTAATCCCAACGGTTTTGGGTTTGGTGCTGATCTCCGTGACTGTAGCTGCCATAATTCAAGCAAAAAAGCGACATGCAGGTAAGACATGATCTTTTGAGTACAGCTGATTAAAAATTCATCGATGTATTGATATTATATTGACAAGTATGCTTGGTTTTTATTTTAGTAACTATATTTCCTGTAATTCTATGGACGAGGCAACTCGCAGGTACACTAAGAAAATCTAGTTTAGTCAACTCATTATCTGTAAATGATGTAGTACAAGCTATTCTTAATTAGATTTTTTTACTTATAATATCCTTAATAATTATTCAAAACTCCTTTTTTCAGCACCTGTGAAACATGTGAACAGTGTGGGATCTGGTCACAGCAATGATTCAATGATTAAGGAGTAAATAAAATGGCAAATGTAATTAAATTAAAGAATGAAACGTGCGCAAACTTTGTTTCACTTTAAGAAGTTAATTGTTGTCAGAAGCAGAAAGTGCTTTTATATTCAAATAATTTCATATATTTTCAGTTTTGTGATATCATTTTTTTAAATTTTATAAAATGTTAGTAAAATCTCTTTTCAGACCATATTTGACTAGCTGTAATATTGAGATTACCTGACAATTTAGACAAAATATAAAATGCTCTCTTATTTGTAGTCTAATGTCATCTAATCATGAAATATAAATTGCTATCAACTACCACCAACAAGAAAATACACCATATAATAAATAGTTTCTAATGTCAAATGCCCATGGACTGTTTGTTTTCTTACATTCTTCAAAATATGTAACAAAAAAATTGTAAAACAGTTTTTTACACTATAGTCAATGGTGGCCATTTACTGTTTTACAAGAATTCTTCCGAATATATTTATCTGTGTTCATCGGAACAAAGAAGATTTGGAACAACACAAGGGTGAGATGTAGACAGATTTTAAATTTTTTGGTGAACTATCCCTTTAAGGTTGATACGGGTTCCATTCATCCAAGTTAATTTTGTTCTGAATGCCCTTGGACCAGGCACGTGAATAGACATTTTGAGGGCATGAGCTCAAGTGGAAAAAAAGTGCACTTCTCATATTTGTTTTAATTTTTTCCAAACAAAATGTTAAAGTATATTAAAATAACATTTTAATAACTATAATTGTTTCACATTTGAGGGGGGGCTATTTAGATCTATCAGCATACACAACATATACAATGGATATAGTCATTAGATGAGGAGTCTGACATCAAACTTATCAAGTTATTGTTTAAGGCAGGACACTTAATGTTCTGTTCAATTTTGAGATGTCGGTCTAGTTTGCTTTCATGTCTTTTGCTCTAATGGAAAGGAAATTTCCAAAATACAAATAAAGCTGTTTGTTTTTAGCCTTCTATACCCTTTTGCTTCTTTAGATTTCTTCTAAATTATCCAAAACAAGATGCATATATATCTGCATATATGAATATAACATTTCAATGGAAAAGATTCTTGAAGTAAGTCATATTAACTAATAACTGGTGGTATGCATTAGTTATTTTGTTTATCCCGTTCATCTGAATTGCCCGACAAATGTATCCAAGTTAGCACATTTTAATTCCTTAATGCCTGGTTTACATATCAATTAGGTGATTCTGATGACGTTACTCATTTGACTGTATTCAGCTGTCGTTTCTCCATCAAGTCGTATGCCAATGTTGCCTTAGCGAAACTTTAGCTCACTCATTATAGCTCATAAGTGATGGATGTTAGAAAAAAAATATTTAAAATTTGTCTTTTGGATAATTAGGTTTGAATTCGAAAGCACCAATTGAAGGACTTTGTGTCATTATTTTTATTTAAGAATAGGTTTTATAAAATTTCAGTTGAATTCATTTAACTGAGCTTTGTGTGAAAGCCAGTTGATCAGGTGTGACCATGAGGGTGATGTACTTTCAGTTTAGCGCTATCGGAGCAAATCACGGAAAACTGGTTTAAGTTTTATCTATTTATCAAAGTGAGCATAACTACTTACAAGGATAAAACTGAGACGACACATTGAAGTTGGTTGTTTTTGTGAGTGCTTACTGAATGCCAGATATATGAATGCATAAAATTCAGTAATATGGACAACATGCTTGTGCTGTTTTTGCTTTTACTTCCAACAGCTGCTCAAGAAGGTAAGATTTCAGATGAAAATATTGCAATCTATTTTTATTTTATTTCACTACACTATTTAACTTGCCCAAAAGAAGTACCAATTAGTGAAATGTATAAAAAAACAAATGATTTAACTAAAATTATTTTATTTAGGTTTTATTATTAGAAATTGTTAGGCAATAATATCAAAAAATATTTTTTTCCCAAGAATACTTTTTTAATTGTCTTTATAATTTTGTTTACATGAAAATGGATCTTTCAGTCCATGACCAGTTCACATTCTAGTCCATATTATTTTCACGGTATAAAAACTCTTTGACTTCTAGATTTCCTAGTGAAAGATGATTCAATAAAATTAACTCTTTGGGAGGAGTCAAAGCTTATATGGGATAATTTACCCCGTTAATTTACTTGTAGGCATATGTATGATAGGTGGCTCAACGTTGTTGGTGTTTGCTAAGTGTTTCACAGTGGTAATAAGTATACTGGGAGACCAATACTCTTTGACTTTAGTTTGACAAGGGGCACATAAGTCATTCATGTTGGGAAGTATATATTTATGTGCACATCATATTTATATTAGCAGATAACTTTCAGGGAGTTTCTTCATGATCAATTTCATCTTATCAACTTGTTTTAATTTTCTTTTATTTAAAATCACTTTACTGAACAAAAAGTAGGATTAACATTCTTAAGGAAGTTATCAGTTTTGGTGGAAGAACAAGCCGCTGACTTAAACTCTGGGTGTGGCATTTTCAAATGGATCAACACTTAAAAATGTTCTCAGGTAACAGCAGACCAGAGTACTATGTGAATATTGGTTTCAATTTACTATGATTTGGGACATACTAATTCTAATTCTTGAATAATATTACAGGTAGTATGCGAATAGGACACGGTTATTAAAGCGAGTTAGGACACAGTTATAGCTTTTTTGCATACATGTGAATCTGATGATTCACCCCACCTGTAAGTCGCTTTGGACAAAAGCGTCTGCTAAATGACTAAATGTAAATGTAATGAGGACAAATCAGATGGCGTGTTTCGTAAATATGTTATCTCCCTAAGCAAAGAAGCGTTCCAACAGTTGCAGTTTTCAGATGAAAATCTTTTAAGCTTTCTTTTTTTTCAAACACTATTTAACTTGACCTAACATAGTAATTAGTAAAATGTGCCAAAACAAATTATTTAACAAAAAATATATTTTATTTAGGTTTTTTATTATTAGATTTTAAGCTGGTAAAGATGTCACATTTTCTCCCAAAACTATTTTTTCTCAATTTTCCTTAAATTGTAAATGTCTATTTAATGCAGATGTGTCTGTCAGTCCAAGACCAGTTTATATACAGTATTTATCTTTCTAGTCCACATTATTTTCCTCATTTCGATTTTCTGTTAAATCTCTGTATTCAACTTTAAGATTTCCTAGTGACAGATGATTCAATACAAGAAACTCCTTCTTTGGGTGGAGTTAAAGCTCACATGGGAAAATGTATACAGACTATATTTAGGCTTATCTTACAATAGGTGATAGGTGGCTATCAGTTGTTGATCTTTTACTGTTGTAATAATGCTGGGAAAACGTCACTTAGGTCACTTCACTTTTTTTATTTTTTTTTTAAAACCACGTAAGAGTGACAAGGGGCACCAGAAGTTATGGGTCATTCCTTTTGCGGAGTATCTTTTCATGTGCCCATCAGTCTTAATAGATTGACAGATTTTTAGGGAGATTCTTCATTTTCTCCATTGTTGAATCAAAATTATTTAAATAAATTATTTCATGTAAAATCGATTTAATTTTCAAAAGCCAACTTGGATTGGGATTCTTAAAGTATTAATTATTTTTGGTGTAAGAACAAGCCACTGACTTAAATTCATGGGTGGGGCATTGCCATATGAAAATATATCAAAGGTGGCAATATGAGCTTATTCAAACTTTTCTTGCTTTCAGATTTAATTTTGCTGAGCACTTTAACACACTGTCAAAAGTATAATGACCATTGTGAATTTGTTTTCAATAATACTATTAAAGTTACATTCACTATACGGGTTTATGCTTATTTTTGTAAATAGTGATCAAGTGTCCTAAATCCTAATGAATTAGTTTGTCAGTGAATGTAAAAAAATTACGTTAAAACTTCACTAAAAGATAAAAATCATTAAAATGGTTTATTTTAGAAAATTTTGAGAAAACGCAGGCATTTTAAGGTTGTAATTCATGTAGAAAATCAGTTCCTGCCCTCAAACTGCATTTTGTCCAACAGTAATGCGGTTATGTGACGTCTTGGTCAAACAAGCTATTGTCTTGTCTCAGGGGACAAGTAATAGTTAATTTCTCATCACTTGTAGTGTTTAAATTTACAACTTTAACTAACCTCTGTTATTTTAAATGAAGAATATATTACTGTTATTGTTTCTCATTTTTTCTTTCCACAGGCTCTCATTCTTTTTTGATGCTTGCAAGTTTCATTAAAGGAGAATCACCTTTTCCTCAGTTGAGTTTCACAGTGATGTTGGATGATGTCAGAGTTATGTATTATAATGGTGACACAGACACATTCTTTGCAAGAGGAAATACAACAAATGAAGATTCTTTGTTTGATCCTGAGCTCAAGAAAATAAGTGACTACATTGATGATAGATGGGCAGAAGTAGATTACTTATATAAACCCAAGGGTAAGCATTGTGCATTATTTTATCATGTACTGTAGAATCATTTGCTTGAACACCATGTTGTAAGGTGTATGGTCACGTATGAAAATGTTACTGTAATAAGTATTTTATGTCTGATAACAGAAACATTAAATATATAGACGACGTCGGCTTTATTTGGTATTAAAATACAGTAAGTGCAAAGAACGCGTACGTCGCGATGACATCACAAACATGCTAATTAGAACATAATGTCACCTTTAACCATAGTCACAGGTAAAAAAAGATTTTGAAGGACTTTTACGAGTCTTTCTGTCCAAATGAAGGACAATGAAAAAGTCTAGCGCAAAGTCTGCAAACAAATTGATTAAGATAAACTTTCAAGACGTTTAAATACACAGCCTAAAACATGTAGAAAATAAAAGAATAACCCTAACTGGACAAAGCTGTTACTTTATTTGATTATTTTATCTCTTTGTTAAAGTTGTTCGTGCTATCCAAAGACTGGCTATGTGTGAGCTGAAAGACAATGGTGAACCAGGACAAATGTTTCTGTGGAATGCTTACCAAGCCATTACCTTAAATGAGTTCCATTGGTACAATAACTCTTTCAAATACACATCTCAGGTGGTGTTAATCAATTTTAACTCTACTTCTTTGCGCTTTAAAAACATCTATTACCCACTTTGCATTAAAACTCTAAAGGGTTGCCTTGACAAAAGGAGAGATCAAGTAAACAGAAAAGGTAAGAGATGTGATCTTTATGTCAAACTTACAACTCTTGTTTTTATTCATTTTCAGCTAGACTACTTTGTATTCAGCTATTGCCAGTTGTGTGAATCTATAAATAACATTATGCCCAATTTTACTTGGAATTGTTAGAGGGATAGAGTGACATTTATAAGAAAGGTATATTATACAGTATAATATAATGTTCATTTCTATGTGCACAAATAATTTGGCACTTTCAGAGACATTTAAGGAGTTTTATATTCTGTTCCACAAAATAAAGGATGTCAGGTTGGAACAGATATGTAAATTAACGTTTAAATGTAAATGATCTACTGTCTTCAACAGTGAAACCTACAGTTCGTTTCTTCCAAAAACCTGGGGGATCTCAGGTCAGTTGCCTGGCAACAGGGTTTTATCCTCGTCACATTAATCTGACCCTGTTCAGAGACGGGGAGCCTGTAGATGATGGTGAGGTGACTACAGGGGATCTGCTGCCCAATGATGACGGGACGTATCAGATGAGGAAGATTCTAGAGATCGATGAGGAAGAACCGAGAGACAAATACACCTGCAGTGCCACACATGTCAGTCTGGACAACAAACTGGACGTCATTTTAGGTATTAAATACTAAAAGAAAAATATAATGCTATATCATAGACATCAATAAGAGAATTTGGGTTATGTTTCAGATTTTGATAACCGGACACCATTAAAGTTAGTGGCCATCTTAATCCCAACGGTTTTGGGTTTGGTGCTGATCTCCGTGACTGTAGCTGCCATAATTCAAGCAAAAAAGCGACATGCAGGTAAGACATGATCTTTTGAACTGAGTTCCGCTGAGTTAAACAAATTTGTAGATGTATTGATATTATATTGACAAGTATGCTTGGTTTTGATTTTAGTAACTATAGTTCCTGTAATTCTATGGAGGAGGCAACTTGCAGGTACACTAAGACGGAAGAGAAAAGAAATAAAAAATAGTTTAGTCAACTCAAAAAAATGATCTTTAAATGATATAGTTCAAGCTATTCTTAATAATATTCTCATTAATAACTCAAAACTCATTTTTTTTTCAGCAACTGTGAAACATTTGAACAGTGTGGGATCTGGTCACAGCAATGATTCA
This sequence comes from Triplophysa tibetana, assembly GCA_008369825.1. Lineage (NCBI taxonomy): Eukaryota > Metazoa > Chordata > Actinopteri > Cypriniformes > Nemacheilidae > Triplophysa > Triplophysa tibetana. Next base: position 14,602,304 of record CM017894.1, on the reverse strand, counting down.
ATGATTAAGGAGTAAATAAAATGCCAAACGTAATTCAATTAAAGAATGAAACGTCACTTTAAGCAGTTAATTACTGTCACAAGCAGAAAGTGCTTTTATATTCAAACAATTTCATATATTTTCAGTTTTGTGATATAAGCAATTTCATATATTTTCAGTTTTGTGATATATATATTTTTTAACTAAAATGTAAATAAAATCTTTTTTCAGACTTTGTTTGACTAGCTTTAATATGGGATTTCTTGACAATTTAGATAAAATATAAAACGCTCTCTTATTTGAGGTCCAATTTAATCTCATCATGTAATGTAAATAACTATCAACAACCACCAATAAGAAAATACACCATTTAAGAAATAGTTTTAAATGTGTTTCACATCACACTTTTACAGTATATATACATTTTATTGTTTGTTCTTCCTTTCAAACGGTTGTTTTTACTGTATTCATGGGATATATGGGCCATACCATTGTACACCACAAAATAAATAAATCTCCCAGAGTAATAATGAAATTCATTTATTGTTTTACATAACAAGCTATAGCTATCTATATTTTCATGTGCTCATTAGTCTTAGCAGATTGACATACTTTCAGGGAGTATCTTCATTTTCTCCATTGTCTAATCAAAATGTTTTAAATAAATAGTTTCATTTATATAGATTGATTTTGTCAAAAAACAACTAGTATTGGCATCCTTAAATAATTACGTATTTTTGGTGGAAGAACAAGCCACTGGCCTAAATTCGAGGGTGGGGCATTGCCATATGAAAATATTTCAAAGGTCTGAACATGAGTTTATTCAAGCAATACTCAATACTATATTGTGAATTTGACTAGGATGTTTCTGGAACATACGCAAACATTTTAAGAAACGTTGGGTTGTGCCTTTTTGTGTGAATGTCTCAACAGAATTTAACGTTGTTATGTAGTAAAGATCATACAAGCAAAATCCAAAACAGACTGACAGTTTAGAAATTTGAAGAGCTCAATGAACCACATGACCACGCGGTGGCGAGATCAAACTGTGTCGCAACTTTGATTTTCAACGGCTCTGGTTGGGGCAGGATGCTATGTGGCGTCTGACAGTTACCGCATCGGAATAAGTTTCAATTGATTTAATAAATGTTTTGTAAAAGATTGGCTCGTATGGTCTTTCACTTTGTTGGAGCTTGTGAGCTCGAGCTGATTTTGCCAAGTGGTTGATGTCCTCAGTACAACATATTTTGTTGACCTGAGGACAACATTTTTACAAATGAAACCTAAACCCACTCCAATCCCCAACCCTTACTATAGTTTACCCCTAAAATCAGAGGGGCATGATAAGTGGAAAACAATGGTCTAGAAGAACCAAATCCTGGTTGGAAGATTACATTTAAAATAAACTGAAATCTGATTGGTTGTCCTAAGGATATCAACAACTTGGCAAAAACAGGAGAGCCCAGCTGCTCAGCTTGTGAGCCGGCTGTAATTATTCTGCATCTCTGAGTATTGCAGGTGTGGCTCTGGTGGCACTAGTGGCACACCCGTGACTACACCAATCCATCGGAGATCACAGAGTGATAATGTTTGATATGGCTGCGAGCCAATCTGATGTAATGTTATGAATAGAATGCTTTCGATTTAACATGAAATTGAGCGCAATGCGGAAACGATCTCCTGTAATCTGAAAGAGATAAGATTCTCACAAGGGTGAGACTGAGGACAGATTAAAGTTGGTAATTTATGTTCTTACCGAATGCATACAGTATAAATATCAATATTAATATGGATACAATTCTTGGACTGTTTCTACTTTCTCTTCCAACAGCTGCTCCAAATGGTAAGATTTTGAAAGAACTATTATTATAAAATTATTAAAATTTCAGAAGCCTAACATTCAAACCAAACTACTTAATTGCCTTTTTGCTGCAAGACAGAAAATGGATGAAATTTAAAGCGCACGTGTTGTTAAAGGGGAAATTTCTTGAAAAAACGAAAAAAATCCTAAATGCTGAAATCGGGTCTCTTGTGCATCTGCCAAATCAGAAAAACGTGAAAAAAGACAAATCTTTAACTTCTTTATGTGAGTCTATCTCTGCAAGCCTGTGAGAAAACGAGCGCTTCAGAAATCGCTCTCTCAATGACGTATGCAGCCGTTCTTATTATAATATTTCTGCCCCTTATTCTGAACGTGTCCACCCATTACGCCGCCGCCATTGTTGTTTTCGCATGTGTGAAGTTCCAGCACCATGCAAAAGTAGCAAAGCTTACTAACTGTTACGTTGTTGGCTGCACAGACCAACACAGAACAATGTTCCCAGCCTCACGGGAGACAAGAGAGCGATGGATTTATTTAGTTTTCAATGGAAATCATCTACACTGAACAATGCAAAGCTCCAAATAAATACATTGTAAGTACTGGTATTTTTTAAGAAAGACCCCAGGCACCTGTGGCAACTTTAGATACAATGTCATTGTGACACGCAGAGGTGGAAAAAGTACACAAATATTACACACTAGTACAAGTACTACTACTTTGATCAAATTGTACTTGAGTACAAGTAAAGTTACCGATCAAAAAATCTACACATGTATAAGTAAAAAGTAGCTTGTTTAAAATTTACTCTAAGTAAAAGTTACTTAGTTACTTACCTAGTATAAAAGGATATTTTATTCAGAAATGTCAGGCTTCTGAAAAGTATGTTAATTTCTTCGCACTCAATATTTGGTTGGGCCTCCTTTTGCATGAATTGCATCAATGTGGCATGGCATGGAGGCAATCAGCCGTGGCACTGCTCAGGTGTATTGTAAGCCCGGGATGTTTTGATCGTGGCCTTCAGGTCATCTGCATTGTTGGGTCTGGTGTTTCTCATCATAGATTCTCTCTGGGGTTCAGGTCAGGTGGATTTGCTGGCCAATCAAGCACAAAACCACCGTGGTCATTGAACCAGCTTTTGGTTACTTTGGCAGTATGGGCAGGTGCCTAGTCATGCTGGAAAATGAAATTAGCATCTACATAAAGCTTGTCAGCAGAAGGAAACATGATGTGCTCTTAAATCTCCTGGTAGATGGCTGCGTGGGACTGCAGAAAACACTGTGGACCAACACAAGCAGATGACATGGCAGCCCAAATCAATACTGACTGTGGAGACTTTTAGCAACATGGATTCTGTGCCTCGCCACTCTTCCTCCAGACTCCGGGACCTTGATTTCCAAATGAAATGCAAAATTTACTTTCATCTGAAAAGAGAACTTTGGTCCTCTTTGTTTTCTGAAGTCCACAGTCTACCAGGAAATGTTACAGCACTACATGCTGACAAGCTTTATGGAGATGCTGATTTCATTTTCCAGCAGGACTAAATAAAGGCTTGAAATATAACACTCTATTTGTAATGAATATGTGTGTTTCACTTTCTGAAATGTGTCACAAAAAATATTGACCTTTTTCATTTTTTAGATGTAGCTACCTGTTATAAACGGGTTACAAGTGCACTGCAACAAATAAAGTTTTTTTTGCCTTGTTTTGCAGTAATATCACAGAATCCTATTGCAGAAATAATAACAAAACAATTCTTAAATCAATAAATATTTTCTTCATAAGCAAAATCAAGCCTTAGAAAAGATTGTGTGCCTTATTTTCTTGATAAATAATCAATTGTAAACACTGCTAAGTTTCAGCAGTGAAACCACGTATAAATCGTTCTAAGTTTGTACGGAATGAGACTCAATGTGATCATTTATCCTTGTTACTGATCGTTACCATGGCAACATGTTTGCTAAAGGACTAAAGGACTGAACCGGTCAGGTGGTGATATCGTGACGTCTTTGAGGTGACAGTGGGATTGGTCTGTTTATTTTGGTTTTTGTTAACCTTTTCTCCTGGATTCTCTTAAAAGTGTTTTATTTTTTATCTATTTCTTTTGATTTAATGTGTATCTTTTGCTTTTTGTTGCAGGAGCAGAGTATGTCTTGAGGTGGGCTGACTCCTTATTGTATTGAAGGTTGCTGTGTCACTATGGCTGTTTTGTTTACTGAGCCTTTGAGTGATTCTGAGTGGTATGGTGATTCTCTACACAACTAGGTTGTGTTAGCCTGCTCTCTACAGAACGCCTCAGCTCCTGGTTCATTTAGGTTGATTTTGTTTTTGGCTTTCCTGCATATGTCCATTTATTGTGGTTTTAATTGACTTTTTGCCAAAGCCTGTATTGTAATAAACAAACAATGATTTGTATAGAACTTGTGCCTCTTGCCTAGTCTCCCGAGTGGATTGAACGTGTGTTTTCCTTAAGTTATTTTGGCGTAGTCGCTACCACTTGGCGGCCACCTGGCTACAAAAGCAAAAACCCACATTGGGGTAAAACAATACCCAAGGATACAAATAAACAGATATGAAAGATAACAATAGATGGACTATAACAACACTTGACAAACTTGCCTCGACTTAAACTCCACAGATTACAATAGACGCACTTACTTACTCAAATGAGTAAGGCAAAACGAACGAGCACAGGACAGAAAACACAAGGGTATCAGATGAGGAACCAAATCAACCAGGGAACAGGTGAGGGGCATGAAACCATAACATAATTAACGAGAGGGTGGGGACATGGACAGGAGAGCTTGTGACGTGCCGAACCCAGTGACGCCTATACGAGCTTCCACACAGAACACGTGGTACTGTCATGATCCTGCAGAACCATGACAAATTTTGTGGAAATGATTTCCTCATATTTACATACAACTGAGTTAATTTCCATGTGAAAATTTTTATGAAAAAGATTATGAATATTAATAATATAAAATAATATATTACTAACCGTTTGTTTTCTAAGTCTTTGCAGTACACTATATTTATCAACTATCCAAATGGGACCATAGTATTGTTAAGATTTTTCATTATGAAAACCCCAAACTGCTTTCTCTTGAATATATTGTTAATTTTTTTCTTCAATAAAATCCGTGTTGAAAGTACTTTCTTAAGTATGCGTTTTTGTTACACAATGCCAAATTAATTCATACATTAAACGTATTTCTACTGCCCTACATAACATCATACGTCACCTGATCCAGATCAGCAGGCGGCGCTGCAGAGCAACAGTGTTAAACACGAGCTGTCGAGAAGCGTGTTGATGACGGAAGTGAATCGCAGGACTGTCTTGTAGTTCATTTAAATCTCCATGTGGTTGTAATTGTCCCGCTTGAAGACAAAATCTTCCATTAAAATGGGTAAAAAAGGCAAGAAAGAAAAGAAAGTAAAAGGTGCGGAGAAAACCGCCGCCAAAATGGAGAAGAAGGTTTCGAAAAGGTCGAAAAGAGAAGAGGTTAGTGAATTTATAGTATAAATGGTCCTCCAGATACCAACATAAACGTTGTACAATTATAGTGTAATGCTGATACACTGCATTTGGTCGAAACAGGAGGATCTAGAGGTGTTAATCGCTGAATTTCAATCTCTGGACGCGAAGAAGACGCAAGTAGTGGAAACTGCATGCGCTCCTCCGTCCTCAAGGTGCGTCTTCATGTGCACAGCTGTCACTCATGTGACTGTGACACTTGATTGACAGCTCTTTCTCACGCAGGTTGAACGCGTCTCTGTGTGCACATCCCGAAAAAGACGAGTTGATATTATTCGGAGGGGAATTTTTCAATGGGAAGAAGGTAACTGTTAATCGAGACTTCTTTTTGGTTGCTCAACTCATAGTCAGTTTATTCTTTGTTCTTATATAAAGACAACAGAAACAATTACATACATTTGAAGGGTTATGATGACAATTGTATTGGTTTTAAATCATGTTATGTTGCTATATGAATATCTGTTTTTATATTATGAATGTGTCTTATCCACTCAACATTTCTTCAAAATCTTGTATAATATCATATATCCGTTTTCTCTTAGACTTTTCTGTACAATGAGCTGTTCTTCTACAACATTAGGAAGAATACTTTGGTGAAGGTAGACATCCCGAACCCTCCTCCAAGACGTTGTGCTCATCAGGTATTTTTGCAGTATTAAAAAGTAGACTAACTTCTTATTCAGGTTATCTTTCAGCTTTTTCAACATTTTGGAAAACTAATAATAAAATGTGCCAAATAAATTGCACAAAATTGAATTTTCCTATAATTATATTTGTGATCACCACCAGGGGGCAGACTGCACTTAAAAACATCTGTGTCAAACCTCTTTCTGTCTTCTCCTTGCAGGCTGTCATAGTTCCCCAGGGTGGTGGGCAGATGTGGGTGTTTGGAGGGGAGTTTGCGTCCCCTGACGGCGAGCAGTTCTATCACTATAAAGATCTGTGGGTGCTTCACTTGGGAACACGCACATGGGAGCAAATCAAGTGAGTTGCTTTGTTTGTGAGAACCCACTAAGGACCGAGCAATTCTCGGAGATGTGTAACAAACAAAAGGGAATACTTTCTAAGATGAACTCATTGCCAGACATCATCCCACATTTTGTGTTTTTGAACCAAAGAGATGCTACACATTACATCAAATCTATTTAAAACAAAATTAATAATTATATTTTTTCAACAAAATATTCAGCTTTATTTAGAAACGGCACATTAGGACATTGCACAAATATGGAGGTATCTGATGTATCTTTCTAAACGGCATACAAATCCTTTCACAGAAACTATAGTCAGAGACAGTTCATGAACAGAAGGTGTAATCGTATTTGCACTTCACAGAAATTCAGCTGTGTATGTTAAGATCTGGTATGTTAGACTATATAGGTGATAGAAATAACAGGATTGACTTTTGACTTGTCGTGCTGCCAGTCAAAGTTGAAATATGCCCGTTGTGTTCTCTTAGAGCTCCTGGCGCTCCATCTGGCAGAAGTGGACATCGTATGGTCCTGACCAAAAGACACCTGCTTGTGTTCGGGGGATTTCATGAAAGCACGAGGTACGGGTCATTAAACAGCAGAGAAACATCCACAAACGTACATGAATATTACATAATGTTGTACAATATTAAACTATATTAAAAATGACGATTATATATAAAATAGAGCTGGTTTTCATGTCTCATGTATAATGTCAGTACATACATTACAAGTCTGTGCACGCTGGTTCTTTACAATTTCTAAAATGCTGAAAAATGTAACAAAAAAATTGTAAACTATAAAATAGCATAAATGAAAGTATGGCAATAATGCAGTGACAAAAAATGATTTGTATTTATCATGATAAATGTAGTTAAAACCAATTGAAGAAGGATCTTCAATTTTAAGAATGTGTATTTAAAACCATAAATTCCAATTTACTGATATAATTTACATTATTCTATGAATGCATGTTTTCTTCTCTACAGGGATTATATCTATTATAATGATGTCCACTCGTTCAATCTGGACACGTTTACCTGGAGTCGCCTCCAACTATCAGGAACCGGCCCCTGCCCCCGTTCAGCCTGTCAAATGACCCCCACCCCGGACGGCAACGGGGTCATCATCTACGGCGGATACTCCAAATCTGTACGTTCTGTACACTTTATGAAGTGATTGAATTGACCTCAAAGTTCAAGCGAATACGAGATCTTTTGGAGTTCATTGTTAACACTTGGATGCATTGGGGTTTTACTATAGTACTTTATTGTATACCATGGTACTGAATAATAACCATACTCATTTACCACAGTTTTTGTTAGTCTACCAGAAACCATGGTATTAATCCAAATCCAAATGTGTGATCTCATTTGTGTGTCTGCAATTTCATATCCAAAAATGAAGATTCAGATCATTCTTCATTGTTTAAAAACGTAACAAAAAATGTAAAATCGTATCCTTTTAAATGGCGAAAACTCATTTTGACAGGTTTTAAAAATTTAATATTGAGACATCTGGGTTCATCAACTTCTCTCTCCAGTCCATTGATATATTAACCATATCACGTTTTAGCCTGATTGTGTGCGAGTATGTTAATGGTAAGCGCCGGTGTATTCAGAAGAAAACCAGCTATTGTGTCATTTCAAGGATCCTGTCCTTGAGTAAACCCACGAGAGTAAACAGACGTAGGTGGTAATAGTTGCTTTTCTCTTCCAGAGAGCGAAGAAGGATGTGGATAAAGGAACCATCCATTCTGACATGTTCCTGCTGAGGAGGGAGGGCACAGAAGAGAATGGTACCATCATTAAAGCTCGCGCTTTCATCGTTTGTTTAACGTTGCCCCCCTCACTCCCCCTCTCTTCTATGTGTCTTTGGACATTAATTTTATTTATCTCTGCCTTTTTCTTTCATCTATAGATCTATTTTCTTTCACCTCTAGTTTATATTTTTGCACAGTATTCCTATTGCTCAATATGTATGATAGACATTACATGGTGGCATCTTAAAAAAATTGATTCTGTTGGGTGCTGTCCTACAGAGAAGTGGACCTGGAGTCGATTGAACCCGTCGGGAGTGAAGCCCCCACCTCGGTCCGGTTTCTCACTGGCAGTGGGTCCAGGGGGCCGTGCGCTCCTCTTCGGTGGTGTTTGCGATGAGGAGGAAGAGGAATCACTAGAGGGAGATTTCTTCAATGACCTGTACTTTTTCGACATCAACAAAAACCGCTGGTTTCCTGCCCAGCTGAAGGTTGGCATGTGGTTTTGCAATTTAATGAACGTCTTTATTATTTATTAATACATTTATGTTGACTTTTAATGTGTTGATCAGACCACTGATGAATGAAAGCAAAAAATGCCTTTGTTGTTGGGCAGGGCAGCAAGTCTGAAAAAAAGAAGAGACGTCGAGGAAAGAAGGAAGAACAGACCAATGAAACCGAAGAAGACAAAGAGGCAGCACAGGGTCCCACTGAGATTATTAAAGAGATCGTTGCTGAAGATGGAACGGTAATGACCATCAAGGAGGTGATTCCAGCCACACGTGCAGTGGAGGAGAGTGAAGAGGAGGAGGAGGATGAAGAAGACGAGGCGGCCGCAGCGGCTCCCTTGGTAGAACCCTGTCCTCGCTCTAGTGCCATGGCAACGGTGAAGCACGGCAAGTTGTATTTGTATGGAGGAATGTTTGAGGTGGGAGATCGACAATTCACCCTCAGTGATCTCTACAGCCTAGACCTGCATAAAATGGACCAGTGGGAGGTTCTGGTGGAAATGGATCCCAGTAAGTACAAATCAGCTAGTGAAAGGAAAATATTAGGGATTGTCTTTGATAGTAAAAATTCAGCAGCTGTGAAGCAATTAATCGCATCCAGAATAAAAGTTTGTGTTTAGATTATATATGTCTGTGCACTTTACATATTCATTTCCTATTTCTAAAAACATACACATACATGCATATATTTAAGAAAAATGATTTGTAAATATAAATAAAAACAATACATGTTAATATTTCCTAAATATGTATGTTTATGAAATTAAAATTAGTATGGACAGTACACAGACTTATATTATGTAAACACAAACTTTTATTCTGGATGCGATTAATTACGATTAATCGTTTGTCAGCCTTACAGTAGATATACAAGAGCAGACTGTGGTCACAGCAAGACTTTTTAAATACATAATTGTGTATCTTAGCATTTGATGACAAAACTTTCATCATATACTACTGAATTTTTGAAAACAATTTGACAAGGGTTTTGATATAAATAGTCATTCACAAACCCCAGAGAGTTAGTTTTACAAATGTGACACGTGACAAATTTCCAGCTCCAAGCAATTCATCTGCTCACACTGCTGTGCATGTGAAACAATCACAGGCTATCGAAGTTTATTCCGTCTAAACGAGATCCAACATATTTTGGTATCGATACAACAGATGCCTAAACTTTTAATTACAGAAACGCAGGAGTGGCTTGAAGAATCCGAATCAGAGGATGAAGATGAGGAAGAGGAGGCAAAAGGGGGCGCGGAAGAGGAGGAAGATGATGATTCTGAGGAGGAAAGCGAAGATGAAGGTAAAATTTCTTGCCTTTCCACCAATTTGTAACATGTGTCTATATCAGTGTTTCTCAACTGGTGGGCTGTGGGAGGAGCTGACTTCCAAGAGGGCCTCAAGATGACCAATATTTAAAAATTAGACAAAATTGACATACATTTTTAAAGAGCATTTTTATAAATAATATGTTTTTTCCAGAAAAATTGCAGGTTACTTTACATACTTATTTGTAGGTTTGTCAAATGATATTGACTTATATCATCCTAAGCTAGTAATAAGGGTAAGGTGGCGACAGTTTTGAACAAGGATTTTTTATGTACTTGCTTAATAGTTGTTTTTCCTTTTGACCCAAAAGTAACTGATTGGAACTTACTTTAATATAAAATGCTTTTTAAAATAAATAAAAAAAAGTTTAAAATTTTACATTAAATGTTTACATTTGAAAAGAAAAATGCACCTGTCAGGCAGAAGACATTTTTGTTTATATTCTGCACTCGGGTAATGATCAGAGTCGTGATCTGGATCAGGCCACTGATAGTAGACATTACAGATGACCTAGGTTTAGCCTCCAGGATCCAGGTCAAGTTTTCCTGATCCTCTTTGACAACCAGAGCTGTGTGTTTCGCTTTGGGGTCCTTCATGCTTAAATTCATTATTGTTAGATTTCTTTTTCGCATGTCTGTTGTAATAACGTCACGGATTATTAGCTAGTGGCTTCCTCGCGGTAGGGGGGAATTTTAAACAATTGCGTTTTGTTGTCCTGTGTATCGACTACCCCAAGCGTTTACATTGCTGTTTGGTGTAGATCTGTGTGGAGTTTGTCTAAATCTGCGGTTTTTAATCAAGACCCCAATTTTATTATACATCATGTAGCAAACTAGGTGTTAATCAAACACATGCAACAAAATCTTTGGTTTTGGTTGTTTCTCTTTTTCCTGGGATGGTTTTATTAGTGGTTTTAAAAGACAAAAATGAGCATTAATGATTCTTTGTCCTTTTATTCATCAGATGTAGAGCAGCAGCCCCCCGCAGAGCCAGGAGAAACCCTGGCGGATTATCAGACCCGGACTGAGAAGTACTGGCTCGGTTTGGCCCGGGCCAACATGGGCCCTGATGCCAAAGACAAGAAAGTACAAAAGGTTGGCCTTGCCATGGCCACAGTGTTTTATGAGAATAAGGAATGAGGCTTTGTGGCGGTGTTGGTGGATTTGAGGAATGTGTGAGCGTTTGTATGTGAAAAGAGGTATGGAAATATTATTGTACTGTATGTGTTTGCAATCTGTGTGTGTGTGCACGAGAGAAAGAGTGTGTGTTTGAGTTTTAAAAGCAGTGAAAACATGTTCGCCAGACTTAAATGAAAGATTGTAACTAAATGTACATAATTTTCACGAAATCTCTGCCTTATTTTGTCTCAATATTTTGTCAGTGGCTTCTTTTATTGTGTGCTTTTTTAATCCAAAATGACTTGGAGTGCATTTAAGCTAAACATTATATCAGTAGGTTTTTGTCTTTATCTAATCCCTTGGTTTTGCTAGCCCCTAGCTGCTAAAACTTCTAGAGCATGCGTTAGCAAAAGAAATAAAATGCAAAGTCCTGTTGCGTTTACTTAACCGTGTCACGTTGTCTTTTACTCCATTTATGATTCATTGTTTTTCAGAAAAATGTGAAAGATAATAGGTGAAGGGTTAGCTTGAGTGTGGAACATCTTTAAGATGTTTCCTCAAGAGTTCAGGCTGATGCTAATAGCGAGAGGCGTCGACAAGGAAGCAATCACAGTTTCCAAATGAACGGCGTTTCTCACATTGACCTATTTTTTTGTTGGCTGTGGAAAGATTGATGCATGAAGAAGCTATAATGAATAATAAATGTAGGCGAGAGATGCATGAGGTTACGATTATCCAGCCAGCTGTCTCTGCTCATCGCGGCCTCTTCTTTCTTCACCTTGGTTTGAAATTCTGTATTTCTTTATAAAAAGATGGAGTTTATAAATAACCAAAAAGTCTCAATTTGTACCGCAGCTCTGACGTTCTGGAGCATGTGAAACTGCTGTCGTCAGAGGTACTTCAGGATAGAGAGAGAAAGGGAGACAGAATGGAATGAGATGTTTGTAGGTCATGTTGGTGGATTATTCTGTTGTCTGTTTACCTAGTGGCTGTCATTATGACCTCATTAATCTGTTGAAGTAATAAGATAAAGAATTAGATTGAAGATAATGGTTGGTAATTGAGGCTTGACTAATTCTGTAGCTTGGGGACACTTTTCCTCGCGCTATTTAATTTGTTTGGACACAATCAATCTGAATGAAGATGCTTTCTTTACCGCATGACCGAAGGGAAATTTCACGAAATAATGCTTTTTTAACTCTGGGATGAGATAAATTTTGTGCTATTATATGAAAAAAAGAAAGAATATTTGTTCAAATTATGTGCAAATTTCCTTAGCAAGGTTTGCAAACACTCACCTTCGCTGTGAACCCTCTTTAAGACAAATTGTTAAATGCTCAGCCAGTTGTAAGTCGCTTTGCATAAGTGTATGCTAAATAAAAAAATAAATGTAAATGCCCTTCACTGGTAAGTCAAACGAGCCATACCCAAAACAAATAGCCTCGCCCTAAACCTGTCAATTCTTGTAATGGTGTTGTGGTCCATCTGGTTGAGATGCACAAAGAATCAGAACAAAATTTAATAGTGTCACATTCGTTTTTTTTTATAATTTTTCAAGAAATAAAGCTACCTATCGCTTATTGAAATGTTTCTGCATATTTAGCTGGGTTATAAGAACGCATGTTACATGTTTATAACTATCAAAATATTTATTGTCTGATCTTTAAATCATGCAGAATTAAATACAAATTGAAATTTAATAGAATTTTTTTTCTTTTATCGATTCAGAATTCAAATGCTGTTGCAAGTAATGAGATTTGCCAATCTACGCAAAGGACATTGAAATAATTATCATGAATTTAGTTAAAATCTAACAAGTCTTAAAGGGACAGTTCGACCCAAAATAAAAATGCTGTCCTTTATTTAGCATTTATCAACCTGTATATGACTCTTTCTGTGAAACACAAAATATATTTAATTTTTTTTTATATTGTATCCATACAATGTTATATTTGAATAAGTACCATTGGATCAAAATAATTAAGTATGGATAAACTAAAAATGTGCGAGTGTTAAACAATATTTTTAAGCACGGTGCACTTAATTTTTTTTTAAATAAAATTTTAATATTTAAGTTTGATTAGAGTGTAACTTTTTAAAAAATTAAGCTAGTTACCTCAAAAGTTATTATGTAATCAGTTTCGGCAAAAGTTTTTAGTACTATGAACTTATTGGGGTTTACAGTGCAAGTCAGTGTGGGCTACTGTTGTTTAGTTACCAACATTCTTCAAAATATCTTCTTTTGTGTTCTGCAGACGAAAGAAAGTCATTAAGGTTTGGAATGACACAAGGGTGAATAATGATCAAATCATTTTTATATTTGGCTGAACTTTCCCTTTTTCCCTTTTTCTTTACCTTTAGCAAAATCTAAAATCCTATTTTTATTATATTTTGATTTTGTTCAGAAATGTGATCCGGTCATGTATTTGTAAAGGTCATATAAAGAGCACACGATTTACCCATAAAGAAATTACCCATAATCCTGTTCTGGTGCTGGGACAAGGATGAGCTCCACACAGAGAGTCTGTTAGAGTAATCTCAGCCAAAATTGGCTTAACTTCCTAGCAGACGTGCAACAGACATCCACCTAACAAACAGGTGCTCAGTCAGACACGCACAGTAGTAGAGACGTTGAAATTTGTGTAAAAATAGGGTCAACGGAAGTGCTCTTATGTAATACCATAACAAATGCCAGCATCCCACAGGTTTCTCACCGGTTGTGAAATTACGGCTTTGTAGGGTGCACGCACTGTTTACTAAACCGTTTAATGGCACATGTGATCTGGCATCGTCGTGCCAACGCACTGCTTGCTCTCCCCTCCCTCTGACACACCGTCTGAGATGCAAGATTGAGAGGTTGCGCAGGTGTCTCAGTGGATGGGAGCGAACCATCTGGAGGCAGCTGGGGGGGGGGGGGGGCTTTGTTTTTTCACGCTTATTTGTAAGCATCTCACCTCATGCTTCACTGATGTGAGAACAGGGAGATGACATGAGAGGTTTGGTTCTACTGCAGAGGACAAGGATGAACGTGACATAAAGAACAAGAGACAAAACAAGAACAAGTGACACTTTGAAGATCAAATGAAGAGTACATTTGCAAAAACAGATAACTCCATTTAAAAAATGTTCAAAAATCATGTTTTTTTATTGTGTGTTCCAGTGTCAATCAAACTGCAGATGGGTTGAACTTGTTTTGATGAAATAATGATAACTACAAAAAGTACAGCTAACACAATAAAACATACCATAATAAGAACATGATTTTTGACTAAATTTAATAACATTTTCAGGATATCTTTTTTGCAAATAAACTCTTTGCTTATTTAGACTATATTTTTTGACATTTGGTCATATGGTCTTGGACACTGTGGCTAATTTGCACAAAATAAGATTAACACGAGGCCACACCCCCAATTTAGATTTTTCAGGTATTGAGGCTTTTATTTTGTAATTGACGCTTTTCCATAACTCTTCTTTTGTAATTGAGCTTTTGTCATTTTTTACTTTTGGCAAACTAAAAATCAAAGTTTGCATTTGATCATTATGATCATGTTGCTTATAGGGATGGTTCACCCAAAACTTCTGTCATCATTTGCTCACCCTTAGGTTGTTCCACACATGTAAAGATTCAGTTGTTCTGATGCACGCAAAGAAAGATATTTGGAAGAATGTCCGTAACCAAACAGATCTCGCCCCCATTTACTGTCATATTCATTTTCCCTGCTATGGCAGTAAATGGGGGCGAGATCAGTTTGGTCACTGACATTCTTCCAAATATCTCCCTTTGTGTTCAGCAGAACAACTGAATTTTTGCAGGTAAGGAACAACCTGAGGGTTCATAATTTGTTGAACTATCCCTTTATGCACAAAACAGAATAAAGACCCCAGACGCAATAACCACAAGACAGGCATACTTTCAAACACTTTCATTAATTTCTCAATATATCTCAAAAAAAGAAACAGACCCCCAGGAGAAGTAACCAACTGAATGATAGAAGGAGAGAGAAAGAAACCAAAGAACTGGGCATGCTTGGGCATGCTATAGGCGCATAGGGTGACAATACATCCAGGTCAAACGGTACAAGAGCCGGCTGTGAGGGTCGACTGCGTCTGTTTCGAAGACCCGTCAGAATCCCACCCTCTCCGTCACATACAGCCGTTGTTGTGTGTCAAAGTCAGCGTGCGCTTTCGCCCAGTCACGTGATCGGCTGGAGTCGGACCAAGAAACTCGGGGTGAGCAAAAGTGCGACTTGCTTTCCTTTACATCAGCGTAGGTTACCGTTTGCACATTTCATTGTTTTTGGTCTTATATTTTTCTTTTTCGGCTGGATAGAGAAACGGAGAAATACAGGGAAGGGAGGGCGGTGGGCGAGCGAGAGGGATAGAAAGAGAGAGAGAGAGAGAGAGAGAGCACACAAATTGTGAATGAATCGTTGCCAGGAGGGACATACTCAAGGGGAGAGAGTACAAGCCCATACACACATGCTATAAAAACATCAGAGTCTTGCGTTCTCTTAGCTGGCTACAAAAATAAACAAACACCTCTATTTGATTATTTGTTCGGTTGTTTTAGTATCGTGTCGGATTTTGGGGCGGCTTCTGAGAATTTTAAGCGTTCAATTTGGGGGTTTCAGAATGACTGCTTTTACATATACGTGTCTTTGAAAGAAAGCAGTTCACCCAATAACGAAATTTACGTCATAATTCTATTAATTTAATGATTTACTAACGATAATCCCGCGTCTCGTCATATTTTCTGTGTCGTTCGAGTCGACTCGGATTTAGGATCGCTCCCATCACAAACCCGGAAGTAACGCCTGGAGTAATATCAAAAGTATTTAGTTGCATTAAAACATTAATATTACTTATTATTTAGTTGTATTAAAACCTTGCAACTATTTTAACAAAGACCTCTGTTCTAGAAATTATTTCTGGGTTTAGGTAGGAAATATCCTAAATACATGACGTCTTGTACGCAGCATTCGACACATGATACGTAAGAACCAATGAGATATTTTAATTAAATGCTCGGATGTCCTTGTTTTGATGATAGTTTAGCTAATAAGTACAAAAAATAAAATGATTAAAAACCTTTATGTATTTAAATTAATGGTTTTTTATTAAAAAAAGTATTTAACTGAAAAAGTGTTATACATCTGCAATGGCATAAGGGTTAGTTTGTTATTAAAGATTTTCATTTTTGGGATGAACTATTTCTTTAAGTATTTTATCAAATTTAAGCAAATCCTGATCAACACACAATACTTGTTTAATCTTACTCAAATTTTTCTGTGCATGTACACACTTTATAGCCTTATAGTGCCTCTTTTTATCTATTGTAAACACTTTATAAAGAACCAATTTTTGTTGTACATGTAAACACACTCATGGGCTTCACTCCATGGAGTATTTTAATATCGGCCGATAAAATAAAACTTTGAATTGGGATAAACGAAATCCATTCCTGCAGCTTTTACGCCGCTTTCAAAACTCGCAGACTCTCCAGTAGATTTTTCGCAGATATCTATACAAAACTAAAACGTACGTTTGCATGCAACTTTTTTATTTTACTTTTAGAAAAACAAGGCAGTCGGCATTTTCAGACGTCTTGCAAAGAGCTAAAAAAGTTTTTTTGTCCTTTTTATCAATAAATATTTGTTTCGAAAGCAGCAGTTGGGAAAAAACGTTAACAGTCTCTGAACGTCTGGTAGGGAACACCAGCGTCCCGCACGCAGCATGTGGCTTTCAGGGATGCACGGTGAGGTCGACAGGATCTTCTCGTGATCTCATCAAAGTGGGCAGTTCTAAAGAGGATTGTAATGATGGTGATGATGTCCTTGCAGAATGTCATGTGTTACCCCATATTCAAACAGATAACACAAACTATGGAGATCAGCTACCCGAGCGTACAACTGCATTCATGCAAAACCGGATGTGTCACGATTTAATCTGCCGAGAAAATGTTTTATGTGGAGCGAGATTAAGGATGAAGCCCTTTCAGATCATAGCATATTTAGATCCTGGAATTTTTCCAAATGCATGTGGGTCACATCCACCAGAGTGCATGTTGCGGATGCTGGGATGTCAGTGGTGCTGTGTCTTTGTAAATACTAAACATTTTTAGTAACCCACTCTGTTGTGCTTGTTTTAGCAGCATTAGCCAGATTCGACATTTGCAACGTTGATGACTCGCAGATGAATTTGCGAGATCCGCGCCGACATGATACAACTTGACATCAGAAAGGTTGGTAGCTTTATAAAGCGATATCTAAAAATACTTTGTCATATAGCAGAAGGCCCGGACCGGCATGACATTCTGGGGATGCTGACGTACCACACAGGCGGAAATGGAAGTGTACAGGACATGCAATGAGCACTTGGTGTGTGCTTTTGATGAGTGACAGAAATGAGAACGTGAAGAAATGGAAACGATGTTTGGGAGTGGTGCGCGAGGGAGGCGGGTGGGTATAGACAGGAGCCGTTTCCCATCCTTTTGATACCTGTTGACATCATGGCCATGTAACTCTGCCGTCCCCTTCACCCTTAAGCCACCTTCAGGTGTCGAGTCCAACACCCAAATACAAACCAAACCCAAACAAAATAAAAAAGAAGCCACCAGCATCGTCAAGAAAAAGGCAAGAAATATGAAATAAAAAAAAGTATTTTCATTCAGAACACCATAAATGAGAGAGTGAATACATAGGTTAAAACTAGAGGTTCGAAAGGATGCTTTTAACTATTATGTTGTTAAAAAAGAGAACAAATTCAGAGATGAAAACAAGAGCTCTTTGGGGACAGAAAAGCAGACCGAACCGCGGAGCCCAGTTTTGTGTTGCCTTCCTCAGTTCTGTTGTAACTTCATGAGAAGTAGTTGGTCGTTTGTTTAAAAAAGAAAATGGGCCAGGACCAGATGAGATATTGTTTTGATACTAGCCCAGCTTAACAAGAGGAACTTATGGCAACGAAGAGTTTAAATAAAAAAATGGACGAACAAAATGGCGACTCCAATGTTGAGCAAAATCACCATGATAACCAGAATTGAGTTGGATCCCTGTTGGGTGAGAAAGAGAAAGAGAAACCAGGATCAAATCAGGATTTGCCAACACATTCTTTTCCATGCAGAATACTGTATATCAATATTTATATAGGGGAATTAACTAAGAATGATGTACGTCTGGTAAAACCAGTGCTCGAATAGGAGGCGGGCTAGGGGGGATCCGGGACCCCCCATAAGGCATTAGAGACCCCCCTTAAGAAGTAAAAAATGGACTTGTGGGCAGCCCCCAGATATTTGCATTTGGGTAAAAATTATAAGGACAAATGTGATTACATTTATGCAAAGGATGTGGTACATTTTGTGAATTCATCTTTTACAATAATTTATATTACATTTGTTTATGGGCTTGTTGTCATGTCTCTTTAAATTTCAAACAATCTGCCCCACGTCTAAAGACCGTTAAGCGCAGGACAGAGAAAGAAGCCTGTTCTTCTATGTTAGCCAGTTTATAATATAATAGTATATAGTTTTGCATATTATAATCAAATATATTGTTTTTTTGTATCAATTGTATATTGCAAGACTAACCCCCACTAAAAAAAAGTCTTATGAGGGGGACCCCCATAAGACTTGGTTCAATTCGAGCACTGGGTAACAGTGCTAAAGTGCTAAACCAGTTTGCACGACGCGGGTCTACATCTTGGAAGCCTGTGTCATCAACAATTCCTTCCATCCATAGATGACGCATATGTCTCTGAATTGTATGACAATGATGTTGAATTTAACAGAAAACACATAGTTGTAAACAGGCTGGCTGAGTTTTTCTGGATAAAAAGCACAATAAGGTTTGTGTTTCTTAACGGATTTCAATAGTTTGCTGTACAAACACATCAGCACCTGGATCTCTCCTTTTTTAAGGCATAGTTCACCCCAAAATTAAAATGTTGCCCCGACATTATACAACTTGTCAGAATTTACTTACAGTCAAGTTTTTCCAAAACTTTATACATTTCTTTGCTCTGCTGAACACAAAATAATGTTTGTTACCAAACAGACATGATTGATTAGTAGGAAACAAAACTACTATTATAGTCAATAGTGGCCCAGTATTATTTGATTTTCCACATTCTTTAAAATTATTTTGTGTACAGAACAAAGAAACTTATACAGTTTTTGAACAACTTCGAACAATTTGGGTCTAAACCATCGCTTTAATATCAGAGAATAATGTTGTCATGAGAAATTGTGAAAACTCACACCTCTCAAGCATTGAAATGGGACTGTAAACGTTATTGTGCTTTTCTTCCCAAACACATTTCATCGTATTGCGAAAAGTTGCAATAATACCATGTATTTTATGTTTTATATATTTTTTCATAATATATAAAAAGTGCTTTGGTTTCAGCAGCAAAATATACAAAATGTGGCCCAAACTTCAGGTGGACTCCTGCAAAGAATCTACAGTATAAAACTGACAAATAGTTTTCATATAATTTAAAACAGTTAATACACAATATGAATTATTATAAATAAGATAACTTTGGTATATTATATATTATAACTAAACACAGACTGGAAGTTAACTGGGGTCAGGCTCGTGCGTCTCATTAACATGTCTATAGAAATACAAATCTGAAAAAACGTTATTTTTATAATTGATATCAGAGTCCCTTATATGGTATCAACAGGCCAAAGCGCTCAATGTAACGTCCAATGACTCCATCTCTTATATAGAGTTCACCTTAGACCCCAAAGCGATTCTGTTGGCTAAAAAACCCTTTAATTGGTCCTGAGAATTGATTAAATACATTGCAGAGCAATTTCAGCACATTTAAGCTCAACTTGTGCTAACATAACGTGGAATAAATTACCAAAACTGAAAATTCCTTCCACAATGGATTCAACTCTTTTAACGTAATACACCACATTTGCACACTCACAGAACCTGCGTGATTTTTCTCATCCCACAGAGATACAGTGTTATACAGCGAGTGCTATCTGAATGGAAATGAGCGTCTGCTCTGCATTGTGTGAGCTCTTAAGAACCAGGTTTGTGGAGCTATATTTTTAATTGATGGGCTCATGTAAGCGTGTCGTGGACGATGTTTACAACCGCCGAGTGGAGGAACAAGCACGTTGCACATGCAAGACGCATGTGAGGCATGAAATTAGGTTGTGACAAGTGAACCGGACGTAGCTATGTTAAGACGTTGTCTCTGTACAACGAATTAGGATGAGCATACAGTATTACTCGGTATCACATTCAGATCGTCGTTCTGTCAAACAATCTTATAGTTGGATAGTTGCGTGCTCTCTGGCGCCTGTTCTTTGTCTCTCAGCGTACATGAATGTGAGTGTTTATGTTTCTTGACGTTGTATAAATGAGGTTAAGATGTGTTTCTTCATCAGTGCCCGTATGTGTTGCTGTTTCATGTTAACCTGTCTACCAGGAGTCTGCTGCATTGCTTGCCTCTCTGCGGCTACAAACATAAACCCCCTCCTTCCTACTACTCGCTCCCGTCGTTTGATTGGCTGCAACCCGAGCAAGGCATAAGCTGTTCCCTAGCAACAGAGTGCGATGCAGCCAATGTAGGGCTGCGGTGTGGAAGGAGACACTTTGCCAATTTGCTGTTACCAAGGTGTTCTCAGTGCAGCGAGAGAGAGCAGGGCGCTAGGATGTTGAAGGGGATGGTTTGAAGTTTCGATATGTGTTTGAGGGTGTTGTCATTTTACATATTCCCGTGGGACCAAACCCACATTTTAAGGCTTCATTTGGGGGGAAACAAAGCGATGCATCCTACACAAAGTGGGGGGGGGGGGGGGGCTTAGAACGGAAAAGTTTTAGAACCACTGTTTTAAGTAACAATCTCCTTTAGAACATCCCCAGTCAGTTTTGGTTTCATGTAAATTTTTAGGCTAGAAATTGGTACAGAATTGGTACAATCATTTTACTTTATTACCAAATGATGATTGAGCAAACGCATCTTGTTGCGTCATCACTTACCGAGTTCACTTTGAGCTGAGACTTTTTCACGTCTTCGTGCTCTAGTGCAATAGGTGGGGATCTCTGTGGAGGTGAGAGTGTGAGGTCCCGACGAAGGGGGCGAGCATCTAGCTTTTCCCCCACACGTAGACTGTCCAACTTTTGCATCGAGTCCGGAACCGCCCCCTCCCGTGCCTCCCTTGGCCCCGAAGCGTCACGTTCCCGTTCTCGATTTTTACCCCGCCGCTGTAGCGTATGTGCGCGAGACTCGGCGTGACCGTGCCACTCCTCCCCGTGCCCATAGGGCTTCTGGGAATTATGGGAGTCCATGGGCTGTAACGGCCTCATCTCCATTTCATAATTGCTCAGTTTCTCTTCGTCCTGTTCTAAGAGCCGGGGATGTGCTAAACTGTCCCCGTGTACCCGCTGTGAGGTCCAAGAAGCAGAGGGTCCGTCCGCTCTCCTGTCCCGTGGGACTTTGTGATTGGATGAGCTGTGGTCTCGGGGCTTGTGATTGGAGTGCTTGTGACCATTGGCCCGCGCCACCCCAACCCGCACCTCGTCTTGCACCGAGGGGGTCGTGGAGCGGCTACTTCCCCGACTACCCCCTCTGCTGCTACCCCCACGAGAGGGACGCTTGTCCTCGCCAGCCCCCCAGCTGTTCGCCCTCAGGTAATCTCCACCTGTGCTCGGACCCCCGCCACCTCTCTCCTCCACAAGCACCTGGATCTCTTGGGTTCCTCCACGTTCCTCGTCCACGGCGCTCTGTCGCAGAAAGCGGGCGTTTTTGGTGCGGTGGGAAGATTTGGCGGTCGGGCTTCGGGGAGGCGTGGAGGGCTGGCTGGTGGTGGGGCTAATGTCTGGGGTGAGGTCCGGGGGCGTGGAGCCCTTCATGTAGAGCTCTGTGCTATCCGCCGTTCCGCTGGAGATCACCTCCACGTCGTTCTCGCTGGAGTTTTGCTGTTTGGGTCGCTGGCACTCCACTCCTATTCGGAGACAGAGAGATGAATCTAAGTTTTACTTTCAAAACATGTAGGCATGCCACACACTTATAAATTCAGACTTTAATGGGTGTAGGGAATGGAACTTGCAGGAGCATCCATCTGTCTTGAGCAGAAAACAAGTTACTACTACCACACAGAATTTTTTTCATGTATAAAACTTCTCTTAATTTAACATTTGACATAATTAAGATCTAAAGAATATCAGAACACAATTTTTTTTCATGATGACTTGGGCTTAATTCCAGGCATTACAATTTGAATGTGGACCCGAATGTCAATTGTATTGACATTAACTGACATTAACAAAGAATCAGTGCAAGTTTATGTTAGCTAATGCATTTGCTAATGTTAACAAATACAACCTTGTTGTTCTTTCCATGACACAGTAGGTTTGAATTGACATGGGTAAGCAGATAATGACAGAACTGTGATTGACTGAAACCCTTGACTGCTTAGGGCACATGGACTGTTCCTGATAGGTTGGGTTCTCAGTAACTTAACAAAGCATTCCAGAGTCAGCACCAGAATCAGCTCAGCTAACGAGACCAAAGATTTCCAGTCTGTTTGTGCTCGAGGCGGTGCTCTTGCATTCTTATAAACGCCTCAAGTGAAAATTATCTTTACTCCTACTGTAAACATCATTTGTTAGCACTCGTTTCGACAAATCGGTTGCATGTAAGCACGTCCGAGCCAACTTCATACCCCGACATTTCTAAGGTCATCATCAAATTCCAAATGACATAACTTCATCATTTAGAAATATCAGCCCATCCAGGTGGCCGCATGCACTAATCCAGCCCAGCGTGTGTGCTTGTACCGCAGCTGTCCTGTAAAGGGCTGTTATGTGATTTTAATGGAATATGATCTGAGAGTATATGATTTGTGTACATGCTCAGCTCTGCCAATACGTGTGGGGGTGTGACATCTACCGATTGTGTGACGGTGTATGTGTGTTTGTGCGACTGAATGTGGGTGGTGTGAATCTGTGTGTGTGGGTATTGTGTGTATGTGCGTGCATAAATTTCGCCATGTCGGCCTGCTTCGCGTGGGCTCTTCGGAAAGGTCAGCGTTGACCTCCTCTCATCTTCTTATTGCCTTTTCTATCACTCAATTCCCCCGCTTGGCACGGTAGGGGCATCGACCCCTGCAGCCAGGAACCCATCCGGCACCTACACGCGCACATGTACGCTTTCTCCCTGTATTCAATTCCTTAGTTATTATTGAACAGAAAGAGATAATGATATTCTGTCATTATTTACTATGACTTTCTTTCTTCCGCAGAACACAAGAGAAGATATTTTGTAGAACGTTGTTGACCAAACACTTCTATTGCATGGACACAAAACCAAAGCAAGTGAATGGGTACTGGCGTTGTTCGGTTACCAACATTCTTTAAAATATCTTCTTTTCATGTACACATACCTTCAGCATGAAAAATATATTTTTATATTTGCGTACGCAAGGCAACAAGAGAATCGATGAGAGGTATTTTTGTTTTTCGAATCACGGGGGAGAGCATCCTCAGAGTTAACCTGTTGAAGCGTTAACTGGAAAGCTCAGTCGTACTCTCAAACGGTTTGAGGTCTCGGTTATTTTTAGCTTCCAGACTCGGATGGTTGAACTTACTGTTTCCTCTATGTTGGAATGAGGGAGAGAACTCTTTGGCGTTGATTCGGGCCAGCCTGCACTCTTCCTGGGCTTTCTGTGCTGCAGCCGACGCGGCCTCTGCTTTCCCTCTTGCGTGAGCCGTTCTGAAGATATGGTGTTCAAAGACAAACGTTGCGATGAGGAGAAGATATAAAGGAAGAGCCATGTTAGAAAGGTATAAAACAATGAACAACGCTTTGAAACAGAAGTGTGTTATTCCTGCTCAATTCCAAACAAGTTGTTTTTAAACAAGCTTGCCCATTCAACGTTGTTTGTAACATAGATATGTATACATAGAGGCCTCATACGGGCTGCCCTACATAAGTTGTCCGCCATATTGGAGCAGTTAAAGCCGGTCTTTAAACACTCAAGAGCAAGTTGACTGTGTCTGCAACCATAGTTACCCATGTGGAAAAAAAGTACAATATCAAATGTGATGTGTAGATTTAAACATCATAATAGCTAAACTAAATCAATACAATGAGATGAATGTGTTCACAACATTAATGCAACTCAACAATGAATTACACAACCAGCGAAATGGTATTTCAAGATGGCCGACACGTTGAATGTGGCATCTGCGAATACAAATCTATAGGTCTATCTAAAAAGACAGTCCACCCTCATTGGTTGAGCGGAGTTCCTTCACAAGGCAATGGATAGCAATAATTGTATTCCGAAAAATGTATACCATTAACATGCTGTCTTAGAGTTTTTATATAGTTCTTTTATTCATGAGGCAAACAGTGTCCTGTCCATACTTAAACATGGTTAACCAAATCAAAAGTCTAGTCATTTAATTTGTAAGGATCATGCTTCAACGCCTACCAAGATCTCGACACTTGGATTTTCCAAGGGTTGGAGATAAATACAGGCTGAAGGCAAACAATTACACACCAATCACCCACCCTCACACAGAGCCGCGCTCCCGGGACCGAACAGAGTCATGCCTTTCTGACAGTGTAATTCTCACTTGTTTTAACTGCGAAAACTCGCCAAGACTGTAAAGATCTGAATTAACTGAGGTTTAAATAACCGAGTTAGAATGTAAATTGAATCTAATGTCCACTAGTTGCACTTTTGCAACGTTTTGACAACGTTGATGCCATCTCAAACAAATTGCTTATTTCACCAAGAATTCATATTCAATGGAATCCAAATTTATGAGACCACAATAACATTTGCTCATATTTTCCTTTTCAAGTTTAATACAACTGATTTCATTACAGATTATTAGAATTTGAGTGAAAAGTCCAATTAACATGATTATAAGGATTAACTCCATTTGCTTTAACAGCATGCACGGTCAGAACTAACATGAACATAACTTGATTTTCCATATTTTGAAAGTGTGATTTGTTTGTTTCAGTGTAATGGAGGAATCTGACCTTTTGTGTGAAGAAGTTAATATGATTAATGTAATAAATTTGCTTATTTAATTTTTGGCCTAGAAATGGACAGAATCCTAACTAGTTAATCTTCATTTTGCATCATTTATTTTAAGATCAAAAAGGTATTTTATATTTTTTATTCACTCTCATATCACTTTAAGCACTTTTAATTTCTTTCTGAAGCAGAACAGATATTTTAAAGATTGTTGGGAACCAAACAACATCGGCCCCAATTGACTTCCATTGTATGGACATAAAACCACAGAGACATTTCTAAAAAAAAAAATTGTTCTCCACGGATAAAAAGTCATACATAGGCTGTGAACACCATAAGAAACGAACAACATTGATTTTCTTAATGGGTGAACTTAACCTTTAAAGCTATATAGTTGATACAGAATAAATCAATGTGCATCAAGTGGTCAGTTATGGGAGGTGAGGATGGGACTCGCACCTCAAAAGACACTGGAACTTGTCTTCATGATATAAGACTTGGATTGTTTTGTGTTTTTCCACTACAATGCAGTACAACACACAACAGTTCCCCACCATTTCACATCTGCACCTCTAAGAACAGCTTGCTTTGGCTGCTAAATAATTCACAAAGGAAATCAATGTGGTCTGAGTGTCTGGGCGAGAGAGCCGGCATTCACAACCTCCCTCTTTAAAATGTGCGATTCCTCATTCATTACAGACATCTGTTTTACCTTTGCACGATCACAACTTCAACATCCCTTGACAAAGATGCACAATGTCATGCTAGCATGTTAGCTTGTTTGTACATTTTTCATTGTTTTTTAGTAGAAGCTTGCCTTAAACAAGATGAATTTTTTGGTTAATAAATTCATTATCATGATTTAGAATTTGAATGTTGTAATAAGGACGTTCAATTTGATCTCTCAAGTCAGATTACGAGGGAAATCTTAATTTTATTTTCAACACATGTAAAGAGAAAAAACGTTAAAGGTTCAGTGTATGAAATTAAGCGGCATCCAGCTGCAAGGTTGCGAATTGCGACCGACGGCTCCCTTTCAAATCAATACGGTGGCTGAACAGAATTAAGATGTCGTCATGTTTTCGCTTCTTTGCCGAAGGAGATAATGTATTTACAAAACGCCTTCTGTACAGCAGTTTGTCTGTTTAGGGCTAATGTAGAAACAACATGACTAATTCAATGTAAGGGAATATGTACACAGAAATAGGTCATTCTAAAGTAATAAAAACATGACGTTTCATTATGTAAGGTCTTTATACACCTCTGAAGACAATAAAGTTATGTGTATTATATTGCATTTATGTCTATAGATCCTCCAAAAAATTACACACAGCACCTTCAAATTTTATGTTTCGAAACATAGATGTCAACAGAGGGGCTGAAGTCACGGACTGCTGCTTTAATCCTTAAATAAAACAAAAACCTGCAAACCAGGAATTCAAATTGATAATACATGTCTCAATTTCACTTAGTAAATTCATATTTATTTACTCAAGATGTACGTTTATTCCATTTTGAAGATTTTTGATATTTTCAAAATGACAAAATTGTTTAAAGATTCATTTTACAATAAGGTGCTTTTACTAAACATGAATAAATCCATTAGCTAACAATAGCTAACAATGAAAATTTAGTTTTTCAGCTTTGTAAATGCTTGCTAATGGTAGTTCATAACAATATAGTTATTCATGTAAGTTCAAAGTGCATACACTAATGTTGACAGTGACAACATTTGATTTTAATAATGTATTAGATAATGCTTAAATGAACATGAATTAATATTAATAAATGCTGTAGAAGTATTGTTCATTGTTAGTTTATATAAGCGAATGCATAAACTAATTGTTAACAAATAGCACCTTATCATAAAGTCTTACCATCGTTATTCAATCATTCAGATGACCTGAACCCAAGTCATGAAGGTACCTCCCCATTTTCTCCTAAGTTTTTGATACCTCTTTATTTGCTTTTCCTGTTTGTGCAGTGGCTATCTTGGTGCAGCATTGCATGTCGATGCTCATTGATTTCACCCTCTTCCTCTCCGCTCAAAGCTATCTTCACCCAGCCAGCCAAACCAAGCAAGTAAATGTGAGATGGAGATTTGTGTGCGTCTTTGTGTATGAGTTTTAACACATGAAGGGTTAAATGAGGTTATGAGTGTGTCGTAGTCAGAGCGTGTGGGCACGAGATCATTTGTGTGTGTTTATTACGGTGAGCTACGGCGAGGTAGGTCGGATGAAGAGATCTACGGATTGCATTCACCTCGTGCCTTGTCGGTTGTCATGGCAATGGAAAGTGAGAGAGAGAATAAGATGGCGTGGGGTATATAAAGGACAAACAATTAGATAACAGAGGACAATGAGAGGAGGATTGTGGGATGCGTCTGGAGGTGTTGAGAGAACAGTCAGCGATTGAGGGCTGGAAGTGAGAAAACCTCCATTCAGTGATAGTGGGCCTAAGTGGTGCGTATGCCTCACATATACACTGGATACTGATCCATAGGTGCTGTGTGCCTGGGTCGAGCTGTGCTGTTTTTTCTTCTATTTATGTACTGCTGAACAGTGTTTCTACAGCACTTCTGTTTGAAACGGAGACTAATCATTGTTTGACAACAAGAATATCTCCCTCCAACTCCTTCCTAAGAAGATGGATCACCTAAAAATGATAGAAGGGATAGATCACCTAAAAATTAAAATCATCATGTCCTCATATATTCCCCTTTAAGTTGTTTTTAATAATGACTTACTGGATTACTTTGGATTGAGGAAGGTGAAGTTTTGAAGAATATCCTGCATCTTTACCTTATAATGGAAGTCAATAGGGACTGGTAATAAAACACAGTAAAGGTATTATAAATGTAGACTGTCACTTGTGTGCTACAACACAAGTCTTCTAAAGCCTTACGATAGCATTGTGTGATGAATTTTAAGTTATGAATTATGATTTTAAAATGGAATTGAACCTACTCTCAAATCACCTTAACTATTATTGACAATATAACATGTTTGACCTCCATTTCAAGGCTTTGGTGGAAAGATTATATATATTAAAACTCCTCACACAAAGCTGTCATATGGATAAACACAGAATATAAAATATTTTAATATGGATGCGCGGTAAATTATCGAACATATCGGTGTCGCCCATAAATTGACATTTAAATGTTATCGGTATCGTCCCATAATAAAATGTATGCCGATATATTAAATCCGAAAAATCTTTAATCATTTCCTCTGGTTAAACTTCTTCATCTGCAGTCTGCTTGCAGTTAAAATACAGTACAGTACTGTCTTTCTGTCGTGATCATTCATTTACTGGTATTATCAAAACATTGTTGATGTAGATACAGTATGTAGATACATTATTTATGACTATGTAAATTATAGGAACAAAAGCATATTGTTTGAATCAGACTGCTGTCTGACTGCTTTCTGTCTTGAGACCTGTTAGACATGTGGCTTTTGAAAAAATTTGTTTAATAAATATACCAGTAAAGGTTAAAGAATCAATAAATAGTGTAAAGTAGGCTTGGTACATGATTTTCAGGGAAAAAAGAGATCTAATGGTTACATTGCTTTCCGTGGTGAATGTTTACAAATAAAAGCAGTTGTCCAACGTTTTGCCTTCTGTTTCAGTCTTAGGGAATTTTATATTCATATTAAGATACTGTATATTGTCCAATATATCGGTTATCGGCTGTCAATGTTAAGGAATTATCGGTTACCGTGATAGGCCAAAATGTACATATCCGTGCATCCCTATATTTCACTCTTTTGTTTATTTTTGTCATTTTGGAGGATGACACCACCAGTCCCCATTCACCTCCATTATATGCAAGCATCACTACATTCTTCAAAAATTTATATTTTGTGTTAAAAAAAATATTATACAGATTTGGTACAACACGGCAGTGGGCAAATGATGACAGAATTTTTTCATTTTTGGGTGAACTGTTTCTCTAACACGTACATTAACACTCATTCACATGGCTTCACGCTCTCTAGTTTCTCCCGTTCGAGCCTCTCGGCACTCAAACACGTGCAGGCACCACCCATCGCTGCCTTTACTCTCTTTCATACACACACACACATTCTCACACATCTCTTTTTCAAAGCCCTGCCTCTCATTCACATTCTCCTTCTCTCTTGACTTCATTAAAAGCTCCCTCCCTTCCTTCACAAGATAACACATTCTCAACTTGCGACTGTTCCATGTTTCAACAAAAAATTGAATAGGAACAAATTGTAGAACACAGAGTACAGTGCAGACATATTCTAACACTCACGAGTTTCAGGAATGAGAGTGGTTGAAGTTGTCAGAGGTACAAGAACGTTAATATGCAGCCCATCATGTTTAGACATCTTTGCTTTGTTCTGGAAATAAAAGTCCTGGAGAAATGTTGTTGAACATTTAAAGGAATAGTTCAACCAAAAATGAAAATTCTGTATTCATTTACTCACTTACTTTCTGCTGCAGAACACAAAAGAAGATATTTCAAAGAATGTTGGTCGCCAAACAACGGCGAGGGTTAATAAATGATTCAATTTTCATTTTTGGGTGAACCATCCCTTTAAATCTTTAAAAGCAGACCTAGCATGAGCTTTGAAATTGTTTGGTTGTGGAATCTTTTGTGTTGAAGTCAATGTGCTGGAACAAGAAAACATAATAACAGTTAAATTCCTGGTACAAAACTAAATGACCTGATCCACCAGACAGTGTGGTCTCTCTGTTTGTTTATTCTGTTCTACTTGTAGACATGTTTAGTCAAAACCTCTGAGGCTCTGAATCATCTGATTTGTTTTTGGAGCACTAAATGTTAAATATAATGATAAGTTGACTTCGGGGCAAAATAAAATGTTACAAAAAAGGTAAATGTTGTCTATTATATCTGGAATGCAAGAGTTTATAAACCAGTGGATCTCAATCGTTTTGACCTCAAAGCCCCCCTCTTGTCCACAACAATATTTGAAGGTGTCCCACACACATATTAAAGTATTAAAACCACATCTTTTCATTATAAAAACATAAGATATTCGCTTGATATTTTTAATATTTTGAGATCTTCTTTCAAGTTTGTTGAGTTTAAGAACTAGTCTAGAGACATCATTAGAAAGAGAGAAATTAACCTTTGTACCAACAACAACAACAAAAAAGAGATTACCAACAATAATCTTTCTGTGTTGCTCACGTAAGCTTGCAGATAACTCAAGGTTACTTCCGGTGTCTGTTCCACAGTGCAGGTGTATCGTCTGCTTCGACCATGATGACCCTGCGCTGCTAATCAGATTAACTGTGATGTGATATTCTCAGTAGTTTAGATTTCCACTCGTCTATTCTACGTCCTGTTCGAGTGCGTGCGCTTCCGTGTGTCTAATTACTGGCCGGAAGTGAGTGATTTTAAGATCTGTGGGCGTCCACGTGTCGGCCTGTTCGGTGTTCAGAAGCTTGGCCCTTAGCCATGAAACCTGCAGGCCGTAAGCGCGCCAAAGTGCCGCTTCTGATGTGCATTTAGAGAGGGCGTTTGCATAGAACTCTTAAAGGCACAGAGCAAAAACTTTTAAGACTTTGTAATGTTTACATTTTCAGCGAGAGAGTGGTGAATTATGAATCGTTGTTTCAAAATGTTTCAAATTAATGCTCATTAACACTAACAACGACAATGATGAAGGTTTAAAAATCAGTCTGAGGATGTTTTCTACCAGACGATGAATGATAAAACATAGACAGCCAATCCATATGCATTTTATTTGAAAGGTCACGCCCCTTTAAATTGTGAAACTAAAGTGCATAAGTTTAAAATAATTATCCATTAGTCTGAATGCTAATGTAGTTATTGTTATGGTTATCTAATGCTTTTATTTTTTTCGATCAGTCCTTAACACCAAAAATTGACATAAGATAAAAAATACACGTATGCATAAAAATGTACAAATTTAAATACTCTATTTTTGTTTCAGAAACAATGATTGCAAGACAAAACATGAGACATTGTGCGCAATACCAAGTGTTATATGGAATAAACTGACAGCTGATGAAACAGTTGCTGGTTTTAAGAAATACCTTAGCAAGCGCTGCGATATCTTTTAATGTCTCTCATACTGTCACTGTCTTTTCAATACTTAAACTTTCCTCAAATTTCACTTTGTAAAATGTAAATGTAATAGTACGCATCCTTTAAATCCAATCTGTTTTTAATTGAACTCATAACTATATTCTGTGATATACCCCAAACTGTTGATCAGTATTGTGTGTATCGTGCTGAGAAGTTTTATGTGTTCCCTGTAGATCTGACAGTAAAATTTGCAGCTTTCTAAAAGAATACATGGCAACTTTTCATCTCTACATGGTCACATGAGCGGAAAGCGGTCACGACGAGCTGACGGCTACAGTTAATGGGTCATGATTTCCTCCATCTGTGCAGATTGGGCACAGATACAAACTCATATCAGCTCGGGATAATAAATTCTTTTATGGGAATAGTCAAGGATGTTCTCGTCAGATTGTCACTGTTTTGGGTCACATCTGCACGGATGAATGGAAGGGGATGGGATGTTCAACCAAATATGGTATCGGGTAATCAACGCTTTCTAAATTATGCTTGGAGAAACCGCAGGCTCTGTAGGGAATAAGTCAGGAAGGAGTTGCAGGGAACTTTAAAGAGTTTTATAGCCTGAAACTGATGCTTCTCTCAGCCGATAAGTAACATTTAGGCTGCTTTGAAATGCATTTTAGGAATTGTATCTTTTACCTCATAGTAATTTCCACTATAAAATCAATATTTGGTCAGGAACAAACGTCAGTGATGACTATTTTTGAAGAATAATTATTTAAATTCACGTCACGCTCTGCAGTCTCATTGGTTGGTGCTATGGCTCTGTGTATGTATGTATCTTTTCTGTGTGCTGGCAGGGCTGTGCTAAGCTGTAGTGATAGCATTGCTCAGAATATAATGAGGTCAGTGGGATTTGTAAGTGGTGCTCTTAATATAGTACATGCAAACCTATGCACGTTTGTACTGTTTGTGTGCACGCACGCAAACATGTGCAGTCGCCATCAGTAACTGGTCGCGCGTACACAAACACATATGTGCATACACGCGTTTGCCTAACATGTATGTACAGATCACTTGGATGCACAGCATGTGTGAGGCAATATGATATGCTGAGTTTAAAATGGATTGAGAGAGAGAGTGAGAGAGAGATGGGCAAAACTGGCTAAGTTCCAGTTCAGCCTGCCTGGTCTTTTTTCGGCGAGTTGCCAACACTCTTGGCATAATGCGGAAGTTTCTCTGTGCCTCTCTCGTTTTTCTTCTTGCTTTTCTGTACATTTATTTTCATCTGGTTTTTCTCCTGCTAAACATTTCCAAACAACCAGACCTCAAGGACACAATGGTGTCGCAATGGGGCACTGAAAGAATCTCATGTGGTTCTAAACATGAATGCTGTTACTTTTGCAGCATCACACAAAAAGAGTTGTTCGCCATATGATAATTATAAAACCAATTTTAAAGGTCCAATGTGTAATTTTTGAGGATCTATTGTCAGAAATGCGATATAATATACATAACAATGTCTTCGGAGGTGTATAAAGACCTTACGTAATGAAGCGTTATGTTTTTATTGTCTTAGAATGAGCTTTTCCTATACGACATCTTAATCCGGTGTCACCGTAATGCTTTGAAAGGGAGGGATGGAGTGAGCCGTTGGTTGCATTTCGCAGCCTCATCGCCCAATGCCACTAAATTTAATATTTAAAAAGTTGGACAAAGTTTAAGAGCCAGACCAGATTGTGTTCGTGTTTTGAGTCTGAGAACCGGATCGATCTGACTGTTTCTTTGAAGAGAATCTTAGCTTAAATGATGTTTCATTTCATAAACATACTGATTCGGTTATCCAATTCATCTCACTTACTCAGATATCTAGTTCTCCAGTTAACATCTAAAGTGCACGATTATCAACATTTAGTGACTTTTTGGTGAATTCTTTGATATAACACCATACATAAAAAATAACATATTCCAAGTTGTATTGGTTGATTGACTCCTCAACGGGACAGTTTATCCCAAAATAAAGAAATCCTGTCACCTTGTCATTTACAACCTATAAATACGTCTTTTTTCAGTGGAACACGAAAGAAGATATTTTGAAAAATGTGTCCGTGGTTTTGTCTCCATACAATGGAAGTCACTTGGGACAGTATTGTTTAGTTACCATTCTTCAGAATGTCCCCTTTTGTGTTCTGCAGACGAAAGAACGTCGTACAGGTTTGGAATGACAAGAGGGTGAGCAAGCTTTCCCTTTCAATGAAATATAACACGCTATAACCAACTGCTGCAGACCAAATCCACAAATCAGATCACTGCACCAGCCAAAAAAAGAGTGAAGAGTGTGTCTGGTTTTCAATTAGCATTCAATATTCAACCAAAACGTATTCAGTTAATAGGCACAGACGCACACACATAAAACACTCACAGACACGCAGGCACTAACTGCACCATGCAATTTATGACTATGTCATTCCACATGTCCATGTTATTGATTGTGCCACTGTTGCCCTGCATCGATACAGACATCAGTCTGCTCGCTGATACACCCAGAATCTACATGACTCTCATTAGGTGGACTTATGTATTCTCTCTCTACACCGAGACGAACACAAATCATTCACGTTTCCTTAGCAACCACGCCACACAGCATCGCTAGCAACGCCTATTTAACAAGTCAAAGCGACCGCTAGAAATATGGCCCTGTGTTTGGATGCTCCATAATAAAATAGCGAGAGAAAGAGTGATGTTAATGCGCTCATGTGTAGACCAGAAGTTGGATTGAGCTCTTGTGTGCATGTGCATTGACTGTATATTTGAAGGAAACAAAGCTATGGTAGAAATCTGCAATTTGAGTCGAAGTTTAGTATGAGTATACAAGTAGTAAGAGGTTCTTCTGATCTGGTCAAAACAGTATTCAAGCTTGAGCAATAAAAATTGCCCAAAATCTCTTTAAATATCCAGCTGCTTGTCGGAGCCGATAGCCTTGTGGTTAGTGCTCCGAGAAATGGCGCTCTTGCGACCCGGGTTTGAGGCCTGGCTCGTGATCCTTTCCCGATCCAGGCCTCCCTCTTACTCACTTCGTTTCCTGTCCTCTCATTGTAACTTAACTATAAATAATGGCAAAAAACACCAAAATAAATCTTTAAAATAAAAATATCCAGCTGTTTTTTAGAAATAATATTTTAACTGCTTTGATTGGGCATACAAATCACCCACCCTGACCTATGCATGCCCTTCCCTCTTGGACGTCAAAATATCAGAGGTATGTCGCTTAAAATCTCTCAAAATGATTATTTTTGCTCCAACCACAATAAGAGAAAAAGGTTGCTTTGAAAACATACTTTAAGGAACTGAATCTTACCTTGACTGCGCGATTTCCGCCTTCTGCTTCGCAATGTCCGCGGCCTTGTCTGCCGCTTCCACCGCTCTGTCTACTTTCTCTCTGATCTTGCTGGCACGTAGTGGGATGAGGTTCTTGCGTTTACCACTAACAAGTACATTCTGTTTGTATTTTCCCTCCTCTTTAGTGCCGTCCGGAAAGGTGGTGCATCCATACCCGTGCCTCTTGTTGCCCAGCCACTCGCCCTGGTACTGCAGTCCGTCCGATCGGCGGCTTACCCCGCAGCCCGTCCTCTTGTCGTTCTTCCATTCTCCGGCGTAACTCTCGGTGGTAGTGGCGTCCACATCGTCATCGCCCACTGGCAGCTCGCTCTCCCCATCTCCCAGGCTGATTGTGGAGTTGATGTCAGATGCGGCGGAGCTGACCGTGCTCATGCCGGCTTCGCTCCGGAAGGAACTCTGCTTGCTTCTCTGGCTGGCCAGTGAGCTTTTGGACTCTGATTTTCGCAGCTTGAGGCCACTTAGGAGTGAGCGACGGAACAGACCCTTTTTTTTGTTTTTCAACAGCTCCGATTCACTGTGGGCCGTCAGAACGAAGCCCCCTCGGGACACGGCAGGGCTGCCCCCCACTAGGACGCCTCCGGCCCCCACGCCGGCCACGGGCGGGCGGTCGCCGGTCAGCAGCGCTGTGCCGTTACTGTGCTCGGAGCGTAGGGAGTTTATGGAGGTACGGAGAGGTGAACGGATGACGGCCGCCATGCCGTACGGAACGCTCTGCCGTACACCGTATCCGTGCCGCATTCCGCCCACCCATTGGCCCTGGTATGTACCTGCAATAAGAGACAAAAAGTACGAAAATAACTTTAGACAGTTACACCATGAATCACCGATATACACAATTTACTAAGAACGAAGATTGCTGTTCTGTTGCAGGATTTTGCAGAACTGCAGATGTAAAACCCAGGGTCGTGCTGCTGAGTCTGCTGCCCTAAGGTTTCTCAAGAGTTTGGAGAGTTGTCTCATGAATTCAGCTCTGCTACTCTTCAGTTTCTTTCTGACAGTTTTGTGAAAAGCATTGGATAAAGAAAAATGAACCGAAACGCTCAGACTGGCCTTTTAGGAGCAGAGGTAACAAGGATGAATTTTGGTCTAGAGATATCAGATGGTCTCAGATGGCAATGAAAGAACGTTTTGACCTAAAGAGTATGAGGTAAAGTTACTGTAAACTTAGGCCAAAATTTCAGCAAAACTTTCCACTGACCTTGCGTGACATCAGATGTGTTTTAATCAGACAGAAGTTATGAATTTCAGTTGAGTGTGGTCAAAAACATTTTGTTTGTATTTCCATAATATGTTTGCACCTTTCAAGAGGTTTGTAGTTCAAATAATAATAATCCCTGTGAGCTCATTAAATTGCTTTCTCATTTTTTTATATGACACGCCTATATTTTATATCGATCAACTCATTTATGTTATAAGTTAAAGCTCAAGTATTTCTTAAAGTACTGTACACCATGATTACAGCTGTTATAACTTGTATCATTGCCATCAGCGTAGCCAACATCATCTATTGCCAACCACAGGAAGTGCCATAATGGCCATAGCGGGAAAAGTGCTTTTGGCAGCCGTGATTTCTAGACCTGATTCCAATACTTCTCTTATTGTGATGGAGCCTCAGGGGACCAAGTGT
The DNA here is from genome assembly GCA_008369825.1 of Triplophysa tibetana. Lineage (NCBI taxonomy): Eukaryota > Metazoa > Chordata > Actinopteri > Cypriniformes > Nemacheilidae > Triplophysa > Triplophysa tibetana. The sequence continues at coordinate 14,566,187 of CM017894.1, read as the reverse complement.
TCAGCCATCTATCTTCATGTCCATGAGGTATTGCAATGTCCGTCACTTCAGCCGCCAGCAGCATTATTTATTGGCAACCGTGCCAACAAAATAATGGAATGTTGCGTTCTGTAAAATTTTCTTTATGAAGCTGGCAGTCTGATCTTTCTGTCAATGGTGTTGATGGATCACCATCTTGGATCTTTCATTAAGTGACATGGCTGACCAATAACCATAATGTCCCCCGAGGCGATGAGAGCGACACTGATGGGCTTTAATCTCAAACTGGTGTCACTGGTAGAAAAGTATTGCTTTAGTCTGGAAAAGAACTCTGATTGGTCAGTTATGTCACTGCACACAGGCCTCTCTCCATGGTGCTGAAATCTGGGACAACGGTCTCTCTTTCTCATATGCACACTGAGAAGCTCAACGGTTTATATACACCCAGCAAGGATCTTTCAGCCTGACACACTCGTATTAGAGATCCACCTGATCTGTCCTACACTTTTTCGCGCTCTGTGAGATCACCTGTGATGTAACCACTATCCCTACATGTTGATGAATCATTCTGGCTTACATTCTAGAACATGCCGGCACTACTGCTGTGCCACACACATGCAGAGCTCGCTGTGCTACTTCCGCTATCTCACCATCTCTCCCACCTCTTATTCAGCCTTGTCCTCTTTTCTTCTCCCTCGTCCTTGTTTTCTCTTCTTGCTAGTACAATACAAGTTTTTATACATGGTTTAGGGTCGCTTAGTAAACTCTCTAAATAAGTCTCTCTATTAGTGAGTCTCCTAATAACACAGATGTGAGGAATTGTTATATTTTTAAAAAAAATAGCATCTCCGTGTGGTTACCCTTGGCCTAGAATTGTCAAAAACATACTCTTGGCATTTTGTCATGCAGCTTCTTGAGGTCTCACCCTGAGATGATTTTTAAACAGTACTGACGGAATTCCTATATTGAGCTCTTAATAGAGGCTTTTTCTTCCCTATGTATTCCAAGTCATCTAGAGTATTTAAAAAACATGTTTTTTTTGTTTTGCAATGAACAATCATTTTATTTTTCTTTACATCAGTAATTTGCCAACAATAAGATCCTAAAATGATTTTATTCAAGTGACGTTAAACGTTTGAACAGTAGCGTACATGTAGACACATTCAACCATACGAACGCCCCCATTCCCTCTGTCTGTATTGATCTCTGTGGGTAGGCATGTCAGCGAGGGCTGCTGGATGGCTCGATGGGGCTGGAGCTGTGCTCGGTGGATTTTCCCAGCCCCCAATTCAATTTATACACTCTCCTGGCTCTCAAACAGCCCTGCCACTATCCGGCTCTCCATTCATCCATCCATCGTTCTATATCTCTGTTTAAGAAACTTTTTCAACTTCTATAGAACTAGTAAACTACTCAAAGATTACAGAGCAATTGTTTTCCAAGAGTACCGTGGTGTTTCACATGGGTATTTAATGAGGATTTCAGACTAGATTAGAGATTACTCATCAAGAGAACAGGGAAGTGAGTAAGTGCTGGTGTTGGGAGTGAGAACTGACACTGACATATTTTCACAGGTCTGCACTGTTGTCATTCTGATGCTGTGCTCTGCTCGGCTGATGCACACTTTATATTGTCAGGCAGCATCTGCGGGATATGTAGATCAAACGCAGGACTAAACTGATGAGATAAACACGTATAAGTCAGTGTGTTAGACAGTGCAGTGCTTTCGTAAAAACACACACACATTCTTACATTATTAAACACTGCATGCTTATGCACGGGGGGGTTTGCTGATATATTGGTTTAAAGGTGTGTGTTATTTTGACAGCTGAAGGCACACGAATAAGAAAATTATTTCCTTGAAAATAATAACTGCGTCGAGACCAACAAAGATTTTGAGCTCTTTTTAAGAAGTAAACATTAATGTAACTTGTATCCAGAAAGCCTTTGCAGTTTGGAGTCTGGCAGTCTGAGGATAAGTTCCGCCCACAGGCTGGAATGAGTGGTTTTATACATTACGACTTCCTGTTTGAAGTATGTGGAGGGGGAACTTGTCCTTGCTTGGCCTTTAGACGGCTCTGTTTACCTTGAACGCCCCAGGCAGAGACCCAAAGTCACAGTAATTGAAATGAATACTTGCTGTTTAAAGTGTTCTTAAAGCGAAAATATACAAGATTAATAAGACCGGTAACTGTTTATATTAAAGCATAGTGTAAAAAATGATCTCTACTGAATAAAAAATATATAATATTAAAAGACCGTTTCAAAGACATTTTTCAGTTTTTTATTTATTTACTATTGACATGTTTAGGTAAACATATAATTTTTGTTTTATACTGTGAACTAACCAAATTTCTTCCAAATTTCAAATAAAAATATTGTTTCTAATTGCATTTATTTGCAGAAAATGAAAACTAGAAAAATAGGCCATACTGTATTTATTTTGCGGTCTCTTTATTAAACTACAAATAATTTACAGGAAACATGTTTAGCTCATTCGTAAGTCGCTTTGAATAAAAGCATCTGCAAAATGACCAAATATAAATGAAATTTGTTTACACACATAGAAAAAAAGAAAAAACCGGCTTCTTCAGGCAAAATTCAGTATCTAATTGCAATTTTCTTGCACTAAGCACGTCTTGAACTCTTTTGGTGAGAATGTCCTCAAGTCATTAGATTTAGAAAATTCAGGATTTCATTCCATTTAGGTCTAAGAGGTTCCTGCAATTGCTCAAGTGTATGGTCAGGTCACACTAAATACTTTTTTACTTTATCTTATAAACTGATTTCATCTTTTGTGATGTCTGATTGTATCCTAATAAACAGACTGAGGAATAATTATACATGGTCATTATAAAAAACCTAAACAAAAACTGGCTTAAAGTCTTCAAAATGAAAAAAATAAAAAAGTGAATCTTCAAAATGAAAATCCGGTCATCATTTACACGACCTTTTGTCATTTCAAACCTATATGACTTTCTTTCTTCTGCAGAACACAAAATAACATCTTTTATAAAATGTTGGTAGCAGAACAGCACCCATTCACCTCCATTATAAGGGATGCAAGTGAATGGGGGGCTGTTAACAACATTCTTCAAAATATCTTCTTTTTGTTCTGCGGAAGAAAAAACTCATACAGATTTTAATGACAAGAGGGTGAGCAAATGATGACAGAATTTTCATTTCAAAGATAAGTGTCTCTTATGTTTTCACAGTGAGCGAAATGAAATCTCTCATGGCACAAACACACGCAAACCGACGGTCTGTGGATAATTCTGCATGTAACCATAGGAACTTCTCATTAAATCCCATTAATATGTAACCAGTGTGACAGACCTAAAAAGGCAATTTGTTAGATAATCGCAGCAAATTTTCCTGTATTACTATGATATCGTGGGAAAGCTCCTCTCAGGCGGATAAAAGAGAGAGAGAGAGAGAGAGAGATAGCGGGAACAGTCACGAAACTGGCGCTCTCCGTGGTTCTGAAGATTAGAGTAGGAGTTTAAGCGGTCTGTTTCGGGTGGGTTTTAAATTCTCTGGAGACTCAGATATTTATTTTTTTATCTCTGTAGTGGACATGCATTATTTGTTAACACCCATGAGAACATGCGTGTCACTATTTGAATTCTTTGGTGTGTCTTGAAGACACCCCAACTCTGACTAGTAAAGTTGACCCAATGTAGCCTATGTTTGATTTAGTTATTTAAAATGATCCGCTGGCTGTTCATTTTAATATTATGTATACGACATTGTGTTTAATGTTTTCAGATTTTGGATGACGTGAGATCAGCGCTCTTCTTTGAGCCTTGGCCTGTTTAAATACCCACGTGCGTATAGACAAAATCAACAAGCAATGCTTTCCGTGACGTTAATATAAATAAAATAAATCATGTGACCGAAACATCTCGAAAAAGAGAAAATATGTTTTATATTTCGTAACATCTCTCGTTGCGTTGCTTATCCGTACTACATTGCATATAGCAGCATTGCTTTGCGCGAGCTTGGGACGTCTCACATGGTTATGTGATTAGTGGTCGCGTATTGGCTTTCTATGAGTCGTGCAACCCACATGTCAAAACTAATCGGCGTGCGTTTCTGCCGCAGGCCTGTGAGATGCATTGTTCAACGGCGCGCGCGGCGCACAGAACGGAAACGGTTAATGCGGAAAGATCAAAGACGCGGAAACATCACAGGACAGATTTAATCACGCGCCTTCCCGCGGGCTGCATTTATAATCGGTTCTTTAACAATGCGCACTGTTCTGTTTCGAGGTCGAACGCGTCCTGTTGCCGCGTTTTTGTTTCACGATCCGTCTAAAGTAATGACAGTATTCATTTATGATCTGAATATCAAATATACAATGCGAATAAAACGCGTGCCTGGAAAAGGCAGACTCTCGCAAAGCAGGCAGAAAGTGTGTTTGGATCGGCTCTTCCATGAATTATTAATGTCTGGCTTTTTTTCACCAAGTCAGCAGTTGCACCGCAAAGTAATTGTTGCGTGTGTGGTTGGGGACAGGCTCCGACTACACATCTGTCGTCCGGGCTCATTGATAGTGGCTCTAAATCCAGATACAGGTGTTTGTAGCCATAGATGGTCAGAGCAGAAGATCTCTCATCCATAACCAGCTCTAAACTCATGGCCTTTTTAGCTAACATAAACTATTCGTTGGCCATTCATCATAGCTGGGGAACACACAGCTTGTTCTGCACACAAACAATGCCATAAATAGTCTGTATTCAAGCCGTGTGAATGGAGCACAGCTATTACGAATATGGCCCCACAAAATAAAGCTACACTTAAACCTAAATCTCTCTGTAAGCCTACAGGGTGTTATCCGGTTAAGGGGATTTCAGTTTGACTTTTTTCAATGTTATGTTGGTGACGTCTCTCATACATTGAAAACATTTTAGGATTATCAACAGGGTGAAATCGCACAGGGAGTCTGTTTTGACCACATCTCTGATGTACATCTTTGTTTGATTTTATTGTGGGATAGCCGTGTTATTTCGAATGGCACTTTTTAGAGGCCACATTGATCAGCATTTATGTCTTTGTCATACAGGAGTGCTGGGAATTGCTTTTTATATAAGCCACATAGTGGACATGATGCTATTGCTGGCATTGGACAAAACAGAGCTTGCACACTGATGGATGCGAGTACTTAAAGGGAAAGTTCACCCAAAAATAAAAATGCTGTTATCGTTTATTTACCCTCATGTGGTTTAAAATCTGTACGTTATTCTTTGGTAGAACATTAAAGAAGGTATTTTGAGAAATGTCTCTGTGGTTTTGTGTTTATACAATGAAAGTCAACGGGGTAGAGTGTTGTTTGGTTACCTTCGTTCTTCAAAATATCTTCTTTAGTGTTCATACAGGTTTGTAATGACATGAGGGTGAGTAAATGATGTAAAACAATTTGGGGTGAACTTTCCTTTTTCCTCTCTGAATTCTGACATCATTGGGGTTACATCAGATCCTGCAAAAATGTCATTTTCATTTTGTGACGCCGTTCTAGGTAGAAACATAATCCCTAAGGGGCTGATAGAAGGCTACAACATGCCACGTCATGTTATTGAACTAAAGATTATGGCATGCGATGTTAACCGCAACTTGAAAACATCACATTCACACCCTAAATTCACAGCAATCCAAATGTGCCAATGTTGTATATATTTTAATATATAGATATAAATGTATTTTTACACTATTCATATAAAGAAATAGTGAAGTAAGTAAACTAGTTTGATCTCGTCAAACCTGTCATCTGTCAGTGTGGTGGGGGAATTCAGGTCGTAATGCTTAAATGTGTGTCAGCTATAGTCCGCTCAGCCGATGATGCCACTCAAACCTTTCTGTGGCCCTATCAACATTCTTTATGTTGTCCTTGTCGTTCTGATTTTATGAACGGTATATATTTTCCTTTTTCTTTTGACCGCATACTGTGGTTGTGATTAAGGGGCCCAGATTAGCAGTAAAGTAAGTAAACACCATTAGCGAGTCAGTCGGCCAATCAAAACAGCGAGTATGGTAACTGAAGAGAACGCTGCCCTTCATCCAGAGTCTGAGTTTGTTTCCACAGCAACTTCCCAGGCAACACTTCCACAGCGCAGTGAGATTGCGAAAAATAAAACAAAGAGAAGAGAGACACCCTTAGCTTAAAACAAACATTTGCTTTCTATGTGCTACGTTCATGTCCATTGCTCTTTGTCACTTATCTGGTCTTCCTATCAATTTGCTGGAGGTTTGTTATAGGTATTGTTCAGTGCAAAATAAAAAATATTTCATCATTTATTTACTCTCATCTCATTCCAAACTAAATTTCTTTCTTTTGCGGAACACCAAAGATGACATTTTGAAGAACCTTGGTCACCAAACTAAATTGGACCACAATTGACTTTAATTTTATGGACAATAATATGGTGAATAAATATTTTTTGGTGGATTAGCCCTTTTTTAACTTTTGTATTGGCCTTGCTTATTTTCACTTACCCCAGCACATGATCAGAAAGCATTGGGGAGGTTCTGTTATTTTGTATAAACGCTTTTTCAAGAAGTGCAAGTTGATGAAATCTCTAACTCTTTCCCTCCCTAGATCTCCAAATAGCCTTAATTTGATCCACCAAATTTATCTCCTCTGCAGCTTATGGAGAACGGAGGAAATAGCTTGTCCAAATGATGAAGGGAAGAGGGTGAAAAACACGGGCTACAAGTCATAAAGTGATGGGTGGTGAAATTACAGGGTATCCTAGAGGTATCTCACTTTAATCCACGTTTCTGCTGTTTCATGGGATTTGGACGTCCTACATTAAGAGTGTCATTGCTCTGAGTATTACTCAATGTAACTCAACGTTAAAACTTTAGCTGAACAAGTTAATTAAAATCTTACCTCCATCAGAGTACGTCTCCGTTCCATATCCATCCTGTAGTCCGTTGTTCCATGTACCCTCGTACTTGCCGCTTGTTCCCGTGCTCTCCCGCACACCGTAGCGTCCCTTAAATCCATGTGTCCACTCACCTTTATAAACCCACTTGCCCTTGTTTTCAACTCCAATGCCATGCCGCTTGCCTTGCGCCCATGTCCCTTGATAGGTGTTCCCACTGGGCCAGGTATAGACGCCCACCACCTCAAAGCCGTGGCTCCACGAGCCCGCGAACTCGCCTTGGCCCTTGGGACCCGTGCAGATGCCATGGCCGTGGGCCTTTCCCTCTTCCCACCCTCCACAGTATGATCCCCCATCATCAAAGTTGAACCTGCCCCCAGTGGACATGCATGAAATAGGTTTTGGCAAATACCCCAAACCTCAAAAAGAAAAGAAAAAGATGAACGAACGGAAAAAACGCCGACTTAGAAACGGGGCCAGAGTGTCACAACGGACCTGTAACAACTCCCGGTTGTAGAAAACAATTGAAAAAGTTAAAAGAAAGAAAAAAGAGGAGCCCTCCTGGGCAGTAGTCCCCTCCTGTCAAACCAGGCAGGAGCAGATTGCGCCCTCTCAGACCATCCTCTTTCAGGAGTGGAGCTTGTTATTCACGGATTGCTCTCCTGCGGCTGCTTCTCGGTGATGGAAGTGGGCCCACGTCAGCCATGCGCCTTACCGTACCGCTACCAACGCAGCAACAATTTATGGCTTTTGGTACTCCAGCCCCCCCTTGTTCCTGCCTCCACACGGGCACCCCGTGCCAGCACACCTACCCTGACTCCAGCTTACCCACTCTGGGGCTTTGAACTGTCTCACTTCCCCTCCCTGTTGTTAAGACCACCAGGCTACACCTAGAAACCTGCGAGTCCTCAGAGTGACGGCGGATAGATGAAGCAGTCAGGTAGCATTTACAGACGTATCCAATCTGTCGGGAGCTCTCTCTCTGTTGTAACACATCCACCCGACATGCTGATGCCAGGCAGGGAAAGGGAGTAAAAGAAAAAACTGCGATAGATTCTGCAAGGTTCAGTCTCCGTCAGCTAGCAGCAATGCAGTCTATTGCATGCATATGTACGCATGCTCTCACCAGCACAGGATGAGCGCACGGCTTGATCGCAAGCAAATGTGATTAATTCCTTATCAGGGCACTCTTTCGTCGGTCTCTCTCCTTTCCTCTTTGCTCTTCAACGGCTATGTAAAAATCCCTTCTGGTTTGCTTTCAAGCGTGAAAACGAGACTCATTGTTCTTGATTTACCTTCCTTGAGTCAAGCACGTTATTGGAATGATTTTCGTGAGTCGTGGATTGTCTTTTCTCCGTCGTCATCTTATATCCCCATATGCTTGGATGTCTCCCTCTCTATCTCTCTTACACTGGTGTCTCTCAAATCTGCTCATTAGAGGCGGACTGTTCCAACTCAGCCAAACCCCCTCCCCCTTTCACAATCTCTCTCTCTCTCCTTTTAAAGAGACATGCGCTGTGTTAACGCATCGTTTTTCTCTCTCTTTCCCTCTGTCTATATCCACCTGAGGGAGCAAAGATTGCTTTTCTTAATTGCCCGGCTTAGTCCTTCCCCTACCCTCCCTCTAAATCTCTATCGCTCTGCCCTCACAGAATAATTAGAGCATTTGTCGGTTAATGATATGGCTTGAGATAACACATTACAGTTCAATCTTGCACATGCGTTTTTATAAAATGCATTCTTTTGACCTTGCATCAATCAATGTTACTATTACTCTTTGAAATCTTGTACAGTGTTTTTTACTGTGGATGTTTTCAATAAGTAGGTTCCCAGCAGTTCAAAGTGTAAGAAAAGCACTTAAGTACGGAATGTGGATTTCTTACAAAATGAGTACATATGATAAACCTTTCATTTTGTGTTTGCAATTGTGTATGTTTGTGAAGAGGATGGGTATTTATGCTCTCGATTACGGGGATTAACTCTGACGTTGCTGGGTAAAAATATAACGCAAGGTCTGACATGCTGCTTTAGCTCAGCGGGAGCTGGAGCCCAGCTTTTACGAGGTAAACAGGTCACATACGCTTTAACTCAGACTATCTTTTCTGCGACTCATTACGCCATATTTGTGTTTGACCGACCAATGCTAGCTCGCCACTTCTGGTGGTTTAGCTGATCAGGCCACTTTGTTGCTAGCCTGCGGTTGGCTTGATTAGCATTGGGGGATTTTATGAGATGGGATCGGCAGGCAGAGCGTGGGAGTGTGTGTGTGTGTGTGTGTGAGAGAGGAAGAGAGAGAGATAAAGAGATTGCAGAGGAGGGATGTGATGCACGACAGGTGTCTTCAGAAGGACTGTTTGTATGGTTGGCCTTTTCAACAACCACACATTAATGCAAAACAATTGCGTCGCAAATGATTTGTTAAGCAGACACCAAATAACTAGTTACAAGCAGTATTAAACATACTGACATTTTAAGCATAAACATCAAGATTTATAAACACAACCTGAGCAAACTTGTCGAGTCAACTTTATTTATACAGTGCTTTTTACAATTTGCATTGTTATAAAGCAGCTGTACATGAAACATGTTGACTATAAGCAAAACATTAAAGTTATACAAGTAAAAAAACAAAAAAGTGAATGAACACAGAAAACAGACACACATACAGATTCATACACGGCCACATAAAACAAAACTCCACACGCACAGAGAAAAAATACACATGCACTGATACAGGCACATGCACACACACAGCGTGGTTAATAAATAAATTAACCAGAATGTAACATTTTAAAGTTACATTAATAAATAAGAAAACGTTAAATCCTAAAGATGATGTTAGCAGCCCCGCCACCCCCCAGTCAGGCAAACACTGCAAAAAAATATGCATACGGTGGCGGGGAACATAACACTCCAATGGAGAAAAAAGCCTTGGGAGAACCCAGGCACAACCAGGGGTTTGTCCTGATCAAACTTCACAGAATTGTTAAAGAACTGTTAAATGTAATGAAAAAATTGTAATTTCTGCTGTACCAGGGATCATGAATGTAGTCACACAATGGCAGTTTTCTGTTTGAGGCCTGAGGAGTCATACCATTAGTTCAATCACATCCATTATTCAGACTTGTTAGCAGAAACAGGGTGCGATGACTCAGACGCCCCTAAAGCACAACTGAGAATATAAAGGCTCTTGATGAAATTCACTGACTTATTAAATTGACTTTTTAACCTATACTGTTTAACTTCACGGCGAAAATAACATATGGACATTTAAGAAGCATTTATATGCCAATGCAATCTTGATGTATTATCCTGTCTTACTTATTTGTTTATGTTTTATCTAATCTATTGAATTGGTGCTGGATTCATAGAATTGTATATCTGGATGCCCACAATCTAGATTTTTATAAGCAATTCCTAATGTAAACAAAGTGAGGGCTAATGGCTCCCCCTAGTGTTCATTTATGAACATCACTAGTCCCTTTAGCAAACCCCTATTTACATGTATTAGAACAGTAATGTTAAATAGTATATAATTTGTGTATAATAATAGTTGCTTTTTAAAATAAAATAAATATGAAAAACACAACAACTATCTATATATGCCCATGGACAGACAAGAAACAGCATATAAATGTAGTATATTGCATCATTCTTTACCATTAGTAATATTGCATTTGATTCCAAGTAGTGGAATAAAGTGGAAAGAATAGAAAGCTCTCTTCTATTCCAAATCTGAAAATAACCATAAATAATGTACATTTAATCGCCAAGAAAGACAATTGTGTACTGCTTTATATATGAAGAAAAAATATGACAGAATCGAAATAGTTCAGCATCTTTAGATTGGGTGAGGATATTTAAACAGCCTCGTCTTTGATCGGGAGCTCTGGGACAGTTGGCGCCATCATCGGGAAAGTTGACGTAATGAAATGACAAAACCAGAGCTTTCCGATATTTGCCTTGAGCAGATGGCACACTCCTGTATTATTCGTCTTCCGCCAAATTTTAGTACCAGTTTAATTAAACTCACACTACTTTCTCACTATGTTTAAAAGTCAATAAAAAATGACCAATAAATAAATGTACCTACTACCGCTTTAAATGATACATTATTTTCCCGTTCACATAAAATATGACTGAAAGGTATAGGAATGGAGATTTGACCAATCAAAGGGCGGAATCCGATTACAGACAGGCCGCTCATCCAATCAAAATCTCCCGCAGGCGGGATGTAGGTGAAGTTCAGGATAGCGCAATACTACTCTCAGTTTGCCTTTCTCGACTTCGCGGCAGGGATAACGAAAGGTAACGTAACGAAACCGCTGCTTTGTTCACTCACGTCCGCGACAAGCGATTGAGGTACAAATAAATACATCAGATACAGTGTCACGTTTGAAAAAACATAAAACTCGCTAGACGTCCGAAGAAGGAATACTCGGTCATGTGTCGCCGTCCATTCGGGCAGTAAAACTGTTACAATTGGGGAGTTTTCCACATGAGCCTTGCGCTCCGTTGCGGGTGCGAGGCGATGCCGATAATTTCATCCGGAGAGATCGGTGCGAATGCAAAACCAGGAAAAGTGGGACTTATTGTTCTTGTTACTGTTTTGTAATCCGGACTCTTGTTTAATAACTGGCTGACGTGTGGGGAGCGTGGTGGGGGGCTGGCTGAAAAAGCAGCGGCACGAGAGGAGCACAGGGGCTGAGATTCCTTAAACACATTAAGTTTCTTTAATAACTTATCCGTCTCCTGCTGTCTCTTTTACGCTTCATGATATAATGCAACCGCTTGTGTATAAATCGCGCAGGAAACGTCGGGATTTGTGTTGGATCTGTTCTTGTAGCGGTTTTGAGACCACTGGCTACAAGTTCATGGATGTTTACGTCAGTGGATTGTTTTGAAGTTTGTAAAGTTTATAAAGACCAGCCGTCTTTTCATCACTCCAACAGTTTTGCATTAAAGTTTTAATATATGGCGTATTAAGAGTACTGGTTAAAATGGTCGAGAATAGAGGATTTGTCCAGAGAGAGGATGTTTACCGCTGGTTTGCCATTCTGAGCTCGGCACAGAGGGCTGAGTTCCTCTGTGGCCTTTTGGACCTCTGCGTGCCCGTCGAACTGCGCTTCCTCGGCTCGTGTCTGGAGGACCTGGCCAGGAAAGACTACCACTCCTTGAGGGATGCCGAAATCAAAGCCAACAACCCGGCTGACCTCGCCAACCTCACCAACATCACGGACGAGGTCGTGAGGAGCAAGCTCCTCGTCTCCCTCGCGCTCCTCAGCTCGGACAACCGGGTGTCAGCGGGCGTTTTATTTCGGACCCTCACTCACATCGACACCATTATCAATAACTACGGGCTTCAGCTCAACGATGGCCAGACGGGGGAACAGTTTTTGCTCCTCTTCACCATGGCATCCAATCACCCCGCTTTTAGTTTTCATCAGAAGCAGGTGCTGAGGCAGGAGCTGGCGCAGATCCAGGAGATCCTCCAGGTGACAGTTGGGGATGCGCCGTCGACGTCACATGGGGGCGGGACCACTGGTGTCGCGACCCCGCCCTTTTCTACGTACATCACCACTTTTGCCTCCAGCAAGGCCGGATGTCCGTGCTGCACAAAGGTGAGAATTCGCAGGTGTAGACATACATAGAAATGTTGTCATCAAAATCTTGAATTACTAGGCCACATCAACTCCAGATATATTGATCTGATTTATTCAGAAGAGATCAATAACAGGGAAAAATAATAAACTGAGTTCAGCCGGTACAAAAAAGTCTGAGAATCTCACAAACGTGTAATGAAATGTAGCAAATTATGTTTTTAACTCAAACATTTCAGTTTGGTGAGTCAACAAGCAGGCTTGTGAAACAAGGTAAGGGTAGCATTGAATTTCAGGGGAACATTGGTGACCCTGCCTATGAAAACCAAGTTAAAGCCTTTTTCTGTAAATGTTGAAATCATTCTACATAATGTAATAAAGAACGTTCTGTAAAATATAACCTTGCATCTTTAATATTGATATGTCGATGATTGAAATCATAATGAAATAACGATTGAAAACTTTGATGCACATGACCTCATTATCAAAGTTTGAAACTTTATCAATACAATACCAAAACCCTTCAATTATGGAGCATGATGTTGTCAATAAATAGATCTGAGAGTGAGGTGATATCATCTGATGTAACGCAAGCAGTTCTGGTGCACATTGCTTTGTAAAATCCATGTTTATTAATCGCTTTAAAGTAAGTAAGTGTAATATAAATTTACCACGAGACTGCATGTCCTCATGATGTTTTGTTTTTTCGACATATCTTCATGTCTAAGCAGGAAGCGCAGTGCCCCCGCGGCGCCTATTTTGCAGTGCGGTTTGATAGTTAAAAAGTTGAACTAGAAGGAAAAAACCCAGGAAAGCACACTCTGGATGTATTAAGTCTGATAGTGTGTTTATTTCGTAACCACGATTAGTATTTAAAATACTTGCTATGTGGTTGCCAAATAACATTACTCAAAGTTGCTCATTTGTGAAAGAAACAAAAAAATCTGCTTAGACAAACCCAACATCGAATGAAATAACAGAGTCAGATGGTCAGTGTTTTCACCGAGTCTTTTGTTCGGGGATCCCCGAAAACCAGAAGTGTTGTCGGCATCGACCTGAGCTCATGAGATCTACACATGCTGTCGAAAAGGTTTTCGGAGGGGGGGTGTAAGCGGAAAGTACCAAGTGAGGGGAGAGAAGGCGGTTCTGTTTAGTGATTTGTTGGTTTTGGCTCTCTCCTAGTGAAGCTCAGCACATTTCTTCGTGCTTAAATCAGCCCTCTGTGTAAGTCGTATGTGATTCATCAGGAACATCCGACCTCTCGTTCGTTTGAGAGGCCTGTGCACGAGACGGAACGTAAACAAAAGCATGCACTCTTTTGTCTTGAACATATCGAGATCGCAATAAAGATGGACTGAGACTTTGTGTGTGAGTCTGGGGCCACTTTATGAAACGGGTGTTACTACATCTTACATGTGTTTATTTTATACATGTTTATATGACTTCAAAGCTGTACTTTTGAGTGGCTTTATCGTCGATTACGATCTGCTTCAGCTGGGACTCCCAACAGAAGGCTTTTCAAAGAGAGGAAGAGAGATTTGGCAGTGTGGAATAGGGATGTTGCAATGTGGACTGTACGGCACTCGTAATTGGTTTCAGAGCTGCTTCGCTAGCTGCTGTGCTTCGCATATGTGGGACTGAGCCGGAGGCGTGGCCTCAAGGGAGGAAAGGGGTGGGGCTAATATATTTATTGGCTCTGTCAGTCAACTGTCACTCAGAGCAACAAAGTGAAACATTTTTCCATTTATGTTTGTTTTGGGAGGGGAAACACGGTTAGATGTTTTGCCCTCGACAGAACGGAAATACAAAAATAACAAAAAGTGACAAGATAGCGCATGTGCTTGAGTTGGCTTCATTACCAAGATGACTAATTATAGAACAGTCGTGTACTACCAGCAAGTCAATGACTCACTTGTTATGTAAGTCAAAAGCAGTGGTTCTCAACTGGTTTCCTGGCATCCCAACAAAATCAGATGTCTGCTCTTCTATAGTTTGGGCTTTGGTGTTTCGTTGTGATGCGTTGAGTGTTACTTTCATTTAAAAACTCAACAAGCCTTGAAGTTTTTGTCTTTTCACTTTACAAAGTAATTCACTGTACAAATCGTGTTTATGGTTCTCCAAGATCAAGGCATGTATTTGAAACAATAGGAAATTTCTTTTGCACGCCGTCTACAGAGGAATTTGCACAAAATAACAGGGTTGATGGAACACTTTGACGTCAAAAACATAAGGCATGGTATTTGAAGAATTTACTTCTTGCTTTAAGAAGTTGATAAGCCTGTTTATTTTATTGTTTTAACCTATGCACTGTTCGCATTTAAAATACTTGTTCTCTGATTTCCATGACAGATGTGCCACCTATTAAATGAGAGTCTCTGGTCTAATGCTTTTTTTAAGATCTTTTTTTAAATTTTCCTTTAAATTTGTTATTCTGTCTTTGCTTTCAAGATACACTTTGTTTTATTTGCTGGTAACAATGTATTTTTCATAAACACCCTCAATACTTAATACAAGGAAATGTACTGTGTCTTGCCACCACTCTTTTAATCTTCTTTTGGCTTCAAGGCTTTATTTTAAATAGTCCTTCCAAATTAATTATATTTTATTTTTTGTTAAAATAGTCATAAAATGCTGTTTAGAAGATGGATTATATATAGGATAGGATATCAAACCACAGAACATGTCAACTACTCCAATACAGAATAAACCAATACTGAACCCTTCACAGTGTAAGAAAAAAGCCAGCCGGTGTGATGTCACTAAAATTAAGCAGTTGTGACATCTTTGACAATCCGCCAATGTATGTGTATGACCTTTGACCTCTTCTCCAGACCCCGCAACAAGAGGTCACGGGACGTCAGACGGATGAAGGCTTAGGTCCTGAGATCATGTCCCCAAGCCAATCGCTCTTGTGCCAGGAATTGCCACTCAAAGCGCACGCCGGAAAACCCTGCAAAGGTGAGTTCCTAAACTGTAGACTATCCCACTAATCCAGGCAGCGAATGGACAATGATGTATGCAGGACAGGGTCAAAGGTTCTACCAGCCAAGCATTATAAAAAAACAATGCTGAAAGGTTGATTTAAAGCCAACATGCAAACACATACGCTCATAGAACTGTTTTAAAGCGAAGTGTCATTTATGTGAGACAGCTGGTGGAAAATTGTGCCTCCCCTTAGGTCTGTTCCAGCAGAGCGAGATAAATTCATCACAGCAACAGTTAGTAGATCTGTCAGCTAGATGTTTGTCCCGGGGCTTAAAGTTTTCCGGCACCGTGCCGGATCTCCGGCCTGGGCATTTGACTGCAGAAAAAAAATACATTTAAAAACATTACATTTGTTATTGATATCAGTTCGAGTTCATAAGTTCACCTACCAATGGAATTAGAGGAACACGGCTATCACTCTCAACCAAACAAACATTACTAGCCAATCAGAATCAAATTAGGGCATGTCTTGGATGCCGGAGTAGAGACGTCACTTTGGAGGGTAACGTTAGCAAGCGAACGGTCATCTGGATTGAGAGTAAGTTAAAGCGAAGGGCAGCTTTTAAGTCCATTATGACAAATATGACATGCAGAAATTGGAGACTGTGACATAAAGATCGATAACTTTTTGTTGTTTCGGCAAATCATCTAATCAGACCTCTGCTTTCACTTCACGTCACACAAGCGCACATCGATTGAGATATCAAGGATCGATTTCTAAAGCGTCTAAATCGTTTACAGCTTATTGCACCTAACTCACAGAGTTAAGTCATACACATTGTCGTTTTTGAAAGAAAACGGATGACAATACATTAGTGACTGCAGCCTAATAATCCTGGTAATCTATGTGGTTGATATGACTCAAATAAAAGAAAAGAGAAGCTCGTTTGTTTGTTCGTGTTCTCGTTTCACAATGTGTTATGCAAAAAATGCCAGTAGGAGTTTAAAAATGGAAAAATAAAACTGCCTCCACTAATCATTATTTAAAAACACGAGTTTAAAAAGGTGATCACTTTTACTTTGTTGAGGGCTCATTTATGCTAACCTGCTTTTACCAACTGTGATCTCATTACTATTTGTTGTGTATGTGACTTGTGCCATATCATCACCATTAATACCAATGAAACTAATGATTAAATTACTACTAGAGCACAAAATAGTTTAGTAGAGTATGAAATTCATCATAGATCTGGTCGGTTTATTTTGTTCTCAAAATGCCACCCTTGATAAGCCAAAAAATGTGAGTCTTATTTGTTTTCTATTTAAAAAGTAGGATTTTTATCATGATGAATTTGGTTGAATTTGGTACGTTAAGCTAGGTTTTATATACAATAATTGCATAAAACTAACCATGCAAAAATAAAACATTTTGCTTTAACCCCTGTTGTCCACTGAAGGAAGTCTGAAAGATTTGCAAGCTGGTTTGTGCTGTGAAAATGTTCAATTGTATATTGTTAGACTGTCTTTAAATAAGGATGTTTAAAGTAGCAGAACTGAGGTTTTATTTACGTCATCTTTAAAGGCATACGTTACCCAAAAATGAAAATTCTGTTATCATTTACTCACTATCATGTCATTCCAAACCTGTATGACGTTCTTTCTTCTGCAGAACACAAAAGAGGATATTTTGAACGTTACAACGTTGGTAAACAAACAACATTGACTTTTATTGTATGATCACAAAACCACTCAGACATTTCTCAAAATATCTTCTTTTGTGTTACACAGCAAAAAGATCCACAGATTTTGAACTACATAAGGATAAATAAATGGCAAAATGTATATTTTGGATGACTATACCTTTAAGACCCATACACACTTAGCATTGTAACTGTTCAATCAAAATGCTTGATATTTATATTCTAATACTGAGTTAATTATTTAGTTGAAGAGCTCATTATATTCATTGGGGTCTTTGACTCTAGTGGTAAGATTTAACTCTGTTTGTGGCAGTGGACTCTGCACTCTGTGTCTGGTTTTGTGTCTTATCATGGACAGTGTAAATAGACACAGTTCACACGATTCCCCAGAGTTTGCGATCCCAACTTGCCAGTGGAACTTGAGCGAACCGAGCTTACCGTGTGTTTGAGGAGAAATCTTTACCAGGCTTTTCTGTGTTTGTCCTGAGAATACTAGAGACACAACTTGGTGTATCTCCAGAAACAACACAGAGACCTTCATGTTTGTTGAGTGACTCAAGTGTGAAGTTTCGGGCTCTGTTTGGCCTAGATGTTGGCTCAGTCATCGACTGTACCAGATGTCACGTTCACACACTAAACAGTCCACAAACTCAGAAAAGTTCAGACATTTTTGGAAATGTATATAATTCCCTGCATGTCTTTGGCCTTATGATCCCTCAATGACTTTCTTTCTGCTGTGAAACACAAAAAAAGATATTTTGAGAAATCTCTCTGGTTTTGTGTCCATACAATGGAAGTCAATGGGGGAAAAAATATATGTTTTTTTGTTATGCAGAAGAAAGAAAATCACACAGGTTTGGAAAGACACGAACATATTTCATGTATACATTTTGCCAGTGTCAAAGACATGGTCAGCCGTCTAAACCACCCTGGTAACAGAGACCGAATCGGACCCCGTCCATTGCATATCTACTCCATAACATAATGGAAATGAGGAAGGGTTTTGCACTCAGCGGGTGTGTTGACCCAGCGTTCATTCGAAACGAGAGTTGTGTGACTAGACGCAGCAGGTCGGACGTTGTAGAGACAGACTCTTGTTTTGTCTGCCAGTAATTTAATGCGTCTCCACTGCATTACCTCATGGGCTTCACCGCATGCCTTAAGCAAGAGTCTCAGCCATCCGTCAACACCCTCACGCACAGATACACCAATCCGTGCACGTGCTGTTTTACCAAACCAAACCACAAATGTCTCACAAAGCCTAGATTTGCACCCACGCAAATGTGAGTGAATCTTTATCGGCTCTGTTCTAACATTCTCTGCTCGGATTGGACTTCGAAAAGTCTTTGAGGTTTAATCGTACGAGCTGTGATGTCTTGGATCAAAGGGGGTAGGGACAGCTGTTCTTCAGAAGAGGATTTCGCAGGGCCCACAATGATAACAAAGGCATTTTTGGAAATTCCCAAACGTTGTGTTGTGCTTATTGAGCGGTTCTTGCACAAACACTGTTTTTCAACGTTCACAATAAAATGGATGTGCTTGTGGCGTGTGTGCAGCAGTTCTAATTCTGCATGCCTGTTCTTGAGTTTCCGTGTGTGTGTGTGAAATAGTTTTAGTGGGTAACCAGAGCTGTAAGAATGAGAGAATGCTTCGGATTAGCGGGCCCAGAATTGGGTATGTGGCAACTGCAAGGCCCAAAGCATGCAGAACACAGAAAGCCTAGACCGTAAGGTGTCTGTATGTAAATCTAGAAGAGAGAGAGAGACGTGTGTCAGTGTGTGTGGATTCTTTAGAAAGAGACGGTCTTATGTATACACAAATATAACACGTGTGTACAGATTTGCCGATATTTTTGAAAGTCAGATAAAAATGCACAAATAGGGGGGATATAGCATTAATCTTTCTGACTGTAACAAAACAAGTGTTTTTGTGTTTAGACACTCGGGGAATTGAGAGAGAAAGGTTGAGAACTTGAGTCAGAGAGTTGTGTAGCCATGTGTGGATGAGACCTTTAGCAGAAGTCGACTTTCAAAAGTAAGACTAGATAACCATGCAAATTTTACCTCAGCATGTACTCTGCTTTCTAAGAAACATGAAGATTGTTCTTCATTTTTGGTTAAAACTATAATGTAAGTATTGAAAATTACTACTATTTAAAGGTCCAGTGTGTCATTTTTTGGAAGATCTACTGACATGCAATGGCAAATGGGAAATGCAAAAAAATAGACATAAGTATGTGTTCAGAGGTGGATAAAGAGCTTACACAATGAAGCGTTATGTTTTTATCACCTTAGAATGAACGATGTCTATCGCTATACATCGCAGGTCCCCTTATGAGGAATTTGCTTGTTTCTACAGTAGCCCTAAACAGACAAACTGCTTCGCAGAACGCGTTTCGTAAATACGTTATCTGCTTTGGCAAAGAAGCGAAAATGTGACGACATCTTCACCCTGTGTCAGTCACCGTAGTGCTTCACAAGGGAGGGGGGAAGTGAGGTGTTAGTTGCCATTCGTAACCTCACCACTAGATGTCGCTAAAATTCACAAAATGGACCTTTAAAACTTTGTATTTGTCAGATTTAACGGTATTTATGTCTCAATTATAGAACATTTGAACAGATTATTTTACATATTATATTATATAAAAGTGTGAAAAAACGTCTCGTTCGCTGTTATGGGATCTGAACCAATCATTAACCAACATTTGAGAAATTTCAGATGAGAAGTGGAGAAACATAAAGAAACATAATATGGCAGCCAAGCGATGAAAAGTAAGATCATTGGTTCAGGTCAGCTGCACCTGTGCACATTCATGATTCATTGGGGTCTGGTGCTGAAAGGTCACGTGGGAAGACAGGAGAGAGGACAGGTGGGTACCCATAATGCCCTTGGGCAGTGTGTGAAGGTTAGGGGGAGGACAGTAAACAGTGTTGCTTAAGTTTTCTGTCTCTTCATGTTATAGCATGTTAAAATAATAGTCAATATTCAAACTAGGGTGTGACATTGTAACATTATGACCCTGAAAAATTGATTCCTACAAAAACTTGATTTATTATAAATCCACAGCATAATTTAGGATAATTTAAACCTTAAGCTTCTTTTATAAAGTATACACAATGTCCTTATTCTTCTCTATTCCGTCTACATCTCACCCATTTATCTGTCCGTCTTTACTTTGTAGTTTTTTCTCCCAAGTGCTTCACAAAATCTCTTTTTCTTCCCTGCCGATGCATCACTCTGGGTTTGTAGTTCGCTTTCACTCCGCGACACACACACATGTATACTAACACACGCACTGTAATGAGAGGTTTGATAGGCGTCTCTCTTTTGCCGTAAGGGGAACGCTTTCTCCGCTTCGAAACATTCCAGATGAGCTCACACTCGCCTGGCATAAATATGAAAGGCGAAGAGGCCTTTAAAGCAAAGTTTCCCCCAAATTACGATATTTATGTACCGTCATACCTCATATTTTATATGTTTAAAGTCGTACAGGAGTTTTATAAATGAAAGTAACAATTCTCAACATCTGCTCTCCTTGGTTTGGAAAAAAGTAGCCAAGTCAGATTTCATGAACTCCTCCAGGAACCCGAATGATTCATTTCCGAATCAGATGGATTTCTCCCCTTTCTGCAAAAGATTTTTTTGGTTCAAATTTTGAGGTTAACTTTACCTTTAAGAGCAATTTTGGTCCTAGAAAGTTGTAGACAAAGATGCATCAAATGTTTCTGTGAATGAAACTGACGGAGAATCGAAGGCTATTTACTGCTCTTGACTCTGTCGATATGACGTGTTGAACTCACAGAATTTCATTCAGCTCCCTCTCTCTCTCCAAACACACACACACACACACTACAGGAAGGGCTGACACTGCAGGGTATATTTAACACGCTCGCCCATGTGTACAGTGAGCAGACTTCTGATGTGTCTCCGCTCGCTCCTTCTTGTGTTTGTGTATTCACAGGAGTGGCGTCTGTAATGTGAGTTTGTGATTGCAAGTGGTTCAATTTCATGCTTTTAAACTGCTGTTGGAAACGGAATAATGTACATTTTCTGGTTGTCGGACATAAGTGGAATATGTAGGAAACTTAATCTGTGGTAACGCAAAAGAAGATATTTTGAAGAATGTTGGTCAGCAAACAAAATTGGCCCCCATTTACTTCCATTGTGCGGACACAAAACCAAACCAAGTATCTTCTTTGGCGTTTTTCGCAGTAGAAAGAGTAAAATACGGGTTTTGGAAGACCTGAGGGTGAATAAATGAGGACAGGTTTATTTATTCATTTGGTTCTGAGAAAAGTTGAAGCATCATTTGTATGTAGGTGCAGCTTGGTTTGATTTATTTGAATCTGATGCATTTTTGGTCTCTGTCCTGCTCACAGATACCGTATAGTACATGTGTTTTTTTCTTTTTATAATAAAGTGCATTTGATAGTGTGCCATTCAAAGCTCGTGTGTTTGAATAAATGCCTCAAGGCTTAAACTCTCCTGTCAGGTTCTTACCTCTTAGGTAAATATGCTGAAATTGGTTCTAACCTGTCACACACCACCTGGGATAAATTCTTGAGGATTACTCACATGTTATTCTCTCAGCAGCCTATGATAATTCTACATCATGGAAGGAAAAATGTGTACTTCTTAAGGAATAGTTTAACATTTGAAGATCCCCAATTTGTTGAATCTTCAAAAAGTGCATTTATCATTCACAGAGCCAATCCAAACTACAGTTGGTTAATGGATTTATTGAAACAATTGGTTTGTGTAAAAACATATTTCAAGAATTTAAACTTCAAGTAGCATGATAACTGGACACAATTAATTTATATTTGAGGATATAAATTGTCAACAAGATACAATTTCATATGTTAAAAGCAGGCAACAATATAAATGAACATAACTGCTTATAAAACCCCTTCAGAGTGTTTCTTCAGTTTCATGTGGATTTCAAATTAAAGAGGCGTATTTTATAGGAAGTACTAGGTTTAACTTTAATAATAATATAACTCTGCATATTTTTTCTTTCTTTTGAAAGTACAACCCATAATGAGTTAGGAGACACTTTTGTTTTCTTTCAGTGTATGTTGAAAGAATTGATCTGAGAGGAGTCACAGACAAACCGACCGAATATACCCTAGACGTGAGTTATTTATCAAATTTCAGTAAAAGTTGTTTTGTAATCTTATCTTTAGCATCAATCTATCCTTACATTACTTTCATCAAACATTTTTTGTTTGATTCAATTTTAATTCTAATCCTTTTTTATTTGTGGCGATCGTCTGTCCTACCTTCCTTTTGATTTCAAAGATTCTGTGGTCTGATTCCACTCTTTCGACCATCAGCAAAACCCCTCAGGAAGTGCTGGAGTTCATCTCCCAGGTGAGTGATTGACAGCAGATCACGTGTGTGAGAAATGCAGAGCTGGTGTGTAAAGTCAAGAAGTCCTGACAAATCAACTAGACTTAAAGGAATAGTTCACCCAGAAAAAATGATCTCATCAGATATTAACGTTCGTGTCATTTAAAGGCGTTTTTTTTATTCTTCTGTGGAACACAAAAGAAGATATTTTGAGAAATGTCTTGGTGGTTCCGTGGTAATACAATGGAAGTCAACGGGGGGCAGTTTTGCTACCAACATTCTTCAAATATCTTCTTTTGTGTTCTGCGAAGAAAGAAAGTCAGACAAGTTTGAAATGACATGGGGGTGAAGACCAGATGTAAAACAGTAAACATGTTCACTGATTAACACTGATAGATTGTGTCTCTGTTCTCTTTCTTCAGCTCTCTCAACTCTTTCCTGATGAATGTCTGGAAAAACTCCTGCCGCCGATGCCTGGACTCACGAACGATGTTGCTCACGAACTAGATCCTCGGTATTTTTGCGAATTATGTACTGCATAATATACATGAACAAAAAAACGAACGAATTAAAATTCAGAAAGCTAAACCTTACATTTACATTTAGTCATTTAGCAGACGGTTTCATCCAAAGCGACTTACAAGTTGGGTAAACAATGGAAGCAATTGGGTCAACATTAGGACAACAAAAAGCTTAAGTGCAATAAAAACATGTCTAACAAAGCCTACTACAGTGTACAGAGCTGTTTTTATATAGATCGAGTAGAAAAGATTTATAAATCAGGAATGATCGGACAGGTGCTTAAGAAAAAATATTTAAAAGCAGTAGAAGCACACCATAATTTAGGTTGATGTAGGTCATGTGTCGTACACCCCTAATATAATAGCATCATAATAATATTATAATATTTAATACATTTAAAGCACTTTAAAGTAAGATGCTGTTTACTTTTAAATATATTTTTACAGTTTAACTATTGATATGCAGAATGAACATCTTTAAAAGGATTAGAAAATATCTAGATATATTTTTGCACGATGTTGATCTTGTTTTTTCCTCATATTGAAGTGTTATATGTGAAAATGTTTCTTGACCCCAAACAGGTGCTTGACCTCCCTCCCGCCTCGAGTTCTCAAACATGACAAAGTCTCTTTATTCTTCAGCACCTCGTCCACACCTCAGCTCCCCACCAGCACAAGTAAGCCTGTTCTCCTCCCTCTCGCAATGGTCCGTCCCTCACTAGTCTCATAGAGATTCGTATATAGATCAGACCATCTCTCGGGGAAATGGGGGACGGATTCTATTTCAGTTCAATTCGATTTGACCTGCTTGTGCTGGGAAGTCTCAAAAGCGATGACCTCATCTTAGGTAACTATTAATAGGATGATAGGCCACTAGAACCAGGATGTGTGTCTATGTGGTGGTATTTAAACCGGCGGGGGGAAGGGACGGAAAACCCTGCGGATAGAGATGAACATTAGTATACGTAGAAGAAACATAGTAAGCATGTCTGTACTAGTTTTAAGTGCAACAACACATTCAAATCTGAGCAAAGTCACTGTCTTAAAAGTGAACTTGCAGCTATATTTCATATATTTTTATACTAAATTGCAATCTTTTTCCACTCACATTGATTTGTATTCCATGTATTTAAGATGTTGGCTGTCTGCTTCAATACAGAACAAGCAGGTGAGCATAACAATCACACATCCCTGGTACAACTTTTATTTGTCTCAATCCATAATTATTTCGCTCCGATCTGCAGGCCCATCTGTGGGGTTGCCAGCATCCAGCCTGTCTTAGGAATCCACGCCTCCCTCCCGCTGAACTCCTCGGCTCACCTGCCTCCTCTCCCCCCGCAGACGCCGATGGCCATCCTCCCAAACAGTACCGTACCCATGGGGGAGGGCAGCCCTCCACAGGCGCATCTCCCAAATCACGGACCCCAACAGTCGCAGCCCAGCCTGGAGCAGAACGGCATTCTAGACTGGTTACGTAAACTGCGGCTGCATAAATACTACCCGGTCTTTAAACAGCTGACCATGGAGGAGGTATGTAACACAAAATCTTAGGGGGCCAAGCCTTTGTGTCATGTTGTTTGGACTAAGAACCACCCACTTAGACATGTGTGAAAGCCTATAATTTTGTCCATCAAAAAGTACAGATTTTTTTTATTTGTACGTTTATGTTTGGCAGACGCTTTTATACAAAGTGACTTCAAGGTATACATTTATTTTTCTTATGTGTGTTCCTTGGGGATCGAACCTATGACCTTTGTGTTGCTAATACGATGCTTTTGAACTACGGGGCTATTAACCGATCATGGTAGTAAAGCGAACGGTCTTCTTTAAAACAGGCTTCATTTTCTTTATACTGCATTTTTTGTTATGTTTAACCTGGTCATCCCTTGACCATTTCTTGTACATTCACCCAGTACCCTTGTAAAAAATACCCTCTCCAACGCTCTTTCCAGCTAAATCTGTTTTTTGCTTCTTATTGCTTTTTCAAACCCAGAGTTTTATGGCAATAAATACAGCAATCTTCAGATAAGAGGTCATACAAATGTTTTATGACTTCAAACTCACATTTTCGACAACTTGTATCGCCTGAGAAGTTTAGAGAATAGATTGGGAGCATTTGCAGGCCAAGCGAAAAACAATTCTCCCGACAACGAATCTAAGTTAGGATCTCTTTATTCCTTCTCAGTTCCTCGCCCTCACAGAAGACGATCTAAACAAATATGACCTCACCCAGGGGGCCAAGAAGAAGCTGAAGACTCAACTGGAGCTTCAGAAGTGAGTTTGTTTTTTTAACCTAAAAATCACTTGGAAATACCTTGAAATATTTTTAAGAATTTGTAAAGGTTGGTCACATTTGAGACAGAAGTATAGGCCTTGGGGGTAAATGTTCAACTCCTACATTGCAGATCGCTTCCTTCAGATAAGGTGTTCTTAAACACGGGACTTCCTTTGCCAGTTTTATCGCTGTTACAATTATAGTAGCCTAGGTTTTTCCACTGTTTTGGTGTGTAATGGTTAAGCTTACAGTTTGAAGTAATGAGTTCGATTCGAGATCAGCAAGTTTCCATTGCACAGGTAGAGTTGTGGGAACTGAGGTAATGATTGGGATGTTTTCCATGCCTGGAAACAACAAATTCAAGATTATACTGTTTTACTAGTCTTTACTAAACATGAGTTATTTGGAGTTAACACACAAACTTTATTAAATACCAAATATAGTTTCGTTTTTTTTGCTGTTGTTCTGGTCTGAATCTGGAAGCATGACTATCTGTATTTACAGTTTAAGTTTACAGTCATCAGGGAATGTTGGCATGTATTTGTGCATGCTGCCCTCTAGGGGTTATTTCTGGGAATAACAGTATGTAAAAATCATATTTTGTCTCTTGTTGCCAGAGAGAAGCTAGAGAAGAGATACCTGATGTCTCAGTTTCCAGTTTCATGTGGGGGGGTTGCCAGAGTGACACCGTCCAATCACGTCGGACCCCTGACAAACACGCACGCCGGAACTGGCACAGGTACACACGTCTGAAACTTAATCCCAGATAAAACACCAAATATTCAATGTGCCAAAGTTTTTTTTTATGTGTTTAATATGCATGGCTTAAAAAATCATTTTTCTGTAATTATTAGTTGTCTATATTTATTATTATCTATATTTTTTTATCTTCCCACAATTTCAGGCTAACATGAGCATTTTCATACTAAGTAGTATTTTATGTTGCAGGATGTTAAGGTATCACAAAAAAAAGAAAGAAAATAAGAAAAAGGTAAAATGTAAAAAAATGAACCAAAAAGTTAGTTGGTTGGAAAAAGGTGCAAAATAGTCCAACTCGTAAAAATGCTGCATTTTACAAAGAATATTTCTAAATCGTATGAAACATATTTCAAAGAGACTAGAATCTAGTCTGTCTTCAAACACGTTGTATTTTTTTGTGTGTTTAGAGTTACGAGTAGACGTGGAGAACAGCTCGCTGCCCGTTCCACGAGACAGCGGCTCCTCCTCAGGTTACTCCAGTGCGCCTTCTAGTCCAATGACTCCTCTGTCACGTGACGCTTCTTTCGACCGAGTCAAAGAACCTCACAGGCGTAAGAATGATGTCTTTTTATATTTTAAGCATTCTTTATACAGGAACTGTTCATATATTTTTTTGCTTTTCAGGTGCAGACTCAAGTTTGGATCCTGGAGAGAAAGAGCGGTCCTGTTTTCTTCTCAATCCTGTCGTGTCCGCCAGTCCCAGCCGTCCCACTGCTCAGGTCCTCCCGGTCCAAAACGACCCCTCCCACATGAGTTTACCCCCACCCTCTCTGCCAATCCTCTGCCCGGGGCGAATCCACAACTCCTCCCGCATGCCCCGCCCACCCCCGCTCTGTCCAGAAGAACGCTCCAAACCGATGGGGTCCGGGGTCCGGCTCGACAACATCTACCCTGGGATGAGTTTAGACGGATCTTCCGGGCACCAAGACGTGTCGGGACCCCGAGGGCCCCTGGCGGTGCATCGTTCTCCTCCGGTTCTCATGGTGGACACCAGCACTTCTCTCACCTCCACATCCAACACCCTCCACCACGTCTCTCACCCCCCTTTACACCTGCAGGTGTCTTTCTCATCTCCACGTGCAGGATCTTACCCTTTCTCCACTCCGTCTTCCTGCCCATCATCCGGTTCCTCCACCAGACCTTCTTTTTCACCGGTCAGTGGAGTACCAAAATCAACGGCTAGCAGCGTTCCAATGGCGGCGGTACACGGCAACACCTTCTGTGTGAATAGTACGCCTGCGGTCACGCCCAGTTCCAGCCCGGCGTCCACAGAGAACACCGCCTACGCCTCCGTGCAAGCAAACAGCTCTAACTCCAGTTCATCTCTGTGCGTTTGTAGCTCTTGCGGTTGTAGCGGTAACTGCGGATCTTACGAAGCGTTACCAAGCAGTTACGCCGGATACTTTCCGCACCCATTTTCAGGAACATCGGTGTTCACATTAGGGCCTTTGCTTCATTTCAGCCCGCTGCTTACGGGAAGCGGTACCGCCTCCCCTTTTTCGTACCCCCTGGTGGCTCCGCCCATTTATAACAGCAGCCTATCGCACGACTCACAACAGAATTTCGTGCTTCCGCCGGTTCAGGGTTTCTTAGGGGGAGGCGTGTACCAGCCCAATGGAATGATGGGAAACTCGGGGCATAGGAAAACAGGGAATGTGTCCTGCTATAACTGCGGGTTCAGCGGGCATCGCGCACAAGATTGCAAACAACCAGCAATGGACTCAGCACAACAAGGTAACCGTGCATTCGTAGTTTGTTTGTTTATTTACTTATTTGATGATTTCACATTGTATATTTCTTTTTCAGGGACCTATCGTTTGAAATATTCTCCGCAGTCTGACAGCCAGGACTCAGGGGACTAAATGCCGAACTGGTTTCGGCCCTGCACCTTCATCAGTGTTCAAAGACACGTTACGTGAAACGTCGCTGAGCAAAGACTTGCACAAAAATCCCTGCAAGAGGATCAAATCTGATCAGTTATGGTTCTGATGAAACCTTTGTGCCAATAGAAGGCAATAGAAGATGTTTCACTTTGCACATTTGATCTTTGTTGCGGGATGTCGGAAAGAACAACTCAAACATACTTTCTTCTCTTCTGAAAGTATTCTGTGTTCATCCGGGCGTTTCACACCGTTTGTCGAACGTCCAGTTTGCACGAAGCAGCCAGCTGGAATAGGATATCGAGATTTTTGTACTGGAGATTCAAAAAGAAAACACTCGTTGGTGTCGGCTCTGTGGAAAATGTGTCTCGGTCTATCTCAGAATGTCACTTTAAGGTCTTTTGACCACCGTGAGGAATGTTGTCTGTAAAGAGCCCTTAAACATCATGTGTTAGTTGTATGTGACTGTTCTTTGTGTAATCATGTTGTATCTTTTAATGTACCCATTTTTAAAACATGTTTGCTACGTTTGAATTCTCTTTTATGTATCGTTGGGTTATGTTTTTAGAATCAATGCACTTGAGACAGCTGAAGGGTTACACTTCACCAACATTTAATTTTAACAGCTGGTTTTTGAAAAATTGCATCCTTTATAAATTTCTGGTTCTGAATTGGGAACTGAACTCATAAGGAAAAAAATGTTGTCACTCTAAGGTCACAGGTTCTTAAAATGCACAGTAGACATACAAGACTTTGATCAAAACGAGTCAAACAAACACCGTGAGTGTCACGCCAATCCAGTTTACCCAAAAGAATCCAGTCCATCCTGTCATTCAACACCAATTGAAAAATAAATCAAAGCGGTCATGATCCGTGTTTGTTTGGCCATTTCTGTAAAAAAACATTTTACAGAATATTTATATTATTACTTTTTTTCACAGTTGCTGGATCTGCATGTTGGCTTATAACTTCTCAGCTCTTTGTATTCTCATGTCTAGTATTATCACATGACTGCTTTTAACCTTAAATGACAATGCTGATGCAGCCGTTTTGTATTCGGAAGTGAATGTTTAATGAATTTTGATTGTTGGATTTTTGTATGTATCTGTTTGAGACATTTTTAAAAACTACATTTTTTTGAGAAATTCCTGTTGACTCGGCTTGTTTATTGGCCATTGGCCTGACTATGATACCCGGATCCTGAGTACCTACAATCTCCATAAGTTAACTGTCATTAGAAAACAGTGTTAATGGTCTTGTTTACCCACTTAGTTTGTCTTCTATTGTTTGACCAAACAGATAGTCCCAACACAAACTCACACCATTGCTGGAGGTTGGTAGAGACCCAACTTCATTTTTCCCATTTGTAGTTAGTACACAGGCCACAGATCTGTCAAACTCTGTAGTTTGTAATATAAGATTATTACATATTTTAATATAATAACATAGTATTTATATAACTATAATATAAAGCTTCAGAAAAATAGACCATTCCACATTTTCATTTAATCAGCGTTTCTAGATGTATTGTCTTTTGTGGTCATTCCGGTCCAGTGTCTCTTGAATTTCAACAAAATTCTCATAAAGTCATCCAACAGCAATGTGAAAGACTGACAGTATGACAATACATGTGAAAACTGCGATTAAAAATTACATACTTTTCAAGTATTATACTGATATGTTGCTTAAAAGTACATATGAACTTGTTTTCTTTGCAGTATTTGACGACTGAAAAAATACAGAGCATCTTTTCTGTTATTTTAACCTGTTTCTCCAGTTTTCATTTTCTCAAAATAGAATTATAATTTGTATTTAAAATTTGGGAGAAAAGTAGTTAGTTGTTCACAGAATAAACAAAAAAGGATAATTTTACCTAAACACATAAATAGTGAGTTCAGAAAATAATTTTGAAATGGACTTATTTTTCCCCCTGGCTATATTTATTCATAATATTGACTTTCAGTTATAATAAAAAGTGACAAAAGAGTAAAAAGTAGTTCTCGGAAATCAATTATTTTAAATGAGAGCAAGACAAGGTGTATATTTCTCTTTTATTTTTAAAATATCGACAGACGTAGAAGTGTGATATTGCTGTAAATATGAAATCTGAGAGCAGGACAAATGCAGAAATGAGTTTAGTTTGATAAAAGGTTGATAATTTGTGATGTAAACCCTCGTTCAAACAGTACTTTTGTACATTGCACATATTTGATTTTCTACATGTAAAACAACAAAGCAAAATATAACATCTCTTTAAATAAGAGCAAGACCATTACATTGGAAATAAATGCTCAGGATAAAAGGCATCTAAGCTTATCTGTAGATAAGACCGAGTAAAACAGCTCATGGTTATGTATTCATAAAGGCGTAAATAATTCTCTAATAAAATCGAGAGGATTAAAAGCGTGCAGCTAAACAAGCAGGGGATTTAAGTAGAATAGCAGATCGAGACCCGAGACATTCGTCTTACTGTATGACATTACAGTATACATTCTCCATTCACTGTATCATTTTCTTATAATTTACATTGTCCTTCTTAAACTTGCATTTTAAAGCTTAAACTACAATAAAATAGCATGTTTTTGTCCTTTCACTACGTCACATTTACTTGCTGTGGAAAGCGCTGACAATGTCTCTAAGGCAAGTAGGACGTTATATCAAACCTCAAGCTAGGAAAACACTCTCGACCTAGCTAGCAAAACCTCAAGAGGGTTTGAAAAAAACAAAATGGCTTCTGACAAGAAATAGCACACGGCAGAAAGCGGCTTATTTATTGACATTTACAGGTAAGAAAGTCTGCCCAATTCGATGAGAAGATTGTGAGCTATCCAAGTATTCCTCAAGCAGCGAGGGGGTTATATATCACCACCCCTTCAAGCTAAAACAGACTTATCCAATATCCTCTGAAACTATTTGACTTCTTAATGCGTCAGGTCATATTAAGAACTGAAACACTAAGGTGACTTTACAGCTCCACTCAGAAGTTTCTTTCAAGTTTTTTGTTTATGTTGGGTAAATGTTATTAAGAAACTGGATCATCGTCCAGCCAACCATAAACTGACCTACAAACACACGATCCCTCTGCCTATATATGACAACACAAATATGAGCGTCAAAGATACAGATCTAAAACGATTTTATGGAATTTAAGATTTCGCTTTGGGTCACAATTAGGATTGGTTGAGGGATTTGAGCCAAAAGGACTGAAAGTTCAGCTGGTTCCTTAAGTCCTATTGGGAGTTGGGGAAGAGGGGTGGGGTTGAATTTAGGGGAGAGGTCTTAAGGGATCGGGGTAAGCTGTATCATTGTCCAAGACCGAAAGCCAATCGTGTGCCGTTTTACGCAGTTCCAAATGTCTCCTGGGAGGCGTAGACCATGTACAGGAAGCCATCTTCATCTCTCTCGCGCTCGTAGACCTCGGAAATGGCGGTGGACACAGAAACCATGCTGTGACCGTTGACAAGCAGGAAGAAAGCCTGGTTTGAGTTGAGCTGGAGGCGTCTCCTGTTGGAACACACCCATAAAACGAAGGCATATTAGCAAAATCAAATAAGAATCGGGCTGATAAACAAATGTTGTTTTGTGTTTATGTTGGGAGAGTAGCACAGTATCAAATTAAATGAAATTGATTAAAATAGAGAAAAAGAGGAATAGATGAATAAATTAATAAATGAAATTAGATACAATTTTTGAATATTTTTTTTACCTGATTATCTTAATAAGTTCGCTCATGTTCACATGGTCAGGGACTAAAAACTTTGTTTTGTCCAGAATTGGCAGTTGCTTCTCCCCCTTGTATCTCTCAATGATCACCTGAAAAACAAATTGATTCAATAACAAAGAGCTTTCAGTATGAACTGCTGAACAATAAGTTATTAGGGTATATGTCGAACGTCACATGATCATTTGAGATCAGCCAACCTAGCTAGTTGTGTGCAGGACTGTTCAACGTTTAATCTTGAAAAATCGCATCCAGAATAAAAGTCTGTTTACATAATATATATATTATATGTCTGTGTACTGTACATATACATTTTGTATTTATAAACAGATACACATACTGCAAATGTATGTATTGAAGAACAATATAAAAATAAATCAACATTAGTATATAAATTAAATAAGATATAAATGTTTGCATCCAAATATTTCCTAATGTATACATAGCATCTGAATGTGTTTATAAATACCAAATACATTTGCATAGTCCACAGACATGCAATTATGTAAACACAAACTTTTATTCTGGATGTGATTTATCTGGATTAATCATTAAACGGCCCTATTTGCGTTTACTTTTTATGTGAATGAGAAGAAAATAATGGTTAATGTGAATTTGAAAGCAAGTTAAACTACATGTAACAGGCACATACAAATAACCTAAACTGGTTGCGAGGATACCTATTTTTCCGATATAAAGCCTGTTAAATAAATAGGAGTTCATATTTTAGGATAACATTTTTTTTTTAAATACACTGATAAAATGTTCACAATTAGAGCAGCTACGTAAAATTAGGTAGGGACTATTTTGGTTTCCGTTTTAAGAATAGCTGAACTCTTAAACTCCACCTTCTGTAAATCCAGAGGATTTAAGGTGAAAAATAAGATAATAGACCTTTCGGAAAATACTTTAGGAAGTGATTGGTGTCTATTCAGCCAACAGGAGGTAAACCACCACTTTATTCCAGTCAGCTTGAATAACAATGGAGACTGGTAACCCTGAGGGATTGTCAGTAGAGAGAATTGACAACAATTGGTCCTGAAGGGGCTAATGGAAGTTGTATACATACATTTAAATTCCTTTAAAAAGTCTATTTACATAAGATTAACTTATTATGCCAAATGCAAATGTTTTTAGAAAGACGATACAAAAGCACAAATGAGAATTTTGTCTTATCGAATATAAATAAGCAATTCCCATGTATAATAAAAGGTCCAATGCAAATATCTCGATACATGCATGACACCGGGGGCATAAAGTAAAACTGTGGTCCTAAGGCTCCAAACTGAATGAAACATTAAAACCCACAACCCTCCCAGCTGTTCGCCTTTTCTACTGTCTATCAATTTTAATGTTCAGCTCCGCAGACGCACAAATAATCTGCTTACCGGGATCTTGTTGGGATGCTGCTCTCGGATCAGCCGAACATCCTCCACCCGCTGCTCTGTGGACAGGAAGCGGATATTAGAAACAGCCAGATCACAATCCACAAAAACGTATTTCACCGCAGACATTTCCCTGGAGCGGATATGGGAGTATCAATCGATTCTATAAATTCCCGAGTTCAGTCATGTTTAACTATGGGCTTTGCGTATAGTTCAGTGTGAAATGAATAAATACAATCGAATACGGCAGAAAGGTCATTTATAGTTTAAAAGCCATATTGCGGATGAACTTTGTTCTACTGGCATATAAAACAAACACTACAAAACTGGTCAGAAGTTTTGAATCAAGCCATTTTCTGGCGCAGTCGGCAGGATATATCGTGTTGATTTATTCTTTCAGTATAAATTTAACAAAATTGTGATGAGTCTGGTTTACTTTGTTCTAAAAGCATGTTTTTCATGTATTATCTCAGTATGGGTTAATGAGCAGAAACGAAAGAGAAACAAGGAAGTATTTTGTGTATAACTCACATGCTCAGCATGACTCAAAGATGTATCTACAACAACCATAAAATAACAGATAATAAACAATAATCTAAATGACAGGTGTAAAGATCAACACATCTGCATTTTGGCATTAAAACTAATGTTATTTTCATTTACGTTTTGCTAAGCACAGAAAGATGTCTGTTGTGGGCCATGAAGTCCTTTGGTTCATGAAGTTTTTCGAGCACATGTTGTAGATGTATGATCCCACGTGAAAACATTGAGCAACTTTATGGAGTAAACATTTCTACCCCAAATATCTGACGTAGATCACGAGGGAAGGAATTCGATCATTTATGAGATAAACAAGTATGGTTGTTGTATTTAGAAGATTTTTTTAACAACAACAACAACACACCCTTGATCATTTTAAGAATAA